>JAPQWN010000007.1:69821007-72221007 GCA_028538565.1 Umbellularia californica | reverse complement strand
AAATTGGTACGTCGTCCTGCGCCTTCGGTGAAGGCTCTGATGGTCCGGGTGAACCAGTATGTCGAGCAAGAAGAGGACGACGTCCGAGCTCGAGAGAGCCATAATTTCTGGCCAGAGGGCCGACCGGAGGGCCGTCCCACGAGAAGAGAGAGGAGGCTTGCTAAGAAAGAGGCGGATCGGAATAGAGAGCCATCCAGCTCGGCAGTACGTCCTGCTCCCACCTCGGGAGGCAGCACGAGGCCGAAACCAAGTGGCGCCTCTTATAGAGCCGTCAATACCATCTTCAAGGAGCCTATCTACAAGCTCCTCGGCAAAATCCAAGCCCAGCCCTTCTTCAAATGGCCCCAGCCTATGAAAAGTGACTCCTCCTCCCGAGATCAGAGCAAGTTCTGTGCCTACCACAAAGATAGAGGACACAGAACCGAGGACTGCTATGCCTTCAAGGCGCACCTTGAAAAGCTCGTAAAAGATGGGCATCTCAGAGATCATGTCAGGGAAGAGGGCAGAGTGAACAATACTCAGCAACGCCACCCCGACGATCAAGACAGCGGTGAGCCTGTAGGGACCATCGACGTCATTCACCTGGCTCCTGCCCCCAGGGGCAGTGACCGAGCCCGTGCCGAGGCCAGGAAAGCCCAGCACAGCAAGCATGTGATGACGGCCGAGGTCGGTCCCTCGGCAAAGAAAGCACGTTTGGAGAGGCCAAAAATCTGGTTCTCTGATAAAGACTTGGCCGGGGTCCAGCTACCCCACAATGATCCTCTTCTTCTGACTATGAGGTTACACAACTTCAATGTCAAAAGGATCCTAGTGGACCCCGGGAGCTCCTCAGAAATCCTCTACTTGGATTGCGTCAGGAGGATGGGCCTGAAAGAGGAGGACCTGCAAGAAGCCCGCACCCCGCTGGTGGGTTTCAGCTCCAAGACGGTATATCCGAAAGGGAAGATTTCCCTCAAGGTCGAGGTCGGAGGAGCCCCCATGACGGCAGATTTCCTGGTGGTGGATGCACAATCCCCATATAATGCCATCATGGGGAGAACCTGGCTCCATAACCTGGAGGCCGTTCCCTCGACCCATCACCAGAAGCTCAAGTTTCCTTTACAGAACAAGGATGGGAGCTTCGAAGTTATCAAGTCCGCGACGACCAAGACATGGCCAAAGAATGCCTCTTGGCCGTGGTCCCCGGAGATACACAGCCACAGCAAGTCCACATGACCGAGCTGGAAGCTGAGCTCGACGCTGTGGGCCGAACTCCCGAACAGAAGAGCATTGAGGACCTCACCCAGGTCGGGATCGATCCCAGCGATCCAGAAAGGTTCTTCCTGCTCGGTAGCCAACTCGCTGACGAGGAGAGGGCCAGGATGCTCGACTTCCTGTTACAAAATAGGGAGGTCTTCGCCTGGACCCTATATGAAATGTCCGGCATCAGCCCCGAGGTCATAAGCCACAAGCTGAATGTGGATCCCCAGCATAAACCTGTTGTCCAAAAGGTTCGCAGGTCGGGCACCCAACAGGCAGAGGCTGTGACCAAGGAGGTCGACAAATTACTGGACGCTGAGGCTATCCGCGAAGTCCAGTACCCTGTGTGGTTGGCCAACACGGTTGTGGTAAAAAAGAAGGATGGGAGCTGGAGGGTCTGTGTAGACTTCACCGACCTCAACAAAGCCTGTCCCAAAGACAGCTTTCCTCTACCGAAGATAGACCAGCTGATCGACGCCACTGCCGGCCATGAGAGGATGAGTTTCCTCGATGCCTACCGAGGTTACCATCAAATTCCAATGCACGAGCCTGATCAAGAAAAAACCGCGTTCATAACACCCAGGGGCACCTACTGCTACAAAGTAATGCCCTTCGGGTTAAAAAACGCCGGTGCCACTTACCAGAGGCTGGTGACCAAGATGTTTCAGGACCAGCTCGGCAGGACGATCGAGGTCTATATTGATGATATGGTCGTTAAGTCTAAACGGTCACAGGACCACTTGACTGACTTACATCAAACATTCTCCATCCTCAAGAAATACCAGCTCAAGTTGAATGCCTCCAAATGTGCGTTTGGCGTCGGCTCGGGCAAGTTCCTGGGCAGCCTAGTTACTAGGCGAGGAATTGAGGCTAATCCCGATCAGATCTCGGCACTCAGAGCCCTGCAGAGTCCGAACTCGATAAAACAGGTTCAGAGACTTAGCGGGATGGCGGCAGCACTGAACCGCTTCATCAGCCGAGCTTCGGATAAATGCCATCCCTTCTTCCAGCTCTTGAAAAAGAGCTCCGGGTTCAAATGGACCCCGGAGTGCGAAAGCGCTCTCCAGGAGCTCAAAGTGTACCTTTCCTCCCCTCCTCTGCTTTCCACCCCGGTACGGGGTGAGGTCTTATACCTATATCTGGCAGTTTCGGACCATGCAGTAAGCTCTGTACTCGTAAGAGAAGATGACAGGCAGCAAAGACCCATCTATTACACAAGCAAAATCCTGCTGGATGCCGAGACAAGATATCTGCCACTGGAAAAGCTCGCATTAGCACTCGTTAGTGCTTCGCGTAAGCTCTCCCACTACTTCCTGACATACTCTATAGTGGTTGTGACCGAACACCCACTCAAGTCCCTCTTCAGGAGAGCAGACTTCTCAGGAAGAGTGTCTAAATGGGCTGTCGAACTCGGGCAATACGATATTCAGGATCAGCCCAGAACGGCCATCAAAGCCCAAGTACTGGCCGACTTTATTGTGGAATTCACCTCTCCTAGTTCGGCACCGAGCCATCTCGACACCGAACTGGGGGGCAAGGAGGCAAGGACTTCGGCCGAGACCGAGCAGGATCGGTCCTGGAAACAGTTCCTCGACTCATCCTGGAAAGTCTTCGTCGATGGGTCCTCCACCTCCAAAAGGGCTGGCGCTGGCGTAGTCCTTCAATCTTCGGAGGGCCTCGTTATTGAGCAAGCCCTGACTCTTGACTTCAAAGCTTCTAACAATGAAGCTGAGTATGAAGCATTAATTGCAGGGCTGGGCAGCGCAAAAACCCTGGGGGCACAACAACTGGTAATCTTCAGCGACTCACAGCTGGTCACAAGCCAACTCAATGGAGATTACCAGGCCCGAGATGACAGGATGGCAGCCTACCTGGCCCACACCAAGCAACTCCTATCTCAGTTCCAAAAGGCTGAAGTCAAGCAGATAGGCAGAAACTCCAACTCTCACGCCGATGCCCTTGCAAATCTGGCCTCTGCCGTCGAGGCAGGAAGAAAAAGAACTGTCGAAGTGGAAGCACTGGACAGACCGAGCATACAACTTCAACCGCCTCGACAGATTATGTGCACTGACCTCGGTCCGAGCTGGATGGATGAACTTATCTCCTACCTCAAGAATGACCAGCTGCCCGAGGACAGGGACCAAGCCTACAAAATCAGGCTGAAGGCAGCCCGATTTTGGCTCTCTCCGGACGATAAACTCTACAAAAAATCCTACAATGGCCCTTACCTCCAGTGCGTTCATCCAAGCAAAGTCGAGGACTTCCTTTATGAAATTCATGAAGGGATCTGCGGCAGCCACATCGGAGGTCGGTCACTCGCTTACCGAGCTATCAGCCAGGGGTACTGGTGGCCCTATATACAGAAGGATGCACAGGTCTACGCCAGGAAATGTGAGAAGTGCCAGAAGTTCTCTCACTCTCTCCATCAGCCAGCCCACGACCTGAGCCCTCTTTCCAGCCCCTGGCCCTTCGCCCAATGGGGACTGGACCTCGTGGGACCACTCCACCGAGCTCCAGGGAACAAAAGATGGTTGATCGTAGCAACTGACTACTTCACCAAGTGGATAGAAGCCGAAGCACTCTCCTCCATCACTGAGAAGGATACCAAAAACTTCGTGCGGAGAAGCATTGTAACTAGATTCGGAGTGCCTCGAACCTTGGCACGGACAACGGGACCCAGTTCGACTCTAATTTCTTCAGAAGCTTCTGCCAAGACCTTGGCATCAGGAACTACTATTCTACCCCGGCCTACCCCCAGAGCAATGGGCAGGCTGAAATTTCGAACAAGGTGGTGCTTGACGGACTCAAAAAGAGACTAGATCGAGCCAAAGGGAGATGGGTAGAGGAACTTCCAAGTGTCCTATGGGCATACAGGACTACCCCGAGGCGCTCGACCTCGGCAACTCCCTTCTCCCTAGCCTACGGAATGGAAGCTGTAATTCCACTTGAGGTCGGCCTCCCCACCCTCAGGTCGGAACTGTTCGACCGAGGCCAAAATGATGCAAACCTCGCCACAGAACTCGACTTGGCTGAGGAGCGAAGGGATTTCGCGGCCATCCGTCTCGCTTCCTACCAGCGACAGTTGGCTAGAGGGTACAATCAAAGGGTCAGAGAGCGAAAGTTCTCCCCTGGAGAATTGGTCTTGAAAAAGACTCTTCCAGCAGACAGGAATCCCAGCGAAGGAAAGTTTGCACCGAACTGGCATGGGTCATTTAAGGTGACTTCGGTAGCTGGGCAGTCTGCATATAGGCTTGAGGACATGGAGGGCAGAGAGCTGCCACCCCCATGGAACGCCACCCACCTCAAGAAATTCTATTTTTGAGATGTAATCGGATTCGGGAAGTTAATAAACTATTTCTTTTTATAGAATACGTTTACTTTCCAAGTTGTCCCCTATTCTCGAAGAAATGGCCAAGTTATGGAACTCGGCATATACCTACAGCTCGGTCACAGAATCGACTTGTATTCTTTGTTCGGTTACCATAGTTAGCTACTTTGGCCCAGTCAATGGACCAGTCAAGTTCTGATTATAAAACCGGACTTAGCTTTGGTCATAGGACCAAGCGCCCTCAGTTTTACCGAGATCGATGCTCGTTATGGTTGCAAAATAAATACAGCACCTCGGGTTACAACTTTGCTACATCAAATTCGGCTTCGACCGAACTCATTTACTTTGTCTTATTTCCTATTATTTATTCTGGTTGTTAAGCCAAACGCATAAAGAAAGGAAAAAAGAAAAGAAAAATTCGCCACAAATGTTCAAAGTTGGAAGCAAAGCCAATTTCATTTCATAAATGAGAAAGGTTACAATTTTTCCCAACAAAAAGAAATACAAAATCTCCCCCCAGTGCAGAAAAAATAAAAACAAAGTTACATCATCTTTTTCAAGCCACGGCCCCCTCGGCGCCATCAGTAGCAGCGTCTTCCGCGACTTCGACAACCACTTGTCCGGCGTCGACGTCCGCGTCAGGTCCAGGGGCAGGGTCTTCGGTTTCCCTGACTGGGACCTCAGGAGCTTGGTTCGGTGCGGGCTGAGGAGGAGGGAACTGGGGGATCTCTGTATACACAGGGCTGTCCTCGGGGACCCCTGCTGCTCTCAACGAGCTTGTCCATCCCAGCCTCCAGGCCTTCAGGCTGACTTTCTTGACTTGGGCAATATACTGTTCGGTGGCCTCTGCCACCCCTTCGTCAAAAACCTTGTCGACGTCAGCCCGTAGTTTTTCGGCATCAGCTCGGAGTTCAGCCTCTGCCTCCTCCCACCTTTTTTCAAGTTCGGCCGTTGCCTGAACTTGGTTTTCCAATTCCGCCTGACCTTATCAAGCTCGTCTCTGAGGCCCATGACGCACGTTTCCTGCTCGGTTGCCTTCTGTTTTATTTGGCTGAGCTCGGCCTCGAGTTCCACTTCCCTCTTCTCAGCCCTCTCTGCCCGAGCGGTGCTCTGTTGGGCTTTGTCCGCCAACACCAGCCCCCTCTGCAGGATCTGAGGAAACAAGTGTAAAGCAGAGGTCAATATCAAAAGTACAGAAATCAAAGAAGAAATGCAAAGCTCAGAAGTGGGAATTACCCTGAGGGCGTCGGCCATCTGGGCCACATCCAGCTCCACCTCGCTCAGCTTCCAGTGTTCTGCCATATCTCCAGGCAGAGCGCAGGCGTGCGCGAGGGCACTGACGACAGAAGTGCCGTCATTCAGCCGGCCGTCCGACGACAGCGACTGGCCATCCTCCAGCAGGAAGCCAGGGTTCCAGATCGAAGGGCCGAGCGGCGGCGAGTGCCGAGAAGGAGGATTGGGCTCATCCCCGACTGGGTCCGCAACCCTGGGCCTCTTCCCTAGCCGAACCGAATCCCGACGAGATTTGGCGGAACGCTCGGTCGCTGCTGGAGGCTGAAGAGGAGATTGAACTGGGGGAGAGACGACTGCATCCTCCAAGTTCGGAGGGAGAGCGGTCCCCAAGGTGGTGGGCGAGTCTCCGAAGATGACTTCATCACGACTGACAAGGGCCGCACGACGTCGCCCCATCTCGGCCTCTTCGTCCGATTCAGAAGATGGGAGAATCACAAGCTCCTCTTGCGGAACCCCCTCGGACTCGCCCTCCGACCGACTTTCCTCCTCGGAGTCGGTCTCT
The DNA here is from genome assembly GCA_028538565.1 of Umbellularia californica. Taxonomy (NCBI): domain Eukaryota; kingdom Viridiplantae; phylum Streptophyta; class Magnoliopsida; order Laurales; family Lauraceae; genus Umbellularia; species Umbellularia californica. Next base: position 72,214,645 of record JAPQWN010000007.1, on the reverse strand, counting down.
GCAGCGGTCTGGACGTGCGAAGGACCGGCTTCGGCTGAAGCTCCAGAAGGTATGGTCTCGGGGGGCACTTGCGCAGGCCTTTCGGCTGGAGCTGTTTGCTCCTCGGCTTCGGCGAGAGTTAAGACTTGCTCCCCCCTGAGGTTCTCGTGCCGTCTTCTTATAAAAGATCGGTACACGGGTTCGTACCCAAGAAGGGCTGAGGCAGATCGGGTCCGGTGACCCTTGTAACTATAAATCCTTTTTAACCAGGCGACGTTTCGTCGCCACCCAGAGTTCTTCCTCTGCCGTTTCCTCTCCATGTGACCTGCACGACAAGCAATTATGCATCAGTTCGGCAGAACGAAACTACATCAGAAGTTTAGAAATTGAGATATTTACTCGGTGGTTCTCCGAGACGACCGGGTACGTGGTTCACCCTGGGCTCTCCGGGGGCATACTCCCAGTTCCCGGTGACGTAAAGGCAGTCATTCCCGGCGTATTTTGTGTTGTCTTCGAGCTCGTTGATTATGTGAATCTCCTTCGACCGAACCCGCAGGTAGTATACGTCGTCCTTTGGAGATCGACAGAGGTTATACACATCCTCAATGTCCTCGACGCCAAGGTCGGTTCCCAATATCCTATTGAGTTCGGCTATACCCATGATTATCTTGTAACCATTGGGCATTAATTGGCAAGGGGTAAGGTTCCACCTCCTGAGACAAGCCCTCAGAAGGGGATGGACTGGGAATCTCACCCCGCCCCTATTATGGCTACTAGTGGGAATGGCATCCATCCCTCTACAAGAACCCGTGGTCGGCTTCGGTCACCAGGCCCATCCGCCCTAATCTGGACATTCTCTGGTATCTGGTATTGTTTCCTAAGCTCAGCTAGGGCAAGCTCTGTGTCTATCCAATGTCTAAAAACCCCCATCTTCCCTAGCCTAGACCGGAATACAGGTGACGGCGTCGGAGAAGAAAGACAGAGTATACACCCCCAAAAAAAGAAAAGGAACCCAGAGAAGGAAAAATGTCAGAAAGGCAGAAAGGAACTCACTAAGACAGGGCCGGAAGGAATGTAGGGACAACGGAAAACTCTAAACTTCAGAAGGCGAACAGAGGGGCTTCTCGGACGACGAGGCTTCAGGCGACTCTCAGGCGAAAGCTCCAAGCACAGTGACAGCAAAAGTGGTCCTCCTTCGAGGACCGGGGTTTTTATACAGGGATGGAGATCTCTTCGTATCCCGAAAGGCATGTGCAGACATCGCCTCGAGCACGCCACCCGTCTCCTCGATAGGACGTAATGGCCATCAGGGACCTGACACATGGCGGCATCACAGCGCCCTCATGATGATATGGTTGGGTTATTAAAACCGCCTCTAGATAGCCAGGCGCTATTAAAAGCGCCTCGGAAAGCGAAGCGGCACCCCACGCCTTCTTGTAAGCTACAGGATCGGTTTCGGGAAAGTCCATCCTATCACTCCTAACCCCGTGGTCTCCTTGACCCCCCGAAGTCAGGAGCAGGGGGCAATTGTGTGGACTGCTTCTACCGAAATCGATGTTACAAGCCTCCTCGGTGATAGCGCCGATCAGGAAAGGCCTTAACCCCCTTCTCTCCGGCATAGCAGCGTCTCAGCCTTTGTCTAGGAGGGACTGGTCCCGGTAGAAGTACCGACCATGTCCTACCGAACTCGGCCTCACGCTGGTATCCCAGTCCGATCTCGGGTACAGCTGACCCCGGCGTCTTCTCCAGTTCGGCCCCTCTGCCGAGGTGAACACCGGGCTTCCAGTTCCCATTATGAGATGGGACGGGTACTTTGTAGGGAGTCCCTGTCAGGTAGGGCGGCCACCGGCCATTTATAAGGGCTCGTTCCTATCAACAGATCACATCCACATTTATGTGAGGGATTTGAGGGGAGGTCTGATGGGACAAGTATCCTCACCTACCCCCACTAAAGATCCCAGGTGTGGGCTGATGGGACAAGTATCCTCACCTACCTCCACTGTGGAACCTTCCACTCTCCTCTATATATGCCTGCATGAAGAGTCATGAACAGGTACATGCAAGATACAGCCTGCACTGTTATTCTGCTAAACATCTCTCCTTCCCCATTTCACCCTAGTTCAGTGACTGCATTAACTCAGGCGTCGGAGTGCCTTTGGCTGACAGCAGCCTCGGGCCCTGACCGCTGTTTTCTCTTCCCTTTCAGATTTCAGGTTTCAGATCGGCAGAGACGCTCTTATTCAGCTAAACAGCCTCTCTGTAAACCCTCATCATCAACTAAACCAAGTCCGTAATAATTAGGCACGCACACCTAATATATACTTTATCATTATACTTGATAATGCTCTATCAAATGCTATGTTCCCCACTAATGCTATGTTCCCCACTGTGAATGTTTATCAATTTTAGAAATGGTATTTAGTTCGGGTGGTTTGGGAATTTGAAAGAGGCATTAGTGGCATGTCAACTACTTACCTCTTATAGTGGATAGTTGCGAAGTCCAAATCACCAAAGTTTCAATCTAAGTAGTCATTATGACTGGCACGTAAATACTGACTGAAGTTCTTTTTGTTCATCATGTTTAATGGTTAAGACTAGAGAAAGTGGACACATCAGGTAGGAGGCTTTCTTCAAGTTAATTATGATCGGTAGGATATATATGAGGAATTTTTAGTGGAGCTCGCATGCAAATAAATTAAATGTGTACTGCCCACCAAAAGGGACCTATTATGATCAATCTGGGTGGGACATACACCATCATCCCCTGAATGTCACCAATGTCATTTTGTAAAACTAATCCCCACTTGTTTGAAATAAATGATGTATTCTAAAACTGCTAAACTTGAGGGACACTGATAATAAAGAGGTTAGGATATCTGATAGCTAGACCTCAAATTTTGCACATAGACGGATTATATCTTGATCTTTCGATCTCTATCTTCCCCATGCTTACATGACCTAGATGGACCCAAAAGGCCAAGTACAAATTGCTTAGATGACCATGTGTGCACTTGAAAGGGACACATGTTGTACATATTTTTTTAAAAACAGTATGGTCTATTGAGTTCGGAGATGTTTATGACTAGTCCCCTTAATTAATGTCATATTTATGAAAGGTGTTCGATAGGCTTAAATCATTGGAAGCATTAAGATTAGAGTCTTGAGATGGAACGATTATTCATTTCAAAGATGAAATAATGCAGCCATGAAGCACCTCCCTCTCCGTAAAAACAGCTAGAATGTGAGTACATGAGTGGCTTTGGGAAGCAATGCATGCATTTGGAGAAAAATTATATTTGTCATTAGATGATAGGGCACACCATATTCCACCATCATCTGTGTGTAGGCCCACTTTAAAGAGGCTTATATAAGAGAAATAGAACAGAACACCACTGGGCAGAGATTGGAACCCCCACCTCTCTCTCTCTCTCTCTCTCTCTCCAATTGATACTTGATCCGCAACTAGTGGCATTAGCAGGCACCTGACAATTCAAAGAAAGAAGCATCTACAAAACCACTTCCACCCAATTTAACTTCGAAGTTCTCTCTCTCGTCTTCTTGTTCCTTGCTTCTCGATCCAAGGTACTCCATATCCTCCCTTCCTTCTTCATCCCGCTGTCTCCTTTTCTTTGTTGCATTTATGGTGTTTTCTATCATCTAGAATTTTGTGATTAATATCTTCTTCTTTCTTTCTAATGAGATAAGTTTTTTATGATGATGCTTTTTCTTTCTATTGGGATGAAATGAGAAAATAGATCTTAATCTACAACAATCACCCCAGGTAATTGAGAATCGAGAAAAGTCAAGGTCCATCTACACCTACACCTCCTATCCTTCATCCAAGCCTTTTTGTTCCTTATCCCTAGGGTGTTTCGAATTTTTCTCACCCGTCTCTTTAAAAACTTTTGGGAGAACTCATTTCACTATAAATTCTATGTATTCAATTGATACGTATATAATACAAACAAGGCCTTTAAAGATTTGAAAATTCTTCATGTCTTTGTTAGTTTCTTCATGCCTATATGATTTCTTTTACTCTTAGACCTGTGTTTTTTATGATGAGAATCTAACTTTAGTGCATTGGAACAACAACATTGGTTTTGTCATGGAAATGAAAGTAGATACCAGAATATCCATAACGGCAGTGCCTCAATAGCCTAACCTAAAAAAATATTGGTACTAGTCAATACTTTACCCTTTTTTAATTTGGGTCTACATGTAGTCCAGTGCATAGAACAAAAAATAAAAATACATAAATCTAGACCCGAGCTTGGGTTCATGAATACGGCACATGGGGACCCAATATCCTATGTCACAACAGATGTATTTTATTATTTTTATTTTTTGATACAGAACAGATGTATTGAGTATGAAAATATACACAAATGCTCATATCACATTTATTTTTGGTTGGTGTCATATCTCAAACCCACGACTAAGGTTGTAAACCGAAGGTTTAAATCAACAAGACAAAGTAGAGATCGGCAATGCTCATCATATCATATTTGCTTTGTTGTTTAATATTGGACTAGATCCAAAGTCCAAACCCTATCAAAAAATTCCCAACGCACCTGAGGTCTCACCATGATAAAGGCATCTATTCAAATGGACCGCAGAGTGCAGGAGACGATTGGGAATTGAGAGGCTCCAACAAATAACTTACATAAAGAGTCCAGATCCTCTATGGCATCTATTACACTAAAACTCTACCATGGGGCTTACGTAAAGAAAATCCGGACCGTCGAAAATGGATTAATCCCCTTTATCGATGTATATTAAAATTTCCATTCAAATCGAGTGGGTATCACATTACAATTTAGTGTTAGATAAGGGATGTAAGTGGGTCTCTGATTCTCCGACTACTCAGATGTTTCGATCCGTTAGAAACCGGGACTGGGTCCTTATTTAGGCCCCAATAATTAAATGGGTCCAAGTTCGGTTCCACATTGGTTCGGACCTATGGACTTGAGACCTGATATATTACCTCAATTTTTTAAAATCTTTCTTAAAAACCATATTTTTTTAATATCATTATTTACCTAGACCTGGACTCTGAACCAGACCCGTAACTTATATGGTTCTAGTTCCGGTTCCGAAGCTAAGAAACCGGATTCAAGGTCTGGATTCGGTTTCACCTTTTCTTTAACGGTTTCGGTTTCGGGTCCATGATGGTACCGAACAGAAATTGACCCAATTACCACCCTAGGTTAGATGCTGACATGCCATTGATGTTCATATCATGCTCAATCATATGGTGGGACCCATGTGAAGGATATATGATTGGAGGGGATGGAATTTAAGTGTATATTATCTCTGTGTGGGTCCATGATAAGAGTTTGCTATATTCATAGCTGAAAACAGAGGAGCCAGATTCTATTTAGAAAGTCGGCTTCTTTGCGCAGCAGAGCGATGGCGATCTCTACGTAGTTGGGAGACGACAGATATACCGTCCGATCCACATCAGTGGCGCCCATCACTTTCCACAGAAAGCAAGAACCTGAAAAACAAAGAAAAAACCGTCGTAGCAACGCCAAACGTCTCCAAACTACAGATTTCAGGGTCTCAGTTGCAGAGAGAGAGAGAGAATCATAGGACGACGAAGCAGCATAAACAAGGAAAGAGAAAGGAAAAAGGGAAAAAGAGGAAATCTCAAGATCTACTGCAATTCAAATACGTAAGTTCTCTTCTTTCTGCTTTTTCTTTGCCCTTTTTCGACTCTCTCTTTCTCTATCTTCGTAAAAAGGGGGAAAAGAAAACAAAGCAAAAGATTTTTATTTCTCTCGAATGCATAGACAATCGACATGTTCCGTATCGCATCGGTACCGATATGGCTTTTCGTGGGGGTTGCTGTTTTCTTGCGCTTTCACGAAGATGATCTAATTGTTCTAGATTTTTGTCGATTCCATGTCTAAAGATGGATTTCGGTTGTGAATTGATCTAAAGTTGGGTTCTTTATTTGATATTAGTCCAACCCAGATCGATGTTTTTATTGATAATTATCACACTGCACTCCAAAGAAAGAAAAATCGTTTCTTTGGGGTTTTGTGCTTTCTGGGGTCTTCTCTGTTTCGTGAATTGGATGGTTGAAAAGGATTTCTTGGGGATCTGATTCCATTAAAATCTCGAATCTTATTCCCATCTGAGTGGTCGTTTTTGGGGTTGGAGTTTTGCCATCCGCATAGTAGTACAGAGATATCTGATTTCCAAATTTCCCCTGTGTTCGCCTACGGACCTTCTTTTTTGGGGAAGAAGATAGGGTTTGGTTTGGTTCGGATTGGTAGTATTTGTTGCGATTGCTGGTAGAATTGACGGGAATTGTTGGAGGTCCAGCCATCTCTTTGTTTCCATGAGTTGCCATCTAGTCAAGGATTCGAAGGGCAATCATTATTAGACGGAAGAACAGAAATTGCAGAGTAGCCATCAAAAAAGTGTTTGAATTTGCATAATAGAGAGGAAATTTAACCAGGCTCATAATTGTATTTTTTCCCCAGAGGGCTACGGGGAAGACTAATTGGATCTAAATTCTCTTATTCAAGCTTTTGGTGAGATATCTCCATCAGTTGTCTCGTCAACCTGTCAAGGTTTTATTATGGGACGCTTACATTCCTGAACACCCCTTTACGTAGTGAAAGAGTCCGAGGTAGCCCGCACCTCCGCTTCATTGTAGTCCTTGATGCCCGACATGTTTTGACAACAAGAACTATACTTTTACTTCGCTCTCATCATGAACACGACATCACCTCCACCCTATTCAAGATTCAAATAAAGCAAAAGCCATAGTCATTAAAGAGGGTCTGAAATTGGCTTTGCATCAGTCTCCACATGTTTCAAGGTCTGATGTTAGTGGAAGGCAACTCATGCGATGAACTATCCTGGGTGGGTGGTAGATGGCCCTTGGAAATTTTCTAGATCTGCCAAACGAGATGAGGTCATTATCCAATGCAACAAATCTTGGCAAAAGCGAGACAGAAAATTTCAAGTATCTTGATTTCATTTCTATAATTGCATTTTCAAGTGGGGGTCAGTTTTTCCACATCACCTCGATGCGGATTCTTGCTTTGTACATTCTTTTCAAGCTAATGAAACTTTGTTACTTCACATCTCTCTCTCTCTCTCTCTCTCTCTCTCTCTCTCTCTCTCTCTCTCTCCATATATTTGTGGGTAAATATACCAGTTTCCTTTTGCTGAGAGGCATCTCCCACAACTTGCATGGTAGGTAAAAATTTTAGCACCATGTGAGACCCACCAATCATCATCAATCCAACCCCCACTCTGTGTAACCCCCATGAATTGACACTCACCCTAATTTGATGCTACTCTGAATTATACTCACTGTTAAATTGAATCTCATAAAATATATACTAAGAAAATTAAACCTGTAAGTGCCCTAAATCAATGGTTTTGATGTTCTGATTGAGATAAGATTTTGGCCAAAATCTATTACATAGTGAGTCCTTTCCATCCCACCACCCCCACACCCACCCACCCCCCACCAGAATTGGCATCCTTCCAAGTGGGTCCCACAGGAGGCTTAGGTGTGTCCATCTATCTATAAGCAAGCAATCCAGAGGTGGACTATGAAAGAGAAATGATCCTGCGCCGTGGTACATAATAATGAAAACTAATACTTTATTTTTCATGTGTGGGCCCAACCTTTGCTCGATCCAATCCATTCACCTCACTCAACTAGTTTTCCATAGCAGTGCCCCAAATTTCACTCCGCTTTGAGTGATGTATCCTGTTGGATTTTATATGCTTAAAATAGGGTTATGTTTTCTTTACATGATTAATCCAACTATGGACATTCAGGTTAAAGAGAAATTTAGGTCAGGTGCTGTATAGATAGGCACATGATATGAACCGGTTAGATGAAGATCAAACAAAGTTTGGCCCCACTCATGAAAACCATATATCAGCTGCAGTCAGTATGGTACTACTGATGGTGACACAGGATTATTTGTCACTATGAAATACATGAGAAACATTTATGCAGCATTTGAGAAATGAATTATGAACCTATGTAAAATTATGTTTCTCAGATGCATACATGAAGTCAACTACATGTACAAATGGCATTTCCAGTGAAACTTTGATGTTCCTCACCTGTTTCCCATTCATTTCCTCCAAAACCTTTTCACTTTCCTATATTTCTCAAGTTTTGACATTTAATAAAAAATGCAACGACTCCAATTTTGGAAAGTGCTTTCATGGAAATACATTTCCCATTCTTAAGTAATGTTTCTGGTAACTATGTCTTTTTAATCACTTTATGTGATCCATTATGGTTGAGCTGGCATGAAATACACTGACCACATGCCGAATGCCTGAAGTTCCCTGGTAGCTTGCTGGACTTAAAATGCTGTGATATATATACATATGTATGTGTATATGTTTTTTGTGGTGTTGGACAGCACATACTAGCATCTATCTTTTTTGGTGCCAGACGATCTCTCAATCTCAATTCAACAAATTTTATCTTCTTTTGGCGATATTTTAAATCTTTCTTTTAACCAGTTAAGGTAAATCTTATTGAGTGAAAGGAAAGAGAACCTTGGGGCTCCAAAAAGGAAAAGAAAGCAAAGTACAAGAGTACTATACCCTATGCAAGCAACCAAACAATGAAAGCCCCAAAGAACTACAACCCCGCAAGATACAATGCTTCCTTGGCCAGACTATCAGCTACCTCATTTGCTGACCTGAATTCCTTTTTCATCAATAAAGACAGATTTTTTACTTCATTAAGAATATATTGAATCTTCCAAGGGCATCAAGATGAGACAGATGCCTTTTGGATTGCACTGATCGAACTGCTTTACAATCAAAGACTCTTGGAATGAAAGATTTCTACCTACTTAAAGTTTCTAAAATGGTTAAAATTTCAGTTTCATTAGAATCTCTACGATAAATTTAGAGAAAGAAAGCAAGACTTTACCCTCAACATTACGAAGACCCCTCCTATGCCAGCTGGCATCGCTTTCCTCAAGCTTCCCTTTCCATGTTAAATTTCAATGATCCAGTAGTGGGAGGGAGCCAAATTTTCCACCTCCTCTACATTGGCGATATTAATCTTGATTTTGAGTTCTCTCTACAAATTTTCTTTCTCAATGATTCTCAATCCATTGGTCTGAAATAAGTAGAAACTTGATATTCCTTTCGAAGTTGAACGGTTCCAAGAAGTTTAGGAGCTCATTAATTACGTGGTATGAGCAGAAATATTGGAGATTAAGGCAATTAACTTATCTTCAATGTCAAACTTCTTAAATCTCAATGGTTTCTTTCTAGTAGTACTTGTGCTAATGTTTTCTTGGAGATATTTTGGTTATGGGGCTTCAATATGTTTGGTAGTTAAATTTATACCAGTAATTTGACTTTTTACTAAATATTATTTGCTTATTTGGAGTTGAAGTTTTTCATTATTGAAAATTTGCCTTTTGAGTTTCTTTCATTGTGAAATTGAATTTTATTCAATTTTCATTGATATTGCTGGTTGGAATCTGAACTCGATTGGTATGGAGATTTTGGTGAACTTTTCTTCTTTCAAAGCAAGCACATAAATGTAGTTTTTTAAAAATATTTTTTCCATACCTATGAATATGATTTTATTAAAAATGTTATTGGTTAATAGTTTTGCTAGAGGTGATTCTCACTATTTTTATTATGGAACTTCAATAGGTAGGACCCAAAGTTGAGCTTGATCTTTTGAAGGAGATCTGCGGGTTACTATCTCCTCAGCTTTATATACTTACAACTATCCTTGCCATCTTGCAAACTAGGTGGAAGAATATCGAGCTATTTGTGGGCTCTGTTGGGTTTTAGGACAAGCCAGATTGAGGTTTATTCATCATTGTCATTGAAGCCTTATCCCATGATAGTATGATTGTTCAGATTTGTCTGATTACTAGTGAGAATTGAAAGGTTTTTAAGAACCTCGACAGTCAGTGTTGTCCTTTCCCATTGTGCCGTCATTGGTTGGAACTTTGATCTTTTAGTGAATCAGTTAGTAATTTAATGTGAACCAGAGTTGGAATAATTCAAGTCATTTAGGATGTAACTGAGTTTCTTCGTTATTTGGAGACTTGTGAATACGAACAGATTCTTCAGTAGTAGTGAGCTGGTTTCTTGTGCTACAAAAACTGGAGTTCCTCTGTATCTAGATGGGTTAAGGCTTTGATAATGAGGATGGATAATTAAGAGAATAAGTTGAAAAGGGAGCATCTTGTGATTGAATTGGAAACTTTTTAGAAGAAAGTGGGATGAAGCCTTTGATGAGAAGTCGGGTAGATGAAGGAGAGGGTGATAAGCTTAGTGGCACTTCAAGCAAGGACTGGTCAATTGGGTTGGTAAAAGTTGTCTCGTTTCTTGTCATTTTTGTAGCAGGAATAGTTATAGGCTTGTCGGTAAGTGCACATGGTGTTCGTAATTTTTCTTCACGGACAGAGCTGTTCTTTCCCACACCTAATTATCCACCAGTTTGTGAGAATAAGGATTGTTTAAGCATTAGGAGTTTCATTAATCCAGGGCAGTTGACCCATGAGATGACAGATGAAGAAATTTTTTGGAGGGCATCAATGGTCCCAAGGAAAGAAGAGTATCCATATAAGAGAGTGGCTAAAGTGGCATTCTTGTTTCTGACACGTGGGCCCTTGCCGCTTGCACCATTGTGGGATAGGTTTTTCCATGGACATGAAGAGCTGTACTCTGTATATGTGCATGCACCTCCAGGATACAAACTCGATGTCTCTGAGACCTCTGCTTTCTATGGACGACAGATCCCTAGCCAGGTATGATCTCATTGGTCTGTTATTATTTTCAGATATGTTGATATAGGGCATTTGACATTCAAGAATCAATTCAAAAAGGCATACTTCTATTTTTTATATATATATATATATATATATATATAGAGAGAGAGAGAGAGAGAGAGAGAGAGAGAGAGAGAGAGAGAGAGAGAGAGAGAGAGGTGCTCTTGTGAGAGACACTCTCACCTTACTATGAGAGATAAAGGTGGGGGTCCTTACATTTAAGTTGTTGACATTGGATATGGGTGTGAGGGCCCCCACCTTATCTTTCATAGTAAGGTGAGAGTGTCTCTCACAAGAGTACCTCCCATAGATATAAATATATATATATATATATATATTCATTTTATGCAGCTAGTTTTTTTTCCCCACCTATTCAAAGCATATACATAGAACCTTTATTAAATGAATGTGAAAAGGTAATTTTAATGGTGAAGAACATCAAGGCATTACACAGTCACTACAGCTCAAATAACATATACAATTCAGAATAATGTTTTGAATCTTGATTTTCCACAGTATAACCGGCAAGTAACCTCTTTAAGAAAAAGAGAGTGTGGGTGGTTGGGTGAGTAACCATGCACTATGCAAATCACTGTATAAATTTGATAGTATCTTTTTATCCCAATGAGACCATAGGTTCCAGGATGAAGAAGCAGAGACTTGATGCAAGGGAACCATGGGCGCATAAGATCTTCTGAAGTTTGTGAGCTATTTTTTTTTCTTCTAAGCATCATGTGTCCTAGGAAAGGTTAGAAAGCTTAGAGCCAACCTTTGATCGATCCATCATCCATCCCACTCACACTCATTACACTCACACCCTCTCCACTCACACAGATGTGTACACATCAGCATGCACCCTAATTTGACAGTGATCCAACTAAAATTAACTGTTGTATTTTATTGACAAACATCTTCACTCCATAACCATCAAAATTAGGGCCACTTTATGACACTAATTGGACTGAAATATGCACTCAGATATTTATCACTAATTATGCACTTCCAAAGCTATTCAACTCTCCGGCTCTTAAATAGATGGTTAGGATAATCAGATACACTCTGTTTTTGCTAATCCTAATACACATCAAGACCTTCCCGCACCATATTCCTGTGACTGGCTTACATCCATGTTTGCCCACAAATTTGAAAATGGAGGCTGGTTTTCATTTTAAAATTGCTCAGATCTTCTAATCCAAAGCAAGCTAAATCATACTGAGGAATGGTACTGAATGCACATTCTAGAAATGCAATGCTGTCTTTTGACAAGAGGATAAACAATGGAGTGTAGATGAAAATATTGCTCCAATTGTGAAATTGACATGTCAAATAAAAGACAATTCGATGACAAAATGTGACATGGTTTGGGTTGTTGCACTGGCATAAGTCACCGATTCATACTAATTCCATTTTTTCCTTCTTCCATCTGCATGATTCATATGACTGCCCTTTCAACAAATTCTTTTAGGTTAGGGTAGTAAAAAAAAGGGGGAAGAAGGTTCAGCATCTTCTCTGAAAGCTGACACACCTCTGGCTTTGTGTTTAAACCATCTTGTTTTACTTTCTCTTACAGGGTGTTAAGTGGGGAACATTTACATTGACAGATGCAGAGAGGCGACTCTTAGCCAATGCACTACTTGATTTTTCCAATGAGCGGTTTGTTCTACTTTCAGAGAGCTGCATTCCAATCTATGACTTCCTCACTGTCTACAAGTACCTCATCAGCTCCATCCGCAGCTTTGTGGAGTCCTATGACGAGCCTACTCGTTACGGTCGTGGTCGTTACAGCCGGCGCATGTTTCCTGATATCAAGCTCCACCAATGGAGAAAAGGGTCTCAATGGTTTGAACTCAACCGCACCTTGGCTGTAAATATTGTTGCAGACACCAAGTACTATACTCTCTTCAGGAAATACTGTAAGCCTTCTTGTTATCCAGACGAGCATTACCTGCCGACTTACTTAAACATGTTCTACGTGCCTCTGAATTCAAACCGGACTGTGACTTGGGTTGACTGGTCAAAGAGGGATCCACACCCAGCAACATTCGGTGCTGCCAACATCACAGAAGATTTCATACAGTCTATTCGTTATAACAGGACCTCATGCTCATATAATTCTGGACAGACTAATATATGTTTCCTTTTTGCAAGGAAGTTTGCTCCCAGTGCTCTGGAGCCCCTGCTCAATCTCACTTCGACAGTAATGAAATTTTAATAATTATCATTTATATCAAAAGAAAAAGAGAATCAATTTTGAAGTTGGATTTCTAACCATATTTGGCAGAAGTTTTCTTTTGTCACCCTCAGTTGTGATCATGAATCTCTTCATAATATAGTTGCATTCCCTAGCTTGCATAATCTGAACTGTTCATCAAGGGGCCTGAGGATGGTTAGTTATTATGGCTAAAATTGAATCTCCAGGAGTGAGTACCCTATTTACAATTATTTAGAAAGTACATGTATATGCCTTTTCTTTTTCTTGTGTGTGAATGGAAGTGCTATCGTTGCAACCATAACAAAAAGAAGCTTGCAACCATCACTTCATGGATCTAACCAGACTAACCTTCTGTAAACCTTCTGTAAATGTGGTAAGATTGAATAACATGGTATGGTGTATATAGCATTTTGTTACTTATCAATTACAGTAAAATCATCAAAATCTTCTACATGATCCTATTTATTTCTACTTCTGATATAGTGGTCTCCCATTTAATTGATTAAAAACTTCCAAAAAAAGAAAAAAAAAAAAAAGAAAACAGATTTGTCTGCAACAAAAGAATTTGAAATTTCTTGATTTGTGCGTGTCATCCTTGTGTGGGCTGTACTGATTTTCTCTGCATCGTTCCAATTTTAATTAAAACCTTTAATGAAGGGGTTACAACAAATCTTCTATATGATCTTTTTTTTTTTTTTGTTGCTAATATTCTATGTGATCCTAATTTTTTCTGCATCTGATACAGTAGTTTCGCCTCCCTATAGAACCTGAGTTTTTTATTAATATTTTGTACATGTTAGTTATGTGTTTGGATGGTAGGCACAAACTCTCTTCTAGTGAAATTTGGCAGAAGCCCATTTAAGAGTGGGACTTCGTTTTGACTTTTGAGTGAGTCAGATTTTAAAGTTGCCCCCACTGAAGAGCATCACTGAATATCCTATCATTCCAGGATTTAGAGTATCCGGACTCAACTAAATTGGTACCCAACAGCCCCACAATTTGATGCCTGCTTCACCCACCACCTTTTGACTTCATAGAAGAAGAGCTAAAACCAGGACTAACCACTCCTATTATATGTACACTTTGAAGGAGAAATGCCATATAAAATCTCTTCCTATGATACGTACCAAAACAATAAACTTCGTTTAAACCAAAAGAAGTGTTTTTTCTTGGTTGATCTGTTCTTTTCATTTTTATTTTTGAGTCTGTTTTTTTTTTTTTTTTTTTTTTCATCTCTTTTTTTTTTTTCTTTTCTGTTGTTATGTAACCCTTCCTCTGTAGCGAAAAAAAAAGAAGAAGAAATTTAGAACATTTTAGGGGTGATTATATGGTCATAATAGAAAGGCCGAAACCGATCTGTTTACGACCCTAGTTACACAAGAGCTACTACAGGCCTATATGAGAGAGAAAATGAGTTTCTTCTCCTATAAGAGAGAGAGAGAGAGAGAGAGAGAGAGACTGCAGGCCTATATGAGAGAAAATGAGTTTCTTCTCCTATAAGAGAGAGAAAATGAGTTTCTTCTCCCAAGAGAGAGAGAGAGAGAATATACTCCTATTACCTAAAGAGCAGAGCAACATGTTATGAGATCACAAGATATTACATAAAGAGCAGAGCAACATGTTATAATATCACAAGATATGGGCATTTGTTCCAAAAAAAGAAAAAAAATTGTGCTGAATAAACAAAGAATTCTGTGGGTGATATTTAATTTTTTTTTTTTTATGTTTTTTATGTGACTAATTCACACCTTAAACTCCCAAAAAGAAAAGAAAGAAATTCACATTTAACTGGAAGAGAAAAAGAGAAAAAAGGGAAATTGTCTTCTTGTGTTTGCTATATTTTCTTTAACTTTTTTCAACTTTTGGACTTCACATTAGCAAACCTTCAAAACTAGATATTTCAATTGATAAGCTGCGGACCTAAATATCACTGAAATCAGCTGCAGATTACTACATCGAAGATGAATAACGCCTTCAATTAATTTTATATAGAACATAGTGACATTCATGAACTATAACAATATGGGGAGGTTGCTGATTTCAAATTGATGAGATAAAGCTAAGATGATGAGATAATATGATTGTATTATTAGGCTGGGCTTCAGAATTGTCCTATGTTCGCTAAAACCCATGCTGATTTTGCAACTCTCAACCATCCAATTAAACATGTTGAATTGGACATCAAATGAAAAGTAACACTGATCAATATCAAGCATCCAGGATCAGATGGTTTGATCATCTCATTAGCCTGCTACTGGCTCAAATTGTCCAAAACGGGGCACACCAACAATTTTTCTAATATATCACTTAACTTAGCGAGCACTCAAGTGCCTACCCATTTGGACCCGATACCCAATATTCAGTTGGAGTCCACGCTAAAAAATCTCCGGAAAGTTCTTGATGGCCCTTACCTCTTTGCAAAATTTAAGCCCAGGTTATCATTTTAACCCCTTGATCCATGGTCGGCTTATAAAATTCATTGATTTTATACTAAAAAAATTTAGTCGATCCAATCATCCAGTCCATTTGGATCGATGCAAACCTAGGGAACCACATGGCCGCTTGAATTGGTGATCAGATGAACACCTGAAGTATGCTATATAAGTATTTGGGTCTTGAGCCGGGACCTAGGTTTGTGGCTTTATTTTAAAACTCAGGTGAACTTTCTTATGCATCTCTCACTCATCATATGGTAAGGGACAAATTTAATGGGGCCTACATAGGGACCCACTAATCATGGGACTTGTGGGAGATGGAAAGAGACACTTTGGATAAGACCATATATCAATTTTGGGGTCATCCGTGGCCTATAGATTTAATAATTTTATATTAAAGGAAGAAATTTGACCCTCAATCCAACGGTCCAATCCATTTGGATAGGTGAAAATTCAATGGGTCTAGTGTACTTAAGGAGGTTCCATGTGTGTAAATGTTTCATATAAAGTTAATTCTACTATGTTGTCCCTCACCATAACATGGTGAGTGATGGATGCCCATGAATATTTCCATATATATATATATGTGTGTGTGTGTTGTTTAATCCTGATCCGGGTAGGGTGTGGGTCCTTCTCAATTAGATGATTCTTATCCGGGTATACTATGGACCAGGCTGACCCGACCCGCTTAGCAGAGCTTTGCAGAGTTAGTTTCGCAATTAAACCATTCTCGATCGAGATGGAGAGAAATGTTCCGACCTGTGCATTTCCGAAGAGGCTTCGGCCTTCGAACCCCAAAAACCCTCGAAATCATCAGATCTCCTTCTTCCAATCTCCGAGATCGAGCAATCAAACACATACAAATCTCTCGATCTTACGAACAAAACCCATTCCTCATTTTCTCCTGCCGTTTTCTCATTGATCAGATCTTCTAAACCCTCACCCAGATTCCCCCCGGCCGTGGGGTTTTCCTTTTCCTCGAATTTTGTTGTGGGGTTGCTTTTGTTCTCTCTTTTAGTTCGGTTTCATCTCATGATCCGCGAATCTCCGTGAATTCGATCGGCTTTCAGCTGCAAGATGGCGTCGCCAAGCACAGATGCATTTGATGCGTACTTTCGGATGGCGGACTTAGATAAAGATGGGAGGATTAGTGGCGCGGAGGCTGTCGTGTTCTTACAAGGATCGAATCTGCCCAAACACGTTCTTGCGCAGGTATTTCAATGCCTTGCTGATCAAAATCTCTTCTTTCTATTTTTGAATTGTTGTTTAGGTGTTTTGGGTATCTTATAATGAGTGAGTTTTTTTGGGAATTTGGATGAGAAGAAGCTGCAATTGGATGATTCGTTGAAAGAAGTTGGACCCATGTTCATATGGATAGCATGGTCCTAGGCTTGTAGGACTAAAATTGCAGATCTTTTAATGGATGTCGGGTCCAATGACAGATCCCTGGCACTCCTCATGTGTATGTTTAATTATAGTCGGATTGAAATTCAGGTTTCTGGAAAATTGCCCCAAACACGCGTAGGTGTGATTGTATTTCTAACTTTAGTTGAATTGAGATGCCTGTTGGCATTATCTTTTGGAGGGGGACAAACGGTGCTGGAAAGAAACAAAACACCAAGTGATAGACCAAGTTAAAACACCCTCTACAAGGAACCATACCAATCAAAGAAGCTCAGAGACCAAAAGGGAAAAACTACAATTCTGTGCTATTGATGCCAAAACTACCTTCTCTGTTTATCATCATCACTGTTAAAAGAAAGAAAAAATCTATCACGATATCCTAAATAATATTACTTCTTTTCTGGATCTATCTCCAGAACCTGTCATGGAACTGCTTAACTCCCCCATTGTGGAGGATGACAATTTGACCAAGTTTCTCAAACCTTTTTCATCGCCTTGGAAATCGTGTCTCTGAGTATATTAGAAAAGGCTGATGGGGGCTAAGGCCGAATGTGAAAACTCCGGTCACTGATATAAAGTGAGAATACCGAAAACTCTGATTTAATATCTTTGAGTATTGGTCTATCTAAATGCAATTTTGGGTTTTCCTGACAAAATTGTGATTCTTGATGTATATCTTAGGTTCCTTATTTTCCTATTTGTTTCATCTGAAGATTATAGGATTTGTGGCCTAACCATTACAGTTACTTAGAATTGTATGGTCATTCATGCAAGTGCGCTAGGGTTCTTTTCTTAGACTTAAACTGTCATTGTCCCTGACCACCAGTAGTCTTATCTTATCGACTTTGTCTTACATTTCCTTTTGATTCTGTTCATAAACAACTATCATTTTTGGCTGTCTGCAGATATGGACACATGCTGATCAGAACCATGCTGGTTTCCTTGGTCGGGTGGAGTTTTACAATGCGCTGAAGCTTGTGACGGTTGCACAAAGTGGGCGAGAGTTAACACCGGATATGGTGAAAGCAGCCTTGTTTGGTCCTGCTGCAGCTAAAATCCCAGCTCCGAAGATAAATCCTGTGGCCACACCAACATCACAGTCGAATACTGTGACACCGCCAACACCACCTGCCTCTCAGATGCGTGCTGTAGCACCAACTGCAGCTCAAAATCTTGGGTTTAGAGGGCCACAGGCACTTCAAAGCTCGAGTATGAACCAGCACTTCTTCGCCTCTTCAGACAACCAGCTCATGAGGCCACATCAAGTCTCCCCTGCAGCTTCACTTACAATGCAGGCCACTGGTCAAGGTCTCCCAGGGGCAGGCAATATGGTGGGCCCACGTCCGAACTCAAATTCTTCCAACTTGTCAAGTGACTGGTTTGGGGCAAGGCCTGCTGGAGCTTCAGTTGGAGCAACGCCCCAAACACCTAATAGGGGGGTTTCCCCCTCCACGACCCAGGATGGATTTGCTAGAGTAATGCCATCGGGTTCCACACCTTCAATGCCACCTAGACCGCAAGCAGCATCTGGGCCAATTCCATCAACACAGGATGGATTTGGTGGATTTGCACCATTGGGGCCTCCGTCTTCAATACCGCCTAGACCACAGTCCCCACCTGGGCAAATGCCCTCTCTTCCTTCAAAACCGCAAGATGCAGTGCAATCATTACAGACCACAGTCAACGATTCTAAAGCATTGTCAGTCCCTGGAAATGGGTTCAGTTCTGATATAATATTTGGAGGGGATGTGTTTTCTGCGACTCCGTCTCAACCTAAGCAAGCTGTTAGTACTCAGAATCTCGCTGGTACTCAGAATCTTCCTGCAGGCAGTGCGCCTACCTCATCTGCCGTTGTCCCGGTAGCCACTGAACCTCAGTCTTCAGTTAAGCAGGGTCAGGTTGATCCTTTCCAGTCATTTGCCATGACAACCACTGGCAGTCAGCTTCAACAGCCTGTATCACAGGCTAAAACTGCACCTGGTGTTTCAGTTGGGGCTGCTGGTTCTTCTCCTGGTCAGACACAGCTTCAATGGCCGAGAATAACTCAATCTGATATTCAGAAGTACACTAAGGTATTTGTGGAGGTAGACACAGACAGAGATGGGAAAATTACAGGTGAACAGGCACGCAATCTGTTTCTCAGTTGGAGGCTTCCTAGAGGTTGGTGTTGCTGTAATTTTAAGATGTAGACCCTTGCTTTTCTTATGAATGGGATCATTAATTGATTAAAAGCTATTATCTCCTGATTTCTTATTTTATTTATATATTTTTAAGTTTACAAATGGAAATTGGAGCCATGAAAGTATAATATTCCTTCATATATGTTCTTGAATTGAGGTCTCTAGCTTCTATAAAAATTTATGCCGGGCTCTCTTTTCTCTCTTCCTCTCTTTTCACGTTGTTTTCATGTTTCGCATTACTTGAATCTCATTCTAAAATCTTTTGTATCATCATTCATCATGCATCATCATCAGCAGCAGCCAGTAACCATCAATCTTGGGTTGCTTTGTTAGTTATATACTTATCCTCTCTACCCTTTGAAAGCTATATTCTCTATTACTCCACAACAGGGGTCAAAGGTGTCTAGGTGCAGTGCTGGGCCCTCTATGCACTTTGCCCATGGCTAAGGTGTGCGACCAAAGTAAGGATCACACTAGAGGCATCCATAAGTGTACAGGCATAATAGGCAAAATGAGATCCAATGTTATTAACAAAATTTAGAGGGGGCAGGACTGCAAATTTTATTTTTACTTTACATGTATGTATATAAGTATACGTAATGAGACCGCGAAGTGCATATATATATATGTACAAAAATCATCCTATGCACACCTCTTTTCCGTACACACCGGTTCACACCTCACAGTGGGGCCCACCTGATGGTCCATCTGAATAGACCACACACATGGACCCCTTTGATAGTCACGAGACCCCTGGATTCGCACCCATTCGAATGGACTGGACCGTTGGATCGACTATGCACCCATTTTTAATGGTGAAAATTTGTGGGCTATTGATCAAGGGGTTAAGATGATCACATGAGCCCCGTCACCGTACATCAGTAGGATCAACCCAAATCTTCCTTTCCTCTGGGCCCTACATCGAGGTGTGCATGGAGAGCTCCATGCACACCACGCGCGAATGATAAGCCTTGATTTATGCGTATATATATTATTTTTTGTTAGAAGAGAGTCAGAGAGAAGGAGCCGAGAATGACAAGCTTGTCCCAGCTCTGTCTTCATCCCATTTTTTGTCAAGTGCTATTCTACCCCTTGAAGTTCCTACGAAAGGGTTCTTTAGCCCCAGAAGGTAAAAATATTAGCCAGCTTCTCTGTTTTCTTCTACCTTTGTCCTGACTTCCTTCACTGCGAATCAGATACTATACAACCTCTCCACCTTTATTGGATCCTGTTGTAAGCTTGATATACGTTGTTACACATTTCTCTATCAGTTTAAGCTTTTAGAGTAAGTGGTTGTCAACGTGGTGTGAGAGTCAACCAGCAAGTTCGAATCACAAGAGGAACGATTCAGCACAAAAAAATGCGTGGGCTCCCCTTGAGGGGGAGTATCAAGATGGTATCAGAGCGGGTTCCGATCCCGTCATTCTTGTGTAGGGGGAGTGTTGGTAAAGTCCCACATCCCACATCTCCTAAGTAATGCCTTTGACAAGGCTTCATATACCTGTTTGGGCCTTCCACCTATTAAGCTTAGGCTTTTGGATTGTTACATGGTTTCTTACATGGTATCAGAGCGAGTCAAGTCCTTGTTAGCAAGTTTTCTTCTCTCTTTCTTCTTTTTTCTTCCTTCTTTCTTATTTTTCTTTCTTCAAATTCATTCCTCTGCAAGTCTGCAGCTTACTGCAGCAGGATCTGACTTTTGGGATGTGGGGAATTTGTGGATCCCACTGCCTTACCAAGTTTAGTTGCGAAAACCTCAGTTCTAACAGGGCTTAATCTACAAATAGTCAGGTCTCCAATGGGCCTGATTATTTGCAGATTTTTAATCCTCATATCCCTCTTATATAGTTAATTTGTTTATTTGACTTTTTAATATTTTCATTTTTTAAAAATATTTAAGTGCATCTTTTACTTTTTAAATTTATATTTGAATGAATGTAACACTGAAACGTAGAACTGGGTTTTTATTGAATGAATCAAGCAAATCGATTTTACCCCCCCTTTTTTTTTTATCATAACTAAATTTCATTAGAAAGAACCAATCAAACCGATTGGACAAAAACAGAAGTGTAAGAGCCTTATACCATCAGGTAAGAACACAGAAGAAACCCAAAACCCAAAAAACAAGTTACACAGTGAAAGCAATAAACGGAGAATGTGTCCACCCCACTCTTTGCAAAGGAATTTGGAAAGACATTTGCCTCCCGACGAATATGCTTCTGCCACTGAATTCAGGAAAAAGAAGTGTGGTTTTATACTGATGAACAAGTAGCTTTTTCTTCACAAAAGGCCACTGTCGACAGAAGCACTCCTTTTTCAGTAGCAAGCTCTTGACGTTGATCTTTACTCTCCAGATTGAGGGGGAGTTTGAATATGCATGGGCTTGTTTTTTGAGTCATTAATTCATTGAATTGTATTGTAAAATATCTCTCTCTCTTCAGACACACACACACACCACAACCACATGCGCGCACTCTTTTTTTTTAATCCTCTCTAAGTTGGGACTATCTAATATTAAATGTCTCAGTTTGGAGGCAAACTTAGCAGGGGTTTGAAACTAAATTGACAACCATGATTCTATCCCTTGTAATCCACACATCCATCTTATTAGCATAGACGTCTCAGCCACATGTGCTATAATTATGGTAATATCTGTATTGGTAGTTTATCATTAGTAACCATATGTGCACTTTTACACTTCTACTTTTGCAGAGGTTTTTGCTATGTAAAATTCAGTACATCCATGTTCTGTGCGCACGTGCTAGTGTGGCATATGCTTGTGAGATCCAACCTGTGCATTTGGTGGATTGTCCATGGTGCATGTGCTCTGTCCAAAATTAGGCTGTGTGGGCTAATTAAGTGGCCAAACACAATGGTGGACACAGGATTTTTGTTTGGGTGGTGTGGTATATGGTCAACTGAAGAAATTAAATAATAAAATCGAAATCATTTTAGAACTTAGTGGTTTCTCGAGTTGCACCCGTGTGCTAACACTTGGGTCCGCCCCTAAACAATTGACAGAAATAAAACTCTCTAATAATTTTGTTTGATCGGTAACTCTCCAATACTTCACATTCCGCATATGTACGTCTTCGATCTGATAAGTGGACTTGACTAATATTTGGGCCAGGTAATCTGCATAGTTTCTTCTAAACTTTGTCTGCTCTTTATGTGGCAACAAGCCCATATATATGGTTCAATAGATCTCACTTCTGCATTTCTCTTTCAAAGAATGTTTTAGTTATGTTAGAAGACCTTCCTTTACCCGTCAATCTAATTGCTTGTCATTTTGATGTTCTCATCTACTTTTGGAATGCTCATTATGCTATTTCTCTATGTTTGTCAGAGGTCCTGAAGCAAGTGTGGGACTTATCTGACCAGGATAATGATAGCATGCTTTCTCGGAGAGAGTTCTGCACTGCACTATTTTTGATGGAACGATACCGAGAAGGGCGTCCTCTTCCACCAGTGCTTCCAGATAGTATTAGGTTTGATGAGACATTGTTGCGTGAGACAGGACAACCTGTAGCTGCATATGGCTGGCGGCCCACTCCTGGTATTCGAACGCACAGTTCTTGCCCATCTTCTTTTGACCTTTCAAATGGAAGCAAAGATTAAAAAAAAAAAAAAAAAAAAAAAAAAAAAAAAAAGCGGAAAGTAAATGAGAAAATAAGAAAAACTAGGCTGCTAATGCCACATGCAAGTACACTCTTTCAAGCTCATGACATCTGTAATGTTCCACGCATTTGCCACATTATAGCTATAGCTATGCGTAAGATGGGCCACCATGTTTGGATTAAGTGCCTCTAGGCTCTAACTATTCATTAGGCTGTCATGTATACTCAAATGTGGACCATCAGGCAAGTATTTCTCAACTGTCCATTTTTTTTGATAATCCGGCCTATCTCTCGAGAATTCTGCCTTATTCTCTGGCTGGATCGTCTCAGTTGTGGGGTTCACGTTGGATACAGCTTTAATGTTGCACGCTCGACCCACCTTGTTGTGATCACATCTGTAGGAACCCACTCAATTTGGACGTTCTGGGATGATTAGGAATCTGAAAAAAACTAGTTTAGTTGTTGTGGGTTCCTATATTTTTCAGACTGTATTTTGCACTTATACCTTCACTCCCACTCCTTTACGAGAACTGTTTTCCAGAAACCATTTCCCTCTTTTTTTCCTTCTAGGAAATGGAATCGACACATGTCCTTATTGTTGATGAACTTTTCATTCTTCGGATTAGGCATGCCACAGCAAGGATTCTCTGGAGCACAGCCAGGACCTCCTGCAGCTGGATCGAGGCAACCTGCACAAATTCCAATCCCTCCTCAAACAGATGGTGCCCCAGAGGCCATGCCGCAGAAGTCGAGAGTGCCGGTATTGGAGAAGAATCTTGTCAATCAACTCAGTACGGATGAGCAGAGTTCATTGAACTCCAAGTTCCAAGAGGCAACAGATGCAGATAAAAAGGTATTACTGCTTGAAAATCAGTTTGTGGTTTGATGAGTACACTTGATCATTCTTCTGGCAACAAACAACGGTATCTTGTTGGTGTTGTATGATTTCGAATACACAAGATGTTAAGTAGGCATTGTGCAGTTTTATGTGTTGAACTATACTTATGCTGAAATAAGCATTTAGTTCTATTATCGATTATCTGGTGGATAATTAGGCCTTATTATGCCAGGCTGTATTTATGATGAAATAGGTCCCAGTCACATTATCCATTTTATGGTGGATAAGTTCTTACATCTGTATCCCTTCTACCCTTTATTCCATATTTTATCCTAAATTTTGCTGAATGTGTTCAGGTTAGATGCACTAATGTAAACTAGTTTATAAACAAGGTGGGGCAGTTTGGGGCAATTGAAAGTTGAACTGCCCTGCACTCGGCTCGGGTCAAAATCTATAAACCCATACCCACCCTGACCCTGAAAAATCACTACCAAACCTGCCCCTTGCGGGGGCTGGTTGGGGCGGGTCACCTGTTTCGCCTAATGCATTGTCATCCCTAAACCTGTGTAGTTACAAAGAATTTAACCATTTTACACTGGCACAAACTATTAATGAGACTAAAACAGTGTTCAAAAACTTGACTTGCCCAAGATCTGGTGACTGACTCGACTTGTTACATTGCCTAGCTGAGCGAGTTTCCATTGTCAACAAGTCGACGAGTTACTCTGCTAGTCTGCTCAACAACTTGTCGAGTTGATCTTCATGTTGTTTTTTTTTTAAAATCACTGACTGAACTTATGTACGCAATATCTCTCTCTCTCTCTCTCTCTATATATATATATATATATATATATATATGGGAGATGCTCCTATGAGAGATGCTCTCACCTTAGTCCATGTTTGGCATCTCTATTTTATGCCTCTATTTCTCTAAATATCTAAATCGGACAGAGGTTTAAACAATTAGAGCGTTTGGCACAAGATTGTAGACTCTGTCCGCTTTAGGCATTTAGAGGTAAATCCTCTAAAATCCAAATGCTAAAAAAATAGGCAGATGAGAAATAGAGCTTTTGGGTCTTAAAATATAGAGGCGAGGTATTTAAAATAGATTCGTGCGTTACTAAAAGCATTTTTTTTTTATTCTAGCCTCTTTTTTTTATGGCTCTTTTTTTAATGGCTCTATATTAGATGGATCTATAAAAAAAAGAGTAGAGATGCCAAACAAGCCCTTACTCTCATAGTAAGTTGAGAGTGTCTTTCACAAGAGCACCTCCCTATATATGTATATATATATATATATATATATTGCTCTTTGCATTTTCCATATATAAATAATATATATATATTTGGTATCAGTTACATAAATTCTTGTTCGCATGTTTCAGATGTTAATAATTAAACTATTTTAATCTTGTGGTTAGGTGACTTTATGAATTCATATATGTTCGCAGTTTTCTGTGAGAATAATGAAGAGTAATTGCAGAGTTGAACTCAGAGATCCTGTTTCTGGTTCTGTAATTTACAATGCATTATTAAAACTCAGTTTCGTATTCATTTTTATTATCATCGGAACACTTACCTTCTTGATTAAATGTTCATCTCTAGATGATACTATTTTTCTCACTCGATTCCTGAGTTTGGTTTTATTTTTCCTTACATTTATATATAAAGAGTGTTTCCTAAATCCAATGCCGACTTTGCTCTCTCTGTCTCTCTCTCATAATCAAAACTAAGTTCTAGTCCACATAAAAATGTTCAAAGTTGAGGTTAGTTTTTATTTTTTTTTAATTTTTTTTTCAGCATGTCCACACATTTATATTCAGTTCCTGAGGTAAAATATCCTTTGTCATATATTACCGTGATATGGGTATGCTGCTGTTTGGGAGCAGAGAAAATTCTTTCCTCATCTTCAGGAGATTCAATGGTCAAAATTTAAAAATATTAGTTTTTGATGGATAATCTTTTTGACCTTGAAGTGGCGAGGAGCTAGTGAAGCCTTAAGTAGGCACTTTTATAGAAGATTGGACAATGAGCAATACATTTTACATGATGTACTTCATCTTTTGAGGTCTTACTGTTGGCTAATTACTTGGATATATATTTTTGGAGTGAATGCAATGATTTATTTGAACCTTCTTGTTTCTTTTGTTAATGAAAGGTGGAACAATTGGAGAAGGATATTCTTGATTCTAAAGAGAAGATTGAATTCTACCGCACCAAGATGCAAGAACTTGTGAGTTGTTTTTATATTTCTTTTGTTTATGTGTTCTGTATGGATTTTGAAATATATACAAAACATCTTCTGGCACTTAGCGTGACAGTAAAAAATAACCTCTATTATGGAGGGATAGGTACATCTTCTGGCACTTGGGGCGACGGTAAAACATACCCCCTGTTTATTTATTTTTTCTTTTCTGAATTTTGGTTCCATTTTCTTTAAAGGGTCATCTGATCATTTTGAGCTTTGTGCTATCATGAATCAAGCATAGCCACCTGATGTGTGCTGACACTCTTATGATGATTACTTTCAGAGACGGAGCATTTAGTTTCTCAAATTAAGAATGGATTTTAAGAAAAAATTTAATCTATTATCGGATTATTTTGTGTCAGATTCTGTACAAGAGTAGATGTGACAATCGACTCAATGAGATCACTGAAAGGGTGTCTGCTGATAAACGCGAGGTTCCATTCGTTGAAGTTTATCTTTCTCCTTTGTAGATAATTCGACTTGTTTGACTTTCAATGGTTTGGACTACTAAATCTGATTGTGTTAGCCCAAGAATGATGGCCTACATAATTAATTTTCAGGCTGAATCACTGGCAAAGAAATATGAAGAGAAGTACAAGCAAGTTGGAGGTATAGCCTCTAGATTAACTGTTGAAGAGGCTACATTTCGTGACATTCAGGTACAATAACCTTGTCTCATAGGTTGACATCCAAAGAAATGGTTTGCTAAGAAGCAGTTTTTTATTTTTCCTGAGAGATCTTGTAAGATGATTGTACATTCATTTGTAGGAGAGGAAAATGGAACTGTATAATGCAATTATCAAAATGGAACAAGGTGGAAATGCTGATGGCTTGCTTCAGGTAAATCTTAATCACGGGGAGTATGCATGGGCTTTATATGCTGTGCTTACTATACTTGAACACTGTCATTTTCAGGTTCGTGTTGATCGAGTGCAGTCAGATCTTGAAGGGCTAGTGAAAGCTTTAAATGAGCGATGCAAAAAATACGGATTACGTGCTAAGCCAACAGCCCTAATTGAGCTTCCCTTTGGTATTTTCTTAGTAGCTTTCTAGTTTTGGTTTTTCTCTGTGCCATTTTTCTTCAACTTTGGGTCTCCCAATGAACTAATGCATTTTCTACGTTCCACATAGTGCTTACTTTGTATTTTGTGGAATTCTTTTGGTTGTCTCAATTCTATAATATCTTGGACAACTGTTTATATGCTTTGTAAGCAAAACCAACATAATTCTTCTTTGTGTTAAATCAAGCAATGGTGGTTGAAGCATGCTGGCCAACTAGTGTTTAAATTTCAACAATAAATGATTAGATATTCCTTTTGCCTTCCCCCACTACAATCATCATAATGCTGAAATTTGGAACCCCTTCTGGATCCTTCGAGGCACTCAATCCATATGATAATAACTGGTTTCAGTGTTCTGTATTTCTCAAGCTGTATAAAAATATCTGTTCACATGCATGCCTAAAGGCTAAATCCATAATAACTAGCAAATTTCTTGATGTGTCAATTCCAAGGTTGTATGATTTTTTTTTTTCCTCGGTAACCCAGCCAGGGGAGCTGGACCTGGACACAAAAGAGCCCACACAAGTGGGAAGAGGAAGCCCACACCGTGGGAAGGAGAGCCCACACACATGGGAAGTGAAGCCCACACACAGTAGTTGAAACCTCTAAGTCTTCCCTTTCTAGGCATGGTGAAAATTGGAATCATGCCCATTCGTATCCAGCTCTTACCTCACATGCATTCATTATCGTTATATTCAGGAGATGATCTTTCCACCCAATGAACTTGCATATTTTCATTCAACGTCCAAAAAAGTGGCTTAAGTTGCTGACATGATGGTGAAGGTCAATGTACACCTTAATAAAAATTGATTGTGGAACATTGGATGCATTAAACATAGTTGGTGTTTATGTATTTAATTCTTTACCTTATATGTTTTCGAAACTACTGTTTGGTCTTTTTTCTAACAGATGCAGAACATCCTTTTAGAAGTTACATGTAGCACAAAATGCTCATTAAATCGACGGGCCAATCTCTTTTAAAATTCTAAAACACAGCATGGAGAATATGACCTGGGGGAGAAGATGAATTTTCTGATAAGGGGTGTGACTTAGGCGTAGCAGAACTGGTATTGACCTAATTCAAACCTGACCCATGTTGCATGTGGGTGAGCTTGAGTCTGGAGGAAACCTGAATTGCCAAGCTGAAGCCTGGGTGATATTATATATGTACACAATATGTATGTTATTTAGCCACCCTGAGTCCCTGACCCTGTTTGGTACCCGAAGCCTGAGCAAAGCCCAGATCTTGTTTCATTCGGGCTTGAAAATCCAGTTGAGCTCGAGAGTGGACTGAAACATGACCAGCTCGAATTTTCATGCAAAGCTAGTTGGGGGCTTAGGCTTCGCTCCGCCAAAGTTGTACCTCCAGTGGTGAATTGTGATTGATATATATGATACCGGATACTTGTACAAGCTCAACATATCCGTGTCATACTGATATGGCATTCGTATTGGTACCCAATACTAATGTATCCTAGTCACCAAGTCCTTTATTTCATATGGTTCATTTAATTTTCTTACTTCTCAAGAGTAAAACTGTTAGAAAGGGGTGTAAACAATGATAATTTCATTAATTCAAAAGTAATATAAAGAAAAAATTAGGACACCTGTATTCACATGTGTCCTAGTTTTTAAAAAACGCAGAGTTGTATACCAGATCCCTATATCCATGTCTGTACCTTTATATGTGTCCGTGCATCATAGATTGATATACCACAATTGCCCGAGGAGTAACTATCTGTATTATAGTATCAAAACCTTCCAGTTACCAATATTATCCGGTGTCCCTACTTCACTAACCGCCCAATATGAAATGCTGACTTTATTGGATTAAGTGGTCCTTTTCTGAGGTGTAGTGCTACTAAAAAATCTCTCCTATTTCTCTCCGTCCATCTCCCCAGTGACTGTAAATAGTAGTAATCTCCATATGCTCTCTTTCCTAGTGAGTGGTTCCCATGACTGTGTATTGTTTTAGGTTGACTTTTTATGATTAAATTGTGTTTCTTGTGTAATGATCATTCCTTGTCTCACACTGGTTATTATTTCCAAAAAGGTTGGCAACCTGGAATTCAAGAGGGAGCAGCTGATTGGAATGAAGATTGGGATAAGTTTGAAGATGAAGGTATGCGAAAACAATTACCATTCCTGTTTTAGTGGTTTATAGGCCAACTATATATATATATTTATTTATATATATATATATTTATGGGGATGCTACACAGCGCCCGGGCGTTTTTTAGGAGAAAATGCCCCTCTTAGTTCAGCCCACTAGGATGCACGGTGATCATGGAAGTCCATTGGATGGAAAGATCCATATGAGGCCTACCTATATTGAGTCCAAGATATCCCTAAAATTTAATGGTTTAGAGGCATAATTTTATCATGATTTCAATTCAACACTGGGGAAAAGTCGGATGAGTGTCAAACTTCCCACATGTGTGGGCACCCTTCCCACTTGTGTGGGCTTTCTTCCCGTGTGTGCAGGCTTCTTTCTCACTTGAGTGGGCTGTCTTCCCGTGTGCGTGCGGGCTCTTTCTTGGGTCCCAGTCCCCTTGGCTGGGGTACCAAAGGAGAATATATATATAATACTTTATCGGGATTTTCAGGCCACCCCTAAGCATGGAATGCCCTGGCCTGTGGGGCCCACCTTAACATGCAATCTAACCACTAACACAGGGGGCTCACAATGGAAATGGGTTCACAGGTGAGCCTGAGTTTCCCAGGCATTAGATGATATTCAAAACTTGGTATCCATCCAACTTTGTCCAATAGCTAGAATTTGGGGTTTGAAGGGTTCCCATTTGTTTGCACGAAGGTAGGTTCTAAATACGGCTTGGATAGTGTGATTTTTTCAAATGCATTTTTTAATGGTGCAGTTCTTAGTTATGAGAGAGGTTTTTAATGGAATGTTTGTTTTATCAATGTTTTCTTTCTCTCTTTGTTGAAGCAAATGGATTATGTTTTTGAAACTAATTACAAAATGAACATTTAATGGTTCCTGTAAGTTCCTTCTATTGCCAGTAAAATGAGACATGAAGATTTGCAGCCATACTGTATACTGCACAATTATGTGTCTTTTTTTTTCCTCCCTCAGGATTCACAATTGTCAAGGATCTTTCTGTTGATGTGGAAAACATAGTGGCACCTCCAAGACCTGCCCGTGTTTGGAATGATAAGATTTCAACTGATGAGGCATTTGGTGCTGTTTCTTCTTCTAATGGTGACAGTAAAACGGAGAAGCCTTCTACTACTGATGAACGGGTTACTGAGGGAGGTTCACCATATGCCAAAAGTGAGGATGATTTAGCAAGAAGTCCACCTGGAAGCCCAAAGGGGAAAAGCTCGTTAGAGAGTCCATCTCAAGAATTCCCATCAACATATTTTGTAACGAATGCCAGTGCTGATGCTTCACCACGTATGAAAGAAAGTCAGAGGTATGGGTTTCTTTTTTCTTTTTGTTGACATCATTTTATATCTCAATTATTTTAGTAGACTATTGAGAACACATACAATGTTCGGTCAGACAAGTTTCTCATCCCTAACATATACAATGTTCGATTATACAATTTTCTCCTCCCTATACTGGGCAAACTTTTGGTGTTCCAAGCCAGTCATCTGATAGGCCCAATTGGGGATCAGAGATACCCCAAAACCTCCTGCCCTTGATCGTAACAGTCCCATTTCAGTCATGGAAAAGGTGGATCATTTACTTTGCCAGCCACTGATGGGACACGTTGGAAACAGCTGCGAGGGATTTTGTGGGGACTTATGCATGCTAGTTTCTCTTGTGTACTTTTGTCTCAAATGCAATGGTAAAGTTACTAGTTTCTCACAGGTACTTGTCTAAAATACAATACTTTAGCAGCACAATGAGAAAGTTACCAATTGCCCTCTCTTTGCAATGGGCTTCCATATAAATATTACGGGCCCTAACATGTTTCATTTTACAATATATTTCTATAACCTTTACTGATTCTCCTCTATCAGAGGCAGCTTTCACATTCTTTTGGCTTCTATCAGCCTCTCCTTCTGATGGGGCAAAGCTATAACCAACTCTAATAGCTTTTCTGTCACTCGTCTTCAACCTCCCTCTTCTCACTATGGACAACAGTTATGATCTCTCATCTCCCTCTATTTCTAGGCCTGAGTATGGAGGACCTGCTTAAATCTAACTTTTTCATGGACAGGAGGATTCATCCGCTTTTCCTTTGCATTATCAGAAATCACCAACTTTTAAGGATTCAAAACTTGAATATACTAATTTAAGCTAAACTCAGCAGTATATTTTTGTTGTTCTGCTAAGCTTTTGACTGATTTAAGTAAAATTAAAAAATAGGGACATTTACTTCAAAAATCCCATTAAATAGGGTAATTACAATTGAGGACCGTAAATTTTTATAATGACGGCCAAGGAAGTCCAGCCCAGAATCCAATATTTCATACCATTTTTGCCCTTGGTTAGTTGATGTCAACATAACCCTAAAAAAAAAAACCCGTTCTTCACCCCCAAATCAACAGCAACACTAGAATAGAAGAAAGAGAGGAAGGAGGAGAATGAGATCAACACCCTACCCCTTTTTTCTCAATCACAATGAGGGAGAGATTGCTCGATGTCAACAAAACCCTAAAGAACGGAAAGCTCAATTTTCGTTGACGCTAACTTGGCGTTTTTTGTTGACGTCAATACAATTTTATGTTGATGTCGACGAATCTTCTATCCACATCAACAAATTCACAGGGTCACTGATTGTAATAACTGGGCATTTTTGTTGATGTCAACATAATTTTATGTTGATGTTGACGAATGTTTTGTTGATGTCAACAAATATTACTCATGACAGAATAGGGAACTGATTATGTTGACATCAACAAAAAAAGGGCAAAATGGGAAAAAAAAAGAGATGATTTGGGCTGGAGGTTCTTGGTTGTCATTATAAAAGTTTAGGGGCCTCAATTGTGGTTACCCTATTTAAAGGGATTTTTGTGGTAAATGTCCCAAAACAAAACCTTGAATACGCTAACATGGTTGAAAATACTGCCTGGCATTGCAAGGGCCATTACACGGGAATGTCATTTGCTTCTTCATAATAAATTTGATGTGTATTCTTCATATCCATGTAGACGTATGCATGATATGTATATTTTCTGGAAATTGAGCTTCCCTTGTCACAGGGGTTGTTGTTGTTGTTATTATTATTATTAATAATAATCATCGTCATCAATTTTTCCCTGAAAACAATGATTGTGCTTTTGATAGAATCATATCTCAAGGGATCACAAGTGCAATCTTTGATATATATGGTCATTATTTTATGTTCATTGTGAGTATTGCATTGTGTTCAATTTCTATTAATTTTTCTCTGACACTTGGATTTTAAGCAATTTATCATGCAGTGATCATGATGGTGCGGAATCGACTGTTTCCGGGTATAAGTTTGATGAACCTTCCTGGGGTGCTACCTTTGATGCGAGTGATGATACTGACTCAGTATGGGGTACTTTTAACCCAATCAAAACGAAGGTATACTTGAATACTTCACACGCGCGCAAATAAAAATCTTCATCATTATAGCATTATGGGGTTTTGTTTGGATGTTCCTTACCAATTAGAATGCATGTGTTGGTCTCTCTCTCTCTCTCTCTCACACACACACACACACACACACACACACAAAGGAAGACTCGAACTCATGCACTCTGCCTTCCCATGTCCCCAAACTGGCTGAGCTACTACAGGCAGGGACTGGGAGAAGGGACTATCCATGAACTGAGTCAGTTCTTCTCAATTCTCATACTAGGAATTAAAAAGAAAAAGAAAAACTCCATACCAGCCTTACATGATTTTCTGTTTGTGATGATATTTTCTTTTTTCCTCCCATTTTTCCTTTTTTCAGTATTGTATTTGATGGGTACTTTTCTTTGTAGAAGCTATTTTCCACTAATTGTTACTGGAATCTCCTTGTTTGATTCTCGTTTCATTCTAAATATGTATTCTTACACAGGAGTCTGATCATGAGCTAAACAGACACAACTCTTTCTTTGGTTCCGGTGAGTTAGGTCTGAATTCAATTAGAACAGACTCACCTGACGCCGATAGCTTGTTTCAGAAGAAAGACAGGAGCCCATTTTTTGCAGACTCTGTACCTAGCACCCCATTGTTCAACTCCAGCTCCCCACCAGGGTACAGCGGAGAGGATCACACCTTTGACAGCTTCAGGAGTTTTAATTCCTTCAGCATGAATGATGGTGGGCTCTTTCCCCCACCCGAGAGTCTTGCGAGGTTTGATTCCATTCGCAGCAATAGAGATTCGGACCGAAGCCGAGGGTTCCCCTCCTTTGATGATGCAGATCCTTTTGGTGCAACTGGTCCGTTCAAATCTTCAGAGAGTCGAACACCAAGACGGGAATCTGATAGTTGGAGTGCTTTCTAGCTGCTTGTTTTTGTATCAGATTTGGGTGCTGTGCCTTTGCTGCGCATTTCTCCCTTGAAATCATGACCAGTTTTTGTGTGCTATTATCTCTACCAGTGAGATGGTTGTATGTTTGGGATTACTCATCTTTGTATTTTTGCAATTCCTTTTCTTTTGTATGTTTTGAATCAGATGAATCCCTTCCCCCACTATTTCTGTTCATTTTCCCTTCCCAATCTTCTTTTATGTCCACTATTGAACATTCTTTATATCATATATGCCTTATTGTTTGTGTTGAGAGTTTAGAGAATCTGGTAGAACTTGTTATCTTCTCTTGTAGGGTAGGGCTGGTACTTTCGTATCAGAGGTCTGCAGAGAAGTAATATCAAGCGCATTGAACTTCGTAAAGAAATCAAGGCCTTCTCCCATCAAAATTGTAAAGAATAAATAAACACAATTTGTTTTCCCTTTTAACCTTTAATATCTTTTGCCATCATTTAATTTGATACAAGTATATCTATTTCCATCGCATGGTGGCGGTTTTTTTTTTTTTTCTTTTGAATTCAATGGAACTGTGTCAAAGTTATTTGATTTGGTGGCATCATATGGTTTCGTTGAGTGCATTCTTTTGTATTGATCAGGGGAAAAAAATTGAAGGTTTTGCTTATACAAGTTAACTCCAATTTGTTACTTATTTTATTGTTTGATTGGTCGGCTAGAGTGTAGATGTAGCCTACATTCTTGGGTTGTGAATCAGACCATTCAATCAAACTTTACAGACATGAATAGCATGTGCTTCTCACTCCAATCAGACAGTTGGATAGATTGTTAAAGGTCCCAAGTACGGATAACACAACTCTGTAGGCTCATGGTTAATACTTGCTATATCTATGTCAATACTGGTAGAGTCTGGATTACCTTAAATGTGACCAAATCTAATTGAGTCTTCTTTTTTATGTGAGGTGGAACCTGTAAAGGACTACCCCTGGAAGTGGTATTGCAGAGGCTTTTGGAGCAGTTGAAATAGTCCACTACAATCAACTGTCAAGAACAGTCAGACTTTTGTGGGGACATGCGAGCAATCAGATCTAGTTCAGTCAGCCAGTTACACCCAGATGGGCCAAATCGAGGAGACCTATTCTTTTTAGCTTTCTCTAACTACATCCTGTGTTTTCTCTCACTATTTGTGTTGAATATAGAGGTGGAGGCAAGTGGGTGTACAACAAGAAGTCCCATAAGTCAAGTCGGGCGTCTGAGTCTCACTTGTTGTGGATGGCCCATCCACGTGTCAGTACTTGTGGCCCCACTATAATTGCTGACACAAACATGGTATGGTGGGTTCAGCGTATATTCTAGATCCGTTCTTTGATGGTGGGGTAGATGGATAAAGAGACTCCAGGTTGAAATGTCAGATACTTCGTGTCTAAAATGTTATGATACGTCTACGTTCAAACATAATAACAAGTGCCCAATGACCTACCCCTGATTGGCTAAAGCATCTGCCGTAGAGTTAACCGATATAATCCCATGATAAAACGTTACAATAATAATAGAAGAAAGCTTTTGAGTTTCATTAAAATAAAACCGAGATCTCCAAGGACTTGCTTTGCCATGGCAAGTGAATGAGTTTTTGATGTATTAATGCTTCATGCTTCATTGATTGGCAATGTTGGGTGATTGTCTCCATGTAGTTCAGTAAGTCAATATTTGGCATGTTTGATCTGTTTGAATTAGAATTGTTTGGCAAGTTTGATCTGTTTAATTAGATCCATTTAAAATGGAGCTGTTTCAATTAGTCCATTTTACAAGTACTGACATTTGACATGTTAATTCAATAAAAAAGATCGAATGCAAACTTATTATATAGCAAGAGTAGTAATGAAAGCTAGTAATCATACGGACTTTAAAAACAAAAAAAAAAGAAAATTCAGAAGTTGTCTTGTTGTTTTATACATTGATATCTGATTTAAAAAAAACTTCCTTGAGGCAAAAAGACCTTACTGTGTTCACATGAAGATTCATATAATTTTTTTTCTTATTCATAGAGTAGTCAGCGGTGGATTTTTTGCAGTGATGTTCAATAGGTTAAAAGCTAAAGGCATACAATAAGAAAGAAACTGAAAGTTCGAAATCTAAGAAGATTTTCCAGGGCTGCTCTACTGTTGGTCTGTTTTGCCGCTTGTATATTTCCTTCTGCAATCGATGGTAGTCATCTGAAACTGTATATTTCTTGTGTCTCATAATGGACTCTCAGGAGCATCTCTTTGACTTTCTTTCAAAATCTTAAATTCACCATTTTTTTATTGGTTTAGATCCACCTTTTCAGATTCCACAATTGAAAAACACTTGAAAAATCACTAGTGTGCTCTTCATTTGCCAGCCTGCAGTGGGCCCCACAGAAGAATGACAAGGGACCCACTTGCATGGATCACTTGGCGCGAACTAACTATGCTCCCATTTAGAAGAAGGGAAGGGCATGCATTCTTCCATGCATGACACAGACCCTTTGCAAGCTTCTACAAATTCAAAGGATTGAAAGAACACATCCCATCGACGTAACTTTCTTGAACATTTGGTTCTTTGTATTCGGTTTTCTTTCCTTGTCGTACTATTAAGACACTAGTTCCTCAAGTTCCACATGCTCATTCATATGAACAGCGTATCACCTTAAGGTGAGCTTGTGAGAAACCATTTACTAACTTCCATGTGTACTACTACTCTCTTCATTCCCAGGCAATGGTTTCCTCTTTGCTAAATTTAAAGCAAGTGGACAATATAGACTATCAGTGCATGCTCTATTTTTTATGTAAGGAGAAGGTTGCAATTCAATTTTTACTGTGCCTGCTTGTATGCTTTTTGTACAACTTCTCAAGGTTCTTGGGTGGAAGCATCTGATGTTCATTTCTTCTGTCTGAAACCTTCATGGGTATTTCTTGTTTTCCAATTGGCTTGTCCTAGTATGATTTTTTAGATTTTTTGTCTTTTCCATTTCCATCCCGGTGTGTGTTTTGAGTTAGGATGGTAAATCTCACTAATATCTGAATGATTCAATACACCTTTTCCCCCTAATTTATGTTGCTTAGCACTTTGCTGGGTTGGGTGTTGCTGCTGCTTCCTCATCAGATTTCTTGTTAGAAGAGGGGTTTAGTGGATTATGGTTTATGGTTGTTCTTAGTTCGCCTTCTTGTCTGTTTTTTTACGTCCTGACCAATCTATTGCGACTTATGTTCTTGAAAGAAACTTGGGCTTTTGGCTTTGGGGTTTGTCTGTATGTCTCTTCTTTTAGATATTATGGTTTGGCTAAGATTTAGGAACATGTTCATGTAATTTGGGCTTCTGGACTTCTCTTTCATTACCACAATGAAAGTAGTTTGGCTTCTTCGGCTATCGGTCCTCTGTTTTCGAATGTTGTCAAATGCAATAAGCATGAATGTCTCTTCAAGGCCTGATGCTGTGGACATTGGAGCTATTTTTACTTTCAACTCTGTCATAGGGAGGGTTGCAAAGGTTGCTATAGAAGCTGCAGTTGAAGATATAAACTCCAATCCTGCTGTGCTTGGTGGAACAAAACTTGTTCTTAACATGCAGGATGCTAACTTCAGTGGATTTCTCGGCGTCGTGAAAGGCAATTTCTTTCTAACATCTTTTTTTTGTTCATTCATTGATTGCTCTGTTCTTTTTATCCATTGAAATTTATTTATTTTCTTTGAGATTATTTATATCATTCTCCAGCCTACTTATATATATCATTATTTTCCTTAAATCTAGTGTTCGTTAAGATATTTATCACAATGCCAACTTATATACATTTTTACCTTTTAACTGTTTTATCCTGTTTTATTGTTTAAAAACAGTACAGCTAGATATCAGACAATGACCACAGCTGAATTCCCAAGTCACCTTTCTATATGTCACGACCCGGGCCCGGGATCCGGTAACCCCGAGCCGTGAGCCCATACTTACTCCCGTAAATCCAGAATTAACCGAAGTTAAAACGAAATTCACAAGGGATAACAATCTCACTAAACCTGTCAATTACACAAATCTGCGGAAACAATTTCACTTGACAATAGCAATTAAGATGTACATGTATACAAAATAATGTTCCTTATACATGTATTCTATCCATCATTTGCTTATCAAATAGTGCATGTCCAAAATATTGTGCAATGACCATTAATTACATCAATGACCATTAATTACAACCCAAAATGATTATACAAAAGAATGACTCCACAAAATATTTCCAAAATGTAATATTCCCTCTCGCACTCGGATACCCGCATCAAACGGTATCCCGGCCATTCCATTCGATTAGTCCTCCTGGAGGAACCGGAGCGGTCTCCTCCGCTCCCGCCGGGGGCGCTGCTGCACCGGCAAGGGCAACCGGGCCTGTAAAGTCATCAATAACACTAATGAACACGACGCTTCAACAATGTATAAACAGATATTGTAATAGCATGTTAACCCATAAATTAAACTCATTCCATCTATTAATAATAGTTCCAATACCAGATAAGTCTGGAAAGTTCCTACAATAGGATGTGTGCACATAAAAGCTAAACTTGTGGTCATGTGTTGGGTGGACACTACCATAACATTCATTTTCCATTTCATTTCATTTCATATACCATCTTCCCTCAAAGGAATGATTCATCATTGCCATCTTCCCTCAAAGGAAGGATTCATCTTCCAAATGGAAGGCATCGATCAATACCATAGATATGATCGGAATTAGTGGGACTTACTAGTGTCCGGGCCAGGGACAACTAGCATCACCACGGAGCTCCAGAACACCCCCAAATACCATCTACTGCAGTAGGATTAGTCATTTGTCTCACTTATTAATTTAATGAACTCATTTAGAGTTCTAGTGCAATTGCTAGGTAGTGCCAAACTCCAAGGTCAACATTCCTCAATGAACAATCCAATCCTGGATTCGATTCAATTCAATTCAATTCAATTCTTCCCTTCATAATAAGAGGAGAGAAGAGTAATGACATCAATCACATTAGATTGGAACACAATATTACCATAAAGAATTAATAGACAATCATAATTCTATTTGATTCTTTCTTAAATATAAATAACCATATAGATATAACCAAGGGTACTAAATGCACGTGTTATTCTTGATGAGCATCACATTTATATTTGGTGTGTGCATTATAGTCCCCGTAGTTAACGTCCATGGAAGTCTAGACCCCAATTTATTAACTGTGAAATTCTCCCTTCACTCTCCTTAATTCTTAATAGTTTCACTTTAATCCATGATTAGTCTTCGAACGAATCTAAGAAGCATTATACTCACAAGGAGTGTTACAAATTTTCGTAAAAATCCAAAACTCATTGGACTCAAACTGTTAGGTCCGGTCGATTGGCCAAATTTTTAGTAACATTCTTTCCTTGATTTTCTATACTTAATAGTCCTCAACTATGGTATAATTAGTTTTAGGATTCGTATATAACCCATTTTCAATCATAAATAAGGTACCGGCACAATTAATCGCCGATCTCAACCGGACTCAAAATGAGCCCTCCAATTGATCGGATTGAAACCACGTCCCAGTTAGGGACTGTCCGATCGATCGGCGAGTTGGTCTGATCGATCGGACCTGGGACGAAACCCATCCAATAATCAATCCGAAATCTGATTCTTCTTCCTCCTTCTCTACTTCCAATACATTCCAAGCTTACAAATCTAATGAAAATCTTCTATTTCCCTCCTCATACACAATCCATCAATAAAACCACACATTCAATCATCCATTAATCATTCCATTCAATCTATTAGAACTCAAAGCTCAATAAAATGCACCAAAAATCTAAATCCATGGAAACTCCAAGCATTTCTACAATAGTTAACAATAACTACAACCAAATGCTTATACTTGCCTCTCTTGAAGGTTAGCTAGCTCAAGGTCCTCTTTGTTTAGCTTGCTTTGAAGATGAAAACCCCCAAATGAAGCCCTAACTCCATGAAAACATGAAAATACCCAACCATTGAGCTATTTGTGCTAGAAACCTATACTAACCAATCAATGAAACTTGAAAGTTACACTAAAGCACTTATCTACTTACTTGAGGTTCAAAGGAATGGATTTTGAGACTTTTCTCAAGCTCTACACTTTCACAATGGAGGAATGGTTTGAGGAAGAAGATGAAGTTGAAGATGAACTCCTCAAAACCCCTCTTTAAATCACTCCTAGACTCTCTCTTTGATGAAGGAGAATGGAAGAGAAAAGAAGAAAAAGATCATAGGGTTTGGCTTGAAGAGAAATGAAGGAATGAGCTCATTTCATTCTAATATAAGGGTGTTCTCACACTAAAACCCCCTTTGGTTTATTCTTATTTCATTTTGAGTCAAATGAACCCCCACTTGGCCCATTTGAGGTCAAATGGGATCGCGCCTATTACGAAAGTTAAAGTACTATTCGAGATACACACGTTGGTATCAAGAATTCCCGTATTCGACGAAATACGTGAAAACTCGTATTTACGAGAAAGTCCTTAGCCTACTTTATCTCAGTCTAAATTCATTTTAACCAACTCAAATCCATTCAAATTCATTCCATTATGCTTAATGCATCACTTGAGACTAATTTGTCTCCCTTTGGTCATTAAACTTCATTAACCCAATTATCCGTGCTTAATTAGCATAAATCCTAATTAATTAGCATTAATTTCGATTAATTAGAGTTAATCTTGATTAACTCGGGCGGGGTCTTACACTATATTAGTGAGACTACAATCTAAAATATTCTCTAAGTTGGGCAGAAGCTGAATCTAGCATCAGGGCCCATTTGGACGAGGAGAAAATGACAAGTAGGGAATTCCTACTTGAGGGAGAAATATAGGGAAGAAAGATGCCCTTGTAAAGAGTCACCACTTTTCTCTAAAGTGATTCTCTGCCGTGTTTGGATTTGGATGAAGAAAGCTATTTAGAGAAACCCAATTTAAAAGCCTTTTGTTTTTAAGTTAAAAGTCATTTTATAAAATGATCAATTTCACTAGAGAAAATGGTGTTTCTTCATCCCCACTTAGGAGAAAACCATTTCTCCTACATTTTTCAAAAAACAGTTAAGAAAAAACTAATTTTCTCATCTAAATGAAATCTGAACAGGAAAAAGGAGGTTTCCCTAGAGATAAGATTTTATCTTCATTTTCATTCTAACCCAAATGACCCTCAATGATAGTTTGATTGACACCACTCATGTCAATGGATCTGAAAGGAAAGGATTGTTTATGTGGCCATAGTTTCACACATTATCACAAGGGCGCACACACAATAGTTGGTTTCTGCTCCATTTGTAGCCGCTTATGAAAGTTGTTGATAATGTGAAATGTAAGCAGCGATAAAAAACTATAAAGTCTAAATCTTCTTATGAGCTTGTATTAAGCTAATCAATTTTGCTTCATATGAGATGTTATGGAAGTCGTAGCTAATTAATTTTTTGCTGCATATGGGGAATAAAAATAAAGGACAAGCAGTTGTGAGGAACTTATTACTTGCTAGCCAAAGAGTTTTTATGTAGCTTATCACATTCTTAAAAACTAAAAGATGAGCAAGTGGTCAAGGCGAGAGCTTAATTGGAAAATAGCGGAGGATTTGATACTCTATGATTAAAGATTCTAATGCTTGTGTTTTGGATTTCATAACTGATTGCAGCTTTACAGTTCATGGCTACTGATATTGTAGCCATTATTGGCCCCCAGTCTTCCGCAGTTGCCCACGTGATTGTTAGAGATTTTTCAAAATTACTTTATTTTTCTATGAAAAGTCATGACTATTTTAACATACCTTTTCATTTAAAAAGACATGTTTTAATTGGTTTGGAGGCAACTCTTCACATTGAAAAGACATGTTCTTTTATGGTGTCTTATAAAAAGAGTCACCATTGTAAAGACATGATCATTCATTGTAAAGGCATGTCCTGTGTGAAGAGTCACCACAAACTCTATAAATAGAGTTATTCTCCAACCATTTGGAGGACCGAATTTTCTATCAACTTTCTCCCATTCTCTCTTCATAAATTTTTCTATTGTTTTTCTATTACTGCAGAAATAGAAACACAAGTATCTTTCTTTCTTTTGTTTATTCTAAAAGTACTCTGACCTTCTACGGCCATTGCACCAAGAAGAAGGTGGTCCATAGACCAAGCTTCATTGTATCCTGGAGGCGGATTTGCTGTAACCCAGTGCAACCATTTGGTGGGGGCAAATACTGTCTTAAGGAAAGCGACTACGCGCCTTGAAGCACCAGTTTTGTACAAGTTTTGTTGCAATCACCTCTAATCCTACCAGATTACTCCAACAATCTTAAGACAGTAATTATGGCTAGATCAATGCAACACTTGACACAAGACTTCGTCAAGTTGGACCGCTTTGATGGAGGTAATTTCAAAAGATGGCAAAAGAAGATGCACTTCCTTCTCACCACCTTGAAAGTTGCTCATGTTTTGAAGACACTTCGTCCTGCTGAGCAAGAAGATGAGACTATTGAACAAGTACGAGAAAGGGCCAAGTGGGAGAATGATGATTACATGTGCAAAGGACATATCCTTAATGGCTTGGCGGACACTCTATTTGATGTCTACCAGAACATGGAAAATGCAAAAGAATTATGGGAGACTCTAGAAGCAAAATATTTGGCTGAGGATGCGACAAGCAAAAAATTTCTTGTAAGTCAATTTATGCATTTTAATATGGTAGATAATAAGCCTGTTGTTGATCAATTGCATGAAATTCAACATGTAATTGACCAATTGAAACAAAAGAACATTCGTATGGATGAATCTTTTGTGGTGCCTGCCATAATAGACAAATTGCCTGCTTCTTGGAAAGACTTCAAGAAAAGTCTTAAACATAAGAAGGAAGACCTTTCTCTTGAAGAATTAGGTCAACATCTCCGATTAGAGGAAGAGGCAAGAAAATTTGAAGGCAAGGAAAATCTGAGCGCTAAGCTTTCAAATGTCCACATAGTAGATGATGGCAAGCAATCCCAACCCAACAAGAAGCGCAAACAGAGGCCGGAGAAGGATTCCAAGAAAATGAAGAAGGGTACATGCTGGAAATGTGGCAAGCCCGGACACTTCAAAAATGAGTGTCGCTCCAAGGAAAAGAAAAAAGAAGAGGCAAAGGAATCCAATTTCGCTGCGGTAATCTCCGAGGCTAATACCCTTGAAGATGTTAGTGAATGGTGGATGGACTCAGGAGCAACACGACATATATATGCAATAATAGAAATTCGTTCACCACATATAAACCGGTGGAAGAAGGAATTGTTCTATACATGGGAAACTCCTCATCCGCAAATGTCAAAGGCATTGGAAAAGTGGATTTGAATTTCACTTCTGGCAAGACTGTTACGCTTAATGATGTGTACCATGTTCCTGAGATTAGAAAGAATCTTGTATCTGGAGGCTTGCTTAATAAGCATGGCTTCAAGTTAGTTTTTGAGTCGGACAAATTTGTCCTTACAAAGGGTGGTACTTTTGTTGGGAAGGGTTATTACTGTAATGGCATGTTCAAAATGAATATTAATAATACAGCTAATATTTATGCTTATATTGTTGACTCTCTATCCTTATGGCATGCTCGTTTAGGACATGTGAATACTAGGAAAATGAATGATATGGTTAAATTATCACTAATCCCTAAGTATGAAATTGACTTAGTTGATAAATGTCGAACTTGTATGCAAACTAAGATAACGAAAACTCCTTTCCCTAAAGTTGAAAGAATAGCATCTCTACTTGAATTAATTCATAGTGATGTATGTGACATGCATAGCAATCCTACTAGAGGTGGAAAGAAATATTTTGTTACTTTCATTGATGACTACTCAAAATTTTGTTATGTATATCTTATGCATTCTAAAGATGAAGTCTTAGACAAGTTTAAATTATATAAGACTGAAGTAGAAAATCAATGCAATGCTAAGATAAAAAGGTTAAGGTCAGATAGAGGAGGTGAATATCAGTTTTCTGATTTTTGTGAAAATGTTGGTATTATACATGAATTCACTGCACCTTACACACCACAACAAAATGGAGTAGCGGAAAGGAAAAAGTAGGACTTTCAATGAAATGATTAATGCTATGTTATGTTACTCTGGTTTAAGTAATGGTTATTGGGGTGAGGCTTTACTTACGGCTTGTCTTATATTAAATAGAGTACCATTAAAGAAAAAAGATATCACTCCATATGAATTATGGAAAAAGAAGAAACCAAACCTAAGTTATTTAAGAACTTGGGGTTGTAGAGCAATTGTGAGGTTACCTAATCCAAAAAGGAAGAAGTTGGGTAACAAAGGAATAGAATGTATATTCCTTGGTTATGCTCTACATAGTAAAGCATATAGGTTTCTTGTAATAGAACCAAATGATTCAATTGGTATAAATACCATCATTGAATCGCGAGATGCAGTGTTCTATGAGAATATATTCTCTTTTTTGATCAAAAACTCTATAAACGAGTCAAAATCCAATAACAACAATAGATTAGCAATAGAAACTAATGAAAATGGATTTGTAGAGCGAGAAGAGTCAAATGAACCAAGTGATAACATTGAACTTAGGAGGAGTAAAAGAGTTAGGATTGAGAAATCTTTTGGTCCTGACTTTATAGTTTACTTAGTTGAAGGAACTAGGGAATCTCCTCAACGTCAAATTGCGATTTCACTAACCATGGAATCTGACCCATTAACTTTTGAGGAAGCAATGAAATCCCAAGACTCTGCATTTTGGAAAGAAGCAGTAAATGACGAGATGGACTCTATCATAGGTAATAAAACCTGGACTCTTGTGGATTTGCCTCCTGGTTTTAAACCAATAGGTTGTAAATGGATTTTCAAGAAGAAAATGAAGGTTGATGGGACTATTGATAAGTTCAAGGCAAGGTTAGTTGCCAAAGGGTTCACACAAAAGGAAGGTATTGATTATTTTGATACCTATGCTCCTGTAGCAAGAATTTCCACAATTAGAGTGCTTATAGCACTTGCCACCATTCATAAACTGGAAATTCATCAAATGGATGTCAAGACAGCTTTCTTGAATGGTGATATGGAAGAGGAAATTTACATGGAGCAACCTGAAGGATTTGTTGTGCCTAGTCAAGAGCACAAAGTGTGCAAACTTGTTAAGTCCTTATATGGTCTTAAACAAGCTCCCAAACAATGGCATGAAAAATTTGACAAGGTTATATTATCAAATGGATTTAGGGTGCATGAGTCAGATAAGTGTGTATATAGTAAATTTAATGGAAATAGAGGTGTCATAATATGTTTATATGTCGATGACATGTTAATTTTTGGCACTGACCATGAAGTTATCATAAGTACCAAAAGGTTCTTATGTACATGCTTTAATATGAAAGATATGGGTGTGGCTGATGTGATATTGGGAATAAGGATCAAGAGGTTGAATGATAACCTAATACTTACCCAATCACATTACATTGAGAAAATTCTCAAGAAATTCAATCACTTTGATTGTAAACCTGTATCTACACCTTATGACTCACAAGTTAAATTATATCCTAATGAAGGGAGAATAGTGGCACAACTAGAATATTCTAGGGTTATAGGCAGCTTAATGTATGCCATGACTTGTACTAGGCCAGACATTGCATATGCTGTTGGTAAACTTAGTAGATATACTAGTAAACCAAGTTATATG
The DNA here is from genome assembly GCA_028538565.1 of Umbellularia californica. Taxonomy (NCBI): domain Eukaryota; kingdom Viridiplantae; phylum Streptophyta; class Magnoliopsida; order Laurales; family Lauraceae; genus Umbellularia; species Umbellularia californica. The sequence goes on along the minus strand of JAPQWN010000007.1, from coordinate 72,169,784 downwards.
CATTGGCAGGCGGTCAATAGGGTATTAAAATATCTTAAGGGGACCATGGACTATGGGATTACCTATAGTGGATATCCTTCGGTTCTAGAGGGATTCACCGATGCTAGTTGGATAACTGAGCATGAGGATCATTCTTCTACAAGTGGGTGGATTTTTACCCTAGGTGGAGGAGCAATATCCTGGGCATCTAAGAAGCAGACATGCATTTCTGACTCAACCATGGCAGCTGAGTTTGTGGCATTAGCTTCTTGTGGAAAAGAGGCAGAATGGTTAAGAAATTTAGTAATAGAGTTTCCTTTATGGCCAAAACCTATGCCTCAAATATCCTTAAATTGTGATAGTGAGTCTACACTTTCACGAGCATACAATAAAGTGTATAATGGTAAGTCTAGACACATAGGTCTTAGACATAGTTATGTACGCCATCTTATCATAGATGGAGTAATAACTGTAAATTATGTAAAGTCAAGTGAAAACTTGGCAGATCCTTTAACAAAAGGCCTTGCAAGGGAATTGGTGAAGAAGACATCAATGGGGATGGGACTTAAGCCCATTTAATTAAATCACTCTTGGTCGAAACTCAACTCAAACGCTTGAAACATCAAGTCTTTGAGTTCAATGAGCAAAGTACACCATATGTCGTGATTGGCAAAAACTTTTATTTGATATTACCATCCAAAGGAAGAAGTGTTTGGCACCTGGCTGTAATAAAAAAGAGGCTGAGTAATTAACTCTTAATAAGCTTACAAACAAGGGTTGTTGGAATGCTATAGCTTCAGGGGAATTCTTGGTTTTACCATGTAAGTTTACCTATATGAGTGTAGAAGGTGGTGCCGCCTTCTATGAGTTAAGGGCTTAACTCTAGAACGCTCATGAACCCAGGATATAGACACAAGGCCAATCCACGTGTCGGTTTTTTGAGTACGAGTAAGAAAAGACTAGTGTGTGAAATGTGTCCGGTCAATCGTATAAGATCACTAGATCAAGGCATTGTCCTCTAGGCATCTTGGTTGGCTTTGGTACATGTCACTAAGTGATTGGTTCAAGTCGTAAGACACCTTTCATCTATGCACTAAGTTTGACAAGAGAGAAAAAGAATCTTCATTTGTTATTTTGAAAAATGGTGGGGGATTGTTAGAGATTTTTCAAAATTACTTTATTTTTCTATGAAAAGTCATGACTATTTTAACATACCTTTTCATTTAAAAAGACATGTTTTAATTGGTTTGGAGGCAACTCTTCACATTGAAAAGACATGTTCTTTTATGGTGTCTTATAAAAAGAGTCACCATTGTAAAGACATGATCATTCATTGTAAAGGCATGTCCTGTGTGAAGAGTCACCACAAACTCTATAAATAGAGTTATTCTCCAACCATTTGGAGGACCGAATTTTCTATCAAATTTCTCCCATTCTCTCTTCATAAAGTTTTCTATTGTTTTTCTATTACTGCAGAAATAGAAACACAAGTATCTTTCTTTCTTTTGTTTATTCTAAAAGTACTCTGACCTTCTACGGCCATTGCACCAAGAAGAAGGTGGTCCATAGACCAAGCTTCATTGTATCCTGGAGGCGGATTTGTTGTAACCCAGTGCAACCATTTGGTGGGGGCAAATACTGTCTTAAGGAAAGCGACTACGCGCCTTGAAGCACCAGTTTTGTACAAGTTTTGTTGCAATCACCTCTAATCCTACCAGATTACTCCAACAGATCTCACATGTTGCAAATGAGCTCCAAGTCCCTCTACTGTCATTTTCAGTTATGGACCCCATGATGTCTTCACTTCAGTACCCCTTTTTTGTTAGAACAACGCAAAGTAATCTTTTCCAGATGTCTGCAGTGGCTGAATTGGTTGAATATTATAACTGGAAAAATGTGATCGCAATCTTCATCGATGATGACCATGGGAGGAATGGGGTAGCTGCATTAGGTGATAAACTTGCAGAGAAACGGTGTAAGATATCTTATAAAGTTGGAATTTCTCCTGAGCAAGGTGGAAGTAGGGATGACATTTTGAAGATACTGATTCAGGTGGCAATGATGGAGTCTCGAATTATCGTTCTGCATACATATCAGACCACAGGTCTTGAAGTTCTCTCTGTAGCGCAGTACCTTCAAATGATGGGTGATGGTTATGTCTGGATAGCTACCGATTGGCTCTCTACTGCTTTAGACTCTTTGTCACCACTCTCGAAGGAGACTGTAGCTTCAATGCAAGGAGTACTTACATTGCGCCAACATACTGTGGATTCGAAACTAAAAGAAGAATTTGTTTCTAGGTGGAGCCAGTTGACAGGTAAAAGAGGAGCTCACTCTTTGAGGTTAAATGCTTATGGCCTTTATGCTTTGGACACTAGCACACGCGATCAATGCTTTTCTCAATGATGGTGGAACCACATCTTTTTCCAAGGATTTAAGGTTTTGTGCTGTGGAGGTGTCACGACCCGGGCCCGAGATCCGGTAACCCCGAGCCGTGAGCCCATACTTACTCCCGTAAATCTCGAATTAACCGAAGTTAAAACGAAATCCACAAGGGATAACATTCACAATAACCTGTCAATTACACAATTCTGCGGAAACAATTTCACTTAACAATATCAATCAAGATGTACATGTATACAAAATAACGTCCCTTATACATGTATCAAACCCATCATTTACTTTTCCAATAATGCATGTCCAAAATATTGTGCAGTGACCATAATTACATTCCAAAATGATTATACAAAAAGAATAGCTTCACAAAATGTTTCTCAAAACAAATGTTCCTTCTCGCACTCGGATGCCCGTATCAAACGGCATCCCGGCCATTCCACTCAATCAATCCTCCTGGAGGAACCGGAGAGGTCTCCTCCGCTCCCGCCTGGGGCGCTGCTGCACCGGCATGGGCAATCTGGCCTGTAATGCCATCAATAACACGAGTGAACACGACGGTTCAACAATGTATAAACAATTCTCACAATATTATGTTAGTACATAAGTCAAACTTAATCAATCTATTAGTGACAGTTCCAATTCTAGATAAGTCTAGAAAGTTCCTACAATACAATATACAACTATAAAAGTCAATCTTGTGGACACGTTATGGATGGTCACTACCATAGCATTCATTGTCATTTCATTCATTTCATTTACCATCTTCCCTCAAAGGAAGGATTATCATTACCATCTTCCCTCAAAGGAAGGATTCATCTCCCAATTGGAAGGCATCGATCAATACCCATAGATACGATCGGAATTTAGTGGGACTTACTAGTGTCCGGGCCAGGGACAACTAGCATCACCACGGAGCTCCGGAACGCCCCCAAATCCATCTACTGCAGTAGGATTAGTCATTTATTTCATTTATTAATTCATTGAACTCATTTAGAGTTCTAGTACAATTGCCAGGTAGTGCCAGACTTCAGGGTTAATGTTTTTCAGGGAGTAACCCAATCCTGGATTTAATTCCATTCAATAATTCCCATCATGACGAGGGAAGGAAACAATAGTGATACCAATCTCACTAGATTGGGGCACACAGTTACAATGAGGGACTTGTCAGTCAGCCCTATTTCTATTTAACTCTATCTCCAATCTAAACAACCGATGAGGTATAACTATTGGTTACCGAATGCACGTGTTATTCTTGATGGACATCACATTTGTAATATTAGTGTGTGCATTCACATCCCCATAATTATCACCCATGGAAGTTTAGTCCACAATAAATTATCTATGAGATCCCTTCTTTATTATTCATAATTCTCATCGGTCTCACTTTACCCCATGATTAGTCTTAAAACTAATATAAGGGAGCATCGATACTCACGAGGAGTGCTCCAAGTTTACGCAAAAATCCAAAACCTACTGGACTCAAACTGAGTCCCCCGATCGATCGGACCGTTAGGTCCGATCGATTGGAAAATTTTTCGCTTACAATTTCATGTTTGGGCCAGTATCAGGTTCGCTCGAGCGGATCCAAGTTCGCTCGAGCAGACCCAAACAGAACCTACATCGCACGAGCGCACCTAAAGTTCGCTCGAGCGGACACTTTTTCGCGTCAGGCAGTAACTGGTTCGCTCGAGCGAACTGGGAGTTCGCTCGAGCGAACTGTCCAGAACTCCATTTCTGGAATCCGAACATTCACTCCTTCATTCACTCATTTCAACTACCATTTGCAACACATTTAAAGATCTTCTATCCCTTCCTCATCCATCATTTAATACACAAATAACACCTCTATTCTATCATTAAAGCATCAAAATCCATAGAACCAAACCAAGTTCACAAATCTCCATTTCTACAATAGGGTTTGAGAACCCATCTTTATAACTCAAAGAACAACTTGTATACTAGCATATTCAATCATGAGAAGCATTTATACTTGCCTTTAAAGTCTATTAGCAAGAAACCCCTCTTTACTAGCTTGCCTTGATGTTAAAATCCCCAATTTCAAACCCTATTTCCATAAAACATGAAAAACACATTCCTATAAGTCATTTACACTAGAATCCATGCCCAATCACCTATTACAACTTGGAAACTCACTAAATGATCAACTACTTACTTGTAGTTCCAAGAGAAGGGATTCTTGAGCTTTTCTTCCAAGCTCCAACACACCAAAGATGGAAACAAGGTGAGGAAGAAGGTGAAGAAGATGAGGCTTCTCTAAAACCCACTTGAAATACTCCCAATCTCTCTCTATTTGATGAAGAAGAGTGGAAGGAGGAAGAAGGGAAAGGGGTGCCTAGGGTTTCTCTCTTCAATGGAATGAAGTAAAATGAACTCAAAGGGTTTCATTCCTTTTATATAAACCTCCTTTTGCATTTAAGTCCATTCCACTAATGCTATTTACATCTTGAGTCAAATGAAGGGTCATTTGACCAAATTCTCGTCAAACGACTTCGGGTCTATTATGAAAGTTAACGTACTCGTCGAGATACACGCGTTGGTATCAAGAGTTTCCGTATTTGACAAAATACGTATAAATCCGTATTTACGAAAAAGGTCTTGTTTTCTTAGTTTGAGTCTAAAATCATTCAATTCACTTAATACCCATCATTATCATTTCATTAGGCTTAATTCAATCATTCGAGACTAATCTCCTCGAGTTGGGTCATTAACCATCATTAGCCTAATTAGACTTGATTATTTAGCATTAATTGCAATTAATTAGAGTTAATCTTGATTAACTCGGGACGGGGTCTTACAGGAGGGTGATGAACTTCACCTTGAAGATATGAGCATTTTTGACGGAGGGAAGCTCTTGCTTAAGGAAGTGTATGAGACCAAACTAATGGGTGTAATTGGCTTGTTTCGGTTTGATGCTGACGGGTTCCTAGTTCATCCTGCCTATGATATCATTAATGTAATTGGAACTGGATTTCGGAACATAGGCTACTGGTCGAACTCTAGCGGATTATCGATTGTGCCTCCAGAAATGCTCAACATGAAGCCTAAAAGTAGTTCCTGTTTTATCAGCGACTATCAAGTGTAATATGGCCGGGGGATACTACTACAAAACCTCGCGGGTGGGTTTTCCCTAACAATGGGAAGAAACTAAGAATTGGTGTCCCTAATAGAGTTGGTTATCAAGCATTTGTGTCAAAAGTAAGAGGATCAGATACGATGAGGGGTTTCTGCATAGATGTGTTCACCGCTGCCTTAAACCTATTGCCATATGCTGTTCCATACATTTTCATTCCTTTCGGAGATGGTCATGACAATCCAAATTACAGTGAGCTTGTAAATTTGATCACTTCAGATGTGTGTACTCTCTCTCTCTCTCTCTCTCTCTCTCTCATATTTCTGTCAGCTTGTCAGTATTTCAAGATGTCTACGTCTAACACAAACAATCATGTCATTGTCCAAGTTACATTAGTCAATAGTGTTGTGCACCGGGACGATTTGATCTGTGTTACTAATAATTCTATGAAAGTGTTTTTTACAGGAACTTGATGCTGTTGTAGGTGACATTACAATTACCAGAAACAGAACAAAAATTGCGGATTTTAAATTGCCATTTATTGAATCTGGTCTTGTCATAGTGGCCCTAGTGAAGTTGATAAACTCAAACGCATGGGCTATCCTGCAGCCATTCACTTTAGAGATGTGGTGTGTCACGGCGGCATTCTTCCTTATTATAAGAGCAGTCGTGTGGATTCTGGAGCATAGGCTGAATGATGAATTTCGTGGCCCCCAAAAGACAAGTTGTTACCATTCTATGGTAAGTATTTAGAGGAAGTAATAACTATTATCCATAGTCAATCAGCATGATCAATACATTTTGCAGGTTGGCTATTCAAAGTAATTTGTACCGACTTCACTCCTCAAGCCTTTTATTGGTTAAATGATAAAATTGTTGCTCCTTTTTTCCTTCTGGGGTGATTATCACATGGAATTCAAGCCCTTTGATTTTCAGTGTGTCTAAGTGGTTACATAAGTGGTCCACAAATATATTTCTAAATCCAGTTGTTGATTTTGTACTACTATATCATAATCTGCTGAGCTTTTGGAGCCATGGATAATGGAAAGGATTCTGACAACAATGGCCTTTCCTTTTACACTTTACAAGGGAATGAACAAGGCTGATGAATGAAAACTGTGATTTTTTTTCCAACATAGTGAGAGGATCTTTCAATAAACAGGGATGCCAATTAACAAAAACAATTTTAGTATGAATGTGGCATGATAGAATCTTCAGGTCTAATTCGAAACAACTTTTCAAGTTTTTTCTTGAATATTATGGCAAACTGGGATGGTTATGTTCTCCACTAAGTATTTGGGGTGGGGCATAAATCATATATCTCACTGAGTGGTGCTGATAATGATTTGGTGGTTGAGAGAGCAACACAGTTCTTTCCCGCCTAATGTGGTTTCCTATCAGGAGCTGCCACAAATGGAGATGGTAGTGGATAACCATCCATTCTTCCATGTAAACAAACCACCTCCCATTTGGGTTGCATCCAAACACACCCCAAATATGATGTTTATTCACCAAAATTCCTAGCCTTAAATTGAGGAAATAAATCTTCCTATTATCAGCCTCTCCACTGTCTGATCTCCATTCATGTATTCCCTTTGCAGGTTTAGCTTCTCAACCATGTTCTTTGCCCATAGTAAGTGAAACTCTGCTACCAAATTTCACGTCTCCCATTCAGCAGGTTAATAATCATTATAGTGACTTGCTGTGTCTTTTGTAGAAGAGAATACTGTAAGTTCCCTTGGTGGCGTGGTGCTTCTCATATGGCTGTTTGTGGTTTTCATAATTCAATCTAGCTACACTGCAAGCCTAACTTCAATCCTCACAGTGGAACGGCTCTCATCGCCTATTACTGGACTCAACAGTTTGATAAAAAGCAATGTGCCTATTGGATTTCAAGTGGGTTCCTTTGCTGAAAACTATCTGAGCGAGGAACTTGGAATTGCCAAGTCTAGACTTATTTCTCTTGGAAAGAGAGAGGACTATGCCTCAGCTCTCCAGAAGGGTCCCAAAAATGGGGGTGTTGCTGCTGTTGTAGATGAACTTCCATATGTACAAATGTTTCTCTCAAGACAGTGCAAATTCAAAATCACAGGACAGGAGTTTACGAAAAGCGGCTGGGGATTTGTAAGTATATCCAAACACAAAAATGGTTATAATGTTTTTAAATTTCAGTAGCCTGAACATTTTGGCAGAATATATGGCTAATTTAATCAGCTATGTAGTTTGGCCAGGAAACCAGAAGCCTACAATGGTGGAAATGATATGCTGTTTTTCTCCATTTTTCGCACCAGATAATTATCAAATGTGGTTCCTAATATTGATTTGGGCTAGAAAAGCTCGATTATAGTATCACACCTAATTTGATCACTGATTTCTCTGCAACCCCAACAGAGTACATAATGGTGGCTGTCCATTCTGCCAAATATTTGGCAAATTAGCCTACGCCCAAGATCCACCACGAACTTGTTTTCCATCAGGCCTATTTTATCTGAGCACTTGAAGATTGAGCTATTTGTATAAAACATATGTCCTAAAAAGGAAAAATCCGCAAAAAGCCCAAAAATCCTCAATAAATATCTATGTTCAAACTCAAGTTTATGTTGTGTTCATCCTTCTTGTTTGAGAAATGTACATATGGATGTAACCAAAACCCATCTGGTGTATATACTAGAAGTATTTTAAGGTTATCTGGTTCTCCACGCATTTGGAAATGCGAAAATCTTAAAGAGCACAAACAGGATTTTTAAAGTGCTAGTAATACATGTATTTATTGTGTATATCCAAAGGCCTATGGATTCCATTCATATTTTCTAAGTTGGTGATTTTATTTTCCGACACATGCATTCCCACGGGATTCTCCCTTGGCTGTTGATATGTCGACTGCCATCCTGGAACTTGCTGATAGTGGTGATCTCCAGAGGATCCGAGACAAGTGGTTGACAAGAACTGGTTGCAGTCCTGGTAGCACTGAGCTTGAATCGAAGCAACTTCATCTGAGGAGCTTTTTAGGCCTGTCTTTGATTTGTGGGCTTGTGTGCTTCATGGCACTCATTGTGTACTTTGTTTTGATAGTACGCCAATTCAGCCGCCAGGTTCCGAATGAACCCGACCAAAGCAGTCAAGGCATCTCACACTCTAGGCATCTTCAAAGGTTCCTAACATTCGTCAATGAGAAGGAAGCAAAAGTTATAAGTAGATCCAAGAGAAGACAAATTGAAGAGTCAAACAGAGGCAGCACAAATACTGAGAGAAGGCAAATGGAGGAGACAAGTGTTGTGCGGAAGCGTCGTGGTGGGTTCAGATACCACTTATTTTTGAGAAATGTGGTGCAGTGGAAATACATTGATTGATGGTCTAGATGCAAGATGCATGAACACATGCAATCAAACCACACACATAAAGGGAGACATGGATTTATGTGGTTCACCCATTGAGGGCTACGTCCACGAGGGAAGATGACAAGTAATTTACTACAGAGGAAATATGCAAGAGGTATACTACATAAGAGGATTTCTCTCACATTCCCAATCCCAGTGTTTACTCAATACCTCACTCATTCTCTTGTGTGGTATACGAAACACCACTGCAAAAGAGACTACATTTTTTTATCCTTTCTTCTGCTCCCTCTTCTTTTCTCCTTTCCCCTTCTTCCACTCCATAGCCTCCCTCCTTTTATTAGAGTACTAAGGGAGACAACTTCACATGCAGCCCATGCACCACCTGACAAGTGCCACGTGAAGTTCTTCATCAAAGTCGAGCAAAGGGGCTGCAATCACTGCCATGTAGGAAGGTAGGAAGTCAACAATGGTGGATGGGAGAGTATGGCTGAATTGAGCCATTTATCAACAATTCTCCACCTTGGCGAAAATTCACCATCTATACTAAGTGACCAAATCAAAATTGCCTCCAAATGCGCCCTTAGGCGCCATACACCCAAAAATGCTCAAACTCGAGATGTTCATCAAGTCCAAACTACCCATCAACCATAATACAAATGGGTTGGGCTTACAAAACGAGCTAAACCCAAGGCCACATACCCAACAAATCTCCACCTTGGCGAGGTTTGCAAGTCACAACATCACCACGTCGAACATAACACTCAAGTCTTTGACGAATTTGAGTGATTCAAAAATTACTCACAACCGGCAATGCATGCAGAATAACTTCTGCTTCCGAATGAGTCTTGATGACTCCACAATTGTAGAACAATTGTTGCTTCCAAATGAGTCCTGATGACTCCATGATTGAAGAACAATTGCAGCTTCCAAACAAGTATTGATGACTCCATAATTGCAGAATAGCCTCTGCTCCAAATGAGTTATGATGACTCCATAATTGTAGAACAATCTCTGCTTCCAAACGAGTCTTGATGACTCCACAATTGAAGAACAATTGCAGCTACCAAACAAGTCTTGATAACTCCATAATTGAAGAACAATTGCAGCTTCCAAATGAGTCTTGATGACTCCATAATTGCAGAATAGCCTCTGCTCCAAATGAGTTCTGATGACTCCATAATTGTAGAACAATCTCTGCTTCTAACAAGTCTTGATGACTCCACAATTGAAGAACAATTGCAGCTTCCAAACGAGTCCTGATGACTCCATATTTGAAGAACAATTGCAGCTTCCAAACGAGTCTTGATAACTCCACAATTGCAGAATAGCCTCTGCTCCAAATGAGTCTTGATGACTCCATAGTTGAAGAAACAATCTTTGTTTCCAAATGACTAGTGATGTCTGCATCCATCACAACCACCATGAACCACTTGATTTCTGCACAACCAAGTTTTTCCTGCCAAAACTGCCAATCTCCTCCGTTAACCCTGTGGATCTTATCGCTACGAGTTTACAAAAACAAGCTGATCTGTAATCCAACTTTGCATGACTCCAATATTGTAGAAATGATTTTCTACCTTCCTGCTGGTCAAAGTCCTCCGATGACCATTGGATTTTCAATCTCATGCTACACTTGCGTAGATCTCGCCACTAGGAGCATGTTGGAAGAAACGGATCTGAAATCCGACTCTGGATGGCTCCAATATTGTAGAAATAAATTTCTACGCTCCGATCGGTCAAACTTTCTTTTCGACAGTTGAGCAGCCAATATTCTCCCACAACATCATAGATTAGCACACCACAAGTCCGTAGGTTCAAATTGATCTTAAATTGGACTCTGAATGGCTTCGATATCACAGCTTGAGCTCTAACCGTTGGATTTGGTCAAATTGGCAATTGACCATTACTGACGTTATCTGATGACGTCACCACTGCACATGCTGCTGGGCTTCTATACATGGGTCAGGTCAACCCAACCCAAACTGGCCTGGGCTGCAAACAGGCCTGAGGGAGCACCATTTCATATGGTGGTTAATAACAAACTGTCAAGTGGGAGACAATGACCATCATTCACCAATTGTTTTTTATTCCGATTTCCTCCCCCACATGATATTTCAACAGCCACCAGGCCCACCACCGAAGACATCTTTTCCACCATACTATACTATTTCTGTTACCTTTTTGTCCTCTCTTCTGGTCCCTCTTCTTTTCTCCTTCCCCTCCTTCCACTCCATAGCCTCCCTCCTTTTATAAATAAGAGTACTAAGGGAGACAACTTCACATGCAGCCCATGCACTACTTGACAAGTGCCATGTGAAGTTCTTCATCAAAGTCAAGCAAAGGGGCTGCAATCACTGCCATGTAGGAAGGCAGGAAGTCAACAATGGTGGCTGGGAGAGTATGGCTGAATTGAGCCATTTATCAACAATTCTCCACCTTGTAAAAAATTCACCATCTATACTTAGTGACCAAATCAAAACTGCCTCCAAATGCTCTTTTAGGCACCATTCACCCGAAAGTGCTCAAACTCGAGATGTTCGTCAAGTCCAAACTACCCATCAACCACCATACAAATGGGTTGGGCTTACAAAACGAGCCAAACCCAAACCCACATAACCAACAAGAAGCAGCATTGATATGAACATGAGCACTTCACCTCATCAATTCTCAGCTGAAATTGTGAATTGCTCCTTGAAATGCATTTACTTTGCTTTATATTGTAGATTGTTATACTTGGTAAGTCACTTCCATTGTACAAGATAGTATTAAAGATGTTTCAGTGACATGAGAAGGAAGAAGCAGTGATAAGCAGATCTAAAGTGGGACAATTTGAAGAGTCAAACGGAGGCAGCACAAATGCTGAGAGACGGCAAATGGAGAAGACAGATATGAACACGAGCACTTCACCTCATTAATTCTATGCTGAAATTGAGGAATGCTCCGTAAAATGCATTTAATTTACTTGAGATTGCAGATAAGTAAACTTGGAAATGATACAATATACTGCTAAAACATTTTCAGTGATTTAAAGCTCTATTGAATGGTAGAAACTTATGATGTACGGATATTTCAAAATGGGCAACGTATCGTGTCGTATCCGATAGCTCACTTTTTACATGTAAAGTCTGTGTCCTTGGCATGTCTATGGCATATCCCTGCCGTATCTGGATATCATAGGTAGAAACATTAAGCTTGACTTGCCTCTTGTATAAGAAGATCAACACTCCTGCACCTTTTAGTGCAAGATATCAATCTAAATGTGTTTGAGTAATTTATGGTACAGTTATGGGTTTTAAGGAAAGTGTCAGCGGTCATGTTTGTCAACCAAAACCTTGGGATTCCCACCCGTTTTCCACGAGGATATGAAAAATCCACTTTTGGTCATTGTAAATCCTAGTTTGTGAGGAATTTCAACTTGGACCTCCCACATAGGATTTGAAAATCCTCGCCTTTGCAGATTTTCCAATACCAATGTTTGTCAGCCATATGCACCTATAAACACCTATATCGCTGTTAAATCCTCAGTGAGGAATCCTTAAATCTACATATTCCTTATATATTACCGAATGTGCTAGTGATTGATTTTCCCAAACAAGTGATAGAAAGCTCAAATCGGTGATAGAAAGTGTGTCTCGACCCAACATGATTGTCTAAATGGGCGGGCTCAGGCGTGACATGTTTGAGACGGGCTGAACTTTGGCCCGGCATTTACGGCCCAAGTCCTATACAAGTGAAGAGAGCTCCTGAGTTGAGGGTAATATGCTCTTTGATGTCAGCAATAAAGGCTGATTCCACTTCTGATATATCAGAATCTATCTATTTTACTAGAGATCCTGAAATGGACTATTCAAATGGAAAAGGATTTAAGAAAGAAAGACAAAAAGGAAAAATCAAAGTGCAAAGTCTCCAGTACAGCATAGAGATTATAAACCATTAGATTACCAGAAGGAATTTACACCTTGTACCTGATCTTAGTTTAAATTGGATCAAATTGAATTATAAAATATATGTAAAAGTGGGAAAATTATCCTGGGAAGGAAAAGGCTTTGCAAATCAAAGATGGCAGCATTGAGGATCAAAACATCAGTCTCTGTGATGTAGGAGACATGTCACCTTTCATGTCAGATATACCTTTTAAGTGGCGGCTCTTTGACAATCAGGTACAAACGTGCCATGATACCTCTCGTTTCAAGGGTCCCATTGATCCCATCATGTCTTCTCCTCTGCTTCCTTAAATTTTGGTACTGCTTAATGTGAGAGTTAGAAGGGAGAATGGAGAAGGGACAGGGCAAGAAAATTGAGATGGCAGAAGTCGCGAGTGGTGGATCAGACGTGGTCGCAGTGGACATTGAAGAGGCAGAAGTCGCGGGTGGTGGATCAGAAGCGGTCGCAGTGGATATTAATGTGGCAGAAGTCAGGAGTGGTGGATCAGACGCGGTCGCAGTGGACATGGGAGTTTCAGAGGACCGTGTTGCTTTTAGGAGGGAGGATCTGAATCCAAAATGGGTATCTTCAATCAAAGGAAAGATTCCTCTTGAGCCAAAAAAAATAAAATTATCATCTGGTAGCGAATCATGCTCAATCCACCGAGTCCCTAGTTGGCTTTGTAGAAAAAACTCAGATGCATACGATCCAAAAGTAATCTCGATAGGCCCATTGCACTACGAGAAAAGGCAAGGCGAACTAGGAGCCATGGAAGAGCACAAATGGAAATACCTACATGACATTGTCTCTCGGAAACATGAAGAAGAAAATGAAGGGTGGTTGGAAGATTGTTTAGCCGCTGTTAAAAGGTTGGAGGAAAGAGCACGGAATTGCTACTCAGAGGTAATACCACTCGACAGCGACTCTTTTGTGGAAATGATGGTTCTTGATGGCTGTTTCATCCTTGAGTTGTTTCGCAGGGATTGGAACGATGACGACGATGTGATTTTTCAATTAGACTGGTTAAAGCAAGCAATAGATTATGACTTGGGGTTGATGGAAAATCAAATCCCTTTTTTTATTCTCGAATGTCTATCTGATCTCATAGATTCTTCTGAATCATCTCCTCGTCTAGTAGAAAGCACTCTAAATTTCTTCTTTACACAACATTTGAACATATTAAGTAGTGTGCGTGCCTAATTATTACGGACTTGGGGTTAACTGATGATGAGGGTTCACAGAGAGGTTGTTTAGCTTGAACAAGTGTCTCTGCTGATCTGAAACCTGAAAGGGAAGAGAAAACAGCAGTCAGGGCCCGAGGCTGCTGTCAGCCAAAGGCACTCCGACGCCTGAGTTAGTGCAGTCACTGAACTAGGGTGAAGTGGGGAAGAAGAGGATGTTAGCAGAATAACAGAGCAGGCTGTATCTTGCATGTACCTGTTCATGACTCTTCATGCAGGCATATATAGAGGAGAGTGGAAGGTTCCATAGTGGAGGTAGGTGAGGATACTTGTCCTATCAGCCCACACCTGGGATCTTTAGTGGGGGTAGGTGAGGATACTTGTCCCATCAAACCTCCCCTCAAATCCCTCACATAAATGTGGATGTGATCTGTTGATAAGAACGAGCCCTGATCCTTGGCCGGTGGCCGCCCTACCTGACAGGGACTTCCTACAAAGTACCCGTCCCATCTCATAATGGGAACTGGAGGCCCGGTGTTCACCTCGGCAGAGGGGCCGAACTGGAGAAGAGGCCGGGGTCAGATATACCCGAGATCGGACTGGGATGCCAGCGTGAGACCGAGTTCGGTAGGACATGGTCGGTACTTCTACCGGGACCAGTCCCACAACAAAGACAGACGCTGCTTATGTCGGAGAGAAGGGGGTTAAGACCCTGATTGGCGCTATTACCAAAGGATTACATACAACATCGGTTTCGGTAGAAGCAGCCCACACAAGTAGAATCACTGATTCCAATATCACAATCCGCCATCTGCTTCATTTACAACATACAGTTTATGTTCTCTGCCCCGGTGATGAGTATACACGGCCAATAGAAGAACTCCCACGGATCGATTGTGCATCCAAACTTGAAGAGAGAGGAATTAAGTTTAGAAAGAGGGATATCGGTGGGAGTGATTTTTTGGACATAAAGTTTGACAAGGGAGTGATTGAAATCCCCGCAATAGAGGTTTGGGACAAGACAGAGAGAGAACATCTGAACCTCATTGCATTTGAGCAATGTTATCATCCCCATTGTAGAAGATACATCACAGCTTACCATCATTTCATGGATTGCCTCATCAACACCGCCAAAGATGTCGACATTCTCTGTCGGGATGGAATCATCGATAATCTATTAGGCAATGAGGAACTTGCGGCTTCTCATTTCAACAGCATGGTAAGAGAGGCGAGGAAATATGAAGGGGACTTCTATTTGTCAGATGTTTGTGAAAAAATCAGCAAGTACAGTGAGAGAAGATGGCCAAGAATGAGAGCGTCCTTGGTGCATGATTACTTCAATAATCCATGGGCAATCATATCTTTTCTTGCCGCGGTTCTCCTCCTGCTTCTGACTCTCACACAAACCTTCTTCACCTCATTTCCTAAGTTTGCTGCTGGAAATTTGATTTCCATTGCTTTTATTTTGGTATTGTATTGTATCGTATTTTATTGTTGGTTGCTCCTTCTCTACTTTGGTACCAACCACAACAACTGCGTGCTTTGAATATGTATAACTTTTATGTAGGTTATGCTTTCAAATTATCTCTTTACTTTTTGTGTTGTGATAAATATAGGTGAGTGATTGATTTTACAAGGGTAAGCCGTCATGTTCTTTGTAACTAAACAAATGTTGATGATATGGGTGAGGGAACAAAGAGTGACTCGTGCATCACGGGAGTCACGGGACCACTAATGAAAGCAAAAGTGTCAATAATTAGCATTATTGAGTCAAGCCAATGGCCCCAATGCAATAGGGTAGATTGAATTATCAGACAGGGGGCCACGACCAATTAGCATTATTGAGTCAAGCAAATTATTGACTTAATCAATAATTAACATTATTGAGTCAAGCCAATGGCCCCAATCCAGTAGGGTAGATTGAATTACTAGACAGGGGGCCAGATGAATTAGGTGGCTCCTTTCTTATTATTCGCCCTTATCAGGATCGGATCTGAATCTTGTGAGGGTTTACCCCGCGGTGATCGTGAGTCAGCCAACCACAGTCTGATCTACCCAATGGTGGGTCCACTCATGGTGGCCGTAGGTCGAAACCCTACATGATCACGTTTCAGCAGTATCATGACACATTTTCTGCTCTTTTTTAATTCTTCCTTACAAAAGTGGCTCAGCTGTAAGCAATGAGGCACGCCCAATTCATTTCAATCTTCTTTACTCGTCCATGCCATGTTCTAAATGAGACCGGATCCCGGGAGTGTCACCCCCACTCTTGCCTCTGTGCAGGGAGCACTTCACCTCCTGATTTTATGGTGACGGCCACCAAGTGGGGCCCACCTTGGGACCCCACAGATCATGGAACACCGAGATCGAAAGATCCAAGTATAAAGAACTTGATTGAGTCATATATCATCACCAATTTTTAGTTATAAAGAACTTGATTAAGTCATATTCAAGCTAAGTTAAGCAGTGCCTGCTAAAGAAGCTTAACCAGCAAGGAAAATGTTAGGATTTTTATTATGTTGGCCAACTAATGGGTTGAATAAAACTCTGGGTCATTTGAGTTGTATTTTTTATCTTATTTTAGAATGGACTGTAGTTGTTTTGTTGGAATAACTAAAGTAAAGAAAGAGAAGAAATCCGGGCGAACCACGGAGGACTGATCGATCGGATGTTGCCATGCCTCAGTTATCCCAGATGGCGGAAACTTCCAGCTATTCTTACAAACACACTTTCTCATAAAAACAATGACTTTTATGATGGGTGGTTTAAACCTAAAGCCATGGCTCTTTGATTGGAAAAGTGGCACTCACTTCTTATGTGTCTTACAAGGCACATTTAGATATTTTGATTGCAAGACGCAGTAGAGACTAATAATTATCCTCTTTCCAATCGAACATTACTTCCTTTTTGTTTTGCTATATTTTTAATCGAGAAAAATGAGAAACAGTACACATTTTTTTTTTCTTTAATTAGTTGTGACCCAACCATGTCGCTCATCTTTTTATATGATACCAACCTAGGTTTCACCGTAACTAAGGCAATTTACCTATTTAAGTTGATTGTGAGTTGTAAACATAATTGGCATATTCCAAAGTGCATACGTGATTAATCTATGTAAAATTGCTTCGATTGTATCAAAACTTGATTAAAAAAAAAAACAGTAACAGGGGAGGAGGGGTATTCATGTGAATACTTTGGGTCAGGTAAAGGTGACCGCCCTACTAAATCATTTTTCTAAGGATATCACACTGATGACATTTAGCCATATAAAGAGTACTTTTTTTTTTTTTTTTATTTTAACAAAAGGCCCCTATATATTCACACAACCTTATAAATGTCTGTAGGTTATGTAGTCACTTCTCCATGCATGCTCCCTGCTTTTCCGTGATGTTCACAGCTTCAAGGAACATGTACTAGGGTGTATGCGCGACTCATTCAGATCACGGGCTATAACAAATGAGACGATTTTTATAGTATTAACTACTCGTACCAATGAATAGAATGGGAGAACTCAATTCACTATAAAAAAGTAAAGATCTCTGGTATCCCTCTATTTGTATGGAATTTATAGTTTTCCTTGGTGCAAATCCAATCACCTTGATTTGAGATGAAAAAGCAAGAAATCTTTTCTTTTTCTTTTCTTATAACGGGGTGTCCAGCCCTTTCTAGCTGGGTCAATCTCTTTGGGCCTGGGAGGAGCCGGATAAATCTACTGTGGGCCCAGTGTAGTAGTGCAGCTTCTAGCCCTCAACCTCCGGAAGCTAACCGTGGTCGTAAGCCAACTAAACTACCGCTTGGGGTTGAAAATGCGGGTATCTAAAGTGCACAAACAAGGTAAGTATATTTGTGGTTCATATCCGAAAGTCTATGGACTCCATATTTCCATTCATATTTTCTAACCAACACAGGCATTCCCACGGGATTCTCTCTCATGTATATAATGAGCCCAATAGGGCCCCACTGATCATGGGACTTGGGGGATGGAAAGAGACATCTTGAATGGGCCCATATGTCAAGTTTGGGTCAATCTCATGCCTTTGACCCCTTGATCTATTGCCCACAAACTTAACGACTTTATATTAAAAAAAATTCTTTAAATTCCAAAAAAGAAACAGGCCTTCTCCCATCAAACTTGTAAAGAAAAAAGAAACACAATTTGTTTTCCCTTTTAACCTTTAATATCTTTTGCCATCATTTAGTTTGATACAAGTATATCTATTTCCATCATATGGTGGTGGTTTTTCTTTTTCTTTTTCTTGGATTCAATGGAACTGTGTTAAATTTATTTGATTTGGTGGCATCATATGGTTGGCCCCCTACCTATTGCAATTTTATGTTTTCGTTGAGTGCATTCTTTTATATTGATCAGGGGGAAAAATTGAAGGTTTTGCTTATACAAGCTAACTCCAATTTGTTACTTATTTTATTGTTTGATTGGTCGGCTAGAGTGTAGATGTAGCCTACATTCTTGGGTTGTGAATCAGACCATTCAATCAAACTTTACAGACATGAATAGCTCGGGCTCCTCACTCCAATCAGACAGTTGGATAGATTGTTAAGGTCCTAAGTACGGATAACACTTCTCTGTAGGCTCATGGTTAACACTTGCTATATCTATGTCAAAACTGGTTAGAGTTTGCATTACCTTAAATGTGACCAAATCTAATTAAGTCGTCTTTTTTATGTGAGGTGGAACCTGTAAAGGATTACCCCTGTAAGTGGTATTGCAGAGGCTTTTGGAGCAGTTGAAATAGTCCACTACAATCAACTGTCAAGAACAGTCAAACTTTTGTGGGGACATGCGAGCAATCAGATCTAGTTCAGTCAGCCACTTACACCCAGATGGGCCAAATCGAGGAGACCTATTCTTTTTAGCTTTCTCTAACTACATCCTGTGTTTTCTCTCACTATTTGTGTTGAATATAGAGGTGGAGGCAAGTGGGTGTACAACAAGAAGTCCCATAAGTCAAGTCGGGCGTCTGAGTCTCACTTGTTGTGGATGGCCCATCCACGTGTCAGTACTTGTGGCCCCACTATAATTGCTGACACAAACATGGTATGGTAGGTTCAGTGTATATTCTAGATCCGTTCTTTGATGGTGGAGTAGATGGAGAAAGAGATTCCAGGTTGAAATGTCAGATATTTCGACGTCTACGTTCTAACATAATGACAACTGCCCAAGGACCTACCCCTTATTGCCTGAAGCATCTGCCATAGTGGTAGCCGATGTAACCCCATAATAAAACGTTACAATAATAATAGAAGATAGCTTCTGAGTTTCATTAAAATAAAACCGAGATCTCCAAGGACTTGCTTTGCCATGGCAAGTGAATGAGTTTTTGATGTATTAATGCTTCATGCTTCATTGAGTGGCAATGTTGGGTGATTGTCTCCATGTAGTTCAGTAAGTCAATATTTGGCATGTTTGATCTGTTTGAATTAGAGTTGTTTGGCAAGTTTGATCTGTTTGAATTAGAGTAATTCAATTAGATCCATGTAAAATAGAGCTGTTTCAATTAGTCCATTTTACAAGTACTGACATTTGGCATGTTAATTCAATCAAAAAGATTGAATGCGAACTTATTATATAGCAAGAGTAGTAACGAAAGCTAGTAATCATACGGACTTTAAAAAAAGAAGGAAAAGAAAATTCAGAAGTTGTCTTGTTGATTTATACATAAACTTCCTTGAGGCAAAAAGACCTTACTGTGTTCAAATGAAGATTCATATAATTTTTTAGCGGTGGATTTTTTGCAGTGATGTTCAATAGGGTAAAAGCTAAAGGCATACAATAAGAAAGAAACTGAAAGTTCGAAATCTAAGAAGATTTTCCAGGGCTGCTCTACCGTTGGTCTGTTTTGCCGCTTGTATATTTCCTTCTGCAATCGATGGTAGTCATCTGAAACTGTATATTTCTTGTCTCTCATAATGGACTCTCAGGAGCATCTCTTTGACTTTCTTTCAAAATCTTAAATTCACCTTTTTTTTTATTGGTTTAGATCCACCTTTTCAGATTCCACAATTGAAAAACACTTGAAAAATCACTAGTGTGCTCTTCATTTGCCAGCCTGCAGTGGGCCCCATAGAAGAATGACAAGGGACCCACTTGCATGGATCACTTGGCGCGAACTAACTATGCTCCATTTAGAAGAAGGGAAGGGCATGCATTCTTCCATGCATGACACAGACCCTTTGCAAGCTTCTACAAATTCAAAGGATTGAAAGAACACATCCCATCGACGTAACTTTCTTGAACATTTGGTTCTTTGTATTTGGTTCTCATTCCTTGTCGTGCTATTAAGACACTAGTTCCTCAAGTTCCACATGCTCATTCATATGAACAGCGTATCACCTTAAGGTGAGCTTGTGAGAAACCATTTACTAACTTCCATGTGCACTACTACTCTCTTCATTCCCAGGCAATGGTTTCCTCTTTGCTAAATTTAAAGCAAGTGGACAATATAGACTATCAGTGCATGCTCTATTTTTTATGTAAGGAGAAGGTTGCAATTTAATTTTTACTGTGCCTGCCTGTATGCTTTTTGTACAACTTCTCAAGGTTCTTGGGTGGAAGCATCTGATGTTCATTTCTTCTGTCTGAAACCTTCATGGGTATTTCTTGTTTTCCAATTGGCTTGTCCTAGTATGATTTTTTAGATTTTTTGTCCTTTCCATTTCCATCCAGGTGTGTGTTTGAGTTAGGATAGTAAATCTCACTAATATCTGAATGATTCAATACACCTTTTCCCCCTAATCTATGTTGCTTAGCACTTTGCTGGGTTGGTTGTTGCTGCTGCTTCCTCACCAGATCTCTTGTTGGTAGAGGGGTTTAGTGGATTATGGTTTGTGGTTGTTCTTAGTTCGCCTTCTTGTCTGTTTTTTTTACGTCCTGACCAATCTATTGCGACTTCTGTTCTTGAAAGTAACTTGGGCTTTTGGCTTTGGGGTTTGTCTGTATGTCTCTTCTTTTAGATATTATGGTTTGGCTAAGATTTAGGAACATGTTCATCTAATTTGGGCTTCTGGACTTCTCTTTCATCACCACAATGAAAGTAGTTTGGCTTCTTGGGCCATCGGTCCTCTGTTTTCGAATGTTGTCAAATGCATTAAGCATGAATGTCTCTTCAAGGCCTGATGCTGTGAACATTGGAGCTATTTTTACTTTCAACTCTGTCATAGGGAGGGTTGCAAAGGTTGCTATAGATGCTGCAGTTGAAGATATAAACTCCAATCCTGCTGTGCTTGGTGGAACAAAGCTTGTTCTTAACATGCAGGATGCTAACTTCAGTGGATTTCTCGGCGTTGTGAAAGGCAATTTCTTTCTAACATCTTTTTTTTGTTCATTCATTGATTGCTCTGTTCTTTTTATCCATTGAAATTTATTTATTTTCTTTGAGATTATTTATATCATTCTCCAGCCTACTTATATATATATATATATATCATTATTTTCCTTAAATCTAGTGTTCGTTAAGATATTTATCACAATGCCAACTTATATACATTTTTACCTTTTAACTGTTTTATCCTGTTTTATTGTTTAAAAACAGTACAGCTAGATATCAGACAATAACCACAGCTGAATTCCCAAGTCACCTTTCTATATTAGTGAGACTACGATCTAAAATATTCTCTAAGTTGGGCAGAAGCTGAATCTAGCATCAGGGCCCATTTGGACGAGGAGAAAATGACAAGTAGGGAATTCCTACTTGAAGGAGAAATATAGGGGAGAAAGATGCCCTTGTAAAGAGTCACCAGTTTTCTCTAAAGTGATTCTCTGCCGTGTTTGGATTTGGATGAAGAAAGCTATTTAGGAGAAACCCAATTTAAAAGCCTTTTGTTTTTAAGTTAAAAGTCATTTTATAAAATGATCAATTTCACTAGAGAAAATGGTGTTTCTTCATCTCCACTCAGGAGAAAACCATTTCTCCTACATTTTTCAAAAAACAGTTAAGAAAAAACTAATTTTCTCATCTAAATGAAATCTGAACAGGAAAAAAGAGGTTTCCCTAGAGATAAGATTTTATCATCATTTTCATTCTAATCCAAATGACCCTCAATGATGGACACCACTCATATCAATGGATCTGAAAGGAAAGGATAGTTTTATGTGGCCATAGTTTCACACATTATCACTAGGGCACACACACAATAGTTGGTTTCTGCTCCTTTTTTAGCTGCTTATGAAAGTTGTTGATAATGTGAAATGTAATCAGCGATAACAAAAATATAAAGTCTAAATCTTCTTATGAGCTTGTATTAAGCTAATTAATTTTGCTTCATATGAGATGTTATGGAAGTTATAGCTAATTAATTTTTTGCTGCATATGGGGAATAATAAAAAAGACAAGCAGTTGTGAGGAACTTATTACTTGCTAGCCAAAGAGTTTTTATGTAGCTTATCACATCCTTAAAAACTAAAAGATGAGCAAGTGGTCAAGGCGAGAGCTTAATTGGAAAATAGCAGAGGATTTGATATTCTATGATTAAAGATTCTAATGCTTGTGCTTTGGATTTCATAACTGATTGCAGCTTTACAGTTCATGGCTACTGATATTGTAGCCATTATTGGCCCCCAGTCTTCCGCAGTTGCCCACGTGATCTCACATGTTGCAAATGAGCTCCAAGTCCCTCTACTGTCATTTTCAGTTACGGACCCCATGATGTCTTCACTTCAGTACCCCTTTTTTGTTATAACAACGCAAAGTAATCTTTTCCAGATGTCTGCAGTGGCTGAATTGGTTGAATATCATAACTGGAAAAATGTGATCGCAATCTTCATCGATGATGACCATGGGAGGAATGGGGTAGCTGCATTAGGTGATAAACTTGCAGAGAATCGGTGTAAGATATCTTATAAAGTTGGAATTTCCCCTGAGCAAGGTGGAAGTAGGGATGACATTTTGAAGATACTGGTTCAGGTGGCAATGATGGAGTCTCGAATTATCGTTCTGCATACATATCAGACCACAGGTCTTGAAGTTCTCTCTGTAGCGCAGTTCCTTCAAATGATGGGTGATGGTTATGTCTGGATAGCTACGGATTGGCTCTCTACTGCTATAGACTCTTTGTCACCACTCTCGAAGGAGACTGTAGCTTCAATGCAAGGAGTACTTACATTGCGCCAACATACTGTGGATTCGAAACTAAAAGAAGAATTTGTTTCTAGGTGGAGCCAGTTGACAGGTAAAAGAGGAGCTCACTCTTTGAGGTTAAATGCTTATGGCCTTTATGCTTATGACACTGTATGGACACTAGCACACGCGATCAATGCTTTTCTCAATGATGGTGGAACCGTATCTTTTTCCAAGGATTTAAGGTTATGTGCTGCGGAGGGTGATGAACTTCACCTTGAAGATATGAGCATTTTTGACGGAGGGAAGCTCTTGCTTAAGAAAGTATATGAGACCAAACTAATGGGTGTAACTGGCTTGTTTCAGTTTGATGCTGACGGGTTCCTAGTGCATCCTGCCTATGAGTTCTTTGTAATCTTCATTCTCATAGTGCATTGCTTTCTGTGGCTTTTGCCACCCGTGGTTTTTTCCCGAGAAGGGTTTTCCACGTAAATCTCTGTGCCTCTCTTTGTGTGGTGATTGTTTATATTTGTTTAGCATAATTTCCTTGTTAATTGCATATAATAATTTGAGAAAGGACCTTAGCCTGTGTTAAGGCTTAAATAGAAGGTTGGATTCAAACCTTCACGTGGTATCAGAGCAAGTTCGCTTATTCTAAAAGTGTGATCCACTAAGATTTATTCTATGGAATTCATTAGAGAAGGCACCTCTACCACCAAACCTCCTTTGCTTGAAGGCAGTAGCAATTATGCCTATTGGAAGGTTAGAATGACTGCGTTTTTGCGTTCTCTTGACCGTGATGTTTGGCTAATGGTCGTGAATGGTTATAAAACACCCACTGTGGTTGTTGATGGGAAAACTATTACCAAAGTAGAGGCTGACTGGACTCCAGGAGAAAAGAATCAGGCTCATTGGAATGATAGAGCCATAAATGCTATATATAATGGTATCAGTCACTCTGAGTTTCGCAGAATTTCTACTTGTACCACTGCGAAAGAGGCTTGGGATCTCTTGAGAACAGTGCATGAAGGCACTGATAAGGTTCGGCAGACTAAACTTCAAAATTTGACAACTGCCTTTGAGTCAATTCGAATGAAAGATGAAGAAACTTTTGATGACTATTATGCCAAACTGAGTCATATTGTCAATTCTAGTTTTAATTTAGGAGAACCAATCCCAGATCAAAAGGTGGTAAAGAAAATTCTTTGGTCCTTGCCCGAGAGATTTCATCAAAAGTGATTGCTATTGAGGAATATACGAATCTTGATGATTTGCCTGTTGAACAATTGATTGGAAATTTACAAACTTTTGAAGCAAATCACTGTTCTGATAAGAAATCCAAGGGAATTGCTTTCATCTCATCCAAGGACAATGATGTTGATGAGACCGATAATGATTCTGATGATATAGAACTTGAGGCCTTCTTTGTCAAAAAATTCAAGCAATAGTTAAATAAAAATAAAAAGAACCTCACAAAGGAATTTTCCAAAAGTAGGCCTATGACTAAGCCAAAAACAGGGCCTAAGAATGAGAAAACTTTTTCTAAGAACACCAATAAGCCTATCCAATGTTTTGAATGTCAAGGGTTTGGTCACCCGACTTCTAAATGTGCAAATCGGATGGAAAGAAACAAAGGAAAGGCTTTGAATGTTACTTCGGAAGAAGATTCAGAAGATGAAATTAGTGAATCTGAGTCACAATTTGAATCTGCTAAAGTTGTTGCTTTTATGTCATCTACTAACATCTCTTTTGAGCAGGGGTCATCTGACAAGGATTCCAAGTCAGGTGAAGAGTCACGGTGTGAGGATCT
Source organism: Umbellularia californica (assembly GCA_028538565.1). Classification (NCBI taxonomy): domain Eukaryota; kingdom Viridiplantae; phylum Streptophyta; class Magnoliopsida; order Laurales; family Lauraceae; genus Umbellularia; species Umbellularia californica. The sequence goes on along the minus strand of JAPQWN010000007.1, from coordinate 72,144,990 downwards.
TTCTGATGAAGAACAAGATCTTGAACTTGCGTATAAAAAACTTCTGAAAGATTCCTTATGTCTGTCACGCATCAATGATAAGCTCTCTCACAAGTTAAAGGTTTCAGAATCTCAAAATTCATCTGTGACATCTGAGCTTGATGATGCTCGTGCAAAAGTAAGTCAGTTAGAAACTCAGCGTGCAATTCTATCTGACAACATTATTGCTGCAGGAAAAGAGAAAGATCTACTTACTACACAATTGGAGAAAGTTACAACGGAATTGAAATCTGTGCAATCTTACTACAATCTGTTACAAGCTGAAAAGAATGATGTATGTGGCAAACTTCGGATGACACTATCAGAACTAATCTCTGCCAAATCTTCGCTTGAAAGAATGAATAAAGGTTTCATGACTCTTGATGAAATTTTGATGCAACAAAGGAGTGAGAAACAAAAGACTGGACTTGGATTTAATCCGGAATCATCAACTTCCATCCAATCAGGTAAATCTGTTTTTGTTAAAGGACCAGCCTTATTTTCTGGTATTCTAGCAACTCCAACTGTTAAACATGGGAATTCAAATTCATCGAAGAATATGCCCAAACCCAGAGCTATTCCGATTTGTCATTTTTGCGGTATAAAAGGGCACATTAGATCACACTGCAATAAAAGAAGAAATTATATCAGAAACCAGATGAGGAAGAAACCTTCTTCTCCTCAACAGATCAAGACTAAGCTTGTTTGGATTCGTAAGACTGACCTGAGCTGTAATGTGGTCTACACTACACTGTCTAAATCAATTGAGAATACTAAGGTTGAACCCCCTCTCCGTAAGCCTCTAGGCAGTGGCCTAAACCACTAGTCCTCAAAACATGTTTTGAATAGCACATGCGTACTCATTCGGGCTAATTTTGAGATTCTCCGGCATGTGATGCACTTTAAGTTGTTAGATTTTCGAACTGAGTTTTCTTTTACGATTTAAGAATTTTGATCATGTCCACAAGTACACAATGACTCACTTGGACACTTACTTAGGGTCAATGAGACTCTAGGATTGACATGATTCACGGTCTAAGTGGTTTTGTACTTAATCGGAGCATTGATTATGATTTTTCCACTTCTCTATGCTCTCTTCTTAATGTTTATATCTATATATGTGACCCAACTTGCGTAGAGATTTCTGTAGACCGACGCAATGGAACTGTATCCTATAGGGTTCAGAAATTTCTACAAAAAATGAGCACTAGAACTTGAGCATTTTTATATGTGAAGAAGTTCATGAGAATCTCTAATTTCGGGCTCAGAATATAGGTGACCCAAAGTGCGTAGAGATTTCTGTAGACCGATGCAATGGAACTGTCTCCCACAGGGTTCAAAAATCTCTACTAAAAATATGCACTTGAACTTGTGCATTACCATATGCCGAGAAGTTCATATATTTAAATAAAATAAACCTATGTGCCATTAAGGGGGAGCTTCACATCTCATTGCTGATCAGATCGAATGTTTTTGAACGGTGTGAAATTTGCTTTGTACCTGATGATTGTTGATTTCTGGTCGATCTACGATTTCTTTGTGGTTTACATTTGAGATCATCTCACTCACAATTTACACTCATGATCAATTTTCCAAAATTGTGTTGCCTCATGACTTGTATATTATTGTTGAGGGTTTTCGATTGTTGGCCTGATTGAGTTTTGCATTTGTGCAATTTTTTTTTTCGAGGATAAAGATTATATGATTTAGGGGGAGCAAGCGCTTTGTCAATTCTGTGACAAAAAGGGGGAGTAGTTTAGTTGATCTCAGGGGGAGAACCTTGACCAGTACTTTAAATTTTACTTGTTTTGATTGTCTATCATTTCTGTGATGCTATGGATCTTTGCCAAGGTTTGTTTTTGTGCAGGTTGTGGTAGACTGATGAAGATCAACTGTTCCTAGGGTGTCTATTTGTGTGATTGGAGAGAGTCGTTTTTGTTTTAGGAGTTTTGTTCACAAATTGTCAAAGGGGGAGATTGTTAGATTTTTTATATTGCCAATTTCTTTTAGTTAGAACAAAACTCTTTATTTCAGTCCTACTTGAGTTGTATTTTCTATTTCTTTTAGTTGAGGACTGTGAAGGAGCTCCATTGTGGTGAAAGACTTCTGTTGGGTTCGTGTGATCCTTGTTAAAGACTCCTTTTTGGACTGGAAGATCTCCTGCAGAGTCCTACTGTGCTGAATTGCGGAATTATACTGACTGTCTACATGGTCTCGCTATAGCGAGACTGATTATCGCTATAGCGAGACACTATTCTGTCTCATCCAGAGACTGACCTCGCTATAGCGAGGTGTCGTATCCTGTTTTCTTTAGGACTCTTCAAGCTGAAGTTCTCTACTTCTTTTAGAAGTTTTTCCTTCTTTCTATGAGTCTCCTGCACGAATCAAAAACCCCTTGCATCCTATATAAAGGGGACTGGAGAGCAATCAACATGTGTGCATCAAGTCATATTCTTTCTCTCAAGTCTTGCAAGGGAGTCTGCGCTGAGGTTCTGGATCTTATTCTTCTTCTTCTCTCAATCTCCTTGAAGGGGCATTCAAGGAGGGTTTCAAGCAAGCACGTGGAAGGTGAACGGCGGGTTGTCGGTGAGTTCTTCACAGTCCTTTAGGTTGAGTTTCAACTGGGTCAGGTTCTGTGAGTTTTTTGTAATCTTCATTCTCATAGTGCATTGCTTTCTGTGGCTTTTGCCACCCGTGGTTTTTTCCCGAGAAGGGTTTTCCACGTAAATCTCTGTGCCTCTCTTTGTGTGGTGATTGTTTATATTTGTTTAGCATAATTTCCTTGTTAATTGCATATAATAATATGAGAAAGGACCTTAGCCTTGTGTTAAGGCTTAAATAGAAGGTTGGATTCAAACCTTCACTCTCTCTCTCTCTCTCTCATATTTCTGTCAGCTTGTCAGTATTTCAAGATGTCTACGTCTAACACAAACAATCATGTCGTTGTCCAAGTTACATTAGTCAATAGTGTTGTGCACCAGGACGATTTGATCTGTGTTACTAATAATTCTATGAAAGTGTTTTTTCAGGAATTTGATGCTGTTGTAGGTGACATTACAATTACCAGCAACAGAACAAAAATTGCGGATTTTACACTGCCATATATTGAATCTGGTCTTGTCATAGTGGCCCCAGTGAAGTTGATAAACTCAAACGCATGGGCTATCCTGCAGCCATTCACTTTAGAGATGTGGTGTGTCATGGAGGCATTCTTCCTTATTATAGGAGCAGTCGTGTGGATTCGGGAGCATAGGCTGAATGATGAATTTCGCAGCCCCCCCAAAAGACAAGTTGTTACCATTCTATGGTAAGTATTTAGAGGAAGTAATAACTATTATCCATAGTCACTTAGCATAATCAATACATTTTGCAGGTTGGCTATTCAAAATAATTTGTACCTACTTCACTCCTCAAGCCTTTTATTGGTTAAATGACAAAATTGTTGATCCCTTTTTTCCTTGATGATTATCACATGAAAACAGTGTGTCTAAGTGGTTACATAAGTGGTCCACAAATATATTTCTAAATACAGTTGTTGATTTTGTACTACTCTATCATAATCTGCTGAGCTTTTGGAACCATGGATAATGGAAAGGATTCTGACAACAATGGCCTTCCCTTTTACACTTTACAAGGGAATGAGCAAGGCTGGTGAATGAAAAATGTGATTTTTTTCCAACACAGTGAGAGGATATTTCAATAAACAGGGATGCCAATTAACAAAAACAATTTTAGTATGAATGTGGCATGATAGAATCTTCAGGTCTAATTCGAAACAACTTTTCAAGTATTTTCTTGAATATTATGGCAAACTGGGATGGTTATGTTCTCCACTAAGTATTTGGGGTGGGGCATAAATCATATATCTCACTGAGTGGTGTTGATAATGATTTGGTGGTTGAGAGAGCAACACAGTTCTTTCCCGCCTAATGTGGTTTCCTATCAGGAGCTGCCACAAATGGAGATGGTAGTGGATAACCATCCATTCTTCCATGTAAACAAACCACCTCCCATTTGGGTTGCATCCAAACACACCCCAAATATGATGTTTATTCACCAAAATTCCTAGCCATAAATTGAGGAAATAAATCTTCCTATTATCAGCCTCTCCACTGTCTGATCTCCATTCATGTATTCCCTTTGCAGGTTTAGCTTCTCAACCATGTTCTTTGCCCATAGTAAGTGAAACTCTGCTACCAAATTTCACGTCTCCCATTCAGCAGGTTAATAATCATTATAGTGACTTGCTGTGGCTTTTGTAGAAGAGAATACTGTAAGTTCCCTTGGTCGCGTGGTGCTTCTCATATGGCTGTTTGTGGTTTTGATAATTCAATCTAGCTACACAGCAAGCCTAACTTCAATCCTCACAGTGGAACGGCTCTCATCGCCTATTACTGGACTCAACAGTTTGATAAAAACCAATGTGCCTATTGGATTTCAAGTGGGTTCCTTTGCTGAAAACTATCTGAGCGAGGAACTTGGAATTGCCAAGTCTAGACTTATTTCTCTTGGAAAGAGAGTGGACTATGCCTCAGCTCTCCAGAAGGGTCCCAAAAATGGGGGTGTTGCTGCTGTTGTAGATGAACTTCCATATGTACAAATGTTTCTCTCAAGACAGTGCAAATTCAAAATCACAGGACAGGAGTTTACGAAAAGCGGGTGGGGATTTGTAAGTATATCCAAACACAAAAATGGTTATAATGTCTTTAAATTTCAGTAGCCTGAACATTTTGGCAGAATATATGGCTAATTTAATCAGCTATGTAGCTTGGCCAGGAAACCAGAAGCCTACAAAGGTGGAAATGATATGCTGTTTTTCTCCATTTTTCGCACTAGATAATTATCAAATGTGGTTCCTAAAATTGATTTGGGCTAGAAAACTCGATTATAGTATCACACCTAATTTGATCACTGATTTCTCCGCAACCCCAACAGAGTGCATAATGGTGGCTGTCCATTCTGCCAAATATTTGGCAAATTAGCCTACGCCCAAGATCCACCGCGAACTCGTTTTCCATCAGGCCTATTTTATCTGAGCACTTGAAGATTGAGCTGTTTGTATAAAACATTTGTCCTAAAAAGGAAAAATCCGCAAAAAGCCCAAAAATCCTCAATAAATATCTATGTTCAAACTCAAGTTTATGTTGTGTTCGTTCTTCTTGTTTAAAAAAACGTACATATGGATTTAACCAAAACCCATCTGATGTATATACTGGAAGTATTTTAAGGTTATCTGGTTCTCCACGCATTTGGGAAATGCGAAAATCTTAAAGAGCACAAACAGGATATTTAAAGTGTTAGTAATACATGTATTTATTGTGCATATCCAAAGGCCTATGGATTCCATTCATATTTTCTAAGTTGGTGATTTTATTTTCTGACACATGCATTCCCACGGGATTCTCCCTTGGTTGTTGATATGTCGACTGCCATCCTAGAATTTGCAGATAGTGGTGATCTCCAGAGGATTCGAGACAAGTGGCTGACAAGAACTGGTTGCAGTCCTGATAGCACTGAGCTTGAATCGAATCAACTTCATCTGAAGAGCTTTTTAGGCTTGTTTTTTATTTGTGGGCTTCTGTGCTTCATGGCACTCATTGTGTACTTTGTTTTGATAGTACGCCAATTCAGCCGCCATGTTCCGAATGAACCCGACCAAAGCAGTCAAGGCAGCTCACACTCTAGGCATCTTCAAAGGTTCCTAACATTCGTCAATGAGAAGGAAGCAACAGTTACAAGTAGATCCAAGAGAAGACAAATTGAAGAGTCAAACAGAGGCAGCACAAATACTGAGAGGAGGCAAATGGAGGAGACAAGCAGCATTGATATGAACATAAGCACTTCACCTCATTAATTCTCAGCTGAAATTGTGAACTGCTCCTTGAAATGCATTTACTTTGCTTTATATTGTAGATTGTTATACTTGGTAAGTCACTTCCATTGTACAAGATAGTATTAAAGATGTTTCAGTGACATGAGAAGGAAGAAGCAGTGATAAGCAGATCTAAGGTGGGACAAATTGAAGAGTCAAACAGAGGCAGCACAAATACTGAGAGAAGGCAAATGGAGAAGACAGATATGAACACGAGCACTTCACCTCATTAATTCTATGCCGAAATTGTGGATTGCTCCTTAAAATGCATTTAATTTACTTGAGATTGCAGATCAGTAGACTTGGTAATCATGCATTATAGTACTAAAACATTTTTCAGTGATTTAAAGCTCTATTGAATGGTAGAAACTTATGATGTACGGATACTTCAAAATGGGCAACGTATCATGTCGTATTGTATCTGATACCTCACTTTTTACATGTAAAGTCCGTATCCTTGCCATATCTATGGCGTGTCCTGCCGTATCTAGATATCATAGGTAGAAACATTAAGCTTGACTTGCCTCTTGTATAAGAAGATCAACACTCCTGCACCTTTTAGTGCAAGATATCAGTCTAAACGTATATTCCATGTATTTGTATGTGTTTTGAGTAATTTATGGTATAGTTATGGGTTTGGGTGGTGCTATATGTACCCAATCTACGTACTAGCCTATGGAATAGGGGTGTTGTGGGTTGAATGGCATCTGACACTGCCTCACACTGGCAGCAACAGAAAAATGATGGTGATCGAGATTTTCATGCATGTGTAACACTAAAAAGAAAACACGACACGTGCCATGCATGCGACGCTGTAATCGAGTGAGTCTTGAGTCTTGACCCATCGTTGTTGTATATTGTGAATTTCTCTCCTAAATTTCAAGGGATGACCCAGTACTTTTGTCACGTAAAATGGCCCGCAGTGCATGGTAGCCGGTAGGGTACAGTGTAGGTCTCACATCATACAATGTGTCTCACTTGAATAGGGTGGTTACAAGACTCGCAAGTGGCCCCACTTGCTGGGAGGGGGTATTAAACGGTCAGGTGGTCAAACGGTGGGCCCCACTTGCAAGTCTTCAAACGGTGAGCCCCACTTGCATGCGAGTGAACTAGATTTCGGATTCAGAGAGCCGACCGGAGTATGGATGTCCCTCCATATATGATGCAGGGGTATGGTTATGTGTTCCACATACCACCCTTGCCATCCAGTCATTACCTGTTCGCATTTTCACCCCTTTCACTCTAAAAGGACAATCAATTTTTTTTGTACCTGTATCCTTCGTGGAAGTTTTCTTGCTTCTGTATGTGCCACCGCGATCACATTCGAACAATAGTCTAGGACTTTTCCCGAGTATACTAGTCTCTGACCTTTTAATGACAATGATATATCCTACATTGCGTCCAGTATGTTGAATCCAATCAATTAGAGATTGGCGCGAATTGAATACCTGAAAATGTATTAATTATGTTAGAAATTAATAACTTTTTATTAAAAATTGAAAAAATAAAACATAATTAGAATTGAGTTAATATCATACCATGTCGGTGGAAAATTCGTTTGTAACATTTTCATCCACATTTTCGTCTTCTTGTTTTATTTCGTTTCTTGTGCATCCAAACAGGCCATAAAGGTATTTCGGAGATTAAACCCTTTGGCATTAATTTGACTGAGCCCACGTGACATACTGGGCCCCACGATTTCTGACAATGTTTAAGGTGAGGCCCACCACTTCTGTGATGAAGGGACTGGATCTAGTTTGAGCATCTGGTGTTCTGCATCTCAGTCCTCCGCTTTGATTGTTCCAAGGATTGAGATTTTTATGGAAATATATGAAAATAGACATTTTGGGAATCAAGAGTTATTATCTATAGCTAGCAGATTAATTTATGTTTCTTATTTAAACGTTGCTAAATTATGTGCTTAACGTCTTCATGATTTCGTACCATTCCATTTTCATATACCTACGAATTTGGAAGATTCGAATTGGCCATTAAATGGCATTTTGCCTAGTTACTTTCTTTGGACTCTATTGATGGTAAGTGGTAGACCCAAGAAAGTTTGCCTGGTTACTTAAAAAAATAAAATAAAATAAAAATAAAAGTCTCGTGGGAGAGAGCATTTTAAAAAAAAATTGCTTTAAGATTTTAACAAGTAGAGAGCATTTTTTAAAAAGATTTAATTGCCAGGCATGGTTGATCATCTAGCTAGTAGCTTCATGGTTTAATACATGCATGGTCTAACATTGTTTTGATTTGTTTCAACTATTCATTTTTCTCTAAAAGAAAAAACTGAAATATTAATACTAGAAAATAAATGAACAGGATGTATTGTGTTTCAGGTGTGACCGTTTAGTGTGCATATCTTTTGGGGAGAGGTGGTGTTTGATCCAATGGATAAATGAGTGTATCGGGATGGAAGGATGCGTTGGATTTGATTTGGCAGACAGCAGATAGCTGACAGCAGCCAGCAGCCAGCAGCCAGGCATTGGCTTTTTGCACATCTTTCTTATCACATCCATGATAAGACACGCACTAGATTACATAGGCATAATATAGGGTGGGTTCATTTAGTAACTAGGGTGGGTGCATTTAGAAAGATCCTATGGGTTTTAAGGAAAGTGTCAGCCAAAACCTTGGGATTCCCACCCGTTTTCCACGAGGATATGAAAAATCCACTTTTAGCCATTGTAAATCCTAGTTTTTGAGAAATTTCAACTTGGACCTACCCCATAGGATTTGAAAATCCTCGCCTCGACGGATTTACCAATACCAATGTTTGTCAGCCATATGCACCTATAAACACCTGTTTCGCTGTTAAATCCTTAGTGTGAAATCCTTAAATCTACGTATTCCTCATATGTTACCAAATGTGCTAGTGATTGTTTTGCCCAAACAAGTGATAGAAAGCTCAAATGAGTGATAGAAAGTGTGTCTTGACCCAACATGATTGACTAAATGGGCGGGCTCAGGCGTGACATGTTTGAGACGGGCTGGACTTGGGCCCGGCATATACGGTCCAAGTCCTATACAAGTGAAGAGAGCTCCTGAGTTGAAGGTAATATGCTCTTTGATGCCAGCAATAAAGGCTGATTCCACTTCTGATATATCAGAATCTACCTATTTTACTAGAGATCTTGAAATGGACTATTCAAATGGAAAAGGATTTAAGAAAGAAAGAAAAAAAGGAAAAATCAAAGTGCAAAGTCTCCAGTACAGCAGAGAGATCATAAACCATTAGATTACCAGAAGGAATTTACACCTTGTACCTGATCTTAGTTTAAATTGGATCAAATTGAATTATTAAATGTATGTAAAAGTGGGAAAATTATCCTGGGAAGGAGAAGGCTTTGCAAATGAAAGATGGCAGCATTGAAGATCAAAACATCAGTCTTTGTGATGTAGGAGACATGTCACCTTTCATGTCAGATATACCTTTTAAGTGGGCCCCGAACGTGCCATGATACCTCTCGTTTCAAGGGTCCCATTGATCCCATCATGTCTTCTCCTTTGCTTCCTTAAATTTTGGTACTGCTTAATGTGAGAGTTGGAAGGGAGAAGGAAGAAGAGACAGAGAGGCCAAGAAATTTGAGATGGCAGAAGTCGCGAGTGGTGGATCAGACACGGTCGCAGTGGACATTGAAGCGGCAGAAGTCACAAGTGGTGGATCAGACGCGGTCACAGTGGACTGCGTTAGCCAGCAGAGCTCAAGTTCTTCCCCTACTACTTTTGAAGATGACAATAAGGAAATTATTGCTTCTTGGAGGGAGGATCTGAATCGAGATTGGATATCTTCAATCAAAGGAAAGATTCCTCTTGAGCTAGAAAAAATAAAATCATCATCCGCTAGAGAATCATGCACAATCCACCGAGTCCCTAGTTGGCTGCGTAGAAAAAACTCAGATGCATACGATCCAAAAGTAATCTCGATAGGCCCATTGCACTACGAGAAAAGAGGAGGCGAACTACGAGCCATGGAACAGCACAAATGGAGATATCTACACGCCATAGTCTCACGGAAACATGAAGGCTGGTTGGAGGATTGTTTAGCCCTTGTTAAAGGGTCGGAGGAAAGAGCCCGCAATTGCTACTCAGAGGTAATACTACTCGACAGCGACTCTTTTGTGGAAATGATGGTTCTTGATGGCTGTTTCATCCTTGAGTTGTTTCGCAGGTATTTAAACAAAGATTCCGATGTGATTTTTGATTTAGACTGGTTACCAAACGTAATAAATTATGACTTGTTGTTGATGGAAAATCAGGTCCCGTTTTTTATTCTCGAACATCTCTGTGTTCTGATAGATCCTTCCGGCCCATCTCCTCCTCTAGTAGAAATTGCTCTTGAGTCCTTAATTTCATACGATTCGACCTTGTTAACTAAAATCCATGATTCCGAAATCCGAATCCACCATCTCCTTCATTTACTGCATACAGTTTATGTTCTCTACTCCGGTGATGAGTTACATGAGCATACACGGCCAACAGTAGAAATCCCACGAATCGATTGTGCATCCAAACTTGAAGAGAGTGGAATTAAGTTCAGAAAGAGGGATGTCCCTTACAGTGATTTTTATTTTTTGAACATAAAATTTGACAAGGGAGTGGTTGAAATCCCCTCAATAGTGGTTTGGGACAAGACAGAGAGAGAGAAAATCTGAACCTCATTGCATTTGAGCAATGTTATCTCCGTTGTCCAAGTTACATCACATCTTAGTTTCATTTCATGAATTGCCTCATGCACACCGCCAAAGATGTCGACATTCTCTGTCGGGAAGGAATCATCGATAATCGTTTAGGCAATGAGAAACTGATGGTTTCTCATTTCAACAGCATGGTAAGAGAGGCAAGGAGATCTAAAGAAGACTTTTATTTGTCAGATGTTTGTGAGAAAATCAACGATACAGTAAGAGAAGATGGCCGAGATGGAGAGCATCCTTGGTGCATGATTACTTCAATAATCCATGGGCAATCATATCTTTTCTTGCCGCAGTTCTCCTCCTGCTTCTGACTCTCACACAAACCTTCTTCACCTCATTTCCTAAGTTCGCTGCTGAAAATTAGATTTCCATTGCTTTTATTTTGGTATTGTATTGTATTGCTTTGCTGGTTGCTCCTCTACTATGGTACCAACCACAACAACTGCGTGCTTTGCATATGTATGACTTTTATGTATGTGTATGCTTTCAAATTATCTCTTTACTTTTTGCGTCGTGATAAATATAGGTGAATGATTGATTATACAAGGTTAAGCAGTCAAGTTCTTTGTAACTAAACAAATGTTGATGATATGGGTGAGGGAACAAAAAATGACTCGTGCATCACGGGAGTCACTGGACCACTAATGAAAGCCAAAGTGTCAATAATGAGCATGATTGAGTCCAGCCAATGGCCCCAATCCAGTAGGGTAGATTGAATTATTAGACAGGGGGCCACGACCAATTAGGTGGCTCCTTTCTGATTATTTGCCCTTGTCAGGATCGGGTCAGAATCATGTGAGGGTTTACCCAGGTGGTCGTGAGTCAGCCAACCAGGGTCTGATGTGCCCAAAGGTGGGACCACTCATGGTGGCCGTCGGTCAAAACCCTACGTGATTACATTTCATTAGTATCATGACACATTTTTTGCTCTTTTTAAATTCTTCCTAACAAAAGTGGCTCAGCCGTAAGCCATATGGCACACCCAATTACTTTCAATCTTCTTTACTCGTCCATGGATGCCATGTTCTAAATGAGACCGGATCCCGGGAGTGTCACCCCCACTCATCCCTTGGTGCAGGAAACACTCCACCCTAGGGCCTACCCATTAAAGATATGTATGGGTCCCCCCCCCTCTCTCTCTCTCTCTCTAATATATATATATTAGAGAGAGAGAGAGAGAGAGAGAGTGAGAGAGAGAGAATCAGAATCGGTGCTATGAGGGCCGACCTCCTGGTTTTACGGTGACGACCACCAAGTGGGGCCCACCTTGGGACCCCACAGATTGGAACACCGAGATCGAAAGATCCAAGTATGAAGAACTTGATTGAGTCGTATATCATCACCAATTTTTAGTTCTAAAGAATTTGATTAAGTCATATATCATCACCAATTTTTAGTTATAAAGAACTTGATTAAGTCATATTCAAGCTAAGCTAAGCAGTGCCTGCTAAAGAAGCTTAACCAGCAAGGAAAATGTTAGGATTTTTATTATGTTGGTCAACTTATGGGTTGAGCAAAACTCTGCGTCATTTGAGTTGTATTTTCTATTTTATTTTAGAATGGACTGTAATTGTCTCGCTAGAATAACTGAAGTGAAGAAAGAAAAGAAAAAGAAGAAATCCGGACAAACCATCAAAAACTAATCGATCAGATGTTGACATGCCTCAGTTATCCTTGAGGACCGATCTATCGGGCCTCTGTTCAATTGATCAGATGGTGGAAACTTCCAGCTATTCTTACAAACACACTTTCTCATAAAAACAATGACTTTTATGATGGGTGGTTTAAACTTAAAGCCATGGCTCTTTGATTGAAAAAGTGGCACTCACTTTTTATGTGTCTTACAAGGCACATTTAGATATTTTGATTGCAAGACACAGAAGAGACTAATAATTATCCTCTTTCCAATCGAACATTACTTCCTTTTAGTTTTGCTATATTTTTAATCTAGAAAAATGAGAAACAGTACACAATTTTTTTTTTTTAAGAGATAGACAGCGTGCCGTGATGACTGATGAGAAACCTTTTTGACAAGGGTTGAGTCCACTTTAATTGGTTTTGACCCAACCATGTCGCTCATCTTTTTATTTGATACCAACCTAGGTTTCACCGTAACTAAAGCAATTTACCTATTTAAGTTGATTGTGAGTTGTAAACATAATTGGCATATTCCAAAGTGCATACGTAATTAATCTATGTAAAATTGCTTCGATTGTATCAAAACTTGATTAAAAAAAAAAACAGTAACAGGGGAGGTCGGGTATTCATGTGAATACGTTGGATCTGTTAAAGGTGACCGCCCTAATAAATCATTTTTCTAAGGATATCACACTGATGACATTTAGCCATATAAAGAATTCCTTTTTTTTTTTTTTTATAACAAAAGGCCCCTATATATTCACACAACTTTATAAATGTCTGTAGGTTAGGTAGTCACTTCTCCATGCATTGATGTTCACAGCGTCAAGGAACATGTACTAGGGTGTATGCACGACTCATTCAGGTCACGAGCTATAACAAATGAGACGATTTTTATAGTATTAATGACTCATACCAATGAATAGAATGGAAGAACTCAGTTCACTATCGAAAAATAAAGATCTCTGGCATACCTCTATTTGTATGGAATTTATAGTTTTCTTTGGTGCAAATCCAATCACCTCGATTTGAGATGGAAAGGCAAGAAATCTTTTCTTTTTCTTTTTTTTTTTTTACAACGGGTGTCCAGGCCTTTCTAGCTGGGTCAATCCTTTTGGGCCTAGGAGGAGCCGGATAAATCTACTATGGGCCTAGTATAGTAGTGCAGCTTCTAGCCCTCAACCTCTGAAAGCTAACCGTGGTCCTAAGCCAACTAAACTACCGCTTGTGGTTGAAAATGCGGATATCTAAAGTGCACAAATAAGGTAAGTATATTTGTGGTTCATATCCGAAAGTCTATGGACTCCATATTTCCATTCATATTTTCTAAGTTGGTGATTTTATTTTCCTACACTGGCATTCCCACGGGATTCTCTCTCATGTGTATAATGGGCCCAATAGGGCTCCACTGATTATGAGACTTGGGGGATGGAAAGAGACATCTTGCATGGGCCCATATGTCAAGTTTGGAGTCAATTTTATGCCTTTGACCCTTTGATTTATTGCCCACAAATTTAACGACTTTATATTAAAAAAAATCTTTAAATTCCAAAAAAGTGACAGGCCCTAAAGGCCCAGCCTTTAGACAATCAGGGTAATTTTTTACAAAATCAGGGTAATATTTTACAAAATAAAGAAAAAGGTGTTTAAATTTTTGAAGAAGCTATCACATTATATCTAAAATAATCCAAACATCTCAAATTTTATCATAAATTCTAATGGGGAAACAAGGCCAGAATGACTATGATGTATGCCTGTATATGTGACGTGGGAGGGGATATTCAAAGGGCTAACCGTGTAAAGTTATTACATTACATGATGGATGAAAGAGACATGACCCTCAGATTTTTTGACATTAACTACTTGTGGATATGACCATCGGATAGATGGATGTTATGACATTAAATGCGGGAAAAAAGCAATGGGACCTTATAAATTACCTTATAAATTACCGGTTTCTGGCACGTTTGTCTGGCCTTCTCCAGATAATTTTCCTCGTTGAAAATATCTTTTTGTCACTTTATGGAAAGAGAAATTTCAGGGACAGACGCCCTAGGATAAGCGGCGGACAGACGTTAGAGGATTTGGTGCTTTGAGAAGCGTGTGTGTACCTTGAGAAGCATGCGTGCCTCTAACGTCTGTCCGCCGCTTGTCTCGGGGCGTCTGTCCCTAGCATTGCTCTTATGGAAATGCCTTTTCTAAGGCCTAGTTAGATAACTTACTTGAATGATGGAGTTGAAGAGTCAAGAAAGTAGAGAAGAAAAAAAAATCAGGAAAGTACTTTCTCATGGTTTGCGATTCACGCCCATTTACTCTATTGGGTCATTACTTTTCTGTAACCACAAAAGACCAGTTCCTCCGGTGGACTTGGCTCGACCGGCAGAACACATTGGGTTTTTTTTTTTTTTGTAGAATTTCTGTCAACAATTTATCATATTGGAAACTTTTAGACATGATATGATATCTTATCTCTTTAAATCTTCGAATGCGATATTTCGTTACTAATATTTCTAAATTCCAGTCACATAAAAGGTCCTAAATGACCTTTATGAATCTAGGAGTTTTACCCTTTTAACATTTTGGTAGAATTCCTAAATGCTCAAGTGCAAATGAGCATCTAGGAATTCCACTATGTCTGGGAATTCAGAAATTCTCTAGAGAAAATTTCTTTAAATTTCAAAAAAGAAACTGGCCCTAAAGGCCCAGCCTTTAGACATTCAGGGTAATTTTTTACAAAATCAAGAAAAATGTGTATAAATTTCTGAAGAAGCTATCACAGTATGTCTAAAATGATCCAAACATCCCAAATTTTTATCATAAATTCTGATGGAGAAACAAGGCCATAATGACTATGATCTATACCAGTATATTTGACGTGGGAGGGGACATTAAAAGGGCTAACAGTGTAAAGTTATTACATCAACACTGTGTTTGGGAAGGGTGGAAAATGGAGGGGAGGAAAAAAATGGGGGGAAAATGGAGGGAAAATTTTTTGGGAGGGTGTTTGGGAAGTGGGGGAGGAAAATGGGACAAAAATGGGGGGAAAATCAGGGCAAAAGAGGCGAATGGAGGGAAAGTACTAAAATGCCATTTTTTGTTTAATTGAAATTTTTTCAAAAGCAAAGGTAAAATGGTTTTTGTCTCTCTACCTTACAAACAAACAAAATTATACTTTTTCACTTTTCTTCCCCTATTTTTTTACTTCCCAAGCAAGAGGAGGGAAAATTAATTTACGCCTATTTTGTATTTTATATGTGTAGATATTTGATGGATATCTGGTGCAATGATTGAAATGAAACATGGTTGTGGTGAATCTTATGTGGTCCATTTGGGGCATGACAATAAAATGGTATTCGTTTTAGGGAAGAAGGAAGATCTACAATGCAGCATCACATCATTTTAGTGCGACGCCCTTCTTAAATGCATGGTGGGGCCCACCTTTTCAAAGCTGTTTTTCTTCATGTAAAACACTTGAAAATATTTTTGCATTATCAAGCTTTATCAGCTTTAGCCAAAATAAAAAAGGGAGCCCCCCCTTGGCCCTTTGTTTGTTTGCAGGCAAAACCTGTAATCTGTAAATAAGCTCTGAATTCGGTGGTTGGTCAAATGCTCTAACATGTCTCTACAAAAGCACGGACCCTCCAGAAATGCTTGCAATTCAGCTTTAAGGGGCCGGACTACTTGATCCAGCTTGCATCAATATGAGAATGTTTCCGGTTGAGAATGAATGAAGAAAATTTGTTTGATATGCATTTTGTCATAGAGAAAATCTGGAGAGATTTTATAGATGTACAGAGGAGTGCAAGAACAAAAAATTTGAAACACAAGGTTTTTTTTTTTTTTTTTTTTTTTTTCAAAATGAAACATTCCAAGAACGATGCCAAAAAGCGTGGGCGGCGCCATGTTGTTCACAGTGGTGTCAATTGATCTAAAAACATACTCATAAAAATTTTGTGAACCTTTGAGTGGGAAGCTTTTGATCTACTGAGATCTAAAAAAAAACATCTATGGGAAGTTTTGACCCCACTGAAATCTAAAAACAATCTTCTGAGAAGATTTTGAACCAACTTAATTTAAGAGTTTGACCTGAAGGAGAGAAAATGGCTTATAAATTTTTGACCCTTTTGTAACATCCAATTAAGATAAACCATGTATTTTTGTGTCATGGGCAGCCAAATAATTTTGAATGGCTTATAAATATAAATGGATATGCCTTAACTCATAGGAAGCTCAAATAGTATTTCTATCTAAAGTCCTTTTATTTTTATCCTTTTTCTCTTATTTTGCTAATACTAAATATTTAAAGGTAGGGTAGGGCCTAAAAATTATAGGCTCCCCATATGAAAGTCGAAGGTTTTTTTTCGGTTAAGCCTGGTCCGCAAATGAGAGGGTAGGATAAGAGCTAGCTTAACGTTCGCCCTGGCCTGAGTCCGACTCTTTGATAGCCCTAGTGGCAGGATTGCATAAGATAAGTATTTTTTTGACCCCACTGACTTGAATTTTTGGAGCCTCCCCCGCCAAAAAAGTAACTTAGCCTACATCCATGAAGCATATTTCTTCATCGAGTGATGATCCCTTACGATACTGTCAATTTCCACATTTTCAGAAGAGGATTTTACTGGAAAATACCCGGTACTTGTCCGTTGCACTTGATAGTGCCTCGGAACTAGTACTACACAAACGGGGTCCGTCAGACCCCGTTTGGTTTTTTTTTCCCAATTTGAAATGAGTGACGCTAGCGTTGCTCAGTTTTGTTTTTAGTGACGCCAGCGTCACTGTTCGGCTTTTTATTTAAGCCTCAAACCCTTTTGTTTTCCATTCCTTTCTCTCCCCTTCCTTCCTCACCACCACCACCATCATCATTATCTAACATTTCATGTGGGACTCATGGCAACCAGTAGCGGACCCAAGATGTTTCTTTGGGTGGGGCGGATCCAAATTTTAAGTTAGGTTTTAGAGCCAAACCTTTGATTTTTATATAGATTTTGGGAGTGAATCCATGAATTTCATGTGGGTTTCAAAAGTAGACAAAAACTTTTAAATTTTGGAAGCAGAACCATATCCAGGCCTGCCCCAGTAATATATGTAAGTCCACCAAAGAAAAGTGATAAAAATAGCTTACTTGAATCCTCATGTATTTCTCTTCCTATTTACTTTTAGATGAAAGAAAGGACGAAATTGCTTTGCATGTGTCAAAGTTAATTTAAAAAGAGACAAAAGACCTCATTCTCTCCTGTCCCACTCTTCCTATTTACTTCAGATGAAAGAAATGACAAAATTACTTTCCAAGTGTCAAAATACCTCATTCGCTCTTATCTTTCTCTTTGATTAAGAGAGAAGAAAAAAGTTAAGCCTCTACCAGTGGCTTGAAAACATGTCTTTCGTTCTCTGTGTATCAAAAAATCCATGAGTTCTTCCTTCACCAAGTTGCAGAAACCGGTAGAAACGAAGAAGGAGACAAGAAGAGTGACGATAGCGTCACTAAATTATGAAATTTAGTGACGCTATCGTCGCTCTGAAAAAATAATAAAAAAAAGAAAAAGTGGCGGGAGGAATTCTTCCGTGGTGAAAGTGTTCCGAGGCACTATCAAGTGCAACGGACAAGTACCGGGTATTTTCCAGTAAAATCCTCTTTTCAGAATCTCTACAATCATAAGAGCCATCAAAATTAAGTTCCACCTATCGTGGGGCAGTGGTATCCAATGTACTGGAGGAGTTTTCAAAGACATCCCTATTTTGAGACCGCAAGCCACCTCCCATGGATGTTTTAAATGTACGCTTTTGGCTTAGGAATTGAGATGGGTCAACAGCTGCATTTCAAAGATACAGATCAGATTTCTGCTTTTCTAAAGGAACTAGGCAATGATAGATCCAGCTTCTCTATCCCCTTTTTTGGCTTACCAGAACCATGAGGTAAATATGCTTGAGTTCAAGTGGGTTACTTCGTTGAAAACTATTGAGTGAGGAACTTGGCATTGCAAGTCTAGATTTATTTCTCTTGGAAAACAAGAAGACTGCCTCAGCCCTCCCGAAGGTTCCCAAAAATGGAGGTGATACTGCTTTGTAGATGAACTTCCATATGTACAACTGTTTCTCTCAAGACACTGCAAATTCAAAATTAAGTATATCCAAACACGAATATGGTTTTTACATTTTTAAAGGAACACTAATTGCAAGTAGCTTGAACATTTTAGCAGAATATATGGCTAGTTTAATCAGCTCTGTAGTTTGGCCAGGAAACCAGAAGCCTACAATGGTGGAAATGACTGTTTTTCTCCATTTTTCAAACCAGATCATTATCAAATGTGGTTCCTAATATTGATTTGGGCTAGAAGAACTCTATAATAGTATTACACCTAATTTGATCACTGATTTCTCTGCAACCTCAACAGAGCACTTAATGGTGGCTGACCATTCTGCCAAATATTTGGCAAATTAGCCTACGCCCAAGATCCACCGCGAACTCGTTTTCCATCAGGCCTATTTTATCTGAGCACTTGAAAAATGAGCTGTTTGTATAAAACATTTGTCCTAAAACTTAAGTCACTTTCTCAGTAGATGTTTGATTTGAAATATAAATGAAAACTTAAGCCTTAATTTGAAATGTAAGTTTTTATTTGTCCTGATTTAAAATCTCGACAAAACTTGAGCCCATTTGAAATTTCCCCAACCGGTTAATGAGGTAGCTGGCATATCAACCTTTTTGGTTATGCATCGCGAGTGCGACTTATGTTAAGCCGTGACTCGTCGTTATAAAACAGTGAATGAGGTAGCTGGCATATCTACCCTTCTTATTAACTAGTCCTTTAAAACAGCTAATGAGGGAGGTGGTAGGGCTATCTACGCTTTTTATTAACGAGTCCTTCAACAGTTAATGAGGTAGCTGGCATATCTACCCTTCTGATTAACTAGTACTTTATGCCAGGGCTATCAACCGTTTTTATTAACGAGTCCTTATAAAACAGCTGGCATATCTACCTTTTTATCAACTAGTCCTTTAAAACAGTTAATGAGGGAGGTGGCAGGGCTATCTACCCTTTTTTATTAACGAGTCCTTAAAACAGTTAATGAGGTTGCTGGCATATCTACCCTTTTTATTAACTATAGTCCTTTAAAACAGTTAATGAGAGAGGTGGCAGGGTTATCTACCCTTT
This sequence comes from Umbellularia californica, assembly GCA_028538565.1. Lineage (NCBI taxonomy): Eukaryota > Viridiplantae > Streptophyta > Magnoliopsida > Laurales > Lauraceae > Umbellularia > Umbellularia californica. The sequence continues at coordinate 72,125,614 of JAPQWN010000007.1, read as the reverse complement.
TTATTAATGAGTCCTTAAACAGTGAATGAGGTCTGTGACATATCCACTCTTTTTTATTGACAAGTACTTGAATTTTCACGAAATCAAATTTTGCAATACAAAAGTGGCAGACGGATAATAGAAAAGAGAAAAATAGGAAGGCCACTAACCTAAGATTTAAATTAAGTGTTTAGACATATTAGTCTTCCTTAGACTTGGTTTTCCAAGTTTCATGACCTTGTTGAGATTAAGAATCATCAGCTTAACTTTTTTGCGCTGTATCCCGTGATATCATGGGATAGTCGCATGATATAATGGGATTTAGTAGTCTAGGCATCACACACTTTATGCAACCAGTAAGAGAATTTGTTTTATACATAATACGAAAAATGACATTTTGTAAAATATTTATCAATAAAATTACATAACACCACACAATACTTATATAAGAACTCTTGACCAAACTAGGTAACTATGGGCCAACAAACTTGCCAGAGACCGCTGCGTTTTAAGGCTAGACAGATGTGTCAGACACCACAAATTTTTAAGGTCCCATGGCTTGCTGCCCGCATTTAATGTCATAACTTCCATCTATCCGATGGTCATATGTCTTTCTACGGGCATTTAATGTCTTACTATCCAAGGGCCAATTTGGTTAGATGTATTTTTTACGAGGAATTGGACTTGTTGGGGATTTATGACATAATGAGACATTTTATCCCATGGCTTGTTGGGTGTTTGTTGTAAGAATTTAGAATTTCAAACCACATGAAAGGCACTTTAGCTTTATGAATTCTCAGAATTCCAGCATTCCAAATGCTAAAGGGGTTGAGTATTTGAAATTCTACTTTTAGGGGGTATCATTTGGAATTCTTAGAATTCTCCAGAATTTTCCCAATTCTTCTAACCAAACAGGCCCAAGGGCCATATCTTTTTCAACCAGCATTTAATGTAATACATTTACATGGTTAACCCATTTAATGTCCCCTTCCACGTCACATATACAAGTATAGATCCGTGTTTTTATAAGCTTGTTTCTCTGTCAGAATTTATGATAAGAATTTGGGATGTTTGGATGTTATGACCATCGAATAGATGGATCTTTGGGTTTTTTAGACATAATGTGAGCTTCTTCTAAAATTTGAAATATTGTGTTTCGTGGAACTTTAATTTTCAGCCACCTAAAAGATCTTAAATTACCATTTTCAAGTTCTTCCTTGGTTGGGATTTCAAATATTCCACCAAAGGGATAGCTTTGGAAGAATTTGAAATTCACTTAAACATAAATTCTTCGAAGTTTGGTAAAGGAATTGGCCCTAACATGGAAGTGCAACACCACTCAATTGTGAATGCGCTGGCTTTACATAGTTAACCCTTTTATTCATGAATATATCCTGATCCTCTTAGGGCCCGTTTGGATGTTTACAAAACAAAATATTTACAGATTTAAATATTACAAGAATAAAATAATACAAAATAGAATAATGCAATATTATAATATTTTTGTTGTTTGGCAATTTTTGAAAAATATTGCTGATTTTAAATTATGTTGTTTGGAAGGTGCTATGATTAAAGTAAATTACATTATTAGAATAATTTTTATTAGATATTTTAATTTATATGTAATTTACCACGTCTGGATAAAAAAATAATGTGGTAAAGTAAAGTTCAACTGCCAAGTTTTTTTTACCATAAGTTACTTTCCTTTTATCACATTAAATCATGGTAAAATATAGTACAGTCAAGTCAATATAAAAAAATAATTATTTTACAACTCTCTCTCTCCCACTTTTCATTACCACGTACTTCATTTCACCTTACTTTAGCTCACCTTTTACCATGATATGACATCAATCTTAATTTTACTTTACCACACCTGTAAATAAGTCACTTTCTATTTACCATATAAACCTACGAGAAAATGTGATGAAGTAAAAAATAAAAATAAACTACTTTACCATTCCTTTCCACTTTACTTCACCATATGCTTTATCCCACCTTTACCGCACTGTGACATTTACTTTTACTTTACTTTACCACATATATAAACAAACACATCATGATGTACTTGGTAAACTAAAGTCTTTACTTTACTCTACCACTTTATAATTGTCATTTTAAAAGATTCTTATCTTGTAGAAAGTTTCAAACAAGGGGGGTTTGTATGAGAAAATATTGAGCTTTTTAAAAGAAAAGAATCTTCTTTCCAAGTTTTTCTTGAATTACCAAACACACAAGATTTTCTTCTTTAAAAAATGAAAGATTATATTCTACAAAATATTATTTTCTTGTTCATCCAAACAGGCCCTACAGTCTTTAACTTAGGATATGTTTCTTTACAAGAATTTCCCATGCATGTTGGGTTTTTTGGACATAATGTGACATCTTTTCTTCTAACATTTGCAAATATCATGTTTCTTTTACAAGCATTTTAAACTTTCGGTCCCTCAACATTACATTTCATAGCCTAGGGTCCAAGATATTTTCTCATAGAGGCGGCGGTCCTATTTTAAAACTGACACAGTAAAAAAGACAAAAATGCCCTCTTTATACATCAGCAAACATGCTCGGCTTAAAAACATTTCAGACGGTCATACGATCCGCAACTATGCAAAAATCCGAATCATCCAAAAGCGAAAACGAAGGAAACTGCGAAAAGAAGCAAAATCAGTTAATCGAAGAACTCGAGCATTTGAGTCATCTTCACTTTAAGGTTAGAAGAGATACTTTTTTGATTCCAAAAAGGAGAATGTACACGATATTCTGTTTTGAAAATGGCTAGAACAAAGTCTGCGATTTCATTAAATTAAGGAAAAATGCAAGGGAAAATGCAAACAAAGCAAGAGAAAGGTAAATAAAAAACAGAAAGGGTTTTGTGAGTTTTAAAATCAATTTATTTGACTTTGAAATGTATATATCTGAATTTGCTGTGAATTTATCTAAGCTTATTCTCAAGTTGTCTTAGTCTGATATCAATTAAAAATGACTTAAATGAGTTTATCTGTATATTGCATGATTATATTTGAGTTTGATTTGTAATTAACTGCATTTGTTATCAATTCAATAGGGTTCCAAGTAAAATTATCTGACTGTGACACGATTTTATCTAATTTTCTTCTGAATATATATGAGATTCTTATAAAATAATATGCGCTTGGTATGAAATTAAATGGATTTCACATTATTTTATTTGACTTTGAAATGTATTCAGCTTTGTTTTAAATGAGTTTTTTCTGAGTTTGCTTGTATAAGTTATCAGACTTTGGCATGAAGTTATCCGACTTTAAATTAAACTTATCTTTGTTTTGTATGAATTTATAAGTTTGATATGAATTTATCTATGTTTATTGTGAATTAATCTAAGTGTGATATGAATTAAACTGAATTGAGGTAAATTTATCTGAATTTGAAATTAATTTATCTAAGTTTGCTATGCATTTATATTAATTTGATGTGAACTTTTTTAACTTTGATGTATGAATTTATCTGTGTTCGAAATCATAACGAGTTCACAAAAAAGTTATGTCCCATCAATATGAATTTATCTATATTTGATATAAAATTATCTAACTAGATTATGTTTGGTTTGATTAGATTTGGTTTGAATTTATTTGAATCTGATATAAAATTATCTATGTCTGAAGTGAATTTAAATGAATTTATTTATGATTTTATCTGACTTTGTTATGGTTCTATCTCACTTTGCTTTTGGACTGGGATGAGTTTGATGTCATTTTAGCTGAGTTGTATATGGTTTTGTTGAAAACTGATCTTACTACATTTAAATTAGACAGTAATCAGGGAAAGACGATGAGTTAGAGCTAAAAACCATAATTAGATTACATGACACCTATTAAAACGGTTAGAAGGGCAAATCATTTATAAAAAAATATGATGTGGCATGCTGAGGGACTACCGCCCGAATTAATCCCATGCGCAAGGGACTTTAGGCTTAAACAATAATATTGTGTACTAGAGATTTTATAACACAATAATCAGGAATCTCTCGCTAATTTACCCCTAAAATTTCTGCCTTCTAAAATATCTTAATTGACTTTGTGGATTCTAAGAATTTCAGCTCCTTTGCTTTTTGATGGAATTTATAGATGCTTGGGAGAGAGAAACCTAAGTAAAAGAGTGGAACTCCACTGAAGTTGCTCACCTAGTGAAATCCTAGGTCATGAAATGGTTAGTATCACGTGTAGAGCAAGTTAGGTGTGTTAGGTGGGCTCTCCCTTTTTTGCTCAAAGGAAGCCTCGGCTACTGCCTCTAGGCAACCTGACTCCTCGTTTATCTTCTTACCCTTCAGCAATATCCAAAGAAAAAAAATTACATTTTGTATGTCGAAATTATTTTTTTTGACAGAATTTTCCAAAACTATGTAATAATTAGAACATATAAATACTATGACTTACGATAATAAATTCAAACCACTCAAAATAACACTTATGTCCTTGTTTTAGCATTAAGAAATGTATCTCTCTTCCATCCAAGGAGGACTTATGTCAAATTTGATCACATCCATATCAATCCACCACAACTAATTAATCAAAATGATTTAATTGGTTGGTTGTCATGATTGATGGGTCACGATGTTGTGATGGGCATGAATGGTTGAGAGGATAGAACCGACAGCCAAGTCAATGATAAAGTTGCCAATCCACTTCTAGTTCAGGTGACAAGGCGCGTACCTTCCACAAAAACATCCATGAATGGTGACTGTAGCGCTGATGGTGAGGGACTTGGATTAGGTAAGTGTGTGTAGGTGTGTGAGTATTTACCAAAGAAAAATAAAGTTCAATGATAAGGTGATTTGAATCATTTGATAATATAAAGTTGGGAGCTATGCAAATCCTTGTGGGTCTCACTCCTACTTTGATGGCACTGTGAAACTCTATAGTGGGCCATTCCTTTGAGCCGATCTAAACAAACATCTTTACTTGTGATGAGCTTTTCATAACATTTTCCTGCAATAAGATCGAATACTACTTTATGATTGAGCATATGATTAAGAATATCATATATATTCAATCTTATTGTGGGACCAACTCTCACCCAGAGCTCAGAGCACATTCAGACTCCTCTTTTGTCTTTTGGAAAAATCTCAAGTAAGGCCATAAGCTTTTGCCTTATTTAAAGAAAGGATAAAACTTTTAAAACTTTTCAAATTAGATCCTAAGTTTTAAACTAAGTTTTCAATTAAGGTATTGTAAAGTAACCTACATTGCAGGTGGACCCATTTTATACACAATTTTGAATCTTGGAAAAATCCATTCTTTTTTTTTGTTTTCCGACAAAAACTCACCATGTCTTTTGGGCCAGATTCATAAGACTGATAAAGCAAACAGGTATTGGCAAAAAAAAGACATCCCATGCATTCTCCTTGATCTTCTCAAGGTGAGAGTTGGAAGGGAAGGAGAAAAAAGAGAGGACAAAGAGTTGAAAACTAAATGGAAGAAGTCTCTGGTGGAGCAAGAGCAGATACGGTAGCAGTGGACATTCAAGCTTTGGAAGACGGTGTTAGCCAGCGGAGCCCATTCTGCAAAAATCACTTGCGTACGAGACGCAGTAGAGGTGGACATGGAACGTTTCTTAGTTCCTTCCCGTACTTGTCAAGATGATGGAGAGGAATCCCATGTGGGAGAGGTCACTCATGTACTGGACATGGTAGCGGTGGACATGGGACGTTTGGAGGACTGAGTTAGCGACATTTCTTCGTCCATGTCTGATGATGATGATTGTGAGGAAGTGTCACATCCCGGTCCCGAATCACCCTGGCTTAGGATAATCTCCGAGATCTGTCACACGTACTCCCACTACACCATAATAATAGATTAGTAACGGATCTGCGTCCGTTACAGAAAAAATTAGTAACGGTTATTATACGTTGACACAACCGCGTTACAAATGAAAAGTAACAGAAGTTAGTAACACTTAATAACCGTTAGAAAGATTACTAACGGTTATTAAGTGTGACTGAAATTAATTTCAGCAACACATAATGAATCGTTACAATTTATTAGTAACGGTTATTAATTTTGTTCATAGTTTGTTCCCAACGGATAAAACTGTTGGTAATTCCCACTTTCTGACATATAACTATTTGGGCTAACTATTTGTAACGGTTGATATCCATTACTAAGTATTTTTATGTAACGGTTGATATCCGTTACTAAGTATTTTTAAAAAACTAAAAAAAAATTAAAAAACTTTTGCCAAAAGTAACTGCCTGGGGGCCGTTCATTTAGGCTAATTACATCTTTTAATTGGATTATACACAGCTAATGAGGATTCCTAAAGAAACTTTTACATTTTGTACACTTCATGAGAACTCGTGTCTTGTTTCCCCTTATGTTTGGTAGACTGCAATAGTACCCTTTTAATAACTCCCATCAATTTATAGAGGATCGAACAGCATCAAATTGCATGCCAAGAAATGGAGATCGATGATCATGGATCGTGGCCGTCATGAAGAGTCTAATAGCTTTAAACTAGAAGGCACATGAGGAAGAGAGTGATGATAGACTTGCATTCCACTTCATCTCTTATCAAATGGCGGTTAAGTTTTATATGTTTAGTCCTTTCACGATACATTGGGTTAAACACAATCTGCATGGCACTGATATCATTTTCATGAAGGGAAGTAAAATTGACCTATGCAACACCTTGTTGAGATAAAAACATCATGCAACCAGATGATTTTTGAGGATGCAGAAGATACAGCATGTTACTCATCATATTCAAAAGATTTGAAAACACTAATCTTGAAGATATAGCACATGGTCACTAAAGCATTTGAAAACCCTCTTCAGATGCCCCATCTCTAAAAAAGCCATATAGTATATATCAGGAGCAGAGGAACAAAGAACATAGCTAATATAACACTCCCAATCTAGGGAATACTCATGAGATTGTTCATTAAAACCTAAATTTGTATTTTTGAAATATAACTGCCAAAATATCTTACCATGGCTTGTGATATATTCAAAGGACTCAAGAGCCTCAGAAGTAGTCCGGTATATGTTTGGTGATAATACATGCACCAAGTGATTATCAACCCACCTACATAGTGACAATGCCTCATCAGTCAGTCCAATCCATCATTCCATCTATTACGCGAACGAAATCAATGTATGATTAAAAGGAGAAATAAAAGCATAAAAGAAGAAGAAGAAGAAGAAGAAACAATACCTCCTCCACTTTTTTTCTTCATCATCAACAAGAATTGGTTCCTCAGGATGGATCCTATAACTTAACTTTTCAATTATGTCTGCAACAACCACATGATTATCGAATGTAACAACAACAATAATCAAACATGCCTTCATTGCAAAAACTAAAATGGGCACATGCACCCTTCTTAGTGTACTAAATTATCTGATAAAAGATTGTTCCCAACAGCAATATCGAATGTAAAAGATTTCTCGAAATTTCGGCAGAGTCTCCCCTGTACATGTGACCTTAAAATTTTTTTTTACAACATGTTAAGTACCTGTACATAACAAAAAAAAAAAAAGAAAAACACTTCATATAAACATCTCAATGCCCCAACACACCATAAGGTCATTCACTACTACGTCATTAGTGGTTCACCATTCAACCATAACACTTCAATATATGAGCACTTCAATATATGGGCCCCACCTTGGCGGACGACTCCCATAAAGTCCAACACCTGTTCCTTGGCATCAAACATGCACATGCACATATACACACATACACAGATAGCTTGGGAGAACAAGCTATGGGTCTCTTATTTTTTCTTCTTTTCTCTGTTTTGTCCAATGCCATAGCTATATGACTTGGAAATTAATTTTAGAGACATATAACAAATGACATATCAATTGGATTAATTAGTAAATATCATGAAGAAAAACAAACATTTCCAGCTCACCACATATATAAGAAGTGTCTACACCATCACCTTTGTCTAGTTCTGCTAGAAGACCTTTCTCTAGACCATCATTTGCAACCTGGTGACAACAATAAACAGTCACATATGTAAGATCTTTTGAATAAAAATTATATGTCAAATTCCAAAATTCTGAGCTGTCATTGGGTAATCAAATATACTAGCTCAAGATTGCATTTGAAATATCCAACACAAGAACCATTCAAAATTATTGATTGCTAATAAAAAATCACATTAGGGAGCACTCTACTTTTCTACTACTACTTCCACTTAAATTGAATCAAAGATTATTGAATAAAAAAGCAGAGACATGGGGCCTTTAATATCATCTAAGATTATTCCTCTTCATTTCCAATATCAACTCGTAGTGCTTCTGTGAAAACATTTTCATTCATTCTTGTCTCAAACACTAGGGATTTTCAAGAGATTCTTAATTCTACTATGAAAAATGCTATTCCCAAAACAATCTAAGCATAACTGCAGAAAACAAAATCAAAACCAGAAGCCCGATTTAGCTTCAAAATTGGTACATTCAGAAAGACACCTACCTCAAGAAAAAGAAAAAGGGAAATGACATACGTGTAACCCCAATCACTTACAAGTACTCAACCCATTCAGAAACAATCTCTGTTGTGAAAAAAACTCTCACATCATAGCATAAGACATAACAGGAATCAACTTATTACATTGAAATATGTATGATTTGGGAGACTAGTGATGTTTGCTGCTATGTTAAATTAAGAAGATTAATGCACTGATCAAACAAACATTCCTTTCAAAGGGGTGGGGGGGTGGAGTTAGAAAACAAGTACCGAATCTGCGAACTCGGGGATTGGGTCTGGAAATACATACTCCGCTGCCTGCAAAGCTGCTTTTTGTGTAAAGAGAAAGGAAAGGAAGGCTGCAAACCTGCTGCACCACCCTGCACACACCCACCCTGCACAGCCCACCTGCTCCACCACCCTGCACACACCCACCCTGCACAGCCCACTTGCTGCACCACCCTGCACACACCCACCTGCACACAACCACCTGCACAGCCACTGCCTCCTCCTCTTCCACCACCTGCACACAACCACACTGTACAGTTTGGATTGTTTCAATCTGGTTACAGAACACGGTTATGATCATCCAATAAGTGTAACTCTCTGTGGAAGAATAAAAAATTCAGACACCCCACATGATTTTTAAGCAATGATTTAAAGGTTTGAGTTCACAGATAAACCAATCATCATTGTTTTACAGACAAAGTGCCACTTGCATTAAATGAAGGAGAAGTAATCTATAAATCTGACTATTAAATATATACTTTTTAAGTAGGTTAGCACTTAGCATAGCATGGTACTATTGGTTAGCCAAGCATCTCGGCACCAAGCATTGTAAAGCCTTCTTCACTGAAAATCACTATAAATTTATATACAAGTGTAAATGCAGCCCACACCTTTTCATAAACTAATAAATAATACTAAAGATATTCATAATATAGTGATTAAGAAAAGCTACTTGTCAGCCTTTGTAGACTTATGCATCCATTAATCATAATGATAGAAACCCACTTAAAGGCAATATGATTATTTGATAATTTAATAAAGGAAAAGGTAGGATATCTTGGATCAGACAAAGGAAAAGGTAGGAACAGTAACAATCAAATCAAATCATTTGAACATGTTATATGCATTCCTTTTTGGAGTAGAATCTATGGAGAGAATTCATAATCTTTCCTACAAGCAGGACATCACCAAATTATAACAGGACATCACCCTTATAACAGGACATCACCAAATTTTTTTCCTATCCATTTATAAATTGTGACAACAAAATCAAATGATGAAGCACAGGAAATACCTTATAGTTTCTAGCAATCCATACGCGTTGGGCATAAGAGCATGTATAAGATATATGTCACATGGATAACTTGAATGTCACAATTTCTCTGCACAGTTAGAAGAGAAACTGGATCAAATTAAACTGGTCAAGAGAAACATACTTGTTGTTGGAATACTCATAGAGGCGACCGCGGCTTGAAAACACAATTAGGGCTATTTCAGCATCACAAAGAATGGACAATTCATAGGCCTTCTTTAGAAGAAAAGGAAAAGAGAAATTTCTCCTCTTCCACTACCTGCACACACCCACCTGTTGCACCACCGTGTACACACCCACTGCCTCCTCTTCTTCCACCACCTGCACATCCACCTGCACATCCACCTGCCCACCTGCTGCACCACCCTGCACACACCCACCTGCTGCACCACCCTGCACACACCCACCTGCTGCACCACCCAGCACACACCCGGCCACCTGCTGCACCACCCTGCACACACCCGGCCACCTGCTGCACCACCCTGCACACACCCACCCTGCACAGCCCACCTGCTGCACCACCCTGCACACACCAACTGCTGCACCACCCTGCACACAGCCACCTGCACGCCCACTGCCTCCTCTTCCACCACCTGCACACACCCACCTGCTGTACGTAGTAGTTCTGGCTCTTAATTTTATGGTTCGATTCCCACAAGACACCTTTCCAGATGTTTAGAAATTTGTTAGACAAAGAACTTAGAACATCATGATCGTTAACATTGAGTGTGTTCTATTAATTAATTATAATAAATGACAACCATGAATGTACCACTCATTTAAAATGATCATACATCAGATGATATTCCTTAAGTTAGCAAAAAAATTCACTTTGATTTAGAAATCTATAAAACCCAAGATAAAATGTGATATACCAAATGATGAATATCCAACTGACTATAACATCTGGGTGATATTTTAGTGAGCAGCAAGTCATTTGAGTGGTATTGATATAACTGCTAACAGTCTATATTCAGTGGTAGTGAGTTTGTTATGGCACAATGCAAGTCTTTAATAGATACATGGGAGACTGCTATTAGCCAGCTAAACATCATCCTCTCTCTCTCTCTCTCTATATATATATATATATATATATTACAATATATATATATATATATATATATATATAAAATATGGAGGAGACCAATCACATGACAATGATTCAAAAGTGCAAACTTATTGAAGTGTCCACTTCTATAGAAAGTGGAAAATAAACCATTGAATCAATCACCCCATCCACATGGCCACCCAAGACCTACCTTGAATTTGCACACACAGAAGATCTGCAATGGTATTAGGTGGGCCCCACGAGCTGGTCTGCAAAAGAACATTATGCAATCTGCTCAGAGGGGAACATTATTCACCAGAACTTGACATTCACCTCCCCTTTGGATTGATAATGCAAAATTATACAGCCTCATATAGGTAATAACTAATGAATAACATAACTGAATTGAACAAGTACCCTTTGAAACTTAAGATAAACAAAACATTGTTCTTATTCAGAAGAAGCCAGCATTACCTTCTGCCAGTTGTCATTACAGCAACTGAACCAGTTACCTACAGCCCCATCTACCATTTCAAATTCAAAACACCACTGAAATCCACATTTACTACTTCTACAGAACACACATGGCCATAACCGAGCCCAAAACCCCCATCTTGCCGAGGCATATACCAGGTCCTCTCTTTCCTCCCTCTTCTCCTCAACCCACTCGTTCCTCACCTACAATGGCAGCAACAAATTAAAAAAAAAAAAAGAAAGAAAGGAAAAGAAACAGAGAAGAACAACAAAAAAAGAAAAAAAAAACACACCTGGGCCAGGGGTTGAGCTCCCCTTCCTCTCCTCCCTTCTCTCCCTTCGTTCTCTCTTCCTCTCTTCACTCTACCTGCTCCTTCACTCTCGATCTTGACCTGAAACCACAGCAGCATTCAAAAAAAAAAAAAAAAAACTATAAAAGGAAATAGAAAGGAAAGAATGGAGAAAGAAGAAGAAGGAGAAGAAGAGGATGGGACCCACGTACCTGGGCTACCCAGGGGTGAGCTTCCCCTTTCTCTCCTCCCTGCTCTTCCTCCTCGCCTCTGCTGCTCCCCTCTTTCATTCGTTTCTCACCTGCAACAATGGCAGCAACAGCAGAGTTCAAAAAAAAAAAAAATAGAAAATGAAGAGAGAAGAGAGAATAGAAGAAAGGAAAAGAAAGATCTACATACCTTGAACCCCCTTTCCTCCTCCCTTCACTCTCCTTGCTGCATCCAAGATTTCCACCTGCAACAATGGCAGGAAGTAAAAAAAAAAAAAAGAAAAAAGACAAAGAGAAAACAGAAAATGGAAAGGAAGGTTGAGACCCACTTACCTGAACGCCGGCGAACCTGCGCGCTACTGCTCCGTCCCCCTATTTCACCCACTCGTCCCTGCCTCACCTGAAACAGTAAGAGCAAGCAAGAAAGAAACAAAAAGAAAACAAGAGAGGGAAAGAGAGAATGGAAAATCAAAATGATCCTGGGCATTTCGACAAGAACCTGGCGGTGGCGAGGATGGCATTGAGGTGGGATCGGGTGAGGCGAAAGGAAGGCGTGGAGGGAGGGCAGCGGCTGCAGATCCAAGCAAGTTTTTCAGAGAAGATGGAGGGGTTTTGGGCGACGAGATCGCAGAGCTCGATCAGAGGTTCCATGGCGAGAGAGAGAGAGAAAGAGAGAGAGAGAGAGAGGTACAGAGAGAGAAGAGTGCAGAGCGAGAGGGAGAGGGAGGGAGGGAGGGAGAGAAATAGAGAGAGAGAGAGAGGGAGAGGGGGAGGGAAAGGGATTCGTCGACACGGGAGCAGGGGCGCGGGAGGGGAAAAGGGGAAAAAGAGAGTGGGAAAGAAAAAGAGAGTGGGAAAGAAGGAGCGGGTAGCTATCCGTCACGGCGAAAGAAAGGGATTCGATTTACATTTTAACATCAGTCACGGTTGACTATCCGTCACTGAAAATCTTGATAAACGTCACAAAATAATTCGGGTAATTTAGTAACGGTTAAGTAATTTTGTAACGGAACTTTATTTGTTATTAATTTACTAACGGCCAGATATGCGTTACTAATAAGAAATCTCAAATGTTGCAAAATCACCCAAATAGTGTAGTGTCCCGCGTGTTGTACCTGTCTAGAGCCAAATACAACACATGAAGGAGAGAAAACAACTTTCTATACACGTGAGTGAGAACTCACTAGAGCACATCAATATCAAGTAATTATAGCGGAAGCTGTATTTCATTCATGTGAGGTATCAATTTCCCATCTACTCCATTTAACATTTCAAGTTTAATACAAAATAATTATACAATTATATACATAGTGTTACAAAATAGAGTATAACAAAGAACCCTACACAAACAATACCAAAAGTATAAGCAAAAGAATAGTTAGACTTAAGTGTGGCCCACACAAAAAAAAAAAAGGCTAGCCACACTACTGCAACAATTTCAAAACATGATGCACGCTCTCCGAGGAAGACAGTTCTACATGGCCTTGGGCTCTGACTACTCCTCTAGTCACGAAGGTACCTTAATTTTGGGTACCCTCCTCTCTCTCCTAAGCCTTCTCAAGGCCGGAGGCTGCACCTGCTACTATGACACCGAGAGTAGTATCATCAATACGACGATTAAGCAAGTATAGGCAATAATAAGGAATTACATAATGTATCAAATTGAATTTAAGACAAATAAATTAATGGATGTCAATTGTGTGGGGATATTTTCTCCCACATATCCACCCCTGCCAAGTGCATGGCTCAGAATGGCCTGATGGGACTGGGCCCAGAGGTCAGGCCCGATGGGACTGTAATTAAAAGAGAGTGGGCTGTGATGGGATCAGGCTCTGACAGAGCCACCCTCTTGTCTTCTCTCTTCCTCTATATAACCACAGCAACAGCTCCAGATCATGGATGGCCAACGAATACCACACTCACTGGTATGCCATTTCCTCTCAAATTCCATCTCCTACCTCTGTTCTAGTCCTGCACCTGCAATTAACAAAGGCATCGGAGAGCCCTGCGCTGCCCAAGCCAGGGTCCTCTGACCTTCTTCTTTTCCCCTTTTCAGGCTTGAGACAACGGTTCTTCATCATCATCGAGGAGCAGTAGTATCCATCCTCCTCCAGTGGGCCGCAAAATCACTCCCCCCGAGTCTGTGAATTTTTGTGCGCTTACATCAATAATACGTATCAACTAGGCAATTTGTGCGAAAATGAATTATTTATGTATTGTGAATCAAATAAAATGGAAACATACTAATTGGCTACTACCATAACTCATCCTCTCAATAGAGAGCAAATCTAGTTGGAATGTCACCAGCGGCCCGGCCAAAGGCTAGCTGGCTACCCGGGTCTGGAGTTCCGGTGCTCCAGATGACTTACTGCAATAGTTTCAAATAAATAAACCAAGTATAACCCCGTCGGGCATCATAGGGTTGAAGCTAAGTAGTGCTGACTCGATAGAATCAAATAACACGTAAAATAAAAATCGGATTTGAGTAAGTTTATATTCATTTAATCATAACCAAATCGAATGATAATCACATATATTCAATTACTTACTCAACCCTCTTTTCTAACGACTGTCAATTCATATATACAAAACGAAGTTACGAACTGAATATAAAAAGATCAAATCTCAATGGATACTGACAATGCTACCAATCTATTGAGTAGGATTTGAGATCCAAAATGAATTCGTACTCCAATATGAAGTGCAATAGTTTGGGGAAACCAAGATATTTTTACTATCCAACTCTAGATTATTATGTTCTTAGTCTTCCACCGTCCAATACAAAACAAGTTGGGAAAGTCAACACAATACTACCTGATTAGGTATCACCAGTTATAAGAGTACGTTGAATTTCCCAACGAACTTTCATGGCATAATGTCAGACTATAGAATATCCATTGGTCCAATTTATTAGGTTAAGGGTCCCATTTTAGGGTCATAAGGTTTTAAAAATTCCTAATTTCCTATAGAGTAAGGGTGAGCACCAAAATTCACTAAATGAAGGATTAAGGAGGGTTAATGTAGGCTAGGAGTATTAAGACTCCCTTTAATTGGGCCCTAATAGCCCAAACACAAGGCTTCAGGTCCGCTCGAGCGGAGGTGTCCAGAGGGTTTGCGCGCTCGAGTGGCCCCTGGCGTGCTCGAGTGCCTATTACACAATTCCCTTCCGAAATTCCCAGTGAGTGGGTCCGCTCGAGCGGCCATATGTGCTCTCAAGCGCCCACTCCAGAATTCCAGTTTGCAATTTCTAATGATGTTTCTTCTTCTTCCTTCCTTTCCAACACCTCTTCTAACATCATCCTGCAGAAATTGGGCCTCCTTGCTCCCCATACAACACATACAATTCTTCCATTCAATTTATTAGTTATAAATCATCAAAATAAATCCAATCCATTCATTAATAAAATATAGATTCATAAGAAAGAACTTCATTTAGAATCAATGGAAATCAATCACTATGCAAACCCAAATTAGAGCTTATGCTTGCCTCTAATTGTGCTTTCCCAAGCTTTCTCACACACTTGACTATGTCCAACCCTAATCACCAATGCACATGGGGAAAACCAAATGAATATGTATGAATTGACAAACATGAGTCTATGGACTCTAATGAACTTCAAAATACAAATAAGGAGGGTTTTTGGCTCTTACCTTAATAAGGAACCCCAGTTGGGAGGAGTAGGGAATGAAGCAAATAGGTTTTTGACCCCCAAGGTGGAAATAAGGTGAAGATGATGAAGATGGAGATGACAATGGGTCCAACTTTAGCTCCCAAGACACTTACACTCACACTAGTAGTGATTGAAGAAGAGGATTGGAGGAGAAGAGGAGAAGAGAAAGAGAGTAGAGAAAAAAGAGAATGAAAAGGAATGAAATGAAGGGGATGAGGCTGTATATAAAGGAGTGGAAATGTCACTTTTGCAAGAAAGTCCACTAAAATGGTCTAATTTCATTTTATGTCAAACGAGGGTCCAATTACTCAATCATAGCTCATATGAAGTAGCGTCTAAAACGAAAGTTGACGTATTCGTCGAAACACACGTGATGACGCTAAAATGACGTGCAAATGATGTAACATGCGAAAGTCCATATTTACGAAAAAGTCCTTGACTCTAGCCTACTGAGTCAATTCTATCTCAACTCACTTATTCAAAGTTCAAAACTCAACTAACTTAGTCTATGAAGACTAATAAACACTAATTACCATAATTAGCAATTAAACATAATTAATTTAGCTAAAACACAATTAATTAGCACTGATCAAGGTTAAATCGGGTCGGGGTGTAACATTCTCCCCCCTCTTGAACTCATTCGGTCCTCCGAATGATCATACCTGAGCGAAAAGTTCTGGATAATGTCGTGCAACTTGTTCCTCGAGTTCCCATGTGGCTTCCTCGGGTCCATGGTGATCCCAAAGGAGTTTCACCCAACAAATGGTTCTTGTTCGCAATACTTGTTCTTTCTCATCAGTGATGCGAAGTGGACGCTCTATGTATGTAGAATCAGGCTTGATTTGGATTTTTTCATATTGGATGACATGTGATGGATCCCGAATATATTTGCATAGCATAGAAACGTGAAACTATTGTATACTCCAGCGAATTCGGGTGGAAGCTTCAATTTGTAAGCAACGTCACCTATTCGGCTCTTAATTTCGAACGGTCCCACATATCTGGGGGATAGTTTTCTTTTTAACCCGAACCGAATGGTACCTTTCATGGAGTATGTCTTCAAAAACACCTTCTTCTGTTGTCTGCATAGCTTTTTTGTCTCGATTGTGCAGTCTTCAATCTCTCCCTGACTTGGAGGACTTTCTCGGCTGTATCGGCAATAATCGTAGGTCCATGAAAACTTCTCGTGTCAACCTCCTCCCAGCTAACAGGAGTTCTATAACTCCGTCCGTAAAGAGCTTCAAAAGGCAGCATCCCAATAGCCGAATGAAAACTATTATTGTAGGCAAACTCACATAGAGCCAAATGCTCGTCCCATTTGCCTCCAAGTCAAGATCTCTAGCTTGAAGCATATCTTCCAAGGTCTGTATGGTGCGTTCGGACTATCCATCTGTCGGCGGGTGGTAAGCAGTACTGAAACTGCGTTTGGTGCCTATAGACTGCTAAAAAGATTGTCAGAATGAAACAAACCTTGTTTAAGTACTGAAACTGTGTTTGGTGCCCATATAAGGTAGCGTCTAAAACGAAAGTTGACGTATTCGTCGAAACACACGCGATGACGCTAAAATGACGTGCAAATGATGTAAAATGCGAAAGTCCATATTTACAAAAAAGCCCTTGACTCTAACCTGCTAAGTCAATTCTATCCCAACTCACTTATTCAAAGTTCAAAACTCAACTAACTTAGTCTATGAAGACTAATAAACACTAATTACCATAATTGGCAATTAAACACAATTAATTTAGCTAAAACATAATTAATTAGTACTAATCAAGATTAAATCGGGTCGGGGTGTAACATGATTCCCATATCTCTTCTAAGAGGGTGGATCTTAATTCAAATTGGGTATCTTCAATCAAACAAAAGAATCGTGTAGAGCCAAAAATATTAAAAGCATCATCTGCGAGCAAATCATGCTCGATCCACCGAGCTCCTTACTGGCTTCCTAAAGATAACTCGAATGCATACCGTCCTCAATTGATCTCGATAGGCCCATATCACTACAAAAAGAGAAAATTCCATCTACGAGCCATGGAAGAGCACAAATAGAGGTACTTACAAGGCATTTGCTCTAGGAAACCTGAAGGCTAGTTGGAGGATTGTTTGACCACTATTAAAAGGTTGGAGAAAAGAGCCCAAAATTACTACTCAGAGGTAATACCACTCAATAGCAATTCTTTTGTTGAAATGATGGTACTAGATGGTTGTTCCTTATTGAGTTATTTCGCAAGTGGTGGTCCGGGAAAGATGTCATATTTAAATTGAATTGGCCAAGAAAAACAATATATTTTGATTTGATCTTGATGGAAAATCATACTCCCTTTTTTATTCTCCAACATCTATCTCAGAAGATAGTTGCTTCCGAACGTCGCCCTCTGGTAGAGAGCGCTTTAAATTTCCTTCATCTAAGGGATTCCACCTTGGTGGAAAGAATCACCACGTCCAATATCCGGATTCGTCATCTACTTCATTTAGCACATGTAGGTCTCCTTCTATTCCCCATTAATTTCAAAACCACCAGTGAATGGGTAGGGATCCCCTGTGCATCCAAACTCAAAGAGATAGGAATTAAGTTTAAAAGGAGGTTTGCCAGTGATGCTGAGGTTTTCAACATAAAGATCGACTTTGTCAAGGGAGTAATTGAAATCCCCAGAATACAGGTTTGGGATCAGACCAAGATAGGGTTCCTAAACTTCATTGCATTTGAGCAATGTTATCCCCACTACCACAAATACATCACAACTTATTGCTCTTTCATGGATTGCCTCATCAACACTGCCAAAGATGTCGAGATTCTCTCTTCAGAAGGAATCATCGACGATACGTTAGGCAGTGAGGAACTAGTGGCTTCTCACTTTAACAGCATGGCAAGAGGGACGATAACTTATATTAAAGATTTCTGTCTGTGCCTAAATAATTACGGACTTATGTAATTGCTGTGAAGCTCTTTGGGAAAGATTGGATGCCTGAAACCTGAAAGGGGAGAAGAGAACAGAGGTCAGAGACCCTAGCTGCTCTCGGCACAAGGCACTCCGATGCCTAAGTTAGTGCAGTCACTAAACAAAGGGTGAATGAGCAGAAAAAAAGGCAGAATTAGGGCGTATGTATGCGTACCTCTTCTGGATTAACCCTTTGTATATATAGGCCGAGAGTCCCTTGATACTCGTCCTGATTTTTCGAAGATTGAGTCTTACTCGGACTTGATCCTGATCTTTCAGGGATTGTGGACGTAACCACCGGATAAGGATAACTCCTTATCTCTATCCAGTGCTCATCCTGAACCGAACTGAAAGTGATATCGAGGTCAGGTATGTCCTTAACATGGACGCATTCTGGCACTATTGCCGAGTTGTAAAAACCGAGACCAAGACATGCCTAATTGGTACTTTTACCGAAACTAGGACACTCTCGGTATCATGAAAATGTCCCACACAATTGCCCCTAGCTTCTGACTTCTTAGAGATCTTTAACTCTTTGAGGTCGGAAGCTAAGCATTATGATGGGAGAACCTCCTGATCATTGAGTTTGAAGCATATATTGTATTTCACCTCGGTATTGGCTGTGACATCTGATCTCTATCATCATGTCGCTTCACCTGCCTGAGATAATTAATAGTGCGTCTCGATCGATGCAGAAGACGTATCGGCGGCACCACGTGTCGCCGCCTGGTTGGTTTTCCAATCATTTCGAAGAGACGTTTCCTAAACTCGAAGCGACGCTCCACACATGCATCTCGGAATTCGAAACGGCGCCTCCTTTTCCATTATATATAGGGGCGCCTCTCCCTCATTTTTTACTTTCACATTCAGAGAAGAAAGAGGGTTTGCTGAAGAGAGAAGTTCGGCCGAGGTTGAGTTCTTCCAAGTCCGAGCTCAACATCCTTTGAGTCCAGTCTCGTATTTGTAAGTCCTTCCTTCTCATCTTGTTCATTTCCACTTTCTAACTTTCTTTTAGGGTCCCTTGACCATTTTATCCGTTTCAAGTCTCGTCCTTTATTCCCCCAGTTTCTTCAAACTCAAGCTTTAATAATGGGTATCTATAGGCAGAGATTAGAAACCCCAGAGGGCGTAACCGAGTTTAGGGCCGACTATGGGATTCCCGATGATGTCATCATTAGGTTAAACGATCCTAAAAATCCCTTCGACGGCTATTCCTTCACTAATGGCTGGATGCCCCTTTACTTAGCCATCGTAGTCGAAGGTGGGGTTCGATTCCCCCTTCATTCCCTCCTTAGATCCTGTCTTAGGAAATGGCACCTCTGCCCCTGCTAGTTGATGCCGAACAGTTTCAAGATCATCATGGGCATAGCCGAGCTCAACAGAATCTTAAGTATTAATCTCGGTGTCCATGATATCAAGGAGGTTTACGACCTCTGCAAATCTGGCGGTGGCAACACCTACTATCTCCGAGCCAAGGCAAACTGGGAGTGGATCATCAATAATCTAGAAGACTCCAACAGATATG
Organism: Umbellularia californica; assembly: GCA_028538565.1. Taxonomy (NCBI): domain Eukaryota; kingdom Viridiplantae; phylum Streptophyta; class Magnoliopsida; order Laurales; family Lauraceae; genus Umbellularia; species Umbellularia californica. The sequence continues at coordinate 72,105,703 of JAPQWN010000007.1, read as the reverse complement.
CCTGGGACAACCGCCTTTTTGTCTCGGGCAACTGGGAATTTGGAGGAATCGTGCCCGAAGAGGCAAGGATTGAACGGATTCCCCATGACTTCGGGAGCCCTCCAAATAACCATCGACCTCTTAACCTTTCAGTTTTTCCTGTATTTCTCTTTTCTTGGCTGCCGAGGTATTTCACTTGACTCACTTTCTGCTTGTCGTGCAGACATCCGCCAAAGAAGACAAGAAGCCCGCCGAGTCGGTTGGGTAAATAACGAAGATTGGTTTTGGGCGGTATACAGTTATTGAGGCCACAACGACCGAGCTGCGTTGTCGCTTCTCCACTACGAGCCAAGGTACCATTCCTTCATCAAGAGGAAAACTGGTCAACTTTGGATAAGAGGAGGGCGTCAAGCTCACGCAAAAGTGGAAAGGGCAGAGCCGGTATGGGCCCTAACCGATGTTGAACGCCGAGCTACTTCTGGTGCCGAGGCCACCACTTCTAGGAGCGACTCAAAAGGCACTGAGTCCGCCGAAACCAACATAGTTGCTATAGGAGCTGAGACCTCGTCGAGGTTGAGAAGATCGTTGCATGTAGCGCCTTCTTCTAGTTCTTCCTCCAGTTCTTCATCTAGTTCGAAGGAAGATGAAGAAATGTCTCGGTGTCGACCTGCCGTGGAGGTTAAAGATCTGGGGGCCCTAGCACTGGGTGGACAAGCTCCTCGCGCCATCACACCCCCTACCCCTGCAGTCAGCCATCTCGGTAAGCCTTCTACAAAATTTCCCAAGTGTTTCATTTCGGTTATTGCCTTCTCATGCATGTTTCTTCTACAGATGGTGTGTAAGGTCCGTGACCTTACTGGGTCAGTTGGACCCAATAACCGACCCGTTGACCCATTTATTTTGATATTATTATTATTGTTTTGTTAGATATTTAGGTGGGTTTAGATGGTGAGCAAGTTTCTTTTAGCGTTAGAATAGTGCCTACGGAGTTTCGTGCGATTCTGAGTTCGTTTGACCCTAGTAGGGGGTAGTTTGCAATTTAGGGAAAATTAAGTGTTTTTCCGAAAAATTCCTTTCACCATGACTTGTGGTTCGTTGGAAAGATCTCGTCGTGTTGATCATTTTTGTCTTCTGGCTCGTTGCGATCCGACGACCAAAAACCCTTTTAATAATTAATTGCTTCTCCGGACTCACTTAAGGGTAAACTAGTCTTTTCCTCCTCCCTTTCTTCTTAATCAAGAGATTAACCCTAATCTCTTTTCATTCTCTGCAACAAACGAGAACTGCCGCATACATTCTTCTTCATCCTCATTTTCCAAGGCTCCAGAACTCCTTCCCTGAAAGATCACTTCCGCGATTCGAGCCGCTCATCTTCTTCCTCTCGATCTTCCCTCTCTCTTGATCCTGGTTTGGGTAAGTTTTACTCACTTTCATCTTTTCAATCAATTCTCTTTGGTTTAGATTTAGGCTTGATCCCAATCTTTTCCTTTCTTTTCTTTTCCTTTGCGTGTTAGGTTGCGTTTGGTCGGATTAGATTTGTGGGTTTTGTGATAGAGAGCTTCTCCTCGAATTCCCCGATTCCAATCTTCTTCTTGGTTGAGGCAAGTAGATCTGCATTTTATAATTAAGCATGTGTGTATGTTTTTCATTGATTGGATGTGTTTTCTTGTTAGATTTTCCTAATTCCAAGCCTGTTCCTGTTATTAATTTGGGATTAATATGCTAGAATAGATTTTGGGTAATCCTCTGATTTAATTGTAATTAATTCTTTAATTTGATGTTAATTGATGTTTGTGGATGCGATGATGGATGAAATGAATTATTGGGGGAGCACGGTGGCTCAATTTTGTGCAGGTAAACTTTTGGATGGATTTTGGGTGAAAAGAAAATAAATAAATAAAATACGCTCTGTCCGAACGTTGTTGAACGTTCAGAACATTCAGTCCGGCGCAGGGACTATTATATATAATATAAAAATATATATTTATATATTTATATATATATATATTTAGGGGCCAGATTTCTAAAGGCTATAACTTTTAAACCGTATGTCGAAATTTCGCAAGCCACATACTGTTGGAAAGCTCTTGGAGCGTAGAATCCAATGGTTCATGTCTCGCGATGATTAGAGCCGAGAAAGGAGGTAATTAAGGAGATTAATTATTTAGACCATATTCTTGTTGGAAACGAGATTGTTAACTTAGGTTTGGGCCTTAGATATTGGAAACCATGAACCTAGTCTCTCATGACCATTAATGGGGTTTTGAAATCGTAGCACGTGGCTTGGTGTGCTTCGATGGGTTGTCTAGGTATTCGTGTATTGTGTATGGTTTAATCGAATGCGTATGGAGTTGAATCAATCAATGTTTAACATGATTGTACACCCAGGAGTTCTTTATAAACATTGTTGATTCGAATTCCCCACGCACTTCGTTAAAATAGATATGGTACATGGATGACAACACTTACCTAGGATCGGATTGTAATCTCCCCTTGACTTGTTAACTGTATCCGTTGATTATCGTTCCTTGAACACTCTCTTGGCATAAAACACCTAATTAATTATGAAACATTAACTCTTGTAGAATTAGGACAAGGACCTGACTTAGAGTACCTTAGGAACAATGTATCGTGTATTGATAAACATGACTGGCTAGCATGTAAAGGATTATCGTGTGTGGGTTTGTCTTTTATTGTTTTGAATGAGATAATTCCTAAGAACATGCCTTGTTTGATGAGCTAGCCAGACTTGCTTGTCTTGGTTTTTCCCCGCGTGTCAGCACCACTTTATTATTATTTGCATAGCATGGCCAGCTGCAGTTTGGGGTTTTTATTGATGGGCCGGTTACTCGGACATTGGGGTGGGTAGTCGGCTTTGGACGGCGTCCATGGCGTTGAATAGTTGGGAGCGAGCTTGGACCGTGCTACTATTCCCAGGACCGGGAGCTTGGATCCCCCTGGAGCCGGACTTTGGTATCAGTAGTCCGGATAGGATTGTTACTGGTACCCCGTGAGGTGGCTTGGACATCCACGGAGTCTCCCTTTTGTGCATTGCATTACATTGATAGTGGTGATTGTTAGTATTGCTAGAATTCCTGATATTGTTTCTGTTGGTTATTTACTCATGCTTTATGCTTAGTTCTGTTCCTTTTATTCACTTATTATGTCCTGTTATTACTCTTTCATTTGATGCATGTTATGTTTAATTATATCTTGCTTATCTATTGCTCAACATGTCGTTAACTCTGTTCCTTGGTGTGCAGACTCCTCAGGTGGGAACTACTACGAGGAGCAGGCCGGTGAGGAGATCCCAGGGGATCTTCAACCAACAGAGGAGGCACGAGAGTGGAGTGCCGATGACGTAGAATAACGTCATCACTACCAGGCACATGAGAGATTCCCTTTGGGGACACTTCATTAGATTTTATTAATTCATTGTTATTTATCGTTGGAACTTTCTTTCATTGACTTCCTTTGGTTTAATGCCCTAGTTTTTGGGATGGCCATTGTAATTAAAATTAACTTCTTTTTTTTTTAGCTTTAATTTTTTTTGCAACTTTAAATTTAATTGAGATTTATTATCCATTGTTGATATCAATGTATGAATTTCGCTATTTATTTTATGATTTGAGGTTCAAATACATTATCCTCACAGCGGACTTACGATCCTCGAGCCAAAAAGGGCAAAATTTTTAATTGGCCCAAAAATTCACTCCCCGGATCCGATTTGTTCTCTAATCGGGTTCGGGGGACGTGACATGGTGCAAAAGTGTCAAGTCGCCCTTGAAAGAATTCAGAAGCACGGCTCCAAGGTTTTACGGTTAGAGACAGAAAAAAAATCTTCAGACAGCCCTGGATGCCAACGATCAAAAACTGTAGGAGCAAATGGATATAAACATAGGCCTCAACATCAAGCTTAATGCGGCAAAGGCTGAAAATCGCAGGCTGGAGGCCGAGGCAGAGGATCAAAAGAAGCGGGCAGCCGAACTTGAAGCCTCCCTGGAGAAGCAGAAGGATGAGTTTGAGGCCAAGCTTCAGGCTAAAATCGACATCGCCTTCAATGAAGGGGTGGCAGAGGCGACGACACTTTACACGGCTCAAGTCCTGGCCGTAAGGGATCAAGTGTGGGAGCCTGAGTGGCTGGCCGCACTGAAGGAAGCAGGAGTTCCTGAGGACCACCTTGTTTACAAAAATCCCCCCAAGTACCCGAGCTCGGAGCCAGGATCAAGTTCTGCCCGCACTCCGTCTGAGGTTCCTGCCAAAGCTGCCGCCACTCCAACCGCGACTAATGCTACTGATGCTACCACCGAAGCCGATGCTTCCACTGAGGCAACTGCTTGAAGACTATCTTTACTGTATTTCTTTCTTTTTGATTTGGTTTCAATGTAATGAAGAACAATGTACTTCCATTCAATAAATATAATTGCACTTTTTCTTTTTTCATACTTGCAACCAAACGTTTCATCTCAGTTCCTTAACCGAGCTCTCCTCATGTTTGGAAGATCAATTTGCTTAAGTAATTGAGTTCGGTTCAATATCCGGGACCTCGTATATTCTTAAGTTCCCTAACTCAAGAAATCAAACTTGTATCCAAATACCAAATTTTCCCGTACTCTAGCTTAGTTCATTAACTGAGCTTAACAAGAGCAAACTGGATTAAGTTCTTCAACTTTAAGGAATACAAGATATTTGCACTTTTTACCTCGGTAATAGAATATTTTAAAGTCAATTCCATAACCAAACTTACTTTAATTCTAAACACCGAAGTAGCCACTGAGTTCTTTAACTTGATATTTTGTCTATGCGTTAACTATTTAAGACTTTTTTTTATTTCCCTAATGCTCCATAGCAGTTAGGTAGGTAATTGCCAAGTTCTACAACTTGGCGAGAATTGAAGGCAACAAAGTGCGATTCTTCCAAAAGAATAACTTTTATTGATTTCAAAAATTGATCGACTACAATTTGAAAGATAAATTTAAAAGTAATACTTCTTAAGGTGCATCGCATTCCATGGCCGTAGTAACTCTTTACCATCCATGTACTCAAGTCTGTATGTTGATTGCCCGACAACCAAGATCACCTTGAATGGACCATGCCAGTTCGGCGCCAGTTTGCCTTCATTCGGGTTCTTATCCCCGGGAAGTGTATTCTTTAAAACCAATTCTCCAACTGAAAACTTCTTCTCTTTAACTTTTTGGTTGTACCCCTTAGCCAATTGTTGCTGGTATGCAGCTAGGCGGATAGCTGCTTCATCCCTTCGCTCCTCGGCTAGGCCCAGTTCTCGGGCCACATTCACTTCATTTTGGCCTTGATCAAAGTGCTCTGACTTTAGGGTTGGGAGATCGATCTCAAGTGGGATCACGACCTCCATTCCATAAGCCAAAGAGAAGGGTGTTTTCGAAGTGGAGCGTCTAGGGGTAGTTCTATATGCCCAAAGGACACTTGGAAGTTCCTCCACCCATCTCCCTTTAGCTCGGTCAAGCCTCTTCTTGAGCCCATCGAGCACTATCTTGTTCGAAATTTTGGCTTGACCATTGCTTTGTGGGTAACCCGAAGTTGAATAGTAATTTCTGATGTCAAGCTCCTGGCAGAAGTTTCGAAAGAGGTTGGAGTCAAACTGAGTCCCGTTGTCCGAAACCAAAGCCCGTGGAATTCCAAACCTTGTGATGATGTTCTTCTACACAGTTTTTCGAGTCCTGTTCGGTGATGGAGGACAACAGTTCGGCTTCTATTCATTCGGTGTTGGTGAAATTGCCGACCTGTTTGACTTCAATTCTCTCGAACTGAGAAAGGAGCTGCTTTGCATGAGCTAGGTAGGCTGCCATCCTTTCGTCCCGAGCTTGGTACCCTCCATTCAATTGGCTCGTCACCAATTGAGAGTCGCTGAAGACCACCAACTGCCGTGCCCACAGGATTTTAGCGTTGTTGAGCCCTGCAATCAATGTTTCATACTCGGCTTCGTTATTGGATGCCTTGAAGCCTAGTGTTCGGGCTTGCTGGATGATCAGGCTCTCTGGAGATTGGAGGACTATGCTGGCACCAGCCCTTTTGAAGGTTGAGGATCCGTTGACGAAGACTTTCCATTCTGAACCAAGGAACTGCTTCCAAGATTGTTCTTCGTCTATTTCGGTAACCTCATTCCGTTGGAATGATCATTCCATTCCGACCTCCATTCACGCGAACCAAATGCTACCTAAGTTTTTTGTTGAGGTTTTGGAACCTAGGTTCACTATCCCTTGTCACACCACTGTTGCTCGTGATTGTATGAATCTTTATTATGAAGAGAAGGAAAAATTGAAAAAAGCATTTCAAAAGCAACGAGTATGCCTAACCACTGACACTTGGACATCAATTCAAAATCTTAACTATATGTGTCTTACTGCTCATTGGATTGATAATGATTGGAACTTGCATAAAAGAATCTTAAATTTTTGCATTGTTCCTAATCACAAGGGTGTCACAATTGGTGAGCATATTGAGAAGTGCTTGCAAGAGTGGGGGATAGATAGGATATTTACAATCACACTTGATAATGCAAGTTCAAATAATACTGCCATACAATATCTGAAAAGAAAAACTAAGGATTGGAAGACCACCATTTTGGATAATGAGTTTTTGCATATGAGGTGTTGTGCACATATTGTTAATCTTATTGTGTGTGAGGGCTTAAAAGATGAAAATGAATCAGTTGTTAAGATTAGAAATGCAGTGAGATATGTTAGGTCTTCTCCATCTAGGCTTCAAACTTTCAAGAATTGTGTAGAGCGTGAAAAAATTCCTAGTAAAAGTCTAGTATGCCTAGATCTTCCAACTAGGTGGAATTCAACCTATATGATATTGGAGGCAGCTGTGAAGTTCCTAAATGCTTTTGAGCGGCTACAAGAGGAAGACTCACAATTTGACTCATATTTCAATGATGATGATAATGATGAGAATGAGGTTGGGGTTGAGGATGATAATGGGAGAGGAAAAGGGAGGGGGAGAAAGAATATTGGGCCTCCTAATGTGCTTGATTGGGGAAAGGCTAGAATCTTTGTGCAATTTCTAAAACTTTTTTATAAGGTGACTTTGCGATTTTCAGGTTCTTTATATGTCACATCTAATGCATTTTTCCATGAACTTGTGTCAGTGCAATCTAAATTGTTGACTTTAAGTAGAAGTGAGGATAATATGTTAAAGAATATGGCTGCTAGCATGAGAAAGAAACATGACAAATATTGGGAGAATATTAAAAATATCAATTTTTTGTTGTATGTTGCTGTTGTGCTAGACCCTCGTTATAAATTGAGATATATCATGTTTTCCTTTAAAGAAGTTTATGAGAAATCCAAGGCAGAAGAACTAACAGCGATGGTGGAGGCAAAATTAAAAAATTTATATGAGCACTATCTTCAAAAGGATACTAGTGCTAATGTTGCAAAACCTAGTGTATGTCAAACTTTTGAAGAGATGGATGTTGATGATGAGGAGGAAGATGATAGCAAGTCATTTGCCTTTCAATATAAGAAACACTTGGAGGAGGCAGAAAGTTTGGAGAATAAATCTAAAGTGGATAGGTTTCTGATAGAAAATTGTAAGGGTCTAGGCAATGCTAAATTTGATATTTTGGCATGGTGGAAGCTTAATAGCCACAAGTATCAAATTCTCTTTCAAATAGCACGAGATGTCTTGGCTGTTCCAGTCTCCACAGTGGCCTCTGAGTCAGCTTTTAGTACTAGTGACGTGTACTTGATCCATTTCGAAGTTCTCTAACTCCAAAGATGGTGGAGGCTCTTATTTGTGGACAGAATTGGTTGCGGTCTTCACCAATTCCAATCAACCTTCGAGAGGCTATGGATGACATAGAAAAATATGAAGAAATTGAGTCAGGTAACATTTTTTTTAATTATTTGTTGAAGTTGGTTCATGGATACTTTAATTTAGTTAGTTTTGAGTAATTGCAGTAACATGTTTATTATATGTAATATTTTTATTTCAGAATTTGTTGCTTTAAATATAAAAGATGTGGAGAATTGATTTAGTTGATTTTGAGGAACTTGGCTTAGGCAGGTAACATCCATTCTCTATCTTCATTTGCTTAAACATTATTTGGGCCTCTTGTGTGTGTGTAATTCAAGGTGGGTGCTGTTGTTAAAAAAAAAAAAAAAAGAGAAAATGAGAGCCTCATACCAGCCTTAGTGCAAACATGGTCGAAGCCTGGTCGTTGGGATTTGGCTTGGCAGTCACGGATCCAAGTTTTCATACAATTTTTCACAATTCAGCCTTACCTTATTCTTTTATGCAATCAAGTGTTCAAATGCTTGTTGCCAGTGTAGCTCATATATGGGATTTACCATTGCATCATTATATTTGGCATTGTTGTACTTAAAGCAACTTAGGATTATGTGCAATTTTCATTATCTTATATAGATAACAGTAACATTCCTAATTTTATCTTATGTTGTGGATGATTGATTAGGTTGCTACTTGCTTTGGAGGAGTTCAACTTAATTTTTGGAGTGGTACCAAGCTTGAAGTTGATTGATGAAGTCTATTTTGTGAAGAACTTTTGTTAGAATTGAGTTTATTTTCAGTGGGTTTAATTTGATTACATTATAGCTTTTGAGACCATGCATACCATTTTGAAGTTTATTTGTTATGTTGGTATGTTATTATTTTGAATCCTTGATGTGACTTTGGGAATGTTAAGACTTTGAGTTTATTGATTTAATTCTACTATTTTTTAATTTCCTAAGTTGTAAGGTAGAGCCTACTTTTGTTAGAGATGATATATCTCTTTTTCATTGACTCTATGTTTGTGTTGGAATTAAGATTATTCAATGAAATCTACCTTTAGTTTTTTGTGTGCATTAGTTATATTTTGAGATTATCAATAACAAATTGTAGTTTGTGATAATTAAAAAAAAAAAAAAAAACATGTTAATGCCAACCCGCCTAACCCGCTGAGTTGAAACCGACAAAATTTGTAACCAATCCGCCGGATTTAGACTTTGGTAGGTTGGTGGCGGATTGAAATTTTCCCAACCCGCTAGTGGCGGATTGGATAGAAATATTGGCCTTTTCCCGCCAATCCGACCCGCGCACACCCCTAACCTCTACACGTTGAGAGAGGTTTGCAGCGGAGAGGGCATCCAGGTTTGTAAATCTTTGATTCTACAGGAGATGAGATAGAGTTTCCTTCTTGGAGATGGGGAAATTTAATGGGCGGGTCTCAAAATGATCATTTCATACCTGGGCGGGCTTTTGAGAAACAAGCTATTATCACGAAAATAGGTGAATACAACCAACTATCATTAAGAATTTCATCTTTAGACCAAAAACAAGCAAGAGGTGGAATTCCACAAAGAGAAAGTGTACCTAATAAAAAAGTATTTTTTGTAATTGGCACATATTTTGTTAAACCACCTATAAGAACCATGTTTTGACTTTTATTTAGACCTTTTCACACATTTTCATCGCCCTTGCGTGGCTGAGCGGATGCTCTACTCAACTCTAAAGAGAGGCTCTCTCTCTCTCTCTCTCTCTCTCTATATATATATATATATATAAATATATATATATATAAACAAGGTGTCCTAGTTCTTTGGGCTAGACTAATCCCTTCTAGCAGAATAAATCACATGTGGCCCTAGTGTAGTAGCGCAGTTTCAAACCCTCAAATATCTAAGAAAGCAAACTGTGGTCCTAATGTAGTAGTGCAGCAATATCATTTACGGATTTTCATACTAGTATCAATTTTTCTCAGCAATATGCACCCATAAAAACTTATATTTACTGCTCTAAAGATCCCTGGTCAGTAACTCTCATATTGGCATATTCCAAATTCATTACCAATTGTGCTAGTGATTGATTTGCACAAATAAGTCGATAGGAAACTCCATTGAGCGGTAGAAAGTGCGCCCGACTTGACATGATTGGCTAAATGGGTAGGCTCAGGCGGGGCCGGGTATGGGGCAGTCATTTATGCTGTGTTTGGGAAGGGAGGGGGGGAGGGGAGGGGAGGGAAAATTTGAGGGGGAAGGAAAATGAAGGGGAGGGGAGGGAAAATTAATTTTCCCTCTTCTTGTTTGGGAAGTGAGAAAGTAGGGGAAGGAAAAGGAAAAAGTATAATTTTGTTTGTTTGTAAGGTAGGAAAAAAAAGACCATTTTACCCTTACCCCTCTTTCTCCCTCACTTTCCCCCATTTGGACATAAAAGGGCAATATTGTAATTTCCTCCCCTTTCCCCTCTTTCTCTCTCACTTTCCCCCCATTTTTGGGGGGAAAATTTTTGTCACTAAAAGACAAAAATTTCCCCTCCCTTCCCCCTCCCCCCATTTTCCTCCCCCCTTCCCAAACACACTCCCCTCTTTCCTCCCCCCCACTTTTCCCTCCTTTTTTTCCTTCCCCCCTTTTTCCTGCCTTCCCAAACAGGCTGTTATGGTCTATGTCAGGCTAGGGCTAGATACGGACCCCTATTTTTAAATTTGGGCGGGGCTTGAATATGCGTCGGCTCCGGGGGACCTAGCCATGAACAACCCTACGTATTGAATGGTCGCAATTGCACAATTTGTGGAACTGACACCTATCAAATCGAGACTCCTTATCATTTTAATCAACATAATGTTACCTAGATGTGCACTTGCAGTCGTGCATGGATGGAATTCCCACCATAGTCTGGCTCACTTGCAGCCGTGAATGGATGGAATTCCCACCATAGTCTGGCTCATCATCAGCAAAATGATGACCTACCAAGCCTCTATTGATTCAAACGAAGAGCGCTCCTGAGTTCCGCGTAATCTGGTTATCTGATACGCAAGAATCCAACTATTTCACTAGAGATCTTGAAATGGGCAGCTAAAATGGAAAAGGATTACAAAACTAAAATAAAAGGAAAAGTCTCCAGTAAAGTAGAAAGATTATAAATCATTTGATTACCAAAAGGAATTTACACCTTGTACCTAATCCAAGTTTAGATTTTACCAAATGAAAATACGAAACATATGTAAGGGTGGAAAAATTACACTGTGAAGGAGAAGGCTTTGCAAATGAAGATGGCATTGAAGATCACAATAGCAGTCATGAATGAAGAGACACGTAACACCTTCCATGTCAGATATTGCAAATATTTCTACCTTAACATAGGCAGAGGTCCCAATAACTAAATATCAATTGAACATCAATCAGACGTGATTAACTAGTGATTAACCCTAATTCCAGTTTAAAAATCAATCAAACCACAAAGAGAGAGAAAAGTAAGCGATTTATACGTGGAAAACCCTGCTCGGGAAAAACCACGGGCCTTATCGTCTAGGCTAACAGACAACCAAGCATTATATGAAAAATAAAGATTACAAGAACACTTAAAACCCTTTCCCAGTTGTTGACTGAACCTAAGGACTGCTTCAGATCTTGTTGACAACTCGTCATAAATCTTCACCATGCTTGAACAGAATCGCCTTCAAGAAAGAGGATGGAAGCAGACCCAAAACTTGAACTTCAGGACAGTAGGACTAGAAGCCTTGGGGGGAACTTGATGGATCTCTCAAATCCTCTATAGAATATACTCTTTATCAGTGTGTATCAATAAGAGAAAGAAAAAGCCTTTTTATAATCATCAATTCGTGTTCCAATGGCTTACGGAATAGAAGGTTGCTAGAGAAAAACTTAGAAAGTGGAGTTTGGCTCAAAATAGAATTCCGCAAGTTCGCTCGAGCGGACAAAGGAGTTCACTCGAGCGAACTGCTCACTGGATGTAAACGTTCAGCACATAACTTGCTCGGGTTGAGCGAACATAGAGTTGGGTCGAGCAAACTTCTTTCTGTGTGGGGTTCGCTCGAGTGGACTGCATTCTGTCTTCAAGTATTCATTCCAGAACCTTGATGGCTTGATCGATCAGAAAGTTGGGTCGAGCGAAGGAGCCACTGTGGAGGGTTCGTTCGAGCGAATGGAGGTTCACTCGAGCAACCTCTGTCAATCTTCGGAATCCGAAATTTCTTTTCTATTTTGGAAAGAGATCTTTAGCAGTCCGTTTTCTAATAGAAATACAAAATTAGGAAACCCCCAGTTTTGTCCATTATCCTATGAATTAACCAACTAAAAACTTTACAGATACACCTTTAATTGGGCCACTAGACATAGGCCCTGCCCTTTGACAATTCTATTTTGAAGGGTTATCCCCACTTTCCTTGAAATCACAAAAACTAGACTGATTTTCTTGTTTTCCCCTGACAAAATAGAGTTCAAAGAAAAGTTCAACATACTTTTCCATTGAAGAAAAATAATCCGGTAGTGGCTAGACAAACTCGCCATGGAGACAATTCGTTTCAAGGGTATCTTATCTTCTCCATGCTCTACTTAATAAAGTGAGAGGGTTAAAAGGAAGGAAAAAGAGCAAGAAGTAAATGGCAGAAGGCCAGAAGTCACTGGTGGTAGAGCAGAAGTAGTGGTTGTGGACATTGAAGTTTTTGAGGCCTGTGTTAGTGAGCATAGCCCAAACCCTTCTGGAGATGATGGCTATGGAGAGGAAGTTCATATGGCAGAGGTGATCACTTGTGCACTAGACACTGTAGCACTGGACATGGAAGGTTTCAAGGACTACATTGACTATCTTTCTTCCTCTGCTTTTGATGATGATGGGGAGGAAACCTATATCTCTTTTCAGAGGGAGAATCTTAATCCAAATTTGGTATCTGAAATCAAACAAAGGAATCTTCTTGAGCCAGAAATATTAAAAGCCTCATCTGCTAGCAAATCATGCTCAATCCAGCGAGTCCCTTACTTGGTTCATAAACATAACTCCAAGGCATACGATCCTCAGTGCATCTCAATTTATGAAAAGAGAGAAGGCCATCTCCGAGCCATGGACGAGCACAAACGGAGATATCTATGTGATATCGTGTTATGGACTAACAAATACGCCAAAACTGTTACGCCCCCGGAAATGAAACCGGGGATTATGCATGAGATTAGGGCCAATTAAAAATTTTCCAACATTAAACAAATACAACCTTGCCCAATCATGTCCCAGATGAATGAAAGATTGCTATGAGGTACAAACATTTCCTCGAATACATAAACGATTAGCGAAAGCTTCATAAATACAAGTGAAATCTCAAGATGTATAGTTAAGAGCAAATATTGAAATATACTTATCTAAGGGAGATGCTCATATGAGAGATATTTCTCACCTTATATGAGAGATAGGAAGGTCCCCCTACCCATATCTCTCATATAAGGTAAGAGATATCTTTCATAGAAGCATCTCTCTTTATCTAAAGTTCAAGTTTGAAACTGTTAACCCAAAAGTATCACTTACAATAAAAGGTCACACTAAAACTCAGGCCTAAACAAAATGATAAAAGAACCAAAAGATGAATCTAGTCCAAGATATAGCATGAAGGCTCTCATGTACAGGGATGGTACGGCTCGGCAACGCCGTCCGTACAGTAATCTTAAAGGTCATCAGACTGATTCATCAGAATTGCCTCCGCCATCTCCTCCTCGGGATAGAAGGGCTCGATACCTATGCACCAAGAGTAGCATCATTTGACACAACGGTTGGCAAGCAGATAGGTATATAAATCATCAAATATATGCAGTACTAAATAAAGTAAATGATAGACAAAATCATTAGGAATGCATAGCATCGAAATCATAAACAATCTAACAAAAACATCTTATCAAAGTAGGTGGTCCACATATGCTAATTACCACGAGATAGTGTCATTGCCCTCTCTACTTACATTTAGTTGTGGCAGAGATATATATAGTTCGGGATCATAATCCGTTCAATCAAAACAATACCACTTGCGAAATCTAGCGATGTCCATTACACCACCCTGAACTGTAGACGGTCGTATGCTCAAAGCCCTAACACAAGTGGTGCCCCAGGTGTGTTTAATGTTAACAGCCGAGTGGTGCCTAACACAAAGAGTCCTAGACAAACATCAATGACATGCTAGGCTTTCTTGCTAGGTCATCACTTTGCCGTAACCACAAAGACTAGTTCCTCTAATGGACTTGGCTCAACCTGCAGAAAATATTAAGTAGGGCTGCACAAAAAATCCAGTATCACTGCAAAACCGAATCAAACCGACCAAATCGGGCAGTTCGGATCGGTTTATAGTAGATCGGTTCGGTTAACGGTTTGAAAATCATAAAAACCGATTACATCGTTTGGTTATCGGTTTGAGCCCATGGTTAACCGCTTAAATTGAACCGACTGTACGAAGTAATTTAATATTATTATTTTTACTATGTTAGCCTTAGGGTTTCGTTTTTGACTACTTTCAAAGTTACTTTCAAAACTCCATTCTTACATGAACTCAACCGTCAACACTACCTCAGTGCATCTCCTCTAATCTCTCAAATGCCTTTTGATACTTCATTGCAGATGGAGGGATTACTGTACGGTGTGTTTTTCTTCCATCATAATTCCTACCTCGTTTCAATAAAGTTTTTATCAGAAGGTTGCACTGTTAAAAATGCTAGAAAAGTCAGTAGAGTCTAGCCTTTTGATGGTTGGTTTTGGTCTCACCTAACCAATGTGTTAAGAAACCTTCATTTCTAAAAAATACAGTGGGTTGTAATACAGATTCCGTTTGTGTGTGACTTTTTTAGACATTAACTATTATTCTATTATAATTCGAAACGTTATCATGTGGAATGAATGTTTCACTGCAAGCTAGTCAATGTTTTTTTTTTTTTTTTTTTTTTTTTTTTGCGCGCTTGCGTTTAGTTCGAACTCTCTTTTTGGAGTACAATTATTTTTTATATGCATTTAGTCCAGTCTGAAATGTTGGATTTTTATGTTTGCACTAAACATTTGATTAAATGCAAAGGACATGATATCATCATTTTGAAATTTTCAATGTGTGATTTTCAAAAAATAAAAAATAAAAAACAACGGTTTAATTGACCGAACCGAACCGAACCGTTTGGTTCAGTTCGGTTTGGTTTAAGCTCTCTCTATAGGTCGGATCGGATCGGTTAATTAAAAAACCAACAGGTTCGGTTTCGTTGTTGGTTTTAGTATTAAATTGATCCGAACCGCCCATGTGCAACCCTAACATTAAGGGCCGAGCCGGTTTCTTTTTTAGAATTTCTGCCAAGAATTTATCATATTGGAAATTTTTAGACAGGATATGATATCCTCTCTCCTAAAATCTTCAAGTGCAATGTTTTTTAATTACTAATATTTCTAAATTCCAACCACATAAAAGGTCCCAAATGACCTTTGGGAATCCAGGAATTTCACTCTCTTTGCATTTTGGTGGAATTCCTAGATGCTCAAGTCCAAATGAGCATCCAAGAATTCCACTATGTATGGAAATTCGGAAATTCCCTAGATAGAAATTCTATAAATTCCAAAAAAGAAACATGCCCTAAAAGCCCAGCCTTTAGAAAATCAAGGTAACCTTTCACAAAATCAGGGTAATTTTTTACAAAATCAAGAAAAAAGTGTTTAAATTTCTAAAGAAGCCATCACATTATGCCTAAAATATTCCAAACATCTCAAGTTTTTATCATAAATTCTGATGGAGAAACAAAGCCAAAATGACTATGATCTATACCTATATATGTGACGTGGTAGGGGACATTAAAAGGGCTAATCGTGTAAAGTTATTACATCAAGGACAAGTTTGGTAACAGCGCGAGGAATCTATAGATTAAATGATTCTTCATTACTACTAGAACAAAGATTCTTTACTGGGGATTTGTATAGTCAAGGATTTCACATTGATATTGGTGTGCATCGATGCATATAACTAATAAAAATTAAATTAGGTATGCAAATCCACTTAAGAGGGGATTTTCAAATCTTATAGGGGTGGTCGGATATGAAAATCCCAACAAATGAGGATTTTCATTCATCTAAATTTTTAGAAATTTATAATTGCCAAATGTAAATATGGATCTACCCCAACTTTATGGAAATAAAAAATCTTTTTTCCTAAGATTTTGGTTGGAAAAGATGGCCTAAATACTGGTTGAAAGTGACATGACCCTCAGATTTTTGGACATTAAATGTTTGTAGAAAGATATATTACCATCGGATAGATGGATGTTTTCACATTAAATGCGGGCAGAAAGCAAAGGGATCTTAAAAATCAGTGGTCTTTGGCACGTTTGTCTGGCTTCCTTCCAGATTTTTCTCCTCGTTGAAAATATCTTTTTGTCACTTTATGGAAATCCCGCTTCTAAGGCCTATTTAGATAACTTACTTGAATGATGGAGTTGAAGTGTCAAGAAAGTAGATAAGAAATAAATTCAGGAAAGTACTTTCTCGTGGTTTGCTATTCACGCCTATTTACTCTACTGGGTAATTACTTTGCTGTAACCACGAATGCCAGTTCCTCTAGTGGACTTGGCTCGACCTGCGGAACACATTTATGGTCCGTTTGGGAAGGCAGGAAAAGGAGAGGAAGGAAAAAAAGGAGGGGAAAGTGGGGGGAAGGAAAAAAGGGAGTGTGTTTGGGAAGGGGGGGAGGAAAACGGGGGGAGGGGGAAGGGGGGGGAAATTTTTGTCTTCTAGTGGCAAAAATTTTCCCCCCAAAAATGGGGGGAAAGTGAGGGAGAAAGAGGGGAAAGGGGAGGAAATTACCCTATTGCCCTTAAATGTCCAAATGGGAGAAAGTGAGGGAGAAAAAGGGGTAAGGGTAAAATGGTCTTTTTATTCCTACTTCACAAACAAACAAAATTATACTTTTTCCCTTTCGTTCCCCTACTTTTTCACTTCCCAAACAAGAGGAGGGAAAATTAATTTTCCCTCCCCTCCCCTTCATTTTCCTTCCCCCTCAAATTTCCCCTCCCCTCCCCTCCCCTCCCCTCCTCCCTTCCCAAACACAGCATAAGGGCTCGTTTCTTTTGCAAAATTCCTGCCAAAAATTTTTTATATTGAAAATTTTTGGACAGAATGTGATATCTTCTCTCTTAAAATTTTCAAATGCGATGTTTCTTACTTATTAATATTTCTAAATTTTAGCCACATAAATGGTCTCAAATGACATTTAGGAATTTAGAAATTTCACCTTTTTTGTATTTTGGTGGAATTCCTAGATGCTCACGTCCAAATGAGCATCTAGAAATTCCACTATATATGGGAACTCGAAAATTCTCTGGACAGAAATTCTTTAAATTCCAAAAAAGAAACAGGCTCTAAAGTCCCAGCCTTCAGACTATCAGGGTAATTTTTTTACAAAATCAGGGTAATTTTTTTACAAAATCAGAAAAGTAGTGTTTAAATTTATGAAGAAGCTATCACATTATGTATAAAATAATCTAAACATCCCAAGTTTTATCATAAATTCCGACGGAGAAACAAGGCCAGAATGACTGATCTTTACCTGTATATGTGACGTGGGGCGGGACATTAAAAGGGCTAACCGTGTAGCGTTATTACACTAAATGATGGTTGAAAGAGACATGACCCTCTGAATTTTGGACATTAAATGCTTGTGGAAAGATATATAACCATAGGACAGATGGATGTTATGACATTAAATGTGAGCAGAATGCAATGGTATCTTAAAAGTCAGATGTCTCTGGCCCGTTTGTCTGGCCTCCTTCCAGATTTTTTTCCTGGTTGAAAATATCTTTTTGTCCCTTTGGGCCCGTTTGGTAATTTTACTTATAAAGTCAAGTAAAGTCAAGTCAATTTAAACATCCCATCAAAATCAACTTTTACCAAAATTCCCTCCATCTTTTTCCAAAAAAGTCAAAAAGCAACTACATTTACTCACTAAAAGATAAAAATACTCCACTTTTTCATACAAAAAGTCAAAAAGATTCCATAACAAACAACTAAAAACAAAATACTATCATAATCCACTTATATTTTATTCTTTCTTCAAAATCAACTTTACTTCACTTGACTCAATTAGTAGAGTTACCAAACGATAGAACCCCTTTTCTAAGGCCTATTTAGATAACTTCGTTGAATGATGGAGTTGAAGTGTCAACTAAGTAGAGAAGAAAAATCTTAGGAAAGTATTTTGTCGTGGTTTGCGGTTCCGGCTTATTTACTCTACTGGGTCATTACCTCCGGTGGACTTGGCTCGATCTATAGAACACATTAAGGTCACGTTTCTTTATTAGAATTTTTTATAGGAATTTAGGCTATCTGAAAATTCAGAATTTCCGTAAAAATTTTGTATTTCATTACTAGAATTCCCAGGCATTTGAAATTCCAAGCATTTAATTTTAGAGGAAACTACGAAAAACAAGACCATATATGGTCACTAACCGAAAAAGAGGCCATTAGTCAATATTACACGGAAGTGGTCCCCTCTGACCACTTCCGTTTTTTTTTATTATTATTAAAGATTTAAACATGCGACAACGTCGTCGCTTAATATCTCATCTAAACGTGTGACGACGTCGTCGCTTAATCGCCTGAAACACTATTTTCCCATTTTCCCCTTCTTCCTCTCATCATTTTCCCCATTCCTCCCAATGTGTGGTTGCCCTTGCGCTTGATGGGATCATTTTTTGAGGAGTAGATGAGGGCTACAAACATAATGCCTGGAAATATTATATACTCAAAGATTATTGCAAGCTTCGAGACCAGTGGCTCGTCTCTCAAAAACACCTTAAGAAGATGAAGAAAATCCCTTGAGTTTCTGGTTTCTGTGGTTGCAGTGCAGATTTGTTGCAGGCCTTGTTGCAAAAACAGGAAGAATAAAGAGGTGAAGAGGGTTGGGCTCTGTCGAGGACGTGCAGGCTTCGTCGTTGTAGAAAACGACTGGAAAATGGTTGATCTCGTGCTGCGTTTACAGATCAGAGAGAATTGGGCAGGGGATTTAGGCCACTGCATGCCTGTGCAAAAATGGCGTTTAGGTATACAAGGCGATTTCTATGATCTATGAGAGGTGAATTGTGATAGGGAAGAATGGGAAAATGGCGAAAATGGGGTTTCAGGCGATTAAGCGACGACGTCGTCACACGTTTAATTGGGATACTAAGCGACGCCGCCGTCGCACGTTTAAATATTTAATAAAAAAACTGGAAGTGGTCATACTGGACCACTTCCGTATAATATTGACCAGTAGCCTCTTTTTCGGTTAGTGGCCATTTAGGGTCCTTTTTTTTGTAGTTTCCTCAAATTTAAAAAAATTTAGCATTTTAAAAACCACTTTAACAAGGAGGATTTGAAAATCTCTCTTGGCATTAGAATTCCTGAAAAAAGACGACAGCATTCCGGGAGCTCAACGGTCATCTTCTTCATCGATATTTTTGTTTCGTCTTTGTTGTGATTGTCCACCAAGGGGCATTTTTCTTTAAGATATCCTAAAAGGCCCACCTTATTAAAGGGAATTGTTGTACATAGTGGGGGTTTTTGTTACACGGTTTTGATTATGGAGATCCTCTCAGTTTGTGCCACATGAAGTATTGGGAAAACATGAACATACAAGTACTATCTTGTGGCTTCTATTATTTTTTTCTTTTATGAATGATCACAATAAGCAGGTAGAGTTAAAAGAAGCTTATCTCTCTCTCTCTGGATTTGTATGAGTGGGGCCCATGTATGTATCATATTAGACTTTGAAGGGCAATTTAAAGTTGAATCTGCAAATAAATAACACATATGTGACAAGAATTCCGGTTAGAATTTCTTTCGAGCCATGAAATGAGAAATTTGTGGAGACAGAGGATTCAAAATTCTCAAGCAGGAATTCAGGCCATAAATGAAACAACGAATTTAGAATTTCAGAATTTAGCAGTATTTCAAATACCAGCATTTGAAATTCCCAGACAACCACCAGACATGAATTCTAGTAAAGAAACGGGCCCTAAGAGCTAGTTTCTTTTATAGAATTTCTGCCAAGAATTTATCATATTGGAAATTCTTATACATGATGTGATATCTTATCTCTTTAAATCTTCAAATGCGATGTTTCTTTACTAATATTTCTAAATTCCAGTCACATAAAAGGTCCCAAATGACCTTTGAAAATCTAGGAGTTTTACACTCTTTACATTTTTGTGGAATTCCTAGATGTTCAAGTCTAAATGAGCATCCATGAATTTCACTATGTCTAGGAATTTAGTAATTCCCTAAACAGAAATTATTTAAATTCCAATAAAAAAAATAAAGGCCCTAAAGGCCCAGCCTTTAGACAGTTAGGGTAATTTTTTACACAATCACGAACAGTGTTTAAATTTAAGAAGACGCTATCACATTGCGTCTAAAATAATCCTAACATCCCAAGTTTTTATCATAAATTCTGATGGAGAAACAAGGCCAGCATGACTACGATCTATACCTGTATATGTGACGTGGGAGGGGACATTAAAAGGGCTAACAGTGTAAAGTTATTACATTAAATGCTGGTTGAAAGAGACATGACCCTCAGATTTTTGGACATTAAATGCTTGAGTAAAGATATATGACCATCAGATCGATGGATGTTTTGAAATCAAATACGGGCATAAAGCAATGGGACCTTAAAAATCAGCGGTTTCTGCCACGTTTGTCTGGGTTCCTTCCAGATTTTTTCCTCTTTGAAAATATCTTTTTGTCACTTTAAAGGCCTATTCAGATTATTCACTTGAATGATGGATTTGAAGATGGCGTTGAAGAGTCAAGCAAGAAGAGAAGAAAAAACAGGGCAAATTTACCACACAGCAACGCTGCATCATAGTGGCATATGCAAGTGGATGGGGTCCATTCTTGAAAAATTCAATCCGTCTCTTTTACACACATCCTTTTTATTGTAAATATAATTTAAAAGTGTCTTTTGTGGGACCTGCTATTAGATTGATCTGTTGATTTTAAATATATGCCCAACTTCCATTTCCATAAGAAAACAGAGAAAATTAATAAAGTTGAATCATGTGTTCAAAATTTAGTTAATCCAATGGCGTGCAAATTGTTGATTTGAATAATATTTTATATGTATATCCTACAGTGGGTGTTAGAACTAATGAATGGATTAGATTTCTTAAAGGCGGTCCCCACCGACTTGCATTCTGCATCATATACTATGATGCAGCGCTACTTTATGGGAGCTTTGCCCAAAAAAACAATCAGGAAAGTACTTTCTCAAGGTTTGCAAATCACGCCTATTTACTCTGTTGGGTCATTACTTTGCTGTAACAGCAAAAACCAGTTACTCTAGTGGACTTGGTTCGACCTTCAGAACACATTATGGGCCAGTTTCTTTTGTAGAATTTCTGCCAAGAATTTATTAGATTAAATTTTTTTGGATATGATGTGATATATTCTCTCTTAAAATATTCAAATGTGATATTTCTTTACTAATATTTCTAAATTCCAACTACATTAAAGATCTTAAATAACCTTTAGGGCTTGTTTGGATGTAAAGTGAAGTGAGGTGAGGTGAGGTAAAGCCTCCATTATCTAGACAAGAAAAGACAATTAGTCATATCAAAAGTACACAATTTCAAAATTCCCTCCATCTTTTTCAAAAAAAGTCAAAAAAGCAACCTCCTTTCTCCACTAAAAGACAAAAAAGATCCACTTTTTTATACAAAAAGTCCAAAAGATTCCATACCAAATAACTAAAAACAAAACACCATCATAACCCCTTATATTTTATTCTCTCTTAATTTAATGCTTCACCTCACCTCACCTCACTTCACCACGCATCCAAACAGGCCCTTAGGAATTCAGGAATTTCACCCTCTTGGCAGTTTAGTGGAATTCCTAAATGCCCAAGTCCAAATGACTGAAACGAGCATCTAGGAATTCCACTATGTCTGGAATCCTAGACACGTGGGTCATGGCCGTTCTTAGCATGTGTTATTGCGCTAGTGGCTCTTTGAGTCGAGAAAACAAGATGATCCAACAAAACATTTCTATTCTCTCCTCCCCATGATGGACAGTTAACAATGAAAAACTTAAAAAAATAAATAAATAAATAAATAAAAATCAAAGATTCTAAATCAGCTGACTACCAAAAGGGTTATACACCTTGTACCCGATCTTAATTTATATTGCTTCAAATGGAATTATAAAACATATATAATTTGGCGGAAATTACCCTGGAAAGGAAATGGTCTGTCATCAACTGGTCAATACCACCTTGACAACTTACCATGGCCGTCGTCATCATCGTCATGGTCGTCATGAGCAATGCCAGCATCATCAGGAAGGCTTTGCAGATGAAAACCATCACTCTAAAGCAGGGGGCGGACCCACATGTCACCATCTGGGGCTCCGCCAACTTAAAAAAAGCCCGTAGGGCCCTAAGGCCCGTAGGCCCAACCCCCACTTTAAAAACTCATCAACCCCTTTTCCTTTCCCCAATTCCAAAAGAAAAACCGAGAGAAGTCTTCTTTCTCTTTCAACACTTGTCCGGTAGAACCCCACATCAATCTCGGAGTCTCGGGCATCAGCATCGACTCACTGTTGTCATCTTCTCCGGTGGGTATTTCTCTCATCCCTCTCTCCCACTCTCTTCTCTAGGGGAGGTTTTTCACGTTATGCTTCTTTTTGAAATAAAATAAAATAAAATTGGGATTGACCGATTGAGATAGTAATGTGCCATGACGTAAGTTTGAATGTAAGTGTTGTGGTTTTTCACTTGGGTATCTCTTGTTTTGTCTAATTCATGATGCTGACATGTTTGTTGAAATGCCTCAGTGTGTTTTTATATATATTTTTCTTTGGAGTACTTGGTGGAGAGATGGTTTGGCTGTGGATTGATGGGGTGATTTCTTTCAACGTGGTTGTTAGTTCTTCGAATTATGTATTTACTAAGATTTTCTATCCATGTAGTGCTGATGTTATATACCCCTTACTATCTTATTGAAAATTTTAAGATTAGAACCTAGGCAATTGGGAAGATGAAATTGATAGTCTGGTACTGCAATTAGTATTTAAGACTCATTTATATGTACTCTTAACTTGGCAATTGTTCTCCCTCGTCGTTTTATATCAACTGAATGTTTGCCAAGTTCTGATTTTTTTGGGTGATGTCAGTCCAATCCTTTATTTATTTAATTTATTTTTTGTGGGGCCTGAACAACCAAATCCGACATGTTTCAGATGACAATAGGCACTATTGTGACATACTCAAATGGTTATTGAAAATATTTCATCTTACTTAGGATGTTTCAGCTTCACTTATAAGATCATTGAGTCATGATGATTTCTTAAATATGTCATATTTGAGTTTCTTTATTAGATTAGATACAAAAGCAATGCTTTCTTTACTTCAATGATGATTTGTTTAGGGTCATTTCGATTGACATAAATTGAGTTTGTTTGGTTTCACTCGATGAGATTGACAAATCCGAGCATCGAGAAATGGAACACAATTGACTTATTTGCACATTATTTTAACCAAGGTATTGATTGGTTATTCTCTATATTCATTTGAACCAGGTATGGAAAAACATTATAAAAGAAAACCATCAATGGTAAATATGACTTCTAATGAGAGAACGCTATTTGATGTAATTAGTTTCTTGGTAAATGCAATAAATTGTTTTTTTTTTTTTTTTTTTTTTTTTGCCATTGCTAATATTAAGGCCGTACGGTGAAATAATGATTGACCTTTTCAATTAACCATCCTTTGCCCCTCAATAAAACATACTGGATTCGCCAATGCTCTGAAGATCAAAACAGCAGCCACTGTTGTGGGAGACGCATCACCTTACATGTCAGACGGATCTTGATCCGGATTCTAAGGTGAAACAAATGCCCAGCCTTTAGACAATCCGATTTTGAAGGCTTATGTCTCTTTCCACTGAGTACATGTTCCAAATTGAAAAAATGAAAATTTTTTTTCCTGTCCCCGTTAAAAACACTTTTTTCCTGGATTTTGAAAAAAAAATGACCCTGATTTGGATATTTTTTCTTACATGTTAACTTAGAATGATTAGAGTTGAAGAAGAGTTAAAGGGGGCTGATGTGACAATTTTTTTTAAATTCTAGTTAAGTAGATGGAATATGTAAAAGTAAAGAAAAGTCAATGTCATGTAAAGTTTTATGGTGTTTGGAGGGAAAAATAGGAGGATAGAGTAAAGTTTTGATGCGATTTAAAATAGGGATTTTATCTTTTTTTTCCCCACTTTGTTTTATTCCCTTCAAATATAGTAAATTTTGGAGTAAGAATTTATCTTATAATGCTTTTTTTTAATTTAACCAAATTTCAAGGTCTATCTCGAGTTTCAACCAACATTTAATCTCATTATACCAAAGTTTGTATCTTTTTCTACTAACATTTAGGTGAGTAATCTTCATATGCAAATGAGTCACATGTGAAATGCGATCACATATTTATCATGTTCACACTCCCTCACATGTGAGTTTGAATGCATTCTAATCATTTTTCACTATTTATAAGAAATTTCTTGAACTATATGATGACTAAATGCATGAGACTTACCATTCTAAAAAGGATTAACGGTATGGATTCTGAAAATGGGGCCCACAGAATCCTGGATTATAGATTTTGCAGATTTGAACTTTATTTATTTATTTATTTTTTACAAATATCTTAAAATCTGTAAGGATTATAGAAATGAAATTTGGTCCCATGTTCATTTTCTTATTTTAAAGAGTTTGAATGGTTCAAATGATGATTGTTGGGCCCAAACGTATATAAAAATTGAAAAAATGAACCGGGTACATCCAACAAAAAAAATGTATTTATATTTGACGTTTACATCCAACGGCTGCGTGCTACTTTTTTTTTGGCAAATCTCCCACAATCCATGATGAGATAGGGTCTCAAATTTGAGTATTTGACTCCATCGCCGCGGTATTTGCCTTTCTTAAGAGTTTGAATGGTCCGGATCATAAAAATGTGGCCCAAAATCCCCAAAATGGTTAGTTTTCATATTTGAACTTTTTTTTTTTATAAATATATGAAGATTTTTTTTTTTTTTTTGGTAAGGAGCGTTTGTTCTTACCTGGCTGCCCGGGGTTAGAATCCCAGGTATTTCACCTCTTCCTACTTGTTTAGGTTTTTCTTTTCCACTTGAGTGGGCTGCCTTCCCATGTGCATGTGGGCTCTCTTGCGTCCCACCCCCTTGGCATGTGTACCATATATATAAATATTTATGAAGATTTAGGATGAATCAACGCATAAGAATATGTTTTATCGGCATAGTCAACCTTCCAAAGAGGATGGGTAGTTTAGACTATTATTTTGGAGCCCACAAAGTGTAAAAACGCAAAAAAATAAAAAATAAAAAAAATCTTAGGCATTGATAAGGTAAAATTATTGCTCACCCGCTTGGAATAACTATTCACCTGCATGGTGACAATGAGGTGTGATTTATTTTACCATCTATGCGGGCGTGAAAAATTAGACTCAAATTCACACCATTTACACACGTCAATGCATAAATCAAGCTAAACAAATGTAAATGTGTGTGAGCATTACACGCCTGAATTATTTACTTACGTAAATGGTGCAAAATGACACTTTTTGGTTTTCTTTTTAGGATTTTACCGGTAAAATTCTGAAATACACCTATATATCCCAAAGGGTTCTTGCCATTTGTGCAACACCAATGAGATCCTTCAGTACTATTTTGATATTTTTTTAATAACTGGGGTTAGCAACGCTAGCATCACTAGGTGTTATAGAACAGTGACGCTAGCTTCATTCTTCCCGACCCCTTAAATCCACCAAGGCGTGCGAGCATTTCATTGTACTTTATTTTTTTAACAAAAAGTCTACTTGTCCCGGGACATGAAATCCGGGACAAGTAGCATGGCTCTTTTTTTAATTCGAAACGGCTACCTTCTCTCTAGCAGTTACTTGTCGTTTTCTTCTGAAAATGATGACTCGTGTTTCTTGCCCTAGAAACGGGTGGAAAGGGCGGAGGCTGCTGAGATGGTACAAGTACAAAGAGTGGGGCTTTGATGTGTTTTGCAAATGAGCCGAGTCCACCGGAGGGACTGGTCTTTGTGGTTACACCTAACTAATGACCCAACATTAAATAGGCGTACTTCGCTATTCTTTTTCTTTTTTCTTCATTTCACTGTTCAAGTAAATTATCTAAATAGGCAGAAAAGGTGGTTTAAAAAAAGTGACAAAAAGATATTTTCAATGGAGGAAAAAAAGTTAGGAGGGAGGCCAGACCATAGTTACCTAATTCGTAGTTTGATTAATTCGCATTCAAGTTTGTAGTTCGTAGTTCGAGACTTAGTTTGATCATAAAATTTCATGGAGTAGGTTCATCTAATTCGCTTCTCAATTCAGTCAATTTGAAGTTCAAGTTCAACAATATCGATAAACTAATTCACGTGTGCCCATTTTGTAAATCCAACACTAAAGGTCGTTGTCTAAAATCCAAACTACTCGAAACAACTGTTATGTTCATTTACCGAATAGGTAAAATTTTGCTTCAATTATAGTTTGGGCCACGATTAGATTGACTAGATATTAAGCCTAGTTAAGATAAGAAAATACCAAAGTAAATTTCTATATTTTATTGATGATCGGCTTTTATGTGGGGCCAACTCTGATCTGAGTTAGGTATGGCTAAGCGCTAATATATAGGGGTGCAGTGCTTTTGAGTGCCTTGTGTTTTTAAGCAAGCACCATAATAGGATTATATGATTCAACTTAGAGAACTATATATGTGAAACTAATTCGTTAGTAGTTCGCAAATCAAACTATGAATTATTTGAAATGAACTATTCGAAGTTCAAAGACCTCTTGACTGAACTAGGTAACTATGGCCAAACAAACGTGCCAGAGACCGCTGATTTTTTAAGGCCAGACAAATGTGTCAAAAACCGCTGATTTTTATGGTCCCATGGCTTGCTGCCCGCATTTAATGTCATAACTTCCATCCATCCAATGGTCATATGTCTTTCCACGGGCAGTTAATGTCTTACTGTCTAAGGGCCGATTTGGTTAGAGGTATTTTTTACAAGGAATTGGACTTGTTGGGGATTTATAACATGATGGGACATTTTGTCCTATGGCATTCCAAATACATTGTTTGTTGCAAGAATTCAGAATTCCAAACCACATGAAAAGGCACTTTAGCCTTTTGAATTCTCAGAATTCCAATATTCCAAATGTTAAAGGGGTTGAGCATTTGGAATTCTACTTTTAGGGGGGCATCATTTGGAATTCTCAGAATTCTCCTAATTCTTCTAACCAAACGAGCCCAAGGGCCATATCTTTTCCAACCTGCATTTAATATAATTTTATATTTACATGGTTAGCCCATTTAATGTCCCCTTCCACGTCACATATACAGGTATAGATCCGTGTTTTTCTAAGCTTGTTTCTCTGTCATAATTTATGATAAGAATTTGGGATGTTTGGATGTTATGACCATCGGATAGATGGATCTTTGGATTTTTTAGACGTAATGTGAGGTTCTTCTAAAATTTGAAATATTGTGTTTCTTTTATTGGAACTTTAATTTTCAACCACCTAAAAGATCTCAAATTATCATTTTCAACTTCTTCCTTGGTTGGGATTTCGAATATTCCACCAAGGGGAGAGCTTTGGAAGAATTTAAAATTCACCCAAACATGAATTCTTCGAATTTTGAGTGCAACACCACTCAATTGTGAATGTGCTAGCATTACATAGTTAACCCTTTTATTCATGAATTCTGATCCTCTTAGGGCCCGTTTCGATGTTTACAGAATAAAATATTTACAGATTTAATTATTACAAGA
Organism: Umbellularia californica; assembly: GCA_028538565.1. NCBI lineage: Eukaryota > Viridiplantae > Streptophyta > Magnoliopsida > Laurales > Lauraceae > Umbellularia > Umbellularia californica. The sequence goes on along the minus strand of JAPQWN010000007.1, from coordinate 72,078,118 downwards.
ATAAAATAATACAGAATAGAATAATGTAATATTATAATATTTTTGTTGTTTGGCAATTTTTGAAAAATATTGCTGATTTTAAATTGTGTTGTTCGGAAGGTGTTATAATTAAAGTAAATTATATTTTTAGAATAATTTTTATTAAATATTTTAATTTATATGTAATTTACCACGTCTGGATAAAAAGTAGTGTGGTAAAGTAAAGTTCAACCGCCAAGTTTTTTTTACCATAAGTTACTTTCCTTTTATCACATTAAATCATGGTAAAATATAGTAAAGTCAAATCAATACAAAAAAACAATTAATTTACAACTCTCTCTCCCACTTTGCATTACCACGTACTTCATTTCACTTTACTTTACCTAACCTTTTACCATGATACGACATCAATCTTAATTTTACTTTACCACACCTGTAAATAAGTCAATTTTTATTTACCATATAAAACTACGAGAAAATGTGATGAAGTAAAGTCAAACAAAAATAAACTATTTTACCATTCCTTCCCACTTTACTTCACCATATACTTTATCCCACCTTTACCGCACTGTGAAATTTACTTTTACTTTACTTTACCATATATGTAAACAAACATATCATGATGGACTTGGTGAATTAAAGTCTTTACTTTACTCTACCACTTTCTAATCGTCATTTTGAAAGATTTTTATCTTGTAAAAAGTTTTCAACAAGGGGGAGTTGTAGAAGAAAATATTGAGCTTTTGAAAGAAAATAATTTTTTCTTCAAATTTTTCTTGTATTATAAAACGCACAAGATTTTCTTCTTTAGAAAATGAAAGATTATATTCTATAAAATATTATTTTCTTGCGTTTTCTTGAGCAAACAAATAGGCCCTATAGTCTTTAACTTAGGGTATGTTTCTTTATAAGAATTTGACATGCATGTTGGATTTTTTTGGACATGATGTGACATCTTTTCCTCTAGCATTTACAAATGTCATGTTTCTTCACAAGCATTTTTACGTTAGCAAACATGCTTCGCTTTAAAACATTTTACACCGTCATATGATCCGCAACTTAAGCAAAAATCCGAATCATCCGAAAACGAAGACGAAGGAAATTGCGAAAAGTAGCAAAACCAATTGATCGAAGAACTCGAGCATCGGAATCATCTTCACTTTAAGGTTTGAAGAAATACTTCTTTCATTCCAAAAACGAGAATATACACGATATTTTCTTCTGAAAATGGCTAGAACAAAGTCTGCGATTTCATCAAAACAAGGAAAAATGTAAGCAAAGTAAGAGAAGGTAAATAAAAAAATAGAAAGGGTTTTTTGAGTTTTAAAATCAATTTATCTGACTTGAAATGTATTTATCTAAGTTTGTTGTGAATTTATCTAAGCTTGTTCTCAAGTTGTTTTAGTCTTATATCAATTAAAAAGGACTTTAAATGAGTTTATTTGTATATTACATGATTTTATCCAAGTTTGATTTGTAATTAACTGCGTTTGTTATCAATTAAATTTGGTTCGAAGTAAAATTATTTGACCGTGACACAATTTTATCTGATTTTCTTCTGAATATATTTGAGATTCTTATAAAATAATATGAGTTTGGTATGAAATTAAATGGATTTGGCATGAGTTTATTTGACTTTGAAATGTATTCAACTTTATTTTAAATGAGTTTTTTCTGAGTTTGCTGTGAATTTATTTGATTTTTGTTTAAGTTATAAGACTTTGGCATGAAGTTATCTGATCTTAAATCAAACTAATCTCTGTTTTGTATGAATTTATATAAGTTTGATATGAATTTATCTGTATTTGCTGTGAATTAATCTGAGTGTGATATGAATTAAACTGGATTGAGGTGAATTTATCTGAATTTGAAATTAATTTATCTAAGTTTGTTGTGCATTTATATTAATTTGATGTGAACATTTTTAACTTTGATGTGGGTTTATATGAATTTATCTGTGTTCGAAATCATATAGTTCACAAAAAAGTTATGTCCAATCAATATGAATTTATCTGTATTTGTTATAAAATTATCTGACTAGATTAGGTTTGGTTTGACTAGATTTGGCTTGAATTTATCTGAATCTAATATAAAATTATCTGAAGTGAATTTAATGAATTTATTTATGATTTTATAAGAATTTGTTATGGTTCCATCTAACTTTGCTTTTGGACTGTGATGAGTTTGCTATAATTTTAGCAGAGTTGTATATGGTTCTATCGAAAACTCATTTTACTACATTTAAATACAACAGTAATTAGGGAAAGACGATGAGTTAGAGCTAAGGGACCACCGGCCGAATTAATCTCATGCGCTAGGGACTTTAGGCCTTAAACAGTAATATTATGTACTAGAGACTTTAAAACACTTAAAACCCTTAAAATCTCAGCCACCTAAAAAATCTCAATTGACTGTGGGGATTCCAAGAGTTCCAGCTCCTTTGAATTTTTATGGAATTTATAGATGCTTGGGAGAGAGAAACCTAAGTAAATGAGTGGAACTCCACTGAGGTTGCTCACCTGAAATCCTAGGTCATGAGATGGTTAGTATCACGTGTGGAGCAAGTTAGGTGTGTTAGGTGGGCTCTCCCTTTCTTGATCAAAGGAAGCCTCGGCTACTGCCTCTAGGCAACCTGACTCCTCATTTACCTTCTTACCCTTCGACAATATCCAAAGGCAAAAAAAAATTAAACTTTGTATATCGAAATCAATTTTTATGACAGGATTTCCCAAAACTTTGTAAGAATCAAAACATATAAATACTATGGCTTACGATACTAAATTCAAACCACTCAAAATAACATTTAAGTCCTTGTTTTAGCATTGAGAATGTATCTCTCTTCCATCAAAGGAGGACTTACGTCAAATTTAATCAGATGCATATCAATCCACCACAACTAATTAAGTGCTTTGATTGGTTAGTTGTCATTATTGATGGGTCACGATGTTGTGATGGGCATGAATGGTCGAGAGAATAGAACTGAAAGTCATTCACCAAGTCAACGATAAAGTTGCCAATCCGCTTCTCGCTCAAGTGGTGAGACACGTACCTTCCACAAAAACATTCATGGATCTATCCATGAGTATAGCGCTGATGGTGAGGGAGTTAGGTTAGGTAAGTGTGTGTTTGGGTGTGAGTATTTACCAAAGGAAAATGAAGTTCAATGATAAGGTGATTTGAATCATTTGATAATATAAAGTTGGGAGCTATGCAAATCCTTGAGGGTCTCACTCATGCTTTAATGGCAAGTGTGAAACTCTAGAGTGGGCCATTCCTCTGAGCAAATTTAAACAAACATCTTTCCATGTGACGAGCTTTTCATAAAATTTTCCTCCAATAAGATCAAATACTACTTTATGATTGAGCATATGCTTAAGAATATTATATACTCAATTTTATTGTGGGACCAACTCTAGCCCAAGAGCTTAGAGCAAATCCGGACTCCTCTTTTGTCTTTTGGAAAAATCTCAAATAAGGCCTTAAGCTCTTGCCTTATTTAAAGAATGGACACAAGTTTTAAAACTTTTTAAATTAGTCCCTAAGTTTTAAACTCGGTTTTCAATTAAGTACATCCGGCCATTCAGTGGTATTGGAAAGTAAACTACATTGCAAGTGGACCCAGCACGGCAAACATGTGATGGCGGCCGAGCTCGGTCCCTCTGCAAAAAAGGCACGTGTGGAGAGGCCAAAAATTTGGTTCTCTGACAAAGACTTGGCCGGGGTCCAGCTACCCCACAATGATCCTCTTCTTCTGACTATGAGGTTACAGAACTTCAATGTCAAGAGGATCCTAGTGGACCCCGGGAGCTCCTCAAAAATCCTCTATTTTGATTGCTTCAAAAGGATGGGTCTGAAAGAGGAGGACCTGCAGGAGGCTCGCACCCCGTTGGTGGGTTTCAGCCCCAAGACAGTATATCCAAAAGGGAAGATCTCCCTCAAGGTCGAGGTCGGGGGAGCCCCCATGACAGCGGACTTCCTGGTGGTGGATGCACAATCTCCATACAATGCCATCATGGGAAGAACCTGGCTTCACAACATGGAGGCTGTACCCTCGACCCATCACCAGAAGCTCAAGTTCCCGTTGCAGACCAAGGACGGGGGCTTTGAAGTTATCATAGTCCGCGGTGACCAAGATATGGCCAAGGAGTGTCTCAAGGCCGTGGTCCCCGGAGATGCAGCGCCACAGCGGGTCCACATGACCGAGCTCGAATCCGAGCTCGACGCTGTGGGCCGAACTCCCGAGCAGAAGAGTGTTGAAGACCTCACCCAGGTCGGGATCGATCCCAACGATCCAGAAAGATTCTTCCTGCTCGGTAGCCAGCTTGCTGACGAGGAAAAGGCCAGGATGCTCGACTTCCTGTTGCAGAATAGAGAAGTCTTCGCTTGGACCCCCTATGAAATGTCTGGCATCAGCCACGAGGTCATAAGCCACAAGCTGAACGTAGATCCCGAGCATAAACCTATTGTCCAAAAGATTCGAAGATCGGGCACCCAACAGGCAGAGGCTGTGACCAAGGAGGTCAACAAATTATTGGAAGCTGAAGCTATCAGAGAGGTCCACTACCCTGTGTGGTTAGCCAACACGGTCGTGGTCAAAAAGAAGGATGGGAGCTGGAGGGTCTGTGTAGACTTCACCGATCTCAACAAAGCTTGTCCCAAAGACATCTTTCCCCTCCCCAAGATAGATCAGCTGATCGACGCCATTGCCGGGCATGAGAGAATGAGTTTCCTCGATGCATACCGAGGTTACCATCAAATTCCAATGCATGAGCCTGATCAAGAAAAAACCGCGTTCATAACACCCAGGGGCACCTACTGTTACAAAGTAATGCCCTTCGGGTTAAAAAACGCCAGTGCGACTTACCAGAGGCTGGTGACCAAGATGTTTCAGAACCAGCTCGGTAGGACGGTCGAGGTCTATATCGATGACATGGTCGTTAAGTCTAAAAGGTCACAGGACCACTTGACTGACCTACATCAAACCTTCTCCGTCCTCAAACAATACAAGCTCAAGCTAAACGCCTCCAAGTGTGCATTTGGCGTCGGCTCGGGCAAGTTCCTAGGCAGCCTGGTTACTAGGCGCGGAATCGAGGCCAATCCCGATCAGATTTCGGCAATCAGGGCCCTCCAGAGTCCGACCTCGACGAAACAGGTTCAGAGACTTACCGGGATGGCAGCAGCACTGAACCGCTTCATCAGCCGAGCTTCAGATAAATGCCATCCCTTCTTCCAGCTCTTGAAAAAGAGCTCCGGGTTCCAATGGACCCCGGAGTGCGAAAGTGCTCTCCAGCAACTCAAAGTATACCTCTCCTCCCCTCCCCTGCTTTCCACGCCGGTACGGGGTGAGGTCTTATACCTATATCTGGCAGTCTCGGATCATGCAGTAAGCTCTGTACTCATCAGAGAAGATGACAGGCAGCAAAGGCCCATCTATTACACAAGCAAAATCCTGCTGGATGCCGAGACAAGGTACCTGCCACTGGAAAAGCTCGCCTTTGCACTCGTTAGTGCTTCGTGCAAGCTCTCCCACTACTTCCTGACATATTCTATAGTGGTTGTGACCGAGCACCCACTCAAGTCCCTCTTCAAGAGAGCAGACTTCTCAGGAAGAGTGTCTAAATGGGCTGTCGAACTCGGGCAATACGATATCCACTATCAGCCCAGAACGGCCATCAAAGCCCAAGTACTGGCCGACTTCATTGTAGAATTCACTTCTCCTAGTTCGGCACCGAGCCATCTCGACACCGAACTGGGGGGCAAGGAGGCGGGGACTTCGGCCGAGACCGAACAGGAGCGGTCCTGAAAACAGTTCCTCGACTCATCTTGGAAAGTTTTCGTCGATGGGTCCTCCACCTCCAAAAGGGCTGGCGCTGGCGTAGTCCTCCAATCTCCAGAGGGCCTCGTCATTGAGCAAGCCCTGACCCTTGACTTCAAAGCATCTAACAATGAAGCTGAGTATGAAGCACTAATTGCAGGGCTGGGCAGTGCAAAAATCCTGGGGGCACAACAACTGGTGATCTTCAACGACTCACAGCTGGTCACAAGCCAACTCAATGGGGATTACCAGGCCCGTGATGACAGGATGGCAGCCTACCTAGCCCACACCAAGCAACTCCTATCTCAGTTCCAAAAGGCTGAAGTCAAGCAGATAGGCAGAGACTCCAACTCTCACGCCGATGCCCTTGCAAACCTGGCCTCCGCTGTCGAGGCAGGAAGAAAAAGAACTGTCGAAGTGGAAGCACTAGACAGACCGAGCATACAACTTCAACTGCCTCGGCAGATTATGTGCATTGATCTCGGTCCGAGCTGGATAGATGAACTTATCTCCTACCTCAAGAATGACCAGCTGCCCGAGGACAAGAACCAGGCCCACAAAATCAGGCTAAAGGCAGCCCGATTCTGGCTCTCTCCGGATGGCAAACTCTACAAAAAGTCCTACAATGGCCCTTACCTCCAGTGTGTTCACCCGAGCAAAGTCGAGGCTTCCTTTATGAAATCCATGAAGGGATCTGCGGCAGCCACATCGGAGGTCGGTCACTAGCTTACCGAGCTATCAGTCAGGGATACTGGTGGCCCTATATGCAGAAGGACGCACAGGTCTACGCCAGGAAATGTGAGAAGTGCTAGAAGTTCTCTCACTCTCTCCATCAGCCAGCGCACGACCTAAGTCCTCTTTCCAGCCCCTGGCCCTTCGCTCAATGGGGACTGGACCTCGTGGGACCACTCCACCGAGCTCCAGGGAACAAAAGATGGTTGATCGTAGCAACTGACTACTTCACCAAGTGGATAGAAGCTGAAGCGCTCTCCTCCATCACCGAAAAGGACACCAAAAACTTCGTATGGAGGAACATCGTGACAAGATTTGGAGTGCCTCGAGCCTTGGTCTCGGACAACGGGACTCAGTTCGACTCCAACTCCTTCAAGAGCTTCTGTCAAGATCTTGGGATCAGGAACTACTTTTCCACTCCAGCTTACCCCCAGAGCAATGGACAGGCTGAAATCTCTAATAAGGTGGTGCTCGATGGACTCAAAAGGAGACTAGACCGAGCCAAAGGGAGATGGATAGGAGAACTTCCGAATGTCCTTTGGGCATACAGGACTACCCCGAGGCGCTCGACCTCGGCAACTCCCTTCTCCCTAGCCTACGGGATGGAAGCTGCAATTCCACTTGAGGTCGGTCTCCCGACCCTCAGGTCGGAACTGTTCGACCGAGGCCAAAATGATGCGAGCCTCGCCATAGAGCTCGACTTGGCTGAGGAACGAAGGGATGCCGCAGCCATCCGCCTCGCTTCCTACCAGCGACAGTTGGCTCGAGGGTACAATCAAAGGGTCAAAGAGCGAAAGTTCTCCCCTGGAGAATTGGTCTTGAAAAAGACTCTTCCAGCAGAATGAAGTCCCAGCGAAGGAAAGTTTGCACCGAACTGGCATGGGCCATTTAAGGTGACTTCAATAGCTGGGCAGTCCGCATATAGACTTGAGGACATGGAGGGTAGAGAGCTGCCACGCCCGTGGAATGCCACCCACCTCAAGAAATTCTATTTTTGAGATGTAATCGGACTCTGGAAGTTAATAAATTGGTTCTTTTTATAGAATACGTTTTTACTTTCCAAGTGTCTCCTGTTCTCAAAGAAAATGGCCGAGTTATGGAACTCGGTATGTACATACAACTCGGTCACAGAATCAGCTTGTATTATTTGTTCGGTTACCATAGTCAGCTACTTCGGCCCGGTCAATAGACCAGTCGAGTTCTGATTATAAAACCAGACTTAGCTTTGGTCACAGGACCGAGCACCCTTAGTTTTTCCGAGATCGGTGCTTGTTATGATTGCAGGATCAATATGGCACCTCGGGTTACAAAATTGAGTACATTAAGCACGGTTGCGGCCGAGCTTATTTTCTTTGTCTTATTTCCTGTTATTTATTCTGGTTGTCAAGCCAAACACATAAAGAAAGGAAGAAAGAGCAAAGAAACATTCGCCACAGATGTTCAAAATTGGAAACAAAGCCAATTTCATTTAAAAACGGAGAACGATTACAATTGTCTTCCCCAACAAAAACAAAAAAGAGATACAAATCTCCCCCCAACACAGAAAAATCAAAAAAAAGTTACATTATATCTTTTTTAAGCCACTGCCCCCTCGGTGCCATCAACAGCAGCGTCCTCCACGACTTCGGCAGTCATTTGACTGGCGTCAGAGTTAATTCCAGGGGCAGTGTCTTCGGCTTCCCTCACAGGGACCTCAGGCGCTTGGCTCGGTGTGGGCCGAGGAGGAGGAAACTGGGGGATCTCTGTATACACGGGGCTATCCTCGGGGACACCTGCTACTCTCAACGAGCTCGTCCACCCCAGCCTCCAGGCCTTCAGGCTGACCTTCCGGACTTGGGCAATATACTGTTCGGTGGCCTCTGCCACCCCTTCATCGAAAGCCTTGTCAACGTCAGCCCGCAGTTTGTCAGCATCGGCGCGGAGTTCAGTCTCTACCTCCTCCCACCTCTTCTCAAGCTCGGCCGTTGTCTTAGCTTGGTTTTCCAATTCCGCTCTGGCCTTATCAAGCTCGTTTTTAAGGCCCGTGGCGTACGTTTCCTGCTCGGCTGCCTTCTCTTTTATTTGGCCGAGCTCAGCCTCGAGTTCAACTTCCCTCTTCTCCGCCCTCTCTGCCCGAGCATTGCTCTGGTGGGCTTTCTCCTCCGACACCAGACCCCTTTGCAGAATCTGAGAAAACAAGTGTTACACGGGGGTCAATATCAGAAGTACAGAAGTCAAAAAAGAAATGCAAAGCTCAGAAGAGGGAATTACCCTGAGGGCGTCAGCCATCTGGGCCACGTCCAGCTCCACCTCGCTCAGCTTCATGTGTTCTGCCATGTCTCCAGGCAGAGCGCAGGCGTGCGCGAGGGCACTGACAACAGAAGTGCCGTCAGTCAACCGGCCGACCGACGACAACGACTGGCCATCCTCCAGCAGGAAACTAGGGTTCCAGAGCGGAGGGCCGAGTAGCGGCGAGCGCCGAGGAGCGGGGTTGGGCTCATCCTCGACTGGATCTACGATCCTAGGCCTTTTTCCCAACCGAACCGAGTCCCGACGGGATTTGGTGGGACGCTCAGTCGCTGTGGAGGGCTGAAGAGTAGACTGAGTCGGGGGAGAGACGACTGTATCCTCCAAGTTCGGAGGGAGAGCGGTTCCCGAGGGGGTGGGCGAGTCTCCAAAGATAACATCCTCGAGGCTCAAAATTGCCACACGGCGTCGCCCCATCTCGGTCTCTTCGTCCGATCCAGAAGATAGGAGAATCACAAGCTCCTCTTGCCGAGCCTCCTCGGATTCGCCCTCTGACTGGCGCTCCTCTTCGGAGTCGGTCTCTGCAGCGCTCTGGACGTGTGAAGGACCGGCTTCGGTAGAAGCTCGAGAAGGTACGATCTCGGAGGGCACTTGTGCAGACCCTTCAGCTAGAGTTGTTTGCTCCTCGGCTTCGGCTAGGGTTAGGACTTGCTCCCCCCGGAGGTTCTCGTGCCGTCTTCTTATAAAAGATCGGTACACGGGCTCATATCTAAGAAGGGCCGAGGCTGATCGGGTCTGGTGACCCTTGTAACTGTAGATTCTTTTTAACCAGGCGACGTTTCGTCGCCACCTGGAGTTCTTCTTCTGCCGTTTTCTCTCCTTGTGACCTGCACGTCAAGCAATTGAGCATCAGTTCGGCAGAACGGAAGTACATCAAAAGATTAGAAATTGAGATATTTACTCGGTGGTACTCCGAGACGACCGGGTATGTGATCCACCCTGGGCTCTCCGGGGGCATACTCCCAGCTCCCGGTGATGTAAAGGCAGTCATCCCCGGCGTATTTCGTGTTGTCCTCGAGCTCGTTGATTATGGGATCCCCCTTCAACCGAACTCGGAGGTAGTATGCGTCGTCCTTTGGAGATCGACAGAGGTCATAAACATCCTCAATGTCCTCGACGCCAAGGTTGGTTCCCAATATCCTATTGAGTTCGGCTATACCCATAATTATCTTGTAACCATTGGGCATTAGCTGACAGGGGGTAAGGTTCCACCTCCTGAGACAGGCCCTCAGGAGGGGATGGACTGGGAATCTCACCCCGCCTTCGATTATGGCCACTAGTGGGAAGGGCATCCACCCCTCTACAAGAATCCGAGGTCGGATTCGGTCACCAGGCTCATCTGCCCTAATCTGGACGCTCTCTGGTATCTGGTATTTTCTCCTAAGCTCTGCTAGGGCAAGCTCTGTGTCTATCCAGTGTCTATATACCCCCATCTTCCCCAGCATAGACCGGAATACAGGTGACGGCGACGGAGAAGAAGGACAGAGAGCACACACCCCCAAAAGAAAAAGACCCCAGAGAAGGAAAAATGGCAGAAGGGCAGAAAGGAACTCACTAGGACACAGGGCCGGAAGGAATGTTGGGATAACGGAAACTCGAAGCTTCAAAAGGCAATAGATGGACTTCTCGGACGGCGATGCTTCAGGCAGATCTCAGGCAGAAGCTCCAAACGCAGTGACAGCAAAAGTGGTCCTCCTTCGAGGACGAGGGTTTTTATACAGAGATGAAGATCTCTTCGTATCCCGAAAGGCGCGCGTGCAGACACCGCCTCGAGCACGCCACCCGTCTCCTCGATAAGACGCCACAACCATCGGGGACGTGACACGTGGCAGCATCGCGTCGCCTTCATGATGATATGGGCGGGCTATTAAACCGCCTCCAGACAGCCAGGCGCTATTAAATGCGCCTCGGAAAGCAAAACAACACCCTACGCTTTTTTATAAGCTACGGGATCGGTTTCGGGAAATTCCCATCCTATCACTCCCAACCCCGTGGTGTCATCAAGACCCCGAAGTCAGGAGCAGGGGGCAATTGTGTGGACTATTTCCACCGAAACCGATGTTACCCTGTCCTCGGTAACGGTACCGATTAGAAAAGGTCTTAACCCCCATCTCTCCGGCACAGCAGCATCTCAGCCGTTGTCAAGGTGGGACTGGTCCCGGTAGAAGTACCGACCACATCCTTCCGAGCTCAGCCTCGCGCCGGCATCCTTGTCCGATCTCGGGCATAGCTGACCTCGGTGCCTTCTCCAGTTCGACCCCTCGGCCGAGGTGAACACTGGGCATCCAGTCCCCATTATGAGATTGGACAGGTGCTTTATAGGGAGTCCCTGACAAGTAGGGTGGCCGCCGGCCATTGATAAGGGCTCGTTCCTATCAGCAGATCACATCCACATTTATGTGAGGGATTTGAGGGGAGATCTGATGGGACAAGTATCCTCACCTACCCCCACTAAGGATCCCAGGTGTGGGCTGACGGGACAAGTATCCTCACCTACCTCCACTATGGAACCTTCTACTCTCCTCTATATATGCCTGCATGAAGAGTCATGAACAGGTACACGCAATATACAGCCTGCACTGTTATTCTGCTAACATCTTCTTCTCCACTTCACCCTAGTTCAGTGACTGCACTAACTCAAGCGTCGGAGTGCCTTTGGCTGACAGCAGCCTCGGGCCCTGACCGCTCTTTCTTCCCTTTTTCAGGATTCAGGCCATCGGCGACTTCTCCGATCAGATAAACAAGATTTCCCTAATCCCCTTCATCATCTAAACTAAGTCCGTAATTTTTAGGCACGCACACTTTCTATGTTCGTCTTCTTCTGTACAAGTAATGCTCATGGTTTGATAACCTGAGAAGTGAGAATGAAACTTTCTATGTGTGCTTTCAAAGTGACTCTATATGAATTTTGTGAAAAAAAGATAGGTGAATGATTGATTATACAAGGTTAAGTGGTCATGGAAGGTCAAGTCCAGTCCTTACATGTTCAGCTCATTTTGTGAAATCCAAATCATTCAAAAGAAGTGCCCGTGCGAGGTTTTTTATTTCTTGCCATGAAAAGGAGATTCATTAAACAAAAGTCAGGAGGGAATACAGAGACAGGTACAACAGACTAGAAGAGGCCATACAATCCATCATTAAACACAGCAAAAATGATTGAAGTAGCAAATGATGTATGGGTCTCAAAGTTCATTGTCTTTTTTATTTGTGATTCACATTGAAGTAGCACATGATGTATGGCAATATGGATATACTCACAGCACACTAGCGCAGACACATGAACAATATCAAATTAGATGGATCAATTGTGATTCACACTAATTATCCTGGGAGCACAGTGCTTTGTTTTCCTAAACAGAGCTCAAAGCGATTAAATGCACTGAAAGATGGCAGTAGAAAAAAAAAAAAATACAAACATAAAAAACTGAACAGCAGATGATAAAGAAGGCAGCAGAGTTCAGGCAACTTGCAGATGTCTAGCCAAAGAAATCCTTTTACTACTCTTCAGGATTTTTTGGGAGATCAAACTCCATTTTGTATAAAGTATTTTGTTTTGATACCTTGGTATACTTCTTTCTTCGTATTTTGCTCTAGTGGTATCCTCGACCAATGGCCTCTGCTCTCTGTTGTATTTTGGAGCAAGAGCATCTGTTCTCTGTTTCTGAGGTTTTTGCCTCTGCTTTCTTTTTTGAGGCCAACATTTCGGTCCGTTGAGGGAGGGATTGTTGAGGTCAACGTCCACCCTCGCTCCTAAGCAGTTATAATTGTGGTCGAGCCCTCGCCCTCACCATAAAACTATTATTGTGCCGTTTCCTATCATTAATTGATTTTGGGACAATTGGTTTTGGGATAAATGGTAGCTCAATGGGGTGTAAGATCCTACACCACCGGATTGCCAAAGCTAGAATTTTTTCTCATCTTTTCTATGGCAAACATAAAAATCCATCGGTACAGCATATGTGTCCGAATTGAAACCACTAACAATCAAGACCAGCATGAGGCTGCTTGGAACCACAAATAGATTGATCACATGGCATGGGCTTACAAACATTGCATTATAATTACAATATTTTCATCACATGAGTGATCAATTTGACGGTGGACTCCACTTCTCAAGTTTAATTGCTCATGATGCTGATACACATGGGGGTCATGAATTTGAGCTGTATAGATTTTAGAGGCAGGCTGTACTGAGGTACTGAATCAACTCGAGCATTGAAGGATCTGGACTAATATTTATTGTAGATCAAAATCTACTAAAGCTATTATGTTGGGCTTTTTTGTCCATTTGATCTACGATATGAAGTCATAACATAGAAAGCAGATTACTTTTTAACCATTGGTAAATTCTATTATATTTTAACTTGTTAATAACGGTGATCTGTATTGTTCCATGACAAAAAAGTTGGAAGATAATTGACAGTTACATAAAGAGAGATGTAGTTGCTTACGTTGATGGAGACTAGAAGAATGAATACTTTGCTTCTGCCATTAGAAAAGGAGGTTGGCAAAAAGGAAAGAGGAGGGAAAAAGATACATTGCTTGGGCCATTGAAAAAGGAGGTGCGTGTTACCCCTTCTTTTTTTCTTTGGTAAAGAGGTGACAGATAAAATTAACAAAACAGGTATTGGCAACTCATTTCATGGTTTTTCCATGCACTTGTGAAAGCAAGAGTTGGAAGCCAGACCAAAGAATTAAATGGCAGAAGTCACTTATGGAGCAGACGCGATAGCACTGGACATTGAAGGTTTGGAGGCTGCTTGGACCCGCAGTTAGATTGATTGCATGGCTCGGGCCTGCACACATTGCACCAACTACAATATTTCAATCACATAAGTGATCACTCTCATAGTGGGCTCAAGGTCAATTGGTGTGAAATCTGGTTGATGCTGATAGGCATTGCGATCATGAATTTGAGCTTTTATAGATTTTAGGGGCAGTCCATACTGATGAAATTATAACTCAAGCATTAAAGGATCCGGACTCATATTTGTTCTCGATCAAGAATGTACTAAAACTATTTTGTCGACCAGAATAAAACCCAGACTGGTTGTCCAAAGCCATTGGCAAGTGGCCCTTAAACATGGACTAAACCTATTCAAACGGTTGACTTTGGACATATGGTAACAAAAACCCAGGGCAACTTGGCAACTTCATCCACGACCAGGTGGGGACCAGTCCAGATGACAGGAACGCCCCACCATGCCACTCAACCCTAGGCAATAGAACTGATCTTTTATGAAGAAATGAAATGGAAAGGATTAAAGATGATTAATCATCATAGAGTCTCCAACCAAGCCCAGTAATCGCATGACAGCTTAATTGGGTTCGTGCGCTCCAGCTGTAAAGATGACCATGCTTTCCCACGTGATCAAGTTGAGACCATGCTTTCACATGCCAATCGAACCGTTGAATCATTTGATAACGTGACTTGATAAAAAGAAGAGAACCTGACCTGAGTTGGATCTATCTAAAATGATCAGGTGGGATCCACCTAAAATGGTCAGGTATTTACCTTTTCTATCAATTCTTTAAAAGGAAAAAGAAATAAAAATAAAATAAAATAAAAACGTTGCCTCAAAAGAAGAGGAAAGAAAGGACGACGAGCATGCCTTTGCAGATGAAAACCACCACTCTAAAGCAGGGGGCGGACCCACATGTCAACATCTGGGGCTCCGCCAACTTAAAAAAAAGCCCATAGGGCCCTAAGGCCCGTAGGCCCAACCCCTACTTTAAAAACTCATCAACCCCCTTTCCTTTCCCCAATTCCAAAAGAAAAACCGAGAGAAGTCTTCTTTCTCTTTCAACACTTGTCCGGTAGAACCCCACATCAATCTCGGAGTCTCGGGCATCAGCATCGACTCACTGTTGTCATCTTCTCCGGTGGGTATTTCTCTCATCCCTCTCTCCCACTCTCTTCTCTAGGGGAGGTTTTTTACGTTATGCTAGCTTCTTTTTGAAATAAAATAAAATAAAATTGGGATTGACCGATTGAGATAGTAATGTGCCATGACGTAAGTTTGAATGTGAGTGTTGTGGTTTTTCACTTGGGTATCTCTTGTTTTGTCTAATTCATGATGCTGACATGTTTGTTGAAATACCTCAGTATGTTTTTATATATATTTTTCTTTGGAGTACTTGGTGGAGAGATGGTTTGGCTGTGGATTGATGGGTTGATTTCTTTCAACGTTGTTGTTAGTTCTTCGAATTATGTATTTACTAAGATTTTCTATCCATGTAGTGCTGATGTTATATACCCCTTACTATCTTATTGAAAATTTTAAGATTAGAACCTAGTCAATTGGGAAGATGAAATTGATAGTAGGGTACTGCAATTAGTATTTAGGACTCATTTATATGTACTCTTAACTTGGCAATTGTTCTCCCTCGTCGTTTTATATCAACTGAATGTTTGCCAAGTTCTGATTTTTTTGGGTGATGTCAGTCCAATCCTTTATTTATTTAATTTATTTTTTGTGGGGCCTGAACAACCAAATCCGACATGTTTCAGATGACAATAGGCACTATTGTGACATACTCAAATGGTTATTGAAAATATTTCATCTTACTTAGGATGTTTCAGCTTCACTTATAACATCATTGAGTCATGATGATTTCTTAAATATGTCATATTTGAGTTTCTTTATTAGATTAGATACAAAAGCAATGCTTTCTTTACTTCAATGATGATTTGTTTAGGGTCATTTCGAGTGACATAAATTGAGTTTGTTTGGTTTCACTCGATGAGATTGACAAATCCGAGCATCGAGAAATGGAACACAATTGACTTATTTGCACATTATTTTAACCAAGGTATTGATTGGTTATTCTCTTTATTCATTTGAACCAGGTATGGAAAAATATTATAAAAGAAAATCATCAATGGTAAATATGACTTCTGATGAGAGAACGCTATTTGATGTAATTAGTTTCTCGGTAAATGCAATAAATTGTTTTTTTTTTTTTTTTTTTTTTTTTTTTTGCCATTGCTAATATTAAGGTCATACGGTGAAATAATGATTGACCTTTTCAATTAACCATCCTCTGCCCCCCTCAATAAAAAATCCTGGATTCGCCAATGCTCTGAAGATCAAAACAGCAGCCACTGTTGTGGGAGACGCATCACCTTACATGTCAGACGGATCTTGATCCGGATTCTAAGTTGAAACAAATGCCCAGCCTTTAGACAATCCGATTTTGAAGGCCTATGTCTCTTTCCACTAACTTCATGTTCCAAATTAAAAAAATGAAAATTTTTTTTCCTGTCCCCGTTAAAAACACTTTTTCCTGGATTTTGTAAAAAAAAAAGACCCTGATTTGGATATTTTTCTTACATGTTAACTTAGCATGATTAGAGTTGAAGAAGAGTTAAAGGGGGCTGATGTGACAATTTTTTTTTAAATTCTGGTTTATTAGATGGAATATGTAAAAGTAGAGTGCCAGTTCGAAACCTCAACATCCGGTTTCTAAGCAATGATCCTCGCCAACTGCACCGCCTTTTTAAAGAAGTCAATTTCTTTTTTTGCTAAATTTTGAAAGAGACAAACATTGGTAAATATAAAAAGTAGGTATTAATTTTTTTAAATACTTGGGCCATTGAAAATGGAGCGAGTGGGCGTTATTGATCTCTTTTTATTATTCTTTGGTAAAGAGGCGAGGGATAGAATAACAAACACTCATGAGTCCGGATCACCTATCGCATTTGTTATACTTTCACCGTAAGTGGACCAATAATATCCCGCCAGGTTATCCAAAATTTTAGGTGATTTTCTTTCATTTGATTTAAACTTTTTAAACTTCAAAATCACCTAAAATTTTAAATGAAGTGGCGGAGTATTATTGGTTCATTCACGGTGAAGGTATAACAAATGCGATACGTGATCCAGGCTAACACTCACCATCTTTTGGGCATGCAACATTGTACAGATAAACAAAACAGTTATAATTGGCAACACATTCCACTCTTATCCGTGCTCCTTTCCAGGCAACAAGAGTTGGAAGGGAGAAAAAAGATCCAGCAAGAATTAAATGGCAGAAGCCACTGGTGAAGCACAGACCTTCGCAGTGGACATTAAAGATTTCGAGGCCTCCCCAATTTCTTCCCCTACTACTTCTGAAGATGACAAAGAGGAAATTGCTACTTTTAGGAGGGAGGATCTGAATCGAAATTGGATATCTTCAATCAAAGGAAAGATTCGTCTTGAGCCAAATTTATTAAAATCATCATCCGCTAGCGAATCATGCTTAATCCACCGATTCCCGAGTTGGCTTCGTCAAGAAAACTCCACTGGATACGAACCAAAAGTAATCTCGATAGGCCCATTGCACTACGAGAAAAGACAAGGCGAACTACGAGCCATGGAAGAGCACAAATGGAAATATCTACATGATATTGTCTCTCGGAAACATGAAGGCTGGTTGGAGGATTGTTTAGCCGCTGTTAAAGGGTTGGAGGAAAGAGCCCGGAGTTGCTACTCAGAGGTAATACCACTTGACAGCGATTCTTTCGTGGAAATGATGGTTCTCGATGCTTGTTTCATCCTTGAGTTATTTCAAGGGTATAATCTCAGAGATTGCAATGATTTCTTCTTTCAATTCCCATTTCTGAAGGAAGCAATACGTTTTGACTTGCTTTTGCTGGAAAATCAAATTCCCTTTTTCATTCTGGAACGACTTCATGCTCTGATAGATGATGCTTCGAGCAAATCTCCTCCTTTGGTAGAGAGCGCTCTACATATCTTTCTTCCATACAATATGACGGTGGTAAACAGAGTCATTCGTTCTAATATAAATATCCAGCATCTACTTCATTTACTGCATGCATGTTACACTGCCTTAGTCGAAACTTGTCCAAAACCATATATGCCAAATACTATCCCAGGGATCCCTCGTGCATCCGAACTTGGAAAGTTAGGAATCAAGTTTAGAGAGAGGGATGTCTTTGAGAGTGAATTTTTGGACATAAGGTTTGAGAAGGGATTCATTGAGATCCCTTACATACCAATTTTGGAGAATACGGTGAAAAACGACAGACGACTTCTTAACCTCGTTGTTTTTGAGCAATGTTATCCCCACTGCAGGAAATATGTCACAGCATACGCCATTTTCATGAATTCCCTCATCAACAGCGGGAAGGATGTCAAAATTCTTTGTCGGAAAGGAATCATCAGGGACGGTCCAGGGATTGAGGAACTAGTGCCACGTCACTTTGACAACATGACAGAAGGGGTAATGTTGAACTATGCGGATTTCTATTTGTCAGATGTTTGTGCGAAAATCATTAAGTACAGTAAAAGAAGAACACCAAAATTGAGAGCCTCCTTCAAGTCGTATTTGCGTGGTTACTTCAAAAACCCGTGGGCAATCATATCTGTCTCTGCTGCCGTTCTCCTGCTGCTGCTTGCTGTGACACAAACCTTCTTTACTGCATTTCCCAAGTTTGCATATGGAAATTAGATTTTCATACCTTCTATGTGGTGTTGTATTGTATTGTTTAACATACGTTTGCTGGCTTTCTACTTTGGTATTACAAAAAGTGCATGCTTTGAATATGTATGTAGTCGCGTGTCAGCTTCTGTAAAACAAATAATGCTCATGGTTTGATAACATGAGAGTGAAACTTTCTGTGTGCGCCTTCAAATTGACTTTATATTAAGTGTGCGTGCCTAAATTGATACGGGCTTAATGAAACTGCAGTGAAGTTTCTTGGGAAAGATTGAATGCTTGAAACCTGAAAGGGAAAGGAAAACAAAGGTCAAAGACCTTAGCCGAGCTTGGCCAAAGGCACTCTGATACTTAAGTTAGTTCAGTAACTAGACAAATGTTGAGTGAAGGCATATGAATGCGTGTGTTAATGCGTACCTTTTTCTGGATTAGCTCTTTCCTTATATAGGCTGAGAGTCCTGCGGCTCATCCTGGTTTCTCGGTGGTAGAGTCCTACTCGGACAATACCCTATCTTCCAGGGATTGTGGATATAACCACCGGATAAGGATAACTCTTTATCTTATCCAATGCCTATTCTCGCCTCTCAGCACGTTCTATAACATAACTGAATCTTTATAGGAGTACAGTTGTAACTGATTAAGCATCAGTGCTCATCTCGGTTAGCCGAACCGAACTGAAGATGATTTCGAGGCCAAATATGACCTTAACATGGACGCATTCTGGCACTATTACCGAGATGCATTAAACCGAGACCAGGATATACCTAGTTGGTACTTTTACCGAAGCTTGTATGACCTTAATATGGACGTATTCTGGCCCTATTGTCAAGATGCATTAAACCGAGACCAGGATATGCCTAGCTGGTACTTCTACAGAAGTTAAAACAATCTCGGTATTATGAAAATATCCATATACATTAGTTGGTACTTCTACCGAAGCTAAAACAATCTCGGTAATATAAAAATATCCCCACACACTAAGTATATTGTGAAAACTATAGGGGTAGGAGGGTCCGCAGGGTAGGTCGCCTGCGGTGGGCTGGAAGAACCGGGGCGGAGGAGGCATAGAAAGAAAGATATATGAGAGAGAGAGAGAGAGAGAGAGAGAGAGAGAGAGAGAGAGGGGGGGGGGGGGGGGGGGGCTTGTAGTGAGAGAGAAAGGAGGAGGAGAAGGGTCGGTTTTAATACATTTTGAGTGTGTGTGAAGGAGCAAAGAGTGATGAGTTTTGTTGAGAGTATCTGCCAAGGGACTCTTCATTTATTTGACAGTTGCAAGTGGGACCATTTCTCATAGTCATAGATAACGGTAGCAGTAATAACGGGTGAAAAGGCAATGTGGTTGTAGAAAAGGAAAAAAAAAAAAAAAAGAGAGAAGACAGTGGGGTTATTTTTTTTGCAATTTTTCTAATTTTTTAATTTTTGAATTGTAAATTACCTTATTGCTAAATTAGCCTAATCCATTAATCCAGGTCCTCTTTGATCCATAAATCGCTTACTCTTTGTGTCGAGCCTCTAAGCTGCCCAATTACAATCACGATAATTAATACTCCGAAACCCCACTTTGGATGAGAAGCAATGCCTCTTACTTTGGAACATCTAAAGCTTCTGTTTTTTTTTTTTTTTTTTTTTTTTTGAAAAGTCTTATCTTGATATGTCTAATTCATTTGGAATTAAATAAACTTATTGCACTAATAAAATCAGATAATAAAAATTATCTTATAGTAATAATAGATTTGAATAAATAGTTATACAGGTTAAATAGTACAAGCAAATTGCAATGTTATTAGAGTTATATGGTAAGTTTGTGCAAAAATATAGTAAGAAGTGTTTGATTGCTTCATATATATTCTAAAAGGTCTTGTCCATGAATATAAGACTTTGGAGATTTGAATCCAGAGTTGTATTTCAATATGTTTTGACCTGAGAATATGGATTCAGGACAATTATACACACATATTAAAAATATATATACATTTTAAAGGCCAAGATGGCTTGAGTTATGTTCATATTTGTGAGTCTATTTTAATCATTTACCATTTAATAGCCTCCACTTATATATATATACACACACACACACACACACATATATATATAAATATTATTTTAAGCTCTTTTATCTAATTATACTAATGCATTCTACATCTTATTTTTATTTGAATCTAGGATTAGATCCATTTTTTTAAAACTTGATGTCAGATCTAGATACAACAAATGTTCTATGTTGGATTTGAGTTTGGGTCGAAATCCACAATTATTTAATTACCCCGACTTAGACCTGTTTGCGTCCCTATTTACATCCCTAGTAAGGCCCATCGCTGAATGGTCTCATTGTGTTTTATTCATTGGATGGCCTGATTCACTTCATTTAATTAGATACCACCCTTATTCCCACCACTTGGCACAAATTTTTATACCTGATATGAGTGGCAATGCTGAAAATAATGTTTGTAGGCCACAAAATAATTGGCCCCTGTGAATAAAATGAAAGAAGAGCTGTTACACCTCATCCCGAGTTAATGAAGATTAATTTTAGTTAATCTAGATTAACATGATTTAAGCATGATTAATCAACTTATTGGTGATTAACGATTAGTATGGATCGAATTAGTCTCAAATAAATGAATTAAGCATGATAGAATGAATTTGGAAGAGAATGACTTAATAGAGTTGATTTTAGACCCAAATTAGTGAATTAAGGACTATGTTGTAAATACGGATTTATGCGTATTTTGTCGAATACGGTAAAACTTGATGTCGACATGTGTATCTTGATGAGTATAATAATTTTCATAATATATACATGTTCATTTGATTTCAAATGAATCAAATGAGTCTTGATTTGACTCAAACTTAAAATGAGCTTAAAAGTAGGGGTTAAGTTGCAAATTTCTTTTTTATAAGTGTCAAATGAAACCCAAATAACATTCATACGAATGTTCCAGCAGTAACATCTTAGAGCTTAACCTAGGTTCTTCTTCTTTCACTCTTTTCTCAAGTTTTTTTTGTCAAAGAGTTAGACTTAAGAGAGGGAAATTGATTTCTACATTTTCCTCATCATTTTCTTCAATCTTTTTGGAGCAAGAGTTAGAAGGAAATCTTAGATTTTCCTTTCTGTAAGTTACAAGTAAGTGAACTTTTAGATTTATAGAGTTTTGGAGTTCTAATAAAGTAATTGTGGTAGTATTAGCTTAATAGCTTATGGAAAATTTTGTTTTGGGATTGTTCTTGATGTTAAGTTATCAAAGATGGTTTTGATTAGAAATTCTTGATCTCAAAGTCAAGCTAGTAAAGGGGTTTTGAATCAAACTTGACTAAAAGGCAAGTATAAATAGTTACTAGTGAATATATGTTAATTGATGTGGTTTTATTTGATTTGTTATGGCCGTGGGTTTGATCTATGTTGTTAGGATTGGAGTTAATTTGAATGAATGAATTGATTAGATGATGGTTAATAGATTAGAGGTATTATTTATGTGTATATATGAAGTGATGAATGATGGAGGAACATGAGGTTCCATTTGATTGCAGGATATGTATGGTTTGAATGTAAAGAAGAATGGAGAAAAATCAGTTTCAGAAGCCTGAAACTGAAATTCGTTTCAGGGATTTTTATGATTCAAATTGAATCAAATGTTCTGTTTATGAGCATAAATGGTTTATAAATATTAATCTAATGACTAATTATAATAAATTAAGGGATAATAACCAATTACGCTTTCCATTAAGTAATATCCTTGGATTTGGATCCACGATGAATTGAGTGTTAACCAAAGCTGAATAGTTGTAATTCGATAATAAAAATTAGTTTCTAACGCTAACCGATAAGACATTGATTAGTTGACCGAAATTAATAAAATTTCATAATTAATTTCTGAGTTTTAAGGAAAAGAGCCTATTGATTATATCAAGGCCATTGTTATTGTGTATACCTCCATGGGTGTTAATTAAAGGGATTTTAATGTACAAAATTCACATAAATTGTGATGTCCATCAAGAATAACACGTACATTAAACAACTGAGGATTACACTTAAATGGTTAGTAATACTTAAATGAATTGTACATTGGAGTGTAAATTGAATTAAATCCAGGAAGGATTGTGCATTGGATTTGATCGTATCGAATTGAATCCATGAATTATAATTGAATGGAATTAATATGTGAATTGTATTGTTTCTTTTGAGTTTAATACTACATAGTGATTTCAATAATGCTGATTAGAACTGTTTTTGCTGCAGCAAATTATTTGGGAGTGTTCCGGAGCTCTGTGGTGATGTCAGTTGTCCATGGCTAGGGCACTGATAAATCCCACAATATATGAATCCTTTTATATGGAAAATGGAAATTCTTCCTTTTTAGGAAGATGTGATTTGATTAAAAATGCTACTGTAGTTTGCCCAGTAATAGGACTCTTATTAATTATGAATTGAATTTGTAGTGGTCTAACAATGAGTTAGACGGATTAAATGTATAATTAGCATGTTCAATCATGTAATTGTTTATACATTACTGAATTGTCAAATTTATAGTGTTATTGATGGCATTACAGGCACAGCTGCCCATGCCGGTCCTTTTGAGGCCACAGCGCCAACGGAGACAACCAGTCCGGTTCCTCCAGGAGGATTAGTTGAGTGAAAGTGAAGCAATATCATATGATTATGATATTGAAACGAAAATTGAAATGAAAACTTTTGTTATGGAAATATGTTTGGAAACGTTTCACACTTTTCATTCCTTCCATTGTATTTCAATGTGCAAGTGAATATTGTTCATATAGTATATGAATTTTTGTTTTATACAGAAACAATTGTATATTTGTATATTCCGAATAATGTGTTATTTGATATTCCGTGTGAATTTTATGTGATTGAAGTTCACGGGAGTAAGTATGCGTCATGACTCGGGATTAACTCGAATTAGTCATAATATCGGGCTCGGATCGTGTCAAGAGCTGTGCAAGTGTTGCTACTATTATGTTTTCATCCCTTAAACCTTCAACAAGCAAGCAGTGTGGGTCATTTCTAATGCTCACTCACTCCCACTAGACCATGACAGATCACATCCTTAGTGGGTCATGTAGGGGTTCTAATCCAAATGAAGAATAGACAGATACTTGGAGGATCCCGACGCACATTGATGTGGTGCTCATGTGCTGTGGGTCCCAATTCTTATCGTATCATGACTGAAAGACACCTGTTTCATACGACTAAATTTAGGATGACAAGTCAAAAAGCTAGTGGCTAGAAGTGCTACCCTACGGCTCTAACCATTTTGACTACTGCATCTATCAGACCATGGCATTCAATGGGGGGCCATCTGATCCCACCAGATTAGTGAAGATAGCCTCTAGATAAGAACTAACTTTTCAGAAGTCTACTATATTCAATGTTTCTAGCCCTCCGATTAAAGCTCATGTGAATGGAAGTTTTACTTTCTGAAAGAACCTTAAAACGAATCTCCCAAGAATTTGGCATGCACCAAGGTAGCCCAAGCAGAAGGTGAACAACACGTTTAACAAGTTTACAACTTTTCACATGGTAGAAAGCAAGACGTGAAAGAAAGAATAAATCATAACGAGGGAGGGAGGGTAGAACTTTGAAAAAAAAATATATATATACAATTGCCTGTTTGGATGAGAAAGTATGGGGAGTAATCTTTGCACATTTTTCTTCATTTTTATTTTCTCTTCCTTTTCTTATTGTGCGGACCATTGCCTTTCATCTTCCGCGAAAACAAAGTTCCTAATTATTACCTCCCTTATGGGAATTGGACTTTCTCGCTGGCACAAAAGAGCAACATTTGCTTTTGGCTTTCCTTGATGAAATGCCATTGCACCAAACTGAAGATGGGGAAGGGTTGCACAAATGCGCTTGCACAAATGGGTCCTTGGTGCTTTTCGCATTTGGAATCCTTGAGTTGATACACATTTAGTGTTGACATTGATGTAAGCCTTATCCTTTGTTTAATTGGTCTAAAAAAGATGAATATTAGAAATCATTATACTTTTGGCTCAATTTGATAATAACCTAATTTAGATTCCACCGGACACTCCCCTCAGTCAATTGCAAAATACCAAAAAGCGATCCTTTTGAGTATTTTTGTTTCATATTCTCCCAATTTCTAAGCTTTTTATTAAATTATAAAAAATTTCCTTACATATTTATGGTTTTTTTTTTTTCTTCATACCATCATTTCTGAAAAAAAAAGATGACTTATTCATCTTTTCAACATAATTGGGACAAGGTTTTCATGATATCGATGATAATAATAATGATGATTTACTAGTGGTGGCTCCAGAAATTCGAATAAGGGGGGTCAATAAAAGACTTATATTCCGCAAATCAATGAAATTTGTTTTCCCCTTTAACAACATTTGTCATCTACTTTCGATAATCCGACAAATATAATATAAAACTATCAAATAATCTATTTCCGATAATCCAACAAAGATAATATTGAATTCTCAAAAAATATATATATATATTGTTACTAATAGTTTCTTAATCCAAATACATAAACTCCTACAGCTACCTTTAATAGGTTTTCATGTGTTGGAATTGTTGCATAATATCTTCATTATCAACAGTAGCAACCACATCATTTTCAATATATGTGACCAAACAGTCATTCATCCATTGATTTCCCATTCGCTTACGCAACTTGTTATTTACGTACGTCATTGCCGAAAAAGCTCTTACTACCGTCGCAGTCGCTACTGGTAAAATCAACGCCAATTTAGAAGGAAATAAACCAATTGGTATACATCCTTCTTTATCTCCACTAATTTTCTAGCAATGTTACCAATTCCTTTAAGTTCTAAAAACCCGTTGCTAAAGCGCATATCAGCAATGTGGGCCCATTACGCTTTTTTTATTTTGATAGACAGTTGCCCATTAACTTAGGCGGTGGGTATTTTATGATGACTTTTGTTCACTACCACAGCAACAAAGAAAATTTGTAAAGTTAGGTAATGTGTGGTGAAGCTCTTAAATTTAGTGGGGTCAAAAGCTTGCTATAAGTTCAATTCATGATATAAAAGATTTTATTTTTAAATATTTTTTCAGATCTCAGTGGGGTCAATTGACCTCACTGTGATCAATGTGGCACCACCCATGAATGTTAGACAGGGTCATTTCATGATTCCTCCTATGATGGATCACCAAAAATTAAATGGGCTCAAGCGAAGTTTTTAAAAATTAGTTGAATTTCATTGTCATGGCTGTGAAGATTAGAGTGTTCTCTAATTAGTTAGCTTTCATAACATCAAGTCATCAATCAGAAGAACTTAATTAGAGAAATCACTCCCTGGGCATGTGAATTATTATCACAGTGCTATATATCACTGCTCTAGACTAGAGAAAAAACATATAATATAGTGATAAATACATAAATAAAAGTCCAAATAGACTCTTTTAGTTCTAAGAAAAGTTTGAATCCTCATGTGCCAGGAAGAAGAGAAAAGCCTCCCCGGGCTTTATATATGATTCAAATTACTCAAAATAATTGCCTTCCCTTTTGTAATGACTTTGAGCAGAATTTCTCCGGTAAGGAGGCACCACCCTGAATTTAAGTACCATATGTATGAAATACATAGTACAAAAAGGTGTGGAGTCACATATAAAATTTATCAATCTGGCCTAGCTTAGGCATTATTGGAGAAAGGTTTGCCTTGCCCTAGAGCCTATACCAATATGTGGGAGAGAGAGTTTTACTTTTGACACTCAGAAGGGCAGCAAGTGTAAAATTTCCAGAGATCATTTGCGCCATAGGGTACGGGCGACATTAATTGATTGAGGTTTGGCTGATTGATTAAGTCAATGGGAGGGCTCTTGATTTTTGTTGATTTATGGAGCTTCCCTCAGCAGTTATAAAGGAATGAAAACCATAGTTAACTACCACCCAACCACCTAATTCTAATAATAAATGGTGTCCCTTATTTTGATTGGGATCTATTGCCTAACAAGTGCCTACCTTCAATGAAAATGTTTTAAAAATTAAAAGGGATTTTTACGTTCATGATAACCTCACCTACAGTGACAGCTCCAGGAATTTGAATCAGAAGGGTCAAGAAAAGACTTATCTTCCACAAATTGAATAAATTTGTTTTCCCCTTTATCAACATTTGTCATCTACTTCCGATAATTCAACAAATATAATATAAAATTATCAAATAATTTATTTCCGATAATCCAACAAAGATAATATTGAATTCTCAAAAAAAATATATTATTACTAATAGTTCTTAATCCAAATATATAAACTCCTACAGCTACCTTTAACAGGTTTTTATGTGTTGGAATCGTTGCATAATAGCTTCATTATCAACAGTAGCAACCACATCCTTTTCAATATATGTGACCAAACAGTCATTCATTCATTGATCTCCCATTCGCTTACGCAACTTGTTATTTACGTACGTCATTGCAGAAAAGCCTCTTTCTATCGTCGCAGTCGTTACTAGTAAAATCAACGCCAATTTTAGAAGCAAATAAACCAATTGGTATACATCCTTCTTTATCTCCACTAATTTTCTAGCAATGTTACCAATTTCTTTAAGTTCTAAAAACTCATTGCTTAAACGCATATCAGCAATGTGGGCCCATTAATCTTTTTTATATTTTGATAGACAGGTGGCCCATTAACTTAGGCGGTGGGTATTTTATGATGACTTTTGTTCACTACCACAACAACAAAAAAAATTTGTAAAGTTAGGTAATGTGTGGTGAAGCTCTTAAATTGAGTGGGGTCAAAAGCTTTCTATAAGTTCAATTCATGATATAAAAGATTTTATTTTTAAATATTTTTCAGATCTCAGTGGGGTCAATTGACCCCACTGTGATCAATGTAGCGCGACCCATGAATTTTAGACAGGGTCATTTCATGATTCCTCCTATGATGGATCACCAAATATTAAATGGGCTCAAGCGAAGTTTTTAAAAATTAGTTGAATTTCGTTGTCATGGCTGTGAAGATTAGAGTGTTCTCTGATTAGTTAGCTTTCATAACATCAAGTCATCAATCATAAGAACTTAATTAGAGAAATCACTCCCTGGGCGGCATGTGAATTATTATCACAGTACTATATATCACTGCTCCAGACTAGAGAAAAAAATATAATATAGTGATAAATACATAAATAAAAGTCCAAATAGATCCTTTTAGTTCTAAGAAAAGTTTGAATCCTCATATGCCAGGAAGAAAAGAAAACCCCTCCCTGGGCTTTATATATGATTCAAATTACTCAAAATAATTGCCTTGCCTTTTGCAATGACTTTGAGCAGAATTTCTCCCGTAAGGAGGCACCACCCTGAAATTTAACTACCATATGTATGAAATACACAGTACAAAAAGGTGTAGAGTCACACATAAAATTTATCAATCTGGCCTAGCTTAGGCATTATTGGAGAAAGGTTTGCCTAGTCCTAGTGCCTAGACCAATATGTGGGATAGAGAGTTTTACTTTTGACGCCCAGTTGGGCAGCAAGTGTAAAATCTTTAGAGATTATTTGCGACATAGGGTACGGACGACTTTAATAACACTAATATATGATGCAGCTAATGCTACACTTGGCATTCAGTTCAGATCTGTTGCATTTGTGCGTGGGAGAAATATGCAAAGAGAGGAAACGTACTGTTCTCATTTTCCGTATAACCCATCTTTCAGTTGTTTGGTGACATAAAAAAGGAAGAAATGGAACTCATTCAAGGTTATAAGAAATTTTCCTCCGGCCTTGCACTAGGGGTTTCTTGCATATTCATGCCTGCTAGATTTTCTTCTTTTTTATTGGGTTTGAAGTTTTCCATCCTTTTTCTCTTTTGAGTGAAGAAAGAAAAGAGAGAATAGGAAGGAGACGGCACGAGAGTCGATATTGTTGTAAAAGGTGAAATAAAAGAGATTAAAGTTAGCAGAAGGACTTTTCCGTTTAATAGAAATGATAAGGTCCTCTCTCGTGCACAGGCCACCAACGAATTTTTCGGATAAAATCTTCTATCGTACATGACCCTGTCCGCTAAATGGGAGCTTTCCTTTGATTAAACCACACTGCAAAGTCTTTCCATGAAAAGTGGAAAGGCCTTGAGATTTGTCGGTACGACCAATGAAGAGAATTAGGCGATACTCTACCATCTGCCTCGGTTGGTGCAATAAATGATTTGGCTCTTGAATCAGGACCATCCTTTTGAGTGGATCTGTCCGCGATAACCACTCAAGGTCTCTACGGTCATCGGCATCTTTTAGATGATGCAATGCAGGCTGCCTGCGGTGACACTGTGGATCCAAATGATTTGCTCAAGGTGTTTGTTAATAGGGTTTTTTCTCACAAGATCCGGTCTCGTCCTCGGGGTCCAGATCCCCGGTTTGGACCAATTGCCACGTGACCCTTTTTCCCAAAACAGTAATGCTGTGTTTGGGAAGGGAGGAGGGCTGGGGAGGGGAGGGAAAATTTGAGGGGGAAAGAAAATGAAGGGGAGGGGAGGGATTTGTTAGGTAGAGAGAAAAAGACCATTTTATCCTCACTTTTGAAAATAATTCAATTGAACAAAAAAGGGCAATTTTGTCTTTTCTCAAACTTTCCCCTCTTCCCCCACCCCATTTTCCACCCTTTCCAAACACACCGTGAGGTTTTAGTTAAGGTGGCCTTCGTTTGCAGGGAGGGGGATGATGATTGGTCTAATCAGGCCCCCACCCCCACTGTTTGGACCAAGGGGAGGACATCCGGATTCTCCTCCTCATCTTTTTTGTGATGAACACAAGAAAGTGTGTTTCATGTACTGCAAGATGCCAAAAAGAAGTAATTGTTGAGCTGGCATGATATGATTTGCTAGGACCTGGTAATAGTAGTTGAGCTCCCAGAAGCCAAAAGTCGTCCCCGCATAAATTCAATGCCTCATGCGGTCCTGCCCGTACAGCATTTTTAAATCAATGCAGAAACTCAGAGGGCTTAATGTACTCAGCACGAACCGGTTTTTGTAGTTGCAGCTGCTGAGTAAAAGCCCCCAAAATTCAATAGGTATGGAACTTTATGTTTTTTGCAGAAGAATTGGTATGTGACTGCTGAAAACAAGGAGGAACTTAACTAGTTGGTCTCCTCTGCAAACTAACCAAAACTTTCTTACTCCTCCAGCAACAGGAACAAGAGATGCTATCACCAATGAACCTTGATCGGACGAACGCGTCCATCGAAGCTCTGAAAGAAAGAAGATGAAAGACAGCGATCGACGAAAACCTTCTTCTCCACATGAGAGAGAGAGTCTTCCTAAATAAAAGGTTCCTAAATAAAAGGTGATGGAAAGTTGACTTTGTATAAGGTGAACTACTTTTTACAATTTTTAATTATTAAAGAATTTCCTTTATTTTTGGGGGTTTTAACGAGAAAACCCTCGTAAATGTCCATTAAATTAATTTGGATCTAATAAAAATGTGCAGGATGCGGGCTCTTTTTTTTTTTCTTTTTTCTTTTTGTCTTTATCACAGCTGCAATAGAGCCCTGTTCTGATGAAGGCAAGGGGAAACAATTATGATCCACATGATCCACATGAACATGGCAAGAACTGTGTTTTCAAAGCGTTTCAGGAACTGTAGCATGGACTTTTTCTTGCCTTCATGATCCACATCTGCATCAGAGCTCTAGAGCTGCAGACATCGGACGTGGCTACAGTTCATATGAACAGGGATCATTATTATGCGCTTCTCTCCAAACCAGGGATAAAAATAGGGCGGCAGACATATCACAGGATTGGGCCAACGCAGATACGCTGCAGACGATGGAGGTTGGGCCGGCGCAGAGGCCGCTGCAGACATCGGAAGCGATCATGTACTTGAAGAGGGAATCAAGATCTAAGGTTAGGGTTTTCGTGGGGTTTGGGGGGTTTTTCGGAGCGGTCGAGTTTCAGGGAGTTTCAAAGTTGCAGGTGCCTAAATTGATAGGGACTTGTTTAGATGGATGTAAAATTTTTTTGGGAAGGATCAAATGCTTGGAATATGAAAGGGAAGGAGAAACAATGGTTAGAGACACTCGCTGCACCCAACTAAAGGCACTCTGATGCTCAAGTTAATTCAATAACTAAGACAAAAGGTGAGTGGGCTGAGAGAAAAGACAGAATTTGGAGTATGTGTCTGTATATGTATGCGTATGCTTACCTTTACTGGACCAGTTCTTTGTATATATATAGGGCGGGAGTCCTATGACTCTTGTCCTAGTTTGGAGGCAAAGTCCCATCGGACCTTACCTTGGTTGGAAAGTCCCATCGGACCTTACTCTGTGAAGAGTCCCATCGGACTTTACCCTGATTTCTTGGATTGCGGATCCCGTTCTTTCAGGAATTGTGGATGTGACTACCGGACAAGGATAACTCTTTATCTCTCCCGGTACTTATCTTTATCTCTCAACACGTTCTGTAATGTAGCTGGATTTTTATAGGAGTGTAGTTGTAACTGACCGAGCAGCGGTATTCATCTCAATTAGTCGAACCGAACTGAAGATGATATATGGACGCATCATGGCACTATTGGCGAGCTGCATAAAACCGAGGTCAAGATATGTCGAGCTGGTACTTTTACCGAGACTAGGATAAACTCGATATTATGAAAATGTCCCACATAATTTCCCACTAGCTTCTGACTTCTTAGAGTTCTCTAATTCTTTGAGGTCGGAAGCTAAGCATTATAATGGGAGGACCTTCTGAACATTGAATCTGAAGCATGTATTGTACTTCATATTGGTGTTGGCTGTGACATCTGATCTCTATCATCATATCGCTTCACATGCCTGAGGTGATTTGTAGCACGTTGATGTCGCTTCGTTATGCCCGAGGCAATTAATAGCACGTCTGAATTGATGCAGAAGATGTACCGGCGGCACCACGTGTCACCGCCTGGTTGGTTGTCCAGTTTCTTCGAAGAGACGTGCACAGTACTCGAACCAACACTTCGCACGTGTGTCCTTGAAATTCGAAAGGGCGTCTTTTTTCCATTTATATATAGAGGCACCCCTTTCTCATTCTTCACTTTTGCCTTCGTTAGAGAAGAAAGAGAGATTGGTAAAGAGAGGAGTTCCGCCGAGGTCGAAACCCTGTAAATCTATGCTTAGTGTTCGTCCGTCTCGCGTCAGTAAGTCCCCTCTTCTTCCCTGTTCATTCTTGTTTTCTAGCTTTCTCCTGGGTTTCTTGTCTTTTTTCCCTTTCTCGAATCTCGTTCTTCAGTTCCTTTGAACTCAAACTCCGACAAATGGGTATCTATAGGCATAAGGTAGAAATCTTAGAGGCTGTAGCTAGATTTAGGGCTGATTACGGGATTCCGGATGACGTTCGTATTACGCTAAATGACCCAAAAAACCCTTTCGATGGCCATTCCTTCACAGACGGGTGGATGCCGTTCCTTCTGGTCACCGTAGTTGAGGGTGGGGTCCGATTCCCCCTTCACCCTCTCCTTATGACCTGCCTTAGGAAATGACGTCTTTGTCCCTGTCAACTGATGTCGAATAGCTTCAAGATTATTATGGGTACTGCCGAGCTAAATAGGATTCTAGACATTAACCTTGGCGTGCACGATATTGAGGAGTTTTATGACCTCTACAAGTCCGGGGGCGACAACACTTACTACCTCCGAGGTAAAGCAAACCGGGAGTGCTTCGTCAATGACTTAGAAGACTCCAACAAATACGCCGGGGACGACCGCCTATCTGTCTCGGGCAATTAGGAATATGAAGGGGCCGTTCTCGAGGTGGAAAGGATAGACAAGGTTCCTCGCGGCTTCGGGACCCCTCCGAGTAATCACTGAATCCCTTTAAGCTCTTATTGTATTTTCCTTTTCTTGTTGCGCCGAGTTGACACTTTCTGTTTGTCATGTAGACGCCCGTCAGCGGGGACGGGAAGCCAACCGAGTTGGCTGGGTGAAGAACGACGCCTGGTTGCTCCTAGGTTACGAGCCGAGGTACCACTCCTTTATCAAGAGGAGGATTGGTCAGCCTTGGGGAGGACGTCAAGCTCTTGTCGAAGCAGAAATAGAAGGGCCAGCGTAGGTACCAACCGACGTTGAGCACCAAGCGCTTCGGGTGCCGAGGCCTCCACCTCGTCCTTTGACTCGGAGGCCACTAAGTTACAGTGAGTCGTCGACTCCTATACTTCTTCTTCTAGCTCGGAAGAAGGAGAAGAAATGTTGTGGCGCCGACCTCCCGTGACTGTTAAGGACTTGGAGGCTCTGGCATTAAGAGACTGGACTTTGGTTATCGTCTTCTCACATTTGTTTCCTCTACAGATAGTGTAGAGGTGCCAGTTTGTCTTGGAGAGGACCCATCAGAGCAATTCCAAGGTCCCGAAGTTGGAAGTAGAGAAGAAAGAGCTCGAAATAGCCTTGGAAGAGAGCAACCGAAAGCTGAAGGAGTAAGCAGACAGGAATGATGGCCTCAAGACCGAACTCGACGTGGCAATGATCGAGATCCATAAACTGAAGGCCGAGGCTGAGGTTTAGAAGAGGCGGGCGGCCGAGCTTGAGGCCTCACTAGAGAAGTAGAAAGATGAGGCTGAAGCAAGACTCCAGGCCGAAGCTGATGTCGCTTTCAATGAAGAGGTGGCCGAACCGACGAAGCTATGTACGGCTCAGGTCCTCACCGTGGGGGGCCAAGTCTAGGAACTTGGGTGGATGGTTGTGCTGAAGGAAGCAGGAGTCCCCGAAGACCATCCCACTTATAAAAATCCGCCTAAGTTTCCAAGCTTAGAGCCATGATCGAGCTCTTTCCCCGCTTCATTCTAGGTTCCTGTCGAAGCTACCGCAACCGAGGCTGCTCCAACTGCGACGAACGTTGGCGATGTTACTGATGCCACTGCCTGAGGGCTATCATTGTTGTACTTGTTTCCTTTTCATTTAGTATCAATGTAATGATAAACAATGTACTTTCATATCATGAATACAATTGCACTTCTTTTTTAATTTTGCAACCAAACTTTTCATCTCAGTTCTTTAACTTAGCTTTTCTCGTATTCTCTTCCAAACTTGCTTAAGTAATTGAGTTCGGTTCAATAACCGAGACCCTGTGTACTAAAGTTACCTTAAGTTCTCTAACTCAAGAAAATGAACTTGTATCCAAGCACCAAACTTGTCCACATTGTTAAGCTTAGTTCATTAATCGAAGTTAACAAGAACAAATTAGATTAGGTTCTTTAACTCTAGGAATACAAGGTATTTACCTTGGCAACAGAACACTTCAAACTCGTTTCCATAACCAGGCATATACGGAGGTAACCACCGAGTTCTCCAAATTGGCGTTTCGCCTGTGCCTTAGCCTCCAAATCTACCGGTCTAGCTGTTTGGAGACTGAGCCTCCAGATCGAGCCTGAAAGGCCACTGACGGTGGATGACCGTATGTTTGGAAATCCCCTTGTCATCGCCGCGCTTGCTAATGCCTGCGCCTTGCCACGATATGTGGCGAGGCACAGGGAGGTCGATGACGTGGCGCTAATGGTGTCGTCAATACAGTTGGCCCTCTCGGTAAGTTTTTAAATGAATTTCACATAAGTGTTTGACTTTGGTTATCGTCTTCTCACGTTTATTTCCTCTACAAATAGTGCAGAAGTGCCAGGTTGTCTTGGAGAGGACCCATTAGAGCAGTTCCAAGGTCCCGAAGTTGGAAGTAGAAACAGACAGGAACGAAGG
Organism: Umbellularia californica; assembly: GCA_028538565.1. Taxonomy (NCBI): domain Eukaryota; kingdom Viridiplantae; phylum Streptophyta; class Magnoliopsida; order Laurales; family Lauraceae; genus Umbellularia; species Umbellularia californica. The sequence goes on along the minus strand of JAPQWN010000007.1, from coordinate 72,044,214 downwards.
CCTTAGGACCGAACTCGACACGGCAATGATCGAAATCCATAAACTAAAGGCCGAGGCTGAGGTTCAGAAGAGGCGGGCGGCCGAGCTTGGGGCCTCACTAGAGAAGCAGAAAGTTGAGGCTGAAGCAAGACTCCGGGCCGAAGCTGATGTCGCTCTCAATGAAGGGGTGGCCGAAGCGACAAAGCTATATACGGCTCAGGTCCTCACCGTGAGGGACCAAGTCTGGGAACTTGAGTGGATCGCGGCGCTGAAGGAAGCAGGAGTCCCCAAGGACCATCCCACTTATAAAAATCCGCCTAAGTTTCCAAGCTTGGAGCCAGGATCGAGCTCTGCCCCCGCTTCATCCGAGGTTCCTGTCGAAGCTACCGCGACCGTGGCTGCTCCAACTGCGACGGACGTTGGCGATGTTACTGATGCCACTGCCTGAGGGCTATCATTGTTGTACTTCTTTCCTTTTCATTTAGTATCAATGTAATGATAAACAATGTACTTTCATATCATGAATACAATTGCACTTCTTTTTTAAGTTTGCAACCAAACTTTTCATCTCAGTTCTTTAACTGAGCTTTTCTCGTATTCTCTTCCAAACTTGCTTAAGTAATTGAGTTCGGTTCAAAAACCGAGACCCTTTGTACTAAAGTTACCTTAAGTTTTCTAACTCAAGAAAATGAACAAGTTTTCTAACTCAAGAAAATGAACTTGTATCCAAGCACCAAACTTGTCCGCATTGTTAATCTTAGTTCATTAATTGAACTTAACAAAAACAAACTAGATTAGGTTCTTTAACTCTAGGAATACAAGGTATTTACCTCGGCAATAGAACACTTCAAACTCGGTTCCATAACCAGGCATATACCGAGGTAACCACCGAATTCTCCAACTTGGCGTTTCATCTGTGCCTTAGCCATCTAAGGCTTTTCTTCTGTTCCCTAATGCTCCATAGCAGTTAGGTAGGTGACTGTCGAGTTCAATAACTTGGCGAGAGTTGAAAGAAACAAAGAGCGATCATTCAAAAAGAATAACTTTTATTGATTCCGAAAATTGAATACAATCTAAAAATAATACTTCTTGAGGTGCATCGCATTCCATGGCCGTGGTAACTCTTGACCATCCATGTCCTCAAACCTGTGTGCTGATTGTCCAGCAACCGAGATTATCTTGAATGGACCGTGCCAGTTTGGTGACAGTTTGCCTTGATTTGGGTTCTTATCCCTGGGAAGTGTCTTCTTTAAGACCAATTCTCCAATTGAGAATTTCCTCTCTCTGACCTTTTGATTGTATCCCCTACCCAATCGTTGCTGGTAGGCAGTTAGGTGGATAGTTGTTGCATTGCTTCGCTCCTCGGCTAGGTCTAACTTTCGGGTCAGATTAACTTCGTTTTAGCCTTGATCAAAGAGCCTGGACCTTAAGGTTGGGAGACTGATCTCAAGTGAGATCAGGGCCTCCATTCCATAGGCCAAGGAGAAGGGAGTTTCCGAAGTGGATCACCTTGGAGTAGTTTTATACGCCCAAAGGACATTTGGAAGTTCCTTTACCCATCTCCCCTTAACTCGGTCAAGTCTCTTTTTGAGCCCATCGAGCACCACCTTGTTTGAGATCTCGGCTTGACCATTGCTTTGTGGCTAAGCTGGAGTTGCATAGTAGTTTTTGATGTCGAGCTCTTGGCAGAAGTTTCTTAAGAAATTGGAGTCGAACTGAGTCTCGTTGTCCGAGACCAAAGCTCGTGGGACCCCGAACCTTGTGATGATGTTCCTCCACACAAAATTCTTTGAGTCTTGCTCGGTGATGGAGGATAAAGGTTCGGCTTCTATCCACTTGGTGAAATAATCGATGGCTACTATTAGCCACCTCTTATTCCTAGGAGCTCGGGGAAGCGGCCCCACAATGTCTAAGCCCCACTGGGCAAAAGGCCATAGACTGGAGAGTGGGCTCAGAACCCGTGCCGGTTGATGGATGGAGTGTGAGAACTTCTGGCACTTCTCGCATTTCCTGGCAAACAGTTGAGCGTCCTTCTGCATGTAAGGCCACCAATAGCCTTAGCTGATAGCTCGGTATGCCAGTGACCGACCTCCAATGTGGCTTCCGCATATTCCTTCATGAATCTCATAAAAGAAGTCTTCAACCTTGCTTGGGTGAACACATTGGAGGTAAAGGCCGGTGTAGGACTTCCTGTAAAGCTTGCCATCCGGAGACAACAAAACCAAGCTGCTTTCAGCCTGATCTTGTGAGCCTCATTTTTGTTTTTAGGAAGTTGATCGTCCCTAAGATAGGAGATGTTTGGGTCCGTCCAGCTCGGACCGAGGTCAACACACAAAATCTGTCGAGGTGGTTGAAGCTCTATACTTGGTCTTTCCAATGTCTCCATCTCAACAGTTCTTTTTCTCCCGGCCTCAACAGCAGAGGCCAAGCTGGCTAGAGCATCAGCATGAGAGTTAGAATCTCTACCGACTTGTTTGACTTCAACTCTCTCGAACTTAGACAGGAGCTGCTCTGTACAAGCTAGGTAGGTTGCCATCCTTTCGTCCTGAGTTTGGTAGTCTTCGTTCAATTGGCTCGTCACCAACTGGGAGTCGCTGAAGACCACAGTTGCTGTGCCCCCAGGATTTTGGTGCTGTTGAGCCCTGTAATCAATGCTTCGTACTCAGCTTCATTATTGGACTCCCTGAAGCCAAGCATTAATGCTTGTTCGAAGACTAGGCCCTCTGGAGATTGGAAAACTATGCTGACGCCAGCCGTTTTGGAGGATGAGGATTCGTCGACGAAGACCTTCCATGAAGAACCAAGGAACTGCTTCCAAGATTGTTTTTCTTCTGTCTCGGTAGCTTCGTCCTTATCTTTCTGACCCCCAGTTCGGTATCAAGCTGTCTTGGTGCCGAACTAGGAGAAACAAACTCCACAATGAAGTCTGCCAAAAATTGGGCCTTGATTGTTGTTTTGGGTTGATATTGAATATCGTATTGCCCCAGCTCAACGGCCCATCTTGAGATTCTTCCAGAGAAATCTACCTTTCGGAAAAAGGGACTTAAGTGGATGTTCTGTAACAACCACTATAGTATATGTCTGGAAGTAATGTGAAAGTTTGTGAGAAGCACTGACAAGTGCTAATGCAAGCTTTTCCAATGGCAAATACCTGGTCTCGGCATCAAGGAGGATCTTGCTTGTGTAGTAAATTGGCTTCTATTGCTTATCCTCTTCCTTGATGAGTACCGAGCTCACTACATAATATGAGATGGCCAGGTATAGGTAGAGCACCTGTCCCTGCGTCGGTGTCGACAACAAGGGTGGTGAAGCTAAATAAGTTTTGAGCTCCTGCAGAGCTCGGACGCACTCCAGAGTCCACTGAAACGTCGAACTTTTCTTCAAAAGTTGAAAGAAAGGTTGGCATTTGTTTGAAGCTCGGCTGATGAAATGATTGAGCGCCGTCGCCATACCAGTGAGCCTCTGAACTTGTTTCGCCGTAGTGGGACTCTGTATTCCTTGAATCGCTGAGATCTGGTCTGGATTTGCTTCAATTCCCCTTCTTGTGACCAGGCTTCCCAGAAATTTTGCCGGAGCCGACACCAAATGCACACTTGGAAGCATTTAGTTTAAGCTAAAACTTCTTGACGATGTCAAATGTTTGACTTAGGTCTGCCAAATGGTCCTGTGACCTTTTAGATTTGACAACCATGTCATCAATGTAGACCTCCATCATCTTTCCTAATTGGGCCTGGAACATCTTCGTTACTAGCCTCTGGTAAGTTGCCCCTGCATTTTTTAACCCAAACGACATCAATTTGTAACAGTAGATGCCTCTACGTGTTATGAATGCGGTCTTTTCTTCATCAGGCCGTGCATTGGAATTTGATGATAACCTCAGTAAGCATCGAGGAAACTCATCTTATCATGCCCAACAGTCGCACCAATTATCTGATCAATCTTTGGAAGTGGGAAGCTGTCCTTGGGACAAGCTTTGTTGAGGTCGGTGAAATTGACGCATACTCTCTACTTGCCATTCTTTTTCTTGACCACGACTGTGTTGGCCAACCAATCTAGGTAGTGAACTTCCTTGATCGCTTTGGCCTCTAGCAACTTTCCAACTTCATCAATCACGGCCTCGGTCTATGGAACCCCCGTTCTTCAAGCCTTTTGAACTACGAACTTGTTCTTCGGGCCCATGTTCAACTTGTGGCACATGACCTCGGGGTTGATACCGGGCATCTCATACGGAGTCTAGGCAAAAACTTCCTTGTTCCGTAACAAGAAGTTTAAGAGCTCGGACCTTTCTGCTTCAGCGAGTTGCTTTCCAAGCAGAAAGTACCTTTCAGGATCATTGGGATCGATCCTAGTTTCGGCCAGATCTTCAATGCTTTTTTGTTTCGGAGTTCGGTCGACATTTTCAAGCTCCGCTTCCTTGTCTAGCTCGGCCATATGCACCTACTTTGGTTCTGTTTCACCAGGTACTACAGCCATCAAGCATTGTTTGGCCATGTGCTCATCACCTCTGACCGTGATCACCTCAACTCTGCCGTTCTCGTTCTTTAAAGGGAACTTGAGTTTTTTATGATGAGTGGAAGGCACTGCTTCCATATCATGCAGCCAAGTTCTCCCCATTATTGTATTGTATGGGGATGGTGCATCCACCACAAGGAAGTCGGCTAACATGCTAGCTCCCTCGACTTGGAATTTGAGGGTGATTCTCCCTTTGGGATACACGGGCTTTGAGCTGAAGCGCACCAAGGGAGTGTGTGCTTCTTGCAGGTCTTCTTCTTTGAGACCCATCTTCTTGAAACAGTCGAAGTAAAGGATCTCTGATGAACTTCCGGGGTCCACAAGAATCCTTTGCACCTTGAAGTTCTTTAACTTCAAGGTTACAATCAAAAGATCGTTGTGGGGGAGCTGGACCCCATCTAGATCCCTATCTAAAATCCGGATTTTGGGCGTCTCCTTCCGAGCTTTCTTTGCAGCTAGTCCTAGCTCGACTGTCATCACCTGCTTGCCATGCGAAGCCTTTCTGGCCTCGGCACTAGCCTGATTGCTCCCCTTTGGTGCAGGAGCAAGGTGAATGGCGTTAATGATGCCCTCCGGCTCATCGTTGTTCTGACCATCGTCATTTCGGCGCCGATGAGCTCGGTTGTTATTCATGCCTTCCTCTTTTATGTGATCCCTGAGGTGTCCGTCCTTGACGAGCTTCTCGAAATGGGACTTGAAGGCCATGTAGTCTTCGGTTCTGTGCCTATTTGGTTTGTGGTAAACACAGAACTTATTTTGATCTTGGGTGGAAGGATCACCCTTCATCGGCTGCGGCCACTTGAAGAATGGCTGTGACTTGATCCTCCCAAGGAGTTTGTAGATTGGCTCCTTGAAGACTATGTTCACAGCTATATGAGGCGGCAGTTGGCTTGGGCTTTTTTCTGCCGCCGGAGGTGGAGGCCGAAACTGTTGCTGAGCTTGTTGATGCCTTGCCTCAATCTGTCACCTCCTTCCGAGACGACTTCATCTCTTTCTTGGAGGGTCTATCTTCTTGCCAAAGGCCAAAGGTTTCGCGAGCTCGGGGCTCGTCTTTCTCCTGCTCAATAAACTGATTCACCCTGGCTATCAGTGCCTTCACTGTGACCACGGGGATCCGACCAAGTCCTTCCGAAGCTCATTGCCCGGCAGTAGAGCTTACTTGAAAGACCTGATGGCCACTCTATCAGTGGCATCTTCAACCTGGCTGTAGATCGTCCAAAATCTCTTGGCGAACTGAGTGACGCTTTTGCCCTCCTCATTCTGATGGTCATCTGGTCATCGTCCGTCCTGGGGATGATCCGGTGAGCCTGAAATTTTTCCACGAGGAGTTTTAGAGCTGCAGCTAACTCGAAATTGACCCCTCTGGAAGTGTGCAGAACCACTTTAGGGGAAGGTCTTCTAAACTGGAAGAGAAAACTCTGCAGTTTAGGTAACCTATATCACCCCATACCGACATTCGCTAAGTAAAATGTCGGAGATGCACTGTCGGATCCGAGGTCCCATCGTAAAGGACGAACCTCGGAACAGTAAACCTCTTAGGGAGAGAGAAGTTCCTTATCTCTTGAGAGAAGGGAGATGTGCCGAGATTCTCAGTGTTGTAGGCGTTTAGCTGATCTCGGGTGAAGCCGACCACCTCCATGTTTTGTTGGACCGTTTGCTTGACTTGTCGGTCAAGCCATTCCCTCAGATCATCATTGTCTCCGGTTTTGGTTTTGAGCTCTTGGAGTCGTCATTCAAGTGGCTGCTACTCGAACCTTCGTTGTAAGCTTGGTTGCGCCTCTTCTTATTCGGGATTTGCCTCAAATCCTGTTCAACCGAAGGAGCTCGGTTGTGCCTGGGTGGCTTCGCCTTCTCTTGGAGCTTCTGTCGGAGTTAACGGATCAACTCGTTTTGTTCTTGGATAATAAGGTTTTGGGCCCTGATATCCGCAAGGAGCGGGTTGTTATCATCATCGCCCTCAATCCGCTGGTGGGACTGATGTGACTTGGTCGCCACCGGTGAATTATCTCGCTGGGGGCGCTTCAATTGTGGGACATTCTACCGGAGACGCTCCAATAAAAGATCATCTCGTCGGGGAGGTGTCGTCACCCCCTTTGAAGATAAGCCCGACTGAGTCACATGCCCCTCCACGCTCACCGGACCAGATCTTGCCCCAGTCCTCTTCTGGCAAGGGACCGGCGGCAATCGCCTTGGCAATACTGGTGGTGGTGACGGGGTCCTTAATGATCCTTTGCGCTTTCTTGTCTTTGGAGGCATGGTGTTTGCGAGTTTTATTTTATCCTTTTGCATAGATGGCGCCAATTGTAAGTGCCTAAATTGATACAGACTTGTTTAGATGAATGTAAGACTTCTTGGGAATGATCAAATACCTGGAACCTGAAAGGGAAGGAGAAACAATAGTGAGAGACCTTGGCTGCACTCAGCCAAAGGCACTCTGATACTCAAGTTAGTTAAGTAACTAGACGAAAGGTGAGTGGGCAGAGAGAAAAGGCAGAGTTTGGAGTATGTGTCTGTGTATGTATGCGTATTCTTACCTTTTCTAGACCAATTCTTTGTATATATATATATATATATATATATAGGGTGGGAGTCCTATGACTCTTGTCCTGATTTGGAGGTAGAGTCCCATTGGACCTTACTTTGGAAGGAAAGTCCCATCATACCTTACTCTGGGAACAGTCCCATCGGATCTTACCCTGATTTCTTGGATTGCGGATCTCGTCATTTCAAGGATTGTGGATGTGACTACCGGACAAGGATAACTCCTTATCTCTATCCGGTACTTATCTTTATCTCTCAACACGTTCCATAACGTGGCTGAGTCTTTATAGGAGTACAACTGTAACTGATCGAGCATCGGTATTCATCTCGGTTAGTCGAACCGAACTGAAGATGATACATGGACACATCATGGCACTATTGCCGAGTTGCATAAAACCGAGGTCAAGATATGCCGAGTTGGTACTTTTACCGAGACTAGGATAAACTCGATATTATGAAAATGTCTCACACAAAAGCGTTTGAGTGGATGGAATCGTAATCTCGCCCAGGGCGGATCGCAACCGTTGATTGGGTCGATCTCGCTGATGAAATTGAAGTAGGAGACCGTGCCAATGCGGTGGCTAGCAACAAAAGCTTAAATATGATCGTTTTGGAGCGTTGATATCGACTATAGCGCTAAAAAAGAAAAAAGAAAAAAAGAAATTGCTTGCATCTGTCTGCCCATTTTTATTGGGCCCAAATTAACGCAATGGACGTTTACGAGGGTTCTTCCTGTTAAAACAATTTTAACCCCCCCCCCCTTTTTCGTTTCCTTAGTTAGAGAGGAAGATACGACAGATAAAAAAAGGGGTTTTGACATATTAATTTTCCAATTCATGATCCAAATTCAAATAATGCGAATCGAGTCATTTGACTCTGGTCAATATTTATTTTTTTAATTTTCTTTGCAACACATCCCATCATATCATGTGATAGTCCTATGATATCATGAGATTTATCAATTTCTATATCACATATTTTTTACAACTAACAAATGAATTTATTTTTACAATACACAAAAAAATCTTTTTCTTAAAATAAATACACATTTGACTACCATTTCTCAGGTTATATCATTTTGAAGATTTTTCTTCAAATGCTGCATAAAAGCTATGACATCATGGGATTTAGAATTTTCTTTGACATACATTGTTGGTATGATATCACATGATCTAGGACAAAAAAACAGTTTAAATAAAATATTGACCAGAGTCAACCTATATTCTTTTGTGGATGGTGAACCCACTTTACACAAATTTTAATCCGGACATTCCTTTCTTTTTTCTCCTTTTCCTTTCTGGGAAAGAGGTGACGGTTAAAATAAGGGGTTTTGACAATAGTCCTCTTTCAATCTGGATTTCCCAATTTTATGATCCAAATTCAGATAATGTAATTAGAGTGCACTTTGGTTAATATATTTTTTTAAAACTTTTTTACACCATATTCCATTATATCATGTGATAGTCCCATGATATTTTATATCAATTTTCATATAATATATTTTCTACAATTAACAAATGAATTCATTTTTTTTTATAAAAAATGAAAAATAACATTTTGCAGAAAGTAAATATACATCTAGCCACCATTTCTTAGGTTTTTATCATTTTTTTTTTTTTTGCTTAAAATGCTACATAAAAGCCATAACATCGGGAGAGTTTCCCATGATTTAATGGGATTTATCAATTTCTGTGACATACGCTATTCGTATGACATCACAAGATCTGGGGTAAAAAATAAAAAATAAGAAAGTTACAAAATTATTAACCAGAGTCAAGCGAATAGATCTGGTGACATTATCCGAATTTTAATCATGAAATTAGAAAGAATAGACTTAAGGAGGACTAATGTGTCAAAACTCATTAATTTCAATAATAGCTAGTGAGATTAGGTTTAGAAGAAATAACTCAGTTTTCAAGTTTTAATATACATTTAGTTGATCCAGTAAAATTCTAAAGAAAAGCGCTTATTTCTAAGTAGTACGTTTGGTAAAAAAATCTAAAAGGTTATTACAGTGGTATTCTTCATAAAGGCAAAATATTTTCTGCATGTGAACAACCAAATCTAGACACTGAAAAGGCGAGACCATAATAAATTGAAAACGATGACCGCTACTGTGATGATGTCACCAGTCTGTAGGAGAAAATTAATCCTTCAGAAAAAAGGTACTTGGAGTAACTAGAACAATTATAAATCAGAACGAAAGACAAAGTATACTTGTATTTTGTTGAGCTTATTAGAGTTATGGTGGCGTTGAAGTCTTGTTGGTCGTGGTGAGGAGGAAAAAAGACAAGAAGATGATGATCCAACTGCACTGTGGAGTTCGACTCCTTTTGAGTCAGGATTTCTCTAGGTTAAAGCCTCAAAGAGCCAGATTCCACCAGCAGCTGCTGCTACTGGGAAGTACTGGTGTCTGTAGTTTAGAGGAAATCATAGGCATAAGTTGCAGGGAGAGGGCACAACCTTGAAGCTCATTCTCTCTGCCTTGAAGTCTTCAAAAGCATAAGGGTGATTAAAAAAGAAAAAAGGGGTTTGTACATATTAGTACTCCTTAAATTCAATTTCTCCAATATCATCACCGAAATTTAGATAATGTCACTTAGAGTCACTTGACTCTAGTCAATAATTTTTTTAAGAACTCTTTTGCCCCAGATGCAATTATATCATGGAAATAATGTATGTCATAAAGTGATAAAACCCATGATATCATAGGTCTGTTTCATTGGAATGTAGTCAACAATTTTTAAAATTTTTTTTTTTGCCCCCATATGTTATGATATCATGGGAACAATATATGTCATATAAACTGATAAAACCAATGATATCATCGGTCTGTTTGTTTCATAATGTCTTGGCTTTTTTGCAGTATTTTAAGGAAAGAAAGATTTTCTGAATGATAGAATATGAGAAATGGTGGTCAAATATTTATTTTCTTTTCAGAAAATATTATTTTTCGTGTTATGTAAATAAATAAATTCGCTTGTTGGTTGTAGAAAGTGTAGGATATGAAAATTGATAAATCCTATGGTATTATGAGATATATCATTGGATATGGCACAACAAAGTATGAAAAATTGTTGACTAGAGTCACTTGATGACATACTCTGAATTTTGGTCGTGAAATTGGAAAAGTCAAATCTAAAGGAAGGAATAAAATAATAACAAAAAAAACTTACCACTCTTTTGGGCAACATATGGGACAGATTAAAGCAAACAGGTGTGCGCAACCCATCCAATGTCTCGCCCAAGCTCTTCTCTTCTAAGGGTAAGAATTTGGCGGATGACACTTGTAAAGCATGCGCGGAAGCAGAGGACAGTGAAATTGTCGAGTGCTCTTCTGAAGGTAAGAATTTGGCGGATGACACTTGTGGAGCATACGCGGAAGAAGTGAGAAATGAAGCTCTCGAGGGCTGTGATTGCCAGCAGAACACAATTTCATCCTCTACTCGGGAAGATGACGGAGTGGGAGCACGTTATTATTCCTCTTCTTCTGAAGACGACGGAGAGGAAGCCCATGTCCCTTTCGTTTCTTCTGAAGATGATCATATCCATTTCTCTGCTGAAGAAGAAGGAGAGGAAGACCACGCCTCTTCCTCTACTTGTGTAGATGACAAGTGGGTCTCTAAAATGAAAGAAAAGAGTCTTCGTATACCTGAAAGATTGAAACCGTCATCTGGCCGCAAATCATGCTCAATCCACCGAGTCCCTTACAGTCTTCGTAAACATAACGAGGATGCGTACAATCCTCAATTGATCTCAATAGGCCCATTTCACTATGAAAAGAGAAAAACAGACCAACTGAGAAGCATGGAAGAGCACAAATGGAACTATCTACATGACATCATCTCACGGGAACATCCACACTGGTTGGAAGAATGTTATGTGAAGATTAAAAGCTCGGAAAAAAAAGCCCGGAATTGCTACTCTGAGGAGATACAAGTCAACAGCAATGATTTTGATTTCGTGGAAATGATGGTACTTGATGGCTGCTTCATTGTTGACTTTCTTAGAAGAGTCTGGCGCGAGTCGCGCGACGACAGAGACAATCACCGCATCCATCGCAAAGATGTTATAATTCAATTGGCATGGCCAGCAAGAGCATTATGGTGTGACTTGCTTTTGATGGAAAATCAGATTCCGTTTTTTATTCTTCAAGATCTATTTGATCTCATGGATGATGATCTCCAAGATACTGATATCGAAGATCCTTCAGCCAAATTTCCTCCTTCGGTAGCGATGGCTCTAAATTTCATTTTTCAAGGCAATTCGAAAGTCGTAAGTAAAATCAAATCACCCAAAACCCCGATCCTCCATCTACTTCATTTACTATTTGTTGGTTTGGTTCCCAAACCCACTGGTCAGTCTGCCACTAAGGATAAAAACCTGTCCCCTGAAGAAAGAAAAAATAGAAAGGGTATCACGCCAAGGATCACTGACCAGTCAGAAGCAGGAAGAAATAAAAGGCCAAGGATCCCTAGTGCATCCAAACTTAAAGAGGCGGGAATTAGGTTTAAAAGTATGGATGACAGTGATTCTCTTGACATAAGATTTCACAATGGAGTGATTGAAATCCCCAAAATACTTGTTTCGGACTTTACAAAGAAAAAATTTCTCAATCTCATCGCATTTGAGCAATGTTATGTGCATTGCTCAAAACTCTTCACAAATTTCGCCGCTTTCATGGATTCTCTCATCGACACTGCCGAGGACGTCGAGATTCTCCATGATAAAGGGATCATCTATAATGCTTTAGGCGACAACAGACTAGTGGCTTCTGAGTTCAGCAGCATAGCAAGAGAGGAGAGCATATCATATGACCCTCAGTATTTGACAGATGTTTGTGCGGAAATCAATGAGTACAAGGACAGATTTTGGCCAAGATCGAGAGCCTCCTTTGTGCATGATTACTTAAGAAATCCGTGGGCACTTGTATCTGTTATTGCTGGCGTTCTCCTCCTGTTGTTTGCTTTCACACGAACCTTCTTCACCTCATTTCCCAAGTTTGCATACAAAAATGGGGATTTGACACATAATCCCCCTTAAACCCTGCATTACCAATTTTATGACCGAAAATCTAATAATGCCAACAGAGTCATTTGACTCTGTTCCACTACTTCTTTTTTTTTTTTCAAATTTTCTGCCTTGGATTCCATGATCAAAAAAATAAAATTGTAGACAACAACTCTGGTGACATTAATAGATTTTTAGTCGTGTAATTGGAGCAGTAGGATTTAAGGGGAATTAATTTGTCAATCCCCTACAAAAAGTAGATTTCCTTACCTTTAGTATTGTATTGCTCTTCCACATATGGATTCTCCTTCCCAACTTTAGTACCACAACTGCTGTATGTTTTGAATATATGTACTTCCCTTGTTAGCTGCTTGTATTAATGATCTTGGTTTGATTCCTTCATAATGAAACTTTATGTGTGTGCTTCCAAAGTGACTCTATATTGAGAATACATTGTGAAAAAAAGGTGATTATTCAAGGTTAAGTGGTCAAGAAAAAGGTCAAATCAGATCCTTATATATGCGGTTTATTTTGTGAAGAATCAAATCGTTCAAAAGATATGCCCACCCATGTTTACCCAGGCTTTCAATGGGTTTCAATACTACTTGAATCCAACCTGAATTGTGGTCTACTTCGATGGGACCAGATATCATTTGGGTGGACGACTAAACCCGGATCCATGTGAAAGGACAGAAACCCTTCACGGGCTAGATCCAACCATAGGGTCTTAAGCTCAATGGACTCTTATTTTGCGTGCTTTCCATTTGAGTTGAGTTGTTTCGTCCAAACAGAGGAAGATCCGGTTCCTTTGCATTTTATATGTCTAGTGTTTTGATCTGGTGCAATGAACTAGATGGTGCATGGGAGTCGTGATGAACCCTACATGGCCCTATCAGGCTATGACAATCATGGTGGAGCTGAGAATGGAAGTGGCTCAATGAGAATTATCACTGTGAAAACTATCAAAGCCATTAAATCGTCTTAATTCCTTGATTGGTGGTCTCCAAGTTTAATGATTTTGAAACACGTCATTTTTTTTTGAATGGTAACAAATTTATTGACAGAAAAGCTAAATACAAGGATAAAAAACAAAGGACGAGAAATGGGGGAGATGGTACAAGAGCATTGTACAACACACAATCCCAATTACATTACCACACCCACCCAAGGAGACAATTTCATTACCCCTTACTTGGCTAATACATCTGCCATAAAGTTGGCGGATCTAACCTCATGATGAAAGGAAACATTGATGCTAGCTGATAGCTATCCTTGATTTCATTGAAATGGAATTGAGATTGCCAAGGTATCGCCTTCCGGTCTAATACCCAAGCTTTAGAAGAATTACTCCTAGAGAATAATTTAAGACTTTCCAAAACAGCCAACACTTACACTTCATTTGAGTAAAAAATTTCCACATTCTTGGAGAACATAATTAGCACCTAACCATTCCAATTCCATGGCACTCCTCCAATTCCCGTCGACACCGACTTGCTCCTCGAAGCTCCATTAATGTTGAATTTAAGCATTCCAAAGGAAGTGGGAGACCAAGCGACTACTTTCCTTACCTTAAGAGGACCATAATCCATACAAGCTTCTAAATTGTGAAAAATAAAATTTAGCTGAACATTGAGAACTTCTTCCTACCCAAATTCCATTTTGCAATCCTTAAGGTTACCTTAGAAATCACCTCAACTATCGTAAAAGAAGAGCCTCTAAAGATCCTATCATTCATTTCCTTTTAAATAGACCAAAATATAGCAAATGGAATCATCCTCAACCAGCAAAACACCCACCACGCCAAGAATCTACATACTTTGTAATATTCTTCGGACAACTCCATGCAGGACTGCATCTTCCGATAAAATTACATCAAACCATGACCTCCACTTCACAATGAAGAAAGAGATAGTTAACGGCAAGGACCCAAACCTAGGATTAATCCATCAATGATGAGTAGAAAGTAAGTGTATTCTTGCTTGTTTTAATGAAGGGTAATTTGTGTATTTAAAAGAATTAGGGGAAAAGTCCCCAGAAAATACCTTAAAATGGTCAAATGTCCTCAATCGAATTTTTCTTGAAAAACTTAGACCCTAATTTATAAAGTATTGAAATTTGTGTCCTTTTTCGAAACAAAGCAAAACCTTTAGACCTTATTTGAGAATTTTCCAATAAATAACGGCTTAGGTCTAGATATCATGGGATCCAGGTCTTGATAAAAAGATAGTATAGATTTTTTAATGTAAGGGATTTTTAACTTTTTACATTTGAATCCCATGATATGATGGGATCTAAGGAAGAAAAGTGAAAAGAAATGTGGACCAGAGTCGAACAACTCTGGTGACATTAGTTCAATTTCAGTTATGAAATTATGGATGCAGGTTTAAGGGGAATTAATATCTCAAATCCCCTGGTTAAAATGCATGCAACTCTTGGATATATGCATTTGCTGACTGCATCAGAACCAGAACCAGAATTAGGATCAGGATTTATGGGATATCGCATGGATTCTGCAAATTTTTTTGTTCTCCTGATTGGATCAATATGTGGGTTACGGACTGATATGTACCAACTAGCTCAGATCTTTTTAAATTTTGGGAATACTCTTAGTTACATACTTGACCTCAATATCCAAGCCTTGGAGTGGGTCCTGTGACTCAATTGTCCAAACTATTGATATGATTGACCTCATCATTGATGGCCCATGAATCGAATGGACGAGGATGGGGTTCCTTTCAAGAATTAAAAAAAAAAAAAAAATTGGAAAAACTTAGGAAGAGAGAGATTCAAACCCATTGAATGTTCTAGTCAACACATGGTTGGGAACATCTTTTAAATGATTTATGTCCTCACAAAATGAACCCAACATGTAGGGATTTTATTTGAGTACCTTTCTTGATCCCCTAACCTGGTATAATCAATCACCCATCTATATTTTCACAATATTCATATTACAGAGTCACTTTGATAGCACACAGAGAATCTGACAAACGGCGACATGCAAATTCGAAGCATGCACTCGGTGTGTTACAAGAAAGAAGCAACCATAGGTTGTAAAAATACATTACAATACATTGATACCAAAGGAAAAACATGGGAAATCTAATTTCCTTGGGCAAATTTGGGAAATGAGGTGAAGAAAGTCTGTGTCACAGTAAGCAGCAGCAGGAGAAGGGCTGCAATAAATGATATGATTGCCCATGGATTTTTAAAGTAATCATGCACCAAGGACGCTCTCAATGTGGGCCAGGTCCTCTCACTGTACTGATTTATTTTCTCACAAACATCTGACAAATAGAAATGGCCACCGAATATGATGGCCTCTTTTGCCACATTGTTGAAGTGAGCAGCTACAAGTTCCTCATTGCCTAAACCATCTTCAATAATCCCTTTCTGACAGAGAATCTCAGCATCCTTGGAGGTGTTGATGAGCCAATCCATGAAAGAGGTTTATGCTGTAATGTATTTATTGCAGCGGAGATAACATTGTTCAAATGCAATGAGGTTGAGAAATTTTATCTGTGTCTTGTCCCAAATCTCTATACTGGGGATTTCAATCACTCCCTTCTCAAACTTCATGTCCAAAAAATCACTCTCGTCGACATCCCTCTTTTTAAACGTAATTCCAACCTCTTCAAGTTTGGATGCACAGGGGATCCTTCTGACTTGCATTGGATCTTTACATTCATTGGGGAAGAGAACCTAACTTGCATGTAGTAAATGAAGCAGATGGCGGATTTTGGAATCATTGATTCTAGCTATTACCTTCAAATGCTCTAGACCGAGGAAATATAGAGCACTCTCTACCAAGGTAGGAGATGGGCAGGAAGCATCTATCAGACCAGATAAACGTTGGAGAATGAAAAACGGTATCTGATTTTCTATCAGGAGCAAGTCAAAAAATAATGCTTTTCTTGGCCATTCCAATAGAATGATGGGATCGTGGCTGTGGAACCAATCCTTGCGAAATAATTCTATCATGAAGCAACCATCAATTACCATCATTTCTTCAATTACCATCATTTCTACAAAAGAATCGCTGTGGAGTGGTATTACCTCTGAGTAGTAATTCCGGGCTCTCTCCTCTAACCTTTTAATATTGGCCAAACAATCCTCCAACCACCCCTCAGGTTTCATGGAGCAAATGCCTTGTAGGTATCTCCATTTGTGCTCTTCGATGGCTCTTAGTTGGCCTTCTCTCTTTTTGTAGTGAAATGGGCCTATCGAGACGAATTGTGGATTGTATGCATTCGGGTTATGTTTACGAAGCCAGAAAGGGACTCGGTGAATTGAGCATGATTTGCTAGCAGATGACGCTTTTAATATTTTTGGCTCAAGGAGATTCTTTTGTTTAATTGAAGATACCCAATTTGGATTAAGATCCTCCCTCTTAAAAGAGAGATGGGCTTCCTCTTCATCATCATCAGAAATGGAGGAAGCAATGTGGCTAACACAGTCCTCGCAACCTTCTACGTCCACTGCTACTGTGTCTGCTGCACAAGTGACCTCTGCCATATGGGCTTCTTCTCCATCATCATGAATTGGGCTCTGCTGGCTAACACAGTCCTTGAAGCCTTCAACGTCCAGTGCTACTGCGTCTGCTACACAAGTGACCTCTCCCATCTAATGTTGGAAAAATGGCTTAGAGCACTACTAACTTTTGTCAAAGTTTGAGCAAAAAACTAAGTGAGACCCACTTATCCTTTTTGGTGGGAATACATGGGAATGTATTCTACTCCATGAGTAGATTAATTACATGTATTGGGTTACTCTAATCCATTAAGGAGTGAATGAGAAATTGCCTCCTAAACACTACTACTTGAACATGTTAAACATAAAAACAAAGGAAGTGGTGAACTTACATCCCACATTGCTTGAGAGCAAAACTTTTCTTGGGTATATATATACTTACCTTGGTAGTATAAAATAAGCCCCAGGGGGCATCCCACTTTTGTGGGGAGGGAGGACCTAGATCAAGGTGGGGTCACTACCATGTGCCGCCCCGCACCAGGCCGGGCTTGGGCTTCACGCACCAGTTTGGCCTAGCTCGGCCCACTACCCATTTATTTTTTGGAGAAATTTTATTAAATAAAATTTCTTTTTGCAAATGGGATGTGTCCAAACCAATGAGGTGTGTACAAACAACATGCATTTGTTCACTGAACAGTCACTGTTCTGAACAGATGCAACCCCCATTGAAGAGACCTGATTGAAGCTATTTATATGCATCTCGTTCATGACTTTTCAATCATCCATTTTATTGCTGTTGCATTGCATTTTCGAGTCATCATTGTGAAGAGAGAGTACTGCTGCTACACTTTTGGTTCGCCACACACACAGTTTGTTGTGCTACAACTGTTGTGGTTTGATCATTGTATCCTGGGAGACATATGCTATTGAAGCTCGTAAGCACCATTGTGGGCGCGATTTTTGTCTTAAGGACATAGTGTGTAACACTAGCCATGATCACCCATCTTCTGCGAATTACTGGACTTCAAAACTTCTGCAACAACACTCTGTTTCTGTCTTCGAACAGTGAGTGACTTCATATTGTATTTACTTGTTCTATACTATATTTACTTATTGTTTAATTCACAGTGTTCAGACCTGTCTTTTAAATACTGAACTATTACTGAACTATTACTGGGTATACTCAGCACTAACATCTAATTCTTGCTCTGAGAAAAGCATGGGATGAGTTGCCAATACTAGTTTGCTTTATCACCCCTGATACTAAACAAAAGAAGTCAAAAAAGTTAAAAGGAAGGGAATTTTATCAAGATTCAAAATTGTGTAAAGTGGGTTGACCCGCAAATGAAGCTAACTTTGCAATACCTTTTTAGGAGGAATGATTTGTCACTTTGAGAAGGAGCTGTGTTCATTAAGTTCTGTACTTCATCCTCTTTTTATTAACGGAGTCGACTTGGACTGGGCTGTTGTTTAAGTTTTCTCACGCGTTGTTACATGGGGTTAGTGTGCTGTGCATTGCCACACGCGCATTCGACTTGGACTCTAGAAATGTACTGTTTATACTTTTAAAGCTGCAGCCGGTCAGAGAGGAAGAAAGACAGCATCGGTTTGCAGAGAAGGAGACGATGTGGTCAACACCTACCTCATTCTCAACCTTTCCTAGCACAAGGACCACACGGCCTTCTTTTTCAGCACAATGAGAGAGAGAGAGAGAGAGAATATAGTGAGCCTGGATCCTGTAATCCTGGAAGGCTTTCACTTGGAAACTTCATGGGATGAAGGAGTGGAACACCATACTGGGCCCAAACTTTTAAAAGCCGACCCGTTCAAAAAAAAAAAAAAAAAAAAAAAAACACTATCACCTAATTGTGTCTTAATCGGAGGTAGCCACACCCCATAAGTTTGACCATTTGATTAAAAACTTGATTAACACAACCTCAGCATGCTCATTATCAAGCTTTTTCTCAAATAGTCAATATAAGAGTGGGACCAACTTCAATTGAGGTACGGTTTGAAGATAACCCGTATACTTAGAGGTTCTTTATTTTGCATGCTTGGATTTTTATAAGCGGTCCCATTGTAGCGTTGTTCTGATTGTTGTCCGGATTACCCTACACTCTTTTGGAAAGGAGTGATCTTCACCGCACGTCTATGTCTACCTTCGGTGTAATTTCAATGGAATTCTTTTTCTCATCATTTGGTGGGAATGCATTTTTGTGAGAAAAAAAAAAAGTTTAACGTCAAACAAATTTTCCATGAAGACACTGACAAGTTCTTTTGACGAAGGATGGAAAAAAATAAATTTCCTAGAACATGTGCAGAAGAGGCTGAGGAGAAATTCGTGCACCATCCACTGCACTAAAATCCGACCTCAGATGGTTGAAAAATCAGATTCCCTCGAGCACATAAAACACATACACACACAAAAGAAGGAGATTTTCTCCATTGAATCATCTTTGCAGCAAATGCCAAGAAAGAAGGCAGTTCAAAAATTCCACTACTAAACGCATTGTTCAAACACACCCTTAGAAATTAAAGAGAAGAGAAAGGGTGTCACTGTTGAAACACAACCTTAGGGCGTGTTTGGATGTGTGGTGAAGTTAAGTGAAGTGAGGTAAAGCCTCCATTATCTAGACAAGAAAAGACAATGGGTCATATCAAAAGTACATAATTTCAAAATTCCCTCCATCTTTTTAAAAAAAAGTCAAAAAAGCAACCTGCTTTTTCCACTAAAAGACAAAAAAGCTTCACTTTTCTATACAAAAAGTCAAAAAGATTCCATACCAAACAACTAAAAACAAAATACCATCATAACATCTTATATTTTATTCTCTCTTGATTTGATGCTTCACCTCACCATACTTCAATTCACCATGCATCCAAACATGCCCTTAGAAATTAAAGAGGAGAAAGGGTATCTAAGTAGGATGAATGCTTAAGTGTAGTGATCTTATATTAAGAAACACGGGCTTGTATCTAGCCTAACCCTGACACAAGATGTGTCTCGCCATGAGTCCGACCTGCCTAAAACATGGCAGGCTCGAGCCTACTCATTTGGACAAATATTCATGCCTGCAGGACGGGCTTTTTATCATATGTTTGGGTATTCTAAGGGCAAATCAATCACTAAACTACAAGCCGTTCTCATTCAAGCATAAACAGCCAGGCCAAGGCCTTCTGTCACTAAATTCAAGCCCGAAACAAGTCTTAAATGGGTCCATATTTTAAATCTAGCACCCCTGGATTACTAATTTTCAATGCCCAAACCCAGTCCAAATTAAGCAGGGTGCGCATGGCCTAGTCCATGAACACCTCCAGACGAATGCTTATAAAATTATGAACCTCTCGTAGGTCCTTAAAATTAAATGGTTATAGCCAATGAATCCTAGTGTCATATCCTTTAGTTTTGAGTCATGTAAAAAGCTTCCAAATTCTATCTTAAGCATACAAACATCAAGGTAGCCCATTCAGAAGAACAGTTTTTAACAGGTTTGCAACTTTTCATATGGTATAAAGGAAGACGTCAAAGAAGGAATAATAAATGGTGAGAGAGAGCGCTTTCCAGTGGTGCCTATCTTGATGAGTAGAAAGTAAGTAGGTTCTCGCTTGTTTTAATGAAGGCTAATTTGGGTATTTAAAAAAAATAGGAAAAAAGTCACCGGAAAATACCTTTAAATGGCCAAATATCCTTAATTGAAAAGATTTTGAAAAACTTAGGCCCTAATTTAAGAACTTTTAAAATTTGTGTCCTTTTTGTTATCTTTTTCATTAATGTTAAGGAGACAAAGGCCATTTTGAAATGAAAGTAACTAAGGATAGTTATTGGCTCCTACCTTATTCTTTCCCTGAAAATTAGGTGTTAAGAGTTTCTTTGGAAATCCAAAATATTTCTTCTCAGTTATTTTTAAAATTGCCCTTCTATATTATACTTTGTTCTAAGTCTAAATCAATGTATATGAAAAGTTAAATCCTGATGGGTCCCACTAGTTTTAAAATCTAGGTAGTTTAAATGCATAATCTTTTTTGAATCTCCCACAAAAATCTCTCCAAGCCTATGTAGGAAAGGAGGAAAAACAAAAACCAATACACATTTTCCTCTCTTTTTGTACTGAAAAATAGAAAGAAGGTGTGGTTTTTGTGCAGGAAAAAGTGAAAGAGGTAAGCGTTGATACGATACAATTTAATAGATTGTAATGAATTTTGCTCTGTTACCTTGCAAAGTGGAGGTGGGAGGAACTAGTTCGTCTCCTTTTCTGAAAAACCAATGCTTTCTTTCTTCCTCTTTGACCAAGTGGAGGGAAGAAGAGTCGATAGCAGCTACAGAAACTTGATGGGACTGGGACGCCAATGGACTGCATCAAAGTTCTGGAAGAAGATGAAAGACAGAAATTGATGAAAACGTTCTTGTCAATGTGACAAAAGACTCTTGGAAAGTAAACTTCATTACAGGTGAACCCACTATACACAATTTGGAATCTTGAAAAAATTCCTTCTCTTTTTTCCTTTTTTTTTTTTAATCTAATCTAAAGTGAGGATACAAGAACTAAAAATCCATCCCATGTCTTCTCAATGTTCTGGTCAAGGTAAGAGTTGGGAGGGAGGAAACAGAGCAAGAATCATATGGCAGAGGTCACTTGTATAGCAGATGCGGTAGCCCCGGAATTGGAAGCCTCCGATGACTGTGTTAGCCAGCAGAGCCCAATTCCATCTGATGATAGAAGCGGGTCCGACCATCCGATTGAACACTTCACAGAAACGTTATTAAAGCGACATTAGCATCGATGGCACACCAGCACCCGATCACATTCTAAATCATGAGCTTAGGGATCCACTCTTATTAAAGTGAGATATGAGAATATGTCACCCTCGAGGAGGATATGAGATTCATCTTGAACGGTCCAAATTATTTCCATATAAATCCCACAATGGAGATCCTATCTATTACACAGTTCCCATCTAATAGCCGGGAAGGGATCCGGACTCCCAACTCTGTACAAGAGGCTTCAGTAGTTAGATTTTACATATATTAACAAAGATGGCCTATGCCAACATATGTAGTTAATTGTTTCAAGCCAATGATTGTAAAACATTTACTTGCCCTCCGGAGTGGATGATTTAAAGCATTTACTTGCCATTGACATCTTATTTTTTCCCTTGATGACATGGCCGCTAACTTCACATAGAGATGGCTGTAGAAATAAATAATACAGTAAACTTTTTATATTGGAGCTACTAGTTCCAAGTCAAAGATTTTAAAACATTTACTTGCCTTCCAAAGTCAATGATTTTAAAGCATGTACTTGCCATTGACATATTCTTTTTTTTTTTTTTTTCACTTGGTCACCTTCACATGGCCTCTAACTTCAGATAAAATATGATTGTACAAATAAATAATCCAGAGACCTTTTATTAACGATGAGACTGTTTGGTAACACACTGATATCATGTGCCCTATTTTTTTTAATCGGTGATAGTAACTTATATTAAAAGTGAATAGAATACAAACAAAGAGTACAAGAAGAAAATAAAAAGAGGGGGAAAGAAACACAGAGGTACAAGAGTAATGTACCCCCTCACACCACAGTTACATAATAAAACCCTCTCAAGGGGAAACTCTCTCAACACCTTTCTTAGCTAAAGCGTCTGCGATCATGTTTGATGACCTACTCTTATGCTGAAAGCTAACATTAATGGCGGTGGATAATACCCGGATTTCATTGACGAGGAACTGAAACTTCCATGGATAAGCCTTCCGATTCGAAACTCAACTCACTGCATTAGAATAATCACTCTCCACAATAAGATTGCCATGATAGTACCTCGAGAAATACCAAAGAGATTCCAGAATAGCTAAAACCCCAGCTTCATTAGAGTTATAAACCCCCACATATTTGATGAACATAAATAAAACGTCCACATTGCAATTTCGAAGCACCCCTCCAATACTAGCTGGTCCAGACTTCATTCTTGCGGCACCATCAACATTAAACTTAAACAAACCAATAGGAGGAGGAGACTAAAGAATAGATTTTCTTACTTTGACTGGGTCACACCCCATACATGCATGATTCCCAATTAATAAGTATGTCATGAAGAGAAAAATTAGAGAATTCCTTTAAACCCAAAGCCCACTTCGTAATTGTTAAAGTGATTTTAGAAATCAACTCCGCAGAAGTTGAGGAGGACCCCCTAAAAATTCTTTCATTTCTTTCCTTCCAAATGGACCACAAAATAGCAAATGAAGTTATCCTCCAAAGAACACGACCGCATCCAACAAAACAACCTCCCAACCAAGACTCTGCTGCATCAGCAATCTTCTCAGGATAGCACCAATCAACACTACATCTACCAATAAAATGGCCCCAATAAATAAAATGGCCCCAAACATTGGAAGTAAACTCACAATGAAGAAGAAGATGGTTCATCGACTCCAACTCTTTATGGCACATCAAACAAGTGTCATTGATGGTGGATGATGTCAATCCTCTTCTCCTCAAGTTATTCGTTGTTGAGATCTTAGCTGCCACTGCTAACCAACAAAAAGCCTCAACTCGGGGAGGAACCAAACCCGTCACTGTCACATTTTTAAAGCTCAACAGTTGATTAGCAGCTGGCTTATCTACCATTTTCAATGACTCGAGTCTTTTGTTTTTAAAGAAAAACTCGAGAGTCTTTTCGGCCAGACAGCAGAGATAAAATGCAATGGGTTCTGTGGCTAGGCATCTCATCTCTTGCTCTTCTGAAACTGAGAGCTAATAGAGAGAAAAAAGGCCTAGAATTAAAAGGCAGAACTCACTTTTGGAGCAACCACGGTAGCTGCGGGCAATGAAGGTTTGAAGGAATATGTTAACCAGCGTAGCCTAGTTCCTTCTACTCCTAATGATGATGGAAAGGAAGCCCATATGTCAGCGATGACTTGTGTAGTAGACGCAGAAGCAAGGGACAATGAAGACTTGGAGGACTGTGAGCTGATCTCAGTTCATTCTGATGATTTAAATGAGACCCATATGGCAGAGGTGTCACGACCTGGGCCCGAGATCGGACTAATCGGGGCCTAACCCGGATCGCGATGCCATCATACTTACTCCCGTAAATCTCGAATTAACCGAAGTTAAGACGAAGACTCACAAGGGATCTAACATACATACCTGCCAAATGTACATTTTTGCGGAAACATATCTATACATTGACAATAATTGACTTTACATTACAAGTAAAGTTCCCATATACAAAATATAATCCAATGAAGTCCACCACTGCATATTCACAATACAATGCAGGGGAAATCTATTTACATTTCAAAATGATATACAAAAGTATCTATCAATGAATTTCCAAAACAATCCCAAAACATTAAAAATCAACGCCCTCCGAGCTAAGCCCATTCGGCTAAACCTCCTGGAGGTATCGGGTGGGCCTCCTCCGCACGCGGCGCGGCCTCTGCAAGGCCGGGATGGGCAACTGGGCCTGTAATGCCATCAATAACACTATGAACACGACGGTTCAACAATGTATAAACACATTTATGATAACACATGCTAAACTTGTCCATTATCAATATAATAACTCTAGACAAATACATCTAGGTTAATGCAATATCATGTACAGTGTAGCCCATTGATACTCAATGGCTAAATGTACAAATTCAATAGTGTTACTATCATTCAGTTCCACGTCTTCCTAAAGGAACCATTATTCAATTCATTTCATTTATTTCGTGTCATTTCATTTCATTTCGTGTCTTCCAACGGAAGAAACTTAAGCACAAGGCGGAAGGGCAAACCGTTCATGGCCTGGCTTTATTTCACTTTCGTTTAATCAATTTAATTAAGCACAAGGCGGTAGGGCGAACCATTCATGGCCGAGGCTTCAATATCATTTCAATTTTCCTTACATGACTTATCAATTCATTGACTTTTCAGTCTATATGTGGGATCTACCAGTGTCTTGATCAGAGATCACTGGCATCACCACGGAGCTCCGGAACACCCCAATCATCTGCTGCAGCAGGATTATTCATTGCATTTCTTCATTATTCAGTGGTTCATTGTATTTATTCATTGTTCAGTGGTTCATTGTATGCAGTCATTATAGACTCAAGGGGATTAGATGAATCTTTAATCATTCACGGTCCTACTTGTCTCTATCCCAAATTTAGACAAATTCTGGATGTAATTATTAGTTACTAAATGCACGTGTTATTTTCGATGGACATCACATTTTCATTTAATATGTGCATTTAGTTCCCAAAAATTTTCCACCCTCAATATCGAAATCCACTAAAAATTTTTGCTTACAATTTCATGTTTGGGCCAGTATCAGGTTCGCTCGAGCGGATCCAAGTTCGCTCGAGCGGACCCAAACAGAACCTTCATCGCACGAGCGCACATAATGTTCGCTCGAGCGGACACTTTCCGCGTCAGACAGTAACTGGTTCGCTCGAGCGAACTGTCCAGAACTCCATTTCTGGAACTCCGAACTTCACTCCTTCATTCATTCATTTCAACCACCATTTGCATAAACATTAAAGGATCCTATGTCCTCTCCTCATTCACCATTTAAACACCAAAATCACTTCTATTCTATCATTAACACATCATAAAATCCATAGAGCTCAACAAATCCACAAAATCTCCATTTCTAACAATAGGGTTTGAGAACCCATCTTCATAACTCAAAGAAAACTTGGAAACTAACATGTTCAATCATAAGGAAGCATTTATACTTGCCTTTAAAGCCTATTAGCAAGAAACCCTTGATAGCTTGACTTTGAGGTGAGAAATCCCCAATCCAAACCCTATTTCCATAAAAACACAAGGAACACTATCCTATGAGCTAATTGGCTAGAAACCACATCTAATCACTCATTATAACTTGGAAATCCTTTGAAAGCCCTAAGTACTTACTTGTGATGTTAGTAGGGAGCTCTTGAGCTTCTCTTTCAAGTTCCAAACACTCCACAATGGAGGAAATAAGGTGAGGAAGATGATGAAGGAGATGAAGCTCCTTCAAACTTGCTTGATACACTCCAATCTCTCTTGATGAAGAAGAATGGGAGAAGGGAAGGGAAAATGTGCCTAGGGTTTCTTTGCAATGGATTTGAGATGAAGGAACCCAAGGGTTTCATTTCAATGCCTTATAAGGCTATTTTGCAACTAGACCCTCTCTTTCTTTCCTATTCTCCATTTAAGTCAAATGAAAGCTCACTTGAGTCAGTACTCGTCGAATGACTTCAAGCCTATTATGAAAGTTAACGTACTCGTCTAGATACACGTGTTGGTATCAAAAGTTTCCGTATTCGACAAAATACGTATAAATCCGTATTTACGGAAAAGGCCTTGTTCTCTTAGTTTGAGTCTAAAATCTCATTCAATCCATTCAATCCCCTTCATTATCATTTCATTAAGCTTAATTCAATCATTTGAGACTAATCTCATCGAGCTTAGTTATTAGCCATCATTAGCCTCATTAAACGTGATTAATTAGCATTAACTTCAATTAACTAGAGTTAATCTTGATTAACTCGGGGTGGGGTCTTACAAGAGGTTACTAGTGCAGCAGACACAGTAGCAGTGCACATAGAATGATTCAAGGACCGTGAGCGGACTTCAATTCCTACTAATGATGGAGAGCAAACCAATATGGCAGAGGCCACTTGTGCAGTAGCAGTGGACACTGAAGACTTCGTAGACTGCGTGCAGATCTCAAATTCTCCTGAAGATGGAGAGGAATCCCATGTGGAAGTGGCCTCTTGTGCAGTAGGCACGGTAGCAGTGGAAACTGAAGGCTTCGAGGACTGCGAGCAAATCTCAACTCCTTTCGGTGATAGAGAGGAATCCCATATGGCAGAGGCCACTTGTGCAGTGGACATGGAAGGTTTCGAGGACTGCGAGCAGATTTCAACTCCTTTTGATCAAAGAAAGGAAGCCCATATGGCAGTGGTCAGTTGTGCAGTAGACACTGTGGCAGTGGACATGGAAAGTTTCGAGGACTGCGAGCAGATCTCAACTCCGTTTGGTGATAGAGAGGAATCCCATAGGGCAGAGGCCACTTGTGCAGTAGACACAGTTGCAGTGGACATGGAAGGTTTCGTGGACTGCGAGCAGATCACAATTCCTTTCGATGAAATAGAGGAAGCCCATACGGCAGATGTCAGTTGTGCAGTAGACATTGAAGGTTTTGAGGACTGCGAGCAGATCTCAATTCCTTCTGATGATGGAGAGGAAGTCCGTATTACTGTTAACCCAGATTGGGTGTCTTCACGAGCCAACAAGATTAAAAGCATCATCTGCACGCATATCATGCTCGATCCATAGAGTCCCTTCTTGGCTCTGTGATTATAACAAGATTGCGTGCCAGCCTCAAATCATCTCAATAGGCCCATTTCACTGTGAAAAAAGAAAAGGCCAACTACAAGCCATGGAAGAGCACAAATGGAGATATCTCCGAGATATCTGCTCTCGGGAACGTGAAGGCTGGTTGGAAGATTGTTTGGCCACTGTCAAAGGGTTCGAGGAAAGAGCCCGGGGTTACTACTCTGAGGTAATACCACTGGACAGCGATTCTTTTGCGGAAATAATGGTACTCGGTGGTTGTTTCATAATTGAGTGATTTCGCAGGTTTTGAATCAGAGCTTACAATGATGTCATCTTTAGATTGGCATATCGGAAAAAAGCTTTATCTTTTGACTTGCTCTTGCTGGAAAATCAGATTCCCTTTTTTGTTCTCCAACGTCTATTTGCTCTTATGAATGCTTCCATCTCATTTCCTTTGCAAGAAAGCGCTCTAAAGTTGTTTTTTCCAGACTACAATTCTGTGGCAGATAGAGTCAATAATTCCGAAGTCTGGACCCGCCATCTACTTCATTTAGCACATACAACGTACGTTCTCTTCCCAGTGATTATACAGAGCCATGTGATATCCCAACAATCCCTTGTGTATCCAGACTTTAAGAGTTAGGAATTCGGTTTAAAAAGAGGGATGTAAGTGATACTGATTTTTTGGACAAAGTTTCACAAGGGAGTGATTGAAATCCCCACAATAGAGGTTTGGGACAAGACACACAGAGAAATTTTTTAATCTCATTGCGTTTGAGCAATGTTATCACAATTGCAAGATATACATCACAACATACATTATTTTCATGGATTGGCTCATCAACACTGCCCCAGATGTTGAAATTCTCCGTCGGAAAGGAATAATCATTGACTATTTACACAATGATAATTTAGTGGCTTCTCACTTCAACTGCATGGCAAAAGAGGCGATCATGCATTATAATGATTTCTATTTGTCAGGTGTATGTAAGAAAATCAATCAGTACAGTCAGAAAACTGCGCCAAAATTGAGAGCGTCTTTGCAGTCCTATTTGCATGATTACTTCAAAAATCCATGGTCGCTCATATCTTTTCTTGCTGCCCTTATCCTCCTATGTCTTACTATAATACAGACATTCTTCACCTCATTTCCCAAGTTTGCAGTTGGAAATTAGATTTCCATGGCTTTTACATGGTATTGTATTGTTCAATGTAGGTTGCTCTTCCTCCACTTTGGTAATGCTTCCAATATGTATATCTTCCTTTATCAGCTTCTTTACTAATAATGTTCATGGTTTGATTCCTAGAAATGAAACTTCTTATTTGTGATTTCAAAGTGACTATATAATGTATATTGTGAAAAACTATAGGTTAGTGATTGATTATACAAGGTTCGAAGATTAGTCAAGAAAGGTCAAATCAAATTTTGTAGAATACTCGGCTCAATTTTTTGCTTTTTTTCACGGAACAGCGGCTGTACTAAACATGGAATTTACCGTAGTGAGAAAAATGTTATCCACATTCCAAGTTTTTCCTGTGGAAAATTGTGTACACACATATATAGCCTAGTTTTTTAAAGGGAGGAAAAAACTATAGACGGCCTGTCTGGTGGAGGTTTAGAATGGTAATGATAATTGGATTAGCACCTTGGTAGCCCATTTACCTTAAAAGGAATCATCTGATCCTTTGGCTTTCAAGAAATTAGCTGTTGCCATCACATTTTGGTGATAAATTAACTACAATGTAAATAGCCGTTCCTTTTTGTCCTTTCGGAGGACCCCCTCCAAATTATCAGGAATGGGCCAATTCATATGACACCAAAATGGCCTATGGGCGACCCTAATTCTCTAACTACTCTTAAGCCTATGCAAAGACACTAGACAGGCTCAAAGAAGAACTTCAATTTTCACTCAGCTCATTCCATCATAGCTAGAGAAGGAGATGGGCACCACACCGATTTAAATGCCTGTAATAGGATGAAACATCTATGCATCTGTTATGGTTGAAGTTGGACGCAACAAAAACGAGACTACGTCACATATGTAGAACCTCTCATATCAAGTTAATGACAGTTGATATATTCAAACAAAACTAATCTAATTACGAGTTACCCAAGTACAACATTGTCACTGCAAAGATCTCAATGTCTCCAGCCGCAGGGACACCAGACTCAATTTGGAATAATTTCTCCAACAGCAGCTGCCCTATAGCAAAACAGGGTATAGGTGAAGTCTTCATTTCTACTCAGTTCACCATTTGGAAACTTTGAAACAAGGCGGTCTTTGATGATTATCAGCCATCAATGTCTTTTGCCATTAGCCTGCCTCAAGGAAGATCTCTCTCTCTCTCTCTCTCTCTCAGCTGAAGGATTCCTTGCACACCCAATCTCTGGAAGCCATTTTCCTTAAGTCTTAATCTGCCAAGCCCACCTCAAGGGAACAACTGATTTCTTCTCTATGTTTTTTCTGTAATCTTCATGCTTTAGTTCTTTTTAGAAGATTTTACAGGAAAAAATCCCTTAGGTGTACCGTGCACGAAAAAGGACCTCATAATTGCTACGGCACAAAAAAGGCCATCCCGCCAATTTTAATATAATCGTTACCTTTTACAATGAGTGACAATATGGTCATGTTTCATTTGGCTCGTGTGATCTATTTCCTCTTTCTCTATCTCCCCCATTCCATTTATCGCCGCCCAACCCACCACCCACAACAATTATTATGGAAGTTCTTCCTCTTCTTCCATATCAAACTTAGGAACAAGTTGGGTTTTCAATTATTGATTGTCTGGCCACCATTAAGGGGTTAGAGCAAAGAGCATGGGCGGCTCCACATAGATCACAGTGTGGTCACTGAGATCTAAAAAAGCATTTAAAAATAAAAAATTTTATTTCATGAATTAAATTTATGGGAAGCTTTTGACCCCACTCAATTTAAGAGTTTTACCCCACATTAGCTAACTTTGCACTTTTTCTTTGTTGCTGTGGTAGTGAAAAGTCACCATAAAATACCCACCGCATTAACGGGCCAACTGTCTATCAAAAATTAAATAAAATTAATGGGCCCACATTGCTGATATGTGGTCTAGGAACAAGTTTTTAGAACTTAAAAGAATTTGTGATATTGCTAGAAAATTAGTGGAGACAAAGAAGGATATCGTATACAAATTATTTTATTTGCTTTTAAAATTGGCGTTGATTTTACCAGCAGTGATTGCCACGGTAGAAAGAGTTTTTCCATCAATGAAGTACGTAAATAACAGGTTGCGTAACCGAATAGGAGATCAATTGATGAATGACTGTTTGATTACGTATATTGAAAAATATGTGGTTGCTAATGTTATTAATGAATATATTATGCAACGATTTCAACATATGAAAACCTGAAAACTTGTTGAGGGCAGCTGTAGGAGTTTATATATTTGAATTTTGCTTTTGGATTAAGAACTATTAGTAATAATGTATTAAAATTTATTTTTTTCTTAGAAATCAATATTATCTTTGTCGGATTATCGGAAATAGATTATTTGAGAATTTTATACTATACTTGTCAAATTATCGAAAGTAGATGACAAATGTTGATATAGGTAAAAATAAATTCATTATATTTGCAGAAGATAAGTCTTTTGTTGACTCCACTGATTTGAATTCCTGGAGCTGCCACTGCCAAAGAGCCCAGAATTACGTATATACTACTTAGAGGTAATACCACTCGACAACAATTCTTTCGTGGAAATGATAGTACTCAATGGCTGCTTTATAATTGAATTATTTCGCAAACTCTGCTTCAACCACAACAATGATGTCATATCTAGATTGGTATATCGGAAAAAAGCATTATCTTTTGACTTGCTCTTGTTGGGAAATCATTCCTGTTTTCATTCTCGAACGTCTATTTGATCTTATGAATCCTCCCAGCTCATTTCCTTTGCTAGAAAGCGCTTAAAATTTTTTCTTTCCCGACTACTGTACCGCTAAAGATGGAATCACTAATTCCAAAATCCGGATCCCCCATCTACTTCATTTAGTACATACAAGCTAACTTCTTTTCCCCAAAGAATATACAAAGTCATGTGATGACCCAACGATCCCTTGTGCATCTAGACTTTAAGAGTTAGGAATTAGCCTTAGAAAGAGGAGTGTCAGTGCTACTAATTTTTCGGAGATAAAGTTCCACAAGGGAAAGGGAGTGATTGAAATCCCCAAAATAGAGGTTTGTGACAAGACAGATAGAATTTCTTAACCTTATTGCCTTTGAGCAATGTTATCTCAGCTGCAAGAAATATGTCACAACATACATCATTTTCATGGATTGGCTTATCAACACTGCCCCAGATGTTGAAATTCTTCGTCACAAAGGAATCATCGATGACTATTTACCCAATGATAAATTGGTGGCTTCTCACTTCAACATGGCAAGAGAGGCAATCGGGCATGACAACGATTTCTATCTGTCAGGAGTTTGTGAGGAAATCATTCAGTACAGTAAGAAAACTACACCAAAACTGAAAGCATCCTTAAAGTCCTATTTGCATGATTACTTCAAATTTCAAAAATCCGTAGTCACTTGTATCTTTTCTTGCAGCACTTCTCCTCCTGTGTCTTACTTTAATACAAACCTTCTTCACATCATTTCCCAAGTTTGCAGTTGGAAATTAGATTTCCATGGCTTTTAATTATATTGTATTTTTGTTGTATCGTATTGTTTTCTTCAATGTATGATTGCTCCTCCGCCACTTTGGTTCAGCAACTGTTGCCTTCTTTGAATATGTATGTCTTCGTTTTTCGGCATATTTACTAATAATTTCATGGTTTGATGCCTAGGATTCTAGGAATGAAACTTTTTATTTGTGCTTTCAAAGTGACTCTATATTAAGTATTTTGTGAAAAATATAGGTTAATGATTGATTATACAAGGTTAGAAGATAGTCAAGAAAGGTCTTGGTGGAGTGGCATAAGGCGCGCATAGGTTTGCTCCCAAGGCGGACATGCGAATGTGGATTGAATGGGTGTCACTTGGGAGATTAATCCCCTTAGGTCAAAGACCTCAGGAGTACCCACACTTTTCCTTGTTGACGCAGAAGAGTCTACTTCAACCATATGTAAGAACCTCACATGCCAAGTCAATGATTGTAGATATATACATTGATTTCCACTTAACGATATAAATGGGTCACCGATTCTCCGATTACCCAAAGGTTCCGTCCCGTTAAAAAGCAGGTCTGGGTCCTTATTTAGGCCTCGATAAGTAAATGGGTCTGGGTCCGGTTCCACCTTGGTTGAAACCCATATACCCGAGACCTGACATATTACCTCAATTTTTTGAAAATCTCTCCTAAAAACCATTTTTTTTAATATCATTTTCTACCTAGACCCGGATCCAGACTCGTCCCATCTATGGCTCCGGTTCCGGAGCCAAGAAACCGATTTCAAAACGGTTCCGGGTCCAGATCCGGTTTCACCTTCTCCTTAACGGTTCCGGTTCCGGTTACGGGTCCATGGTGGACCCGGACCGGAACCGACCCATTTACTACCCTATCTCCACTGATGGGTAATAGGTTTTGGCCCTCACGGGATTTGGATTCAGCCCTGCAGCCTATTCAACCACTTGTTATAGAGATGATCAATTTAATAGTGGGACTTAGATGGTTTGAAGTGTAATTGGAGCATTTTTCTTAATGGTTTGGATATATGAAGGTGGGCTCGAGATTCATTTAAATGGCCCAAAAAGGTCCAAATTAAAAAAAAAAAAAATTTCTTTGAATGGTGAAAATCTTGAGAGAGAGATTAAGAAAAAGTGAGACACAACGTGATATATGGAGCATCGTGGGAGACACCCAATGGGGACCACTTTATGATCAACTTGAATGGACCATATAACTCCCCATATGTGACATATCTCATGAGATTTGCACCAATCCAAATGGACTTGAGCGTTGGACTAAGTATTAAAAAATTCTTTTGATTTAAAACCGTTAAATTGTGGGCCACAAATCAAGGGTTAAGATATTGTGTTGACTTGGAATTTCATATGGAGTGATCTTACCTGGATCCTTTAATCCCCACTTCTCCCATGATTTGTAGGGCATCAGGTGGCCCTCACCAACTGCCTAGTTGTGAAATTTGTTTTGTGTTGGATGAAATTTCGGTCTACATACCGATATGAAACAGCCCTAAACATCAGACTATTTCTGAAATTTCTGTGGATTTTGGTGGATTTTGGAAAATTCACCCAACATGATTTTAAAAAGAGGACTAGTTGCAAAAAAAAAAAAAAATCTCTTAAAAGCCCCTACCCTAAGCCGTCTTTGAAACAAAAATAAAGGAATAAATAATAATAAGAAGAAGAATAATTTTGCTTAAAATAAATCCCCTAATCAAATTCCACTTTAAATAATTCCCTTATCAAATTTCTACATGTGGTGTGTATGTATAAAGAAAAAGAATTCAGTGAAACTTGTCAGTGAATTAATTCAACCGTTCACATAGGCAAAAACTCCTGATAACTTTATTTTTTTCTGATTCTGATTTGGCGCTTGTAGTAGCTAAAAAAAGTTGATTGGCCTGAGACTGTATGTTGTGCTAATTGGAAATGACATGCCTAGTACTCAGCTGTATGTGCCTTCTCAAGGCATCTCCATGCAGCTACTGAAGTCTTCAATTCCAGTACAAGGAGTATAACTTCTTCAAATAAACAATTAGCGATCCATGCTTTAATTTTATAGTTTGATTTTCTCCGTGTGAGACGTACGTACCCTTCTTTCCATCTTTAGAGCCCGTGTGGCCAGGAACATTGATCAGTCCTTAAAAATACATAATTTTATCATCATTTTAGAATTAATTAAGGACTTAATCATCAAATCATGGACCATTTTAGTAAAAAAAACATGATTTTATGTTTGCGAGCATCAAAGTCTGAATTCAAGTTAGAATTCATCCAAAAATTGCATTTTCGCATAAAATCATGAATTTCTCTATTTTTGGCATTGGAAGTCACAAATTTCTCATAACTTTTAATTCATACATGAAATGATGAATTTTATTTGCACCATTGATTTTATTGGAAATTTGATAAAATGGTGACATTTTATGCATCAACTCCGCCTATGTTGGGGTATCCTTGACATAGCCGGTCCCAAGCCCGGACAAAGGAGGAGGGTTGTGCGTTAGGTAGCCGACAGCCAGCACAATACTCAGTCGGATTTCTTTATGGATTTGAGACCTAATGATATTTCGTTGGGGCGTCCCCTACTTAGCGACGCGCTGTATAGTCCGAGTACAGTAATAAGTGAGTAAGGACCGCTGCATCGGCGCCCGGGTGCAGTGCTAAATAGGCAAGGGTCCCCACACTTTATTGGACGAGTGCGGGGGGTAAGGAAGCTAGCCCAAAATAGAAGGCTGAGATTAGGTACTTGGAACATTGGGAGCCTAACTGGGAAACTTATGGAAGTGGTGGATACAATGGAAAGGAGACGAATCGCAATTGCCTGCTTGCAAGAGACAAGGTGGGTGGGACAGAAAGCTAAAGAGATCGAGAGGACTGGGTATAAGTTATGGTATACGGGACTTAATAGAGCGAGGAATGGGGTTGGTATAGTAGTGAGCAAGGACTTAAAGGAAGATATAGTTAATGTGAAGCGCTGTGGAGATAGGATTATTGCAATTAAGTTAGTGTTAGGAGAAGAGATAGTGAACGTAATTAGTGCTTATGCCCCCAGGTGGGCTTAGGAGATGGACATAAGGAGAAGTTTTGGGAAGACTTGGAAGGAGTGCTACTAGAGATACCCCAAGGCGAGATGGTCTTCATAGGAGGAGATTTGAATGGCCATGTAGGACGCGACGTAGATGGATATATAGGAGTACATGGGGGACTTGGATACGGTAATAGAAATGAAGAAGGGAAGGATATTTTGGACTTTTCAGTGGCTTATGATCTCATGGTGACTAACACCTTTTTTAGGAAGAGAGAGGAGCATTTGGTGACTTATAAGAGTGGCTCCTCAAGGACACAGATTGACTTCTTCTTAATTAGGAAAAGAGACCGCTTAGCTTGTAAAGATTGCAAGGTGATACCGGGGGAGAGCTTGACTTCCCAACATAGGTTGTTGATCATAGATGTGCAGCTACAAAGGTGGACTACAAAAAAGAAGTTGTATAGATGCTCAAAGACTAAATGGTGGAACTTGAGAGGTGATAAGCAACTAGCATTTAAGGATAGAGTACTAGAGGAAGACGTTTGGGCGATAAATGAGAGTGCAAATAATATGTGGGATAAGATAGCAGAGTGTATTAGGAGGGTAGGGAAAGAAGTCTTAGGAGAATCCAAAGGGGGTGCTCCGGCACAGAAGGAGGCATGGTGGTGGAGCAAGGCCGTTCAAGACAAGATAAGAGTTAAAAGAGAGAGTTTTAAAACTTGGCAAAAGGATCGAAATGCAGCCAACTTGGAAAAGTATAAAGAAGCAAAAAGAGAAACCAAAAAGGCAGTTAGTGAGGCCAAGGCAAAGGCATTTGAGGAGCTATATAGGCGACTTGACACTAAGGAAGGTGAAAGAGAGATATTCAAGCTTGCTAAAGCCAGAGACAGGCGGACCAAGGACTTAAACCAAGTTAAATGCATTAAGGATGAGGATGAAAAGGTATTAGTAAAGGACGATGAGATAAAGGAGCGTTGGAAGAGCTACTTCTACAAGTTATTTAACGAAAGCAGTAGTAGTGACATACAATTGGGACAGCTTACCATTTCTAGGGAAGAATCGAATCATATGTTCTATAGGAGAATCAGTAGGGAAGAAGTTAAAGAAGTATTGAAAAGGATGAAGAATGGGAAAGCGGTTGGGCCAGATGGTATCCCTATTGAGGTCTGGAGGTGCTTGGGGGAGAATGGCATAAATTGGTTGACAAAACTTTTTAATGTAGTGCTAAAGAGCAAGAAGATGCCTGATGCATGGAGGAAAAGTATTCTTATACCCATATACAAGAACAAAGGAGATATTCAGAACTGTGCGAACTACCGAGGGATTAAATTGATGAGCCATACGATGAAATTATGGGAGAGAGTTATTGAGAGAAGACTAAGAAGAACAACAAACATTTCAGATAATCAATTTGGTTTCATGCCTGGGAGATCAACCATGGAGGCTATCTTTCTCTTGAGGAGGTTAATGGAACAGTATAGAGAAGGCCAGAGAGATTTACATATGGTGTTCATTGACTTGGAGAAGGCCTATGACCGGGTTCCTAGGGAGATTCTATGGGGAGTACTAGAAAAGAAAAGAGTGTGTGTCGCATATATTGAGGCGATAAAGGATATGTATGATAGAGCCGTGACATCTATAAGGACGACTGGCGGAGAGACTAAGGAGTTTCCTATCACGATTGGTCTACACCAAGGCTCAGCGTTAAGCCCGTACTTGTTTGCCCTAGTTATCGATGAGATTACAAGACATATTCAGGATGAGGTGCCGTGGTGTATGCTATTTGCAGATGACATTGTTTTAGTAGATGAGACGAGAGAAGGAGTGAATGCTAAGCTAGAAGTATGGCGGAAAACGTTAGAGACAAAAGGGTTTAGGCTAAGTCGATGCAAGACGGAATATATGGAGTGCAAGTTTAGCCAAAGTAGGACACTTGGTAACATAGAAGTAAGTTTAGGCACACAAAAGATTGTAGAGAAAGAAAACTTTAGGTACCTTGGATCGATGGTGCAACAGGATGGAGGGATTGATACTGATGTAAGTCACAGGATTCAGGCCGGGTGGACCAAATGGAGGAGTGCTTCGGGGGTCTTGTGTGATCGGAAAGTCCCCCTCAGGGTTAAAGGAAAGTATTATAAGGTGGCGGTAAGACCAGCATTGTTATATGGATCAGAGTGTTGGGCAGTAAAGCATAATCATGTTAAGAAGATGGAAGTTGCGGAGATGAGAATGCTAAGATGGATGTGCGGGATCACAAGGAGAGATAGGATTAGGAATGAGGAGATTAGGGGCAAAGTAGGAATAGCACCGATTGGAGATAAAATGAGAGAAAATCGACTAAGATGGTTTGGCCATGTTAGAAGGCGGCCAATGGAAGCACCTGTTAAAAGGTGTGAGGGCATAGAGATTGCCAGGAGTAGGAGAGGGAGAGGGAGACCCAAGAGAAGTTGGAAAGAAACTATTAAACACGACCTTACCTACATGGATCTAACGGAGGACATGGCCCTAAACAGATTTGATTGGCGTCGTCAAATCCATATAGCCGACCCCACCTAGTGGGAAAAGGCTTGGTTTGGTTTGGTTTGGTTTGGTTTGGTGACATTTTATGCATCGATCTATTCAGTGTGAATTGGGCCCGCATCTTGCATCATTCCTTTCTTACAAAAATAAATCATTCTTTAATCATTGAATATATTATTTGTGTTTTTGTAGGGAAGTCCGATTTCTTGGGGCCAACGGAAGAAATAATTCAATTAAAGAGTTCCAGATGGATGGCCAAGATTCAAAATAATGCAAAAGAAAATCCAGCCATATGAGGGACGTCCAAGGCAAGGGAAATTTAAGCATTGCACACATAAGTGGGGTCCATCATGTGTTCCAATTGATAATACAAATCTGAATCTCATATTTGGAATTATTTAAGCCAAGATGGAGAACGTCCAAGCATATGATTTGTTTTTTATTCATACAACCCTTGTGGGTCCACCAAGTATTCAAGTTTCAAGAAGAAAATCCGATTTCAGATTTGAGGAATTTCTTAAGAGAGGAAGTGGGCCCAAAATTTGGATGGATTCAATCAATTTTAAGAGTCCTAAATATGGAGGGTAGTAACCAAGAAGTTGCAAGATAAATTCAAATCCAAAGAGTCCAAGTTTCCTTAAGAACTCTACAATTTGGATTTCAATCAAGATATGCTTCCAAGATTTAAAGATTGCAACCAAGATACTTCCAAAAGAAGACATCACACGTCCAACTTCTATCCCATTACTTCACACGTCCAAAAAAAATTGGACTGTCCGCATGAGTTCCAAAATTTGTTTCAAATCTGAAATTCCTACAAAAGTCTCCTAAATCTACCAAGAATCCTATCCTAAGATGGAGATTAAGATAAGAACCCTTCCAAACAAAAAGGGGAACCCAAGCCATACCAAACAAAAATTCAAAAATCCATCAAAAGTGTTGTACGTGCAACACATCCCTCCTTGGAAATTAATAAATGTTTTGTTTAATAATTTTTCTTGGCTTACCATGTAAAAAATGATTTCTCTTGCTAGTTCAAAAAGTATATGATATAGATATAATGAGATTATCCCATGATATCATGGGATATGGTTTTAAAAACTTTAAAGAATGTCGACTAGAACAACTTTGGTGACATTATCTGGATTTCGGTTATCAAATTTGAAAAGACAGATTTAAGGAGGACAAATTTGTCAAAACTCTTGTGATATTTTCTAATCCATTAGTAAAGACTATCATATCTTCACTTTTTACTGCATGTTCCTTAAAAAACTATTTAAAAATGAGAGATAACAGTTTAATTAAGATACGTGACGGAGATAAGGGAAATGAATAATACTTGGCATCAGCCATTGAAAAAGGAGGTGGACGGAAGGGAAAAGGAAGGACATGGATACTTTGCTTGGGCCATTGAAAAAGGAGCGAGTGGGCGTTACTGATCTGATCTCTTTTTATTATTCTTCGGTAAAGAGGCGAGAGATAGAATAACAAACACTCATCTTTTGGGCATGCAGGATTGTACAGATAAACCAAACAGTTAATATAAAAGAAAAACTCTATTTGTCCGGACAAATAGCAGGGCTGAATATATAATTGGCAACACATTCCACTGTCTTATCCGTGCTCCTTTCAAGGCAACAAGAGTTGGAAGGGAGAAAAACAGATCCAGCAAGAATTAAATGGCAGAAGCCACTGGAGAAGCACACACCGTCGCAGTGGACATGGGAGTTTTAGAGGACCGTGTTGGCCAGCAGAGCTCAATTTCTTCCCCTACTTCTGAAGATGACCAAGAGGAAATTGCTTTTAGGAGAGGAGGGAGGATCTTGTTGTGCGCGTGTTTGCGGAAATGTGAATACGCGATCGAACAAACAATCAACCACATACAAGAACAAGAGAATTACGTGGTTCGGCAAACTTGCCTACGTTCACGGGAAAGAAACTCGACTCTCCTTTTGGATTCACTCTCTGTATGATATGCAGTACAGATCTCTCATGGGTTACACATTACATGAATATATAATGCTCTCTTTCTTATCCCCCAAGAAACCCTATCCTAATAAATAAGAAAGTCCTGGTACAATTACCAAATTACCCATGACCCTAAACCCAATTGGTCTGGACCCACTAGGCCAACAATCTCCCCCTCCAGACCATGGGGAAGACGCCTCTGAACCCCCTAACTAGGAGTCCAGTCCTGCCAACTCTGAACACAGCTCCAGCTTTCCCTTAGACACGACCTTAGTCATCATATCCGAGGGATTCTTGTCAGTATGAATCTTCTCTAGCTTCATGAGATTCTTTTCGATGACCTCACGAATCCAATGGTATCTCACATCAACATGCTTCGTGCGGGCATGGTATGTAGCGTTCTTGCTGAGATCCATAGCACTCTGACTATCACAGTAGACTACATACTCTCCTTGCTTCAAACCCAGTTTTTTAAAAAATCTCTTCAACCAAATCATCTCCTTCCCTACTTCATTAGCAGCTATGTATTCTGCTTCGGTTGTAGACAATGCTGTACACTTCTGCAACTTAGACTGCCAGGAAATAGCTCCCCCTGCAAAAGTAAATAAGTACCCAGAAGTAGACAACCGACGATCAAGATCGCCTGTAAAATCAACATTTGTAAAGCCTTCAAGTACTGGTTTTGAGCCTCCGAAACACAAGCAAAAATCTGATGTACCTTTCAGGTATCTGAAGATCCATTTCACTGCTTCCCAATGCTCTTTTCCAGGGTTAGAAAGAAATCTACTCACTAAACTCACTGCATGAGCAATGTCTGGCCGTGTGCACACCATGGCATACATAAGACTCCCAACTGCTGAGGAGTATGGAACAGATGTCATCCGTTCCTTTTCTTCATCTGTAGTAGGACATAATCTCTTACTGAGCTTGAAGTGACTGGCTAAAGACATGCTAACTAGCTTAGCATCCTTCATGTTGAACTTTGCTAGCACCCGTTCAACATATTTCTCCTGTGACAACCACAGCTTCTTGGCATTCCTGTCACGACGTATTTGCATTCCCAAAATCTGTCGAGCGGGACCCAAGTCTTTCATGTCAAAAGTCTTTGACATGTCCCTTTTCAACCTGTCAATCATCTTAATATCATGTCCAACTATCAACATATCATCTACATATAAAAGAAGGATGATAAATTTGCCGTTACCAAATTTACGAATATAAACACAGTGATCTGCAGCTGTCCTCCGGTACCCATGACTCACCATAAATGAATCAAACTTCTTGTACCACTGCCTTGGTGCTTGTTTCAGCCCGTAGAGACTTTTCTTTAGCCTGCAAACCAACTGTTCTTTTCCTTCTACCTCAAAACCCTCCGGCTGAGTCATGTAGATCTCTTCTTTTAGATCACCGTGAAGAAATGCAGTCTTCACATCCATCTGCTCAAGTTCAAGGTCCATGCTGGCGACTAGACCCAAGACAACTCTGATAGAAGTCATCTTCACAACTGGAGAGAAGATTTCATCGAAGTCAATACCCTTCATCTGCGCAAAGCCTTTAACCACTAGCCGTGCTTTGTGCTTAATCAGTTTTCCACTGCCATCTCTCTTTAGCTTGAACAGCCATTTGTTTTTCAAAACCTTCCTGCCTTTTGGAAGTTTCACCAGTTCATAAGTATTGTTCTTTTTCAAAGAACTCATCTCATCCTACATGGCCTTCATCCACTCATCTTTATCTGCATGAGTTTTTGCTTCTGTGTAGCTCTCTGGCTCCCCCTCATCAGTAAGCAAAATATAATCTGCTGCAGGATATCTTGTTGATGGTTGACGCTCTCGAGTAGACCTCCTAACTTGAGGTTCTGTGGTTTCTAACTGAGGAGACTGCTCCCCCTGCTCAACACCCTGTTCATCTGGCAACCCTTGCGCCTCATCACGATTCGAATCGTTTTGTCCACCTTCTCCACCTGTAGTCTGCACTGGAGAAGGAGTCGGTGTGAGATCAACCACTCCATCAACAACTTCTTTAGACTTTTCAGTCTTCTCAGTATCTCCAAAGAACTGGTCTTCATGAAACACCACATCCTTACTTCTGATAATTTTCCTCTTCTCTGGATCCCATAATCTGTAACCAAACTCAGCTCCACCATAGCCAAGGAAAATGCAACACACTGCCTTATAATCCAGCTTTGAACGCTGCTCCTTTGGTACATATGCAAAAGCCTTGCACCCAAACACCTTCAAATGAGAATAAGAAACATCTTTACCAGTCCATTTTCTCTCCGGAAGGTCAAAATCCAAAGGAACTGAGGGAGACCTGTTAATCAGGTAAACGGCAGTCAGGACAGCTTCACCCCAAAATGCTTTGGGTAGCTGTGCCACTCTAATCATGCATCTCATCCTTTTAAGAATAGTGCGGTTCATTCTTTCTGCCACACCATTGTGTTGTGGAGTACCAGGAACTGTTCTTTCATGTCGAATACCATGCTTCGAGCAATAGCCTTTAAATAGGTTAGATGTGTACTCTCCACCATTATCTGTGCGAAGACATTTTAAGAGTTTTCCTGTTTCTCTTTCAACCATGACATGAAACTGCTGAAATACCTGGACCACCTGATCCTTCGATTTCAACGCATAAACCCAGACTTTCCTGGATGCATCATCAATAAATGTGACAAAGAACTTATTGCCACCCAATGACTCCACCTCCATAGGACCACAAACATCAGAATATACCAAATCCAACACATTAGATTTTATCGTTGATGTTTTAGAGAAAGATACCCTATGTTGTTTACCAAACAAGCAATAATCACAAGGGTCAACGGATGTACCTGTGGAGTACTGAATTAGATCTTTCTTTGCCAGTATCTGCAGTCCTTTCTCACTCATATGTCCCAGTCTCTTGTGCCACAGATTTGGAGAGGATCTGTCTTCAACAGCATTCAACACACTTTTGCATAGCTTCACATGTGTCTTGTACAGCGTATTGCACGCTTTCCCTCTCGCTACAATAAGAGACCCTTTAGTGAGTTTCCACCTGCCATTTCCGAAGTAACTCTCACAACCTGCACGGTCCAATGAAGTTCCGGAAATCAGATTCAACCGCAGATCAGGAATATGTCGCACATCTTTTAGCGTCATTGTGCAACCAATATCGGTTTGAATGCAGACATCACCGATCCCAACAATATCCGAATGACTTGTGTTGCCCATCTTCACAGTGCCAAAGTCCCCTGCTTTGTACGTTGTGAACATCTCCTTACAAGGAGTAGCATGGTAGGATGCTGCTGTGTCAACAACCCACTCAACCTGATCATCTGCAACACTCAAACACATTTTATCTTCACTGGCCAGTACCACTACTTCATTATCCAAAGTAGCTGTTGTGTTAGTATCATTCTTCTTCTCATTGTTGGCTTCTTTCTTTTCCTTCAAGGCAAAGCAATTCTTCTTAATGTGGCCCTCCTTGCCACAATGAAAGCATTTT
This sequence comes from Umbellularia californica, assembly GCA_028538565.1. NCBI lineage: Eukaryota > Viridiplantae > Streptophyta > Magnoliopsida > Laurales > Lauraceae > Umbellularia > Umbellularia californica. The sequence goes on along the minus strand of JAPQWN010000007.1, from coordinate 72,001,723 downwards.
TCAAACTTTTTCTTAGTCTGCGTTTCACCTTTAGACTTGCCACGACCCCCCTTTGGTCCCCTACTCTTACTCCTCCCCCTTTTCTCAGTAACAAAGACATGTGCATTATCTGTCCCTGCAGTTTTTCTTCTTGTTTCTTCATTCAACAAGCTGCTAGTAACCTGACTCATTGATAACACACCATCTGGAGTAGAGTTGCTGACGGAAACAACTAATGTTTCCCATGTATCTGGTAAAGAGCTTAGAAGAAATAAAGCTTGCATCTCATCAACAAGGACCATCTTCATTGTAGCCAGTTCATTCACAATGCATTGGAAATCATTTATATGATCTTCAATTTTACCACCATCCTTGAATTTCATATTTACAAGCTTTCTAATCAGAAAAGTTTTGTTCACAGCAGTTTTCTTCTCATATCTTTCTTCTAACTTCTTCCAAAGGGTCTTCGTATTGGTTTCATTAGACACATGATGAAATATGCTGTTATCCACCCACTATCTAATGTGACCAATGGTCTTTCTATGCATCTTTTTCCAATCTGGATCAGACATCTCTTTTGGTCGGGCAACATCCCCCTCAATGGGATCATAGAGGTCTTTGCAATAAAGTATATCCTCCATCTTAGGTTTCCAAATCAACCTATTGGTATGGTTGAGTTTGATCATGGTAGTGTTAACAGTGTTGTTATCCATCTCAATTGAATAATCAAGAAAAAAAACAACTTCACTAACCTCAAATTCTGCATTAATCTGTAGATCTCGTCACCACGAACACGCTGGAAGAAACGGATCTAAAATCCGACTTTGGATGGCTCCAATATCTCAAAAGTTGTTTTCTACTCTTCGATTAGTCAAACTTTCGTGTTGACCATCAAACTACCAATCTTCTTCCACAATTGCGTAGATCTGCTCGCAACGATTCTGGAGGCGCAAACGGATCTCCGATCAGACCTCGGATGATCAAGATATCACGAGAACAATTCTCAGCCGTCAATCTGGTCAAACCCCTGCTGACCGTACTGTTCTGCTGACGTGGCGCTGACGTCAGCGGCTTGCTTGAATGGGCTTCCTGCTTCGCGGGTCAGGCCGAACTGACCTACGAACCTGAACTTGTTCTGGACTCTAGGCTGGGCTTCACAGAATGGGTCAGGTCAGAACCGACCCGAACCTGGAACTAATCTGTGGGCTGGCCTGCGCTGGGCTTCTAGTAACCTATCAGGTCAACCTGACCCGAAACCTGACTTGGCCCAGTGCTGCACCCTTCTTCTTCTCCAAACAGAACTAGGTTCTGTAACAGAACCCAGCGTCAAACTGCGCTGCTGCTTTCCTTCCGGTCTTCCTCTCCGGTGATGGCGCGGCGGCGGACGGCGGCGAACTTCGATGGCCGGCGACGATCGGAATGAGCCCGGTGACGATGTTCCTTATGTCTGATTCCGGCGGCGACAGGTTCACGCGAAATTCCAGATGAATGTCGACAGGTCCGATTCTAGATGAAGAAAAAAAGAACTGTGTCTTCTCTCTGAACAGTAACGCGCGGAAGTCCGGCGATGGCCAGGGGCGATCGATCCCCCCTCCGATGTTCTCTGCTATTTTCCGGTTCTGCAACCAGAATTCCAAATCACAGGCGGCTGCGATCTGTGTGTGGCCCACCCGAGATTTGAACCAATCTCCTGCACTTTTCTGCAACGAAGACAACGTGCAGAATCCAGACCAATTCCTTGATCCGATAAGTCGATCGCAACACTGCACAATCCAATCCTAGAAAACCTAGGCTCTGATACCACTTGTTATGCGCGTGTATGCGGAAACGTGAATACGCGATCGAACAAACAATCAACCACATACAAGAACAAGAGAATTACGTGGTTCGGCAAACTTGCCTACGTCCACGGGAAAGAAACTCGACTCTCCTTTTGGATTCACTCTCTGTATGATATGCAGTACAGATCTCTCATGGGTTACACATTACATGAATATATAATGCTAACCCTATCCTAATAAATAAGGAAGTCCTGGTACAATTACCAAATTACTCATGACCCTAAACCCAATTGGTCTGGACCCACTAGGCCAACGGATCTGAATCGAGATTGGATATCTTCAATCAAAAGAAAGATTCATCTTGAGCCAGAAAAAATAAAATCATCATCCGGTAGCGAATCATGCTCAATCCACCGAGTCCCTAGTTGGCTGCGTGAAAAAAACTCAGATGTATACGATCCAAAAGTAATCTCGATAGGCCCATTGCACTACGAGAAAAGAAAAGGCGAACTACGAGCCATGGAAGAGCACAAATGGAGATATTTACATGCCATAGTCTCTCGGAAACATGAAGATGAAGGCTGGTTGGAGGGTTGTTTAGCCGCTGTTAAAGGGTTGGAGGAAAGAGCCCGGAAATGCTACTCAGAGGTAATACCACTCGACAGCGACTCTTTTGTGGAAATGATGGTTCTTGATGGCTGTTTCATCCTTGAGTTGTTTCGTAGGGAATTGAATGATGATGACGATGTGATTTTTGATTTATTCTGGTTACCAAACGCAATATATTATGACTTCTTGTTGATGGAAAATCAGATCCCCTTTTTTATTCTCCAATGTCTATCTGTTTTGATAGATTCTTCTGACTCATCTTCTCCTCTAGTAGAAAGCGCTCTAAATTTCTTCTTTACAGACTCTTCGACCTTGTTATGTAGAATCAATGGTTCCAATATCCCAATCCGCCATCTCCTTCATTTACATCATACAGTTTATGTTCTCTGCCCCGGTGATGAGTATACACGGCTAACAGAAGAATTCCCACGGATCGATTGTGCATCCAAACTTGAAGAGAGAGGAATTAGGTTTAGAAAGAGGGATGTCGGAGACTCTGATACTTTGGACATAAAGTTTGACAAGGGAGTGATTGAAATCCCCGCAATACAGGTTTGGGACGAGACAGAAAGACGATTTCTGAACCTCATTGCATGTGAGCAATGTTATCATCCCCATTGTAGAAGTTACATCACAGCTTACCATCATTTCATGGGTTGCCTCATCAACACCGCCAAAGATGTCGAGATTCTCGGTCGGGAAGGAATCATCTATAATCTATTAGGCAATGAGGAACTTCTGGCTTCTCATTTCAACAGCATCGTAAGAGAGGCGACGAAATATAGACAGGACTTTTATTTGTCAGATGTTTGTGAGAAAATCAACTACTACAGTCAGAGAAGATGGCCGAGATTGAGAGCGTCCTTGGTGCATCTGGAGTTTGCCGCAGTTCTCCTCCTGCTTCTGACTCTCACACAAACCTTCTTCACCTCATTTCCTAAGTTTGCTTTTGGAAATTAGATTTCCATTGCTTTTATTTTGGGATTGTATTGTATTGTATTGTATTGCTGGTTGCTCCTCTACTTTGGTACCCACCACAACAACTGCGTGCTTTGAATATGTATGACTTTTATGTACGTGTATGCTTTCAAATTATCTCTTTACTTTTTGTGTTGTGATAAATATAGGTGAATGATTGATTTTACAAGGTTAAGCTGTCAAGTTCTTTGTAACTAATCAAATGTTGATGATATGCGTGAGGGAACTAGAAGTGATTCGTGCATCACGGGAGTCACGGGACCACAGAAGTGGTAGATTTAATTATTAGACAGGGGGCCACGACCAATTAGCATTATTGAGTCAAGCCAATTATTGACTTAATCAATAATTAGCATTATTAAGTCAAGCCAATGGCCCCAATCCAGTAGGATAGATTGAATTATTAGATTGGTTGCTCCTTTCTGATTATTCGCCCTTATCACGATCGGGTCTGAATCTTGTGAGGGTTCACCCCGGTGGTCGTGAGTCAGCCAACCACGGTCAAATCTGCCCAATGGTGGGTCCACTCATGGTGGCCGTAGGTCAAAGCCCTACATGATCACGTTTCATCAGCATCATGACACATTTTCTGCTCTTTTTTAATTCTTCCTAACAAAAGTGGCTCAGCTGTAAGCCATATGTCACGCCCAATTACTTTCAATCTTCTCTACTCGTCCATGGATGTCATGTTCTAAATGAGACCGGATCCCGGGAGTTTCACCCGCACTCATCCCTTGGTGCAGGGAGCACTCCACCCTAGGGCCTACCCATTAAAGATATATATATGCCCCTCTCTCTCTCTCTCTCTCTCTCTCTCTCTCTCTCTCCATTAAAGATATATATATATATATGCCCCTCTTTCTCTCTCTCTCTCTCTCTAATATATATGTATATATATATATCTATATATATTAGAGAGAGAGAGAATCGGTGCTATGAGGGCCGACCTCCTGGTTTTACGGTGACGACCACCAAGTGGGGCCCACCTTGGGACCCCACAGATTGGAACACCGAGATCGAAAGATCAAGTATGAAGAACTTGATTGAGTCGTATATCATCACCAATTTTTAGTTATAAAGAACTTGATTAAGTCATATATCATCACCAATTTTTAGTTATAAAAAACTTGATTACATATTCAAGCTAAGCTAAGCAGTGCCTGCTAAAGAAGCTTAACCAGCAAGGAAAATGTTAGGATTTTTATTATGTTGGTCAACTCATGGGTTGAACAAAACTCCAGGTCATTTGAGTTGTATTTTCTATTTTATTTTAAAATGGACTGTAGTTGTCTTGCCAGAATAACGGAAGTGAAGAAAGAAAAGAAAAAGAAGAAATCCGGACAAACCATCGAGGACTGATCGATCGGATGTTGACATACCTCAGTTATATATCCTTGAGGACCGATCGATCCGACCTCTGTTCAATTTATCAGGTGGTGGAAACTTCCAGCTATTCTTACAAACACACTTTCTCATAAAAACAATGACTTTTATGATGGGTGGTTTAAACTTAAAGCTGGCTCTTTGATTGAGAAAGTGGCACTCACTTCTTATGTGTCTTACAAGGCACATTTAGATATTTTGATTGCAAGACACAGAAGAGACTAATAATTATCCTCTTTCCAATCGAACATTACTTCCTTTTAGTTTTACTATATTTTTAATCGAGAAAAATGAGAAACAGTACGCATTTTTTTTTTTTTAAGAGACAGACAAGGTGCCGTGATGACTGATGAGAAACCTTTTTGACAAGGGTGGAGTCCACTTTAATTGGTTTTGACCCAACCATGTCGCTCATCTTTTTTTATGATACCAACCTAGGTTTCATCGTAACTAAGGCAATTTACCTATTTAAGTTGATTGTGATTTGTAAACATAATTGGCATATTCCAAAGTGCATACGTGATTAATCTATGTAAAATTGCTTCGATTGTATCAAAACTTGATTAAAAAAAAAACAGTAACAGGGGAGGAGGGGTATTCATGTGAATACTTTGGGTCAGGTAAAGGTGACCGCCCTACTAAATCATTTTTCTAAGGATATCACACTGATGACATTTAGCCATATAAAGAGTTCTTTTTTTTTTTTTTTTTTTAACAAAAGGCCCCTATATATTCACACAACCTTATAAATGTCTGTAGGTTATGTAGTCACTTCTCCATGCATGCTCCCTGCTTTTCCGTGATGTTCACGGCTTCAAGGAACATGTACTAGGGTGTATGCGCGACTCATTCAGATCACGGGCTATAACAAATGAGACGATTTTTATAGTATTAACGGCTCGTACCAATGAATAGAATGGGAGAACTCAATTCACTATAAAAAAGTAAAGATCTCTGGTATCCCTCTATTTGTATGGAATTTATAGTTTTCCTTGGTGCAAATCCAATCACCTTGATTTGAGATGAAAAAGCAAGAAATCTTTTCTTTTTCTTTTCTTATAACGGGGTGTCCAGCCCTTTCTAGCTGGGTCAATCTCTTTGGGCCTGGGAGGAGCCGGATAAATCTACTGTGGGCCCAGTGTAGTAGTGCAGCTTCTAGCCCTCAACCTCCGGAAGCTAACCGTGGTCGTAAGCCAACTAAACTACCGCTTGGGGTTGAAAATGCGGGTATCTAAAGTGCACAAACAAGGTAAGTATATTTGTGGTTCATATCCGAAAGTCTATGGACTCCATATTTCCATTCATATTTTCTAACCAACACAGGCATTCCCACGGGATTCTCTCTCATGTATATAATGAGCCCAATAGGGCCCCACTGATCATGGGACTTGGGGGATGGAAAGAGACATCTTGAATGGGCCCATATGACAAGTTTGGGTCAATCTCATGCCTTTGACCCCTTGATCTATTGCCCACAAATTTAACGACTTTATATTTAAAAAAATTCTTTAAATTCCAAAAAAGAAACAGGCCTTCTCCCATCAAACTTGTAAAGAAAAAAGAAACACAATTTGTTTTCCCTTTTAACCTTTAATATCTTTTGCCATCATTTAATTTGATACAAGTATATCTATTTCCATCATATGGTGGTGGTTTTTCTTTTTCTTTTTCTTGGATTCAATGGAACTGTGTTAAATTTATTTGATTTGGTGGCATCATATGGTTGGCCTCCTACCTATTGCAATTTTATGTTTTCGTTGAGTGCATTCTTTTATATTGATCAGGGGGAAAAATTGAAGGTTTTGCTTATGGGTGATTCTAAACACACCCCCCTTATCTGCTGTACACACCCACCCCCCATTTCACATAATGGGGGGTGGGTGTGTACAGCAATAGCTGTGGGTGTGTTTAGAATCACCCTTTGCTTATACAAGCTAACTCCAATTTGTTACTTATTTTATTGTTTGATTGGTCGGCTAGAGTGTAGATGTAGCCTACATTCTTGGGTTGTGAATCAGACCATTCAATCAAACTTTACGGACATGAATAGCATGTGCTTCTCACTCCAATCAGACAGTTGGATAGATTGTTAAAGGTCCTAAGTACTGATAACACAACTCTGCAGGCTCATGGTTAATACTTGCTATATCTATGTCAATACTGGTAGAGTTTGGATTACCTTAAATGTGACAAAATCTAATTGAGTCTTCTTTTTTATGTGAGGTGGAACCTGTAAATGACTACCCCTGTAACAGGTATTGCTGAGGCTTTTGGAGCAGTTGAAATAGTCCACTACAATCAACTGTCAAGAACAGTCAGACTTTTGTGGGGTCATGCGAGCAATCAGATCTAGTTCAGTCAGCCAGTTACACCCAGATGGGCCAAATCGAGGAGACCTATTCTTTTTGAGAAATTCCAGGGACAGTCGGCTGGGACAAGCGGCGGACAGACGCCTGTGTATTTGGTGCCTCGAGAAGCGTGCGCGCTTCAAGCATTTGTCCGCCGACTGTCTTGGGCCGACTGTCCCTAGCATTACTCATTCTTTTTAGCTTTCTCTAACTACATCCTGTGTTTTCTCTCACTATTTGTGTTGAATATAGTGGTGGAGGCAAGTGGGTGTACAACAAGAAGTCCCATAAATCAAGTCGGGCGTCTGAGTCTCACTTGCTGTGGATGGCCCATCCACGTGTCAGTACTTGTGGCCCCACTATAATTGCTGACACAAACATGGTATGGTAGGTTCAGCGTATATTCTAGATCCGTTCTTTGATGGTGGGGTAGATGGAGAAAGAGACTCCAGGTTGAAATGTCAGATATTTCGTGACTAAAATGTTATGATACGTCTACGTTCAAACATAATAACAAGTGCCCAAGGCCTACCCCTTGATTGGCTAAAGCATCTGCCGTAGAGTTAGCCGATGTAATCCCATGATAAAACGTTACAATAATAATAGAAGAAAGCTTTTGAGTTTCATTAAAATAAAACCGAGATCTCCAAGGACTTGCTTTGCCATGGCAAGTGAATGAGTTTTTGATGTATTAATGCTTCATGCTTCATTGAGTGGCAATGTTGGGTGATTTGTCTCCATGTAGTTCAGTAAGTCAATATTTGGCATGTTTGATCTGTTTGAATTAGAGTTGTTAGGCAAGTTTGATCTGTTTGAATTAGAGTAATTCAATTAGATCCATTTAAAACAGAGCTGTTTCAATTAGTCCATTTTACAAGTACTGACATTTGGCATGTTAATTCAATAAAAAAGATCGAATGCAAACTTATTATATAGCAAGAGTAGTAATGAAAGCTAGTAATCATACGGACTTTAAAAAAAAAAAAAAAAAAATTCAGAAGTTGTCTTGTTGTTTTATACATTGATATCTGATTTAAAAAAAAAAACTTCCTTGAGGCAAAAAGACCTTACTGTGTTCAAATGAAGATTCATATAATTTTTTCTCTTATTCATAGACTAGTCAGCGTTGGATTTTTTGCAGTGATGTTCAATAGGGTAAAAGCTAAAGGCATACAGTAAGAAAGAAACTGAAAGTTCGAAATCTATGAAGATTTTCCAGGGCTGCTCTACTGTTGGTCTGTTTTGCCGCTTGTATATTTCCTTCTGCAATCGATGGTAGTCATCTGAAACTGTATATTTCTTGTGTCTCATAATGGACTCTCAGGAGCATCTCTGACTTTCTTTCAAAATCTTAAATTCACCTTTTTTTTATTGGTTTAGATCCACCTTTTCAGATTCCACACTTGAAAAATCACTAGTGTGCTCTTCATTTGCCAGCCTGCAGTGGGCCCCACAGAAGAATGACAAGGGACCCACTTGCATGGATCACTTGGCGCGAAGTAACTATGCTCCATTTAGAAGAAGGGAAGGGCATGCATTCTTCCATGCATGACACAGACCCTTTGCAAGCTTCTACAAATTCAAAGGATTGAAAGAACACATCCCATCGACGTAACTTTCTTGAACATTTGGTTCTTTGTATTTGGTTTTCTTTCCTTGTCGTGCTATTAAAACACTAGTTCCTCAAGTTCCACATGCTCATTCATATGAACAGTATCACCTTAAGGTGAGCTTGTGAAAAACCATTTACTATCTTCCATGTGTACTACTACTCTCTTCATTCCCAGGCAATGGTTTCCTCTTTGCTGAATTTAAAGCAAGTGGACAATATAGACTATCAGTGCATGCTCTATTTTTTATGTAAGGAGAAGGTTGCAATTCAATTTTTACTGTGCCTGCTTGTATGCTTTTTGTACAACTTCTCAAGGTTCTTGGGTGGAAGCATCTGATGTTCATTTCTTCTGTCTGAAACCTTCATGGGTATTTCTTGTTTTCCAATTGGCTTTTCTTAGTATGATTTTTTAGATTTTTTGTCCTTTCCATTTCCATCCAGGTGTGTTTTTTGAGTTAGGATAGTAAATCTCACTAACATCTGAATGATTCAATACACCTTTTCCCCCTAATTTATGTTGCTTAGCACTTTGCTGGGTTGGGTGTTGCTGCTGCTTCCTCATCAGATTTCTTGTTAGAAGAGGGGTTTAGTGGATTATGGTTTATGGTTGTTCTTAGTTCGCCTTCTTGTCTGTTTTTTTACGTCCTGACCAATCTATTGCGACTTATGTTCTTGAAAGAAACTTGGGCTTTTGGCTTTGGGGTTTGTCTGTATGTCTCTTCTTTTAGATATTATGGTTTGGCTAAGATTTAGGAACATGTTCATGTAATTTGGGCTTCTGGACTTCTCTTTCATTACCACAATGAAAGTAGTTTGGCTTCTTGGGCTATCGGTCCTCTGTTTTCGAATGTTGTCAAATGCAATAAGCATGAATGTCTCTTCAAGGCCTGATGCTGTGGACATTGGAGCTATTTTTACTTTCAACTCTGTCATAGGGAGGGTTGCAAAGGTTGCTATAGATGCTGCAGTTGAAGATATAAACTCCAATCCTGCTGTGCTTGGTGGAACAAAGCTTGTTCTTAACATGCAGGATGCTAACTTCAGTGGATTTCTCGGCGTTGTGAAGGGCAATTTCTTTCTAACATCTTTTTTTTTGTTCATTCATTGATTGCTCTGTTCTTTTTATCCATTTAAATTTATTTATTTTCTTTGAGATTATTTATATTATTCTCCAGCCTACTTATATATCATTATTTTCCTTAAATCTAGTGTTCGTTAAGATATTTATCACAATGCCAACTTATATACATTTTTACCTTTTAACTGTTTTATCCTGTTTTATTGTTTAAAAACAGTACAGCTAGATATCAGACAATAACCACAGCTGAATTCCCAAGTCACCTTTCTATTTTAGTGAGACTACAATCTAAAATATTCTCTAAGTTGGGCAGAAGCTGAATCTAGCATCAGGGCCCATTTGGACGAGGAGAAAATGACAAGTAGGGAATTCCTACTTGAAGGAGAAATATAGGGGAGAAAGATGCCCTTGTAAAGAGTCACCACTTTTCTCTAGAGTGATTCTCTGCCGTGTTTGGATTTGGATGAAGAAAACTATTTAGGAGAAACCCAATTTAAAAGCCTTTTGTTTTTAAGTTAAAAGTCATTTTATAAAATGATCAATTTCACTAGAGAAAATGGTGTTTCTTCATCCCCACTCAGGAGAAAACCATTTCTCCTACATTTTTCAAAAAACAGTTAAGAAAAAACTAATTTTCTCATCTAAATGAAATCTGAACAGGAAAAAAGAGGTTTCCCTAGAGATAAGATTTTATCATCATTTTCATTCTAATCCAAATGACCCTCAATGATAGTCTGATAGACACCACTCATATCAATGGATCTGAAAGGAAAGGATAGTTTTATGTGGCCATAGTTTCACACATTATCACTAGGGCACACACACAATAGTTGGTTTCCACTCCATTTTTAGCTGCTTATGAAAGTTGTTGATAATGTGAAATGTAATCAGCGATAAAAAAAATATAAAGTCTAAATCTTCTTATGAGCTTGTATTAAGCTAATTAATTTTGCTTCATATGAGATGTTATGGAAGTTATAGCTAATTAATTTTTTGCTGCATATGGGGAATAATAAAAAAGACAAGCAGTTGTGAGGAACTTATTACTTGCTAGCCAAAGAGTTTTTATGTAGCTTATCACATCCTTAAAAACTAAAAGATGAGCAAGTGGTCAAGGCGAGAGCTTAATTGGAAAATAGCAGAGGATTTGATATTCTATGATTAAAGATTCTAATGCTTGTGCTTTGGATTTCATAACTGATTGCAGCTTTACAGTTCATGGCTACTGATATTGTAGCCATTATTGGCCCCCAGTCTTCCGCAGTTGCCCACGTGATCTCACATGTTGCAAATGAGCTCCAAGTCCCTCTACTGTCATTTTCAGTTATGGACCCCATGATGTCTTCACTTCAGTACCCCTTTTTTATTAGAACAACGCAAAGTAATCTTTTCCAGATGTCTGCAGTGGCTGAATTGGTTGAATATCATAACTGGAAAAATGTGATCGCAATCTTCATCGATGATGACCATGGGAGGAATGGGGTAGCTGCATTAGGTGATAAACTTGCAGAGAAACGGTGTAAGATATCTTATAAAGTTGGAATTTCCCCTGAGCAAGGTGGAAGTAGGGATGACATTTTGAAGATACTGATTCAGGTGGCAATGATGGAGTCTCGAATTATCGTTCTGCATACATATCAGACCACAGGTCTTGAAGTTCTCTCTGTAGCGCAGTACCTTCAAATGATGGGTGATGGTTATGTCTGGATAGCTACGGATTGGCTCTCTACTGCTATAGACTCTTTGTCACCACTCTCGAAGGAGACTGTAGCTTCAATGCAAGGAGTACTTACTGTAAGATCCCGACCCGAGTGACTCGATTAGTACTAATTATGTTGCGTGTTAGTGCTAAGCTCGATTAGTGATTTTTGACTAAGCTTGGATTAGTATAGTTCTTGATAGCTTTGGGAAATTATGTTAGTGCTTCGTGTTGGTGGGACCCTTTGGGGGTTCCCTTTTTTGATTAGTTTTACTAAGTGCTGGGGGATTATTCGTATTCCGGTAATTTGCATTTCTATCTCGTTTTACTCGTCTTGTAAATTCCTACAACTTTCATGTTGATCTCGAACCCGTCTGGAACCCCGAAACCCGATTTTCTTGTTTTGAGGGCAAAACAGTCTTTTTACATGAAATCTGTGCCCAACACTCGATATCCTCGAAACCCGCGAAACATGTACTTTTCCGAAACTAGATATTTCGGTGATCACTTTTCTCTTCTTCATCGATTTCATTCGAGATCCCGAAATTAGCGATTTCAGCCCAAAGAGCTTTCCTAGTAGTGGAGCCCACACCCATTGCTTTATAAGGAGAACCCTCTTCTTCCATTTCCCTTTTTCCAGCACAAGCATATGACAGCCTAGGGTTTTCTTTCTCTCCTTCTTCTTCTTGCTTCCTCACCACCAAAACCCTACCAAATCTCACACCAATCAAGAGATGAACTTCACCCTCTTCTTCCCCATTGCTAGAGCTATTCATTGATACCATTTGTGAAAGGATCTACTCAACTCAAGACCCTCTTTGAGCTCACCTTGTCCATTTGAAGAGCTTCCAAGTGAGTTTTCCCTCCTATTCTTTTAGATTTATAATCTCTTAGCCATAGAGGAGCTCTATTTCTATTATTGTGAGTTCTTCTTCTTGTTCCTTGATTTGACCCATTTTAGGGTTTGTTTTTGGGGGTTTTTGGTGTAGCTTGGTACTTGGCTTGGAAGTGTGGATTAGAGCTTGGATTCCTTGGTTTAGAGACCTTGAGGCAAGTGGATGTTTGGTTTTAAAAGTGATTTCCATGATTAAATGTTTGCTTTCATTGTATCATTTATGATGAGCTTTCACTTGCATTCATGATGTTATTAAATGCTTTTGAAAAGAGTTGGTAAGCATCTTTATTGTCTTGAAACATGATTTCTAGTTTTGTTTCACCCATTGTTTTTAAATCATGGATTGTAGTTTTGAGTTCATCTTTTGTACAATGCCTAAGTGAATCCTTGTGATGTTAGTTGTCCTCTTTCCCTTAGTAATTGTATGAATGCCAATGGAGAATGAAAGGAATGGGTTTGGGGAAAGGAAAAGCTTGAATCTGAACCCAGGGAAGAAATTCCCGTGACTGGCGGTCAGCTCCGCGGTCAGCTAGCGGCTAACCGCCGTGTCCATCGACGGCTAACCGCCATCTAACCGCGCAGTTACGGTCACTTTTCCCGAGAGCTGAAGTCTCACGGTCAGCTCCGCGGTCAGCTAACGGCTAACCGCCTAACCCATCAGCGGCTAACCGCCAGCCAACCGGGTTGTAACGGTCGCATTTCCAGAGAGCTGCAATTCCACGGTCAGCCTCACGGTCAGCTAGCGGCTAACCGCCGTGTCCATCGACGGCTAACCGCCACCTGACCGCAAGGTAACCGAAATTCCCTGAATTCTGTGAATAAAAGAAGGATTGAAGGGAGTTGTCACCCCATTGCTTGTGAACCTTTCTGAGAGCAATGGGCACCACTCACCTGGGATTGTGTTCGAAGCATAGGTGAAGTGTTTGTTGGTAGTACGTTAGAGAGAGAAACTACATCATCGAGATTCATTTAAGTGTTGAGGCTACTATAGTGTATAAGGAACCCGGAATGTCTCCCAAATTCAAAGAGTACCAAGCTTCCTTTTTATACAGACATACGGGATCCCTATTCACTTGGATTAGTTCTAGCCCGACATTGTCTTGGCTTTTCAAAAGGGTACCTTACCTTGTCATTCTTGAAATTGATGATTTGGGATCTATCATCCCGAAAACTTTGGAAGTATACTTGTACTGTTTTGCTAGCTTTGATATACATGCCAGACCTGATATGATAGCTGTGCCCTGAGCACCCATGTCCTGCCTGAATATAGTCTTGTACTTGATTTATTTTACACATGTCTTGATTTCCATGTTTTGACCTATGAGTCGGCACCACTAAGCTTGGATACCTTGTTAGTCTGATCTACTGACGAGGTGATCCCCCCTCTTGTCCCGCCAACTGCAGTTTGGATCTTGCTACCCGGTTATTTAACCGTGGTCTTGTCCTGATACCGCAGATTGCTACTGCGGTTCCTGATGCCCGGCTCGCTACCGTGGTCATGTCTAGTATATAGTATATATATGTATTTCGTTGTACCTCCTCACTTCGGTGACTGAGGTCAACGCCTTGACTTGCTTGCTCTATCACTTCGGTGATAGAGGATTTAGCTTTGTGTGGTTGCCATCTTGCTAGTTTCCTGATTTCCTTGGTTACCTTAACTTGTTCTATCTTGCATATATGTTTTTAACTAAATGATCCATTTACTCATGAAAATATTGTTTAGACAGGTTTAACTGTTTCCAAGGTAAATGTTTTAGCATTAAATGTTTTTACTTTTATCCACCTGCCAGACCGTCGTGTCTGACCCTTTGCTTTGGTACTCAGGTCCCGTTGTTGGTTTCCCCGAGGAGGAGCCAGAGGAGGCGGTCGGAGAACCGCAGCCGCTAGTTGAGTGGCGTGCTGACGATGTTATGTAAACATCGGGCTGCAGAGTTGCGAAATATTTTGGGGGGTTATTTGGATAGTATTCTGTTGGTTATTGTTTTGTTTATATTGGCCTTTATTGGCCTCTATTTTTGGGAATTGTAATTAACTGATCTTCTGATTAAACTTGAATATGTATTCTTGGGTTATGCTTTAGGACATTGCTCATTCTGATACTCGTATTCAAATGTAATCAGCCTTGATATTTTGGGAATGAAATACATGCATGATTTACCATACGCTTCCGCAATAATACTAAATGGGTATGTGTGTTGGAATATCCTCACCGCGGACACCTGTGGGAAATCACGTGCACGGGTAAGGAGTGTTCTTTTGTTAACCCGTGTACGCTTGATTATAAACACACCTTAAATTATTGTTATCATTCCATATGACCACATCATCATTGGCTTCATCAAACAGTCCCGATCCCGGATTTGGTTCCCCGAACCCGGTCCGGGGTCGCGACAGAACTGGTATCAGAGCGAGACGTGTTTCAAGCAATTAAAAGAAACTAGAAATCCTAAGGACGTGGCGAGGATTCGTTACATCTTTCGTTAGCTAGAATCGCGTGAGCAATGTGTGACCCTACTCTTGATTATTTTGTGCTAACAACTTGTTTTGCAGCATCATGCCACCTCGTAAGCGCCCAGTGAACGGTAACCCCACAGCGAGCAACAGTGATTATACTGGGCCAGTAGAGGGTACAGGACCAGTGGGAGAAGATAGAACTGAAAACACAATTCCAAATCAGTTTCAGCAGATGATGCAAGCCATGCTTGACCAGCAGCGTCAGGCTAATGAGAACCAAACCAGATTGCAAGAACAGATGCTCAAGAAAGATGAGGACCATGCTAGGGAGTTGGCAGAAATGCAGAGACAGTTGTTGGAGGTATTACAGAGAAGACCCGAACCAGTTCAACCTCAACCTGCTATTGTCATTAATCAGAGGGAACATGACCCCAATGTACTGTTTGAGAAGTTCAGAAAGAGAGGCCCGAAAGAGTTTGTGGGGACAGAGGACCCCTTGACTGCAGATGACTGGCTAGAGCATATAGAGAATATATTTGAGGTTTTCAGATGTAATGGGGGTGAGAAAGTACAGCTTGCAGCATCACTCTTCACCAGCTTGGCAGACAATTGGTGGAAGACGGTGAGGGAAGAATACAGGACTATGGCAAATGCAGTAGCTTGGGCAAACTTCAAGAGGCAATTCAGAGACAAATATGTGCCTGCCCATGTCAAGAGACAGAAGGCAGTAGAGTTCCAGCAGCTTGTTCAAGGGAGTATGACCGTCTTAGAGTACCTTACCAAATTCGAGAGGTTGTCAAGATACGCTCCGGAATTGGTAGACACGGTGGAAAAGAAGATTGCCAAGTTCCTAGAAGGACTTCATCCTATCATTGAGAGGGATGCCACCGGTGTAGTACCACCTCTTACCTTCGAGGAAGCGGTTAAGAGAGCTTACAAGTTCGAGAACTTCCACCACAAGATTCTTAAGGTCCAAGGCAAGGGACAAGGACAACCTCAACAGCAGTACAACCATCAGAGAAACCAGCAGAACAAGAGGCAGAGACAAGATCAGAATGTGCAACTAGTTTGCATTCATTGTGGAAAGAACCACGATAGTGCCCAGTGTCGTACGGTCTCAGGAGCATGCTACAGATGTGGTTCTATGACCCATCAAATGAGGGATTGTCCGAGGCAGAACAGGCAGAATCAGCAGCAAGGAGCACCGCGTCAGGCACCGCCACAGAATGCACTAGTGGTGCAGAACCAGACAAGGCCACTTCAGCAGCAGGCACCACCGCAACAGTATAGACCGCAGCAACAGCAGCCACAGGCCCGTCAACAGGGACAACAACAGAATCAGCGTCCCCCGCAACAGAACAGAAATGCCCCTCAAGGAAGGCAACAACAAGCTCATATCAGGCCACAGCAGCGAGGACAAGTTTATGCAATCAACAGAGCTGATGCAGAAGCAGCAGGCAATGTTGTGGAAGGTACACTTCTTGTCAGTGGGTTAGAAGCTAGAATATTATTTGACCCTGGATCTACGCATTCATTCATATCCCATGCATTTTCTAGACTGATTGATGTGCATGGTAGAGATCTTGAATACATTTTGACTGTGGCTACACCAGTAGGAAAACAAGTCGTGTGTACTAGTTATTACCCTAGTTGTACAGTCCGGATAGGAGAAGTTGTGTTACCCGCAGATCTTATTCTGTTGGAGATGAAGGATTTTGATGTCATCCTAGGGATGGATTGGCTGGCAGGGTACCATGCCACAATGGATTGTTTCCATAAAACCCTCACATTCAAGTTGGATGCGACACCAGCAGGGGTGTTGTTCCAGGGAGAGAAGAGAAATCCTCGTGCAGGGTTTGTCTCAGCGTTGAAGGCTGATAGACTTTTGAGAAGTGGATGTGAAGCCTATTTGGCGTTTATCACGGAGGATAAACGGTCCCAAGGGGTGGAGGAGATCCCTATTGTTTGGGAGTTCCCGGATGTATTTCCGGAGGAGATTCCGGGATTACCACCCATGAGAGAGATTGATTTTACCATTGAGTTGTTACCAGGGACCGCTCCGATATCTATTGCACCATATAGAATGGCTCCGGCGGAATTGGGAGAGTTGAAGATACAGTTGCAAGAGTTGTTGGATAAAGGTTTTGTGAGACCTAGTATCTCACCGTGGGGAGCTCCGGTTTTGTTTGTTAAGAAGAAGGATGGTTCGATGAGAATGTGTATTGATTACCGGAGATTGAACCAAGTGACCATCAAGAACAAATATCCATTGCCAAGGATAGACGAATTGTTTGATCAGTTACAAGGTGCTTCATACTTTTCGAAGATTGATTTGAGATCCGGTTACCATCAGCTGAGAGTTAGAGAATCAGATGTGTTGAAGACAGCTTTCCGGACAAGATATGGCCACTATGAGTTCCTAATGATGCCATTTGGGTTGACTAATGCACCGGCAGTGTTCATGGCTTTGATGAACAAGATCTTTGCGCAGTACCTAGATCAGTTTGTAGTGGTGTTCATAGATGATATTTTGGTGTACTCCAAGACCAGAGAAGAGCATGAAGAGCATCTGAGGATTGCATTACAGCTTTTGAGGGAGAATCAGTTGTATGCGAAGCTCAACAAGTGTGAATTTTGGCTAGAGCAAGTCGCATTTTTGGGACACATAATCTCCAAGGAAGGTTTGTCAGTAGACCCGTCCAAAATTGAGGCAGTAGTGAAGTGGGAAAGACCGAAGAATGTGTCAGAAATTAGGAGTTTTCTTGGGTTGGCAGGATATTACAGGAGGTTTGTGCAAGGGTTTTCGTCGATTGCAGCACCATTGACGAAGTTAACAAGGAAGAATGCACCCTATGTGTGGACAGATCAGTGTGAAGCTAGTTTCCAAGAGCTGAAGAAGAGATTAACTACCGCGCCGGTCCTTACCTTGCCATCCGGAAGCGGCGGTTTTACCATCTTTACCGATGCTTCGAACATTGGACTTGGTTGTGTGTTGATGCAAAAAGGAAGAGTTGTAGCATATGGGTCCCGGCAGTTGAAAGATCACGAGAAGAATTATGCGACCCATGACCTTGAGTTGGCAGCGGTTGTCTTTGCATTGAAGATGTGGAGACATTACCTCTACGGAGAGAAGTTTGAGGTTCATTCGGATCACCGCAGCCTACAGTACCTATTTTCTCAGAAGGAGTTGAACATGAGGCAGCGGAGATGGATGGAGTATATCAAAGACTATGATTTTCCGATCAAGTATCACCCGGGGAAAGCGAATGTAGTTGCTGATGCTTTGAGTAGGAAGTCAGTGGGCATAGCAAATTTGAGTGGTACTTGTATTTTTGATCAGTTTGAGGAGTTGAAGATAGACCTCCAGCCACTAAGGAAGGGTGCCATAATTGCCAATATGTCAGTGTCAGAGCCTTCGTTCATCCGGAAGATTAAGGACAGTCAGTTGCAAGATCCAGAGTTAGCCAAGATTGTAGATCACATAGCAGAACGTCCTGATTTTCGTTTTGTTGACGGAGTTCTTTACTACCGTGATCGTTTGTGTGTGCCTAACATCGAAGATTTGAGGAATGACATCATGGCAGAAGCTCATAGTGCAAAGTATTCCATGCACCCAGGCAGCACAAAGATGTATCAGAATTTGAAGGGCAGATTTTGGTGGAACAACATGAAGAGGGAGATTGCAGCGTTTGTATCTCGTTGCATGACGGTCAGTTGATAAAAGCAGAACATCAGAAGCCTCCAGGTTTGTTGCAGCCATTAGAGATCCCGGAGTGGAAGTGGGAGCACATTACCATGGACTTTATTTCGGGACTACCGAAGACTAGCAAGGGCAATGATGCGATATGGGTGATTGTGGACAGACTCACCAAATCAGCTCATCTTATTCCCATGAGGACAGGGAAGAAGATGCACATGTTACCCCTGGCAGGGTTGTTCGTTAATGAGATCGTCAGTAGACATGGACAGCCAGTTTCCATCACTTCGGACAGAGACAGCAGATTCGTCTCGAGATTTTGGAAGACCCTACATGAGTCTATGGGTACGAAGTTGCAGTTTAGTACAGCTTATCACCCTCAGACAGATGGCCAGTCGGAGAGGACGATTCAGACTCTTGAGGATATGCTCCGAGCTTGTGTATTAGATTTCAAGACTCAATGGGATGAGACCCTACCGTTGTGTGAGTTTGCTTACAACAACAGCTACCACTCGAGCATTGGGATGGCGCCTTTTGAGGCCTTGTACGGCAGAAGGTGTAGGACACCTGTTTGTTGGGAAGAGGTCGGCACTCGCAGTTTCCATGGACCGTCCATAGTGAGTGAGACTACTGACAAAGTGAGACAGATCCAAGAATGTTTGAAAGTAGCCCGGAGTAGACAAAAGAGCTATGCAGACTCTCACCGCAGGGATCTACAATTCAAGGAAGGAGATAAGGTTTTCTTGAAGGTGTCACCGACCAGAGGAACATTGAGGTTTGGGCAGAAAGGCAAGTTATCACGGAGATACATTGGACCGTATGATATAATGAGCAAGATCGGTGATGTGGCTTATAGATTAGCCTTACCACCTGAGCTATCCGGGGTACACAATGTCTTCCATGTGTCGATGTTGAAGAAGTACGTTTCCGATCCCTCACATGTACTCCGGCATGAACCGTTAGAGATCAGAGAAGATGCCACTTATGTTGAGAAGCCCATTCGGATCATAGACACGAAGGAGCAAGAGTTGAGGTCACGGACTATTCAGTGGGTGAAAGTACTTTGGGAGAATCATGGGCCGGAAGAGGCAACTTGGGAATTGCGAGATCAAGTACAGAAGAAGTATCCGCATCTCCTACCCGAGGTGAGTTTTATATTTCATTTGGAGGACCAAATGCCCTAAGGGGTGGAGGATGTAAGATCCCGACCCGAGTGACTCGATTAGTACTAATTATGTTGCGTGTTAGTGCTAAGCTCGATTAGTGATTTTTGACTAAGCTTGGATTAGTATAGTTCTTGATAGCTTTGGGAAATTATGTTAGTGCTTCGTGTTGGTGGGACCCTTTGGGGGTTCCCTTTTTTGATTAGTTTTACTAAGTGCTGGGGGATTATTCGTATTCCGGTAATTTGCATTTCTATCTCGTTTTACTCGTCTTGTAAATTCCTACAACTTTCATGTTGATCTCGAACCCGTCTGGAACCCCGAAACCCGATCTTCTTGTTTTGAGGGCAAAACAGTCTTTTTACATGAAATCTGTGCCCAACACTCGATATCCTCGAAACCCGCGAAACATGTACTTTTCCGAAACTAGATATTTCGGTGATCACTTTTCTCTTCTTCATCGATTTCATTCGAGATCCTGAAATTAGCGATTTCAGCCGAAAGAGCTTTCCTAGTAGTGGAGCCCACACCCATTGCTTTATAAGGAGAACCCTCTTCTTCCATTTCCCTTTTTCCAGCACAAGCATATGACAGCCTAGGGTTTTCTTTCTCTCCTTCTTCTTCTTGCTTCCTCACCACCAAAACCCTGCCAAATCTCACACCAATCAAGAGATGAACTTCACCCTCTTCTTCCCCATTGCTAGAGCTATTCATTGATACCATTTGTGAAAGGATCTACTCAACTCAAGACCCTCTTTGAGCTCACCTTGTCCATTTGAAGAGCTTCCAAGTGAGTTTTCCCTCCTATTCTTTTAGATTTATAATCTCTTAGCCATAGAGGAGCTCTATTTCTATTATTGTGAGTTCTTCTTCTTGTTCCTTGATTTGACCCATTTTAGGGTTTGTTTTTGGGGGTTTTTGGTGTAGCTTGGTACTTGGCTTGGAAGTGTGGATTAGAGCTTGGATTCCTTGGTTTAGAGACCTTGAGGCAAGTGGATGTTTGGTTTTAAAAGTGATTTCCATGATTAAATGTTTGCTTTCATTGTATCATTTATGATGAGCTTTCACTTGCATTCATGATGTTATTAAATGCTTTTGAAAAGAGTTGGTAAGCATCTTTATTGTCTTGAAACATGATTTCTAATTTTGTTTCACCCATTGTTTTTAAATCATGGATTGTAGTTTTGAGTTCATCTTTTGTACAATGCCTAAGTGAATCCTTGTGATGTTAGTTGTCCTCTTTCCCTTAGTAATTGTATGAATGCCAATGGAGAATGAAAGGAATGGGTTTGGGGAAAGGAAAAGCTTGAATCTGAACCCAGGGAAGAAATTCCCGTGACTGGCGGTCAGCTCCGCGGTCAGCTAGCGGCTAACCGCCGTGTCCATCGACGGCTAACCGCCATCTAACCGCGCAGTTACGGTCACTTTTCCCGAGAGCTGAAGTCTCACGGTCAGCTCCGCGGTCAGCTAACGGCTAACCGCCTAACCCATCAGCGGCTAACCGCCAGCCAACCGGGTTGTAACGGTCGCATTTCCAGAGAGCTGCAATTCCACGGTCAGCCTCACGGTCAGCTAGCGGCTAACCGCCGTGTCCATCGACGGCTAACCGCCACCTGACCGCAAGGTAACCGAAATTCCCTGAATTCTGTGAATAAAAGAAGGATTGAAGGGAGTTGTCACCCCATTGCTTGTGAACCTTTCTGAGAGCAATGGGCACCACTCACCTGGGATTGTGTTCGAAGCATAGGTGAAGTGTTTGTTGGTAGTACGTTAGAGAGAGAAACTACATCATCGAGATTCATTTAAGTGTTGAGGCTACTATAGTGTATAAGGAACCCGGAATGTCTCCCAAATTCAAAGAGTACCAAGCTTCCTTTTTATACAGACATACGGGATCCCTATTCACTTGGATTAGTTCTAGCCCGACATTGTCTTGGCTTTTCAAAAGGGTACCTTACCTTGTCATTCTTGAAATTGATGATTTGGGATCTATCATCCCGAAAACTTTGGAAGTATACTTGTACTGTTTTGCTAGCTTTGATATACATGCCAGACCTGATATGATAGCTGTGCCCTGAGCACCCATGTCCTGCCTGAATATAGTCTTGTACTTGATTTATTTTACACATGTCTTGATTTCCATGTTTTGACCTATGAGTCGGCACCACTAAGCTTGGATACCTTGTTAGTCTGATCTACTGACGAGGTGATCCCCCCTCTTGTCCCGCCAACTGCAGTTTGGATCTTGCTACCCGGTTATTTAACCGTGGTCTTGTCCTGATACCGCAGATTGCTACTGCGGTTCCTGATGCCCGGCTCGCTACCGTGGTCATGTCTAGTATATAGTATATATATGTATTTCGTTGTACCTCCTCACTTCGGTGACTGAGGTCAACGCCTTGACTTGCTTGCTCTATCACTTCGGTGATAGAGGATTTAGCTTTGTGTGGTTGCCATCTTGCTAGTTTCCTGATTTCCTTGGTTACCTTAACTTGTTCTATCTTGCATATATGTTTTTAACTAAATGATCCATTTACTCATGAAAATATTGTTTAGACAGGTTTAACTGTTTCCAAGGTAAATGTTTTAGCATTAAATGTTTTTACTTTTATCCACCTGCCAGACCGTCGTGTCTGACCCTTTGCTTTGGTACTCAGGTCCCGTTGTTGGTTTCCCCGAGGAGGAGCCAGAGGAGGCGGTCGGAGAACCGCAGCCGCTAGTTGAGTGGCGTGCTGACGATGTTATGTAAACATCGGGCTGCAGAGTTGCGAAATATTTTGGGGGGTTATTTGGATAGTATTCTGTTGGTTATTGTTTTGTTTATATTGGCCTTTATTGGCCTCTATTTTTGGGAATTGTAATTAACTGATCTTCTGATTAAACTTGAATATGTATTCTTGGGTTATGCTTTAGGACATTGCTCATTCTGATACTCGTATTCAAATGTAATCAGCCTTGATATTTTGGGAATGAAATACATGCATGATTTACCATACGCTTCCGCAATAATACTAAATGGGTATGTGTGTTGGAATATCCTCACCGCGGACACCTGTGGGAAATCACGTGCACGGGTAAGGAGTGTTCTTTTGTTAACCCGTGTACGCTTGATTATAAACACACCTTAAATTATTGTTATCATTCCATATGACCACATCATCATTGGCTTCATCAAACAGTCCCGATCCCGGATTTGGTTCCCCGAACCCGGTCCGGGGTCGCGACAGAACTGGTATCAGAGCGAGACGTGTTTCAAGCAATTAAAAGAAACTAGAAATCCTAAGGACGTGGCGAGGATTCGTTACATCTTTCGTTAGCTAGAATCGCGTGAGCAATGTGTGACCCTACTCTTGATTATTTTGTGCTAACAACTTGTTTTGCAGCATCATGCCACCTCGTAAGCGCCCAGTGAACGGTAACCCCACAGCGAGCAACAGTGATTATACTGGGCCAGTAGAGGGTACAGGACCAGTGGGAGAAGATAGAACTGAAAACACAATTCCAAATCAGTTTCAGCAGATGATGCAAGCCATGCTTGACCAGCAGCGTCAGGCTAATGAGAACCAAACCAGATTGCAAGAACAGATGCTCAAGAAAGATGAGGACCATGCTAGGGAGTTGGCAGAAATGCAGAGACAGTTGTTGGAGGTATTACAGAGAAGACCCGAACCAGTTCAACCTCAACCTGCTATTGTCATTAATCAGAGGGAACATGACCCCAATGTACTGTTTGAGAAGTTCAGAAAGAGAGGCCCGAAAGAGTTTGTGGGGACAGAGGACCCCTTGACTGCAGATGACTGGCTAGAGCATATAGAGAATATATTTGAGGTTTTCAGATGTAATGGGGGTGAGAAAGTACAGCTTGCAGCATCACTCTTCACCAGCTTGGCAGACAATTGGTGGAAGACGGTGAGGGAAGAATACAGGACTATGGCAAATGCAGTAGCTTGGGCAAACTTCAAGAGGCAATTCAGAGACAAATATGTGCCTGCCCATGTCAAGAGACAGAAGGCAGTAGAGTTCCAGCAGCTTGTTCAAGGGAGTATGACCGTCTTAGAGTACCTTACCAAATTCGAGAGGTTGTCAAGATACGCTCCGGAATTGGTAGACACGGTGGAAAAGAAGATTGCCAAGTTCCTAGAAGGACTTCATCCTATCATTGAGAGGGATGCCACCGGTGTAGTACCACCTCTTACCTTCGAGGAAGCGGTTAAGAGAGCTTACAAGTTCGAGAACTTCCACCACAAGATTCTTAAGGTCCAAGGCAAGGGACAAGGACAACCTCAACAGCAGTACAACCATCAGAGAAACCAGCAGAACAAGAGGCAGAGACAAGATCAGAATGTGCAACTAGTTTGCATTCATTGTGGAAAGAACCACGATAGTGCCCAGTGTCGTACGGTCTCAGGAGCATGCTACAGATGTGGTTCTATGACCCATCAAATGAGGGATTGTCCGAGGCAGAACAGGCAGAATCAGCAGCAAGGAGCACCGCGTCAGGCACCGCCACAGAATGCACTAGTGGTGCAGAACCAGACAAGGCCACTTCAGCAGCAGGCACCACCGCAACAGTATAGACCGCAGCAACAGCAGCCACAGGCCCGTCAACAGGGACAACAACAGAATCAGCGTCCCCCGCAACAGAACAGAAATGCCCCTCAAGGAAGGCAACAACAAGCTCATATCAGGCCACAGCAGCGAGGACAAGTTTATGCAATCAACAGAGCTGATGCAGAAGCAGCAGGCAATGTTGTGGAAGGTACACTTCTTGTCAGTGGGTTAGAAGCTAGAATATTATTTGACCCTGGATCTACGCATTCATTCATATCCCATGCATTTTCTAGACTGATTGATGTGCATGGTAGAGATCTTGAATACATTTTGACTGTGGCTACACCAGTAGGAAAACAAGTCGTGTGTACTAGTTATTACCCTAGTTGTACAGTCCGGATAGGAGAAGTTGTGTTACCCGCAGATCTTATTCTGTTGGAGATGAAGGATTTTGATGTCATCCTAGGGATGGATTGGCTGGCAGGGTACCATGCCACAATGGATTGTTTCCATAAAACCCTCACATTCAAGTTGGATGCGACACCAGCAGGGGTGTTGTTCCAGGGAGAGAAGAGAAATCCTCGTGCAGGGTTTGTCTCAGCGTTGAAGGCTGATAGACTTTTGAGAAGTGGATGTGAAGCCTATTTGGCGTTTATCACGGAGGATAAACGGTCCCAAGGGGTGGAGGAGATCCCTATTGTTTGGGAGTTCCCGGATGTATTTCCGGAGGAGATTCCGGGATTACCACCCATGAGAGAGATTGATTTTACCATTGAGTTGTTACCAGGGACCGCTCCGATATCTATTGCACCATATAGAATGGCTCCGGCGGAATTGGGAGAGTTGAAGATACAGTTGCAAGAGTTGTTGGATAAAGGTTTTGTGAGACCTAGTATCTCACCGTGGGGAGCTCCGGTTTTGTTTGTTAAGAAGAAGGATGGTTCGATGAGAATGTGTATTGATTACCGGAGATTGAACCAAGTGACCATCAAGAACAAATATCCATTGCCAAGGATAGACGAATTGTTTGATCAGTTACAAGGTGCTTCATACTTTTCGAAGATTGATTTGAGATCCGGTTACCATCAGCTGAGAGTTAGAGAATCAGATGTGTTGAAGACAGCTTTCCGGACAAGATATGGCCACTATGAGTTCCTAATGATGCCATTTGGGTTGACTAATGCACCGGCAGTGTTCATGGCTTTGATGAACAAGATCTTTGCGCAGTACCTAGATCAGTTTGTAGTGGTGTTCATAGATGATATTTTGGTGTACTCCAAGACCAGAGAAGAGCATGAAGAGCATCTGAGGATTGCATTACAGCTTTTGAGGGAGAATCAGTTGTATGCGAAGCTCAACAAGTGTGAATTTTGGCTAGAGCAAGTCGCATTTTTGGGACACATAATCTCCAAGGAAGGTTTGTCAGTAGACCCGTCCAAAATTGAGGCAGTAGTGAAGTGGGAAAGACCGAAGAATGTGTCAGAAATTAGGAGTTTTCTTGGGTTGGCAGGATATTACAGGAGGTTTGTGCAAGGGTTTTCGTCGATTGCAGCACCATTGACGAAGTTAACAAGGAAGAATGCACCCTATGTGTGGACAGATCAGTGTGAAGCTAGTTTCCAAGAGCTGAAGAAGAGATTAACTACCGCGCCGGTCCTTACCTTGCCATCCGGAAGCGGCGGTTTTACCATCTTTACCGATGCTTCGAACATTGGACTTGGTTGTGTGTTGATGCAAAAAGGAAGAGTTGTAGCATATGGGTCCCGGCAGTTGAAAGATCACGAGAAGAATTATGCGACCCATGACCTTGAGTTGGCAGCGGTTGTCTTTGCATTGAAGATGTGGAGACATTACCTCTACGGAGAGAAGTTTGAGGTTCATTCGGATCACCGCAGCCTACAGTACCTATTTTCTCAGAAGGAGTTGAACATGAGGCAGCGGAGATGGATGGAGTATATCAAAGACTATGATTTTCCGATCAAGTATCACCCGGGGAAAGCGAATGTAGTTGCTGATGCTTTGAGTAGGAAGTCAGTGGGCATAGCAAATTTGAGTGGTACTTGTATTTTTGATCAGTTTGAGGAGTTGAAGATAGACCTCCAGCCACTAAGGAAGGGTGCCATAATTGCCAATATGTCAGTGTCAGAGCCTTCGTTCATCCGGAAGATTAAGGACAGTCAGTTGCAAGATCCAGAGTTAGCCAAGATTGTAGATCACATAGCAGAACGTCCTGATTTTCGTTTTGTTGACGGAGTTCTTTACTACCGTGATCGTTTGTGTGTGCCTAACATCGAAGATTTGAGGAATGACATCATGGCAGAAGCTCATAGTGCAAAGTATTCCATGCACCCAGGCAGCACAAAGATGTATCAGAATTTGAAGGGCAGATTTTGGTGGAACAACATGAAGAGGGAGATTGCAGCGTTTGTATCTCGTTGCATGACGGTCAGTTGATAAAAGCAGAACATCAGAAGCCTCCAGGTTTGTTGCAGCCATTAGAGATCCCGGAGTGGAAGTGGGAGCACATTACCATGGACTTTATTTCGGGACTACCGAAGACTAGCAAGGGCAATGATGCGATATGGGTGATTGTGGACAGACTCACCAAATCAGCTCATCTTATTCCCATGAGGACAGGGAAGAAGATGCACATGTTACCCCTGGCAGGGTTGTTCGTTAATGAGATCGTCAGTAGACATGGACAGCCAGTTTCCATCACTTCGGACAGAGACAGCAGATTCGTCTCGAGATTTTGGAAGACCCTACATGAGTCTATGGGTACGAAGTTGCAGTTTAGTACAGCTTATCACCCTCAGACAGATGGCCAGTCGGAGAGGACGATTCAGACTCTTGAGGATATGCTCCGAGCTTGTGTATTAGATTTCAAGACTCAATGGGATGAGACCCTACCGTTGTGTGAGTTTGCTTACAACAACAGCTACCACTCGAGCATTGGGATGGCGCCTTTTGAGGCCTTGTACGGCAGAAGGTGTAGGACACCTGTTTGTTGGGAAGAGGTCGGCACTCGCAGTTTCCATGGACCGTCCATAGTGAGTGAGACTACTGACAAAGTGAGACAGATCCAAGAATGTTTGAAAGTAGCCCGGAGTAGACAAAAGAGCTATGCAGACTCTCACCGCAGGGATCTACAATTCAAGGAAGGAGATAAGGTTTTCTTGAAGGTGTCACCGACCAGAGGAACATTGAGGTTTGGGCAGAAAGGCAAGTTATCACGGAGATACATTGGACCGTATGATATAATGAGCAAGATCGGTGATGTGGCTTATAGATTAGCCTTACCACCTGAGCTATCCGGGGTACACAATGTCTTCCATGTGTCGATGTTGAAGAAGTACGTTTCCGATCCCTCACATGTACTCCGGCATGAACCGTTAGAGATCAGAGAAGATGCCACTTATGTTGAGAAGCCCATTCGGATCATAGACACGAAGGAGCAAGAGTTGAGGTCACGGACTATTCAGTGGGTGAAAGTACTTTGGGAGAATCATGGGCCGGAAGAGGCAACTTGGGAATTGCGAGATCAAGTACAGAAGAAGTATCCGCATCTCCTACCCGAGGTGAGTTTTATATTTCATTTGGAGGACCAAATGCCCTAAGGGGTGGAGGATGTAAGATCCCGACCCGAGTGACTCGATTAGTACTAATTATGTTGCGTGTTAGTGCTAAGCTCGATTAGTGATTTTTGACTAAGCTTGGATTAGTATAGTTCTTGATAGCTTTGGGAAATTATGTTAGTGCTTCGTGTTGGTGGGACCCTTTGGGGGTTCCCTTTTTTGATTAGTTTTACTAAGTGCTGGGGGATTATTCGTATTCCGGTAATTTGCATTTCTATCTCGTTTTACTCGTCTTGTAAATTCCTACAACTTTCATGTTGATCTCGAACCCGTCTGGAACCCCGAAACCCGATCTTCTTGTTTTGAGGGCAAAACAGTCTTTTTACATGAAATCTGTGCCCAACACTCGATATCCTCGAAACCCGCGAAACATGTACTTTTCCGAAACTAGATATTTCGGTGATCACTTTTCTCTTCTTCATCGATTTCATTCGAGATCCCGAAATTAGCGATTTCAGCCCAAAGAGCTTTCCTAGTAGTGGAGCCCACACCCATTGCTTTATAAGGAGAACCCTCTTCTTCCATTTCCCTTTTTCCAGCACAAGCATATGACAGCCTAGGGTTTTCTTTCTCTCCTTCTTCTTCTTGCTTCCTCACCACCAAAACCCTACCAAATCTCACACCAATCAAGAGATGAACTTCACCCTCTTCTTCCCCATTGCTAGAGCTATTCATTGATACCATTTGTGAAAGGATCTACTCAACTCAAGACCCTCTTTGAGCTCACCTTGTCCATTTGAAGAGCTTCCAAGTGAGTTTTCCCTCCTATTCTTTTAGATTTATAATCTCTTAGCCATAGAGGAGCTCTATTTCTATTATTGTGAGTTCTTCTTCTTGTTCCTTGATTTGACCCATTTTAGGGTTTGTTTTTGGGGGTTTTTGGTGTAGCTTGGTACTTGGCTTGGAAGTGTGGATTAGAGCTTGGATTCCTTGGTTTAGAGACCTTGAGGCAAGTGGATGTTTGGTTTTAAAAGTGATTTCCATGATTAAATGTTTGCTTTCATTGTATCATTTATGATGAGCTTTCACTTGCATTCATGATGTTATTAAATGCTTTTGAAAAGAGTTGGTAAGCATCTTTATTGTCTTGAAACATGATTTCTAGTTTTGTTTCACCCATTGTTTTTAAATCATGGATTGTAGTTTTGAGTTCATCTTTTGTACAATGCCTAAGTGAATCCTTGTGATGTTAGTTGTCCTCTTTCCCTTAGTAATTGTATGAATGCCAATGGAGAATGAAAGGAATGGGTTTGGGGAAAGGAAAAGCTTGAATCTGAACCCAGGGAAGAAATTCCCGTGACTGGCGGTCAGCTCCGCGGTCAGCTAGCGGCTAACCGCCGTGTCCATCGACGGCTAACCGCCATCTAACCGCGCAGTTACGGTCACTTTTCCCGAGAGCTGAAGTCTCACGGTCAGCTCCGCGGTCAGCTAACGGCTAACCGCCTAACCCATCAGCGGCTAACCGCCAGCCAACCGGGTTGTAACGGTCGCATTTCCAGAGAGCTGCAATTCCACGGTCAGCCTCACGGTCAGCTAGCGGCTAACCGCCGTGTCCATCGACGGCTAACCGCCACCTGACCGCAAGGTAACCGAAATTCCCTGAATTCTGTGAATAAAAGAAGGATTGAAGGGAGTTGTCACCCCATTGCTTGTGAACCTTTCTGAGAGCAATGGGCACCACTCACCTGGGATTGTGTTCGAAGCATAGGTGAAGTGTTTGTTGGTAGTACGTTAGAGAGAGAAACTACATCATCGAGATTCATTTAAGTGTTGAGGCTACTATAGTGTATAAGGAACCCGGAATGTCTCCCAAATTCAAAGAGTACCAAGCTTCCTTTTTATACAGACATACGGGATCCCTATTCACTTGGATTAGTTCTAGCCCGACATTGTCTTGGCTTTTCAAAAGGGTACCTTACCTTGTCATTCTTGAAATTGATGATTTGGGATCTATCATCCCGAAAACTTTGGAAGTATACTTGTACTGTTTTGCTAGCTTTGATATACATGCCAGACCTGATATGATAGCTGTGCCCTGAGCACCCATGTCCTGCCTGAATATAGTCTTGTACTTGATTTATTTTACACATGTCTTGATTTCCATGTTTTGACCTATGAGTCGGCACCACTAAGCTTGGATACCTTGTTAGTCTGATCTACTGACGAGGTGATCCCCCCTCTTGTCCCGCCAACTGCAGTTTGGATCTTGCTACCCGGTTATTTAACCGTGGTCTTGTCCTGATACCGCAGATTGCTACTGCGGTTCCTGATGCCCGGCTCGCTACCGTGGTCATGTCTAGTATATAGTATATATATGTATTTCGTTGTACCTCCTCACTTCGGTGACTGAGGTCAACGCCTTGACTTGCTTGCTCTATCACTTCGGTGATAGAGGATTTAGCTTTGTGTGGTTGCCATCTTGCTAGTTTCCTGATTTCCTTGGTTACCTTAACTTGTTCTATCTTGCATATATGTTTTTAACTAAATGATCCATTTACTCATGAAAATATTGTTTAGACAGGTTTAACTGTTTCCAAGGTAAATGTTTTAGCATTAAATGTTTTTACTTTTATCCACCTGCCAGACCGTCGTGTCTGACCCTTTGCTTTGGTACTCAGGTCCCGTTGTTGGTTTCCCCGAGGAGGAGCCAGAGGAGGCGGTCGGAGAACCGCAGCCGCTAGTTGAGTGGCGTGCTGACGATGTTATGTAAACATCGGGCTGCAGAGTTGCGAAATATTTTGGGGGGTTATTTGGATAGTATTCTGTTGGTTATTGTTTTGTTTATATTGGCCTTTATTGGCCTCTATTTTTGGGAATTGTAATTAACTGATCTTCTGATTAAACTTGAATATGTATTCTTGGGTTATGCTTTAGGACATTGCTCATTCTGATACTCGTATTCAAATGTAATCAGCCTTGATATTTTGGGAATGAAATACATGCATGATTTACCATACACTTCCGCAATAATACTAAATGGGTATGTGTGTTGGAATATCCTCACCGCGGACACCTGTGGGAAATCACGTGCACGGGTAAGGAGTGTTCTTTTGTTAACCCGTGTACGCTTGATTATAAACACACCTTAAATTATTGTTATCATTCCATATGACCACATCATCATTGGCTTCATCAAACAGTCCCGATCCCGGATTTGGTTCCCCGAACCCGGTCCGGGGTCGCGACAGAACTGGTATCAGAGCGAGACGTGTTTCAAGCAATTAAAAGAAACTAGAAATCCTAAGGACGTGGCGAGGATTCGTTACATCTTTCGTTAGCTAGAATCGCGTGAGCAATGTGTGACCCTACTCTTGATTATTTTGTGCTAACAACTTGTTTTGCAGCATCATGCCACCTCGTAAGCGCCCAGTGAACGGTAACCCCACAGCGAGCAACAGTGAACGGTAACCCCACAGCGAGTAACCCACAGTGTGACCGTATCTTTTTCCAAGGATTTAAGGTTATGTGCTGCGGAGGGTGATGAACTTCACCTTGAAGATATGAGCATTTTTTACGGAGGGAAGCTCTTGCTTAAGAAAGTATATGAGACCAAACTAATGGGTGTAACTGGCTTGTTTCAGTTTGATGCTGACGGGTTCCTAGTTCATCCTGCCTATGATATCATTAATGTAATTGGAACTGGATTTCGGAACATAGGTTACTGGTCGAACTCTAGCGGATTATCGATTGTGCCTCCAGAAATGCTCAACATGAAGCCTAAAAGTAGTTCCAGTTTGCATCAGCGACCATCAAGTGTAATATGGCCTGGGGATACTACTACAAAACCTCGCGGATGGGTTTTCCCTAACAATGGTAAGAAACTAAGAATTGGTGTCCCAAATAGAGTTGGTTATCAAGCATTTGTGTCAAAAGTAAGAGGATCTGATACGGTGAGGGGTTTCTGCATAGATGTGTTCACCGCTGCCTTAAACCTATTGCCATATGCTGTTCCATATACTTTCATTCCTTTCGGAGATGGTCATGACAATCCAAATTACAGTGAGCTTGTAAATTTGATCACTTCAGATGTGTGTACTCTCTCTATCTCTCTCTCTCTCTCTCTCTCTCTCATTCCTGTCAGCTTGTCAGTATTTCAAGATGCCTACGTCTAACATGAACAATCATGTCGTTGTCCAAGTTACATTAGTCAATAGTGTTGTGCACCAGGACGATTTGATCTGTGTAACTAATAATTCTATGAAAGTGTTTTTTTACAGGAATTTGATGCTGTTGTAGGTGTGAAAAAAGTGCAGAGGTCTGCGAGATTTCTAGATTGGTCTACTCAAACAAACAATCCAAAAGTGTGCAGAAAAATATAATATGCAGCGAAAATAAAATCAACAAGCACACATCATAAGGACACCAATTTTAAGGTGGAAAACCCTAACCGGGTGAAAAACCACCGATCCAAACTGGATCAAATCAAGCACTATGAATCTCGCAATTACAAGAAACTCAGATCTCCTCCCTAGATATCCCCTACCCAAGGACTGAAGTTACCTTGTGTCGCTTCACGCTTCAACGACTTCACACCGTTGATTGCACCAGATCCAGACCAGCACTTGACTCCTCAAATCTTCTCGCAGGAAGATAATCTTCTACAAAGGATGCAGAAGAAGTGAATCTAGAGAACTTGGCAGCACAACTTCATAAAGCTCTAGAGAAGAACTCTCTCAATGATAAACTCTGACTCAGCACTATGAGAGGTGAGGTGTGTCTTTGCAATAGCCTTAGAACCCTTTAAATAGCCCTTGGTTCGTGCTTAAAGTTTCCTAACTTGATTAGGATGGAAATCAGCAGTTTGAGCACAATCAGAATACCAAGTTTCCAATTTTATCTCACTGTCCGCGCCAAGTTCGCTCGAGCGATCTCTCGGTTCGCTCGAGCGAACAACCCTCTGTTTCAGAACTGGGCAAGACAAAACACTGTTCGCTCGAGCGGATGCAACGGTCGCTCGAGCGGACCCCTTTCTGGATGATCCGGAAATTCAGCACTCTTTCTCCAGCAGACTTCTTCTAATTCCTTCAGGCTTCCTTCTTCTGAGTCCTTCCAATCTTCTAACTTCAAAGGCCTTAACAAATAAAACATTACAACTCAAAGACCCAGAGTTTTGTCCAACCCATGAATTTAGCCAACACTCAAAAACCTAACAATCTCCCCCTTTGGCAATTCATGGACAAAACTCCCTAGGACAATACATTTTGATCTACCCAAAATGAAACCCAAAATACATTTAAAAAAAACATAACAATGTAGATCTGCATTGTCTTTGACTCAGTTTGATCTTCTCAGCTTGATCTTCTCGAACTCCCCCTTGATCAGTCATTCTCCCCCTTTTTGTCCATAATTTGACAAAGCAAAAAAAATGCAAACATGCAGCTAGCCAATGAAATGGTCGCTCGAGCGAACTCCCCTCTGGACTTGATCCGGAAATTCAGCTCTCTTTCTCCAGCAGACTTCTTCTAATTCCTTCAGGCTTTCTCCTTCTGAGTCCTTCCAATCTTCTATCTTCAGAGGTCTTTTCTAAATAAAACATTACAACTCAAAGACCCAGAGTTTTGTCCAACCCATGAATTTAGCCAACACTAAAAAACCTAAAAATCTCCCCCTTTGGCAATTCATGGACAAAACTCCCTAGGACAATACATTTTGATCTACCCAAAATGAAACCCAAAATACATTTAAAAAAAAACATAACAATGTAGATCTGCATTGTCTTTGACTCAGTTTGATCTTCTCAGCTTGATCTTCTCGAACTCCCCCTTGATCAGTCATTCTCCCCCTTTTTGTCCATAATTTGACAAAGCAAAAAAATGCAAACATGCAGCTTTCTTGTCAATTAGGATCAATAGCTCCCCCTCAAAAGTAACTCCCCGTGAATGTATCTTCGTAGCAGCGCTGGGGGTGGGAGCTTGATCTCCTTGATCAGGGCTTTTTACATGTAGCCACCCACACGTGTGTAATTTGATCTTTCAGCAAAGTGAAAGCAAACTCCTTAGGCAAGTCTGATTTTCTAACCCAAATTGGAGTTGTTTTGGGTGGAGAAAAATTCTTCCGCCATTGCTTGGTCTTAGGTAGACGTTGCAACTTCTTGCAATGGGGACGAATGTGTCCTTTCAATCCACAATGGTGACAAGTGGATGTGCGTGTAGCGCGGGACACATTCTTTTTCTTAAAACTACTCAGCACATTATTTGAAAGTGCAGTATGTGGAGTAGCATGTGCAACACTTGAAATAAAAATTGTTTTACCTTTAGCATTTGAAGATGATGCACCATGATCATAACCAAGACCGCTTCTGTCAAAAGGAGGCTTCTTACTACACAAGATGTTTGTAAGAATCTTCGAACCAGTGTTCATTTTGTTTAGAGAGGCTTGCTTGACTTCTAGCTCAGACAGAGTGATCTTCAGTCTCCCTTGCAGGTCTTGATTTTCAGCTTTCATCATCACTATCTCTTCCTTCAGATTCACTATTTCTTTTTCAGCCTTCTCAAGTTTTTGACCATCAGTAGTCAAATTTTCAGCCATACAATTTTTCTGACTTTCGAAAAGCTGAATCTTTTCAAGCGCTTGCTCTAAATCATTCTTCAAAGCAGAATTTTCTTCTTGAGCAGCTTGGAACTTGATAGTGATTTTATTACCATACCTGGTCATCTTGACACAATCAGCATAGGTAGCATGGTACAACTCTTCCCAATCTTTTTCTTGATCTGACAACTCATCTTCATCAGTATCATTGTCAGTCACAGATTTAGCCATGAAAGCTAGAAACTTGCCATTCACATTGTCAGAAGGATCATCTTCGGGATCTTCTTTTTCTTCTTCAGAAGATTCTTCATCCCAAGTTGTGTTTAGAGCCTTTTGCTTTGTAGCCTTTTTCTTGTTGGCACACTCATTAGCATAGTGACCGTAGCCTTGGCATTCAAAACACTTTGTTCCTTTTGCAGAATCCTTTTTCTCAAATTTGTAATTCTTTTTATTGGCTCTCTTTGTCTTCATGTATTTTTGATAATACTTCACAAACTCAGCCATATCATCTTCAGCTTCAGTTTCAGAATCAGACTCAATTTTCTTTACAGGCTTCTTTCTCGATTCTGATGTGGCTTTCAAGGCAATGCCCTTTTCTTTTGATTTGCCTTTATTTAACCGGTTTGCTTCGAATGTCTGAAGATTTCCAACCAGTTCATTCACCTTGAGGGTATCCAGATTCTTGTTTTCTTCAATTGCATCAACTTTAGAATCGAATCTGGAAGGTAGAGACCTCAAAATTTTCTTGACAATCTTGTGTTCTGGTATTTCTTCTCCCAGAATGAACACAGAATTGACAATTTCATTCAGCTTTGCATAAAATTGATCAAATGTCTCACCCTCTTCCATCACGATGGTTTCAAAATCTCTATTCAGCATTTGCAATTTAGATTGCTTCACCATGTCTGTACCCTCATAGACTGTCTGTAAGACGTCCCATGCTTCTTTTGCAGATTTGCAAGTAGAAATCCTTCTAAACTCATCAGCAGAGACTCCATTATAAATGCAATTCACAGCCTTGTTATTGCAATTAGATCTATACTTCTCATCCTTAGACCATTCAGCTTTAGGTTTAGGAACAGTTTTTCCATCAACCACAGATGTTGGTCTAGAAAACTCATCTTCAACAATATCCCAGACATCATCATCAATGGATTTAAGGAAACCAATCATCCTTTGCTTCCAATAGGCATAATTAGAACCATCAAACAAAGGAGGCTTGGAAGTTGATGTCCCTTCTCTATTGAGCACCATTCTAGAAATCTTGTAGGATCAAACACAACAAAATAGTGCAACCCGCTCTGATACCAATTGAAAAAAGTGCAGAGGTCTGCGGGATTTCTAGATTGGTCTACTCAAACAAACAATCCAAAAGTGTGCAGAAAAATATAATATGCAGCGGAAATAAAATCAACAAGCACACATCATAAGGACACCAATTTTAAGGTGGAAAACCCTAACCAGGTGAAAAACCACCGATCCAAACTGGATCAAATCAAGCACTATGAATCTCGCAATTACAAGAAACTCAGATCTCCTCCCTAGATATCCCCTACCCAAGGACTGAAGTTACCTTGTGTCGCTTCACGCTTCAACGACTTCACACCGTTGATTGCACCAGATCCAGACCAGCACTTGACTCCTCAAATCTTCTCGCAGGAAGATAATCTTCTACAAAGGATGCAGAAGAAGTGACTCTAGAGAACTTGGCAGCACAACTTCATAAAGCTCTAGAGAAGAACTCTCTCAATGATAAACTCTGACTCAGCACTATGAGAGGTGAGGTGTGTCTTTGCAATAGCCTTAGAACCCTTTAAATAGCCCTTGGTTCGTGCTTAAAGTTTCCTAACTTGATTAGGATGGAAATCAGCAGTTTGAGCACAATCAGAATATCAAGTTTCCAATTTTATCTCACTGTCCGCGCCAAGTTCGCTCCAGCGATCTCTCGGTTCGCTCGAGCGAACAACCCTCTGTTTCAGAACTGGGCAAGATAGAACACTGTTCGCTCGAGCGGATGCAACGGTCGCTCGAGCGGACCCCTTTCTGGATGATCCGAAAATTCAGCACTCTTTCTCCAGCAGACTTCTTCTAATTCCTTCAGGCTTCCTTCTTCTGAGTCCTTCCAATCTTCTAACTTCAAAGGCCTTAACAAATAAAACATTACAACGCAAAGACCCAGAGTTTTGTCCAACCCATGAATTTAGCCAACACTCAAAAACCTAACAAGGTGACATTACAATTACCAGCAACAGAACAAAAATTACGGATTTTACACTGCCATATATTGAATCTGGTCTTGTCATAGTGGCCCCAGTGAAGTTGATAAACTCAAACGCATGGGCTATCCTGCAGCCATTCACTTTAGAGATGTGGTGTGTCACGGCGGCATTCTTCCTTATTGTAGGAGCAGTCGTGTGGATTCTGGAGCATAGGCTGAATGATGAATTTCGCGGCCCCCCCAAAAGACAAGTTGTTACCATTCTATGGTAAGTATTTAGAGGAAGTAATAACTATTATCCATAGTCACTTAGCAAGATCAATACATTTTGCAGGTTGGCTAATCAAAATAATTTGTACCTACTTCACCCCTCAAGCCTTTTATTGGTTAAATGATAAAATTGTTGATCCCTTTTTTCCTTCTGGGATGATTATCACATGGAATTCAAGCCCTTTGATTTTCAGTGTGTCTAAGTGGTTACATAAGTGGTCCACAAATATATCTCTAAATACAGTTGTTGATTTTGTACTACTCTATCATAATCTGCAGAGCTTTTGGAACCATGGATAATGGAAAGGATTCTGACAACAATGGCCTTTCCTTTTTACAATTTACAAGGAAATGAACAAGGCTGATGAATGAAAATTGTGATTTTTTTCCAACACAGTGAGAGGATCTTTCAATAAACAGGGACGCCAATTAACAAAAACAATTTTAGTATGAATGTGGCATGATAGAATCTTCAGGTCTAATTCCAAACAACTTTTCAGGTTTTGTCTTGAATATTATGGCAAACTGGGATGCTAATGTTCTCCACCAAGTATTTGGGGTGGAGCATAAATCATATATCTCACTGAGTGGTGCTGATAATGATTTGGTGGTTGAGAGAGCAACACAGTTCTTTCCCGCCTAATGTGGTTTCCTATCAGGAGCTGCCACAAATGGAGATGGTAGTGGATAACCATCCATTCTTCCATGTAAACAAACCACCTCCCATTTGGGTTGCATCCAAACACACCCCAAATATGGTGTTTATTCACCAAAATTCCTAGCCTTAAATTGAGGAAATAAATCTTCCTATTATCAGCCTCTCCACTGTCTGATCTCCATTCATGTATTCCCTTTACAGGTTTAGCTTCTCAACCATGTTCTTTGCCCATAGTAAGTGAAACTCTGCTACCAAATTTCACGTCTCCCATTCAGCAGGTTAATAATCATTATAGTGACTTGCTGTGTCTTTTGTAGAAGAGAATACTGTAAGTTCCCTTGGTCGCATGGTGCTTCTCATATGGCTGTTTGTGGTTTTCATAATTCAATCTAGCTACACTGCAAACCTAACTTCAATCCTCACAGTGGAACGGCTCTCATCGCCGATTACTGGACTCAACAGTTTGATAAAAAGCAATGTGCCTATTGGATTTCAAGTGGGTTCCTTTGCTGAAAACTATCTGAGCGAGGAACTTGGAATTGCCAAGTCTAGACTTATTTCTCTTGGAAAGAGAGAGGACTATGCCTCAGCTCTCCAGAAGGGTCCCAAAAATGGGGGTGTTGCTGCAGTTGTAGATGAACTTCCATATGTACAAATGTTTTTCTCAAGACAGTGCAAATTCAAAATCACAGGACAGGAGTTTACGAAAAGCGGGTGGGGATTTGTAAGTATATCCAAACACAAAAATGGTTATAATGTCTTTAAATTTCAGTAGCCTGAACATTTTGGCAGAATATATGGCTAATTTAATCAGCTATGTAGTTTGGCCAGGAAACCAGAAACCTACAAAGGTGGAAATGGTATGCTGTTTTTCTCCATTTTTCGCACCAGATAATTATCAAATGTGGTTCCTAATATTGATTTGGGCTAGAAAAACTCGATTATAGTATCACACCTAATTTGATCACTGATTTCTCTGCAACCCCAACAGAGTACATAATGGTGGCTTTCCATTCTGCCAAATATTTGGCAAATTAGCCTACGCCCAAGATCCACTGCGAACTTGTTTTCCATCAGGCCTATTTTATCTGAGCACTTGAAGATTGAGCTGTTTGTATAAAACATGTCCTAAAAAGGAAAAATCCGCAAAAAGCCCAAAAATCCTCAATAAATATCTATGTTCAAACTCAAGTTTATGTTGTGTTCATCCTTCTTGTTTGAGAAATGTACATATGGATGTAACCAAAACCCATCTGGTGTATATACTGGAAGTATTTTAAGGTTATCTGGTTCTCCACGCATTTGGAAATGCGAAAATCTTAAAGAGCACAAACAGGATTTTTAAAGTGCTAGTAATACATGTATTTATTGTGTATATCCAAAGGCCTATGGATTCCATTAATATTTTCTAAGGGGGGGTCTTCATATGCATCTATCCCTCACCAAAAATGGTGAGGGACACCCATTTTGGGATTGTTTCAAGTACAAGAGGGAGGTACAAAGTACCCCTCTTGTACCACTCTTGTACTTGAAACACCCCCAAAAGAGGTGTCCCTCACCATTTTTGGTGAGGGATAGATGCACATGAATGTTCCCCTTTTCTAAGTTGGTGATTTTATTTTCCGACACAGGCATTCCCACGGGATTCTCTCTTGGCTGTTGATATGTCGACTGCCATCCTGGAACTTGCAGATAGTGGTGATCTCCAGAGGATCCGAGACAAGTGGCTGACAAGAACTGGTTGCAGTCCTGGTAGCACTGAGCTTGAATCGAATCAACTTCATCTGAGGAGCTTTTTAGGCCTGTCTTTAATTTGTGGGCTTGTGTGCTTCATGGCACTCATTGTGTACTTTGTTTTGATAGTACACCAATTCATCCGCCAGGTTCCGAATGAACCCGACCAAAGCAGTCAAGGCATCTCACACTCTAGGCATCTTCAAAGGTTCCTAACATTCATCAATGAGAAGGAAGCAAAAGTTATAAGTAGATCCAAGAGAAGACAAATTGAAGAGTCAAACAGAGGCAGCACAAATACTGAGAGAAGGCAAATGGAGGAGACAAGTGTTGTGCGTAAGCGTCGTGGTGGGTTCAGATACCACTTATTTTTGAGAAATGTGGTGCAGTGGAAATACATTGATTGATGGTCTAGATGCAAGATGCATGAACACATGCAATCAAACCACACACATAAAGAGAGACATGGATTTATGTGGTTCACCCATTGAGGGCTACGTCCACGAGGGAAGATGACAAGTAATTTACTACAGAGGAGATATGCAAGAGGTATACTACATAAGAGGATTTCTCTCACATTCCCAATCCCAGTGTTTACTCAATACCTCACTCATTCTCTTGTGTGGTATACGAAACACCACTGCAAAAGAGACTACATTTTTTTATCCTCTCTTCTGCTCCCTCTTCTTTTCTCCTTTCCCCTTCTTCCACTCCATAGCCTCCCTCCTTTTATAAGAGTACTAAGGGAGACAACTTCACATGCAACCCATGCACCACTTGACAAGTGCCATGTGAAGTTCTTCATCAAAGTCGAGCAAAGGGGCTGCAATCGCTGCCATGTAGGAAGGTAGGAAGTCAACAATGGTGGATGGGAGAGTATGGCTGAATTGAGCCATTTATTAACAATTCTCCACCTTGGCGAAAATTCACCATCCATACTAAGTGACCAAATCAAAACTGACTCCAAATGCGCCCTTAGGCGCAATACACCCAAAAATGCTCAAACTCGAGATCTTCATCAAGTCCAAACTACTCATCAACCATAGTATAAATGGGTTGGGCTTACAAAACGAGCCAAACCCAAGGCCACATACCCAACAAATCTCCACCTTGGCGAGATTTGCAGGTCACAACATCACCACCTCGAACATAACACTCGAGTCTTTGACGAATTTGAGTGATTCAAAAATTACTCACAACCGGCAATCCAACTATCCTGACTTGCATGCAGAATAACTTCTGCTTCCGAATGAGTCTTGATGACTCCACAATTGTAGAAAAATTATTGCTTCCAAATGAGTCCTGATGACTCCATGATTGAAGAACAATTGCAGCTTCCAAACAAGAATTGATGACTCCATAATTGCAGAGTAGCCTCTGCTCCAAATGAGTTATGATGACTCCATAATTGTAGAACAATCTCTGCTTCCAAACGAGTCTTGATGACTCCACAATTGAAGAACAATTGCAGCTACCAAACAAGTCTTGATAACTCCATAATTGAAGAAGAATTGCAGCTTCCAAACGAGTCTTGATGACTCTATAATTGCAGAATAGCCTTTGCTCCAAATGAGTTCTGATGACTCCATAATTGTAGAACAATCTCTGCTTCTAACAAGACTTGATGACTCCACAATTGAAGAACAATTGCAGCTTCCAAACGAGTCCTGATGACTCCATATTTGAAGAACAATTGCAGCTTCCAAACGAGTCTTGATAACTCCACAATTGCAGAATAGCCTCTACTCCAAATGAGTCTTGATGACTCCATAGCTGAAGAAACAATCCTTGTTTCCAAATGACTAGTGATGTCTGCATCCATCACAACCACCATGAACCACTTGATTTCTGCACAACCAAGTTTTTCCTGCCAAAACTACCAATCTCCTCCGTTAACCCTGTAGATCTTATCGCTACGAGTTCACAAAAACAAGCTGATCTGTAATCCAACTTTGCATGACTCCAATATTGTAGAAATGATTTTCTACCTTCCTGCCGGTCAAAGTCCTCCGATGACCATTGGATTTTCAATCTCATGCTACACTTGCGTAGATCTCGCCACTAGGAGCATGTTGGAAGAAACGGATCTGAAATCCGACTCTGGATGGCTCCAATATTGTAGAAATAAATTTCTACGCTCCGATCGGTCAAACTTTCTTTTCGACAGTTGAGCAGCCAATATTCTACCACAACATCATAGATTAGCACGCCACAAGTCCGTAGGTTCAAATTGATCTTAAATTGGACTCTGAATGGCTTCGATATCACAGCTTGAGCTCTAACCGTTGGATTTGGTCAAATTGGCAACTGACCATTGCTGACGTTATCTGATGACGTCACCACTGCACATGCTGCTGGGCTTCTATACATGGGTCAGGTCAACCCAACCCAAACTGGCCTGGCCTGCAAACAGGCCTGAGGGAGCACCATTTCATATGGTGGTTAATAACAAACTGTCAAGTGGGAGACAATGACCAGCATTCACCAATTGTTTTTTATTCCAATTTCCTCCCCCACATGATATTTCAACAGCCACCAGGCCCACCACCGAAGACATCTTTTCCACCATACTATACTATTTCTGTCACCTTTTTGTCCTCTCTTCTGCTCCCTCTTCTTTTCTCCTTCCCCTCCTTCCACTCCATAGCCTCCCTCCTTTTATAAATAAGAGTACTAAGGGAGACAACTTCACATGCAGCCCATGCACTACTTGACAAGTGCCATGTGAAGTTTTTCATCAAAGTCAAGCAAAGGGGCTGCAATCACTGCCATGTAGAAAGGCAGGAAGTCAACAATGGTGGCTGGGAGAGTATGGCTGAATTGAGCCATTTATCAACAATTCTCCACCTCGTAAAAAATTCACCATCTATACTAAGTGACCAAATCAAAACTGCCTTCAAATACTCTTTTAGGCACCATTCACCCGAAAGTGCTCAAACTCGAGATGTTCGTCAAGTCCAAACTACCCATCAACCACCATACAAATGGGTTGGGCTTACAAAACGAGCCAAACCCAAACCCACATAACCAACAAGAAGCAGCATTGATATGAACATGAGCACTTCACCTCATCAATTCTCAGCTGAAATTGTGAATTGCTCCTTGAAATGCATTTACTTTGCTTTATATTGTAGATTGTTATACTTGGTAAGTCACTTCCATTGTACAAGATAGTATTAAAGATGTTTCAGTGACATGAGAAGGAAGAAGCAGTGATAAGCAGATCTAAAGTGGGACAAATTGAAGAGTCAAACAGAGGCAGCACAAATATTGAGAGACGGCAAATGGAGAAGACAGATATGAACACGAGCACTTCACCTCATTAATTCTATGCTGAAATTGAGGAATGCTCCGTAAAATGCATTTAATTTACTTGAGATTGCAGATAAGTAAACTTGGTAATCATACAATATACTGCTAAAACATTTTCAGTGATTTAAAGCTCTATTGAATGGTAGAAACTTATGATGTACGGATATTTCAAAATGGGCAACGTATCGTGTCGTATCCGATATCTCACTTTTTACATGTAAAGTCTGTGTCCTTGACATGTCTATGGCGTATCCCTGCCGTATCTGGATATCATAGGTAGAAACACTGAACTTGACTTGCCTCTTGTATAAGAAGATCAACACTCCTGCACCTTTTAGTGCAAGATATCAATCTAAATGTGTTTGAGTAATTTATGGTACAGTTATGGGTTTTAAGGAAAGTGTCAGCGGTCATGTTTGTCAACCAAAACCTTGGGATTCCCACCCGTTTTCCACGAGGATATGAAAAATCCACTTTTGGCCATTGCAAATCCTAGTTTGTGAGGAATTTCAACTTGGACCTCCCACATAGGATTTGAAAATCCTCGCCTTTGCAGATTTTCC
This sequence comes from Umbellularia californica, assembly GCA_028538565.1. Taxonomy (NCBI): domain Eukaryota; kingdom Viridiplantae; phylum Streptophyta; class Magnoliopsida; order Laurales; family Lauraceae; genus Umbellularia; species Umbellularia californica. Next base: position 71,958,578 of record JAPQWN010000007.1, on the reverse strand, counting down.
AATATCAATGTTTGTCAGCCATATGCACCTATAAACACCTATATCGCTGTTAAATCCTAAGTGAGGAATCCTTAAATCTACATATTCCTCATATGTTACCGAATGTGCTAGTGATTGATTTTCCCAAACAAGTGATAGAAAGCTCAAATCAGTGATAGAAAGTGTCTCTCGAACCAACATGATTGGCTAAATGGGCGGGCTCAGGCGTGACATGTTTGAGACGGGCTGAACTTTGGCCCGGCATTTACGGCCCAAGTCCTATACAAGTGAAGAGAGCTCCTGAGTTGAGGGTAATATGCTCTTTGATGCCAACAATAAAGGCTGATTCCACTTCTGATATATCAGAATCTACCTATTTTACTAGAGATCTTGAAATGGACTATTCAAATGGAAAAGGATTTAAGAAAGAAAGAAAAAAAGGAAAAATCAAAGTGCAAAGTCTCCAGTACAGCAGAGAGATCATAAACCATTAGATTACCAGAAGGAATTTACACCTTGTACCTGATCTTAGTTTAAATTGGATCAAATTGAATTTTAAAATGTATGTAAAAGTGGGAAAATTATCCTGGGAAGGAGAAGGCTTTGCAAATGAAAGATGGCAGCATTGAATATCAAAACATCAGTCTCTGTGATGTAGGAGACATGTCACCTTTCATGTCAGATATACCTTTTAAGTGGGCCCGGCTCTTTGACAATCATGTACAAACGTGCCATGATACCTCTCGTTTCAAGGGTCCCATTGATCCCATCATGTCTTCTCCTTTGCTTTCTTAAATTTTGGTACTCTGCTTAATGTGAGAGCTAGAAGGGAGAAGGGAGAAGGGACAGAGAGGGCAAGAAAATTGAGATGGAAGAAGTTGCGAGTGGTGGATCAGACGCGGTCGCAGTGGACATTGAAGCGGCAGAAGTCACAAGTGGTGGATCAGACGCGGTCGCAGTAGTTGACATTGAAGTGGCAGAAGTCGCGAGTGGTGGTGGATCAGACGCGGTCGTAGTGGACATGGGAGTTTTAGAGGACCGTGTTGCTTTTAGGAGGGAGGATCTGAATCCAAATTGGATATCTTCAATCGAAGGTAAGATTCTTCTTGAGCTAGAAATAATAAAATCATCATCCGCCAGTGAATCATGCTCAATCCACCGAGTCCCTAATTGGCTTCGTAGAAAAAGCTCAGATGCATACGATCCAAAAGTAATCTCGATAGGCCCATTGCACTACGAGAAAAGACAAGGCGAACTACGAGCTATGGAAGAGCACAAATGGAGATATCTACATGCCATAGTCTCTCGGAAACATGAAGATGAAGGCTGGTTGAAGGATTGTTTAGCCGCTGTTAAAGGGTTGGAGGAAAGAGCCCGGAATTGCTACTCAGAGGTAATACCACTCGACAGTGATTCTTTTGTGGAAATGATGGTTCTTGATGGCTGTTTCATCCTTGAGTTGTTTCGCAGGAAATTCAACCAAGATTGGGATGTGATTTTTAAATTAGACTGGTTAAAGTTTGCAATACTTTTTGACTTGGGTTTGATGGAAAATCAAATCCCTTTTTTTATTCTCGAATGTCTATCTGATCTCATAGATTCTTCTGAATCATCTCCTCGTCTAGTAGAAAGCACTCTAAATTTCTTCTTTACACAGCATTTGAACATATTAAGTAGAATCAATGGTTCCAATATCCCAATCCGCCATCTCCTTCATTTACAACATACAGTTTATGTTCTCTGCCCCGATGATGAGTATACACGGCCAACAGAACTCCCACGGATCGATTGTGCATCCAAACTTGAAGAGAGAGGAATTAAGTTTAGAAAGAGGGAATTCCAAAGGAGTGAGTTTTTGGACATAAAGTTTGACAAGGGAGTGATTGAAATCCCCCCAATATTGGTTTGGGACAAGACCGAGAGAGAAGATCTGAACCTCATTGCATTTGAGCAATGTTATCTCCATTGTAGAACTTACATCACATCTTACCATTATTTCATGGATTGCCTCATCAACACCGCCGAGGATGTCGAGATTCTCTGCCGGGAAGGAATCATCGAAAATTGTTTAGGCAATGATGAACTTGTGGCTTCTCATTTCAACAGCATGGTAAGAGAGGCGAAGAAATATTACGACGATTATTATTTGTCAGATCTTTGTGAGAAAATCAACAAGTACAGTAATAGAAGATGGCCGAGATTGAGAGCGTCCTTGCTGCATGATTACTTCAATAATCCATGGGCAATCATATCTTTTCTTGCCGCAGTTCTCCTCCTGCTTCTGACTCTCACACAAACCTTCTTCACCTCATTTCCTAAGTTTGCTGCTGGAAATTAGATTTCCATTGCTTTTATTTTGGTATTGTATTGTATCGTATTTTATTGTTGGTTGCTCCTTCTCTACTTTGGTACCAACCACAACAACTGCGTGCTTTGAATATGTATGACTTTTATGTAGGTTATGCTTTCAAATTATCTCTTTACTTTTTGTGTTGTGATAAATATAGGTGAGTGATTGATTTTACAAGGTTAAGCCGTCAGGTTCTTTGTAACTAAACAAATGTTGATGATATGGATGAGGGAACAAAGAGTGACTCGTGCATCACGGGAGTCACGGGACCACTAATGAAAGCAAAAGTGTCAATAATTAGCATTATTGAGTCAAGCCAATGGCCCCAATGCACTAGGGTAGATTGAATTATCAGACAGGGGGCCACGACCAATTAGCATTATTGAGTCAAGCAAATTATTGACTTAATCAATAATTAGCATTATTGAGTCAAGCCAATGGCCCCTATCCAGTAGGGTAGGTTGAATTACTAGACAGGGGGCCAGATGAATTAGGTGGCTCCTTTCTTATTATTCGCCCTTATCAGGATCGGATCTGAATCTTGTGAGGGTTTACCCCGCGGTGATCGTGAGTTAGCCAACCACGGTCTGATCTACCCAATGGTGGATCCACTCATGGTGGCCGTAGGTCGAAACCCTACATGATCACGTTTCAGCAATATCATGACACATTTTCTGCTCTTTTTTAATTCTTCCTAACAAAAGTGGCTCAGCTGTAAGCAATGAGGCACGCCCAATTAATTTCAATCTTCTTTACTCGTCCATGCCATGTTCTAAATGAGACCGGATCCCGGGAGTGTCACCCCCACTCTTCCCTTTGTGCAGGGAGCACTTCACCTCCTGATTTTACGGTGACGGCCACCAAGTGGGGCCCACCTTGGGACCCACAGATCATGGAACATCGAGATCGAACGATCCAAATATAAAGAACTTGATTGAGTCATATATCATCACCAATTTTTAGTTATAAAGAACTTGATTAAGTCATATTCAAGCTAAGTTAAGCAGTGCCTGCTAAAGAAGCTTAACCAGCAAGGAAAATGTTAGGATTTTTATTATGTTGGCCAACTAATGGGTTGAATAAAACTCTGGGTCATTTGAGTTGTATTTTTTATCTTATTTTAGAATGGACTGTAGTTGTTTCGTTGGAATAACTAAAGTAAAGAAAGAGAAGAAATCCGGGCGAACCACCGAGGACTGATCGATCGGATGTTGCCATGCCTCAGTTATCCCAGATGGCGGAAACTTCCAGCTATTCTTACAAACACACTTTCTCATAAAAACAATGACTTTTATGATAGGTGGTTTAAACCTAAAGCCATGGCTCAACATCAGATCAGAGTTCGATCGAAGACCGACCTTCTACAATGGATTCTTCTCCGGCCTTTTGTCTCGCTACAAACTAGGTAAGAGGGCTGTTGAGAGGCTCGAACGTGTCCGACGAGACCTCAATGAAAGAAGCGGCATCCAACTTCTCGCCATGTCTTCACCACCAAGGGTGATGGAGAAGGATGTGCCCACGGTTGGTCAGAGCTCAGCTCAACGAACCATGGAGGCATGTAATTAGCTAGTTTCCTAACTTAGAAGCCTTGATTGAGGCATGTAATATTCTATATAATGGGTCTCAATCTCCAAAGGAGAGGGACATAAATAATACATTCAAAGAACAAGTTTCTTCCAAGTTCTGTGATCATCAACTTGTCACATCCAAGCTGCAAATTGGGTGCGTGTTGTTTTATAGCATTGAGAGCTTTCATGAGGATGGATGGCTTCAGTTGGGCATGTGACCATGTTTTTTATTTTAATCCTATCAATTTATCAAATGTTTCAGAATGAATTCACAACAGTCTGAATAAAATACCAAATGTCAGCACCGGGGTGGAACCATGGTGCATTCAAATCTGGATCTGGTTCTAATAGGACGAAACCTTATTTAGGTGAAAGACTTTTTAGAGGAAGTGACGAGCATCTTTAGCTTTTTGTCTTCTTTGTAATAAAATGACAAAAGCAGCGAGAAATGCATTGAATCTCTACCTTAGTTTACTATTCCAGTGGCTACAAGGTAATTAGGTTTGTCGCTTTCTTTGAAAAAAAAAAAAACAGATCTGACTCATTGCCATTTGCCATCCCTTAATTTCCGCTGGTAACATGCTTTCTGAATATCTGACGTCTACGATGCAAGAATAAACAGTATCAATTTTGAGAAAGGTTTGGATCTAGATCGGTGGTTTAAACTAAGGATGTGCAACCACAATTGACCACTCCTGTGCATTAAAGAGAAACTTTTTAAGTCTCTGGATAACTTGATTCTATTGCATTTGGCAATCCAAAAGGTCATTTCTTGTCAAGACCTAAATAAGGTTTCGTCCTATTAGAACCAGATCCAGATTTGAATGCACCATGGTTCCACCCCGGTGCTGACATTTGGTATTTTATTCAGACGGTTGTGAATTCATTCTGAAACATTTGATAAATTGATAGGATTAAAATAAAAAACATGGTCACATGCCCAACTGAAGCCATCCATCCTCATGAAAGCTCTCAATGCTATAAAAAAACACGCACCCAATTTGCAGCTTGGATGTGACAAGTTGATGATCACAGAACTTGGAAGAAACTTGTTCTTTGAATGTATTATTTATGTCCCTCTCTTTTGGAGATTGAGACCCATTATATAGAATATTACATGCCTCAATCAAGGCTTCTAAGTTAGGAAACTAGCTAATTACATCAATTGCTCTTCTAACTTTAGGAAACTAACTAATTTACAAGAGAAAATCTAATTAAAGAATATGTACATCTGTTTACAAGTTGACCCAATTAACATGCACGTGAGATATTATATTCTGGACATGATCTGTTCATGGGCCTTGGGCCTGGGCCTGTTTAACAGGATGTGCTTATAAATGAGGATGCTGCCCACTTTACCCCCCTTTAGTTATCAATGTTTCAAAACTTGAAATCAGGTCAAATTGCTTGAGCTGATGGTCAGCTCCAACCCAAAGAGGCTGCCTTTGCAATTGAACCAGTTCATAGTACTGACCCAGCGAATGGCTTATTGGACCGTAGTGTCAATAACAAAGCTCTAATTCAACCTGACATGACAAGTCAGTTTTCTGGGTTTTTTTTTTTTTTTAATAACACTTGTGCATTGTTTGTCGACCAGAATAAAACCCAGACTGGTTGTCCAAAGCCATTGGCAAGTGGCCCTTAAACATGGACTAAACCTATTCAAACGGTTGACTTTGGACATATGGTAACAAAAACCCAGGGCAACTTGGCAACTTCATCCACGACCAGGTGGGGACCAGTCCAGATGACAGGAACGCCCCACCATGCCACTCAACCCTAGGCAATAGAACTGATCTTTTATGAAGAAATGAAATGGAAAGGATTAAAGATGATTAATCATCATAGAGTCTCCAACCAAGCCCAGTAATCGCATGACAGCTTAATTGGGTTCGTGCGCTCCAGCTGTAAAGATGACCATGCTTTCCCACGTGATCAAGTTGAGACCATGCTTTCACATGCCAATCGAACCGTTGAATCATTTGATAACGTGACTTGATAAAAAGAAGAGAACCTGACCTGAGTTGGATCTATCTAAAATGATCAGGTGGGATCCACCTAAAATGGTCAGGTATTTACCTTTTCTATCAATTCTTTAAAAGGAAAAAGAAATAAAAATAAAATAAAATAAAAACGTTGCCTCAAAAGAAGAGGAAAGAAAGGACGACGAGCATGCCTTTGCAGATGAAAACCACCACTCTAAAGCAGGGGGCGGACCCACATGTCAACATCTGGGGCTCCGCCAACTTAAAAAAAAGCCCATAGGGCCCTAAGGCCCGTAGGCCCAACCCCTACTTTAAAAACTCATCAACCCCCTTTCCTTTCCCCAATTCCAAAAGAAAAACCGAGAGAAGTCTTCTTTCTCTTTCAACACTTGTCCGGTAGAACCCCACATCAATCTCGGAGTCTCGGGCATCAGCATCGACTCACTGTTGTCATCTTCTCCGGTGGGTATTTCTCTCATCCCTCTCTCCCACTCTCTTCTCTAGGGGAGGTTTTTTACGTTATGCTAGCTTCTTTTTGAAATAAAATAAAATAAAATTGGGATTGACCGATTGAGATAGTAATGTGCCATGACGTAAGTTTGAATGTGAGTGTTGTGGTTTTTCACTTGGGTATCTCTTGTTTTGTCTAATTCATGATGCTGACATGTTTGTTGAAATACCTCAGTATGTTTTTATATATATTTTTCTTTGGAGTACTTGGTGGAGAGATGGTTTGGCTGTGGATTGATGGGTTGATTTCTTTCAACGTTGTTGTTAGTTCTTCGAATTATGTATTTACTAAGATTTTCTATCCATGTAGTGCTGATGTTATATACCCCTTACTATCTTATTGAAAATTTTAAGATTAGAACCTAGTCAATTGGGAAGATGAAATTGATAGTAGGGTACTGCAATTAGTATTTAGGACTCATTTATATGTACTCTTAACTTGGCAATTGTTCTCCCTCGTCGTTTTATATCAACTGAATGTTTGCCAAGTTCTGATTTTTTTGGGTGATGTCAGTCCAATCCTTTATTTATTTAATTTATTTTTTGTGGGGCCTGAACAACCAAATCCGACATGTTTCAGATGACAATAGGCACTATTGTGACATACTCAAATGGTTATTGAAAATATTTCATCTTACTTAGGATGTTTCAGCTTCACTTATAACATCATTGAGTCATGATGATTTCTTAAATATGTCATATTTGAGTTTCTTTATTAGATTAGATACAAAAGCAATGCTTTCTTTACTTCAATGATGATTTGTTTAGGGTCATTTCGAGTGACATAAATTGAGTTTGTTTGGTTTCACTCGATGAGATTGACAAATCCGAGCATCGAGAAATGGAACACAATTGACTTATTTGCACATTATTTTAACCAAGGTATTGATTGGTTATTCTCTTTATTCATTTGAACCAGGTATGGAAAAATATTATAAAAGAAAATCATCAATGGTAAATATGACTTCTGATGAGAGAACGCTATTTGATGTAATTAGTTTCTCGGTAAATGCAATAAATTGTTTTTTTTTTTTTTTTTTTTTTTTTTTGCCATTGCTAATATTAAGGTCATACGGTGAAATAATGATTGACCTTTTCAATTAACCATCCTCTGCCCCCCTCAATAAAAAATCCTGGATTCGCCAATGCTCTGAAGATCAAAACAGCAGCCACTGTTGTGGGAGACATAAAAAATCCTGGATTCGCCAATGCTCTGAAGATCAAAACAGCAGCCACTGTTGTGGGAGACGCATCACCTTACATGTCAGACGGATCTTGATCCGGATTCTAAGTTGAAACAAATGCCCAGCCTTTAGACAATCCGATTTTGAAGGCCTATGTCTCTTTCCACTAACTTCATGTTCCAAATTAAAAAAATGAAAAAAGTTTTTTCCTATCCCCGTTAAAAACACTTTTTCCTGGATTTTGTAAAAAGATGACCCTGATTTGGATATTTTTTCTTACATGTTAACTTAGCATGATTAGAGTTGAAGAAGAGTTAAAGGGGGCTGATGTGACAATTTTTTTAAATTCTGGTTAATTAGATGGAATATGTAAAAGTAAAGAAAAATCAATGTCATGTAAAGTTTTACGGGCGTTTGGATGGAAAAATAAGAGGATAGGGTAAAGTTTTGATGCGATTTAAAATTGGGGTATTATCTTCTTTTTTTTCCCACTTTGTTTTGCTCTCTTCAAAAGTAGTAAATCGAAGACTAAGAATTTATCTTATAATGCTTTTTTTTTAATTTAACCAAATTTTAGGGTCTATCTCGAGTTTCAACCAACATTTAATCTCGTTACACCAAGGTTTGTACCTTTTTCCACTAACATTTAGGTGAGTAATCTTCTTATGCAAATGAGTCACATGTGAAACACAATGACATGTTTGTCAATTTCACACTTCCTCACATGTGAGTTTGAATGCATTCTAATCATTTTTCACTATTCATAAGAAATTTCTTAAACTATATGATGACTAAATGCACAAGACTTACCATTCTAAAGAGGATTATCGGTATGGATTCTGACAATGGGGCCCACAGAATCCTGTATTATAGATTTTGCAGATTTGATTTTTTTTTTTTTTACAAATATCTTAAAATCTGCAAGGAATATAGAAATGAAATTTGGTCCCATGTTCATTTTCTTATTTTAAAGAGTTTGAATGGTTCAAATGATGATTGTGGGGCCCATACGCATATAAAAATTGAAAAAATGAACCGGGTACATCCAACAAGAAAATACTATTTATATTCGACGTTTACATCCAAAGGCTGCGTGCTGTTGCTTTTTTTTTTTTTTGTTGGCAAATCTCGCACAATCCATGATGAGATAGGGTCTCAAATTTGAGTATTTGACTCCAGCACCGCCGTATTTGCCCTTCTTAAGAGTTTGAATGGTTCGGATCATAAAAATGTGGCCCAAAATCCCCAAAATGGTTAGTTTTCAAATTTTGACTTTTTTTTATAAATATATGAAGGTTTTTTTTTTTTTGGTAAGGAGTGTTGTTCTTTCTTGGCTGCCAAGGGAGTGTTTGCTCTTTCCACTCGTTTGGGCTTTCTTTCCCACTTGAGTGGGCTGCCTTTCCAACTTGTGTGGGCTTTCTTTCCCACGTGAGTGGGCTGCCTTTCTATATGTATGCAAGCTCTCTTGAGTCCTAACTCCCTTGGCAGGGGTAATATATATATATATATATATATATATATGGGAAATTATCAAAAACTCCCCTATCTCGAAAAGGGAGTTTCTGTCCCTATCTATTAGCCAATGATTTGAGAGAATATATAAAATATCCACAGTTTTAGAAGAATATTTAGGAAAGAAAATGGATAAATATACCATTAATAACACGTGTCACACTTTCATTGGCTAAAAAAGGAGCGTTTTTATTGTGAAAAACGCTGTGGGAGTTTTGTAGCATAACCCGATAAGAATATGTTTTATAGGCATGATCAACCTTCTAAAGAGGATGAGCAGTTTGGATTATTATTTTGGAGCCCACAAAGTGTTAAAACGAAAAAAAAAAAAAAAAGAAGTAAGTCGTAGGCATTGATAAGCTAAAATTAATGTTCACCCGCTTGGAATAACTATTCACCCGCATGGGAACAATGATGTGTGATTTAATTAACGATCTATGTAGGCATGAAAAATTGGGCTCAAATTCACATCATTTACATACGTCCAGCGTAAATGCGTAAATCAGGCTAAACAAATGTAAATGTGTAAGCATTACACGCCTGAACTATTTACTTATGTAAATGGTGCAAAATGACACTTCTTGGTCCTTTTTTTTTTTTTTTGGTATTAAAAACAAATGACACTTATGTGGTAACACGTGTAAACTTTTCATTGTACTTTATTTTTTAATTTGAAAAGGCTACCTTCTCTCTCGCATTCACTTGTCGTTTTCTTCTGAAAATGATGACTCGTGTTTCTTGCCCTAGAAACAGGTGGAAAGGATTGAGATGGTACGAGTACAAAGAGTGGGGCTTTAATGTGTTTTGCAAATGAGCCGAGTCCACTGGAGGAGGGACTGGTCTTTGTGGTTACAGCTAACTAATGACCCAGCATTAAATAGGCGTACTTCGCTGATCTTTTCTTTTTTCTTCATCTCACTGTTCAAGTAAATTATCCAAATAGGCAAAATAAGTGGTTTAAAAAAAGTGACAAAAAGATATTTTCAATGGAGGAAAAAATATCTAGAAGGAGGCCCAGACCATAGTTACCTAATTCGTAGTTTGATTAATTCGCATTTAAGTTTGCAATTTGTAGTTCGAGACTTAGCTTGATCATAAAATTCCATGGAGTAGGTTCATTTGATTCGCTTTTCAATTTGGTCAATTTGAAGTTTGAGTTCGACAAGTTTGATTAACTCTTCAAAAAAAAAAAAAATACTCTTCAAAAAAAAAAAAAAGTTCGATTAACTATTTCACTTGTGCCCATTTTGTAAATCCAACACTAAAGGTCATTATCTAAAATTCAAACCACTCAAAACAACTATTATGTTTGTTTACCCAAATAGGCAAGATTTTGCTTCAATTATAGTTTGGGCTAGAATTAGATTGACTACATATTGACTACATATAAAACACAGTTAAGATAAGAAAAAACCAAAGTAAATTTCTATATTTTAATGGTGATCAGTTTTTATGTGGGGCCAACTCTGATCAAAGTTAGGTTTTGCTCAACTCTAATACATAGGGGTGCGGTGCTTTTGAGTGCCTTGTGTTTTTAAGAAAGCACCATAATAGAATTATATGATTCAACTTAGAGAACTATATATATGTGAAATTAATTCGCTAGTTGTTTGCGAATCATACTCTGAATTATTCGAAATGAACTATTCGCATTTCAAAGTCCTCTTGACCGAGCTAGGGAACCATGGGCCAGACAAACGTGCCAAAGACCGCTGATTTTTAAGGCCAGATAAATGTGCTAGAGACGCTAATTTTTAAGGTCCCATGGCTTTCTGCCCGCATTCAATGTCATAACATCCATCTATTCGATGGCATATGTCTTTCCACGAGCATTTAATGTCCTAACATCCAACTATCTAAGGGCCTATTTGGTTAGAAGAAATTTGATAAGAAATTAGGCTTGTTAGGGATTTATGACATGATGAGATATTTTGTCTCTATGCTTTATTTGTTGCAAGAATTTAGAATTCCAAACAACATGAAAATGCGCTTTAGCCTTATAAATTCTCAGAATTCCAACATTCCAAATGCTAGAGGGGGGTTGAGCATTTGGAATTCTACTTTTAGGGGACATCATTTGAAATTCTCAAAATTCTCCCAAACAAGAATTCTCCCAATTCTTCTAACCAAACAGGCCCAAGGGTCATATCTTTTTCAACCAGCATTTAATGTAATAAATTTACATGGTTATAGCCCATGTCCCCTTCCACGTCACATATACAGGTATAAATTGTTAAGAACGTGATATTGGGATGTGCCCCCACATTGGGAATTAGCAAATTAGACCAAAATGCTTGAGTCCCCTTTGGCCTTGTTTAGATGTACAAAATCCTACTGTTTAGATGTACAAAATCCTACTCCATGGTAATTTTAAGAATTTGTGTGCCATAGAATTTAAATATGAGTTTCATTGAACCCAGTCATGGTTTTTGTACGATACATCTATTCATGCCGCCAAGATTACAGGCATCCAAATGAGCTCCTAGGTGTAATATATATATTTATTTAAATGCTCATTTACGTTTGACCGGTATGCATACTAATATTATAGGTTCTGATGTCTAACTATGTTGGTCAAAGGCCAAAGGCCTATTGATGATAGGACCACCCAAAAATATTAGATGTTAAGAACTATGGCACTTCTATGATTTTACGGGGAGCTCATTTTATTTACCTACTAGGTTCCAGTATAATATGTAATCACTTTTTTAAAAAGATATATAAATTATTTAGTTAGTATACGTTAAAAGTTATTTTTCTATATCTCTAACCAAACAATTTTGAAAACTCTTACTGCTATAAAGCAAGGGCAAAAGTTGAGGCAACCAAACAACATTTTCTCTAACAAAGTTGCAATTAAGAAGTAGCTTTTTAACGGTTATTTTAGATGAGCGTTCTTTACTTTCAACCAAGCACTCTTTTTATATCTTAGATGGAGACTTTACTTCACCTTTACTTTAATAATAGTTAATTACCAAACGGGGTGAGGGACAAATTAAATAAATCTAATCAGGGACAGATAAAGCAAACTTATTTTGGCAACCCCTCTCATGTCTTCTCTATACTCTCTTTGAAGTGGGGTTTTCTCTCTCCTTTTTTTTTTTTTTTTTTTTTTTATTTTTAGGAACATGCTTTTCTGAAGTTAAGAGTTGGAAGGGAGGAAAAACGACGAAAGAGTTAAATGACAGAGGTAGCAGTGGACGTGGAAGGTTTGCAGGATGATTTCCAGGACGCGGACGCCTACATTCCTTCCCCTATTGCTGATGTTGGTGTGGAAGCACCAAATGCTTTTAAGAGGGAGGATCTGGATTGGATATCTTCAATCAAAGTAAGGAGTCTTGTTGAGCCAAAAATAATGAAAGCATCATATGCGAGCAAATCATGTTCAATCTACCGAGTCCCTTACTGGCTTCGCAAAGATAATGCAGATGTATTCGATCCTCAACTCATCTCCATAGGCCCATTCCACTACAAGAAAAGAGAAGGCAAACTACGAGCCATGGAAGAGCACAAATGGAGATATCTACATGACATCCTCTCCCGGAAACGTGATGGCTGGTTGGAGCATTGTTTGGCCACAGTTAAAGGGTTCGAGGAAAAAGCCCGGAATTACTACTCAGAGGTAATAACACTCAAAAGCAATTCTTTTGTGGAAATGATGGTACTCGATGGTTGCTTCATCGTCGAGTATTTTAGAAAGTACTTGGAAAAACATGATGATTTCATCGTTACACTCGGATGGGTGCCAAAAGCATTATATTGTGACTTAATGTTGTTGGAAAATCAAATTCCATTTTTCATCCTCGAACGGCTGTCTATTCTTATACATGACAATCACCCTTCTTTGGAAGAGAGCGCTTCAAATTTCTTTTCATGCGATTTCACCACCGTGCCAGGTAGGCGGATCCGGCATCTACTTGATTTACAACATGCAAGTTACTACGTTCCCATTCCCAATAAGTTTTCACCGCCAAGTGAAAACCCAAGTATCCCTTGTGCTTCCAAACTTGAAGAAAAAGGAATTAAGTTCAGAAAGGGGGATGATGGTTTTTTGGAGATAAAGTTTGAGAATGGAGTTATTGACATCCCCAGTAGAGAGGTTTGGGGCAAGACAAAGATTCAGTTTCTCAACCTCATTGCACTTGAGCAATGTTATCCCCATTCCAAAAAATACATCACAACATATGTCTATTTCATGGATTGCCTCATCAACACTGCCAAGGATGTCGAAATCCTCTGCCGGGAAGGAATCATCAGGAACAATTTAGGCAGTGAGGAACTAGTGGCTTCTCTCTTCAACAACATGACAAGAGAATTGGTCATATATCATGATGATTTCTATTTGGTAGATGTTTTTGAGGAAATTAATAAATACAGTGAGAAAATAAGGCCGAGATTGAGAGCATCATTGGTGCATGATTACTTCAATAATCCTTGGGCAATCATATCTTTTTTCGCTGCGCTCCTTCTCCTGCTGCTTACTATGACACAAACCTTCTTCGCATCGTTTCCCAAGTTTGCATTTGGAAATTAGATTTCCATTCCTTTTATATGGGTATTGTATGCATGGTTGAATGTATGGTTGCTCATCTGCTTTGTACTCCAACTACTGCATGCGTTGGATGTGTCTTTGTCTATCAGCTTTGTATAGATAATGCTCCTGGTTTCATGATATAAGAATAAAAACTTTTTGTGTGCGCAATCAAAGTGGCTCTATGTCAACTATATTGTTTGATTATACAAGGTTAGCCGGTCAAGAGAAGTCAAACTAAGTCCTTGCATGTTTGGTTCATTTTATTGAGATTCAAATCATTCAAAAGATGTGCCTACCCAGATTTACCAAGGCGTTCAGCGAGTTTGAATCCTACTTGGGTCCATTGAGGTGGGCCTAGACATCATGTGGTTTAAATGTTCAGGGGCCGACAACTTTACAGGCCAGATCCAAGCCTAGGGTCTTAAGCCCAATGAGGGTCTTTTATTTTATTTTTTTCCCTGGTGCAATGAACCAAAACAGTGCACGGGAGCAATAAAAAACTAGCCCTTATGAAATTTGCACCCTAACCATTATAATATATTAAAGCATGTGAGATTTGAACTAAAAACCTCTTACTTTTTAAGAATACTAATATGTAATTATTTATCAAGAAAATTGTCAAAAGTAATTAGATGGAGCGGGAACTCTAGCCACACGGGTTATGCCCGTGCTTAGCATGGGTTATTATGTTAGTTAGAAACTTATAGAGATGAATCTACATCCTTTTGATTCCAAACCTAATATTCCATCAATGGAGCCCTCACATAAAATCAAGTGATAGGCCTAGTAGGATCCTTAATTCGTCCTTTTGAATAATCATGATGGACCAACTAGTTATGATTAGCATTTGCATATGGTTTTTTTTAGTGGTCCAATAATCTCAAACGTACAAATAATTTTAGCAGGCACTAACAAAATTAGCATCCTCATTATAAGAAATAAGATAGAAATAAAGATGAATGCTACGATTCCATGCCTATAAATCCACTAGGAGCCTTTCTGTAATTATCATCGACAAAGTTTCATTCAATTAGACTGAGGCACAGCACTTGATTGTATAGTGGAGTTTTAAACATCTAGAGATGGAAAGTCCAATACAAGCACACAACTCGCGTCTTTATCTATAACTAGAAAGAGAAGGAAGTTTAATATGGCCACCTCCAGAGTGACTTAACTTGCCCAGCAGGGTCAGCAGCTCTAAAACACACAGCTAAAATCCATCTTGATGAGTTTTCTGGCCCATCAGATTGCTGGAGTCTGAATTTTGTGATCTCAACTTTTCTATGCCAAACATAAAAATCCATCAGCAGGGCGTGCGTCTAAATTTAAAACACGGACAATCAAGCTCCACCTTGTGTTTTGGCATGAGGAGGCTGCTTGGACCCATAGTCAGATTGATCACATGGCTCGAGCCTGCACACATTGCACCAACTACAATATTTCAATCACATAAGTGATCACTCTCATGGTGGGCTCAAGGTCAATTGGAGTGAAATCTGGTTAATGCTGATAGACATTGCGATCATGATTTGAGCTTTTATAGAATTTAGAGGCGGACCATACTAATAAAATTATAACTCAAGCATTAAAGGATCCAGACTCATATTTGTTCTAGATCAAGAATGTACTAAAACTATTATATTGAGCATTTTTATTCATTTGATCTACAATCTGAAGTCATAACATAGAAAGCAGAGTACTTGATTTTGACAATCACTTTCATCATGTAATATCAGGTTGCTGAAAATGTTATGCCAGGCTGATTTGTGTTAGGTATCTAATTCATAGCCTACTGTTATATCTGGTAGTGCCAGTGAATTAACCCCACCAAAGTAACACATGAAATGAATAGCATGCACCTAATATTCACCAATTATCATCTCAATCCTATAAAATTTGGAAATAGAATTCCTCCTCACATGTAATAATGGAAAACCATAATGTATGAAGGGCTCATTCTTAAATAGCAGCTTCAACTTCCTTAGCATTCAATGCCACTTCATTCAGGTCATCATCTGCTTTAAGTTGAGAGGAGACATCATCAATGGCTGAGTTCAGCTGTGCTATCTTCTCTGCCAGTACTTTCCGAGTTTTCTGTGGTTGCAAATTGCATTGTGCTATTTCAGTAGAAGACGCAGGAAAAATGGAGCAGAGAAACAGATGCCAATTTAAACATAATAATGAGATTAATAACCGGTAAAAAATCACGACAGAAAAAATAGAAAGCTCTGTGGTCAGATGGGAAGGTAAATACCCATATCGCATGAGGCCACAGTGAACACACTCAATGAGTTTAAACACTCCAAACACAAAATCAATGAGTATAACAATGAATTATGGAGAACTTTCTCCTACGAGAGGACTACCTGTACACAGTCCAGATCTATGGGCTTGGGGCCCACCTTTGTGCAGATCTTTCACAGTCTTGTCCCCCATGATCTAGCACCATGCTCAATTTTATGCTCATCAAACCTTTACTCACTGTTGGATTGAATCTCAAAAGAATCTATGATGAGGCTGAGTTATTGCATGACCCTTATCCGAAAAGAGACATTCTATCCTACCACCAATGATATGAATGCATCAAAGTGGGCCTCATGAGCTGGACCGCATAAGCACAGTATGCAGTCTGCTCATGGGCGAAAATCTTCCCTCTAGTTATTCATGTCTGATAATGACATTCAATTGCGAGAAGTGGGAACCCGATGCTTGAATTTGATTTGACCATATCATGCCAAAGACCAATGGCAGACTCAAATACGTGTCTTTGGGCTAGAGCTCTTTCAAGGTGAAAGAGCTTCAGCTTATGGTCCCCTCATAAAACCAAGGTGCCCCGGGCCCCTAACTGGCCCCCCATTAAAAAACATTCCAAAGCCTATTGACTCACAGTTGGGGTGAATCAGAGAGAGAGAGAGAGAGAGAGAGAGAGAAACTGCACTTATAGTGAAAACTGTCAAGCTTTGAGGCTCTGAAGTCAAGGATAAGGAAGATCCAGCGAGATCTTTCCATTCCCTCCTCCACATGTTTGGCATGCAGCTAGGTGGGTCCCACACGCAGACCTCCAAAGTTTTGAATTCATTCATTTTCAATAATACATTTCTGGAAATAGCCCAAGAGAACTGCAAAAAGAATGGGAAGTCTCTCTTGATAATTTTGTAAAAAGTTAAATGGCTAAGAACAAGAATTGTAACAATGATAGCATGTAACTTCCAAAGAACTAAAGTGTAGAACTCTCTCTCTCCACCAACCACCACATGCACTTCCAAAGAACTAAAGTGTAGAACTCTCTCTCCACCAACCACCCCACCCACACCCACACCCACACCCAATCCAGACTTGATCATGAAAGAAGAAATATATCAATGTCAGCAACAAATAGTTTTAAAAAAGTAAAGTTTAATGTCTAAAGAGCATGATTCAGAACTAGTTGAGCTTTATGTTAATAGCCATAGACTTATATAAGGCCAATCGTATTCTTTTGATGCATGAACTATTTATATGATGGACATGTTGAGGCTAATAACGTTCTTTTATATGTAATGTGACTCAAACTTGCGACTTCAGGGTCGTGATAATTAACACCTTCCAACTAAGTAGGAAAATACAAAAATTTTCCACCTCTCAGCTAAAGCCAAAGGCATTTGCAATCGCGTTGACAAGATTAAGGTAGATGGAACTCTATACGAAGACGCCCAACAGATAAAAGATCAAGCGGCTGCTTTCTTTTCAAATCTTTTCCAAGCTGAATCGATCATCCCTGAAGAAGGCCTCTTTCAATTGGCTGGGCCATCTGTCTCAAAGGCGCAAAACCAATTTCTAGTAGCAGTTCCCTCCCCGGAAGAAATTAGGAAGACTATTTTCCACCTAAAGAAGAGCAACTCCCCAGAGCCAGATGGTTTCTCTGGTATTTTCTTCACTAAATGCTGGAATATTGTAAGTAAAGAAGTGATAGCAGCAGTCACTCATTTCTTCTCTCCTGGTCGTTTGTTAAGAGAAACCAACACTTTCGTTCTATCCTAATCCCAAAGAATTCCTCACCAGAAACCTTCTATGACTTCAGGCCAATCAGCCTATTAAACTTCACCTACAAAACTCTTCCAAGATTCTGGCCTCAAGGTTATCTACCATCCTCCCTTCCCTCATCTCCCAAAATCAAACGGCTTTTGTCACAGGCAGATCAATCCATCACAATGTAGCCTTAGCCCATGCCCTTATCCAAAAACTCAACTCAAAGGTAAAGGGAGGCACAGTTTGCCTGAAATTGGACATTTCAAAGGCTTTTGACCGGCTCCAATGGAGTTTTCTTTTTAGAGCTCTAAAATTTTTCAACTTCTCCACAGCTTGGATAATCCTAATTAGAGAGATGATTTGTACAAGGGTCAGTTTTAATCAATAATAGCCCCAGTAGTTTCTTCTCCTTGTCCTGCGGTTTGCGCCAAGGGGATCCTTTGTCCCCCTATTTGTTTATCTTAGCAGAGGAGATCCTTAGCCTTCACATAGAGCTTCTCAGAACTCAAAAGAAAATTGCTCCAATATCTCCTGTCCCTTCCTCCCCTTGCCACCTGTTATATGCTGATGACAACTTGCTTTTCTTAAAAACCCAAAAGATTGGGATTAGACACATCGACGAGCTGCTTTTAAGATATCAATCCTTTTCAAGCCAGAGATTCAACCTTCAGAAGAGCAACCTTTTTCTAGGAAAATGCTTAGCCAGAAGAGCTCATATGATCTCTGGACTTCTTCCA
This sequence comes from Umbellularia californica, assembly GCA_028538565.1. Taxonomy (NCBI): domain Eukaryota; kingdom Viridiplantae; phylum Streptophyta; class Magnoliopsida; order Laurales; family Lauraceae; genus Umbellularia; species Umbellularia californica. The sequence continues at coordinate 71,940,211 of JAPQWN010000007.1, read as the reverse complement.
ATCACAAGAGCCTCACTCCCAACAACCTACCTTGGAGTTCCTTTCTTCTTTGGAACACCCAAGCACTACCACTTTAATAAGATATTGGAATCTATCAGATCAACACAAGATGGGTGGAAAGCCAACAGTCTATCCTTTGTAGGCAAATTGATTTTGGTCAAGAACGTGCTCTCTTCAATCCCCCTTCATGCTTCCCTAGTCATTCCTTTCCCTTCCAGAACCTGTCTGCAGATTGAAAAGCTTATGGGCAACTTTTTGTGGTCTTCTAGTGCAGACAAAAAGAGAAGCAATTTGGTGAATTGGGCCCTAGGTCTGTGTGCCTAAAGCAGAGGGAGGGCTGGGCCTGCGCAAGGTGAGGGAGTTTAATGAGGCTTGTTTAATGAAGTTGGGATGGTCAGCGGCAACCTCAGACTCTCTCTGGGCTTCTTGGTTTAGGGGTAGGAATTTCAGGCACTCTCCAATCTGGTTCTCCACAAAACCACAAGGCTGGGCCCTGCATCTGGAAAAAGGTAAGATCCTTGGCCTCTATCCTTCAACAAGGTAGTCGTTGGGCTCTGGGGAACGGACAACTCATCTTGCTGTGGCATGGTAATTGGATAGATAATAACCCCATTGCCAAGAGATTTCCCCTCCTCCAATTCTCTGATAAAGATAGGGTGGCAGACCTGATTCAAGACAACTCCTGGTACATCCCATCTTACATCCCAGTTGAGGTCCAGAGCTTCCTTCTTCAACAAACAAATCAAATAGATCTCCTCAGCCCTTCTACCACGGATAAACTTATATGGAAAGATACTCCTTCAGGGGCCCTCTCTATCAAACAAGCTTGGGATTCACTGAGGTCAAGGAAAGCAGAAGTTCAGTGGCATGGGCTAGTTTGGAACAAACTCATAAACCCAAGACTATCTTGCTTTAGCTGGCGCCTCCTTCTAAGAAAAACACCAACTGACTCTTGGGCAATGCTCAAAGGGATCTCCATGGCTTCAAGATGTTATCTTTGCTTCTGCAACAGTGAAACAGATTTGTACATCTTCTTCTCTTGTCAAATTGCCCAACAACTGTGGTCTTGGATTCTCAGCCTAATGGACACCTCTCCCCCCTTCCTCTATCACCTTCTTCAGTATGGATAGCCTTAATCAAGGAAGTAGACTCCAATGGCAAAAAATCAGCCGCAGCAATCTTCCTTCAATCCATTCATATTCTTTGGTTCTTGAGGAATGAAGCCAAACACCATAATCTAAAGCCTTCACTGGTTAAAGCTCAGAAGATCTTCATAGACAACTGCAGTGGAATGGTTTGCTCCTCTTCTAGAAAGATCCCTCCCTCTCATCCAATTTTGAGGGACTTAGGGTGGAATGATCCAGGCAGATCCTTCTCTCAGCAGCTTAGCCTAGAGTAAGAATATCTGCCTCCAGCAGTCTATTTATCTTGCTTTGAGTGGCCTTCTTGTTGAAGTAGTCGCTTTGTTTGGAAGATAGACTCTCCTTTTAGTGCTGCAGATGGCGCGATGGGAGTGTTTTTAGCTGAAGCAGCTTCATCAAATCCGATACGACAGCAAAGTTATGTTATTCAAAATTTGGGACTGATACTCTTTATAATCAGATTTCTTGAAAGTGCTTCAAGTAGCTAGTTCTCCTACTCAGACAGTTCTCAAGTTTAGCAGCTCTGTTCAGGGCCTCTCAGTCAAGTTGGGCATTCTCCTTCTTCTTTCTCATCCTCTTCAGTCTGGACTGCCCTTCACCAGGACGTTGATGCCCAAGGAAGCAAATCTATAACTCTGCTGCTTTAATTTTATTCCTAGCCATCATCTTCCTCTGGTTCCTCCTGTTTAGAAGCAAGGTCTTGCTGCAAGCTTCCTTCCAAGAAGAGTGCCCAGTAGGTTTTTTGGTCAAGACGGGGGTTTAGTTCTACGCTGCCTCAGTTTGGTTCTTAGTGGAGCTGTGTGGGGAGAGCTAAATAGCCTTTTCTATCAGAGTAGGCCATTATTTTCCCCTTTGGTTTGCTGTATTGTTTGTTGAGCAGAGAGTTTAGTGAGCTCGGGTTGAAGCTTTCTCTTGGCTTTTCTGTCCTCTTGGTTTTGTTCTCTTTCTTAGGCAGGTTTTGTGCTTTGGGTTGGCATTTTTTGTTAGCCTCCCTATCAGTGACGGATCCAAGATTTTTATTTGAGGGGTGCAAACAGTAGTTTGGTTTTAGGGGCAAACTATGGATTTTGAGGGTGGGCGTACAATTTTAATTGAAAATTTTGAAGCGCGCCATGGTTCAACGGGTGCAACTGCACCCCAATGGCTGTGCCTGGGTCCGCCCCTGCTCCCTAAGCTGGATTCTCTCTGTATCTTTTGGGCCTTTGCCCTTCCCTCTTTTTCCTTTAATTCAATTTACCATTCAGCAAAAAAAAAAAAAAGAAAAAATGATTTGACTATTTTGTCCGCGCTTACATTTAGCGAGTCCGTAATTGTGATAGTTCATCAGTTTGTTGGAGTAGGTTCATTCAATTCAACTTTTACTTTGTGCAATTTGTGATTCAAGTTGCCAACTTCAATGAAAAAGATTTACATAGAAACACTTCTAATGTGTCCTTGGTTCTACCATATGAAACCTCCCTTCAGGTATTTTTAAATATAAACCCCTTTTCAGTAAGTGCAATTTAGCCAATTGGATACAGAAAGGTTACAATTCACTTCATTATAGTTGGGTTCATAGGTCCAATCCAACTAGTTCATAGGAACTTAAGGCTCCTCTGGTATACAAAATCTGCCTTTAATTATTTTTCACTGTAAAGCACCATTTTAAATAATTGTATTTTGGATTAACAGATGCAGAAAGATTAAACAAAAAAATTCATTACATTAAACAATGAACAAAAATTAGAAATATAGAATTGCAGGTTCCACCAAATGACAGAGTCGAGTAAATCATATAGCAAACTATTCGAAAGAACTAGCACATAGTTTGACCCTAGTTAGGACGAACTAGGTTAACAAAAATCCAAATCACAACAGCATCCAGCTGATAAGATTCCAACCTAAGGTTGGCTTCGGATGGTAATCTTCAAACTAGGGCATCAAATATGTCAGAAACCCAATTACAAAAAATAAATACTGAAATACTGCCCACTTAAATATATAGTCAATGGCTCACTGAGGATGCAGAACAGTCCACTGAGTTGAGTTCAAAGCATACAGAACAAGTGATTACCTCCAAAGCTTTCTCTTCATCATAGATAAATTTCGGTAGCTTCCGCATCAAATCTTTTCCGTCCGTCCCAGCCAGTACTTTGCTAATATGTAGAAGACCAGTGTGGTCATAAATATAAATAGGGGATCTGACATGTGAATGACCCTTTTAAACTATGTTGTCCCAAGTTCACGACTGAAAGTAACCTAATGTCACTACAGTCCTTTGACTCTAGTACGCCCTTTTTTTTCCTTTTTTATTTTTTATTTTTTTTTACTTTTTTGCCTTGAATCCAATAATATCATGTGTTGTTAACAACCCATGATATTATGGGATCTAAGGTCAAATTACTATGGTGACATTTAGTGACTTTTAGTCATGAATTTAGAGATTAAGTGTCTAAAGGGTATTGAATTGTCAAATCCTCATATAAATTACTATGAAGCAAGTAACCAAGAGATAAAAGTCTATTGCCTTCCCATTTATCAATTATCAAATTCTGTGGCTAAAAGACTAAAAAACGAGGGTTTTTTTTTATGTGATGAAAGGGCTTTATCCACAGGATTTCAAAGATTGTACATGATCTCAAATTGAAAAGGAGCATAAATTATAGAATGTTTAATGGAGAGAAGGGAGGGCAATGTGCCAACTGGTATGGGACTTCTTGTAAAGAGTTGAAACATTTTGAAGTGCATATGATTGATAGTCCTATAGATACACAAAAGAGTGATTTTTACACTGGAGGGCGGAAATAAAAAGACTTTGATTCCAGAATCTCTTGGGTCTTTGTAGGTAAAAGACTTCTTCATTTACTTGCCTTGAAACCCAACGTTCATTTTCCGCATAAAATGATTTTGAACTCCTTGGCCTTGAACTCCTTGTCCCATAAAACTCTAATCTTGGGTAATCTCATACCCTACCGAGTATGTGCTTCCTTTGTCGGTCAATGGAGGAATCCATGACTACCTCTTTGTTCATTGCAAGTTCATGAATCCCTTGGAGTTCCTTCATATTTGTTATTATTATTATTTTTTATCGGTAACAGTAATTTATATTAAAAGAGAATATAATACAAGCAAAGAGTACAAGAACAAAAGAAAAAAGGGGGAAAGAAACACAAAGGTACAAGAGAAATGTACCCCCTCACACCACAACTACATAATAAAACCCTCCCAAGGGGAAACTCTCTCAACACTTTGCTTGGCTAAAGCGTCCACCATCATGTTTGATGATCTACTTTTATGATGAAAGCTAACATTAATGATGGTGGATAATACCCAGATTTCATTGAAGAGAAACCGAAACTTCCATGGATAAGCTTTCCGGTTCGAAACTCAACTCACTGCATTAGAAGAATCACTCTCCATAATAAGATTGCCATGGTAGTACCTCAAAAAACATAGAAGAGATTCCAAAATAGCTAAAACCTTAGCTTCATTAGAGTCACAAACCCCCACATATTTGGAGAACATAAATAAAACGTCCTTATTGCAATTTTGAAGCACCCCTCCAATACCAGCTGTTTCAGGCTTCCCTCTAATGGCACCATCAACATTGAACTTAAACAAACCAATAGGAGGAGGAGACCAAAGAATAGATTTTCTTACTTTGACTAGGCCACACCCCATACATGATTCCCAATTAATAAGTATGTCATGAAGAGAAAAATTAGAGAATTCCTTTCTACCCAAAGCCCACTTCACTTCACGATTGTTAAATTGATCTTAGAAATCAACTCCGCAGAAGTTGAGGAGGACCCCCTAAAAATCCTATTATTTCTTTCCTTCCAAATGGACCACAAAATAGCAAATGGAGTTATCCTCCAAAGACTACGACCACATCCAACAAAACAACCTCCTAACCAAGACTCTGCCGCATCAGCAATCTTCTCAGGACAGCACTAGTTCCTTCATATTTGTTATTATTTTATTTTCCTTTCTTCTTTAGGAACCTTTAAGAAGTTTGGTTGGAAGGTTCCTGAGTAGGGGCCAAAGCCAAACACTATGGAATATGTTACCTTTGGCTACAGCTCTGTACATATGGAAGGAAAGGAATAAGAGGGATTTTGAAGAAAGATGTTGGTTCGTAAGAATATTAGTGGATAGAATTAAGCTCTGGATTTTCCAAGAGGGTTACAAGATGAAGAGTTTAGGGGAGGGAGGAGAAATCTTACGCACAATTCCCAAGCAATTGAACCATCGCAGACCAATAAGTTACATATGATAACGTACAGCTATGCAAATCAACAGATGAGGGATCAAAAGCAGAAAAATCAGGGATGACTGAATCTGTTATGGAATTGTATACTTTCGAATATTTTCAAATCTCCTATAAAATAGGATCTGCTATAATCTCTGTTGTAACAGCTCTCATGTATATTCTATTTAAATTTAACATGTAGGCTAATTCTCATTAAGATTTTGAGATTAGGTTTTTTCCCGAGTTTAAAGTCTTTCATGGTATCAGAGCACCAGACGGTTCTGGTGTGTAGACAATAAGGTTTTCTTTTCTTTTTTTCCCCCTTCATTCTTTTCCCTTCCCTTCATATCATCTTTCTCTTCCATGGCCACCTCCTCTTCCACAACCTCTGTCCCTCAATCCTTTGATGAGGTTCAAAACCTCACTAAGGCATTGCCCACTCTTATCAATCTTGTCTTTATCAAACTCACCGAAACCAATTACATCCTTTGGAATCTCCAATTTATGCCTTTACTCAAAGGATATAATCTCCTTAGCTTTGTTGATGGATCCCATACGGAAGATACCACCAACCCCAACTGGAAACAGATTGATCAACTCATTGTTTCCTAGCTCTTCTCTACCATCATAGAGGCAATACTCCCTGAGGTAGTCAACCTCCAAATTGCCAAGGAGGTCTGGGATGCCCTTCACGAGTGGTTTGTGCAACATAGCCGACTACGAAAATTGGAGCTCCGACAGAAAATTCAATCCTTCAAGGTCCATGTTTGCATACATCCAACAATTCAGGCTGTTATGTGATGAATTGAATGCTATCTAGAAGCCTCTCACTGATGAAGATAAGGTTTCTTGGATTATCAAAGGCCTGGATCGTGATTACAATGCAGTGCAAACCAACATTCAAACTCGGGACAAATACCCGACATTCAAAGAAACTACCTCCATGCTCTTAGCACAAGAAGCACTTCTCAAATCCTATGATGCTCTGTCAACAGATCACACATCCACTCCCTTTGTTGCCCAAAGAGGATGATGACCACCTTACAATCGCGGCAAATCAAATAGTCATTGTGGTGGCAGAAGCTATGGATGTGGACGAGGTCAACAGCTCCAATCTAGAGGCAAAAACATGACGTCTCGCCCAACCTGTCAAGTCTATGGGAAAATAGGACACACTGCCCTCAAGTGCTGGTATCGGTTTAATGAGTCTTACCAAGAAAAATCATCTTCTAGCGAAGAAGCTAATCAAGCATTTGCTGCTCTTTCCCTGCATGACCATGGGACTAAATCATGGATCACTGACACTGGGGCCACTACACATGCTGCTCATGACTCAGGTAAACTTTCTAACCTGACCCCTTACTCAGGGAATGATGTTCTCATGGTTGGAGATGGTCGGCCTCTACCCATAACCCATACTGGGCATCATACTCTTCACACCCCTTCAAAACCTCTTATTCTTAGTGATGTTCTCTTAGTTCCATCTCTAAAAAAAAAAATCTTCTTTCAGTTAGCAAATTAACAGATGAGAATAATTGCACTGCTGAATTTACACCTTCTTCCTTTGTGGTTAAGGATCTGGACACCAAGAAAACTCTGATCAGGGGCACCCGTGATGGAGGTCTCTACACCCTTCTTCAAAATCCCATGGCTCTCACTTCATCAACCACTACTCTCTGGCATTAACGTCTAGGGCATGCTTCGCCCAAAGTTCTATGCATGATCTCTACTGCTTCTAACTTAGTTTTTCCTATTCCTAGGAATTCTTTTGTTTGTGATAGTTGTGAACTTGGAAAACGGACTCGCTTTCCTTTTCTAGTATTAAATAAAAGATCCATGTATCCTTTGCATACTATTTATTCAAATGCTTGGGGACCTTCTCCCGATTCTTCTGTTTCTGGCTACAAATTTTATGTCATCTTTATTGATTCATTTAGTTGTTATACTTGGCTCTATCCCATGCACTCAGAATCTGATGTTTTTAAATATTTTCTTCAATTTCAGTCTATGGTTGAAAATTATTTTAGTGCCAAAATCAAAATACTTCATAGTGATGGTGGTGGTGAATATAATTCTACAGCTTTTCTCACTCATTTACAAAAATGTGGAATTATACGGCATGTCTCCTATCACCACACACAGAACAAAATGGTGTGTCAGAAAGGAAAAATCGTCACATCACAAACATGGGTCTCACTTTGTTATTAAACAGTGGCTATCCCAATAATCTTTGGGTTGATGCTCTCCTCACTAGTGTTTATCTCATCAATCGACTTCCTTCACTACTCAACAAGGAAAGCCCATTTTCCCTCCTCTTTCAATAACAACCTTTGTATGATTATTTGCTCGTGTTTGGGTGCGCTTGCTTTCGTTATCTCCGAGACTATGGAACCAACAAATTCTCTCCCAAATCGGCCTTGTGTGTGTTCCTGGGGTATAGTCCAAATCACAAAGGATATAGGTGTATGTGCATGACTGATGGTCGAGTTTTTGTGTCTAGACATGTGAAGTTTGATGAATCTCGCTTCCCTTACTTAGCTTCCTCTACACCTTCCCCAACTCTACCATCAGTTACTACCATTAAACCTCCACTTCTTATTACACCTCCTGTTCCTATTTCTACCTCTCCATCACTTCTTCAAACACCACCTCCATCAACACCCCCACAACCACCAGCCGACCCCCTACCCATCCAACATCCTGATGCTAATTCATCTCCACCTATTGAGACACATGCTGGTGATAATCCATCAACCAATGTTCATCCTATGGCCACAAGAGCCAAAGATGGCATCCATAAGCCAAAAGTTTATTCTGTCACCAAACATCCACTATCTCCCCAGTGCTTCCTTCTTACCAATACCACCGTTCCCACAGAACCCTCTTGCTACTCCACAGCTTGCAAAGATCCAAATTGGTAAAAAGCCATGTCTGATGAGTTTAACTCTCTCCTCAAGGAAGGTACTTGGACATTGGTACCGCCTCCCTCTCATGGACACATAGTGGGTTGTAAATGGGTTTACAAAGTGAAACAAAGAGCTGATGGTAGTCTTGAGCGTTACAAAGCCCAACTCATGGCCAAAGGTTTTCATCAACATCCAGGCATCAACTACTATGAAACTTTCAACCCCGTTGTGAAACCACAAACCATTCGTATCATCCTTTCTCTGGCCAACACTTTCAACTGGCCGCTTTATCAACTAGATGTTAAAAATGCTTTCTTACATGGCCATTTAGATGAGGATGTGTACATGTCCCAACCACAAGGTTTCACCAACCCCTTACTCCCCAACTATGTTTGTAAACTGAAGAAAGCCATCTATGGTTTGAAGCAAGTCCCTCGAGCGTGGTTTCAAAGCCTAAGTACTCATCTCCAGAAGTTAGGCTTCCACAACACACATGCCGATCATTCCCTGTTTGTGAGAAACAGAGGGTCCATCAAAACCATTTTATTAGTTTATGTCGATGACATCATACTCATAGGCAATAATCCAATTGATATCAAGGCTACTATTGAAGCTCTCACATCCCAATTTGACATGAAAAATTTGGGGCTATTGTCATATTTCCTTGGGATGCAAGTTTGTCGCACCATAGACACTATTTTTCTCAATCAATTGAAATACTCCATGGATCTCTTATCCAAATTTCAAATGGAAGGCTGCAAACCTGTTTCTACTCCAATAACTATTGGGCGTCGACTTTGCAATCATGATGGTGACCTTTTTCCTAATGGTACTCTCTATCACTCCATGGTTGGCTCTCTGTAATACCTCACAATGACAAGGCCAGATTTAACCTTTGCTATTAACCAAGTATGTTAGGTCCTTCATGCCCCACGGACTGTTCATCTTGAGGCTGTCAAGCGAATTATTCGCTATGTCAAAGGGACAATTACTTTTGGATTGCATTCTGCAAATCTAATCGCGTCTCTCTTACTTCCTTCTCTGATGCTGATTGGGCCTCAAATACTGATGATCGCCACTCAGTCACAGGCTCTGCGATCTACATTGGATCCAACTTGATTTCTTGGACTGCTAAGAAGTAGCCCACTGTGTCTAAATCCAACACTGAAGCCGAATATAGGGCCCTCTCATATACTGGATCTGAAGTAAAATGGCTAACTTATCTCTTGAAGGAACTTGGCATTCCAATGCACATTACACCAAAATTATATTGTGACAATTTGGGTGCTACCTATCTTACAGTCAATCCATTCTATCATGCTTGCACAAGGTTGAAAGATAGTATAGAAGGTCTCATGGTCAAGCCATTGTCGGAAACACGTTGGGAAAGTCGTGTGGAAAGTGTTAAAGTTATAAGATACCAAACCCCACAAATAAGAGATGCTTTAGTTGAATTGGCCCACACTACTAAAGATCCGAAAACAAAGAATGATGCAGAGTCCTTAGCAGAACATGCAATTGGCAGTTTTGAGTTTTTAGTTAGCATGATTATTTGGCACAATCTATTATTTTCTGTTAATTCCGTTAGTAAGGTTTTTCAAAACGAAGACATGCACATAGATGTTACTGTTGATCAGTTGAAAGGGCTTATTACATTTATTGAAAAGTGTAGAGAAACAGGATTTGTAGATGCCATGATTGAAGCTAAAGATGTTGCAGCTAGAATATATGTTGAGCCGGCATTTCAAGAAAAATGAATCATATATAGAAAGAAGCAATTTGACGAGAACAATAGTGAAGAGGCGACACAGTCAACTGAAGAATCTTTTAGAGTAAAGTATTTCTTATATAATGTAGATCAAGCTCTTTCATCACTTCAAAGCCGGTTCGAACAGTTTCAAGTATATGAGAAAACTTTTGGATTTTTGTTTGATTTGAAGGATTTAAATGCTACCAATGATGAAGCTTTGATGTCCTATTGTGCTAATCTTGAAACTTTTTTTAGCAAGGATGCGCTTTCTGGTATTGATGGGAGAGACTTATTTTCAGAATTGAAAGTGTTGAAAGAAGTTTTGCCAAAAGAAACAACAAAACCAATTGATGTGCTCAATTATTTGAAGGTGATGGATGGTTGTTTTCCCAAAATATGGATTGTATACAGAATATTGCTAACTATACCAGTTACAGTTGTGTCTGGGGAAAGAAGTTTTTCAAAGTTAAAGTTCATCAAGTCTTACCTTCAGTCAACCATGTCACAGGAAAGATTGAATGGATTAGCTATATTGTCAATTGAGAAGACCATGGTTAATAAGATTGATTACGCAGCTTTGATTAGTACATTTGCAGCAAAAAATGTTAGAAGAGTAGTGTTTAAATGAATTTGAAGCGATGTAATGACTATTGATTTTTCTATATATATGTTTTGAATTTTGGTAATGATTAATATACAAGGGGGCCCCTTGAAATCTTTGCTTTAGGCCCCAAAAATCTCAGGGCCGGCGCTGGGGATAGGACACCCACTCCCACCCAGGGATGATCGCTGGGAAGGCAAGTTCTCTCCCTCTCTCCTGGCCACTAATCTAACCTGACAAGAAGAAAAAGAAAAAAAAAAAAAAAGAAAGAAAAAATGTTGTGGTTGTAAGAGCATCTCCAACAGATGCTTTATTTTGCCATGTCAGCCTCCTTTTGCTCTAATTGGCATATGGGAGAGATTTCAACAGACACTTCTTTTGCCCATGGTATAAAATATCGGCCGATATCGAGTCATATCGGCCGATATGACTCGGTATCGGCCGAGACCGAGCCGTTATCTCAGTGAGATATCGGTCTCGGTCATATATCCCTTAAAATTGCTGATATATCGGCCGAGATGATATCATCTCGCTGCTAACCGATATCTCGGCCGATATTTTGAAAATATCGGCCAAGATGATATATAATGAAAGAAAGCCCTAATTTTTTCTACTTTTTCCCCATCTTCCTCTTCTTCTCTTCTCTTCTCCAACCATAGTAGCAGCCAGTAGCCCAGCCACTCCTCTTCAACATTTCAAAATCCCACATTAATTTTTTGAAGAAAATATTATCTAAAGTATGAGAAAATCAACCCAAAGCATTTTATCATGTGGTTTTTTTTTTTTTTAATTTTTTAGATGAAGTATAGAAATCATTAGGTTTGTCATTTATTTGTGTTCTTCATTTGGAAGTTAGATCTACATACTTTCATGCTAGATCTACTCATACACATGATTTTGAACTTTTTTTTCCAATTTTTTTTTTATTTTCGGATTTTTTGATATTTGAATTATTTTATATCATTTTTTGGGGATTTCATCATAACTATGTTCTTTTAATGATTCATGATCATTGTATGGTGTATAAATGATTGATTTACAAACTTTTATGCTAGATCTATGTATTTTGAATTTTGGAAATGATTTTATTAAAAAAAATTTCTTAAAAATAATTGTTGTTACTTGTAACTTGTTAGAATATTTGTGATACCAAAGGCTTATTAATAGTGTGTAGATGATAAATCTACATCTACTCATAGTCATAGACTCATAAACATGATTTAGATTTTTATTTTAATTATTTTATTTTCGAATTTTTTAATATTTGAATTATAATATATCATTTTTTGGGGATTTCATCATAAATATGTTCCTTTAATGATTCATGATCATTGTATGGTGTGTAAATGATTAATCTACATAGTTTTATGCTAGATCTATATATTTAGGATTTTGAAAATGATTTTATTATTTTTTTTCCTAAAAATAATTGTTGTTACTTGTTAGTTGTTACCTCATATCAAAGCACTACAAGAAAATAGGGATTCTGTGACAAGCATTCTTGTCAGTGTACATTCAATAGTCATCACGGGCGAGTTTATTGACCAACCTAGTGACGACTGATACTCGTCGCATATGTAGGCGTCGCTGAAGATCTAAGTGACAACAAAATGGTCTCGTCACTGATGCTTCCTTTACAGTGACGAGTTTACTCGTCACTAAACGTTATTTTTCTGTGACGACATAGGTCGTCATTAAATATATTAGTATATGTGACGACCATTTGTTGTCACTACCCAGTTAATGTTACGATAATACTCATCACTATATAGTCTACCATAAATGGTAATTTTAAAAATTGGTATGTATTCAGTGACAACTAACTCGTCACTAAACGTTATTTTTCTGTGACGACATAGGTCGTCATTAAATATATTAGTATATGTGACGACCATTTGTTGTCACTACCCAGTTTATGTTACGATAATACTCATCACTATATAGTCTACCATAAATGGTAATTTTAAAAATTGGTGTGTATTCAGTGACAACTAACATTGTCACTGAACAATTATAGGGACAAGTTTTATTTGTTGTTACTGCAACCCTTCAAGTGACTACATGTGTTGTCACAGAATCATGATTCCTGATCAAATGACTAATTACAGTGACAATGAAATGATCTGATTGTTGTCACTGCTTTACAAGCTTTATTAAAAAAATATATTACACATGCATATATATAGCTCTTAATACTTAATTGCCTGCTTCATATGTAATTAATTCATCTAGATACAAAAAATACAAATCAAGATATTAAGAACAAAAAACTTGCTAAATATTATATTTTCCACCAACAACATTAATAGCAAAAAGTTTATCCATCATTTCATACAAAATCCATCATATGAGTTTATCTAGCTAGCTATAGCTAGAAAGTTAATTATCCAAAAATAGATATATAACAGTTGCGTTCTTAATTATCCAAGGCATAACAAAATGGCATCCTCATTAGTGAGAGCATCCAATGCATGTTTGAGCAACAAGGCATAACAAAATGGCATCCTCATTAGTGAGAGCATCCATGCATCTTTGAGCAACAAGCATCACCATCATTCCTTGAAGTAATAAGATATCGTCCTGCAAAAGATTTGGCATCTTTATTAGTGAGAGTAGAGGACCATATATATAATACCAAATCTTAAATTTGGCAAAATAAATTTGCTTTTATTTTGCGATATATAATATTTGGATATGTCCATTTTATTTTGTTAGTGATGATATGTGGGGAATAAAACTATAATGAGGTTACTGGTAGTAGTCCATGATGCTCAGATACCAGTATGGACACAAGCTTGTTATTGTAGTCAATGATTTAAAAATCTGGCCTACTTTTGTTATTTATGATGCTCATGTGTCAACAAGGGTATAGGCAGGCAGACACACCTCAACATTTCCCCAAATCTAAAATGGATATGAATCTCGGTATCTCACCCGTGCTTTTGTTCTGTGAGAATATTTATTGGAATTCATCACCAATATTACAGGCATGTGTACAAGTGCAAACCTGATTCCACATTTCCTGGAAACCTAAGTTTTTTTTACAGATAGGGCATCTCATATCATCACTTTTATTTTACAATGATTGGTAACAAAACTTTAAAAAAAAAAAAAAAAAAAGATAGAAGCAGCAAACTACAACAAGGTTAGGTATAAATGCATATACCAAAACCAACCACAACAAGAACAAATAAAAGGAAAACTGAAACACCAAGATCCTACAAAATGAGCCTCTATCCATGGCTAATGAATCCATGAAGGCATTGTCTGAGTGATTAATATGATTGAACCCCACTTGAATCAATGCGGACAATGATCTGTACTGATTGAGAATATAGTGAAATTCAAGGGAAGGTAGCTTTCTGCAAAACCCAAGCAATGACGTTAGAAGAATCGCTCTTTACAATCAATTTCTCATAGATGGAACCGGAGTAAATTCTCAGAGCTTTTAGAATGGCAAGCACGTACACTTCATTAGAGTCCCCAACTACAATAGGCTTTGAGAGAAATATCAACACTGGAATTAAGATAGTACAGCAGATTGCTATTCTGATGGGCTGTGCAGTCCTTCCACATCTGAGGTCTCTTGTGGAAATCATAGAACACGGTCTCAGTGATGAAAACCAGAAAGTGAGAACTATCACAGCACTGTCACTGGTTGTGCTTGCAGAGGCTGCTGCACCATATGGCATTGAAAGCTTCGACTCGGTCTTGAAACCTTTGTGGAAGGGTATTAGATCACATAGAGGGAAGGTTTTGGCAGCCTTCTTGAAATCAATTGGTTTCATTATTCCTCTCATGGATGCTATATATGCAAGTTACTACACCAAGGAAGTGATGTTTATATTGATCCGCGAGTTTCAATCACCAGATGAAGAGATGAAGAAGATTGTACTAAAAGTTGTAAAGCAGTGTGAGTACTGAAGGAGTGGAGGCGGACTATATCCGGAGTGACATTCTGCCAAAGTTCTTCCGAAACTTCTGGGTTAGACGGATGGCACTGGATAGAAGAAACTAGAGACAGCTTGTGGACACAACTGTAGAAATTGCCAACAAGGTTGGTGTTGCTGATATAGTGGGAAGAATTGTTGAATATCTTAAAGATGAGAGTGAGCTATACAGGCGAATGGTGATGGAGACAATTGAAAAGGTGGTTGCAAATTTGGGGGCTTCAGATATTGATGCGCGGTTGGAAGAGCTTCTGATTGATGGGATCTTGTATGCTTTCCAAGAACAGACCAGCGATGATGCTAATGTGATGCTCAATGGGTTTGGTACAGTGGTTAATGATATGGGACAGAGGGTCAAACCCTACCTTCCCCAGATTTGTGGTACTATTAAGTGGCAGCTGAACAACAAGAATTGGAAAGGTAAGGCAACAAGCAGCAGATCTTATTTCAAGGATTGCAGTTGTCATGAAATAATGCCAAGAAGAACAGCTGATGGGTCACTTGGGAGTTGTTTTGTATGAGTACTTGGGAGAAGAATACCCTGAAGTCATGGGATCTATACTTGGAGCGCTAAAAGCTATTGTCGATGTGAAAACTAGAAGAAGCTATTAAAATCTAATTTTGAGATTTTAATGGGCATGTAGGGAAAACTAGAAGAAGCTATTAAAATCTAATTTTGAGATGCTATTGGGCATTCTGATGCTACAGAACTTCGATGATCAACTTTGGTTTTTCTATTCTATTTAGTATGGTGGTCATATTTTCAGTCTATCTAGCATATTATACATTTTTCAGGTTGACTAGGTGGTCATAATTTATGCTGCGCAGTGGTAGTTTGTTGCTTTGCCTGATTCAGTTGTGTGATTGCTTGAACTCCCCTTTTATCAATTCAGAAAAAGGAGAAATATCATGATTCAGCTCTAGTTACGGAATTTTTATTTTCAGGGTATGATAATGGGAGATGAAAACATAAACAGAAACCAAAACCATAAGCATGCACTTGTTAGGCACCTTCCATCAAACAGATAGGTGTATGATAATGGGAGATGAAAACATAAACAGAACCCAAAACCATAAGTATGCACTTGTTAGGCACCTTCCATCAAACAGGGAATAAGCTCCAAGGAATCCATTTCTTTAAGGATTGTCTACTCGTTTCATTCATGTCTGAACCAATGAGTAGTCACCCAAATATATATATATATATATATATATATATATATATATACCAATATCAAAACCGGAAAGAACCCACCACCCAAATTCAAAACTGAGAAGAACCCATCTCAGATTTCTAACAAAAACAGTAAAAAAACACTTCTTTTTTACACTAACTTCAAAACCAAAAGCAACCCACCTCAGACAATCAACAAAAAAACCAATATATGCAAAATAACAACAATAACAACAACGCGACGACGACGACGAGAAGAAAAAGAGAAGAAAGAAATCATGGGCTCACTCCATTTTGCAGTGTGCCCTCATAGAAGTTGTTAGAAGGAAATTCTGATAGGCAAGGATGCATGCGATACTGAACCTGAAATTTTGATTATAAATAAGCATACAGTCAATTAAAGGAGGAAAGAGAAGACGCACATACTCACACAGAGTGAGGAGTGGATGGTTTTGAATCCTATACTTTTTGTACTACACATCAAATATAAAGAGCGGTGTCCATTAAAAACCATGGATGCACACATCAATCCCCCCCAATAAATTAAAGCAGGACCATCACCTGCAACCTGAATGGTTTGACTCCAAGGAGGGCAAGGCGTTCAAAAAGAGACTGGGCCAGGCCAGCACGGGCTGCCTTCTTGCACATAATGACTGGACCTAGTTGGCAATGGTCTCCAACAAGAACAACCTAATTAATGGGAGTAAAAGGATCAGAAGGTAGAACATAGCCATGAACACTTGAAAAAAAAAAAAAGTACATCTACAACGATGCAAATATCTATTTCCAATTACCTGTTTCACTCCAAGAACCAAAGGAATAAGGCACTCTGGTTCAGTTGCCTGTGTAGACTCATCAATAAGAACCTGAAAATAAGAAAAAGGGCTACAGTGAACCCAGATGGAAGTTAAAACAATTTGAACTTTCGCTAATCAGAATGTAAGAAAAAAGAAATTAACCTGATGAAATCTAAAGTTTGACAAACGAGGATCTCCAGCACCAACACATGTACAACAAATGACATCAGCACTTTGAGATATCTCCCTCTCAGTAGCCCGTTTTAATGCTTTGTACTTCTTTTCATCACTACTTGACAACTCTCCTGTAAACATGCATATCTTGTTACAACAAATTCCAACCGAACACATTACAGCCAGCTGCCAGGAATTTCGAAACACAAGATCATTGAATATTTAGGGGCAAGACTATCTTCTTTTTTTTTTCTTTTTTGAATGGCTACTTTCATTAAAGAAAAAAGCGGGCAGTACATGAGGCAAGGCAATCAATAGCATCCAGTAAAGCTTCGAATGAAACAGTTATAAGGCATTCAGCGAAATGGCATAAGTATCAACTCTGCAGGTAATGTGAGAAACATGCAACTGAGTGTCGAAGTATCTTATATTCTTATGCAATAATTTAACAAGTATGAATAAACAGATAACACTCAGAAAAAAATGCAGCACTTGATATAATGGCATCAAATTGAATCAACATCATTATGTTGAAAAAAATGAGGCTCAAGCTCAACAATAGCACGGTAGTAACAAATTCACTCACAAGTGATAACTACAAAGATAGTCAACCTTCATGACAGCTCTAAGAACATTTATCAGCAAGAATATCAATGCAATAATTAATGATTTAAAATATAGTTTGCAAATGGAGAGAACTTGGTATAAGATTGGGTACAGTATATAATATAAATCAAAAGTACCAAGGAGCTAAACCTCACCTTGTTCATCTTTAAGCTGTTGAAGTTTATGTAGTTCACTCTTCTCAGATGTATCAAGATGTCATACCTATGACAAACAAATGAAAAGGATAACATCAGTAGCAGAAGTGCCTGGAAGGCCCCGTAGCTTCTAAAATATCACATAAAGCCCGAAGTTCAAGTCAATCAACGCACCTGATAGTGCAGCGTTAAATGTTTAACAGGAGAGCTTACAGCTTCTCTTGATTTGGCACAGAGCCTGACGACCTAAAAACCAAAAGAATTCACATGCACATTGGCACATAAAGCTAGAAAACAAAATTGGGCAATACCGCAAACATCATAATCTAAGAAGTCACCATTCAAAAATAATAATAAAAATAATACATAAAATAAAATAAAAGGTTAAAATGCAACTGAAAGGAAAGAATTCATGTTTGTACCAATGAAGTTTTCCTATTTCGGTAGCGAAATTTTGGGGGGATTCAATGTGGTGCCTAACACCTTCTCCCATTGTAACCAAACTTCTCAACTGTAATTTCCGGTTAAGTAGTTCCACTTGAAGTCATATCCGTCAATTCAGATTGTGGGTGATTATCCATTAATTTAGAATCAATGGGTGCCCAACCATGGTGCCAATGCAATGGGTAAAACATTCTACCACTAGGAGAGAATCTCAGGATCTATGTACATGATGGCTGCTAGGTTAAAAAAAAAAAATGCAAATGGATGGATATATATATATATATATATGCACATTTTTCAAAAAAAAAAATATTTCCAATTACCTCACTGCTCAGTTGCCTGATGTAACCGACAATCAAGAGCTGCAACTGCTCCTCAGAGATGTCATTCCCAAATTCTCTGATGAAACATGGTTTTTGAAAAAATGGCACGCTAGTGAGATTAGAATGGACAAGTGACAGGAAAGCCAAATGGCAAAGTTGTGATATAATATACATATTGGCTGATAAATTGTAGTGTTCAAGCATACAAAGGTCACTGACAGTATGTTATAGTGTGGCATCACATTTGGCAAATATTAATATCTTTAAATAATTTCAACATGTAATCCCTGCATGCTTAGCAGACATGAATTCCTAATGTGTTAATAGAAGTATATGCAAGTGTTTGGATCATTACACCATTACGTGATAGGTCGACGCTACACCATTACACCATTTCTAATGGATGATGGTGCCCTTCATGTGTTCAATGCAAAAGAGTAAGAGGACTCAACTATCTGGATTCCATGCTTTTCAATGTGAAGGAAATAAGACAGTAGACAGCCAATGACAACGATCAGCTCCAAAACCCACTCTACAAGAAAGAGAGCAACAAAATAAGAAATGAATGGTGGTAGGATATTTGGGATTTATTTGGTTCCAAAGTCTGACCATAAAACTAGTTAAAATGAATGGTGCATTAGACACACTAAACAGCAGCATATCTTAATAGTGAATGGTCTCTTGGTTGATTTCAAGATAATGAACAATACCATCCATTGCACGGAATATGCCTTCAAAGTCAGATCTTTGGTATGGCAAGAGGAGGTCTAAAGCTGCTTTTCTTTGTTCAAGAGTTGCTGCCATTATCATCTGCCTCACAGCCTTTATCCTTTGAAGCAAAGAACTGATCAGACCCAAACACATGGAAACCGCAAATGGATTAAAGCTTCCTCATATGAAAATTGTCCAAAGCCTGAAATATAAAGTTATAATATTCAAACTGAAGAATATGGACAAACCCTTCTGTAAATACAGAACTATGCAATTATACAAGTCATATTTGTCTTTCCTTGTACTAGTAAAATATAAGTAGATGATAAAAAAAAAAAAAGTAAGAATACACAGGATGGGACCTTTAATCAAAAGTTTGAAATATTTCTCTCAACTTTATTTCAGAAATGAGAAAATATCAAATAAAATAAATTTCACATTTACCATGTGTTCCGTTCTACAAAGTCCAATCCCTTCCGCACCATTGTTTCTTGCTGTTAGCGCATCTGCTGGTGTGTCTGCATTTGCCATAACCTATTACAGAACCCCAGTTTTTTTTTTTTTTTTTTAATTTACTACATGTAAGCACAACTGAATTTATATGGAGCAAAATGATACAGTATGAACCAACAAAACATCCAATTATTCTATAGGGACCACTTGTGATCGATCCTACCCACTCACACTCACCCCAGGCATGTTGGCTCTAGCCTGAAGTCAATCCTGATTGTGATGAAATTCACCATGGGACTGAATCACCATAATGTTACACATTATATGGATAGCTTTTGTCCTCCGACAAGGATGCATTTTTAGCCAAACACCGTCGATATTGAGACAATCCCGACCCACTCTCCACCCTTCCTGATGATGGGCCCAAATGGACCTCAAAAAGAAAATTGAAATGCAATAGATTGACTGCACACAGCTCATGCTACCCCAGACCTCTCTCCCTTTTCTCTAGAATTACAAATGAAGCAAATGGTACATGCAATACATAAATAGAATGAAGGATGCTCACTCATTATCATCTTATTGGGACCCATCACTTTCAGAGGTACAGAACCACTTGGATGGGTCCAATACCCTCCTTAGTAAGCGCGCGCTTTCAGCAGAATCCACACCCTCTATTCTTAACCGGATGGATGGGATGATTGCCTCTGATTTTTCCCTTTAATTTCCTTGTCCCTCCATATCGTCAAAAGATTGCAGTTGGTAATAGCATATTCTGAATTGTTCATACCTTTAGATGCCTTGCTTGATCAACCCAAGACATGAAGGTTCCTAAGCCACCGCTTAGAGCTGGAGGTGAGAGTGGTTGCTTTCCCAGAATCACTTCTCCCGTAGACCCGTTAAGTGATAGCCACTCTCCTTCCCTAAGGACCTTTTCTCCAATGGTAAGAACCTGCATGGAATGAAGAAAAGGAGACCATGTAGCCGACCCCAACATCATCCAAAGTTCTGCATGTGTGCATACATAAGAACAGAGACAAGATAATGGCATATTGATTCAGAAGCCAAGCATTTGGGCATACTGATTAACAGTTTAAGAAATTTTAATACTGCAAATATCATTTGATACTACATTATGTATACCTGTGGGTGGAGAAGTTGGTCCAGATGTTGTGGCTCCACCATCTTGATGGCAGAGCGAGTATCAGTGGTAGGTCTGTGACCCTATTGGTCCAACCACATGAGACAGCCAGGACGTCTCTTTCATACAGATAGTCTATGACCCTTTGTCAGCTGAATGCCATCAGAGAAGAAAGAGGACAGAAATAAATAAACTAGAAATAGAGCAGAGAATAGCTTCACCAACTAGAACAAAAGTAGTGTGAGATTTCACCAAACTATTCCTACAAACATATAATAAATATTCTATCTGTGCGTGCCTAAAAATTACGGACTTGGTGTAGATGAGGATGAAGGTTCTCGAAGAAGCTGTTTAGCTAAGAGCCGGAACGTCTCTGATGATCCGAAGCCTGAAAGGGAGAGAAAACAGAGGTCAGGACCCGAGGCTGCTGTCAGCCAAAGGCACTCCGACGCCTGAGTTAGTGCAGTCACTGAACTAGGGTGAAGCGAGGAAGAAGATGTGGGCAAGATAAACAGACTGTAGACTGTATATTGCGTACCTCTTATGGGGCTTCCATGCAGGTATATGTAGGAGAGAGTAGAAGGTTCCATAGTGGAGGTAGGTGGGGATACTTGTCCCATCAGCCCACTCCTAGGATCCATAGTAGGTGAGGATACTTGTCCCATCGGACGTCCCCTCAAATCCCTCACATAAATGTGGACGTGATAGGGAAGGTCCCTTATCAGTATTCGGCGGCCACCCTCTGTCAGGGGGGCTCTGCAATGTAGCCGTCTCATCTCATAATGGGGATATAGACGGACAATACCCATCTCGGTCAAGTAGACCGAGATGGAAATCACCGAGATCAGGGGATGCACGAGGTCGGTCGTTGGTACCGAGTCGCTCGGGGCTGAGCCCGCAATGAACGAGGCCGGTACACAGACCGAATCCATCTCCAACTCAGCGACAGTTGGCACTTTTGCCGAACTGGGATAATTGAGGCCGGTGCAACCCCTAATTGGTACTTCAGTGTCGAGGTAGAAGATTACCTCGGTATTACACAACCACTCCACACAATTGCCCCCCAGCTGCCGATCTCATCAACCCGGGGCTGGATTGAGGTCGGGAGCTGGAGACGTGGAAGCTTATATGAGTACCGAGCCAGCATACTTTTGTAATCGGCCGCAGGTGTCGCGGTCTTCATCATGGCTTCATTGAAGAGTTCTATCAATCCGTCGCCAGCCTGTCTGCCAGGAAGCGCCAAAATCGTTGCGCCTGCCCGAGACAATTAATTACTCTGACGGCGTTTACTGCAGAAACCGCCCTGATCTGGACACGTGGCGTCATCTGGCTCGTTAGTACGGTATACCGAAGCGACGTGCGCGCCTTTTGAGGTGGTGTGATGAGGGCATGCCTTAGGTTTTCGAGGAGTCGTCCTATTGCCTTATAAAAGCAGCATTCCTCCTCCCTTCGTCTACCTTTCCGCTCTGAATCTGGGGGAGACTCTGCTCGTGCGACTCTCAGACCATCTCTGTATCTTCCCTACTTTTCTGTCCTTCTGCGTCTAGTTTTCTGTAAGTCTTCTTCTCCCTTATCTTTCCCTTGGAGCACCTCTCTTCCAGTTTCTTCCTTCAGTTAGGGCTTTTCTTTCGTCACCCATCTTACAGTCTTCAAAACATGGGAAAAGGGGTCTACGGTTGTCTAGCCGATACCCCCGAGGCCATATTTAGGTTTAGGGAGACCTACAGCATCCCGGACGACGTCCGGATCAGGCTGGACGACCCAGAGGATCTCTGGGACGGTTACGTCTACCGAGAGGGGGCGATGCCCTTCCCATTGGTCTCGGTAGTCGAAGGGGGAGTGAGGTTCCCCGTCCACCCATTGCTCAGGCGATGTCTGGCAGCGTGGCATCTTGCCCCCTGCCAATTAATGCCGAACAGCTACAAGATCATAATGGGGACGGTAGCATTGAATAGGCTTTTAGGCATCCAGCTCGGTGTCCACGACATCGAGGAAGCATATGACATTAGCAAGTCCACCGGGGAGGTCGACGACTATTACTACCTCCGGAGCAAACCGAAGATGGTCTCCTTCGTTACTGCCCTGGAGGACTCAATGCGCCACGCCGGGAGCGACAGGTTGTTCGTTACCGGCAACTGGGAGTTCGGTGCGAACGAAACCGAGGCAAAGAGGGGGTACTGGGTACCTCGTCACTTTGGGCGACTCCCAAGTAAAACACCGAGCTCAAATAGCTTGACTTTTCATCCTGTTATCTTCCTGCCGAACTGACACACGCTGATCTGTTTTGTGCAGGCCTTGGTGAGAGGAGACAAGCGGCGATTCGTGACGGCTGGAAGAAGAACGGAGGTTGGTTTGACAAAGTCCAACGCTACCAGGGGCATAAAGGCAGGGCTGCCTGGTGTCTCATAGGCTACCTGCCGAGATACAAACATTACAGCAAAAGGCGAGGGTTCGAGATCATTGAGGTCGGGCCTAACTACGCGCCAGAGGCGGTTGGGCAGGAGCTGCCGATCTCACCCCTTACCGACCCGGAGGAGGTGTCCGAGGAGCATCAGCCAGCCACAGAGATGGGGAGGGGTCAAGACCTTCCTATCACCAACCTCCGGGAGAAGCTCCTGGGTAAGCGGCCCTCTTCGTCATCGAGGTCTACTGGTTCCTCGTCCAGGGACACCCATAAGGCTCCCCCATCCGGCTCCTCCCGAGATGACTCGATTGCGGTGAGGGAGGAGAGGCAGACGAAGAAGGCGATGGGCGAGGAGCCGCGCCAACCCAGGCCCCGGAAGGAGAGGGCTACTCGGTCAAACCCGACGGAGGAGAGGAGGGAGTCGCGTCAGCGACAGGAGGTGGAGGAGGAGCCGTGAGAGGAGGAGCAACCTCTAGTCCGCCGAGAAAGGCAGGAGGAGAGGAGGGTGCCGGCGATGCCCAGAGTAGAGGGCTCATCCCGGCAGGAACCTGTCCGGCCTTTGGCGCCTCATGCCCCCTCGGAGGAGCCTTGGAGGCCATCTTTTCTTCTAGCGCCAGGGACGCCGCTGACCTCGGGACACCATTTACAAGGTAGCCCGGCAGTGGCGGCCGTGCTGACTGGGGCATGTGCGCTCCCTCTAGATGTCGAACGCTTCAGGAGAATGGAGGAGGGTGCGCTGCATCAAGCCAACCTTTCATCGGCCCTGCTGGTGAGCACTACTTAGTTTATATATATATAGATTTGGGGACATGCTATTTGATGCTACTTTTGTTCCTGCTGTCCAAGTCGTGCAGAGATCTGTAGTGGCTTTGGAAAAATCCCGCCAGAGCCGTGCCGAGATCCAATCTTTGCAGGCTGACAAACAGAAGCTCGCTGCAGCTTTGGAAGGGAGTTCGGAGGAGCTGAGGAGGTCTCAGGAAGTGTGCGCCAAGTTGAACACGGAAAACGAGGCTGCCATAGAAGAGATCACCAAGAAAAGCGCCGAGAACTATGGGCTCCAGGCTGCTGCGTATAGGATGGAGAAGAGGGCCAAAGAGGTGGAGACCGAAATGGAGGCCCTGAGGAAGGAGAAAGCCGAAACCGAAGCTCTGCTGAAAGCCGAGCAGGAAGCCTCAGCCAAACTGAGGGCCGAACTCGAGGCTTCTCGACAAGCAGAGATCGAGGCCTCCTTCCAGAAGGGGGTGGCACAGGCGACAAAGATTTATGAAGAGCAACTCGTTCCGCTGGGAGAGGAGCTTTTCGAAATGAGATGTCTGGCCGTGCTGAAAGAAATGGGGGTCCCCGAGGATCACCCCATCCGTCAAGACCTGCCCAAGCTCCCTCGTGCCGAACCCGAGTCGCCAGCCCCTTCGTTCTCCGAGGCCCCTCCAGACCATCTAGCTGACGAGCCACAGACTTCGGAAACTCTCCAAGTTCCAGCTACCGAGACCACCACTGCCGATCTCGGTCCCAATGTCACCGAGGCCCCTCTCGCTCCGACTGGTGATGGTGAAGTTGAAGATGTGTCTATCATTGACATGGATCAACTGCCATGATGTTTTTCTCTCTTCTTTTCTTGTGCCCATTCGAGGAGATGTATGTAATTCTTTTTGGTGAGAAAGAAACCTTTGTTACACATGATTTTCGAGTGAATGGAACTCTTATTTTGCTCCAATCTTTATTCAATGTGATGAATGTTCCTTCCTTTCCCCTTTTTCTGCTCTTTTTATGCGGTTGGCTCCGTAATCAAAGTAAATAAGAGGACACGAGAAAGTAAGACCAGTAAATGAGCTCGGCCCTTCTTCCGGACTTAACGTATTAAGTTTGTAGCCCGAGGTGCCGTCTAGACTGTAATCGTAACCTAAAGATGCTTGGTTCTACCACCGAAGCGGAGTCCGGCTTTGTAGTCAGAACTCGACTGGTCCACAGACTGGGCCGAAGTACCTGACCTTGGTGCCCGAACCCAAAATGCAAGCTGGTTCTGTAATCGAGCTGTGAGCCAGTGCCGAGTTCCATAACTTGGCTATTTTCAAGAGTGGAAGATAGTTTCAGGAAGTAAAAACATATCCTATAAAAAGAATCAGTTTATTGACTTCCGAAAACCTGATTACATCTTAAAAATAAAATTTCTTGAGGTGCATAGCATTCCATGGACGTGGCAGCTCTCTACCTTCCATGTCCTCAAGCCTGTATGCAGACCGCCCAGCTACCGAAGTCACTTTGAATGGCCCATGCCAGTTCGGTGCAAGTTTTCCTTTGCTGGGATTTTTATCTGCTGGAAGTGTCTTTTTTAAGACCAGTTCTCCGGGGGAGAACTTTCTTTCTTTGACCTTTAGATTGTAACCCCTGGCCAACTGTCGCTGATAAGAGGCGAGGCGAATGGCTGCCAACTCCCTCCGCTCTTCAGCTAAGTCGAGCTCTGTGGCGAGGTTCGTATCGTTTCGGCCTTGATCAAAAAGTTCCGACCTGAGGGTCGGTAAGCTGACCTCAAGTGGAATCACGGCTTCCATCCCATAGGCCAGGGAGAAGGGCGTAGCCGAGGTCGAGCGTCTTGGGGTAGTTCTGCATGCCCAGAGGACACTTGGAAGTTCCTCTACCCATCTCCCTTTGGCTCGATCTAGTCTCTTTTTGAGTCCGTCAAGCACCACCTTGTTAGAAATTTTAGCCTGCCCATTGCTCTGGGGGTATGCTGGGGTAGAATAGTAGTTCCTGATGCCAAGTTCATGACAGAAGCTCTTAAAGAAGTTGGAGTCGAACTGGGTCCCGTTATCCGTGACCAAGGCTCGAGGCACTCCGAATCTAGTTATGATGTTTCTCCACAAGAAGCTTTTGGTATCCTTCTCGGTGATGGAGGACAACGCTTCAGCTTCTATCCATTTGGTAAAATAGTCAGTAGCTACCACCAACCATCTTTTGTTCCCTGGAGCTCGGTGGAGTGGTCCCACGAGGTCCAGTCCCCATTGGGCGAAAGGCCTGGGGCTGGAAAGAGGACTTAGGTCATGTGCTGGTTGATGGAGAGAGTGAGAGAACTTCTGGCACTTCTCACATTTCCTGGCGTAGACCTGTGTGTCCTTCTGCATATAGGGCCACCAGTACCCCTGACTGATAGCTCGGTAAGCCAGTGACCGACCTCCGATGTGGTTGCCGCAGATCCCTTCGTGGATTTCATAAAGGAAGTCCTCGACTCTGCTAGGGTGAACACACTGGAGGTAAGGGCCATTGTAGGACTTTTTGTAGAGTTTTCCATCCGGAGAGAGCCAGAATCGGGCTGCCTTTAGCCTGATTTTGTGGGCCTGGTTCTTGTCCTCGGGCAGCTGGTCATTCTTGAGATAGGAGATAAGTTCATCCATCCAGCTCGGGCCGAGATCAATACACATGAGCTGCCGAGGCGGTTGAAGTTGTATACTCGGTCTATCTAGTACTTCCACTTCGACAGTTCTTTTTCTTCCTGCCTCGACAGCAGAGGCCAGGTTTACAAGGGGTCGGCGTGAGAGTTGGAGTCTCTGCCTATCTGCCTGACTTCAGCCTTTTGGAACTGAGATAGAAGTTGCTTGGTGTGGGCTAGGTAGGCTGCCATCCTGTCGTCACGGGCCTGATAATCTCCATTGAGTTGGCTTGTGACCAGCTGTGAATCGCTGAAGATCAACAGTTGTTGTGCCCCCAGGATTTTTGTGCTGCCCAGCCCTGCGATTAGTGCTTCATACTCAGCTTCATTGTTAGATGCTTTGAAGTCAAGGGTCAGAGCTTGCTCAATGACGAGGCCCTCCGGAGATTGGAGGACTATGCCAGCGCCAGCCCTTTTGGAGGTTGAGGACCCATCGACGAAGACTTTCCAAGATGAGTCGAGGAACTATTTCCAGGACCGCTCCTGTTCGGTCTCGGGCGAAGTCCTCGCCTCCTCCTTGCCCCCCAGTTCGGTGTCGAGATGGCTCGGTGCCGAACTAGGAGAAGTAAATTCCACAATGAAGTCTGCCAGTACTTGGGCTTTGATGGCCGTTCTGGGCTGATAGTGGATATCATATTGCCCGACTTCGACAGCCCATTTAGACACTCTTCCTGAGAAGTCTGCTCTCCTGAAGAGGGACTTGAGTGGGTGTTCGGTTACAACCACTATGGAATATGTCTGGAAGTAGTGGGAGAGCTTGCGGGACGCACTGACGAGTGCAAATGCGAGCTTTTCCAATGGCAGGTATCTCGTTTCGGCATCTAGCAAGATTTTGCTTGTGTAATAGATGGGATTTTGCTGCCTATCATCTTCTCTTACGAGTACAGAGCTTACTGCATGGTCCGAAACTGCCAGATACAGGTATAAGACCTCACCCCGTAGCGGGGTGGAAAGCAGGGGAGGGGAGGAGAGGTATACTTTGAGTTCCTGGAGAGCACTTTCGCACTCCGGGGTCCATTGGAACCCGGAGCTCTTTTTCAAGAGCTGGAAGAAGGGATGGCATTTATCTGAAGCTCGGCTGATGAAGCGGTTCAGTGCTGCTGCCATCCCGGTAAGTCTCTGAACCTGTTTTGTCAAGGTCGGACTCTGGAGGGCCCTGATTGCCGAAATCTTATCGGGATTGGCCTCGATTCCCCGCCTAGTAACCAGGCTGCCCAGGAACTTGCCCGAGCCGACACCAAATGCACACTTGGAGGCGTTCAGCTTGAGCTTGTATTGTTTGAGGATGGAGAAGGTCTGATGTAAGTCAGTCAAGTGGTCCTGTGACCTTTTAGACTTAACGACCATGTCATCGATATAGACCTCGACCGTCCTGCCGAGCTGGTCCTGAAACATCTTGGTCACCAGCCTCTGGTAAGTTGCACCGGCGTTCTTCAATCCGAAGGGCATTACTTTGCAACAGTAGGTGCCCCTGGGTGTTATGAACGCAGTTTTTTCTTGGTCAAGCTCATACATCGGAATTTGATGGTAACCTCGGTAGGCATCGAGGAAACTCATCCTATCATGCCCGGCAGTGGCGTCGATCAGCTGATCTATCTTTGGCAGGGGAAAGTTGTCTTTGGGACAGGCTTTGTTAAGATCGGTGAAGTCTACGCAGACCCTCCAGCTCTCATCCTTCTTTTTGACCACAACCGTGTTGGCTAACCACACAGGGTAGTGGACCTCTCTGATAGCTTCAGCTTCTAATAATTTGTTGACCTCCTTGGTCACAGCCTCTGCCTGTTGGGTGCACGACCTTCGAATCTTTTGGACAACAGGTTTATGCTTGGGATCTACATTCAGCTTGTGGCTTATGACCTCGTGGCTGATGCCAGACATTTCATATGGGGTCCAAGCGAAGACCTCTTTATTCTGCAACAGGAAGTCGAGCATCCTGGCCCTTTCCTCGTCAGCAAGCTGGCTACCGAGCAAGAAGAATCTTTCTGGATCGTTGGGATCGATCCTGACTTGTGTGAGGTCTTCAACACTCTTCTGCTCGGGAGTTCGACCCACAGCGTCGAGCTCGGCTTCGAGCTCGGTCATGTGGACCCGTTGTGGCTCTGCATCTCCGGGGACCACGGCCATGAGACATTCCTTGGCCATATCTTGGTCACCGTGGACTATGATAACTTCGAAGCTCCCGTTCTCGTTCTGTAATGGGAACTTGAGCTTCTGGTGATGGGTCGAGGGTACAACCTCCATGTTGTGAAGCCAGGTTCTTCCCATGATGGCATTGTATGGAGATTGTGCATCTACCACCAGGAAATCTGCTGTCATGGGAGCTCCCCCCACCTCGACCTTGAGGGAGATCTTCCCTTTTGGATATACTGTCTTGGAGCTGAAACCCACCAACGGGGTGCGAGCTTCCTGCAGGTCCTCCTCTTTCAGACCCATCCTTTTGAAGCAATCAAAATAGAGGATTTCTGAGGAGCTCTCGGGGTCTACTAGGATCCTCTTGACATTGAAGTTCTGTAACCTCATAATCAGAAGAAGAGGATCATTGTGGGGTAGCTGGACCCCGGCCAAGTCTTTGTCTGGCCAAGTCTTTGTCAGAGAACCAAATCTTTGGCCTCTCTACACGTGCCTTCTTTGCTGAGGGACCGAGCTCGGCCGTCATCACATGTTTGCCGTGCTGGGCCCTCCTGGCCTCGGCGCAGACCCGGTCACTACCCCTAGGGGCAGGAGCCAGGTGAATGACGTCGATGGTCCCTGTACGCTCATTGCTATCTTGGTCGTCGGGGTGGCGTTGCTGAGCATGGTTCACTCTGCCTTCTTCTCTGACGTGGTCTCTGAGATGCCCGTCTTTTACGAGCCTTTCGAGGTGCGCCTTGAAGGCATGGCAATCCTCGGTTCTGTGTCCTCTATCTTTGTGGTAGGCACAGAACTTGCTCTGATCTCGGGAGGCGGCGTCACCTTTCATAGGCTGGGGCCATTTGAAGAAGGGTTGGGCTTGGATCTTGCCGAGGAGCTTGTAGATAGGCTCCTTGAAGATGGTATTGACGGCTCTGTAAGAAGCGCCACTTGGTTTCGGCCTCGTGCTGCCTCCTGAGGTGGGAGCAGGACGCACTGCCGAGCTGGATGGCTCTCTATTTCGATCCGCCTCTTTCTTAGCAAACCTCCTTTCTTTCCTCAAGGGACGGCCCTCCGGTCGGCTCTCCGGCCAAACATTATGGCTCTCCCGAGCTCGGACTTCGTCCTCTTCCTGCTCAATGTACTGGTTTACCCGGGCCATCAGAGCCTTCACCGAAGCCGCGGGACGATGCACCAATTTCCTCCGAAGCTCATTGCCCGGCAGCGAAGCTTGTTGGAAGGCAGTAATGGCTACCTCGTCGTTGGAATTTTCAATCACGCTGTAGATGGTCCAGAACCTTTTAGCGAATTGAGTGATATTCTCGGACGGCCTCATCTTGATTGAGATCAGGTCGGCGTCAGTTTTCGGGATGACCCGGTGCGCTTGAAACTTCTCGACGAAGGAGTTTCAGAGCTGTCGCCAGCTCGAAATCGATCCCTCGGGGAGTGCACAGAACCACCGAAGCGGGAGGTCACCCAAGCTGGAGGAGAAAACCTTGCAATCAAGGTTGCCGTCGCCACTGAATACCGACATCTTTTGGGTGAAATGCCGGAGATGAGCCTCGGGGTCTGACGTCCCGTCATAGAGATTAAAACGTGGGACGCTGAACTTATCAGGGAGAGGATGATCTCTGATTTCCCGAGAAAATGGAGATGTGCCGTGGATGTCACCATGTTTGGCAGCCAACCGACCTCGAGCGTGGCCGACTTGCTCCAGGCTCTGCTGCATGGCCAGCTTAATTTGCTGATCAATATAGTCAGCCATGTCGGGGTCGGCCCTGGTCTCCCGCCTTTGTTTCTGGCACTGCTGCTGGTCGGCGCTGGCGTGGGTGTTACTCGAGCCCTCTTCGCGAGCTCGGGCACGCCTTTCGTTTAGTTGATGCCTTAGGTCTGGCTGAGCCCGGGGACCTGGACGAGCTCGTTGCCGAGGTGGAGGCGTGTGAGAGGCTTCGGGCGCGGCTCGGCCCTTTGTCTCAAGCTGTCGCTGAAGCTGGAGGATCTGCTCTTTTTGTTCTTCAATGATGAGGTTTTGAGCCTTGATCGCTTCGGCTTGGGCCTCAACATCGTCCTCTAGGGCCATGTCGTCATCACCTTCATCACCGAGGTGGACGTGATCTTCTTCCATGTGGTCCACGTGATGAGACCGACGAGGAGGAGACTGCACAGGAGCCTTACCTCGTTGGGGCCGTTCCTGAGGAGGAACGTCCTTACGGGGTGGCTCGGTGAAAACAACCTCCAGACGCGGACGCTCTGCCTGAGAGGTAGTCGGCCGGGCCCGTTTTAATACAGGACCGCGCCGAGGAGACGCTGCTGCATCTCTTGACGATGAGTGTGTCACCGTAACGGGTGATCCTACCCTCCAAATACCAGGTTCCCCTCCCTCTCTTCTCGGCTGAGGGTTGGGTGGTGCTTGCCTGGTATCTCTTCACTGGCTTGTTACCAACGCTCCTGCCTGGTCTGTCACCAATGGAGGAGGCATGAGAGGCAGGAATGTCTCTGGCTGCTTGGACCTGGACGGTCTAGCAACGCTCTTTCCCTTCTTAGCCTTGGGAGGCATGGCGGTTAGGGTGAAAATATGGAATTTTCAGATCGATCCCCACAGACGGCGCCAAATTGTGCGTGCCTAAAAATTACGGACTTGGTGTAGATGAGGATGAAGGTTCTCGAAGAAGCTGTTTAGCTAAGAGCCGGAACGTCTCTGATGATTCGAAGCCTGAAAGGGAGAGAAAATAGAGGTCAGGGCCCGAGGCTGCTGTCAGCCAAAGGCACTCCGACGCCTGAGTTAGTGCAATCACTGAACTAGGGTGAAGCGAGGAAGAAGATGTGGGCAAGATAAACAGAATGTAGACTGTATATTGCGTACCTCTTATGGGGCTTCCATGCAGGTATATGTAGGAGAGAGTAGAAGGTTCCATAGTGGAGGTAGGTGGGGATACTTGTCCCATCAGTCCACTCCTAAGATCCATAGTAGGTGAGGATACTTGTCCCATCGGACGTCCCCTCAAATCCCTCACATAAATGTGGACGTGATAGGGAAGGTCCCTTATCAGTATTCGGCGGCCACCCTCTGTCAGGGGGGCTCTGCAATGTAGCTGTCCCATCTCATAATGGGGATATAGACGGACAATACCCATCTCGGTCAAGTAGACCAAGATGGAAATCACCGAGATCAGGGGATGCACGAGGTCGGTCGTTGGTACCGAGGCGCTCGGGGCAGAGCCCGCAATGAACGAGGCCGGTACACAAACCGAATCCATCTCCAACTCAGCGACAGTTGGCACTTTTGCCGAACTGGGATAATTGAGGCCGGTGCAACCCCTAATTGGTATTTCAGTGTCGAGGTAGAAGATTACCTCGGTATTACACAACCACTCCACACACTATCGATATCTTTCAATTTTACATACAGTACTAAAAAAAAAATAGAACAGTTAGCTAGGTACAGCTACAGCTGCAAAAGAGCATCCATCAACCAGACTCCTTGATACTTCATTCCACAACAATTTCATTCATCTCTTAAAACACCACCCAGTGAAAAGAAGATTAAAAAAAAAATCACAAAGATTAAAATCCCATTTCTGACAGTGGAAGTAGATTGATTTTTGCAGTAAGCACTTATTTAACGAGAAGATAAAATTTAGGAAACAATAATTGAAAAGAATTACAGTCAGAAGAAAGAAACCCAACAAATAAAAGTAAAAAGAAGAAGGTGATGAAACATGCTTGTATTAGTAAGTAGAGAGAGCTAGAGAAATGGTTGCTCCTATTTGCAGTAATGAAAAGAATTGGGTTAGTCACAAAAGTAAGTTTTTTCAGTGTATATATATTGTACTTTGACTCTATAATTTTCAAAGGCTTGAGTACTTTTCAATGTTTAATGTTGTGTTCGTTCAGTTTTTCTATGTTCTATAATTTTCAAAGGCTTGAGTACTTTTCAATGTTTAATGTTGTGTTCGTTCAGTTTTTCTATGTTGTTGAGAATGTGAAGCACACAAATAACAAACTACTGTATAGAAGCCATGCAAACTGATCAACCAAGGAGTGATGGCACAATGACATATGATGAGCGGGATTTTGGGGCCATACTCCCAAGTCACAATTGAAAACCTGATTTGGATAGTCTAAATTGGTAATTCCCATACACATGAACCTGTGTGTTCACAGGGCCATCTCTTTTTTAGAAACTCATCACATCAATAGTTAAATTGCCATCTACTTAATAGATTAAATTCATCCACTCACTCGGCATTTGGCTACCTCATAACTCCATTCAGACACCAATGATTAATAAATGAAAGATAGCCAGACCATGTAGATTTACCAAAGGAAGAGTGAAAATTCACACCAGTTTAGTGTTGTGCACCCTGTTTAGTTCTCTCATTTTTACCATGTGGCCAATGAATAAGACCCAATCCAGCCGGACTAAAACCACCATTTGTGTCAAAAACCATTTTGATTTATATCAAACATCTGGATCTTGTTCAATCAAATTCATATTGTACCAGTTGTATGTGGAGCTTTGTCATGTAGGTACACATCTGAGCATCGACAGAAGGTTTGCTGCAGAATTATCTCATAAACATTAAAGAGCATCTCATCCACAAGGGACAAATGGGTCATGCCAACAAACCTAAAATTTAAAGGTCTTTAACATAAAAGACCATTCAACATAGAAAATACATTCTAACATAGAAGCCATCAACTCTCGTAAATCACATTCATAGTCACCAATTTGTCTCGTAAAAGCCCTTTATGTTGAATGAGGGATATCTAAACTAGTCTAGAGTTTAGATATGTTAGGAGATGATGTAATGCAGTAAAACAATATCATAAATAAATGACATGCTAGAAATAGTTCAGCAGCCTAAAATGGGTTATCATTCAATCCAATGAATGATCCACCTTAATAATAATACAAATTTATGTAGATCTCTCTAGACACAAGGAAGCTAGCATAGGTAAATGCACCCAAAAAAATAACAAAAATGTAAGAAACTGAGAAAAAAAAAATCACCACCTTCTTACCAAAACCTTCTTACCAAAATGCAAATTTCCAAATCCAAATGCACCCAAAAAAAACATAAAACTGAAAGAGGAAGAAATAATGCATCACCTTCTTACCGAAATGCAAATTTCGAAATCCACAAATAAGAAAGAGATCTCAATCAATTCCAATAAGATGACAGATCTAGAACAAGAAATTCCATAAAAAGAAAAAAGAAAAAAAAAAAAAAAAGGATCAACCCCAAACAAAAATAAGACTTCAACAAATCTGAGTTCTGATCTGAAGGCTTGATGGTTGCAGGTTTTTCTCGATCACAAATCATAGAGCAGGGAGGGCAGAGTTTTCATGCTATGGGACTAATGGCTCGGATCTGGGGAGATGGGATTTTGCTGAAATCGCTTAAAATAGGAATTCTAGCTGCAAATGGAGTTCAAAATTCAGATCTAGACCTGTGCATGAAAAGCAAACACTGTGATTTTATTGACAGTAGGATGGATTTTGATACAGCAGCAGGAATGAAGAACTGATTGGAGTTATCTAGTATGAAAACTTTCAGATTAGATCTTTTAAGGCCTAGTCACTTAAAAGAACACCAATAAACAATCTCAGAACTCTCACTCTCTCTCTCTTTCAGATACCTTAATGAGATCACAAAATCCTAGTAAGAATTTTAGACCTGCTTCCTCTGGTCACTGATCTTCTTCTTTGTAATGGCAGCAGATCGTCTTCTCTCAATAGTGCTAGCACGCCTGAAAATCCCCAACCTTGTGTGAAAAATCTGCAGCCATCAGCTATCTAGAGAGTTGCGTAACAACTCAAATATCCCAAAAAAAAAAAGTAACCAGATTAGATTGCAAGATATCTAAGTGTATCAGATTGCAAGATATCTATGCAAATGATCTTAGGAAAAAAAAAAGAAGCGAGAGAGCCAAAGGTCAATCAAAATGTCGGCTTTTGAAGCACAAATCACCATGGAATGAGAAAGGGGATGATAAAGATCGTGGGGCCCACTTGATCGATGGCCCACTGGAATAGTGGTGGTGATGGTGCTCGGTGATCCACTGGGCAAAGAGGGGGAGGAATGAAATCAGAAGAAAGAGAGAAACGAAATTCAGATGGGAGATGAGATGAATGAGTGGAGAAGGGAGAGGGAAATGAGAGGGGGGGCTGCTGAGAGCGTGGAATGAGAAAGGGGAAAGGGAGATAAGGGAGAAGGATAAGGAAGAAAGAAAGAAGAGGAGGAGGAAAAGGCGGCTGCACAGGGCAGAGAGGAGAGGAGAGGAACCGGGGAGGAGGAAAAGAAGAGAGGAAGAGAGAGAGAGAACCAAGGGAGAGAGGGAGTGGTGTGCAGGTGGGCGCAGGGCGGATTAGAGGAAGCAGGGGAGAGGGAGAGGAAAAGGGGAGGAAGAAGAGAAGAGAGGGGGGGAGAGAGAGAGAGAGAGAGAGGGAGAGAGAACTGAGGGAGAGAGGGGGTGGTGTGCAGGTGCGCAGGCGAGGGGAGACAGGGGAGGAAGAAGAAGAGAGGAAGGGAGGGAGGAGAGCAGACAAAGAGGAAACAGAGAGATGGGGAACGAGGGAGAGAGAGAACAGAGAAGAAAGAGAGAGGAGAGGGGGAATGGTGCGCGGTGTGTGTGGAGTGCAGGAAGAGGGAGGGGTGTACCTGGTGCAGGGGAGGCGTCCAGCGGCGCGAGGAGGAAGAAGAAGGCTCGCTGGCGTCCGGGGGCTCCTTTTCTCGCGCTTGGCAGTGCTGGCGATGAGAGGGTCGTGCGCCTGGGAGAGGGAGGGAGAGATAGAAAGGGATGAGAGGAGATGGGTTCTGGTTCTGGAGATGAGAGGACGACAATCGATGGAGATGAGAGGAGAGGTGGGTTCTGGTTCTGGAGCTGAGAGGACGACGATCGATGGAGATGAGAGGAGAGGAGGGAAAGAAAGAAAAGGGTAGGGCAGCGCGGGAGGGGAAAAAAACGTGGGAAGTTTACGCGCCAAGTCGTCCGTGTATATTTTGCTCAAAATTCAGTGACAACATTCAGTGACAATGTGACAACATTCACTCTAGACCTATGCAGTGACAACATTCAGTGACGACCTAAAAACGCCTCGTCACTGAAAATTCCAATTTTGTGACAATATATTTTCTTGTCACTAGTGAGACGTGACGACGATTTATATGTGACAAACAAAATTTCTTGTCACTGATAAGTTACTTTCAGTGACAATATATACCTCCCTCACTGAATAGTTGTCACTGAATCTGCATTTTCTTGTAGTGAAGGCTTATTAATAGTGTGTAGAATGTAGATAATAGATCAATATCTACTCATAGTCATAAACATGATTTAGATTTTTATTTTAATTATTTTATTTTCGGATTTTTTAATATTTGAATTATAATATATCATTTTTTGGGGATTTCATCATAAATATGTTCTTTTAATGATTCATGATCATTGTATGGTGTGTAAATGATTAATCTACATACTTTCATGCTAGATATATATATTTAGGATTTTGAAAATGATTTTATTAAATTTTTTTTCTAAAAATAATTGTTGTTAGAGTACTACTATTACATGAATTTCTTATTTTGTAGGAACAAGATGGTGCGTAACATAGATACGGGATGGAGCCATGATGAAGCAGTCGGAAGTAAAAGTAAAGTAAAATGTAATTATTGTGGACGAGTGCTCAATGGCGGGATTACTCGATTGAAACAACATTTGGCACATGTATCAGGACAGGTGCAAAAATATAATAAAGTGCCACCAAATGTGAGAGCTGAAATGCAGAGCTCCTTAATGCATCTGCACAAAAAAAAGTTGTACAAGAAAGAAGAAGAACTGAGGAATTTGATGCATGCAGAGAAGAAGTATTTGGTTCCTCAGATGATGACGATGATGACTCGGAAATGAGGAGGGCTAGGAGAGAAAGTGTGAGGTCCCTTCAGGAGGAGGAAGAGATGAGAATAATGCAATATAAAGCAGCTACTAGAGGTAGCCAATATGAGCAGGGTGGGTCATCCGGACTTGGGGGAGCGAGTTTGCGACGGGCAGTTAGTCAAAAACAACCGCATCAAGATCCAGACATTGAGGAGATTGAAAGACCTCCTACACATGCACCTCGTAGGCCTGATGTGGTGGGGCCAACTGACCCATTCGCTTATAGAAAACCAACATCAAAGCAGCCCAGCATTATGAAAGCATTAAAGGGCAAGTTTAGTAAAGCAAGAGAAAATCTAGTGAGAGCCACTGGGAAGTTTTTTTTGGATGGAGGCATTCCACCCAACAAGGCATCTTCTCCTTATTTCACCACCATGTTAGATGCAGCTGCAGAACATGGTCCAAGTATAAAGGCACCCACCCCTTATGAGATTGGGCATGTCTGTGTTGAGAAAGAGTATGAAGAGTTACAAGCTTGGGTGCAAACTTTCAAATGGGAATGGAAAGAAAGAGGTTGCACACTAATGTGCGATGGGTGGACAACCATCACACATTGTCATCTCTTGAATTTTCTAGTCTACTCGTCTATGGGCAAGGTGTTTATCAAATCAGTTGATGCAACTGATTACGTCCAAGATGCAAAATATATTAATAAGTTATTGAATGAGGTGATTGAAGAAGTTGGGGCAGATTCTGTAATTCAGGTTGTTACTGACAATGCTGCAAACATGAAGGCTGCAGGAATGATGCTTATGAAACAAAGGCCAAGGATTTTCTGGTCTCCATGTGCAGCACATTGCCTGGATTTAATGCTTGAAGATATTGCAAAAGGAAAAGTCATGCAGCAAGTGATTGGTAAGATAAAGAAGATTATCAATTTTTTTTATCAGTCATATAGACTCATTTTCATGATGAAAACATATACAGACAACCATGAATTACTACGGCCTGGCATCACTAGATTTGCCACCCACTTCATTGCTATCGAAAGTGTTTACAAGTATAGAGAAGGACTTCTCCAATTGATAAAATCACATGAGTTCCTGAATTCAAAATGGGGAAAGAGGCCAAGTCCCATTAGTCTTGAAGTATGTAAAATAATTGAATCCAACAAATTTTGGCCTCATGTGAAGGGTGTCTTGAATGTTTTTGATCCCCTAATAAAGGTTCTTCGATTGGTTGATGGCGATGATAAGCTAACAATGGGCTTCTTACATGAGGCCATGGAGAGATCGAAGCTGGCTATTCAAGCAGATTGTAGATATTACAAAAAGTATTGGAAGATCATCGACGATCGATGGGGACGACAATTGAAACATGATTTACACACTGCTGGTAAGTGAAGGCTATTTCCTTTAATACTTGAATTGTTGTATTCAACTCTCTAGTCTCTCCTCACTATATTAATTTATCAATGACTAAGATTCATTGGTTTTACAGGATACTTCTTTAATCCCCAATTTACGGATGGACACATATCTGATGAAATCCGTGTGGGACTAAAAAATGTAATTGAAAGACTGGCAGAGAGTACAGATGAAGCAATTTGGGCTACTAATCAGGTAGGATTGTAGGAAGTAGGAAAATTAAGGAAAAAAGTATATAACATTGTAATTTCTCTAATTTATTTTTCTACATTAATGTCTTCAGATTGACATATACAATGTACGTGCTAGAAGCTTTGGAACGACGACTGCGCGGAGAGTTATCACACAGACCTATCCTGGTATTGATTGTAATGTCATCTCTATATTACTCAAGGACTTACTATTATTTTATTAACTCTAATATCATTTCTATGTTTTTCAGCTGAATGGTGGTTGAATTATGGAGAGAGTGCTCCTGCACTAAGGATGATTGCTATTAAAGTCCTTAGTCAAACTACATCGTCTTCCAATTGTAAAAGAAACCGGAGCACCTTCTCATTTATCCACACTAGACCAAGAAATAGATTGACAATGCAGAAGCTAAATAAATTGGTCTACATCCACTACAACCTCAAGCTCCGGAGTAGAAATAGAAGGAGAAGATAGTTTGAGGATCATCGAGATTATTTCTGTCCAATTAATTTGGACTATATCTTTTTAGATGAGGATACTGTGTTAGGTCAATGGCTGGAGGAACAAGAAGAACCGCTGTTAGACCAAGACCCGGAGTTTGAGGAGTTGATGCAGGATTTGACTGGGGATAGGCCTGAGCCAGTGAGGGCTGCAGAAAGGATAAAAGAAATAAACTTGACAATGCAGCAGGGGCGCGCACCTAATACAAGTGAGCCAAGGGGAAAGGAGGTGGACGAGGAGAGTGAGTCAAGTATTTCTACTTCTTCATCATCAGCAGGAATTCCACCTGACTCTCCCGGGGATGAGGGTCATTATAGAGATGATGAGCCTGGCACTTATGAGACAGTTGAGCATTTTCCTGATGCTACTGAGTTAGATCCTCGCCGTGGCTATGTCAGACATGTTGGACAGACTGAGGCAGGGGGTAGTAGTAGCATTGGTACTCATGGTCATCATGGGAGTTATGTTGGCCAATGTGCCATGTATGGACAGCATGGGGGTTATGTTGGCCAAGAAGGTGCCATGTATGGACAGCATGAGGGTTATTCATATGACCCTAATTGGGTACCCCTTTCTCGAACACTCATTATTTCTATTGAAGAGATGTTAATTAAGCAAGGGAAGCTTAACCCAACAGTTAGGCAACCACCTTTATATGCCCCTCATGCCCATTTCATGCCATTTGACTACAACCAGCCATCTCAATCCACAGGAGATCAGGATAGTTCATCATCTTATCAAGACCAATATAAATATGGTCATGGCTATGGTAGTGCTGTGCAACAGTATGGAGCATATCTTTTTAGCCAATACCGAAGAAATGATGATGATGATGATATCGAGCCAGGGCGACATTCCACTTGGAATTAGGCTGTCAATCTGTCATACACTCATACTCATCAATCTCTCCCTAGTAGGCTAGTACTAGTCCCCTCTAATTTCAGGTGAACCATGAACCTTTTGATGCCCAAGTGCTTTATGATTTATCTATCTCACTATTATGATTCTGATTTTAATGTGTTATCTTCAGGGTCTTGAATTTCACAACTTATTTGATGATTGAGTTAGCATTAAATGATGATTGATATGTTATCTTTATTTTCTTATATTTTACACTAATAAATTGATCATGAGCATCAATAATGGTTGCATTATATGAAATACTAAAAAAGATAACGAACTGCGACATAGACATGACTCATAACTTAAGGTGACCGAGATTTTGATTTATTATTATTACTAATGGAAAAAAGTATTGTATTACAGCATTTTCTAATATTCTGGATTTTTTGGATATTTTTGCAAATTTTTTTGGATTAAAAAAAAATTCACACCGCGACGAACCGATATCCGCGACCGATACCGATATCATATCGGTTTTTCGGCCCGGCCGATACCGCGACCGAGACCGAGATTTTAAACCATGCTTTTGCCTACATGGATTTGAAGTATAAGAGCATCTCCAAGAGATACTTCAAATATGGAGATGTCTTTTTCAAAATAGAGGCTGATGTGGCATAAAAAGACATATGTAAATTTGGCATCTCTCTTGGGCAACTCCAAGAGAGTTGTCAAATTATTATTTTATTATTATTTCAAATCCAAATCCAATGGTCATTATCATTATTTTACTCCAAGAGAAATTGTACAAGTGCCTACTTTAAATCCAACGGTCATTATCATTATTTTAATGCTTAGAAATTATTTGAAGTATGCCTTTTTGGTATGCCAACCCCAATGCCAAATGACAGGTGGAAAAAGAGGTTCTGTTGGAGGCTTTCCATGATGCCATTTATTACTGTTGGAAGCTGATGTGGATAAATAACTCCTCCGTTGGAGTTGCTCTAAGATGGTATGCCAAATTTGGCATACCATAAAACATACTTCAAAAGTTTTTTTTTTTGAATAAAATAATGGTGAGGGCCCACTTGCATTTCAGCTTTTGGGTGAAAATCTTTATTTTGTATAAAATAATGATTATGGGCCTACTTGCATTTGCATTTAACATCTCTTTTGGAGTTGCCAAGTTACATATGCCAAAATAAATATGCCACATCAACCTTCATTTTTTAAAAATCATATCCAAATTTAAAGTATCTCTTGGAGATGCTGTAATACCGGAAAACGCGGAAAAGCTCACCATGTTCTGTAGGGGTGTACATGGATCGGATTGGATCGGATTGGGCCAAATCCGTCACCAATCCGTTACCTACGGATTGACGGATTTGAAATCCGTCACCGATCCGTAGGTATTAAAATCCGATCCGATCCGATCCGTGGATGAACGGATCGGATCGGATCAATCCGTTCAATCCGTCACTGTACATTATATAGAAAAATAGTGAGTAGGGAAAGTATTATATGGAAAAATGGGTAGGGTTTTCCGGTTTTGGCCTTTTGGGGATAAATAGTGATAGGGAATAGTTACATTTGAGCTCCTATAATTTTATTTTTTTTTATATTTAGACATCTTAATTTATATTTAGACCCCTTATTTTTATTTTTTATATATATTTAATGTCAACGGATCGGATCGGATTAAATCCGCGGATTGAGGATGAAATCCGCCACCGATCCGTTGCTAACGGATTACAGGATTTTCAATCCGTCACCAATCCGTTTACCTTCGGATCGGATTAAAATCCGCGGATCGGTTCGGATCGGATCGGATTGACGGATTGACGGATTTTTTGTACACCCCTAATGTTCTGGGCCAGATGGGGGAGAGAGAATATATATTCTATTCCAGTGTCCCTGGCTTCCACCGGAGATAGAGGAGACACGAAACAGTGATCTGGAGACTGGAGTCATCTCAGATTCTCATCTAGTCCTCGTCTTCGCTCCTTGACTGGAGTCATCTCATCTAGTCCTCATCTTCGCTCCTTAACTACTCTCTCTCTCTCTCTCTCTCTCTCTCTCTCTCTCTCTCTTATATCTCGAGCTGCTAAACAAACTCATCTCGCTCTCCGTCTCATCTTTTCTCAGATTTCATGCTTTGTTCGCTGCAGATCAAAGGTACGTAGGAGGAGCTCTTTCACTTTGCTAATTGCTTTTATCGTTCAGCTCTTGATTGTTCTCTCGATTTAGATCTGTTGTTGTTCATTTCGTAATTGAAAGTTTTCAGTTTTGTTTGAGTTCGCGGTAGATCTGAAGCGAGAAAAGACTGGAATGGAAGTAGATTTTGATCTATGGAGAAGAAGTTGGAGTGCCATTTTTCTGTTGTTCTTGTATCTTTACTTGGAATTGGGTTTAAGTTCTGTTAATTTGTTCCTTCATCTCGTCTCCAATCTGATACGAAAACGTGAAAAATGGAGAAAGCTCCCTCCGTTCAAGATCCAACTTATTTTAGTGATTTATTAATTTACTGTTTTAATTTTTATTTTTTTTTAGTTTCTTTTTTTTTTTTTTTTTTCCTTCTTGAGCTCCATCACAAGAATTGGTGAAGGTATATTTGGGCAATGGAAGGATTCCTTAGTTGGGAGGAAAGTTGTTATGATCTAGTAAAAAAAAAAAAACTAACAAATTTTTTATTCTAAAGCGTTAGGAATGCATGATTCCTCTTTTCAGTAAATTTTTTTATTTCTGACGAGGGTGTTCTCTTGGAGAACAGACTATTTTGCCAGCACATGAAGTCTCTCATGCACTGGGTAAGTCAAGCTTTTACCTAAATAGGCACAGGCGAGTGTCCGAGTTTAAAACCACAACTTTTAGTTCATGAGCCGTTGTTCTAGCCAATTGCGTGCTAACCCTTGTTGGTTAACTTCAAAAGGAAAAGTAATTGGTTTTCCCCAGCTTTTCCATGGTTTGGAAATTCCAAGTGAGTTTTCTGATTTTGCATTTGGGATCTGTTTCTTTGGGAGAAGGAGAAATAGAACCATAGAGTAGATGATCTGGACTGTCCATTAGTTGGCCCAATTAAGATGGGCCCAAACCAAATCACCTGATGGATTGGATCTGAATGTTTCATCAACAAAATTTCGTTATAGAACACTAATATTGGATGACTAAAAAAAGCTAAGGTCGGGTAATTGAGCAGAGAAAAGAATTGGATGGTCAGAAATAATTAACCGCTCAAACATTTTTAATGGTTCATGGCCAACCACTAGGTGGCTCGTCAATGAATGGTGTTAAAAAAAATGTCTCTTATCGATTGGCGACTGCCCATGTGAACTGTCTCAGGACACTGATGATGTGTTCCGGGCCCATTTCAATAATAGAGTAATTGATGAACTGGCTCTATCATTTGTGTTTAGAAAAAGTGCTAGGTTCTTATTTTTTTTAATCTCATCGGGTAAACACCCCTATGGCCTAACCATAGTAGTACAAGTGGACTCAACCTTCAAAGAGAGAACCGGAAGTCGATACCAAAACCTCTATAGCTCCGAAAGAGAGAGGAATTGTGGTCCGGACCACTTGGCCAACTCCTTTGAATTACAAAAAAAACCCAAGTTGACACAAGAAGTTAAGATCATCCCATCTACACAATGGGGCCCATCAATGGACGGTTTCGATTAAGATCCATATATTTAGAGCATACCATAGATTATATCCTACTCCTGAAGAGCATCAAGATCAATATGAGTCAAGGTTATTCATGAAAGATAAACAATCGTACTCGTGATGGGTATTGCTGGCTCTCTACTGTCAACCATATGAACTTGGACAAAGACTCCAAATGAATAATAGATTAGGTATATTTCTTACATTACTTAATTCTTTCATTCCAACCACATTGATATAAAAATGCATATGGAACAAACTTTTGGATTTAAAGAAAGAAATGCAATTTTAATAAAAGACCTAGTTCATGGAATTTTTTTTAGCAAATGATCATGTCCATCAAATGAGAAGGGCCCACAAGAGTGCCACCAAAAGACAAGAAAAAGAGCGGTGCATGGAATTCTCACCGATTTGAATGGACTAGATTGTTGCATCTATCGGACTCTAAACTCCTGGACAGCATATTAAGGAGTTAAGTTCATTGGATTGACTTTAAATTTCATATTCAGGGTGGTGGTTTCCATTGGATTTTTCAATCCCCACCTCTCTCTTGATTTGTAGGACATCTAGGTCGGCCCAAGCAGTTGTCTTGCACAGGAGCACTCCTCTTACATATCTATGTAAGTACAAGGGCCTTAATTTGGGCCTTGATCAGAGCCCTTTTTTAAGTCCAAGTCTAGGTTTCCATCTTTTATCTGAACTCAGGGGTGTAACCTGGGCCTAACACAGGTACTAGTCCTTAAAAATAATTTGGCCATGGGTTGAGGTCCAGGTTAGATCAGGTTAGCAAATCAAGCCAGGGGTAATTAATGCTGTTGAAAGCATCAATTCAAACCAGACCCATTTATTAATTGGATTTGTACTAGTATCTAACTCCAACCCCAACCCGGAGTGACGCCAAAATTTGAAGTGCTTGTATGAGGGTATGACCCAAACTGAACCCGACCCATTTGTTAATCAGTTGGCCCAAAAATTCCAGGTCTCGTTGACCAGTCGAGCCAGGATTTGCCACCCATATCTTGGTTCCACCTTGACCTACAACCATGACCATAAAAATATTTCCACAAATCACATCAGCAATCAGCATTCTCTCCACCGACACAGACATGTTTTGGACGACTGGACATATAAAGCACAGAGGTATTGGCAACAGATCCCACGTCTTATAAGTGATCCTTTTAAGGCAAGAGTTGGAAGGGAGAGAGAGAGAGAGGAAGTATTAAATGGCAGAAGTCACAAGTGGTGGATCAGACGCGGT
This sequence comes from Umbellularia californica, assembly GCA_028538565.1. Taxonomy (NCBI): domain Eukaryota; kingdom Viridiplantae; phylum Streptophyta; class Magnoliopsida; order Laurales; family Lauraceae; genus Umbellularia; species Umbellularia californica. The sequence goes on along the minus strand of JAPQWN010000007.1, from coordinate 71,895,957 downwards.
CGCATAGGGATCTCAAGTCAACGGGCCGTGGCCCGGTCAACGGCATGGCCCGTGCTGGGCCTGTTGGCCCATTTGGCCCGGGCCTGCCTAGCATGTGAGCTGGTGCCTCCAGCCCGCCTGGCCCGCCCAAAATGGCTATTTTTTAAAAAATTCTTCATTTTAACCCCCCAACAACCATAAAACGGTCAAATAAGGGGTATTTTATGTCATTTTTTAATTTTACAAAGTCTATAAATACTCTAACCCTTCCATTCTTTTTCTTTTAATCAAAGTTTTATTTACCAAAAAAATATATATATACAAAGGATGTCAATCATTATATAACAGGTGGGCCCATTATGACACAATCACTATGGAAATTGAGCCTAAATAGAACACAAACTTCTTAGGTGCATTTTTTATTTTGGCATCTACCAAACATCACTAGGTGGCTTGGTTTAGACAGGTAAGCTTGGAAAATAGGTTGGGAACATGGGTCTAATTGAAACCAAACCTAAACTTATTGACCCAAATTACATCCATTTCTAATATTCTTCTTTGGCCCGGTTAATAGTTATAAACTTATAATAGTAATCCAAAAAAAAAAAATATATATATATATATAATGTTACTTTTACTTTTATTATGAATATATTATCCCATTAAAACATAATCAGCTCTAAGTATAGTTTGGTCTCTTCACTTGTGGCTCAGACCATGGATCTCGTTTTGGACTCACAGGTATCTCTTTGGCATGTGTCCAATTAGATATTAAGTCCCAACTAACCCATATATATATACTAGTCATTGCCCGTGCCTGAAGGCACAGCGCACCACACTCTGAGCACAACTAAATCTAATTACTCTTCTTTTGACCACCTAACAACTAACACCGCCCATAATTTAACAAATTTAACTCAAATTTTCTATGTGGCCCATTGGATCAATCAGCTTCAAATCAAGCCCAGCCGGATTTTATTTTTTTAGGTAAAACAGCCTAGCCAATTGGACCCTTGTTTAACCACCATTGAATACCAGAAGTGGCCCACTACTATAAGCAATCTAGTTTAATTGCATGAAGCCACGTTTGCATCTGCTACCAAAACAATCCAAGTTACCCCAGATTCCACAATCCGTGAAAAACAGCATATATATATGAAGGGACAAACTGGTAAGTTGTGGGCCCAAATTCCACACCGTTCAATCACTCAATTGCAATCATAGCCGTGTATTTAATCATATCTTTACTTGCAATGAAGTTTTGAAAAGATAATGGCATGTTTTGTAATTTCACAGAAAACCAAGGACACTCCCATATCCTCTGGGAAAAGATAATGGCAGGTTTCGTAATTTCACAGAAAATCAATGGCACTCCCGTATCCTCTTGTCCTTAGTAAAAAGTTACTGCCCCTTTGTTTTCAAATAATTACAAAATTACCAAGCTCTTGAATCCCTTCTCAGCCCTAGGATTTATGTACATAAATTCAAGGGTCCAAAATGTCCAGGGATTCAAATACTGCTCTCCCTTATTATATACTAGTACATTGCCCGTGCCTAAAGGCACGGCGCACCACGTATATACAAAATAAGAATATTTACGTGTATATTTCAAAGTCTCAATTTGCTGGATGGATGAGGGAGTTGCTGAGAGTAGAGAAAGAGAGCCGAGGGAGAGGGAAGGGAGAGGAAGAGGAAGAGGAAGCGATAGAGAGAAGGGTAACGGAGGGCAGAGAGGCAGAGAGGAAAGGAGAGAGACGGAAGAGGGCGGAGAGAGCAAGTGTAATGTGTGCGGTGGGACAATAAAAATAATGATAAAAAGTAAATAAATAATTATTTTCAGGGATGATACCATTTGGGACAATGTAGCTGCATGTTTAGTCAGCATGCAGAACTCATGTATGTAATACAAAACCAATGGGACCCTAATTTGCGATATCCTATTTTCAGAATCACACACACACATAATCTCTCTCGTAGTAAAGAATTCCATGAAAAAAAAAAAAAACAGAGAGAGAGAGAGATAGATTACTTTCAGTTCTTCCAAAGCATGAGGAATACTATCGATACCTTGCCAGGAATACCGATTCTTCGCCTTCCTCTAAAGCACCTGAAACAATCAAAGCCGCCTTATAAAGAGAGGCGAAAAAAAAAAGATCCAACAAAAAAAAATGACCAAAAGATACTAAAATGAACATACCCCAACGCTTTCGAGTACATTCACAATATCACAGATCCGTCTCCGCTCAACACCTAAAAAAAATCAGCAGCAATCCAGAACTCACAAAATCAAAATCAGAAAAACAAAAAATATGAAATTCAGTTAAGTGAAGACAGATCGAACATCCAAATGAGAACCTAATTAGTTAAAAGTTAAAAGACTATAGATACCTTATTAACCAGCCATTTTATTATGCTAGTCACAATGATCCTTTTAAGCTCCAAAGATTATCGATCTCGAGCTACAAAAGAAAGAAATATTAACAGAAGCCGAGTTTTCTATAAGGAGTGATAATAGAAGAATCCAAAATTGTAATACTATGCAACCTAATGTACCTATTTTTATACGGCATACTACAAAAGAACTTCAGGGTAAACAATATTGGTAGTGGAATCTGTTCCATCTTCGGCGAGAAGGACAATTATACGCTCAAAGGACGTGCACCTCGATAATGCCACATAGAATTGCCCATGACTAAAAACAGGTGTACGCAGATCGACCCCAACAAATTTCATAGATTGTCCTTGTTATTTGTTAATAGTCATGGCATATGTCAATCGAACTGGAAATTGACGCCTTGTCATATGAAAAGGAAAATCCGAAGATGACGGCGTTAAGGATATTCTGGGTATGAATGCCAATTTTCCAAACTTTTCTCCAGTTAGAATCTTAACTTCAATAATACGGGAGCCACACCTGACAACCATCATCCTTGTGCCATTACAAAGTCCATCCTTTGGGGCAATATTTCTCAGTAATATTATAGGACAACCCACCTTCATCTCCAGTTTAAAAGGCGGCAGCCCAGTAGGATCTAATGAGTTTAGATACTCATTGGGATACCGGTTAGTGATGGCTCTATCCATTCCGTCATCATCTGACATCTTTTCTGCAGCCAAATAAGTATATATATTACCCGGAAAAATATCTAGTACAGTACGATTTATAGCATTCACGTCATCATTTCGAGCTGATAGAATTGTGCGTTCAAGTAAATATGTCGGCGTTGACGTATCTGCTACATCCAATTGGGGATATACTGTTGACAATAATTCATTCAGATCTCGACACTTATGTATTGTCGATGGAAGGCATACCACTTCTTGAGGATTTGTTCCAACCTACAATATTAAATTGAAAATCAATGACCAAACGAAAGTGCTAAGTATGTTGTTTGATTAAACAAATGATTAATTAAAAAGAAATATATAATGCAATATTACCTCCATCAAGAATTCCGCAAAAGCAGCATCTCGAGGATTTGTTATGTTCAATCGCATGTTCAAATTCAATGTTAGGACACATATATCATCCCACAGATGGGAACGTCTAAGTGATGCACTAACAATTTCCTCACGAACTCCTTTAGGTACAACTGGTAAAATTTGACGAAAGTCACCTCCAAGAACTACGGTAGTGCCCCTGAATGGCTTAGGATTGTCACGAATGTCACGTAATGTATGATCAACTGCTTCGACACAATACCTATGTTGCATGGGTACTTCATCCCATATTATCAGTTTTGCCTCTCTTAATAACTCTGCCTGTAAAGACTGCTTGGTAAACCCGCAAACAGAAGTTTCCAACACATCTAATGGGATGGCAAACATTGAATGTGTAGTACGACCTCCTTCCAATAGCAGCGATGCAATTCCGGATGACGCCACAGTAATCACTATATGACCGAGACTACGACACTTTTGTGCAATTGTGTTGTACAAAAACGTCTTTCCTGTACCGGCACCCCCATTCAAAAAGAACGTAGTTCCTTTATTTTCAAAGTTAAAACTAATATCTCTCATGCCACTGACGGTAGATCCATCCCCTGGTATAATTACTGCAATTTCATCAGCTGTTGGTAAATTATATCGTCGTCAATCTTTTGAAGAACTGTAGTGAAGATGGGCAGGTAAAGTTTGTCCGGACACATCAAGTTGATCAAGAATTGCATATGCCTGACGAAATTTATCCACAAATGGATTGACTTGCAACAAAGTTTGTTGAATTGTTTCAAGAACATCCCTTCTCAACTGCTTATTTCTACGATTACGAACTTCCAAAGCTGAAAGAGGATCATAAATATACAACTGAGCATAGGATGCATCCTTTCCTTGTTGCGGCAGCAGTGAACCTGCTCGATGTCGAAGTTCACCATGGATAGTGAAAGATGTAGGACCCCTTCCAGTAAGTACCCTTGGATCTAAGGTGGCACCAAGATTGGTGAAAGCATTGGTTGCATTGTACACTCGAGCATGTGTTCGAAATGACTTTGATCAATCATCATTCCCATCAAACAATGCTCGAAGTGGTGGAGGGGGTGTAATAAGCATAGGTAGCCTTATCTTTCCTTGTAAATAGCAAGTGCCAAATAACGAACGACTTCTAGAAGATCTTGTCAATCTCTCATCCATCCAATGTAGGGCTGAACAATGAGGGCATAGAATATCCATCCTGCCAAGATAATGCCTTCCTAAACTTATGTGACGTATTCCTGAACTCATAGGCTCTTCCAAATCATCACCCAATTCTTCGTCACAACATAGCTCCACTTGGTCGTTAAGAGTATGCCTTTCAAAATTAAGATAGATTTAGTTGAAAAAAATGTGTACATCTGAAATATAAAGTTTTGGGAGATGCAATTCATCCAAAAAAAAAAAGTATTACCAATTGGTTTGTGGAGGGGAAGATGTGCTTGGTGCGGCGGATAGAGACGTAGAAGTTTGTGCGACCCTTTGTCGCTTTTCCACAGATTGTGTTATCAATGATCCCTGTCCGAAGTAGTTTAGAGGACGACGACTAGGTGTTATAGAAGGAGAGCTCGTATATGGTACCGATTGAACACATTTGTTAGTTCGCTCTACTTGCGACCGTTGTCTCAATTGATAAGCACTACCTTGCTTCAGATTTCTCTCTCGGTCTCGTCTTGCGCGTTGGGCCAATGTTGTTTTTGATATCATATTACCGTTGGTTACCTAGAACATCGACAACATTTATTCTTTATTTAATTTTTTTAAATTAATCTTGATTGGAAAGGGTATCAAGGTTTGGTTAATACTTTCATGGTCTATATATAAAGAGTATGAAGTACCTCACAAATACGGATGGGAGTCACATTCTTCTCTTCGCGGATTACAACTCGAACATTTATATCTCGAAGTGGCTCAATCTATAAATGGAGAATTTTAAAGTAAATAAAGAAAGAGACAGACAATAATAGAAGGTAGAAAATCCATAAAATCCGTAGTTGTATCAGGGGTAATAAATAGGGTTTGTAGAAAATCCATAGAGCTTTGATAATAAACAAAGTATATTACCACATGATTTTCTTTTTCCATAGCAGATGTGGCTTTTCCTTTTCCCTTGTCTATAGAGATTGTCTTATGCCTAAATTGAGCAATTGTGTTTGATGTTCGTAAGTCCTTCTAAGTAATACATAATCAGAAGTGTATTAGAGAAATTAACAAAGCCGATCATTGTACAACCTTATGAAAGTAGACATAAGCACCTCATGCATATGGGTTGTATTATCATGGACAATCCCATTGTTTATTTCTTGTAGCGATTGTACCTATAAATAGTCTTCAAACTGCTAATAAGGATTTTTTTAATTGAAATTTGCATCAGCTTCTATACGTTTTTTTAAAAAAGTAATAGCATTGCTTTCTCTCCATTTTGCATGTAATATGTTTTTCCTGAAAAAGACTTCCATACATAATCAAAGAGTCTTACATTTGTATCCCTTGGCAAGTATTGATCTGATTGCACAGCACTGATTCTTACACCTGTATCCCTTAGAAGTCGTTCTCGTTCCCGTTGTGCACGTTGCGCTAGTGTTACTTTTGATATCTCTTTGCTAGCTTGTGGCTAAAGTATCCATAGAAGAAAATCTTATGTCATGATTATGTTCGCAGTAGTAGTAATATTAAAGCAATAATTGCAAAAGCATAAAAATATGGGCATCAAGTTAGTCGACTCGTAGTATTTTTTATTCAAATGAAAGATTGAATATACCTGTGAGTTTCCCTTTCCATTGCCTATATGCGTTGCCTTTCTTTTCCTAGCCATTGCTTCCACTACTACTGGCATTACCCATTAAAAAATATATAAAATGTATTAGCAGTAATAATCAGGGTTTATATAAATTTAGTAGTTGTATGGAGACTAACCTCGTGAACATGGACGTCAATGTTGCTGTCTCGTGGAGGTTGAACCTTTACATAAAAAGCCAATTGAAAATAATAATTACAAAAAAACATGGGTTAGAAGATTTATATATTCGGAAATGATTTTTTATCATAAGATTCTTACACTTGTATCTATTGGCAAGTCTTGTTCCTACATTTGTACGATTTATACAAATGAAAAGACAATGAAACGTTTACGTTAACTTTTAGTAAAAAAATATTTACAAATTAGGACACAGACAATGTCAATCATAATATTAATGCCGAGTACTTGTAACTCCATCATAGCAAGCGGTGGACATATAGGCATATAGAAACTATGTTAATAATTAATAATTCATTATGTTAATGGTAAATAATCAAATGAAACTATCTCATATGTCATCATAAGAGAACATTTTTACCTGGAATATTGAGATCTACTTTCATATGGTGTTGTTGCTGTTCAGTCCATCCTCTAAATCGTTTAAAGCCTTCACCGTTCTAATGTCTATCTCGATCTCTTCCAACATTTCCCCTAATCCCCTCATGTCTACAAAATTAGTCTTGAGCCTGGCGTGGATGTCTTGTACCGGCCAAGGATGTGGTAGATTGCTTACTATGGAACGTACCATATCTACAATATTCGGTTTAAATCCTCTTCTCTTGAGATCGTAGAACAACCGTTCTTTGTTCAGCAAATGTTCCCTAACACATGTTCCTTCAACCATTTTCCCTTTCTTGAATTGTATCCATAAGGGCTGAATATATTTTTCAAATGATTCTAATTGGTCAACAAACTCCACTGCATGCCATGGTCTCAATATTTCAAATATCGTTTTTTTTACAGCATCCCAAACCGGTAGCAATGTCTCAACAATTTTTATCATCATATATCTTTAAGGGATGAAGTTTCCACATGCTCTTAGCGACTGAGCTAGTTGTATTTTGCGGGAACCATGCCCTGCTATTGGTGTGTCATGTTTGAATGGTTTTTTTTCAAACTCTAACGTCCATTCCCTAACACGTAGAGGTGTACTCATCTTACCTGGTTTAGAGCTCTCAAGTTAAATTATAAATTGCCATTTAAATGAAAGCAACAACAGTTCAACCAAATTAGTAATAACATAATAAGCAAGTTAAGGGTGCTTATGGGTCTGGCTATATCATACCCAAATCCAGCCCCGCCAACATCGGGCTATTTTATAAGCCACTTTTTTTTATTTTAAGACTATTTTTGGATCCATTAGGTAAACGGGCCAAGTCTTGTATACTGGATGCGTAGAGGAGCACCTTTATCAGGTCTTTTTAGCAAAAATAACATATTTTTTTCAAATACACTGGTCTGGATCTGGGCCTAACAATTAAGCAGGCTTGCCACTGGGCTTGGTCTAGCTTCCATGTGGGCTGCTGTAAGCACCCCTAGGTGTAGAGTAGATGACAATTCCAGGATCATTAACCTGTTTCTGTATCACATATTTCTTCAATGATGAATTGATGACATCTTTCATGGTCATGGCTCATCATGAACAATTTCGGCTTTCATGGGTGCCACACTAATCTATATAATCATGGCCATTCACAGACCCATGTCCTGTCAGATATGATTCTCATAAATTTTGGGAAAATGATTATTATACAAATATATACATCCAGGTGTCATTGAATCTTAATCCTCTAAGATCAGCCCTGTAAATCCAGTTGCCCATCTATAAAATTTAAATTGCTCAAAATAATTCATTCTTTTTGTTAATGTTGATCCCAATTTCATTTCAAATGGTCAGTAGTGTAGAAATTGTCTTTCACCCAACCACCCCAACATCATTTTTAATCATACTCACTATCTGTATAATGGGACAATCGATGAAGGATCGGATGGAGCACACATTGTAAAAAGTGTGAAAAAACATCGTTAATTATTTCAATTTATTTTAATTTTTAATATATTTATGCTGTTTGTTTGGCTTTGGTGATGCTAACACATTAATCAACATTTAAATTCATTATGTCAATATTGTTTAACATATAATTTTTTTGTTATGATATCTTTTTTTTGTTTTTATTTTTATGAATAATGAGTATTTCATTTGGGGTTCTGCCTTTTTTTTAATATATTAATGTTGTTTGTTCGCTTTTGGTGATGCTAACATTATTCAACATTAAAAATCATTTTTTTAATATTGTGAAATTTATATTTTTTTCAATTTTGTATGAAAAATAATTATTTAATTTCCCTTTTTTTTAATACACCTATGATGTTTGATCACCTTTGGTGATCCTAACATATTAATCAACATTAAGAATAATTTTTGCAATTTTTTTTATTTTTTTATTGTGATATAATTGTTTTATTAATTTTTTTAAGAAAGATAATAATTTATTTAATTCCTTTTAATACATTTATGCTGGTTGTTTTTATTTGGCGATGATAACATATTAATCAATAGTAACATTCATGTTGTCGATATTTATTTTACGAAAATTAATTATTTCATTTTGGTATTTGCCTTTTTTTAATATATTTTTTATGTTTGTTCGCAATATTATGTCTTCTATTAGACCCAATATTTTGTCTGTTATTAGACAAAAAATATGGCCTAAATGCCTTATTAATTCTCAAGATATAGCTTTAATTATACCCAATATATGTGTCATTAATCACCTGAAAGACTGTCCAATTTCAGTTTCAAAATAAAAATTAGTCCCACTATTATCATGCTTGGATCTCTATTTAATCAAAGGCCTGCAGTTAGACCCAGTACCCAATTCAATCAGTCGTTATATTTGCAAAGGCAATAAATCCTACGTCATATAATAAATTTTTATATTTATTTAAACATAAGCATGAAATGGTAATTTAAAAAATTTATAGTAATAAAGATACAACAAAGGATAGTATTGTATGAATTAAAAAAAAAAAAAATCAACGCATCAGTATTGTATGGAGTAGGAGAAAAGAATACCTCTGTCCAACTTCTAGTGCGAATTGTGAGGTCTTTTTTTCCTTAGACCTTTGCTGGTATGATGATAGTTAAAAGTACAACTGCAAATTAAAAAAAAAAAAATTCAATATCCTACCATTACTCTACACACGTTATCTACTTCCGGATTTATATGAACGGTTCTTTGTCTTATATTAGTTAACCACATCCTAATCTTGAAAGCAGAGCTAATTGAAATCAAATGAACAAATAAATAGAAGTAAAATCTAGTAAAATTGCCAGGGCTAAATATTCAGAACTAAGAAATAAAGTGATATGTTGTTATTCATTTTTTGTTTAAATGGGGGATGGAAATGCACTCATAGATTATGATTTAGAGTTAAATGTGCCGCACCAGATTATCCAAACGTTACCGTTTTAGAAGCAATAATTTTCAAAGAAACTATTATCACTTGTGTACATTGTGTGTTATGATCCATCAAAATAAGTGGGCTGAGTGGCAACTAATTAGAGGGCAATTAGAAGATTAGATTGCTCACTGGTGGATTTAGTTGCTCATTTAATCTAAATTGATCTTCCCCACCAGATTATCTCAACCTTACCATTTAAGCCAGTGGTCAGAGAAATTAGATGGATTGGAAATAAATTTCCCTGAAATGGATTTCTTGTTTCTTTATATATTTAATATCCTAGCAAAAGTGTTCATGTTTGGAAAAAAATCACTCTGTGCGTTTGTTAAAAAAAACCCTAAATGAATTTTATACTAATGCGCCCCAGAATAATTAATCTTTATTTAATTTTTTGCTCGGGGCTAGTGCGCAGCCGAATGAGATGGAGTTCAAGAAAATATCACTGACAGGGATCTGCTGTTATTTTAAATAGTTAATAGCCTAGCAGAATGCATTGCTCTTTTGGAAAAAGACATCCCTGACATGGTCTGTGCATAGGACATTGCTCTTTTGGAAAAACCCAACATTGTCTACTGTTTGGTAAAGGCCATCCCTGTCTATTTTACTACATCGCCATGGGGGAAGGCACAACACAACAACAGATTTCATGACCTCATTACACATCTAACTATCAGCCCTTGGTCTGATATAACATTTAAATTGGACGGTCATCATCAACTTTAATCTAGTGGGCCATGGCCCACAAAAACTCCACTTGGCGTGGGGTGCCCTTTTAGAACGCACAACAGAACACAACAAACAGATGAAATTTTAAAATATGGCTTCTTCCTTGTGTGGAGGGAAATATCTAACTACATCATCTGTGATTTCCTCTCTCACCAAATCTCCTCCTTCACCTTAACAACCAGAGATAGGTTTCATGTGACCAAGCAATGATCGCTCAGATGGTGGGCCCTCCATCGTCCAACTAACCTGGGACCTGGTCCACTTTGGTAACCTATCAGGGTCCAATTTGATGCCTGGTCCTGATCTCTAAATGTGAATCAGTGGGTCTCACAACCCAATCTACCAAAAACCCAAAAATTCCCAAAAGTGTTGATGCCGAGTTTTTTTGATTCCAGATGAGGGTCAGATGGGGCCTAGTCCAAATGTGTCCATCTCCACTGTGGTCGCCCAAGGGCCTGCATGATCGAGTGGACCACTTGGTCTCACCATCCCAGTAGATAAAATATTTTTCTGTTGACTCTGTTAGAAAATTCCATATTTATGGCTTGGATCTCCATCAAACTATCTTCTCTGGTCTGGAAATAACAACCAGAGACATGTTTCATTTGCCCAAGCAATGAGTGGTCAGATGGTGGGACTTTCATAGTCAAACTCACCTGGGACCTGGTACACCTTGGTCGCCCATCAGGGACGAAGCTGATGACTGGTCCTGATCTCTAATCATGTGAACCAGTGGGTCCCACAACCCAATCAACAAAAAACCAAAAAATCCTCTAAAGTGCCGATGCCAAGGTTTTTGGATTCCAGAAGAGGGTAAGATGGGGCCCAATCCAAAGGAGTCCATCTCCACTGTGGTCGCCCAAGGGTGTGCTTTCAGATCCCTGGGACAGATGCATGATCGAGTGGGCCACATGGTCTCACCATCCCAATCGATAGAGTTTTTATCTGTAGACTATGTTAGGAAATTGCATATTTCTGACTTGGATCTCCATCAAACTAACAGCCCTTGGTCTGGAAATAACAACCAGAGACAGGTTTCATTTGCCCAATCAATGAGTGCTCAGATGGTGGGTCATTCATGGTCAAACTCATCTAAAATGCATAGATAATCATTGAATAATGATATAGAAATCCTTAACATAAAATTTGGAAATTAATGAAAATAAGGAAAACGGTAATCAGTTAATACCTTTAAATAAATTTGTGAGGGAGAAACTAAGGGATGGTGGGTCATTCATGGTCAAACTCATCTAAAATACATAGATAATCATTGAATAATGATATAGAAATCCTTAACATATAGTTTGGAAATTAATGAAAGTAAGGAAAAAGGTAATTAGTTAATACCTTTAAATAAATTTGTGAGAGAGAAACTAACATGACATCAGTTGTTTGGAAATGGTGGGATCTCCTTATCTTCTCTTCCCCATTCTATATCTCTATTTCTTTCTCCTCCTCTGGTTTGATTTTTTTTTCCTATTCTGTGTATTTGGATTAGGAGATTGGAGAGAGAGAGCAGTTCCAAATAGGGTAGTGGAGAGAGACGATAGTGGAGAGAGAGATTGGAGAGAGGGTTATATATCTTAATCTCAGCCCTTGGATTTATGTACATAAATCCAAGGGCGCAAAATGTCCTAGGATTCAAATACTGCTCCCCCATATTATATGGATATATATATAACCCTAGCCATAATAAATATAAATTTATGTGAGAGGATAAGGTTTTTTGAAAGGATTTTTTGTTGAATTAATATTAATTATTTGAATATGAGTTGGTTGAGTTAGTTGCACATGATAATACATGGAAATTCATGGTCAAATGAGCTCCATGAAGTATTATTAAAGAGGTGAAGGGTGATGGATATCAGGTGCGAGGTCGAGGATAGAAGATGAAGTGTAGATAAGACCTTGGCTTTTATGAGACTTGAATTATAGTTATTCATTTCCCATCTTTCCTTACTGTATTTTCAATGAAGAAAAGGTTGTTTGATGGTCATTTTTGGATATTCACATTTGATTTGTCGCATTTAAGAAATACAATGTCTTAAGACTTTCCTAAGAATTCAATTGCATCAAACAAATCAGCCAAAAGCATATTTATCAAGCATACAACTATACAAGTAGAGCTCTCATAATGGGAGTATGATCTCAGCTTTGCATTCTTAGTAGATGGCTATAAAAGTTTTCTAATCTAGATCGTTAGTTTAAGACACGCCAAGTAGCCCCCTCATTTGTAATTTTTTGCTAATGCTGCTATCAGGGTTGTTTATAGCAAATGAATGAATGGTTTTGATTTCATCAACATCATCATCATGTAGGCTTGTCTGATTAACTGAGATCGGCTTTAAGAGTTCTATTATTAGACTATAAGATATATTATTAGTCATAAATCATAAGCCATCAAAATGGAATCCCTCATGGTTTATATAATGTGTATAACATACTTTATTTAAATTAATATAATACTCACATTACATAAAATGTATGTTATTATAGTGGGTGCTTGGTCTTCCATTTACTAGATTAAAGAGATGCCATTAATGGGGAGCTATAACCCTAGTTGTTCTTTGGCATATGTTACTATAAATCATTTGAGATAAGGGAAAAAAAAAAGAGATATTACTGTAAAGTAACAGTTTGCTACTGGTAATGATGTATGAATCTTAATTATCAATCAGATTAAAAAAAAAAAAAAAAAAGGAAAAAATATGAATTGGCCCGCCAAGCACGGCCCATGGCGGGTCGTGCCGTGCCAGGGTATTTCTCTGGTGGGCCGGGCGGGGCGGGCCCTCTAGCTGGGGCAGGCCGTGCTGACCCGGCCGGTGGCACAAGCGGGCCGAGGCTGGAGCAGGCCATGCCGAGCCGTTTGACATCCCTACGGTCGCAGTGGACATGAAGTGAAGTAAAGTGAGTGAATAAAATATAAGTATGTCATCATTTTTTTTTTTTTTTAATTGTTCGGTGTGGAATCTTTATGATTTTTTTTATAGGAAAGTGAAAGATTTTTTTTTTTTAATTTTTAATGGACAAAGGTGGTTGCTTTTTTACTTATTTTGAAAAGTTGGAGAGAATTTTGATTTAAAATTCTTTCGATGTGACGACCTCTTGTTTGAAAAACGGATGCTTTACTTGGCTTTTACGATTCTAATATTTTACTTGAATTAAGTTTTGATTTTCTCTATTTTGTGATGATACGTTGCCTATAGATGGCCACCATCTGATGGTTATGTCAGTCTCCTTAGGATTCTTTATTTTATTGAATCTTGATGTGGGGCCTGCGGGATGATCCGATCAGAGATCTGGTCCGTGCAACCGGCCGTATAGGATTGGGCGATATTAAGGGGGTGAGTTGATCATGGGCTCTTGCTCAGTGGGGCCACTATCTCAGAGTCTCTGTAACAGTAGGCGTGGAGCCTTTATTTTCTGGAAATGGGTTTGTATGTGGGCTGGTTCAGACTTGTAGTGAATTGAGGAAAAAGAGACTCCCTCTACCGAACATGGAGTTCCTATGAGGTCATCTTCTTTTATTTAATCTGGTCGGGGGGCCAAGGGAGATGGCCTGATGACCTATCTGAACCATAGATCTACTATTAGAGAGGCCCTGGGCGACTTTAGAGATGATGCCCATCATGGCTTGTAACTAGTGGGACCCACTATCTAAAGTCTAGTTTGGCAATTCTATTAATAGAGTCGAGTAAAGTAAAGTTGATTTTGAAGAAAGAATAAAATATAAGTGGGTTATGATGATATTTTATTTTTAGTTGTTTGTTATTGAATCTTTTTGACTTTATGTATGGAAAAGTGGAGTTTTTTTTTTTTTTAATGGATAAAGATGGCTGCTTTTTTTTTACTTGTTTTAAAAAAGATAGAGAGAGTTTTGAATTAAATTACTTTCGATGTGATATTTTATCTGAAAATTAAAGACTTTACTTGACTTTTACTATACTAATAAAGTGCCAAAAACCCCAACGTAGCAGAAACTGTGTTTATGTGAGGAGCGGTGGCTACTCATGAATTGGAGAAGAGGGGAAGACAATATTTATTTACTATACATACAGATTATGGAGACAGTTGCTCCTTTCTAGGTGAGTGTGGTGGGGCCCAAACATCCTTATTGTATAATGGATTCCGTATGTGCGAAAGGTGGGGGGCAATTTGTCTGGAACTTGTATTGGAATAAGAGACTTTTGGTTTACATCTCCTCCGTGAAAAAAGAAATTCTCTCCCCATGTGACACCCACTTATTGTCTTTGTTTGAACCAAACAGGGAATCCGTTTCCTTAAATTAGTTACCATGCTCATAAGTTTCTAAAATTTTGAAAAAAAATCCTTGTGGTTTTAATGAATTCAAATCAGGCCCTTTCAACTTATTTTATTGAAATTATATTAAGATGGGATCTTAAGTTATTTATAATTATAAATTAAGGTTGTTATTTATCATTATCATTAGCAAATTAATTTTGAATGGTATCTTTAGTTTTTATTTAGTTATTTTGTTTAGTTTATTTGAAAACATAAACCTTAATTATTTAGTTAGTTATGTCTTAGTTTGATTTGGTTGTTGATGCCAATTGAATTAATACCTCCGTAGAATTTTATTCATGTTTTATTTTGACTAACCATGGTTCGGAATTTAAAAGCTTGTGTTGTATTGAACAATGAAAATTTTATATTTAATATTATGTTTCACATTTCCCTGGTTTCATTTTGGAGGGATGTGACATGCTCCACCCACCGATAGGTTAGGCCAACATGGGGACCCCCCATTGGCTAAATTTGGTTTTACTTAATCTTTGGGATGTGTGTATTTGCAGGTGAACCCACTCTACCGGTTGGAAGGGAGAACAAAAGACCGCAGAGTAAAATGACAGAGGTCACTTCTGGAGCAGACACGGTAGCAGTGGACGTGGAAGGCTTGGAGGATGATTTACAGCACACTGTCGCCAACATTCCTTCCCCTATTTCTGATGATGATGAAGAAGCACTTCACTCTTTTAATAGGGAGGATCTGGATCCAAATTTGGTATCTTCAATCATAGAAAAGAGTCTTGTTGAGCCAAAAGTAATGAAGGCATCATATTACAGCAAATCATGCTCAATATACCGAGTCCCTGACTGGCTTCGCGAAGATAATGGAGAGGCATACGATCCTCAAATCATCTCCATAGGCCCATTTCACTACGAGAAAAGAGAAGACAAACTACGAGCTATGGAAGAGCACAAATGGAGATTTCTACATGACATCCTCTCCCGGAAACCTGAAGGCTGGTTGGAGGATTGTTTGGCCACAGTTAAAGGGTCGGAGAAAAAAGCTTGGAATTACTACTCAGAGTTAATAACTCGGATAACACTCGACAGCAGTTCTTTTGTGGAAATGATGGTACTCGATGGTTGCTTCATCGTCGAGTTCTTTCGCAAGTTACAATCGCCAGATCATGATTTCATAGTTAGACTGGAATGGCTGCAAATAGCATTACGTTATGACTTGATCTTGTTGGAAAATCAGATTCCGTTTTTCATCCTCCAACGCCTATCTATTCTTATAGACGGCAAACACCCTCCTTTGGTAGAAAGTGCTTTAAACTTCCTAGGTGTTTTCAACCCCTTGCTGTGTCGGCCGGGTAGGCGGATCCGCCATCTACTTGATTTACTACATGCAAGTTACTATGTTCGCTATCCCAGTGAGTATACAATGCCCACTAAAATCCTAATGATCCCTTGTGCTTCCAAACTTAAAGAAAAGGGAATTACGTTCAGAAAAAGTGATGCTGGTATGTTGGACATAAAGTTTGAGAATGGAGTCATTGAGATCCCCAATAAACAGATTTGGGGCAAGACAAAGATACAGTTTCTCAACCTCATTGCACTCGAGCAATGTAATCCTCACTCCCTAAAACTCATCACAACATATGCCTATTTCATGGATTGCCTCATCAACACTGCCAAGGATGTCGAAATCCTCTGCCAGGAAGGAATCATCAGTAACGGTTTAGGCAATGAGGAACTAGTGGCTTCTCTCTTCAACAACATGACGAGAGAAGTGATCATATTTGGTGATTTCTATTTGGTAGATGTTTTTAAGAAAATTAATCAATACAGTGAGAGGACTTGGCCTAAGTTGAGAGCCTCATTGGTGCATGATTACTTCAATAATCCTTGGGCAATCATATCCTTTTTCGCTGCCTTCCTCCTCCTGCTGCTTACTATGACACAAACCTTCTTCTCATCTTTTCCCAAGTTCGCATTTGGAAATTAGATTTCCATACCTTTTATATGGTATTGTATTGTTCAATGTATGGCTGCTCATCTGCTTTGTACTCCAACTACTGTATGCTTTCGATATGTTTTCTGTCTGTAAGCTTTGTATAAATAATGCTTAATGCTCCTGGTTTTAATGATATAAGAATATAACATTTTGTGTGCGCCATCAAACTGGCTCTATGTTAACTATATTGTGAAAACTATAGGTGAATGATTGATTATAGAAGGTCAGGCGGTCAAGAGAAGTCAAATTAATTAGTCCTTACGTTCGATTCATTTTATGGAGATTCAAATCATTGAAAAAGATGTGCCTACCCAGATTTACCAAGGCGTTCAACCAGTTTGAATCCTACTTGGGTCTATTGCGGTGGGCCTTGGCATCATTTGGTTCAAATGCCTTGATCAATGTTTAGGGGCCGATAACCTTAACAGGCCAGATCCAAGCCTAGGGTCTTAGCGCAATGGAGCCTCTTTTTTTTTTTTTTTTTTTTTTTCCATGTTTTATATTTCTAGGGATTTGATCTGATGCAAAGAACCCAAACGCCGCACGGGTGCAATAAAAACCTAGCCCTTGTGAAATTGGCACCCTAACCACTAGAAACTCATAGAGAAGACTCTACATCCTTTGATTCCAAACCTAATAGTCCATCAATGGGGCCCTCTCATAAAATCAAGTGAAAGGCCTAGCTAGTAGGTCCCTTAATTCATCCCTTTGAATAATCATGAAGGACCAACTAATTATGATTAGCATTTGTATGTGGTTTTTTTAGTGGTCGCATAATATCAAACGTACAAATAATTTTAGCAGGCACTAACAAAATTAGCATCCTCATTAAAAGAAATAAAGTCGAATGCTATGATTCCAAGCCTACAAATCCACTAGGAGCCTTTCTGTAATTATCATCGACAAAGTTTCATTCAATTAGACTGAGGCACAGCACTTGATTGTATAGTGAAGTTTTAAACATCTAGAGATGGAAAGTCCAACACAAGCGCACAACTCCCGTCTTTATCTAGAACTAGAAAGAGAAGGAAGTTTAATATGGCCACCTCCAGAGTGACTTAACTTGCCCAGCAGGGTCAGCAGCTCTAAAACTCTCAGCTAAAATCCATCTTGATGAGTTTTCTGTCCCATTAGACTGAGTCTGAATTTTGTTATCTCAACTTTTCTATGCCAAGCATATAAATCCATCAGTAGGGCGTGCCTCTAAATTTAAACGACGGACAATCAAGCACCACCTCATGTTTTGGTAGGAGGCTTGCTTTGACCCACAGTCAAATTGATCACATGGCTCGGACCTGCACACATTGCACCAACTACAATATTTCAATCACATGTATGAACACTCTGATAGTGGGCTCAAGGTCAATTGGAGTGAAATCTGGTTGATTCTGACAGGCATTGCGATCATGAATTTGAGCATTTATAGATTTTAGAGGCAGACCATACTGATGAAATTACAACTCAAGTATTGAAAGGATCCGGACTCATATTTGTTCTAGATCAAGGATCTACTAAAACTATTATACTGAGCATTTTTATTCATTTGATCTACAATCTGAAGTCATAACATAGAAAGCAGAGTACTTGATTTTGCAAGTCACTTTCATCATGTAATATCAGGTGGCTGAAAATGTTATGTGAGGCTGATTAGTGTTAGGTATCTAATTCATAGCCTACTGTTATATCTGGTAGTGCCAGTGAACCCCACCAAGGTAACACATGAAATGAATAGCATGCACCTAAAATTCACCAATTATTATCTCAATCCTATAAAATTTGGAAATAGAATTCCTCCTCACATGTAATAATGGAAAACCATAATGTATGAAGGGCTCATTCTTAAATAGCAGCTTCAACTTCCTTAGCATTCAATGCCACTTCATTCAGGTCATCATCTGCTTTAAGTTGAGAGGAGACATCATCAATGGCTGAGTTCAGCTGTGCTATCTTCTCTGCCAGTACTTTCCGAGTTTTCTGTGGTTGCAAATTGCATTGTGCTATTTCAGTAGAAGACACAGGAAAAATGGAGCAGAGAAACAGATGCCAATTTAAACATAATAATGAGATTAATAACCGGTAAAAAATCACGACAGAAAAAATAGAAAGCTCTGTGGTCAGATGGGAAGGTAAATACCCATATCGCATGAGGCCACAGTGAACACACTCAATGAGTTTAAACACTCCAAACACAAAATCAATGAGTATAACAATGAATTATGGAGAACTTGCTCCTACGAGAGGACTACCTGCACACAGTCCAGATCTATGGGCTTGGGGCCCACCTTTGTGCAAATCTTTCACACTTGTCCCCCATGATCTAGCACCATGCTCAATTTTATGCTCATCAAACCTTTACTCGCTATTGGATTGAATCTCAAAAGAATCTATGATGAGGCTGAGTTATTGCATGACCCTTATCCGTAAAGAGACATTCTATCCTACCACCAATGATATGAATGCATCGAAGTGGGCCTCATGAGCTGGACCGCATAAGCACAGTATGCAGTCTGCTCATGGGTGAAAATCTTCCCTCTAATTATTCAGGTCTGATAATGACATGCAATTGCGAGAAGTGGGGACCCGATCCATGAATTTGATTTGACCATATCATGCCAAAGACCAATGGCAGACTCAAATACAGGTCTTTAGGCTAGAGCTCTTTCAAGGTGAAAGAGCTTCAGCTTATGGTCCCCTCCTGAAACCAAGGTGCCCCAGGCCCCTAACTGGCCACCCATTAAAAAACATTCCAAAGCCTATTGAATCACAGTTGGGGTGAATCAGAAGAAAAAAAAAAAAAAAAAAACACCTGCATTAAAAGTGAAAACTGTCAAGCTTTGAGGCTCTGAAGTCAAGGATAAGGAAGATCCAGCAAGATCTTTCCATTCTCTCCTCCACATGTTTGGCATGTATCTAGGTGGGTCCCACACACAGACCTCCAAGTTTTGAATTCATTCATTTTCAATAATACATTTCTGGAAATAGCACAAGAGAACTGCAAAAAGAATGGGAAGTCTCTCTTGATAATTTTGTAAAAAGTGAAATGGCTAAGAACAAGAATTGTAACAATGATAGCATGTAACTTCCAAAGAACTAAAGTGTAGAACTCTCTCTCCACCAACCACCACACCCACACCCACACCCAATCCAGACTTATGAAAGAAGAAATATATCAATGTCAGCAACAAATAGTTTTAAAACAGCAAAGTTTAATGTCTAAAGAGCATGATTCAGAACTAGTTGAGCTTTATGTTAAGAGCCACAGACTTATATAAGAAGGCCAATCGTATTCTTTTGATGCATGAACTATTTATATGATGGACATGTTGAGGCTAATAACGTTCTTTTATATGTAATGTGACTCAAACTTGCAACTTCAAGGTCATGATAATTCACACCTTCCAACTAAGTAGGAAAATACATAGTTCATGGTTTGACTATTTTTTCCGCGCTTACATTTAGCAAGTCTGTAATTGTGATAGTTCATCAGTTTGTTGGAGTAGGTTCATTCAATTCAACTTTTACTTTGTGCAATTTGTGATTCAAGTTGCCAACTTCATTGAAAAAGATTTATACTTCTATGTAGTTTAATTCTAGTTGCATGGTTCATAGGCCCAAATTCGACTAATTCATAGAAACACTTCTAATGTGTCCTCAGCTCTACCATATGAAACCTCCCTTCAGATATTTTTAAATATAAACCCCTTTTCAGTAAGTGCAATTTGGCCAATTGGATGCAGAAAGGTTACAATACACTTCATTATAGTTGGGTTCATAGGTCCAATTCAACTAGTTCATAGGAACTTAAGGCTCCTCTTGTATACAAAATCTGCCTTTAATTATTTTTCACTGTAAAGCACCATTTTAAATAATTGTATTTTGGATTAACAGATGCAAAAAGATTAAACAAAAAAATTCATTACATTAAACAATGAACAAAAATTAGAAATATAGAATTGCAGGTTCCACCAAATGACAGAACCTATATTCTGTGGATTTGCTGAATTTTTCAACGAAACGTCAAGTAAATCATATAGCAAATTATTCGAAAGAACTAGCACATAGTTTGACCCTAGTTAGGACAAACTAGGTTAACAAAAATCCAAATCACAACAGCATCCAGCTGATAAGATTCCAACCTAAGGTTGGGTTCGGATGGTAATCTTCAAACTAGGGCATCAAATATGTCAGAAACCCAATTACAAAAAATAAATACTGAAATACTGGCCACTTAAATATAAAGTCAATAGCTAACTGAGGATGCAGAACAGTCCACTGAGTAGAGTTCAAAGCATACAGAACAAGTGGTTACCTCCAAAGCTTTCTCTTCATCATATATAAATTTTGGTAGCTTCCGCATCAAATCTTTTCTGTCAGTCCCAGCCAGTACTTTGCTAATCTGTAGAAGACCAGTGTGGTCATAAATATAAAATACTCTGAAGCAAGTAACCAACAGATAAAAGTCTATTGCCTTTCCATTTATCAAAGATCAAAGTCTGTTGCTAAAAGACTAAAAAACAAGGGTTTTTTATGTGATGAAAGGGGTTTATCCACAGGATTTTTAAGATTGTACATGATCTCAAATTGAAAAGGAGTATAAATTATACAATTTAATGGAGAGAAGGGAGGGCAATGTGCCAACTGGTATGGGACTTGTTGTAAAGAGTGGAAACATTTTGAAGTGCATATGCTTGATAGTCCTAGAGATACACAAAGGAGTGATTTTTTCACTGGAGGGCGGAGATAAAAAGACTTGGATACCAGAATCTCTTGGGTCTTTGTAGGTAAGAGACTTCTTCATTTACTTGCCTAGAAACCCAACGTTCATTTTCCGCATAAAATGATTCTGAACTCCTTGGTCCAGCCAAGAGCCAATGCAGTTGGTTGGACTGCCATGTCCCATAAAACTCTAACCTTGGGTAATCTCATGCCCTACCGAGTATGTCTAATCTTGGGTAATCTCATACAGTATGTCTAATCTTGGGTAATCTCATACCCTACCGAGTATTTGCTTCCTCTGTCGGTCAATGGAAGAATCCATGACGACCTCTTTGTTCATTGCAAGTTCATGAATCCCTTGGAGTTCCTTCATATCCTTGTTTATTATTGTTTTTCTTTTCCTTTCTTCTTTAGGAACCTTTTAGAAGTTTGGTTGGGAGGTTCCTGAGTAGGGGCCAAACACTATGGAATATGTTACTTTTGGCTACAGCTCTGTACATAAGGAAGGAAAGGAATAAGAGGAATTTTGAAGAAAAATGTTGGTCCGTAAGAATATTAGTGGATAGAATTAAGCTCAAGATTTTCCAAGAGGGTTACAAGATGAAAAGTTTAGGGGAGGGAGGGGAAATCTTAGGCACAATTCCCAAGCAATTGAACCAACGCAGACCAATAGGTTACATACATGACTGAATGCAACCACAAAGAATAGTAACATATAACACAGATAAGCACTTACCTGAGGTGCATACACACAACCAAGTGCTCCCATTATTAGTCCTCCCAATACGAAGCCGCCAACAAAGAAGGTACTACTTTCTCTTCCATCATGACCACTGTCATTACACAAAAGCAGGAGTTTGAAACCAAACATACAGCATGCCATAACACAAACAATATGAATGAATAGTAGCAATTAGTGAAAACAGAAAACGGTTAATGTGAAAGTGACAGGCTGGGACAGCTACCTATGGTTAAAAAAGGTTCCCATGCTGATAATTGAAAAAAAAAAAAAATCTATAGCTAAAGAATGCTGGAATGAGCCTTAGTTCCAGAAAAACCACTGAATTGTAAGTCAATTTGAGGAGCTTGAATGCTGAAAGCAATGAAACAAACAGAAAAAATGGATAGGATTAGGCTCTCCAAAATTGAAGGCTTTCATCAGTAAACCAAGTTATATGCAAGCAGACAAGTGGGCAAAACTGTTTACAGGTGACTAACATTCCATCGCTTCAGGAGAGCATATGAGGATGACTTTTGTTTACTGTTGCTGTCCGATTGAAGTGATATACATGAAGAAATTTTCTCATAGGAACTCATTAAGATACTATCGATGCTTTGCCTACCTAGAGAGTCGAGTATATTAGTGTTCTGGGGAAAAAAAACACGGCTTTCCCTGTTAGAGACATGAATTGTAATGGAAGACGCCAGCCTCTATGACCCGGTTTCTGAAAGTTTGGAACATTGTTACCAAAGTGGGAAATAGATTTAAGAGGAGAAGCAAGAAATGGAAGCGGATAACCCAGTGCAGGAAACACATGTGAAATGAGAAACAGATGTGTGAAGAATTAAATACAAGAATCATACATGCAAGGGAAGAAGGAACATGAGAGAAATCAATTGGGATACAAATAGAGAAATATAAAGGTAACATTTCACGAGCAAAATAACAAAATCTAATGCGCGAAAACACAACCTCTATGAACACATAAGACATATCTACTATATCAGAACTCCATACCATTTACAAAAAGCATTCCCATACTCATAGACCGTAACCCATAATTTAGTAGAACACAACATATTAAGAGCAAAAACAAAGGATGCAAAACCCAAAGCGCCACTAGCCAAGGAATAAAGTACCCATTTTGCGCCCGAACTTTCAATGACCTTTTATGGGTAGAAAGATTTTCCCTTTTCCAGTGAGTGGGCCTCACAGACAAGTTAAAATGGCTAACTTTCACAGCAGATTGCTCCAATGGCTTCAAAGAAGAACCTTCAAGCAAAATAATGCAAAAACATCAGAAAAAGCAACTCACAAACCCCAACAAAGCAGAATCTAAACAGAACCCAACCAATATTTAGATATGTGGCATTCATTGATAGTTTACAAGCAATTGTTCTGATGGTCTTTTCATTTCACATGCCTTCAAACATCTAAAGAGAGAAGAAAATGAAAAAAGTTCAAAGCTTTATACAACTATCCACTTCTTCTTCATATGACTTCAGAAAAAGCAACGATTTTTGGTGAAATTTAGAGAAGAAACGATTTGGGGATTTTGAGAGAGGGATGAATTACCCGAAAAGCATGGGATTTGGGGATCTTTGGCGAGGACGATTGAGCGCGCGAGAGATGACGCCATGGTTTGGGGGTTTGGGGAGAAAGATGCTTTTTTTATGTGATGGAACGAGAAAAGAGGAATGTGAACGATTTCTTTAAAAATTACTTGTGTATTAGCAATTGCATTTTGTTCCATGTGAGGGTCGATGAAATCAAAGTGGGAAGCTTAATAAAAATGAATTAAAGAACATGAGGGGATGGGGAAGACCACCAAGGGCAAAGGCTGTGAATTGGACTAAATATGGTCCAACTATGGCCATGCAAAGCCCATCAAAGCCTTGTACCCCACTAGACAGACTACATCAATTATGTTTTTCCATCATAATCTATTCTTAGCTAAATTCTTCTTTAGATTGCACTTGTCAAGATATATATGCACTACTTTCATTCTCTTTCATGTCCTCTGCCACCTACTCTATTTTCTTGATGTGCCGTGAAAAGAATTTCTTCAATGGCATTATTGTTTGCATAAGTTGGATATGTCTCAACAGCCACATAAAACCCAATGAATATTTATTTGGTTCTTTTTTGAGTTTTCACACTTCAAATCAATTTTTAACGCAAATTTGTGTAGCCGCTTTTTAGTTTAGATGTGTGTGGATTTGCCTTTCTTATTTAAATAATGTTACATATTACTTTTTAAATATTGTTTTTGGAATTTAGACCATTAATTCCTGTTTTTTTATAAAGTCTTTTTATTGAATTTGTATAATGTTTTCCAAATATACACCCTCATACTGAATGCTGTTGTTCTTATACATATTGTTGTATTGCACTATTTAAACAATAATTTAAATACATCTAGGGATGGCAACAAGTGGCAGCTTTTTTTTTTTTGTTTTCCTTTTTTTTCTATCGGAGGGTTCCTAACTCTTTGGGATGGACTAATCCCTCCGGGCCCAGAAGGAAGCCGAGTAAACACCCATGTGACCCCTAGGTGGTAGTACTAGTGGACTCAACATTTGATTCCTGAAGAAGGGGGAATCGGGGGTCGATACCAAGACCTCTAGCTCCGGAAGAGGGAGGAACTGTGGTCCTGACCACTCGGCTAACCCCTTAATTGGGCAAGGACTTTGCGCCTCAGAAAGTGGAGAGGTCTTGTGTTCGACGCCCCCCTTCGTTGGCCACCTCCCCTAGGATTACTCGGTGCATGTGGATGGTACCCTAGGCTACAAAAAAGAAACCATTTGGGGATGGCAACAAGGGGGTTCTTGTAGGGTAAGCCCGAGATCCAACTCACATTTTCAAACCCGACCTGTCTAGTGATGGGTCATTACTATGATTCCAAACCCACTATGATTCCAAACCCGCCCTGAATGGATCCTGGTTGGGTCGGATTTAATACTGCAGGTTATTTTAATTATTGTTATAGTAAGAATAATTAAAACAAATTCGGGTGTCGCGAGGTAGGGCAGCCAAAACTCTAATTCAACTTGGATGTGAGTCCATAAACTCATGCTTACCCCAAACCACAAAAACCCACTACCAAACTCGCCCCTAATGAGGAGTCGTAGAGGCTCGCATATTAACTGGACCATTGCAAAAGCCGAGTTTCACATACTGTATATTCGATTTTTATATCGATCCAGTGACTTGCTCCCATCGACTGAGTTCCATGAGATTAAGAAAAATTGTCATAGGAGCATCAATAGAAAAATTCGAATGAGGTCAAGCTCCTTAAATCTAATTTGGTGTTAAGGCCAAATCATTTCTCTGTAAGCTTGATTATAGCTGAAGCAATTGTTGTCGTCAACCCTAACAACCACCTAATTAGAAGAACTTCAATCTTACATCTGAATTAAATCTCTTCAGCCTTATTCACCAACCATTGAAACCAAGAACTGAAGCAAAAGGCACAAGCTACAATTTAAATGACAAAACACCACATTTCCTGATAAAAACAAATGTTACCACTTGCAACTAAGGCACATGTTCATGTGCTTCTTACCAGTCCAATTCACATATTGTAAGTTAATTATAATAATCGATGAAAATAGTGGTTCATGAACCACCCCCCTCCCCTGTCATGACAATTGTCAATATATAAACACTTGTTATTAAAAAAGAAAGAAAAAGAAAAATAAAAAAAAAGAACTTAGCTTCTAGACAGACATTTGAATCCAAACAGAGTTGAAAAAAAAAAGAAAAACCTACATAATAATACACTTACCTAATCAGGACACCCAGGCTAAGCATCTCAACTTCCACTAAGTCAAAGCACATAATAAATCTTCATTGTTTTGTAAAATCCACAACTAATCCTCCTTCCTAAGCCCTAACCATCCAATGAATTTTTTGTTTTGTTTTGTCAAGTCTTTTTATTTTTTTTATTCCCTTTTATTTTCCAGGGCTGTCAAATTAGACAGTCAGGCTCAGACCCAGTTTCTGAATGGCCAAAATCGGCCACTAATTGGTCCCAATATCCAACCCATAAGCCCAACTCAAAAACGACCTTGAGAACAAGGTTCGAGTTGGCAATTCTGCCCCAGTTAATAAATGAACAAGGATTAGGCTTATGTCATCCTTACTATTCAACCTACAAAGTACAAACCCAATTTAAACGAGTCCCAACCAACTAATTGCACTACCTTGACAATCCAACCTGAACTCAACCTTTTTATTAAGGGCTTGTTTTGTTACCTCAGCCATGGGTTTGGGACCCAGTAGAAAGCCCACACAAGCGTTAAGATAGTCCACTCACGGTGTGAAAGAAGCACGCACACACGAAAAAAAAGCTCATATAAGTAGTTAGGTGAGAAATGCACGCAATTACACATTCTCAACATGTTTATTAAGGGCTAGGAGTAACAATTACAAGTTCAGCCAAATCTTACTCATGGTGCTCAACCTAACCCAACCCGCTGCGACCCATAGTCTAACTTGTTAGAATTGATAGTTTCCCAAAATGGAAAAATGCACTTAGGAAAAAAAAATGCTAGGCTTTTACTGCTGGGCCATCATTTGCTTGATTGGGACAGCGGCCCACGGGCCTGTTTGGTAAATGAGGAGTGAAGTAAAATGAAGTGGATTTTACATGTGGAGTGGAGTGAAGAGAAGTAGGTTGAAGTTAAATTAGATTACTTCACTTCGCTTTATTTAAATACTTATTTTGAAATTAAGGTTCGAAGTAGAATCCACTTTTACTTAAGGAAATGAAAATATTTAGAGTTGAAGTGAAATGGAGTCATGTGGCTCACAATATTATTTCTTTTATTAAGTCAGACTCATTCAAACATGATAAAGTTAAAATTTTAGACTATTAGGCCCATTTAACTTCCCTCTCCTCCAATTTTTTTTTTTCCTATCCAAACATACCCTTGTTAGGTGGGCCACATGAAAAAGTTCCTCACTAGAGTCAGTGAACATGTTTCCCTGCTTTACAAAACCCCATAAAACAGGAAGATTGGAATCAACGGATCTCCTTCATCTGCATTAAAATCCACTAGATGAACGGTCCAGATCGCATATTTTCTAATAAAGAAACACCACGCCTGCATTCATTTCCTCTACTAGCTTTCTACATCCCAATCCCATGCACATCTGGTCAGTCGTCACGAACCCATTTGGTCAGTCGCAGATCTCAATCGCCCACTTGGTGGCCTGTTCATCGAATCTAAGCCGTCCATCTTGTCGCCCCTCATATGTTGGCCATTTACAAAATAAAATACAGCGACTATGTAATCAAACTCTCCTATGAATATATATCAACACCATATCAACGGTCCAGATTAAAAAGTAGCAGAAGTCCTGAGCAAGTTGTCCGGGACCATCCATCGGCAGATTTCTTATGGTGGGCCATCGAAAACAGGGCCCACCATATGAACCGTCTGGATTCTCGGAACAACTACACAGATGGCAGCAAGTCGTGAGTCATGAGAAACTGAAAACAGTACATCTCAACGGACGGGACTGCTCTACTGTTCTTATGACTTTAACCAGTGCCGTGAAAAATGGATAAGGAGCAAAAGCAGAGCCTTCTTCTTTCATGGCATTTCTTTGATGATTCAACCATTTGCTTCTACAAAACAGGAAATCAAGTTAATGGGTCGTTTTCAAATCCTTGTTAAATTCTAGGGTCGAGATCGAAGTACCCAGAAGAGCTCTTCTTCATTTGAGCCACAGTTCTGTTAGTCTGTGATCTAAGTAAGGAAGAAGGGGAGAAAGAAGAAACAAAGAACGGGGAAAAAAAGATAGTTTTTTTCTGTAGCTTTGGAGAGATTCCTGTTCTGGGGTTCTTTCAAAATCAGTTTTTTCTGTAGCTTTGGAGAGATTCCTGTTCTGGGGTTCTTTCAAAATGCTGTATTTATTTATTTATTTATCTTGTTGATTTTCTCATACGGTAAATGCTGTTGGTTTACGGCGTTTATCGCATCGAATTTTGGTCATGGCGAGGCGTCATGGATGGCAGCTCCCAGCACATACACTTCAGGTATTTCTCTATCTCTTTGCTGTTTTGGTTTTTGTTTTTTCTATGTATGTTTACATTTTTTTTTTATTTTATTTTATATTGGATAGTATTTTCGGTCTGCATTGTTACATTACTCGTTTGATTCTAGGTAGTAAAAAAAATTGTGTTGGATTCAGCTAGGTGGGTTTATGGATGATTTTCTTTTGATTTAAGGTGAAATGGGATTTTACCAATTTTGGATTCTAGGTTGCTAGTTTTGTGTATTGTTGTTGTTGTTGCTTGCCATTATATTTATATTTATTATTATTAATATTTTGGGTACATAATTTTGCTTGTTATAGATTGGTAGTTTCTTGGTTTGTTCCAATGACATTGTAATCAGTGACTTCTGATGATTCTCTGCACATTATACTTAAGCGATTTTTCTTGTTTTACATTATTATTATTATTATTATTATTTAATTTCAAATTCCCTGATCAAGGTGTGATTTTTTGATTTTTTTTTTTTTTACCATGCTGTTGGTGTTGTGGGTTAATTTTTATTTATTAGAGGTAACTGATTTTCTTTTTGTATTGTTAAGCGTTTGTTTCTGTTTCATGATTATCATATGATGTTCTTTAATAGGATGCTGGCAACCAAAGTTAGTTTTGATGGTCAGCTGTGTTAGTAATTTGGGGTGGAAGAGGCACGCAAATAATGCCCTTCTATCAAGGCTTCCCGTTCCAGTTCTGCCTCAAGTTGCATATCACAACAAATAGTGTGTTTTTTTTATTTTTATTTTATATGTTCTATTGTTCTGCACTTCTGCAAATATATTCATTGCACAATGGGGCACATCACCCTAAAGTAATTCACCAGAAAGTGTTTCCTCCATAAATTATTGAATTATGCTGCTTCTAAGTAGAAACTATATATTTGAATATTTGATAATCTTCTTTGGTAACTATTGCTCCTTTGGTGTTTTAACATTTGATGCATCATGATCACATGTCTCTTTTTTATCCTAAGAAGTGGTGCAATATCATCATCATCATCTTCATTGTCTAATTTGTCCAAGGTTGTATGAATTTCGTACTTAAGTGCCTCTGGAAAAAGAAAGAAAAGGAAAGGAAAAAAGAGAGAAGAATTTGGTGCTTGAGAATGCAACTCTGCTTTGTGGGTCCATTTGATAATAAATTTAGTTATCAATACATTTATTGAGCATTGATGTGATCAAAATCAATCATAAAATACCGCAAGTGCACGGATGTCTAGATGAGACAGTGGCAAGAACGGGTCGAACCCACAGGGAGCTATTAAAGAAACTTTTAAATTAAGAAAACTAATTAACTAACAATTTAAGAAAAGTTTTGATTTCTTAGATAAAAAAAAGAACAACTAATTTAGAAATTCGAAATCTACCAATTAATGAAGATGATTAGAGCATAGGAATCCAATAAGCATCCACCAATTATTTATTAAGTAACCTTAACTTGTTCCAATTTTTACTTCAAATCAAAGACAAATCAATGTTTTTAATTTGGAAAATCTAACTTTTAAAATCCCTTTTTAATTATAAAAATCCAAAACTCAAGACTTCCTTCATCTCATAAAAGAATAAAAATAATTTAAGCACCACCCATCAAAAGTAAGCATAAACCATCAAAAGATCTAAATCCTAAGCATGACCTATCAAACCTAAGCATGAGTAGTCAAAAACTAATTTTTATTTTTAGAAATAAAAATAGAGATTTGCCTAGAGTACGAAGACAAGCCTATTAATCATTAAGCACATAATCATGGAACACAAATTAGAATTACTAAACAAATAAAAAGGAAATTACTTACCTTCATCCATAACTCTAATCAAGAAAATTAGCTCGCCATTGCAAAGAATGCTTCTTGATTTATCATTAAAAATTGCATCTTTACAACTTCTCCTTCACAAATTTTCTCCTTCAAAATATATCCTTGGACATGGCCCAAGGCTACCAAAAATAAAAATAAACTAATGGAAAAGAAGAAAGAAAAAGAAAGGAATAGGAGAGAGGGAGAGCTTTGGTCGTATGGAATATGTTATGGGTCTCCATCATGCCTCCTTTTATGCTTTTTGCAAACCCCTTTTAGTAAAGAAGTACTCTCCTTTTAGGTCTCCTTTTTCCTTCTTGGGCAAGGATTCTTTCTTGTTCTCCAAGCTCACTTCTTTCTTTGGAAAGACTTTTAAATTTGAGAGATCTCCTTGCCTTATTAGGTTTCTTGATGCATACACTTTCCTTGTACAATTCCAAGAATATATCTAAAAATTATATGATGATGTAAAGGGAATAAACTTCCCAAATATTGAGATTTCTTGCAATTCCCGCCTAAAACTGTAGCAGATAACTTCCCGAGGTCATATCTCCCTCAATATAGCTCTGATTTAGGCAATCTTGGGCTCTACGGATATCTACTCGAAAAGAGCTTTCCAATGGTGGCTAAATTGCGCTGATCTGACACTCGGTTTGAGAGTTATTGCCATTTTAAGTTGCTGCCCTTGAAAAATCCGGGAATAATTATGCAAAAATGGAAGCTTCTATGTTGGCATGCAATGGGGTGTGTGGGGCCCATGTTGGACTTCCAACCATGCTTGGACTCTCTCTTTGCTTGCTTATTTGACTTCTCTCTTCTCAAATTTCATCAATGTTGATTTGTCCTACAAATTGAAAGAGGCAATTTTAACATTAATCATATATAAGAAAATAATTATGAACCATGTATGGGACCCTACATTCCTAGTGATGCACCAAAATGACCAACTTTCCAAAAATAGCACATGGTGCCAAAAATAACAAGATATGTATTGATGAAACCAAAAGCCTAATTTTGGAGTGATAAATGAGATGAGAAAAACTTAATTTCAAAAAGTCATGCAATTCAATGAATTTTGATCAATTTTGACCATTTCTCCAAAAATATCCTCAAATGCATGTAATCATGAAATTAAATGCAATTTTATGCAGTTAAACCTAATTAAGTCCACAAATGCTAATGAAATGGTGACTTAATGACCTAGTTTTGTGGACTTATCAAGCATAGTTTACCATTAAGAAATTATATTGTGGTGAGAAGGTTCTTGTTATTTGTTGAAGATCATCGATGTCGTTGTGCCTGTAGTTATTACATCTCAGTAAAAGAACTTCCAAAATCCCGTTGTTGACTCTAGAATATCTAACATGATTAGCTTGTGATTTTGTTTCTTTGATCGGAAGTCACTGTTGCTATTATAGTTATAATTTCTTTGAATTTGGTTACATCATTATGTAGTCTTGCCAAAATCATAGATGAAGTTAAATGAAAAATAAATAAATAGCTGGCATAGACTCAACATAGTCTTGGATTTGGGAATAACACAAATTTGTGAATGATATGTTTTTTACCAACTTGCTTTGCAACCTGCACTGGCATTTATTTTTATTTTTAGTATGTTATATTTCATCTAGAAGCCTCTGATCCTCATTCTCTGCTTTTGTGGAGGACAGGTTGTTGCCATAACCGTATATTTCTTGCTTCTTGTTGCATTCTATGCGTTCTTTTCTCCATTTCTTGGAAAGGATTTATATGAATATGTGGCAATAGCTGTTTACTCTACGGTGGTGAGTACTTTGTGCTGGGAACACATTATTATTTTATGCATTTCCTTCCTATGTCATCAATTTATCAGTGTATCTGCTCCACAATTTCCTTATTTTCGTGGGTTTTTCAGGCTCTTGCAGTGTTTGTTCTCTATGTTAGATGCACAGCTATCGATCCCGCTGATCCTGGAATATTGATGACCTTTGATGAGACACTAGCCCATCGCTCACGTGATAAGGTTGATTTGCCTGGTAAGTGGTTGACAATTATATTTTGGTAAGATGGCTTTCATTAATACTGATGAGTCAGGCCCTAGTGGCCCAGTCCGTCATGACCCAAAGCCTAGATTAATGGAGATCCGTTTGGTCCAATGGAGTCCGGGCCCAAATCCATGATGCCCGGCCACGTCATAGCAACCTGGGTCGCTTCGGAAGTAGTCAGGCCACGTCCCGCTTTTACCAAGTCCTGCGGAGAATATCCCAACTGCCTCGCCAGTCGAGGACACCTCAAAGGCTCCTCGTGAACGGCGCTATAAAGTCGTCCCCATCTGTTTGGGGAAGACTATAAATTAAAGAGCCTCTCGGTACTTGAGGGGCAAGCAAGATTCTCTCTTCTACACTCTCCTAAGTTTGTAATCTCTGAAACACTTGAGAATTAATATATCCGACGACCTCTGCCTTTCCGAAAGTGGACGTAGGTCACACTGACCGAACCACTATAAATCTCTCTCTCCACATTAATTACTTATTAACTGACCGGTGGTGTGCGAAGTCATTTTCTGCATCATCAGTTTGGCGCCGTCTGTGGGAATCGACTAAAGTTCTCACGTCAGAATCTTTCTCTCTTAAAAATTATGGTGATCACCACAAGATCTACAAGACGACCAGAGGATGATCTCTCGTGACAAGGCGAAGGTGATCCTCCACCGACGAATCCTGCCCCAAATGCCCCTTCTCCCACTCCACAACAGATGTTGGAGACCATGCAGCAGCTGGTGACACAAAACCAGCAGATCCTACAGCTCATGCTCACAGCAGGGCAGGGAGGAGCACAGTTTGGAGGAGCACCGCAAGGAGCACTGCGCCCGGGGCACCCAAGGGCTCCACGCCTGGGAGCTCCTCCCCCGGGCGCCAATCCCACACAGGGTGCCCATCCACATGGGCGCCCAAGGGTTTCCTCTGGGCGCCCCTTTTGGGGTTACCCTGGGGGCTAGGGGAGCACATCACGAAGGACCTCCTCCTCTCAGTGGAGCCCAGTTTGGAGGATTCCCACCTCCGGGGGGAGCAAGTCATGGAGGACTTCCACCTCCGGGGGGAGCACATCATGGAGGACCCCCACCTACTCCCTCTGCTTCTAATGGGGAGGGTCCTAACTTTCAAGAAGAGGAAAGTGAAAACCAAAATATAGAGGAGAGCTACTTCAATGATCATTCCAGAGGAGCCCCAAATCGCTGGGATGAGAAGATCAAGGAAATACAGAATCAACTGGGTGATGTCTTCAACGCCATGAGGGCGTAGGCACCGCAAACAGTGGATTACCTAGTTGGGCGGACGGACACACCGTTCAAGCCCGATGTGGTGAACTACCCGCTTCCTCAGAAGTTCAAAATGCCGTCGATGGAGACCTTTGATGGAACGAAGGATCCATTGGACCACCTGGAGACTAACAAAACCATAATGCAGCTACATAATATCCCTGACGAGGTTATGTGCAGGGCATTCCCAACCACCCTGAAGGGTTCCCCCCGGCAGTGGTTTGCCAACCTAGCCCCAGCCTCCATCGCCATTTTTGGGGAGTTGAGCAAATCTTTCGTGTTACACTTTATTGGAGGGCGCCGCCACCAGAAGCCTGCCATGCACCTACTTAGTGTAAAGCAGGACAAAAATGAGAGCCTCAAGAGCTACCTCACTCGTTTTAACGAGGAGGTACTTCAGGTCGAAGAGCCCGACGACAAAGTGACCATGACAGCCTTCTTGGGAGGCCTCCGCTCATCGAGTTTCCTCTTCTCAGTGATGAAGCGCCAGCCAAAGAGCATGCCAGAGCTACTAGCAAAGGCCCAGAAGTATATGAATGCTGAAGACATTACCAGGGCTAGGCGAGGTGAGTCCTCCAGATCAAGGGACAAGGGAAAGGAGCGGGACAGAGACGAAAAGAAGGAGACAAGTAACAAGCGAAGCAGGACAGAGAGGTTACCTGTCAGAGACCGACTCGGTCCTGCTCTGCAGAGAGACCGACAAGCATTCACCCCCGTCAATGCCGCTATTGAGCACATTTTGCTCCAAATACAAGATGACCCAGCCATAAAATGGCCTGGAAAGATGAAGTCCCCTCCAAACCGCAGGAATTCAGCCAAATACTGTCGCTTCCATCGCGACCATGGCCATGACACCGACGATTGCTATGACCTCAAGAGGCAGATTGAGGATCTTATTCAACGTGGTCACCTGCGCCAGTATGTTGCTGGTAGAGGGCAAGCACCACCACCTCACAATCTGAAGGACCAGCAGCCCATTGAGGAGATCCGAACCATCTCGGGAGGACTAGCAGAGTCTCTCTCAGCCATGAAAGCCCATGCCAGAAGGGCGAGGCATCCTGATGAAGCACGCCCATCCAAGGCGCCTAGGCATGGCGCTAGCGAGACCATATCCTTCTCAGACAAGGATTTGGAAGGGATCCTGCACCCCCATGACGACCCTCTGGTGCTCACCATGACCATCGCCAATTTCCAGGTACGTAGGATCTTGGTGGATAGCAGCAGCTCTGCGGATATCCTATTCGCAGAAGCTTATGACCAGTTGAAGCTGGGTCGGGAAAGACTGCAGCCTATCAAATCCCCACTTATTGGGTTCTCAGGGGAGAAGGTGTATCCCCTTGGGGCAATCACATTGCCTGTCACAGCCGGGGCAGCACCCCGAAGCTCCACTACAATGGTGAACTTCCTGGTGATAGACTGCCCGTCCGCTTACAACATCATGACGACCTGCCCTTAATGCATTAAGGGCCGTCCTCTCCACCTATCATCTCATCCTCCGCTTTCCGACCATGAATGGAGTGGGGGAGGTCAGGGGAGATCAGGTTGCAGCAAGAGAATGTTACGTCTCCTCAATGAAGACCAAAAAGACGTAGGAGGCGTTACAAGTCAAAATCTTGGACCCGAGGGATGACGCCTCCATAGAGAGAGGGGAACCAGTTGAAAAACTTACCCCGGTGGCCTTAAATGAAGAACAGCCTGACAGAAGAGTGTACATTGGCTCTTCTCTTTCAGAAGATCTGGTCTGCCATTTAACAGATTTTCTGAGAATGAATATGAACGTTTTCGCATGGTCACATGCGGATCTTGAAGGGATTGATCCCGAAGTCGCCACTCATCGCCTCAATGTTGACCTCCGCCACAAGCCTGTTCGACAAAAGCTAAGGGGCGCCTCCACTAAAAGGGCCCAAGCAATGGACAAAGAGGTCGGGAAGCTAATAGAAAATGGAGCGGTCCGAGAAGTAGCATATCCCGAATGGCTATCAAATGTGGTGATGGTGACAAAAGCCAATGGGAAGTGGCGCCTCTGCGTCGACTTCACTGAACTTAACAAGGCATGCCCAAAGGACAGCTATCCGCTGCCGCGGATTGACCTCCCCATCGACGCCACA
This sequence comes from Umbellularia californica, assembly GCA_028538565.1. NCBI lineage: Eukaryota > Viridiplantae > Streptophyta > Magnoliopsida > Laurales > Lauraceae > Umbellularia > Umbellularia californica. The sequence continues at coordinate 71,860,558 of JAPQWN010000007.1, read as the reverse complement.
GCAGGACATGAACTTCTCTCCTTTCTGGATGCCTATTCTGGATACAACCAGATCAGCATGCATCCCCCAGACCAAGAAAAGACGTCGTTTATCACTCCGAAGGGGACCTACTGCTACAGGGTCATGTCCTTCGGGCTGAAGAACGCAAGTGCAACCTACCAGCGCCTAGTGAACAAAATGTTTCACTCCCAGATTGGGCAAACAATGGAGGTTTATGTGGACGACATGCTGGTGAAGAGCTTCACTGCAGCGGATCACATCGACCATCTTCATGAGACCTTCAATGTTGTCAGGGCCTATCACATGAAGCTGAACCCTGAGAAATGCGCCTTCGGCGTGGGATCGGGAAAGTTCTTGGGCTTCATGGTCAACCAGAGGGGAATTGAGGTGAACCCTGATAAAATCAAAGCTATACTCGACATGAAGTCGCCCACTTCCACCAAGGAGGTGCAGCGCCTCAATGGAAGAATTGCAGCGCTCAATAGATTCGTCTCCAAGTCTGCAAATAAGTGTTTGCCTTTCTTCAAAATTCTCCGAAAGGCTTTCGAATGGGGACCTGAGGCTGAGGAGGCCTTCCAGAAGCTTAAAGCATACTTGGCCGCACCTCCTCTCTTTTCACATGCTGTGCACCGGGTGAGGTGTTATATTTGTACCTCTCTGCTTCCCCCTTAGCAGTTAGCTCTGTTCTGATCAGAAATCATGATGGTGTGCAAAGGCCCATCTATTATGTCAGCAGAGCATACCGAGGAGCCGAGATCAGATACTCGGGGTTAGAAAAACTTGCGCTTGCCCTCATCTCGACTGCCAGGCGACTACGGCACTATTTTCAGAGCCATACTGTCGTGGTCGTCACCAATCAGCCCTTGAAAAGAGTCTTGGCAAAGGCGGATGTATCCGGGAGACTCCTCAAGTGGGCAGTGGAACTGGGCATGTTTGACGTCCAGTACCAACCAAGGGTATCCATCAAGGCACAAGCGCTGGCAGATTTTGTAGCTGAGTTTACATATGCAGAAAGTGAACCCACCACGTTGCTGCTGTCGAACCCAGAAGTACAAGTCAACCTAACACCTGGCGAGGACACCCGGAAGGGCGCCCAGACAGCAGCGGGTGCCCAGACAGTAGTGGGTGCCCAGGCCCAGGTAGTGGGCTCCCAGACAGCAGTGGGCGCCCAGACTTCCTCAATGGGCGCCCAGACCACTCCGGGCGCCCAGACCCCTCCCGGCGCCCTGCCATCCTCAATGGGCGCCCAGATCCCTCCGGGCGCCCAGACACCTTCAGGAGTTTTTTCACTGCCACTTTGGAAGTTGTATGTTGATGGCTCGACAACCAGTGAAGGAGGCGGAGCGGGACTCATTCTGATCAGCTCTGATGGTACACCCATCAAATATGTAGTGAAGCTGCACTTTGTTGCCACAAACAATGAAGCAGAATATGAGGCCCTCCTCTCTGGCTTGAGATTGGCAGCAGAAATGGACGCTCGGTCCCTCGCGGCCTATAGTGATTCTCAATTAATAGTGAACTAGGTAAATGGAGAATTCGAAGCAAAAGAAACAAAAATGCAGGAGTATGTTGGCATGGCGAAGAAATTGGTCTAGCAGTTTCAATACTTCCAAATCCGTCATATCCCAAGAGGGGATAACATGGCCGCAGATGCACTCGCCAGGCTCGCCTCATCCTTGGAGGCCTCATTTGCAGAGCCAACGCTCATCGAGCACCAGTTTGAGCCAAGTAAGTTGGATGTGGACACCGCAAACATCAATTGTACAACGGCTGAATCAAACTGGATGACCCCCATAAGGGCATACCTCCAAGAAGAAACAGTACCAGATGATCCCCTGGAGGCCAAGAAGCTTAGAATGAGAACTTCTAAGTTCACCCTCTTACAAAATGTACTCTACAAGAAGGGTTACTGCTTACCATTGCTACGCTGCCTTTCGCCAGAAGAAGCTGACTATGCCCTTAGAGAGATTCACGAAGGAATTTGTGGGAATCACTCTGGAGGACGCTCCCTCGCCCACAAAGCGCTTAGGCAAGGGTATTTTTGGCCGAGCATGGTAAAAGACGCCAAAGAGTTTGCCAAAAAGTGTGACAAATGCCAGCGCGTCGCCACTGTGCCAAGGCAGCCATCAGAGGAACTGACGACCATTGTGAGCCCATGGCCTTTTTCCTAATGGGGCATTGACATCCTGGGCCCCCTTCCTTTGAGCAAAGGACAGTGTAAGTTTGTGGTCGTCGCCATCGACTATTTCACAAAATGGGCGGAGGCAGAACCCCTAGCGAAAATAACAGACTCGAAGGTAAAGGACTTTGTCTGGAAAAACCTAGTCTGCCGCTTCGGGATACCTCACGCCATTGTCAGTGACAATGCCAAGCAGTTCGATAATAAGCTCTTTAATTCTTTCTGCTCCGCCCTTCAAATAAAGCAGCCTCATTCCAGCCTGGCACACCCATAGGAGAATGGGCAGGCAGAAGTCATGGTGAGAACAATTCTCCGTAACTTAAAGACAAGGCTCGAAAGAGCGAAGGGTCTTTGAGTTGATGAACTCCAAGGAGTGTTATGGGCCTATCAAACTACGCCAAGAACTCCTACCGGGGAAACTCCTTTCTCTCTCTCTTATGGGACTGAGGCAGTCATCCCTGTTGAGATAGGAGTCCATTCCCTAAGAGTCCACCACCACGACCCCGTCACCAACGAGGAAGGACTTCGCCTCAACCTCGACTTAGTAAAGGAGGCAAGGGAGATGGCTGTGGTCCGCAACGCGAAGTACAAGCGACGCATGGCGAGGTACTACAACTCGAGGGTAAAGCCTCATTCCTTCCAACCGGGAGACCTAGTCCTCAAAAAGGTGATCATCGCTACAAAGGACTCTCGCGAAGGAAAGCTGGGACCAAACTGGGAAGGGCCCTACCTCGTCACAGAAGTAGTGAGGCCAGGGACCTACAGGATCCAGAATTCTGATGGAAAGGCCTTACCTCATCAGTGGAACGCGGAACATTTGAAGAGGTACTACCAGTGACATTTTATGAGAGTCAGTGTATGAGGGTTTGGGGCTTAATTTTATTTCTACTTTGTCAATGTTGTTTCAAGCAATGGATGAATAAAACATGCATTTTATGATAAAAAGATCCTTGCATTCCCAAAAGTTAGGCTTAAAGCCTTTATAAAAGTCAGGTTACAGATTGCCTTTCTTAAAAAAAAAAAAAAAAAACAGCAGAGCAAAAGTCCCCTATCCTCTAATCACTCTCATCCCCCTCCTCATCGTCTCCTTCATCCTCCTCCTCATCCTTCTCGGCATCATCAGAGCTGCCACTGCAATCATCATCAGGCGCCTCAGTTGGCAAGAAGCCTGAGAGGTCAATGTCCGGGAAAGCAGCAGAAATCTTTCCTCGGAGCTCATCATAGCCGTTGATGAAGGCATCAACGAGGCCATTCTCAAGGTCCTTCTTAGCCTGGGCAGCCCTCTCCTCAGCCTGAGAAGCCCTCGTGTGCCGCATTCATCTCTGTCTCCACAGCAGTCTCTCTGAGCAGCACCCTCTCACAGGTCTCTGCAAGCTCAGCCTCACTAAGCGAAGCCCTCTCGCGGGCCTTCACAAGCTCAACCTCTGCCTTGGCCGCCCTCTCGTGGGCTGCTGAGAGCTCAGTATCAAGCTTGGCCGCCCTCTCGCGGGCTGCTGAGAATTCAGTATCAAGCTTGGTCACCCTCTCGCGGGCCGCCATAAGATCAACCTCGGAAGCCTTACTAGCAGCTTGAAGAGCGGTAATCTTTCCTTTAGCAGCGAAGAGCTCCTTTTGAACAGTCTCATTCTCCCGTTTCACCTGAATGTAAGATTGGGCCCTTGACAACAAGCAGACAGATGCAGTAGAGGCCTAAAAAGATAAGGGACAAAGGAAATGAGACAATACATAAAACAAAAAAGATGAAAGTCTGGAGAAAAGGGAAACAGTAAACCTTTACTTGAGCCAGACCTTCCAGAAACGTGTTGATAACTAGGGCTGTTAATCGAACTGAGCTATTCGAGCTCGGCTTGTTTTGGGCTCGTTCGAGCTCATTCGAATATTATAAACAAGCCAAGTATGAACACAATTTTAGGCTTGTTTATAAACGAGCCGAGCTCGAGCTCGAATTCGAGCTGCTTGACAGGCTTGATTAAGCTTGATATTTTTTACCTAGTTTTACTATTATTTTTTAGTGGTCCAATTATAGCCGTCCATTCCAAACCTCTACTGAGATCCAACGGTGATGTCCATGGAGAAGCTGATTATGAATTTGTTATGTTGTGTTAAGTGGTGTTGAATTTTGTTAAAATTCAAGCCTGTTCGCAAGCCTAAATTCGATTTCTTTGGTCAAGCTTTATACGAGCTAGAGCTCGGATTCGAGCTTGTTAACAGAAAACGAGCCTAATCAAGCCGAGCTTGAACTTTTCATTTTTTAGTCAAGCCGAGCTCGAGCTAGAAAAAAAGCTTGATGTTCGAGCTCAAGCTGAGCTTGAACATCTTCCTAAAATGTCAAGCCGAGCCTGAGCATGGTGATGCTTGTCGAGCTTGGCTCGATTATCACCCCTATTGATAACCCCCTCGGTGCCCAAGGCATTAACCTGACAAACCTCGGGCGGCAACACAAATCTCCCTAGCCTTTCCCGAATCGCCCGCGGGTTGCCCAGCATGGGATCAGCCCCAGTCCGTACCCCTGTGGAAGTACCCGCGCGCGGAGGACACATTTGAGGGGCAGAACGTGTAGCCGGAGAGGAAGACTGCGGAGCAGCAGTCTTAGCTGAGGAGGTCGCTGCCTGGAGAGACACCACAGGAGATGCCACCCGAGGGAGATGCACCCGAGGCCCCGCACGAGTCACTGGTGGAGAGGTCCCTGGAGAGGTGTCATCTATCCTCGCCACCTTGGAGGGAGGAGTACTCCTACCAGACAGGCGAGCCTCAATCGCCCTTCTGTTTACGGCTGCAGAAACAAAAGTGTTATTTGGGTACGGAATATTAGGTAAACACACAAAACATTGCTAAAGTTGAAATGACTTACCTTTTCGTTTTGAAGTCGATCCCGTAGGGGGTCCGCTAGTCCTACCCAAAGAAGAGGAGCCCGGAGGTGGTCCACTAGTCCTGCCACTCTCCTTAGGAAGGAGAACTCCCAAGTCCTTGTCAAGGTGATCTCTCACCGCCTTCAGCTTGCGCTCCTGCTCCGTGGAGAGTACGGGAGGATCTGTAAAGGTACAGGACAGTGAGCACATGCATAAAATAAATAAATAAATAAAACAAGAAAGCAATCAGAAGACGTACCAAGTCTCTTGGCGTCAATCCATCGTGTGGGTACCAATGGTCAATCTGACTCAGCAACCCACTCTCCACCGATGAAGAAGAAGCGAGATTTCTAATCGTGACAATTGGAACGCAATCCCGTGAGCAGCTTGCCGCCCCTAGGGGTAAAATAGTACCATCCCCTGTTAGGGGCTGGGGACTCGATCAAACTGTAGGCAGCATGAAACTCTAGAGGAGAAGCGTCCTCTTGATGTACTCTCCTCCACAGTGCAAGGAAACCGAGCAGAACTCTCCAGCCGTTGGGTGCTAATCGCCCCGGAGTTAAGGAAACGGCAAATGGGGGAGGATATTGGAAACCTTAACCCGGCCTCGATCATCTCCTCATAGATGACAACGTCACCAGAAGAATCATCACAAGCTGGCTCGTCCGTTTCGGCCCGGCGGCACAGCACAGTAGGAGGGATACAAACAGCAATCCTCAAAAGGTCACCGTCAATTTTGAGTACACTGAAAATAGTGCTCACCTTAGATCCGGCATCCTCAACAATAACTTTTCCTCGGTACTTTTTGGGACGACGTAAAATTCTGCTGGATACATTACTAGGACCTGCGCCCGCGCCCGCAGGCCCCCGCTCGCACGCTGCCGCCGCCGAACACGTCGACCTCAAGCCTGCCTGGGCGCCTCCGTGCTCGCCACAGCCACGCCCGTGAGCCCCGCAGCACTCACAACCGCCTGCCGGGCGCCGGCGCCGGGCGTCGCGGTCTTCCTCACGCCCTCCTGGGCGCACGTGCCCGAGCATGTCGCACCGACGCCAGCCGCGCCCAGGCCTGCCGCTTCCGCTCGACCTGCTGCGGTCATCCCCGCATTCGTCGCGCATGCCGCACCGGAAACCACCGCGCCAGCAACTGAACTCCCGCCCGCCTGGGCGCCTGGCGCCGCCATCGCGCCCGCAGCACCAGCACCAGCCCCTGCACGTGCTGCGCCCGCCCGGGCTGCCTCACCGGCGCCCGCAGCACCATCGACCAACGCCCCGGCGCCGCCCACGCCCGCCGCACCTGCGGGGTCCACACGGCTTCCATCGCTCGCCTGGGCGACGTCCACACCACCTGCGCCAGACCATGTGACTTCCCTTCCCACGGGGGCTGCCGTGCCCGGCGCCGCTGCCAGGCCGACGTCCGCCCGGATCGCAGCGCCCCCACCGCCTGCGCCAGCTCGCGTAGCGTCCCTGCCAGCCGGGGTTGCCGTGCCCGGTGCCGCTGCCAGGCCGACGTCCACTCGGGTCGCAGCGCCCCCACCGCCTGCGCCAGCCCGCGTAGCGTCCCTGCCAGCCGGGGCTGTCGTGCCCGGCGCCGCTGTTAGGCTGGCGTCCGCTCGGGTCGCAGCGCCCGCACCGATGCCCGACCGGGCGGCAGCTGCCTCTCCCGCCCATGCTGCCGAGTCCGATGCCACCCCCTTGCTTGCTGCAGACCGGTCCACTGCAGTTGCAGGCAGTGGACTGTCTCTTACTTTCTTCTTCTCATGGGCTAATCCCCTTTCACTTGGATGCTCCATTGAAAGATGGAAAAAGTGAAATGGTCAGTGCAAAAGGTATTAAAGGTGAAGAATGACGATGGGTTCTCTTGGGAATGGGAACAGAAGAATGAAGATGGGTCCTCTTAGGAATGGGAACAGAAGAATGAAGATGGGTCTTTTCTTTTGGGAAGGGGAATAGTTGAAGAAGATGGGTCTCTTCTCTTAAAAAGGGATTTTATTGCCTAGGGTTTCAAAAGCCCCAAACTAAAAATAAGAGGAGTCCCACACTAAAAGGACTCTCCCAAAATCCTTCTCCTCAGGGCCTGGGAGGAAAACAAGAAGCTGGCAAGGAGAGGAACGCGGCAAAAATTATTTGAATGGGAAAGAAGCTTGGATATTCAAAATGCCCCCCTTTCAAAGTTTCTTTGGGCGTGGGGCATTGAGGGGCAAATGATGAGTCAGGCCCAAGTGGCCCAGTCCATCATGAGCCAAAGCCTAGATTAATGGAGATCCGTTTGGTCCAATGGAGTCCGGGCCCCAAATCCATGATGCCCGGCCACGTCACAGCAACCTAGGTCGCTTCGGAAGTAGTCAGGCCACGTCCCGCTTTTACCAAGTCCTGCGGAGAATATCCCAACTGCCTCACCAGTCGAGGACACCTCAAAGGCTCCTCGTGAACGGCGCTGTAAAGTCGTCCCCATCTGTTAGGGGAAGACTATAAATTAAAGAGCCTCTCGGTACTTGAGGGGCAAGCAAGATTCTCTCTTCTACACACTCTCCTAAGTTTGTAATCTCTGAAACACTTGAGAATTAATATATCCGGCGACCTCTGCCTTTCCGAAAGTGGACGTAGGTCACACTGACCGAACCACTATAAATCTCTCTCTCCACATTAATTACTTATTAACTGACCGGTGGTGTGCGAAGTCATTTTCTGCATCATCAAATACCATAGATTCACACATCATTCTCTCCAGCCTGTGGATGCTGCCACACACATGGATGTCAAACATATAGCTACTTCCAACCAGCACATCAGGAGGGACCTGCACAAAAATATGTTTGCTTCCATGTATACTGCATGTGGACCATTGGTCATGATATTTTCCAGTTATCGATTTATTTTAACTGTGGTCTTTGTGAATTGTAATGATCAGTGTAGCCCAATTTTGTAGGCAGAAACATCCACAGTGGGGCCTACCTTTGGTAAGCTACCTTGTCGTGTGCAGCTGCCTGGAAACAATATGTGAAAGAATAACTGTTCTAAATTTTCATTTTTGATTTCTTGAAACAATAGTGAAAGACTTTTGGTTTGAAATTAGGGGATTCAGCCTCTCTTGAAGAACCGAGCAAGCTAAGCTTAAACACTGCAGAAAAATCTGTTAAGCATCGCCCCTTTTCCTGCTTGAAGATTGGTGGCTTCTTTTGTGGTTTTCTTGTTAAAGATGATTGCCGCAGTGATGAAGTTACAAGCCAGCAACAAGCCAACGAAGAAGATGCTTTGTTCTGCACTTTGTGCAATGCAGAGGTACATAAGAACAAGGATAACATAAGTTTCTAACTTGCTGCTGCGCATATGCATCTGAATTACCTTTATTACAACTGGTAAATACTTGTCACAGAATGGTTTCTAATGTGCATCTGAAGTACCTATATTACAATTGGTAAATACTTTTCACAGAAGGGTTTCTAATGTGCATCTGTAATACCTTTATTACAACTGGTAAATACTTTTCGCAGAATGGTTTGTTATTCCTTCTACTCCTTGTTAGGGCTAGCATGGAATTTGGAAATTGCATTGGATATGATACTGTTTTCTGACTTTTCTTCTTCAAATAAATAGTGGTACTAGGCTTTGAGAGTGATCTGGAGGCTTGAAGCACAAAAATCAGGAAAAAACAAAAAAAGAGAAAATTCTCAAGACTCTCACCTATTTAATCTGTACCTACTATTGCCCAAAATCCCTCACAACATTCTATCTGTTCTGCTAAAATATTTGAACTGCTTGCATTTTATACATCTAAAACCACCATTGTTTAAACTGTGTGAAATTGTAGCTTATCTGAAACCTGTTAAATTAGTTACTTTTTCACTGATTTGGAAGATGGACATGTCCTTGTTATTAAACAGCAGCTAGCACTGTTCTTAAGTTTTTTGGTTTGCACAATCTGTCTGTTTGGATTGCTTTTTGAAAATTTATATCTCTGTCTCTCTGACATTGGAAGTTTCATTTCTCCTCTTGCGAGGAGACAGATATTTTTGGCACGCGCGCGTATACACACACAACACAGATAAAATCTAAGCCACAACCATTATCTTTCCTTCTAAGTTTCTGTACATTTTGGTTAGTTCCAAAATGAAATGTTACATTTGGTGGGGTGATGAATTTGGTTGGAAAAAGCAGACAACCATATCCCACCAAGTGTCCTCTTGGATTTCTGCATCCTTCTCCTTCCAAATGCACAATAGAACTGACGACCTGTGAAAAAGTCTTGGAGATCTATTGTTGTATCATTATTCTGATAAGACATGTTCATCCATATATGAGAGCGGCTGTCTTATTTGTTAGGTGCGCAAGTTTAGTAAACATTGCAGATGTTGTGACAAATGTGTTGATGGATTCGATCATCATTGCCGGGTATGTAAGCATTGGTTGAGTTTAAAATTTTCCTTCCACTTTCTTTGTATATAGTCACTTAGATCATGGTATTAATAGCCTCTCTCTTTCTTGTGCAGTGGTTGAATAATTGTGTGGGGAGAAAAAATTACATTACATTTCTTTCCCTTATGGCTGCAAGTCTTATTTGGGTTAGTCTGAGAAAGATTATGTTTGGTGAATTTTTAGAATGAATTTCTGTAGCCTTGACACCTTTTTGTATATATTGATCAGTTGATTTTAAGCTGATTAAAAAACTTATTTTTAATGTTTTATTCTGACACAGCTTACGGTTGAATTTGGAGTCGGCGTTGCAGTTCTTGTGCGGTGCTTTGTTGATAGAAGGTCCATTGAAAGTGAGATAGTCGATAGACTTGGAGAAGGGTTTTCTCGGACCCCATTTGCTACTGTGGTGGTATGTATTGACAATCTTTTGTGTTAACCTTGTCCATCTACTTCTGACTTTCTCATGTGTTGGAGTTGTCCTTATTGCTTTGTAGTTTCAAGGCATGATTTTGAACTTCATTGATGGTTTTTCATTACATCATTTTGTACTCATTTCTAATTAAGCGTCTTTCTGGTGCACATAAGATTTTTTATTTTTATCATTTTGCAGGGGATGAAAAAATCCTTCAAATGTTCATTAATTTATTAAAATTATCAACCAGGTGCTGTTTCCATGTGCTTGTTCACTTCTGCCTTGAAAACGTTGGTTTGGTCAGTTTGAAACTGATGGGTATGCTTTTGTTTAGTGATGATATGTATGACACTTGATCTTAGCCATATTTGAACTACAATATGCAAATGTGGTATGCATATGCTTTTTACCATCATCTATTACCGGTTGGGAAACAAATTCAAGAGAAAAGTTTCTTTTAAAATAATGTGAAGCATGAAGTTGGGATCGAGTGATAAACCTTTGAGACTCAAATGGGGAAGTACCGAAGTAGACTATGGAAATGGAACATGTGAGAGACATTTAAGAAGTGATCGAGAAGTGAACTATAAATACATGGAAAACATTTGAATTTGTGTTATGTGTGTGAGGGTCTGGATAGATCATCAGTAGGTCCCGGTATTAAAGACTGTAAATAGAACCCTGATTACCTTGTTACCTGGAGGACCCAACCTGAGAAAAGCCAGGTTCAGACAACTTTCGGGCTTGATTGATGATCATGTCCTGCTAGCCAAAGAAAGAAAATCAATTAAGGGAAGAAACATGTATAATAATAATAAATAAACAAATAAATAAAAGAGATTTGAGACAACATTTTGGCTAGCTTGTTGATTGGCACTTCCCACTTAGAAGGTCCCAGACTATGTCCTGCGTGCCTGTCCCCAGAAAAAGTGAACAAAGTACCACTCATATAACATATTGCTTCTTTCTATTGTAACCTTTTCCCTTGCTTCTAAAATTCTCTGTGTCATATAGAAAATATTTTCTTGTATGCTTTTCTAATTTCCGTGATTCTCGTGTCAGGCCCTTTGTACAGCTGTTTCTTTGCTCGCTTGTGTGCCTTTGGGGGAACTATTTTTCTTCCATCTGATACTGATAAGAAAAGTGAGTTCCATAAAGCTTTTCTCCTCTACTGTCTCTTCCATGCCTCCGGTGACTCCTGCAACTATATGCAATATAAACATTTCTTCGTTTCTCTTGTAGGGTATTACAACATATGAGTACGTTGTTGCTATGAGAACGCAAAGTGAGGCCCCAGGACCATCTGTCAATGATGACCCACAAAGTGTACCATCTTCACCCAGTGGCTCAGCTGCGACTGCCATGAGCATGGGAAGTTCTCTGAAGTTGCAGTATAAAGGTGCTTGGTGTACTCCTCCAAGAATTTTCGTGGACCATCAAGTATGTATCTGTGGTATTTTATTTGGTTTTTAGATTTTAAGTAGTAAATTTTTTGGATTCTTAGATTAGGCCTCATTGGTGGAAGCCTGGAATCCTCTACCTAACATGCCATGCATCATGTGGCTTTCAATCTTGTCCTTACCGTCAAATACTTCCATGACACTATCAAGATTCACTTTTCCAAAACCAAATTTTGTCTTTTTTGTAGTTTTCCGTTTCTGAATTAAGATATTCTAAGCTGAGGTCTTGGACATTCTTCCTATCAAAAAGAGAAACAGAATTAAGAAAGAAAAAAAAAACTTGAGGTCTCTGCTATGTTGGAAAGCGTTCTTAGTCTAATATTCCTACAATAGTACAGGCAGGGACTCACCTTTTGGTAATATAAGCCAAAGTTCTTGTAGGTCCCACCATGGAAGACTTTATGTGCGTCACTGCAAAGTTCTTTCTGATCTTATAGTTAATTTTTTTTCATATTTTAAGTCCTCTAATATTATTTTTATCTAGGTACTCCTTGGGTTCTTCTTTTCCCTTACGTTAGCAGCAATTCTATTTTTGTTTACATGGATCATCCGGGGGGCATTCCATGGATGGACCTAGGCCAAATTTGAATTGTTTGAGAAATTCTTACTCTTCATTTGTAGATGTTGAGGAAAATAAAAGGAAAGGTGAACAAATTTTAGTTGATTTTTCATTTACAACCCAGTTAATTTTATCCCAAAAGCTACTCATAATGGACAGTTGGAATCTTAGGATTGTCCGGCCAGAGTCATTTTGGCCTCTAGCACTAAAGGTATGACACAGTTAATGGTAGTTTATCTCATTTTATACTGTAGTTCTTGTGATGAACATTTTAAATACTAAAAGAAACCTCCCACTCTTGCTCTTGTTTTGTCTATGGTTTAGACCATCTGCATTTAGCTTTATTGTCGTCATTAATTTTTTCCCTTTAATGAGCAGCGAATGGGTCTTTCCTGTAGCTGATTGGATGACAGTTAATGGTAGTTTATCTTATTTTATACTGTATTTCTTGTGATGAACATTTTAAATACTAAAAGAAACCTCCCACTCTTGCTCCTGTTTTGTCTATGGTTTAGACCATCTGCATTTAGCTTTATTGTCGTCATTAATTTTTTTTCCCTTTAATGAGCAGCGAATGGGTCTTCCCTGAAGCTGATTGGATGACCATGTTTCATGAAGTTACAGAATTGCTCTTTTTTTCACTAAACTCCCAGCAGCTACTGATTGATTTAACCGATCAAAAAATGCTACCAATTGATTTAGATAGTGTAGGAGATACTGCACATTCCATTTGGAGCCATTTATTATTATACAGACCAACATTTTGGGACATTCCGCTAGCTTTTAACATGGGCCATCACCTTACTAACAGGATGAGATAATCCCACATCTGGGACCGGGACGCGTTCCATCAACGGTTGATCCAGACGCTGTTGAAACATTTGAAAAAGGGAAAAAGTTATCCAAACGTCCAGTCAAAATCAGCGCCTGGAAGCTTGCAAAGCTGGATTCCAATGAAGCAATAAGAGCTGCAGCCAAAGCTAGAGCATCGTCATCAGTGCTCCGACCTATTAATTCACGTCATCAATATGACTCCGATCAAGGCTCAGGAAGCAGCACCATCAGTACAGATCATGGTTTCAACAAAGGTGCTAGATTGGCAACTTTGAGGTCATCTCCTATTAAAAGTTCTTATCCACCAAGTCGCACAAGCAGGGAGGATAGTGAGACTTGCAATCACAGCCTTAGTAGTTTCAGCAGCCCCCGTCACATTAATAGTTCAGTTGGCGCCAGTCCAAGGCAACAACAACCGTCTAATGTAGAACACTTCAACCCGATGTATCAGTCCTCCACAGATCGATCTCCATGGTCAGATAAAACAAATGATGCAAACGAGAGCACTGTTGCTGATAATTTAAACCGTGTTGACCCAAATAGGAAAAATGGGAAAAATAACATCAGTGCAGAGAACACGAGTTCTTCTGTTTATTGGGATCAAGAAGCAGGTCGCTTTATGCCCATGCCAGCTGCAAGAAGTGACAGTAGGGGATTAGAGAACACCAGTGGATCTTCTTCTCAAGTTGTTCGGCCGGAGCTTGTATACACAGGCCAGTCAATATTTTTTGGCGGGCCACTTTTGAATGAAGGGTTAGCAAGAAGTTCTAGAACTGGTGGTTTGATTAGACCTGCGATGGATAGAGCATCTAGCCTGAATGTTCAGCAAGGAAGGTCAGAGCGGGGGTGGGGATCTTCCCAGCTTCCTGTCTTTGTTCCAACCAATATTAGATGAACTTCTGCAGGCAGCCATAAAAGCCTTCATGACTTTGTTCATGTGGGATTAAAGTGAAGCCATTGCCATGAAGAAATCGGAGAGGCGAAGGTACTGTTTTGATTAGAACAGATGTTTTCCTTGTTGGCACATTGTTCAATGTGTAATCTTGACATGAATCTATGATTTAAGTTAATCTCAATCTGAACTTGAATACATGGTCTGTAATTAGCATCAATCTCACACACCATAAACCGTTCATACATCAACGTGAGTGAGCATAAGTGTGTAACCATGCCAACAAGCCCCAACATATTCTTTGGTGGGCCGCTTTTGAATGAAGGGTTAGCAACATATTTTTTGAATGATTGGTAGATGATGTTTTTGTAGGATCTTACACCCCATTGAGCTACCACTTATCCCAAAACTAATTGGTGATAGGAAACGACACAAAAATAGTTTTATGGTGAGGGCAAGGGCTCGACCATAATTATGACCGCTCAGGAGCGAGAGTGGACGTTGACCTCAATAATCCATTCCTCAACGGCACACCCGCCGCTACTCCTGCTGTGAACTCGCAAAATGCGTGTCTCATGACTCAAAAACCCGACCTACCAGGCTCCTATATTGCACAAGGAAAGAGTTACAAGTACAAAGAAGTGAACCCGAGCAAAATTCTTACCTATGGGAGTCCGGCACATGGAGAGTGTGGGGTTTGCAATCTCCACCATCCATAAAAGTGGGACCCATCTTGTATTAAGGTTGCTGATGAAATTCAAGTTGGGTGAAAACTCCCCTTTGACCCATTGTCAGCTTAAAAAGACACATGGAGTTTAGGATCATTTTTAAGAGCAAAGAGGATCAAATTTTTTTCAGTAATGTTAAGCTTCCCTGGGTGCTGGCTGGATTAGCTGTCCCAGTTAACTAGTTGACCAAGATGGGCCCCACGTTCCTTCACATCTTCTCAATATTCCACGTTAACAAGCATGTTTTTGTCCAAAACGTGCATGTATTACTATATTCCACGTTAACACATGTTTTTGTCCAATGCCAAATCTTAGGTCTTGGTCCTACAAATTATCTTCTCATCTGGGCACTTTGTATTGTTGTAGTATTACTACAATTTTCTATCTTTTATCACTCGAACAAATCGGTCCTTGGAGAAAAAAAAAAAAAAAACAGCAATTTTCACTTGATTTTTTGTGGGCGCTTTGTCCATAGCTGAGCCTTTGTTGGATACCCTCCAATAGAAATATTTCACCTTGCAATAGAAATATTTCTCCAGCAATCTTCTTATTATCTTCTATCGACCTAACCTTCTTTAAATCTGGAGCTTTGACATTAGAACTAGCTCAACAGTCAACACTCCGGTATAGCGAACCATTTTCACCAGCAAGTTATGTAAAAACTTACCATAAATATTTTTGAAACTTCATATATGCAATAATGCGAACTCTATTCAATATTGAAAATGAGCTGGGAAATTAAGATTGCTCAGCATATCAGCTTCATTGGAAATTGCTAACTTTAGTCGCCCACTTATAAAATATGATTTATGCTACTAACAATAGCAATGTATTTTTAATTATGATGTGTACCGATGACCCTTGATTGAAAATTGAAGAAAATAACCGCCGCAGTTGTGATTGAACTAGATAGCCATTCATGTTTACAAACTCAAATCAGGGTTGAACAATGAAGGTAGACAGCGGAGAGTTTAGATTCCTCATGTTTGGCATGACGACAAGGTCTTGGATTAGAGTAATCTTGAGCTAGCAATATTATATGACTTTTTTTTTTTCTCTCTCCCTCTCTCTATGTGAACAGAAGTAGGCCAACCATCGCAGAGTATGATAATAGTCGCTTCCTTATCTTTAAAGCAAGCGACCAGCTCCAAATAAGAAGGACCTAAAACTATAAAATGCTTCTGCAGTTGGGTAATGTCATGTAAGTATTCTTTACGGGGATAACTGAGAAGACTTTGGACACGTTTGTGTAAGATGGTTTCTATGGGCGTAAGTGTTATTTCTGGGGGACTCTATTTTTAGTTGTTCTCTAAAATTTTGTAGAATTGTTCTGCGCAAGATAGAAAATCTGTATCTGACTTTCATTTCTGCTTCCATAGCATTACACAAACAAACCCCCAATAAAACTCAATTGGAGCTCTAGTTTTACTCTGATACATTCATAATTTAATGTTTTGTTGACCTTTGAAAGACGCTATAAACCATTAAAGATTATGATGGAGCTCTAGTTTTACTCTGATACATTCATAATTTAATGTTTTGTTGACCTTTGAAAGACCTTTGAATATAGAAATTCATGATTAAAAATGTGCTCTAACAAAGGATTATAGAAGAGGTCAGAAGTAAAGGGTGTAATGTAACTAGAGTTGTACATTACTTGAAGTAATGTAATTAAAGGATGTTGACTTTCCTAAAATTTAAATTACCGGGGTGTCTGGGGTATTCATTTGTCATCTCTTATATGATTCATTTATAATAAAAAGGGAGATTACCTGATGCTATTTTTGGATACTTACCTTTATTTTATTTTTTTTTAAATTTTAACCACTTTTAGAAATACAAGTTTTAGAATCCCTAGAAATTCAATTACATGAACCAAAACAGGCCCTTACAAATCAATTGTGTCAGATTTAAGGCAGTGAGTATTAACAATAGATTTAAGGAGTGATAATTAAGAATAGATTATGTGTATTTTTGGAAAACGGAAAATGATTAAAGGAAGATGGAAAATGAAAACCCATTCATGGCCCTATTAATTCAAATATTAGGAAAGCCGGGTTGCATCTATATATCTCCACCTTATATCCTTTACACCTTGCCTCTTTAATATTTCTATCTTAGCTCATTTGATGATGAATTCATATGTATTCAATTTCATGCTAAAGAGCCCTCCAGAAGTAAAACAAATCAGATTTAAAAGAGAGAAAGAAATTGTCGTTTACATGAATTGGATAACTAAGAAAGCATTATCAAAGTAATTTTTGACCTATGGGTTTGAAGTCCAAAATCCAAATGAGTTATTAGACCAGGACGTGAAAGATCTGTTTCTGATGATAGGAAGACTTCACTTGGAGCACTTCTTCTAATATATTGTGCTGTTTCTGTAAAAGTTCATAAAACATAATTATAAAAAGGATGCAAGACTTTTAGTTTTTCCATCATCACCATATTATAACTTCCAATCTTAGAAAATTTCTTCAACCTGCCTTATAGATATTTCTTATAGGAGCATCTCCCTATCCCTATATATATTTATATATATATATATATATATTTGGAAAGTGCTCCTATGAGAGACACTCTCACCAACTTTATGAGAGATGGGTGGGGGCCCTTGCATTTAAGTTGGTGAGAGTGGATATGGAAGTACAAAAGAGAGGTACTTCTTTTTTGTACTTGAAACTTCCCCAAAAGGGGTGTCCCTCACCACAAATGGTGAGGGATAGATGCACTTGAATATTCTCCTATATATATATATTAAATATATTAAAGCAAAGGGGGGAGGTGGGCTATGAGGGGTGCCACCTCATCCCTAAAAAGTCTCTCCTTTCAAAGAAATATGCACAAAAGACTTACATTATTTTAAGGTGCAACCTCACTTTAGGCTACTCTTTCTCTCCTAAAACCTCTCTCATAAGAGATTTTTACGAATGTTTGAATTTGAGTCATATTTCTTACCATTATCCAAATTATAAGCAAGTCTTTATAGTCGCTTTGTTTTCTTTTCCTTAGATCTTCAATCATCAATGGGTCCCATATTAAATATGTTTTATGGCCCCTACCGATGAATGAAATCCAAACTATTGCTCATTTACTCTCCTTTCGGTTTTTTTTTCCTAAACGGATGGATCCAGTAGTAGGCACTAATCGTATTAAATATATTTCAAGATTGGACTCCAGTATTGAATGAAATCCCAATGGCCTTCTCTTAACCCCTTTTTTCTAATAGTGGGCCCCACAAATGGAGGAAGGCAAGCCTATTGGCCGTTGACTGGTTTCTTAATGGATGCATATCAATTAGTGGGCCACACACATTTAACTTATTTCTGCAGTAAGACCCACTCATGAATTATACATAGATATTAGTTTTCTAGGTCAATATGTATCGGTAGCGAGCAATCAGACTTTGTTGGTATCATACACAAACTTAATTTCTTTGATAATTGTTAGGATGTGATGTGTGTGCATGAGTTAGAACTATTAGAAACATACTATGATGACTCATATCTATATCCACGTACACTCATCCCATTCAATGTACATCTTTTAGGTTTTTTTTTTTTTCTTTTCTTACACTTGTTCGCCCCCCTCTCTTTCAGTTTTTTTTCTTATACCATCAATCATATGTGGGGGCCAATTATTCGATCACCATAAATCCAGATGTGGTGTGTGGCCCATTGAGGATGAAATCATTTGATTTCTATTTCCTTTCTTCTTATCCTCCATTTTTTCTTCTTTGGATAAAGAGCCATCAGTGGGTCCCACACGTTAAAAACATTTCAAGGGTGGCCGCCACTAATGGATCAAACACGTTAATTTTTTTATTTGTTCCTTTTTAGTAAATGTAGATCTATCCGTTTTTTTTTTTTTTTCCTTAAATTTACAATCATCAATGGTATCATATATATATCCATAAATGAGATGGTTGTAATGGTCAATGCCTTTAAATTCAAGGGTTCGTCAAGTTATGTAAATTTAATTTATTTTAACTTAACAATATTTCAAAAAAATTCTTAAATTTTAACATATCTTTATTTTAAGCCCGGGCCTTTGTTGCTAGTATATATGTGTGTGTGTGTGTGTATATATACAGATGGGAGATGCTCTCACCTTACTATGAGAGATAAGGTAGGGCCCTCACATTTATATTTAATGCCAATAATTTAAATATGAGGGCCCCCACCCCTATCTGTACTAGCAAAATGAAAGTATAAAGTTTCTCCAATCTGCTGCCAATTTTGATGGTGCATGAATCAAGGCCCAAAGGTGATATTCTCCTGCGCGTCCTCATCCACCACTCTTCAATACGGCTGACATACCATTAAAATCTAGTCAGTATCAAAGTACCCACTTGATAAAATAATTCAAACTTGTCTCAGTCTGTATTGAAAGTTCACGTTCCAAATATCAGTAGGTTTCACAAGTCGATCGCCAACCGATGAGACCGTTTCTGACGTTGTGGCCTCTTTCGCACTGTCATTGGGTGGCCTTTCTCTGCCTCTTTTGTCATCATCTGAACGACCCCACGGCGTCTGATGTTGAAGGGTACTTTAGTAATGTTGTTATGTGTGTCTTTAAATTCAGAGGTCCCACTCGTTTGATAATTTTGTTAATTAAATTAAAATATCTAAATACAAATCGTTTCGTCTGAGAATATATTAGGTATGATGTTACCCGTACTCATGCTTATCTTGAATTGCTGGAGGCTTTAAAATCGAGAGGTTTATATATATATATATATATATATATACCCCCTTAAGGTTTGTATGATTTACAAATAGGTCCCTTCAGTTTTTGTATTTGTAAATAGACCCCTGATCTTTCATTTCAATACCTTTTATGTCCCTCAAATCAATATTCCTAATGAGAATAGATAATCACTATGAAATTCATATGTTGATTTTTTTTAAAATGACAGCTTTGACCTTACATCCATTAAACAAAAACAAGTATATAATTATTTATCAAATTATTATTTTTTATCCCAAGTCCCACCGATCTCTCTTGTTTACTCTTTAATGCAAATAGAGCCTAATTATGTATTTTGAAACTTTTATCAATCTAACAGTCGGTCATGCATGGATTGAATCAATTATAACCAACTATAAGCACATGCTTTCATTGTCATTATGATTGATTTGAATATAATGAAATAAGCCCTATACTGATAAAAATAAGTTTATGTATGGTTATTCTCTCCCACTAAATGTAATTATTAATGTTAAAAGCTTAAGCGGAAAATAAGTCTAAGCTTTTAAATTTATGCATATAAAGACAGAGATGGGCACCAGTGTCATTTTACTCTAAAAAACCTTTGGTTGTTGGAAAGCTACTGATTTTGGGGACACAAAAGGCATTAAATTGAAAAAGCAGTGGCGTATATACAAATATTAAAACCATAGGGGCCTATTTACAAATCCTACAAACCTTAGGGGGGTATATGCTAAAAAACTCTAACATCAAATGTACAAAATTTTCTTAGCAGAAGAACATCCCATGCATGCATTTACAAAGATTACAAGCAGACAAAAACAGTAGCATTTTCAGACACAAGGCAATGCTTCTTCACATGAATACCGCCCTGAAGTGGAAGGTTGTATTGTTTCCTCATTCAAGAGAACTCCTGGGAGATTTGTAAAATTCAATTATGAAAAATATTACATAGGCTCTTGTCAAATCTCACTTCAACATGATAGCTCATATCCTTAACAAGTGTCACACCAGTTACGTCGAGCATTTATAGTTTGAACATCATAGATGTTTAGTCCCATGTTAAAGTGAAATTTGACAAGAGATTCCCATGTTGAAGTGAGATTTGACAAGAGCCTATGTAATATTTTTCATAATTGAATCTTACAAATCTCCCAAGAGTTCCCTGGAATGAGGAAACAATACAATCTTCCACTTCATCACGATATTCATGTGAAAAAGCATTGCCTCTAGTCTGAATATGAGGTGGGTCCCACAACGAGGAAAGGCCAGAATCCAAATCAATGATTCGGGCAAGACGTGCAAGATGTGTCTCCTGTAAGATGAAGACTTCTAAATGGAACAGTTCTTCTAATGTGTAGTGTAAAGTTAATTAATAAAATATTATTATAAAAAGAATGTGGGACTTCTAGTTTTCCCTCCAACAGCATGTGGAGTTTTTAATCTCTGAAAGTTTCTATTAAATCTCTAAACTTTCTAAATCTTTAGCTCCAACTTAAACTTTTGGTCACTTTTTAAAAAAAGACAAAAGATAAAATTGATTGAATCAGATAATCCACGTGAACTTTGGCAAACGACATTTGAGTTATAACCATGACTTTTGCATGGGAATTCTTACTAGATTGAAAAATCTTTATTACTTTCACATTGACATCCATATGGTTTATGCATCTTGGGATTGACTTTAATTCGATCTCATTTAGGTATCACATAAAGTTGATTTTCACTTTATCTGGTTTAGTAGTGCATTAAAGAAAGTCACTAGGTACCCAATTACCCAAGGACTCAACTTGAAAAATTCAACTATAGGCCTTATTTTGGCCCCTAGTTAAGTCCCTTTTTGGTCCAACATTGCTTTCTGAAATCTAAAATGCATTGAAGTTTCATCTAAAACACTATATATAAAAGCAATTAAAAGTCTAACTTTTTAGTTTTTTCTCTGATTACTTTTTAAGAAATCCCTTATCTTAATTAAAATGGTCCCAAACAAGATGTTATATCAATGAAGCATCTTACCGAATGTGTGAAAGTGGGTGGCTGAATTAGAGTCCAGTAAAAGTCTCAAAATCACAGCCCTCAATTAGATAGCTTGTGATATATAATAGATTAGGTTTTCATGCCCACTCCACACCACTGTTTAGAAGCTCATTTAAGACGATGGAATCTAGTGGATTTAATGAATGTTGGGAGCATTTTTATTTTAAGGCAGCGTGCTTTTAAGACCTAGTTTTGGGAGCTGATATTTTTGTATGTTTATGGCCTTACTTTAATAAATAATTTTAAAAAAAGTTTAATAAAAAATTGCGAATATTCAATTTTCAATTTCTATGGTTTTGGACAATAATTAAAACCATGATGGGAGAGTTAATTAGAAACTTGAAAGTCAAACTGTCACAACTTGATAATCCCTATCAAGACTTTATTGGCTCGGTCTAGATATTTATTATTTAAGGCAGATCATAACTCTTTGCTCGGTCTAGATATTAATTATTTAAGGCAGATCATAACTCAGTTAGACAAGGAAATAACTAGTCACAATCTAAATAAAAATTCAAACACCACCTCTAACATCTCAAGGGGCTCAGATTAGTAGGAGGATGGTTGGACAGTGATAAAATAATAACAAAAAAATATACTATGGATTGAATGATGAAACAACCCGATCAGGTTTGAATATAATCATTGGAAGAACTTCAAAAAAGTCCTTAAGTTTCGGCCTTATTTAAAAAAAGGACACAAGTTTCAAAGCTTTTCAAATTAGTCCCTAATTTTAATTTATGAAGTTTTCAATTAAGGACATCCATTTATTTAAAGTTATTTTTCGGCAAATTTTTTTCTTTTTTTTTTAAAATACTCAAATTACCCTTCATTGTAATAAAACTCTCATTCACTTCCTCTATATTCTCCTTATTTCCTTCACCGGTGTCCCTACGGTGATCAAGGACGTCCAGTATTCCCATAGCGATTGGCTGCATGTAGTTGCTACCGAAACCATGTCATGACTTTAAATGAAGGGTCATTTGCATATTTTCAAAATATTGAGGGAAAAAGTCATCAGAAAATACCTTTAAATGGCCGGATGTCCTTAATTGAAAATTTATTGAAAAGCTTAGGGACTAATTTGAAAAGTTTCAAGACTTGTGTCCTTTTTTGAAATAAGGAAAAAAACTTAAGGCCATACATTGGTTGCCCAAGAAATTTTTTATTTCATAATGGCCCCCAAGGTATATTTCAGGTATATTTCCTGATCCTGCCACTATTGACAGCTCTACTTGTTTGTGTCTATTTGAAAACCAATTCAAATAGTTACTTTGAGTGTTTTAAATTGTTTGTCATATTTCATGGATGTCCGATTCAATCAGTTTCAAGGTGATTTGTCTCTTTTTTTTAAAAAAAGTAATAAAAATATAACCTTTTCAAATAGACATACATCTTTAAAGAGATAAGAGATTTTTTTGTGTTTTTTTTTCTTTGTTTTGACAAATGTGTCCATATAACTTTTTATTATACAATAAATTCAACTGCACTAATTTCACTTTATGAGAGAGTTGCATACTCCTTTTCCCTATGAGACAACTTTTGCTTATATTACTTTTTTAGTATAATTAGTTTGGTTTTTCTAATTGAATGAGACACACTACACAATCTATTTATAGAAAAGTCTAAAGGAAACCCCTCTATTTCAAACAAATAACACCACAAAACAGGCCCTTGAAAAAAGTGGGTTGACTTCAAAAAAAGAAAAAAAGTTCCTCCTTAAATAATGTAGAACAACCTTCAAGAGTCTTACAAGAGATGTGTTGGGTGGGTTTTGCGAGGGCTGAGGAGTCTTTCCAGCAGTTGTGGTGAAGCTGTGTGTTTGCCTGGATGTGGGCAATTTTAATGAGCTTACGTTCTTTATACATCTCAACCTGTAAAGAAATATTAAAGTGACCAGACTAATCTCCAACATCGGCTTACCTTACATTTGGGTCTTGACTCCCGACCCATTCATTTCAACTCCACACCTGAAGCTGCACAAAAAAATAGTCATATTGCATAGCTTCATGATCAACATCACTATCACATTACTCTATTTTGGTCACCTTTATTGACGCTTTCCATAAGTATTGTTTCTTAAACAATATTAATATGTTAAGGAATGATAAACACGGACAGTAATTTGATTGGAGAGGCCCACCATCTAGGCTCCCTCTTATCATATTAATCAGTTGACTTGGCCATCCATCAAGCCCTTATCTGATGTGGTTGATCTAGCACCCTAGCCATCAATAGAAGATTGGGATCATTTAAAAGAAAGGAATGAAGGAACCGTTCTAAAACAAACCCTATTAACACCGCCCACCAGCGTTGACCATTTCATACCAAAGAACCTCTGACTGTCCTGTATGTGGGTCAAAATATGTAAAGACTATCTCCAACTGGATCATACTTTCAAATTCTACTCTTTCTTATTTTAGTTGGAGATGTAGGGTTAATTTGTTTCATATAATTGAGTTTCCATGAATTTTAAGAACTCATTAATAAAAAAGAGATTAAAATATTAGAAGAGGAAACTTTGAAAATCCAAAGATGACCATGAAGAAATTTTCCTTTTAATAGAAAATGAATCAAAGGGAGATGTATAGTAATCAAATCCTCTTCTGGAGTCCCCTCTACATGGCACCTTATGTTCTTGATAGCATTTACTTCCTCAAAATCCTTCGTTGAAGCCCATGTGACCATCAAGTCTTATGTATTAAAATCCCTCCAAACGATAAGGGTGTCTCATTGGGAAAATCCCTTATAAGAAGTCCAATGATGTCAAAATGATTTTCCCCAACATCTTCATTTGGAAGCAGTATATATTTTCTAATAATGAAATGATTTCATTTGTCCCTCAAATTCTCCTACTTCTTAAATTCCATATGGTTCTTGGTATAAAAGCTTTTTGTCAATATGCATTCTCCAATTCCTTCTAACCCAAAAGAGGAAAAGGGTCTGATTGGGGAGACTGAACACTCTCTTTAGGAGGTGAGGGTCTCTTAGTTTGACACTTTACTAGCATAGTAAAAGTCAAGTAAAGTATCTATTTTTCAAACAAGGTATCACATCAAAAGTACTTTAATTCAAATTAAACTCCCTCCATCTTTTTCAAAAAATTAAGATAAAAAAAAAAAACAACCACCTTTATCCATTAAAATACAAAAAAAAAACTTCACTTTTCCATACAAAAAGTCAAAAAGATTCCATAACAAACAACTAAAAATAAAATACCATTAAAACCCACTTATATTTTATTCTTTCTTCAAAATCAACTTTGCTTCACTTCACTCTATAAGTGAGTTATGATGATATTTTATTTTTAGTTATTTGGAAAAGTGAATTTTTTTTATTTTATTTTAGTGGATAAAGGTTGTTGCTTTTTTGACTTTTTTTTTATAAAGATAGAGGGAGTTTTGAATTATAGTGTTTTTGATGTGACATTTTATCTGAAAAATGAAGGCTTTACTTGACTTTTACTATGTTAATAAAGTGCCAAACTAGCCCTTAGGACGTGAGGGAATCTGAGTTCAAGTCCTTTTAAGCAAGCAAAAAGAAAAAAAAAAAAAAAAGAGAAGAGGAGGCCGGAGACAAAAAAAAAATACCACCAAACATATGTCTAATAAGAGCAAATCAACCATAACTGTAGTTTAGCTAGCTAAAGACATCATATAACTTGGATGTGTCATCTCAAGCCTCTAGCAAAGAAAAATAGGAGTGGGTCTAGTTGGGTCACCCATTTAACGCCCCCCATTTCTATCTCCACTTCCATGAGTCCTATTTTCAGAAGGTTAAAAATTAAAAGAAGAAGAAGAAGGAAAAAAAAAAAAAAAAACCTCAACAGGCTCTGGGATCAATTAGTAAATAAAAAAAAAATGAGTTCATTTGACTTCGGACTCCTGCATGATGTATTGAAGTTGTACTAAATAATAAATTCAAACAAATTACTCCAGCATTAATTTCTCCAGACACCTTTTAAAGTTGCGAAGGCAAACACTCCCATGTTCGAAACGCTTCTACAAACCAACGTTATGGAAAGAAAAAACCACAGCTTTTGACCCGCTAAAACCGTGTTTCTTCCAGTTATCTACTCCCTCAGTTCCAGCCTAACTTCCTTAGATCCTCTTCCTATCAACTGCAGATATTAGGAAAGGTTCTTATAAATGCAATCTCGAACTATAAATGCAATCTTGAAATAGTCATATAGGGACCAGTGGTCCCGATCACCTTTCTACATTCCAGAATTGGCAAGAAACCTCAGTAATTATCATTGTAGAGGATACATATACTCTTGCTTCATCTTGGGTCTTGGCCTTGTTTTCTTGCCGAAGTTGTTTTGGGTGGGGGAGTTGAAGAATCATGGCGGGAGGGACTAGTAGTGGAAATTCAAGGGAGCTTGATCGGACACCCACATGGGCAGTTGCTGCTGTTGTTGCAGTGATTATCATCATCTCTACAGCATTGGAGAAGGTTCTTCATAAATTTGGAGAGGTAATGAGGAAATGATTGTTGTACTTCGATTTAATGTTGAATTTTGAGATGGGTTGTTTGGAGAAAGTGAAGGACTTTTGGTTTTGGTTTCATTTCTTTCACTCTTCACCATGCTTTCTAACATGGTTTTTTTATATTTATTTTTTATTTAATTTGGGTTTTTATTTTTTTGGTTTGATTTGTGTTTGGTTTCAATCATTGATACTGAGATTTAATGTTTTCTGAGATGGGCTTTTGGGAAAATTCTAATGGGTTTTCTTTAATGGAAGCCTTTTTTTTTTTTTTCCACTTATGCTGTTCTTCTTCTTTTTATTTTTAAAATTTTTTTGTGGGTGGGTGAATTTTAGTGTTTGTTCCTTCTGTTTTGGATTCAGAACTCCTCTGGGTTTTTCATGCAAAACTAAAACTTACAGTTTCTAGATTTCATGGAAATGAATCTCCACATTCACTTTGACTTGGCTATAAAGTTGAGAAAAGCTTTTTTTTTTTTTTTAATATATTTTTTGATTAATTAAGAATCTAGAATCTTCTTCAATAGAGTTTTGGTGCCAGATTTTATACAAAATTTCTAATGTTTGTTTTTTGTTGATCTCCTCTTCTGCCTCCAGTGGTTTACTGATAGAAAGAAAAAAGCACTGTTTGAAGCTCTTGAGAAGGTCAAAGCTGGTAAGTGAAATAAATCACAAAGTTAAAGTCCTTCTGGGCATGTTTGGAATTTCCTAAATTGCATGCACATGTTTGTTTTGTTCTTTGTCTTAGCCACCAATTCCAGGTAATATAGATTTCCATGTAAGCCAAATCCAGTAGGACCCTAACAAGTATCCAAACAGGACCTTTTACTTAACTTCCCATTTCCCAGGAATGTCTCATGTGAAACATGAGAAAAACTAGGTAATAGCTGTTCATCTAGTAGTTAACAAAAGCAGGGCTTTTCAAATATCATTGACATGTTTCGGTTCCCAAGCCCAACTACTTATCTCTTTTACCCGCCAAAAAGCATTCCCAACTGTCATTTGAATTTCGTCTCGAGAAAACAGCATTTTCTTTACCTTCTAAAGCTCTGCAATTCCATCAAAGAGCTCAAGCAAATCCACGCCCAGGTCCAAACCACTGGCCTACATTCAGATGGGTTTCTCGTTAGTGAATTTCTCAGATTATGCGCACTATCTTCTTGGGGGAGCTTGGATTACGCGCGCTCCCTCCTTGAAACCGCTCTTGATCCGATACCCGCTTCTTGGAACTTGGTGATAAGGGGCTATACTCAAGGGAGTCACCCAAGGGAGGCGGTGGCCTTATTTGTTGAGATGAAGAGGAGGAGAACAAGACCCAACAAGCTCACCTTCCCCTTCCTTCTCAAGGCTTGTTCTCAGCTCTCGGATCTCCAACGTGGGAAACAAATTCAAGCTGATGTTGTGAAGAATGGCGTTGATTCTGATATTTATATTCAGAACACTCTGATACGTTTTTATGGGTCTTGTAAGGAAATTTCAGATGCCCGCCGGGTGTTTGATGGAATGTGCTTTAGGACGGTGGTATCTTGGAATTCGATTATCTCTGGGTATGTTGAGAATTCACTCACAGATGAATGTATTTCCCTTTTTGCTCAAATGCAAGGCTGTGGGTTCACGCCAGATGAGACCACGATGGTCGTCTTGCTCTCTGCTTGTGCAGAGCTTGGGAATCTGAATGTGGGGAAGTGGGTTCATTCTCAAGTGATAGTAAAAGGTCTTGTTGTGAATCTTCAACTGGGTACGGCCCTTCTCAACATGTATGCCAAGTGTGGGGTGATAGATCTTGCTCTTCAGATCTTTGGAAGAATGAGTGAGAGAAATGTTTGGACTTGGAGTGCAATGATTTTGGGTTTGGCCCAACATGGGCTGGCAGAGGAAGCTCTTAACCTATTTCAGCAACTGAAAAACAGTTCAATTGAGCCCAATTATGTCACTTTCCTTGGCCTTCTATGCGCTTGTAGCCATGCAGGTCTGGTGGATGAAGGGTATCAATTCTTTCGGGACATGTCACACATGCATGGTATCAAACCGAGGATGACACATTACAGTTCCATGGTCGATATCTTAGGTCGTAGTGGTCGTCTAGAAGAAGCTTATAAATTTATCACGAGGATGCCTGTGGAGCCTGATGCTGTTGTATGGAGGACATTGCTCAGTGCATGTAGTTTTCACAATATGAATGGGAGCGATGGCATCAGAGAGAAGGTAAAGAAGAAGTTGCTTGAGTTAGAACCTAGACGGAGTGGAAATTATGTGATGGTTGCTAACATATATGCAGAGGCTGGGTTGTGGGAGGCAGTGGCAAATGCGAGAAGGGTGATGAAAGATGAGGGCTTGAAGAAGATGGCAGGGGAGAGTTGCATTGAGGTGACTGGATTGATTCATAGATTTGTGTCTGGGGATGATTCTCGTGATGACTGTGAAGGAATATACCGGTTGCTACATGGATTAAATTTGCACATGAAGATGGTTGGCGTAATGGTGTCCATATGAGTTCCGTCCCACTATAGACATCTCAGATGGATATTTGTTGCAGTAGAGCAGCATTTGCACTCATTGTGGTGATGCTGATGTTGACTTCCCTTTATTTTGTGGAAAAAAGCCTTGAATTTCATACTGTCAAACATATATACATTTTTTGAGAATTTAATGAAACATATATAATTGGAACTAGATTTCAGTGCAGTCATTTCGAGTTAGGTGATGATAGTTGACAGGTTTGCAGGATTTGGTTCTAGGTTTAAAACTATTGTGCGCGTGCGCGCAGAAGTGCAAGTACCTGTGATTGACAATCAAGTCGCACAAAAGAACAAAACGATCTCTGATACCACTTTTGTGCGAGTGCGTGCGGAAGCACGAAACTTGCGATCGATCAACCATGCCAAACAAGAGAGACTAGAGGATTTTACGTGGTTCGGCAAAACCGCTTACGTCCACGGCAAGAGAGCAACGCCTCACATCTTGGCTCTCTCCCGAGTCTAGGGTTACAGATTGCATGGTATATATAATCTTCGCTTTCTTAGACCCCAAGAAAGCCCCGGTACGATGACCAAAATACCCTTGACCCTGAACACGGTCATTGACTAACCCAATGGACCAATCCGGTGAACCTAGAATACAAGACATAACCCAACAAGAACTTCCTCTTGCCAAAAGCAAGGGATTTTCAGGAAAGAAAATGTTTCTCTCCTATTTGCCAAACAGGCCTTGAATTTCATACTGTCAAACATGTGATTTTGAAGCATCTTTTGGTGTCACTGTTTCTAGGATTTTGGTTTTCGCTTTAACAATTCAAATATCAGGTTGAAAATGGTAATTAAAGGGGAGGAACAAATTAGTTGGATTAGTGTCTGGTGCATTACTGTGTATCCATCCTAGTCAACAATAACGTTGATCATATGCACACACTTGAACCCCACTGAAATTCAGTAGGCAATTCCATAATGTCTTCAATTTGTACAGATCATGTCATCCATGTTACAGAGGCCCAAACATTTAAGTCTCTGTTTGGTTTAGAAACATCTCACTGAAACCTCCATATAATTCATATCGAACATTGTTGTTTCTATACAATGTGGGAAAACAGAGGCATCCATAAATAAACTGCATAGACTATATTTTAGGTTTCCAAATACACTTAACTAATTACATAAAATGCACATAGCACCCTCAACTGACACTGGATGACTGGAATTGCCTATGACTCAAGGTCTCTCCATACTCCCTACTTCGCTAAGTCATCTAGCAACGGATTTCCCTTCTTCTCACACAGGCTTGAACAAAATATTTGAACTCTTCTACAAGTCTGCCAATTGTATTATTAGAATTCAGCTGGAATTTGGCAACACTGCTTGATCTGGTTCTCACTGAATCACCTCAAAATTTGGTTGGATCATCTTCAACTTTCACACTACCAGAATACATGGACTTCGCTGTCCTCATTTATTTTGAGAATGCTCTCAACTTCATTTCAATCCCATCTCCCTTCTCCTCGGCTTAAGAATACCAGCCTTATGTTGTCTCATCTCTTAGAAAACACCTTTTTGTTCATACAGACCCAGATTCCTCTTGAATCTCCATCTAAACTGGAACTTTTTGGTTGATGTTTGCATCTAACCTAGAACTTCCTGTTTTGCATAATAATGGACCAAAATCTCCTTAGGTTTGGATGCACAAGTCCATTGAAGATCTTATTCCTTTTTATGACTCAACTGAGATAATGCTACCATCTTATTCAGATGATAAGAGTGGGATTGTTGAACATATGATCACCTCTCTCCTGTTCCAATTTCTCTATAAAAATGCACATTGAAGTTTTCTCTGCATAAAATTTCTGCTAAAGGCCCCTGCTCTCTTCCCCAGTGTTTAAAGCCCGAGCAACTCCAGGTAGATCAATGAAGAAGCTCGATAATGAACAACGAGACAACTAATTGAATTTTGCCAGCATGATGCTTCAGTTTGGAATTTGATTTTCATGACTGTGAAGATGTGGTGGGACCCAATGATGAATTGAATCTTCACATAGTCCCCATGGATGCTCATCCTTCGGAGTCATCACGATTGGCAACCCAAGCAGTCTTCAAATAAAGGAAACACTAGCTCAGTGCATTCACAATAAGAAGAGAGGAGGAGTAGATTTTCATTGAATGCATAGATGAGAGAATATAAGCAAATTTATAGGGGACAGAGTGACAATCTTGCCTATTAGAGATCTTAAATAGAATTTGCTTCTCTCTCCATGATATGATTACATGTCAATCTCTTTTTCAGATGGACATTCTTCTCTTGCTCATTAATTGCGTGCTAATCAACTATTTTGCTAGATATAGGAAATTTTCTTTTTAGGATTTTCTAAACTAAGAATGAAGATGTAGGGAATCTTCACGGAAAACTTCTAATCTAATCCAAATGTAAGAAACTTTTAAAAAATCTTCTCTACTAAGGTGGGTATAGCTGTACGATGGACTGGTTAGTCATGGGCTAGGGACCACCCTTCTATGGGACTCTAGCCCAATGGACTGGTTCACTATGTTTGTTAGGCCTAATAGATTGACTGACTGTGGGCCTATTCTTGGGCCTCCTTTTGTGGATTCAAATGGACTGGCTCACTATGTGTGTTAGGCCCATGATGCACCTAGACTGTATCAAGTTGATTCAAATGAGGATTTCGCCAGCAACAAGCATCCCAATGAAAAGGCCTCCACTTTAGTGGATTTCCATGTGCCCAAGTAAAAGAGTATGATCCCTGTCCACCTCCTTAGATGTCAAAGTATGTTTATGATCATCATCATTGTTGTCATCTTAGCCTAATCCCATCGGTCTGTGATGCCGTAGCCCGGAGGCCACGGTGAAGATCTAAACTTCCGACGATGAGATCGAGCCCTAAGACTCAAAACCCTAAGATCACTTAGGGGAAATACCCCAAAGGGGAACTCACAAGAACAATTCTGAATTTTATTAAAAATATAGCATAACTTACAATCAAGCATCCATCTCTATTTATAATAGAGGAATGGTCTAAATAAAGAAACTACCATTATTCAGTGATTCCTAAAATCACTCCTTAAAATCTCTCACTAAAATCTCTAAGTAAATCAAATCACTAAAATATCAAATTAATAAAATTAATAAACTATTTAAAGAAAGTAAATCAGTCTTGGTGGGGTCCGCTAGGGGCCCTATTCTTTTTGGATCTCACTGCATCAACTCTCCCCCTCTTGGGAAAACTCGACTCCAGCGAGTTGAAAGGTTGATAACACAAGGGAAAATCCGACCACAAGTTCGGAAAATGTTTGCCTTGGTCGAAAATTAAACGCACAAATGTTCGCCTATTCTTTTGATCTGCATCTGTATGGCATAGTGTGGGAGTTTGACGCAATGTGTTAGACCATCTAAAAGTAGTTCGGAAGCGTCTCTTCTGCTGTTGTTTGAATTTAGTGCGATCTTGCCGCTTTCTTATAAGAGACTGCAACTGTAAATTCTGCCATATTTGAGTGCAATCTTTAAGCTTCCATTGTTGATCCCTGAAGATGAAGTCAATGTGAGGGATTGCATCAACTTGATCTTCTTGTGAAACGACTGGAACAATCGAATTGATTTCTGAAGACCCAATTGGAGTTTCTAGAAGTGGCATGACAATGAGTTCTACCGGATGTTTAATCTTTTTGCTAACTTGTTCAGAGTCTTCAATAGTTGCTTGACATTGTACTTCCTTAACCCATTGCAGCTCAGTAGTGGCACGACCTTGATCAATGTTGTTTGTACCCACAAAATCAGTGTTGTTATGAACTCGCGTTTCAATGTCATCTTTGGTGTGCGAAGTCAGCTCTTTTGGTGCAAGCATGACTACTTTTTCAAGTTTTTGCTCTGGTTGTGGTGCTGCTGTGGAAGGTGCAGACGGCAACAGAGATGTTGATGTCAGTGGCATGAGTCTATGCCATCTTCCGTTCCTGAAAAGGGTATATGTGGCCTCTGTATCATGATGCACTTTCCGATCAAAAATACATGGATGACCAAAAAGGATATGAGCAATATTCATATGCATCACATCACACCAAATTTGATCTTCATAGCCGTCAAACTGGAAAGATACCAAACATCTGTGAGTCACGGGAATGACATGACCATTAGACCATGTGACTTGGTAGGGCTTAGGAAGCTTCTCAGTTGTCAAATGAAGCTTGACAATAACCTTTTATGCGACCAAATTAATCGCACTACCATTGTCAATAACCACATTAAGAGCTTTGTCAACGACTATCACCCGCGTGTGAAATTTCTTAGCATGTTTCCATTCTTCTTCCTCTTCTTCATTGGTATTGAGGAGTTTGCAAATGACAAGAGTGGGATTTTCTTCTCCTGCAAAAAATCTTTCCACAATATAAGCTCTTTGTCGACGTTGTTGCCTGCGAGACTTTCAAAGCATGCGCTTAACACGGATGGCTTCTAAGTATGCATCTTGATTGGTTTTGCAATAATTCATATTTTCCAAGATATTTGGTCGCAAGCCTTGGACATAACGAGCTAAATCATGTCTCTCATCTTCCTCCAATTCGCATATCTCATACCACCCTCGAAAGTGGCGGGTGTATTCATCAACTGTCCAATTTTCTTACGTCAAGTTGAGAAATTCCTCAAAATAGAATTCATTTTCAAAATACCAATTGCCATATTTGCGCTTATACTGAATTCTTTGAAGTGGAATGAGGCTCCTAAAAAGTTTCATATTAACTTGAATCAATGATTCAAATATACTGCACTTTTCTTTTTTTTTTTGGCTTGGGTCGGGTCTGAACTTAGGGTAGACCCAGTTTTAACACACCCACAGGTACTTGGGAGAGAAAATGTTGTTTTCTGGTTTTATTTATTTATTTATATTTTAATATCTAATGGATCGGATTTGATTTCAGGTCAGACCTGACTTGGATCAAGCCTAGTTGGAACAACACGTGTGGAGGGTCTTGTCTCTTTTTTTTTTTTTTTTTATCAAATATACAGTGGTGCAGATAAGAGAAAGAGAAAGGGCTTATAACTTATCTGTCCTGTTGGAACCAACACGTGTGGAGGGCTCTCTTGTTATTGTCTTGGGTTCTGTGCACACAAATGTAAAAGGTTCGAGATGAGTTCCTTGCTTGTCGAGAGATATCAGGCCATTTACTTGCCGGAGTCGAGTTCTTCCAAGCCGGGGAGAGTTGATGCAGGCTGATCAAAGGCCAAGGCCCGCAAGACATGATGGCCCGCTTGATGGGGTCCACATGATCTCTAATTTGAGATCCCTATCATTAGTTTAGAAAATCTCTAGATTAGTAGGTTGCTTAATTGTTAGGAAGATTTCCTTTCTATTCCATATGCTAATTAGGATTAGCTATTTCCTTTATTGCTTATTTAGAATTAATGCTACTCTATATATAGAGAAGCCTTTTATTGTAATCGGTAGACCTTATTCTAATACAATTCAAGAAGTTGCTCTCATGAGTTTGGGTATCTTTCCTAAGTGAGTTTAGGGCTTGAGTCTTAGTACTCGATCTCACCGCTAGAGGTGTAGATCTTCACATCAGTCTGGAGAGAAGTGAATGCACGCTGAGAAGACTTTTTTGACAAAGAGTCGGTTGAATTGAACTGCTAGAGTTTTGACTTGTTTACTTCCAACTTCCATTGATCTCAGACGACAGACAGAAAGGCATCCATAAACTCTGCCCCACTCTGTCTATGGTTCTATCTAAAGAAAAATGTTTTTAATTTCTCTTACACCATACAGACCTGGGATGTTTACTCAAGTGGCAATTCACCAATCTAACTGTCCTTCCGTTGACTTAACATTTTTCACCCTTCCCTGACCTTTTCCTGAAAGACCCTTCCCATTTTCTGATCTGGATGAACTAATATCCTGGACAACCCTATAGCCATGATCCTCAGAAAAGAAAGTATATATAAAGCAATAAACTATGATATTATGTTTTGTTGTTTCTTATTAGAACAATTGCAACCTTTTATTTTCTTCCTGTTTTGGCTGGTTATAATGATACATGATGTGGTAATCTATTTATTTTGGTTTTGATTTGGAATTTCATTTTTCTCTTCATTTTAATATGATGAACCAAGAACTGACTCTTCTGGCTGATGTCATTGCAGAGCTGATAATTCTTGGTTTCATTTCCTTGCTGTTGACATTCGGGCAGTCTTACATCGCAAAAATCTGTATTCCGTTGATAGCCGCAGATACTATGTTGCCATGTTCCCTGAAGAAAAAACATGTAGAAGGTGGTCAAAGGCGACTTTTATGGGATGATTTCTTTTCAGATTCAGGTTTGGAGCGCAGGGTCTTAGCAAGTGCCGATACAGCTTCTAAATGTGGCACAGTAAGTGTATCTTCTTATTTTACATTAGTACACACACGCACTGACATATCTATGTGCATACACAATCACTATCATATTAGCCTTGTGTGTATGTTTATGATCTTGTGTGCGACTCATATAGAAGGCCTATCTGCGGACTTCATTCTCCAATGTTGAATTGATGTTCAAAAGCATCCAATGGTTCAAAGAAAAGCCATCTTTAATAAAAAAAAAGGTTAAATCCCAACCAAATTGAGACATTGGCGACATGCACGTGAGAACCAATATCTTCTGAACTAAAAGCTGACTAGATACCATAGGAAGCAACAGGAAGAACTTCTAATTTCACTTCAAATCCTAGAATTATGGCCAATCAAGGCGGCCAGATTGCAAATCCTAATCCATCTGGCTTCAGGGTTTAAACTTCAGAAATGAATCCTAATCCATATATGAATATACTTGATAGGGGTTCAGAATTTGAGTAGTTCTCACAGCAGATGACCATGAAACTTGTGAAATATGAGGAAGCAAGTTTGTGAAATTTATTGTTGTATTTCTTAAAATAGGCACCATGATTGGAAAATATAACTTGTTCGTCTATGGGGTATTTGTATTTGTTACAGTTTTGATGGGCTTTGACACTCCCACATGGACATTCCACACATGCACGTCACATCAATTTTTGCTGTGGTGGGCTGATGGTTGTTTTTCTCAACCAAAAGAAGCTATCTCAGACTTCACCCATATGATTACTGGAATAAAACTACTCTCTTATATTTTGATTTTTCTTACATAAATAAAAAGATCTAATTTTCCATGTTTCTTATTTCCTCAACTTTGAATCGATCAATTTGTGCTATAAGATGCGATGAAATTTTTTAATTATGCATGCATCACGGATAAGCGAAGAAAATTAAATCCCGTTCCTTTTCTGTGAGTTCTAATTTTTCTTAATAACAGGGGAAGGTGCCACTCGTTTCTACATCTGGTATACATCAGCTGCACATTTTCATATTTTTCTTAGCAGTCTTTCATGTAGCACACAGCGCTCTAACGATGACCCTTGGAAGGCTAAAGGTGGTAAAAATGTTACATTATATTAATTTATTCAAAATATGATCCATGAAATGGTTGCATGCATCATGATGAGTATTTATTGTCTTTTTCATTAAACAATTCCACAGATTCGTGGATGGAAGGAGTGGGAAAAGGAGACTCAGTCCCTTGATTATGAGTTTTCAAATGGTACTTATTTCACTATTAGATCATCTTATATGACATTTTCTAGTTGTTGACAGTTTCTTTACCAGTTTTTTTTTTTTAATCAAAGCTGGCTGTTACTCTTCCATATATGGAAGGTGTGTTAATCTACTTTAGTTTCCTTTTTAATAATGTCGTGCAGATCCTGCAAGATTCAGATTTGCTCATGAGACATCTTTTGTTAGATCGCATTCAAGTTTCTGGAATAGGATTCCTGTCATATTTTACATTGTAAGAATCCTTTGACACTGCAAATGCTAGTATCTCATGGGAGAATGTGTGTGTGCTTTGTTGACGACAAACTTCAGTTCACTAAAGTAGCAAAATATGAAGAAATATGATGCTTGATCAAGTGAACAGTAGTTCATGCGACATTGTTTCAGGAGGGCCCCACCTTTCAGTGATCTGTGCCATTCATCTGGCATCCGTGTCATGAATGGCCATATCCGAATATCTCCTTTGCTGGTGTGATTGCAGCATTGGAATGGACAATTACAGTGAATGCTGTTTCTTTGACAGGTGCAAGAAGATATCTTCACAATATCTGCTGTCTCAATATGAACAGTTTGGATCACTTGAGGGTAGGGGTTTGGGGGAGGGGGTGGGGGGTGGGTTGGTTTGGCTTGGTCCTTGCTCTTGCTTCTTCAGTTTGTGGGGTCAAACAAACATTTACAATTGAATAATGTACATGGCTCAATGAGCTTTGGATGTCATTAGCACCCACATTCCTATCTTGATGGTTGCCTTGTTGTCAAACTCAATGCAGCCCGAAAAAAAAAAAAAAGAAAAAAGAAAAAAAAAGGTACTGCAAAGGCTTGATGCATATTGTTATTGTTAGCATTTCTTTATTAATTTTTATTATAATGGTAGGCTTCATTGACACCCATGTTTTTACAGTTATTAATGGGATGCTTTTTATACACTCCATGTGTATGATTGCCGATTCAAAGTAAGATCATATTTCCAGGTTGCTATTGACTTCTCCAATATCTCCTTTTCAGGTATCATTCTTCCGTCAATTTTTCAGGTCTGTTCGTAAGGCTGATTACCTGGCCATGCGCCATGGATTCATTGTTGTGAGTATAATTGTACACAGTTTCAAGTAATAAACAGCATCCTGGATGAAATTGTGTTTAAATTCTTGTGTATCTCCTCTTTTATTAAGGTTCATTTATCTCCTGGAAGTAAGTTTGACTTCCAAAAGTATATTAAAAGGACGTTGGAGGATGACTTTAAGGTTATTGTGGGTGTCAGGTATATAAGTGCTTCTATATTCAATTTCAGTACAATGTTTGTGTTATTTATTCATTTATTTATTTTTTGGTAGCCAGCCAAGGGGGCTGGACCCATTAGAAACTCCATCCTTGATGTATAAGACCTTCTCCAATGGTAAGAGACTCCGTCCCCAAAAATAAAGACTTACTTTCGTGGGGTACCCAGGGATCGAACCCTGGATACTAACTTGAGAAGCGGGGTTCCCAACCAACTGAGCAACCCCTTGTTCTCCAATGCTGGTGTTATTATATAGATCAATACATATAATATAATATACTTCTTTCAGTTATTGGATGGATGTGTTCCCTATCCAGTTTTATATGTACTGCATCATGGATGAGCAAGGAACTTGTATGCTTAAAGCCACTTAGTGATGCAGGCCCTAGGGTTAGGGCTTCGCGGGGTGCCAAAGCACTGTGTCAAAGACACTTCAAATTATCTCCGCAGAGATTTCTAACACAAGGACGCACCTCTTTGAGGGGAAAACCCACAATTCTATTCAATTTTCAAGTATGAGATTTCCATCTCTACAATGTAATATAAATAAGAAAAGTAAACTTAGGGCCTAAGAAAACCTAAACCAATAATGGAAACTACCCTAATTACAATTAGAAACATGCTTAACTAATAATTAGGAAAAATGAAAGGAAACAAAATAAAATTAACAACTGGGCGGGACCACGTGTGGCCCGTTCTGCATCACTTAGTGCTATTTTTAGCAAATTTGGGCCTCTATAGTTCTCAGTGGGAACTACATATTGATTTATTCCTTTTACATATTTCCTACTTGCTTTCATGGCAGTCCTTTACTCTGGGCTTCGGCTGTGATCTTCTTGCTTCTAAATGTTCATGGTGAGTTATCAGCTCATTGCTAGTAAAATATATGTACTTCTCAGATCAGTTAAACTAAAATCTTGAGTCATTTTACATTTTTACTTATGTCAGGATGGCAATCTCTGTTCTGGGTATCCATAATTCCTCCAATTGTAAGTATTTTTCTCAGTGCTAAATATATTGCTGCCACTACAACTAATTAGTCACACTCCAGATGTGCAAGATCCACATTTAATTTACATGTGTGGCCCAACTGAAGTATAGACGATCTTATTTTATTTTATTTTATTTTAAATCAGGGTATGTATCCTATGTGGCTATCCTATGAGTAATTGGAGATGCACACAAGTTCTGATGTATCCTGTCTGTATTGAAGTGCTTGTAGGATTAACTAATCTCACTTAAGTTTGGATGGTGGCAGATAGTATTGGCAGTTGGAACTAAGTTACAAGCTATCATCACGAAGATGGCACTTGAAATCCAAGAGAGACATGCTGTGGTTCAAGGAATTCCTCTTGTGCAAGTTGGCGACAAATACTTTTGGTTTGGTCGCCCTAAATTAGTTTTGTTTCTCATCCATTTCTCACTTTTTCAGGTACTTTTGGTTCTCTTTGATAGATATTCCGTCTCTGGTAGATATTAGAGATAAATCAGTGACTAGCTTAGGAGACCAATACCTGCCTCTTCTATTTGAAAACTGGATGCATTTGCAGGAGACTTGTATAAAAATTTTTCTTTCTGACAATTATCATCATATGGGCCATCCAAATGCGAAGCCAATCATATTTTTAAAAAAATCTATAATATTTAATGAATGTTTGAAACAGAAGTTCAGTAACTATTTATTTTCTTGTTTCGGATGCTGAATTTGCAAGGTTTCTGCCTTCAGCCAAATATTTAATATTGTTGTATATTATAGTTTGTTTCACTACTTTTCTCAGGAAAATTCAGTACTTGTAATTATAAAATTTTCAACTTAGCATTCTCATCTCCATACATGGTGACGGACTCTCCTAAAATTTTTTGCAGAATGCGTTCCAATTAACATATTTCCTATGGATTTGGGTATGACCTGTTCTCTGTCTCATTAAATATTCTCGTTTTATTTATCATGATAATTTTCTTTTCTTTACTATCTTGATAATTTTTTTTTCTTTACTCATCAAGCTTTTTCTCTGAACAGTATGAGTTTGGACTGAAATCCTGCTTCCATCAAAATTTTCGGCTTATAATTGCCAGAGTTGTACTCGGGTAACTAATATTATTTTGTGTTTGAATGTTTTGTTTGAATAAATCTGCAGTCACTGGACTTGGTATGGGAGGCTCTAGATATATTATGTAGAAATATTGTAGTTGTGTTCTGTGACCAACCTCAATGGATACATAGGTGTTTCAACCTATTCCCAGCATTTAAATTGGTACTGCACCCATTTACTGCTCTAATGATGATGGAATATTGATGTTGATCTTTGGCCCTGTATATGCACAAGTTTAGAATTTTTAAGAGCATTAGGGTCACCAATAAGTCTTTTTCGTTGTCATAAGAATTGGCCCATTTCTGATTATTTGGAGGGTTCCCTCAAAAAACATGCAAAAACCCAGGGCAAATGGAACTCCTATTTAAATAATAGGATTTATCACAAAAATATGTTAGCAATAGCTAATTTCTTGAAAGCCGAAAGGATCAGATGATTCTTCTCAGGGTAAATGGGGCTACCAAATTGCTAATCCAATTATCATTTCTATCCTGCACCAGATAGTACAGAGACATTGTTCTCAGTTTATGTCAATCCATTTCTTGTTTGATTCATAGACAGCATTTTTCTCCTTTTTTTTTAATCCTACCAGCAATTGTGCTTTTGAGACCACCTTTTGGAATATGGGTCATTCATCTGTAAGCATGCATATGGATTGGGGCATGCTGGAGATTCACGTTTACCATGACCAAATGGGGCAACTAGTGTAATCCGATGGGGAAGATTTTTGTGATGCGTCTCATCCATGGAAGATGCATCATATAATCAGTTGTAGTAATCAAAATTGGGTCCGCATGTATAGTTTGTTTGGCCAAGCAATTGGTTTGACTAAACATCATATATTTTTGTGTTTCTCTATTGATGTTGAAAGGTGTGTCTGCATGTATGGTTTGTTGGGCCAAGAAAGAAAAACTCAGAATACAGTTTCTTCAGATACTTAATAACTTGGGAACAATTCATGGCAGCAGTTTTTTCCCCTTTTCTTCTCTTTTTTAAGTCATTAGCTTAGTTCTCCCTTTGTGATAGACTGCTTTGTTCTCAAATCTCAATTATAGTAAACTTGTGGTGTTCAATGAATTTATTGGGATTGTGCAGAGTGGTCGTCCAATTTTTGTGCAGCTACATTACTCTTCCACTCTATGCACTTGTATCTCAGGTACCTTTTCTTTATACTTCTCACTGGAAACATATTGTCTTTCCTGAGATGACTTGATTTAAAATTAATAGTTATCTTTCAAGGTGCAATCTTCATTTAGTTGAATTTCAAAAGAAAAGGAGTCACAATACTGCATTGTTCACAAGCTTCAATAACACATTAAGATGATTTAGCTTTGCTATCAATTGAATTATGTAACCACTCAAATCTTGGGATAATTGAATGTGCTCTAAATTTCAGTTGTTTTGAGATATTCTGCCGAACAGATATATGTTTTCCAAATTGTAGGTGACATCATCTGAGATACTATTGTTTTTCCTAATTTCTCCATCCCATATTTCATATTAGTGATCCAAATATGACAGTGATTTGTTGCAGAAAAGAAAGAGCTGACAATATCCTGACTATGGAATTCTATGATTTCTTCACTGGATTACGTATCACAATGGATGACCATCCATTTTACAAAATATTTTATCCAATTAAAAAAGCAGAAACATCCAACCATATCCTGCTTTTTTCTCACAAGTACAATAACCAAAGGAATTTCAGAGGTTGAAAAGACGAGTGAATTACGTGGAAAGTCTAAAATATGCTACATTTCCATAATGTTTCACTGTATCATTCACCCTGGGAAACTTCTTAATTTATACAAGCTAATAACAGACCTATTCAACATTCATTATCATTCAAAATTGAAACTTACCTAAAACCGTTAACCAACTTCACGGATTATTTACTAACAAATTACAGAAAGGAGGTACTTAAGATTTCATTGACACGATAATTTGAAAAAAAGATTTAACTAAGCTGCCTTTTGCTTCTTGCGGATGCCAAGAAAATTCTTTTCTATTTTCAGGAACTATCCTACAGGGAAGAGTTTTATCGACTGCCAAAAACAACGATCTATTGTTGCATCATTTTCACAGCTTGGAAAACATAATCAATTATTTTCAGAAAATTTCTATTAAATATATTATTGCACTTGTAACCATTATAAAAGTCATCTGATGCAACATGATCTGGAGTACTGGACAACACTGTCCTTCAATTTCAAATAGAGTGATTGTTTTGGAATTTTCAGATGGGATCACACATGAAGAAGTCCATCTTCGACGAGCAAACATCCCGGGCTCTTAAGAAATGGCATCAGGCTGTGAAGAAGAAGCATGAAAAGTCAGCTCGTTCACCTACAAGGACACTAGGTATGAGTCCAGGTGTGAGCCCGAGTTCGTCTCCGGTACACCCTCACCTTCAGCGTTTCAAGACTACCGGTCATTCAGCCAGTTTGACTGGCCGATCCCATAAGGGTTACTACTCTGATCAAGATGTGTCTGACATGGAGGGCGACATGTCTCCCACATCACAGACTGCTGTTTTGATCTCCAACGCCAACACTAACAGTGCAGAGGATGTGGCAAGAGGAGAAGCCCACGTCAATGTACATCCTGATGAAGATGACTTCTCCTTTGTAAAACCTTCTTCATCAGTAGGGGGAACCAAATGATGCCATACGATGTTGATGACATGGCATGACCATTTACTTCCCATGGTAGTTTCCTCCCCATTACACATGTTTTATGATTTCATGTGATACAATTTAAAGTTAGATCATGTACAAGGTGTAAAAATTTTTTTGTATTCAAATGATTTATAATG
This sequence comes from Umbellularia californica, assembly GCA_028538565.1. NCBI lineage: Eukaryota > Viridiplantae > Streptophyta > Magnoliopsida > Laurales > Lauraceae > Umbellularia > Umbellularia californica. The sequence continues at coordinate 71,818,721 of JAPQWN010000007.1, read as the reverse complement.
TTTTTTTTTTTTGATGTATTGGAGAGTTTGCTCTGTTTTTTTTCTCCCTTCGAACTTCCTCCTTTTAACCTTCCATTTCAAGATCACTAGTAAAGTAGATTGATTATGGCACAACATTGTTGGAGTGGACCTTTATTCTTGGCGCCAAATAGCAGACTAGGCTATGAATATGTTGGCGCTTCACCGGTCAATACAAACCTGCTAGATTTATGGTTTTGTCAAGGAATGACATGCCGCGATGGAAACATGGTTGAATCAATGAGACTCCCCAAATTATGTGTCCTTGATTATATACAGATTAGTTGAAGTAGGTAGATACGAGTTAGCTTGTTACACCCTGACCCAGGCTAATCATGATTAATGCTAATTAATTAGGATTTATGCTAATTAAGCACGAATAATTGGGTTAATGAAGTTTAATGACCAAAGAGAGACAAATTAGTCTCAAGTGATGCATTAAGCATAATGGAATGAATTTGAATGGATTTGAGTTGGTTAAAATGAATTTAGACTTAGATAAAGTGGGCTAAGGACTTTCTCGTAAATACGAGTTTTCACGTATTTCGTCGAATACGGAAACTCTTGATACCAACACGTGTATCTCAACGAGTACGTTAACTTTCATAATAGACTCGAAGCCGTTTAACGAGGATTTCGTCAAGTGGCCCTTCATTTGACTCAAAATGAAATAAGGATAAACAAAAGGGGGTTTTAGTGTGAACAACCTTATATTAGAATGAAATGAGCCTCATTCCTTCATTTCTCTTCAAGCCAAACCCTAGGTTCTTTTTCTTCTTTTCTCTTCCATTTTCCTTCATCAAAGAGAGAGTCTAGGAGTGATTTGAAAAGGGGTTTTGAGGAGTTCATCTTCAACTTCATCTTCTTCCTCAAGCCATTCCACCATTGTAGAAGTGTAGAGCTTGAGAAAGATCTCAAAATCCATTCCTTTGAGCCTCAAGTAAGTAGTTAAGCACTTTAGTAGAACTTTCAAGTTTCCTTGGATGGTTAGTGAAGCTTTCTAGCACAAATGGCTCAATGGTTGTGTATTTTCATGTTTCATGGAGTTAGGACTTCATTTGGGGGTTTTCATCTTCAAAACAAGCTAAACAAAGAGGACTTTGGGTAGCTAATCTTCAAGAGAGGCAAGTATAAGCATTTGGTTGTAATTATTGTTAACCATTGTAGAAATGCTTGGAGTTCCATGGATCTAGATTTTTGTGCATATTATTGAGTTTTGAGTTTTCTCATGGATTGAATAGAATGAGAAATGGATGATTAAATGTGTGGTTTTGTTGATGGATTGTGTATAAGGAGGGAAACAAGAGGTTTCCAATTGAATTGTAGGTTTAGAATGTATTGGAAGTAGAAAAAGAGGAAGAGGAAATCAGCTGGAGCTGATTCATAGATGGGTTTCGTCCCAGGTCCGATCGATCGGACCAACTGGCCGATCGATCGGACAGTCCCTAACTGGGACATGTTTTCAGTCCGATCGATCGGAGGGCTCATTTTGAGTCCGGTTGAGATCGGCGATTAATTGTGCCGGTACTTTATTTATGATTGAGAATGGACTATAAATGAGTCCTAGAGCTAACTGTACCATAGTTGAGGACTATTAGGTATAGAAGATCGAGGGAAAGAATGTTACTAAAAATTTGGCCAATCGACCGAACCTAACGGTCCGATCGATTGGTTTTGGATTTTTGCGAAAGTTTGTAGCACTTCTTGTGAGTATAATGCTCCCTAAATTAGTTCGAAGACTAATCGTGGAGTAAAGTGAAATGATTGAGAATTAAAGATAATGAAGGAAGAACTTCATGGTTAATTAATTGTGGTCTAAAACTCCATGGATGTTAACCACGGTGACTATAATGCACATACTAAATTAAATGTGATGCTCATTAAGAATAACACGTGCATTTAGTACCGTTGGCTATACCTATATGGTGGTTTAGATTTAAGAAAGAATTAAATAGAATCATGATTGTCCAGCAATTCTTTATTGTAACATTGTGTCCCAATCTAATGTGATTGGTATCATTACTCTTCTCTTATTATGAAGGGAATCATGGAACTGAATTGAATCCAGAAGCGGATTGCTCACTGAAAAGTATGGACCCTTGAGTCAGGCACTTAGCTATTGTTTAGAACTTTAAATGAGTTCAATGAATGAATAAATGAGACAAATGTCTAATCCTACTGCAGTAGATGGTATTTGAGGGTGTTCCGGAGCTCCGTGGTGATGCTAGTTGTCCCTGGCCCGGACACTAGTAAGTCCCACTAATTTTCGATCATATCTATGGTATTGATCGATGCCTTCCATTTGGATGATGAATCCTTCCTTTGAGGGAAGATGGTAAATGAAATGAAATGAAACGGAAAATGAATGCTATGGTAGTGACCACCCAACACATGACCACAAGTTTAGCTTTTATGTGCACACATCCTATTATAGGAACTTTCCAGACTTATCTGGTATTGGAACTGTTAATAATAGATGGAATGAGTTTAATTTATGGGTTAACATGCTATTACAATATCTGTTTATACATTGTTGAACCGTCGTGTTCATTATTGTTATTGATGGCATTACATGCCCGTTTGCCATTGCCGGTGCAGCAGCGCCCCCGGCGGGAGCGGAGGAGACCGCTCCGGTTCCTCCATGAGGATTGAACGAATGGAATGGCCGGGATACTGTTTGATACAGGCATCCGAGTGCGAGAAGGAATATTTTTTTTTTTTATGAACATTTTGTGAAGTCATTCTTTTTATATAATCATTTTGGGATGTAATTAATGGTCATTGCACAATATTTTGGACATGCGCTATTTGACAAGTAAATAATGGATAGGATACATGTATAAGAAACATTATTTTGTATACATGTAAATTGTAATTGATGTTGTCAAGTAAAATTGTTTCCGCAGATTTGTGTAATTGACAGGTTTATTGAGATTGTTATCTCTTGTGGATTTCGTTTTAACTTCGGTTAATTCGGGATTTACGGGAGTAAGTATGGGCTCACGGCTCGGGGTTACCGGATCTCGGGCCCGGGTCATGACATAGCTGACTAGGAATGTAGGTGTGTGATGGCACATTTGTAATCAAGTTAACCCCCTTGCACATACTACCTGGCACTTGCGATGAATTGGCATAAGCACAAATTTGACGCTCATTCGGCTGTTACTAACTGTTAACTGTTTGATTGAACTGTTTTTTTTTTTTTTTAAAGGAAAATTTTTAAAACAAATGTCCCTAGCCTTTCCAGAGTTTTCAAAGGAGGACGCCATGATTTGGAAATTTAGAATAGTGTCTTAGTTGTCCACATATTTTTCAATGTTTGCGGGCGATCTTTTCCTTTATACTTCTTTTTAATAACAAAAATGCCCTTTCTTCAAGAAAGAGGGCTTAGGCCAAGAACATTATTCAGAGCTGATTGGGTTTGAGGTAGGCCCCATTTGCACAAAAAGGATCCAAAGACTCAGTTCATTGTCAATTTAGCATCTGCCAAGATACTTGTCCACATTTATATAAGCTTCGAGTAGCAAAACCATCTCATGAATCTTAAGACTTATAACCATGCCCCTTACCAGAAATACCCACTAAAAGATACAGATATTCATGACTACAAAGAAAATCAGGATCCATGAGTAATACGAAAAATTAAGATGCAACTGAAGATATATATCCATGCAGAACCTCTAGGTTCCCCTCCACCCAATGTTGGAGATTGATTGCCAGATACCTGCTAACACACCCGAACACAAGGCCATACTTCTCTTCCTGCAGATCCTGTGTAAATGAAGTCCATGGGAAGCCTCAAACTCTGATGATGTCTTCTCTAAATGAAGTGCTAAACAAGATTTTGCATCCAGTGATTAAAATAATAATAAAAAAGAATATGAAGAAAAAATTGCAATTAGTTAAGACTCATGTGGAAGTCAATTAAGCATGCGTATGATCTGCTGGTTAAATAAACACTAAGCCCCCTTTATTAAAGAAGGGCATTTTTGTCATTAAATAAAAAGGGAAAAGTCGCGGCCGCAAGGTTTGACTGTCGAAAAGGACCCAGTTGAAAGAAATATGGAAAACTCAAGGCACTATTTTTAAAATTTAAAGTAATAACGTCCGTTTTTGAAAACTTGGAAAAAGTTAGGGATATCATTACATTTAAAAAAAAAAATGAAGTCTTCCAAAACCGTTAAACTTAAGTGCCATAGATGAATGGCTTATGATGATCTAATAAGTTAGATAGTTTGTATACTAATAAATATCATTGGGCTCTTTTCATCCCCAACTCTACCATGATTGTCATGGCCCTGAGTGAGCCATATAGGTTTCACCGCACCCATGTACCATCTGGTTCTTTACACCTAGATAAAATCCCTGGACATAAAATATGCAGCCGGCATCAAAAGAGTCCATCGAACTTAAGATGCACCCTGGGCTTGGAAGGGTTTCTATTTCTAAAAATGGATTGGGCTTGGTCGTCTCACCCAAATGACGTTAAGGCCCACCCAAGCAGACCCCCTAACTAGGATTTAAAACTTCAAACCGATTGAACGCCTTAGTGAGAATTAGAGTGGCCTCGTCTTTTGAATGATTTGAATCTTCAAACAGGTGAAGACCATAACTTTTTTTCTCAACTCGACTCTCAACTTAATTTTAATGACAATTACTTCATGGGAATTTCCTATAGATCCACTCATCCTCATCAAAGGCCAGAGCCTAGGCTTTAGAAGACTTTGAGGGAACATTTGTGTAAGTCCATTGACAATTGTTTCAGTGGAGATTTTAATTAATCCGTACAAAAAGGGTTAACCCTAGGGTTGTAAATGGGACGGTTTAGGATCCGAATCATAGTGGACCCGGACCCGTTTCTAAATAATAGTTCCGGTTCCAGATTTGGTTTTGATTCGGAACCTGTTTTGTTGGTTCCAGACCCGGTTCCGATAGGAAAACTAAGATCCAATTCCAGAGCTGGGTCCACCAAGAGGACTGGAATCTAGTTCTAAAATTGATTATAATTTATCTTTATTCTTCATTTTTTTTAAAATAAGAATGGCATTCAACTTATAACAATGCATCAAGTCTACTACCTCTAGTATTATACATAAAAATGTCCACAAAAAAAAAAAAAAAAAAAAAGAGCTGATTTTGAGGTAAATTTTGCAATATCGAAGGCTCATATGCTGGGTCTCGGGTTCAAGGGTCGGAACCTATATGGACTCGAAATCGGACCCGCTTATTAATTGAAATATAAATTGGGTTCCGGACCCGGACTCGTTTATGAATCAAAACCTAAAATAGGTTCAAGATCCAATTTTTTGGGAGACAGAACTTCCAGGTAATCAAGATACCTGTTTGCAACCCTAGCCAACCCCCCATCTATCCTTTTACTTTTTTTCCTTTTGTTTTATTTGTCTTGTCACTATTGTATTGCCAATGTGAGGTTAACTACTATCACTAAAAAGGATAGATCCTAGAAGGTGTTGAGTTATATATAAAATATTTTCAAAATGGGCCAACTACCTGGCATTGAGAGTTAAAAACTGTGACAGACGCAAAGTTCAAAATATGCCACCTACCTGGTTAGGTGTTGAGTTTTAAAAATGCGACAAAGACGGAAAGATCAAAATAGGGCACATAATAACGAAGACCATGGAGAAGACTTGAAGACTTGGTGTTAATAAAAAGATTTACTCGATTATTTATTTCTAAGATCATCTTTATATATGAAAAAGGAAGTAACAGGCCATGCGATGATTATTTTTTTTTTTGCCCAGAACCATTGACCTTGACAAGTAGTTGTCATTGGTTCGCTCACACCTTGACCTAGCTTTTTATATCTAATTCACGAAATTAAGCCTCTTGCATTGGGGTAGTCTCTTTAAGCAGAATTCGGGGAATTCATGTATAAAGAAGGTTAAAGTGAAATTTGACAAGAGCCTCCCATAGTCCCATGTTGAGGTGAGATTTGACAAGAGCCTATCTAATATAATCTTCCACTTCATCACAATATTCATGTGAAGAAGCATAGCCTCTTGTCTGAAAATGCTACTATTTTTGTCTGCTTTTAGTCTTTTGTACAATTTAATTGTACATGCATGCATCGGGTGTTCTTCTACTAAGATAATTCTGTACCCTTAATTTTAAAGCCCCCAAATTTAATGTTTTTCTAAATTAGTCTGTTTTTGTGATATTGAATTCAAAATCGACTAATGGTTGGATCATTGTCAAATTGAGATGACTGTCGCTCATTTGAGCAGTGAGTGTGAATGGCTGGTTTTGTCGAAGATCAACCGTGCGGTACAAAATAAAGAGGAAAGACGAGGAAGAGATGGTAGTTTACATAAGATAAACACACTAATTAAGCTTATATGGGTTCTGACTTAGATAACTAAGAAGGGATCATCAAAATAATTTAAAAGATGTACTTATGAGGTGGGTCCCACAACGAGGAAAGGCCAGAATCCAAATCAATGATTCGGGCAAGACGTGCAAGATGTGTCTCTTGGAAGATGAAGACTTCTAAATGGAACAATTCTTCTAATGTGTAGTGTAAAGTTAATTAATAAAATATTATTATAAAAAGAATGTGGGACTTCTAGTTTTCCCTCCAACAGCATGTGCAATTCTTATTCTCTGAAAATTTCTATTAATTCTCTAAACTTTCTAAATCTTTAGCTCCAACTTAAAATTTTGGTCACTTTTTTAAAAAGACAAAAGATATAATTGATTAAATCAGATATATATCCACATGAACTTGTAGTGGTTCAATTCCACCCATGCATGTGCACAGTGGACAGTAGGAAATTCTAGGCAACCTTTTGACTTCATTTCCATTCTTCAATTCAGCTGCCTTTCTCAGGCTTTGGGTTATATATCCAAAGACATGAACACTCTTTTATGTGTAAACTGGATTGTTTGCTCTCTTCAAAAGATACAAGAGTATTTATAGGCATGCTAAATTGAAGAAAGTAAAACTATTATATGTATTTATATATTTCTTGCATAAGTTAGTTTTCTGCTTTTTGCTATACTAGGGAACTCAAATTCACACACACTCATGTTCCTAATCAGCTGAGTTACAACGATGACTCTTGCATGGGAATTCTTACTAGATTGAAAAATCTTTATTATTTTCACAATCATAACATCCATATGGTTTATGCATATTGGGATTGACTTTACCTAGATCTCATTTAGGTATCACATAAAGTTGATTTTCACTTCATCTGATTTAGTAGTGCATTAAAAGAAGTCAGTGGGTACACAATTACCTAAGGCCCCAACTTGAAAATTTCAACTATAGGCCTCATTTTGGCCCCTTATTGATAATTGAGTCCATCAATTTTTGTCCAACATTACTTTCTGAAATCTAAAATGCATTGAAGTTTCATTCACATCTAAAACACTATATATAAAAGCAATTAAAAGTCTAACTTTTTAGTTTTTTCTCTGATTACTTTATAAGAAATCTCTTATCTTAATTAAAATGGGCCCAAACAAGATGTTATATCAATGAAGCATCTTACCGCGAATTTGTCAAAGTGGGTGGCTGAATTAGAGTCCAGTAAAAGTCTCAAAATCACAACCCTCAATTAGATAGCTTGTGATATATAATAGATTAGGTTTTCATGCCCACTCCACACCACTGTTTAGAAGCTCATTTAAGACGATGGAATCTAGTGGATTTAATTAGAAACTTGAAACTTGAAAATCAAACTGTCACAACTTGATAATCCCTATCAAGACTTGATTGGCTTGGTCTAGATATTTATTATTTAAGGTAGATCATAACTCAGTTAGACTAGGAAATAACTAGTCACAATCTAAATACAGATTCAAACACCACCTCTAACATCTCAAGGGGCCCAGTTTAGTAGGAGGATCGGAGGATGGTTGGATAGTGATAAAATAATAAGAAAAAATATACTATGGATTGAATGATGAAACAACCCGATCAGGTTTGTATATAATCATTATGTGTGGCTTTTATACAGCCATCAAGCTTAGTAAGGGTGTTAGTGGTGGTGGCGTTGAGCTGGGTTGGATTTAGGTTGGGTTCATTTACGCATCTTGGTAGCCTTTAGGTCAGGTCTGACAATCAAATTATTGGGGATTCCTTGTCGGTTTTTCATAAAGTCATAAAAAATCCACGTTTGGTAATTGTAAATTCCCAAGGATTTGGGCTAGTTGAAATCTTCATCTTTTCTTAGTAAAAATAAAAAATAATCTTAATCTTCGAGGGTTTTCAAGTCCGACCCCACAATCCCCTTTCATAGGACTTACAAATTCTCGTTTTTATGGATTTACATATTGATACCAATTTTCTCAGCTATATACATTGATATGCACCAATATTGAAGAGAAAGCACCAGCTAATAAATCATCACTGAAGAAATCCTTGTTCTAAGGGGTCGTTTGTTTCTCCCAATTTACGTATGTAAACATCCCACATGTGAAAGAGATTCATATCATTTATGTTTGTTTACAACATTTACACACTAGGTGTGTAAATCACATGTGATTTTACTGTGTAAAGTATGTGCAAAAGAGGCAGCACATTTTCACACCTCACACCTCAAGAGGTGTGAAACAGTTTCACAATGCACTGTTACTGGGCGGAGTGCTACAGTGCCTCAATGAGCAGTCTGCCTTTTATTTTTTTTTATTTTTTTGGGCTCCACTTGTAACATCCGGACCATTCATTCTCTTAAGAAACTCAAACACGGCCATGTGTCCAATTTTCAACCGTTGATGATGCATGGAAGTTGAGATATCTTCAACATAATTACAGCCGTTGGATTAATCTATTATTACTAACATACCCAGTCCGCTTTTTATGAATTTTTTATTGTTTTGGGCCCCACCTGTAAAATCAGGACCGTTCATATTCTTCAGAAGCTCAAACACGGCCACGTGTCCAATTTTCAACCATTGATGTTGCTTGAATGTTGAGATATCATCAAACAATATACAACCTATTGTTACTAACATACCCAGTCCGTCTTTTATGATTTTTTTAATGTTCTAGGCCCCACATGTAAAATCGAGACCATTCATATTCTTCAGAAGCTCAAACAGGGTCCTTTATCCAATTTACAACCATTGATGTTGCTTGGAATGTTGAGATATCATCAAACAATTTACAACCTGTTCATAGATTCACATGTGAAATGTTATGCTAGTAACAAACAGTGGAATCTGATACACAAGTCAGTCATTTACATATGCAAATGACTCACATGTGGGTCATTTACACATGTGAATCACTTTCACATGAAACAAACGACACCTAAGGGCAGTGGAGAATCATCAAAGTTAAGGATTCCTCACCTGTAACCAAATGTGCTCCACCTTTAACCCAACTCATTTATTAAAGGAGTTGAAATTGAAAACCCAAATCCAACTTGGAAGGTATAATCAAACAACCTAATTGATAAGGTTGGTTTAAATAGCAAGAATGGACTAATTCCCAACTCAACTCATTTATTAACCAGGTTTATATTAGCAAGAATGGACTATCGTTATTCGTCTTAATCTTTCCCATTTTATTTGATGGGACCAAGCAAATTCTCTAGGCTAATGCTGCCTGATATCTCTTTCAATGGAACTGACAAGGGATTGTTCTTCTCTTAAATTGGGTGCTCTTTTTAAGAACAGCGGGGTAGCTCTATGGTTAGGAGTCCAGTTCTCACAACTGCCCAGGGTGTGATGCTAGGTCCTCTTCCTTTTGCGTGCAGGAGGTTATCATCCTAAACAGGTGCCAGGTTTATTCCCTTGTTAGTTAGGTCGTCTATCCCCTTGGTTGTATTGAGGATAAGGGTGGGCTGAATATTTACTCTTCCTAACTTTAAATTTTGGAGGCCTCAAAATTTCATGATTTTCGAAGTATATTTATTTTTTGATGAATCCAACAGTTATAATGGAAAAAAATGGTGTCAAACGTAGGAGTTCCTGCTCAGGTGAGATAGAAGAGTTAAACAACCTAAATTTGTTACAAATCATTTGACAAGCAGGCAGAACTACAGGAGGTCGGGGGTGGCCGTGATGCCACCTGAAATTTCAGAGAACCCTTACATTCAATGAAAATCTTATAAGTTCTTTAAATTGGTTGCCCAAAAAATTTTTTATTTCATAATGGCCCCCAAGGTATATTCCTGGTCCTGCCACTATTGACAGCTCTACTTGTTTGTACATGTCTATTTAAAAACCAATTCAAATAGTTACTTTGAGTGTTTTAAATTGTTTGTCATATTTCATGGATGTCCAATTCAATCAGCTTCAAGGTCATTTGTCTCTTTTTTTTAAAAAAGTAATAAAAATATAACTCCTTCCAATAGACATACATCTTTAAAGAAATAAGATACTTTTTTTTTTATTTGACAAATGTGTCCATATAACCTTTTATTAATTATACAATAAATTCAACAGCACTACTTTCACTTTATGGAGTTTTTTCCCAAAATAGCACCCTCAAATAAACTAATTCCCATAATAGCACCCATTTGAAAATAATTTTCAGAATAGCATCCCGAGCCTACGTGGCATATCCAATCCTAATAAAGTCTGAAGGTTTCAACGTCAAGAACTTGAATGGGTGATTTGGAAATTTAGAAAGAGAGAGAATGGTCAAAGAAGATGACAGTTGGATTTATTAATTGCTAGTAGTAAGTAATCACCTATACCATCATAAATGCCTTACAGGAGCCCAACTGCAATTGTTAATTGCTACCCATTGCAGCTTACTAGACATCCCACCAACAAATTGAGCCACAATAAATGAAGAGTTATGATGATATTATCAAAGAGGTATATGGCATCTCTCAGCCCATCTCCACTCTCATCTCTCCCATCCATCCCTGGCCCATCTCTCCATCACCCTCACCCCTCATACCTCTCGATCTCTCCCTCTGCTCCATCTTCCTCTGCCAGACACCCGCCAGCACGCCAGATGCACGCCGGCAGCACCCCCGGGCCCACACGCAGCAGCAGCCGCCTTCTTACTCCTCTGGACGCCGCCTCCTCCTTCATCGTCAGGTACACCTTCTCTTCCATCTCTGTCACCTGCACCCACGCACACACCCATTGCACCTTTTCTTTCTTTCTTTCTTCCTCTCCTTCTTCCTTCCTCTCTCTTTCTCTCTGTTTTCATCTCTTCCTCCTCTCTTCCCTCTCCATTCTCTCCTTCTCCCTCCATCGCCTGCACCTGCACAGCGGAGCCCCTCCTCTCCTTTCTCTTCCTCCCTCCTTTCTCCCCTGCGCATCATTGTTGCGCGTCCACTGCCGCCACTACCACCCCCTCTTTCTTTCTCTCTTCCTTCCTTTCTTTCTCTTTTCCTTTTCTTTTCTTCTTTCTTTTCTTCTTTCTTTTCTTCCTGCGCTGCCCACACCCTGCACACCGACCTTCTCACCACACTTCATCCCCATCTCCATCGCCTCCATGCACGACACCTGCACTTCTCTTCTTCTTTTCCTTCTTCTTCTTTATTTTCTTTATTTTCTTTTTTCTCCTTCTTCCCCACACGCCCCACCACCTGCACACACCCACACTACCTGCCCTGCATCACCACCCGCCTGCACACCTTCTTCTCTCTTTCCTTTCTTCTTTCTTCTTCTTCTCCTCTTCTCCCTTGTCTCCCTCCACAGCACTCGCAACCTAGACCCACCTGCGCACGCCCATCTTCCTCCCCTTGCCACTGCTTTCTTCTTTCTTCCCTTCTTCCCTTCTTCCTTCTCTTCTCCTTCCTTTTCTTCTATTTTTCTCTGTCTTCCTCTCTCTCTTCCCTTACTCCCTCTCTCCCTCTCTCTCTCTCTCTCAGTTCTCTCTCTCTGCTCGTTCTCTCTCTCTTTCTCCTTCTCTCTCTGCCACTCCCCTGTTGTCTCTGTCTCTCCTCTCTTTCCATACTCTCTCTCTCTCTCTCTCTCTCTCACATGTATGCTAGAGGGCTTCCATATTATATACATCCAATTGTCAATTATTCACCTTTTTTTACTGCCTCCGTGTTTGGATGAGAGCCCAGTTAATGGCATAGAGTGTAATAAATCCAGCTGTCATCTTCTTTGACCATCTTCTCTCTCTCTCTCTCAATTTCCAAATCACCCATTCAAGTTCTTGACGTTGAAACCTTCAGACTTTATTAGGATTGGATATGCCACGTAGGCTCGGGATGCTATTTTGGAAATTATGTTCAAATGGATGCTATTATGGGAATTAGTTTATTTGAGGGTGCTATTTTGGGAAAAAGCTCCACTTTATGACAGAGTTGCATACTCCTTTTCCCTATGAGACAACTTTTGCTTATATTACTTTTTTTAGTATAATTAGTTTGGTTTTTCTAATTGACAGAGTTTCACACCTGAAGCTGCACAAAAAAAATAGTCATATTGCATAGCTTCGTGATCAACATTACTCTTAACATTACTTTATTTTGGTCACCTATAGACGCTTTCCATAAGCATTGTTTCTTAAACAATATTAATATGTTAAAGGAATGATAAACACAGACAGTAATTTGACTTGGCCATCCATCAAGTCCCTATGTGATGTGGTTGATCTAGCACTCCAGCCATCAATAGAAGATTGGGATCATTTAAAAGAAAAGAATGAAGGAACCGTTCTAAAACAAACCCCATTAACACCGCCCACCAGCGTTGACCATCCTCTGACTGTCCTGTATGTGGGTCAAAATATGTAAGACTATCTCCAACTGGATCATTCTATCAAATTTTACTGTCTTTCTTATTTTAGTTGGAGATGTAGGGTTAATTTGTTTCATATAATTGAATTTCTATAAATTTTAAGAATCTATTAATAAAAAAGAGATTAAAATAGAAAAAAATAATGTGAATATCCAAAGATGACCATCAAGAAATTCTCCATTTAATAGAAAATGAATCAAAGGGAGATGGAATTGTAACCAAATCCTCTTTTGGAGTCCCCTCTACATCGCCACTTTATATTCTTTAGCCTTTGCTTTCTCAAAATCCTTCGTTGGAGCCCATTTGACCATGAAGCCTTATGTATTCAATTCCCTCCAGACGATAAGGGTGTCTTATCGGGAAAATCCGTTATAAAAACAATGATGTCAAAATGATTTTCCCCAGTATCTTCATTCGGAAGGAGTATATATTTTCTAATAATGAACTGGTTTCATTGGTCCCTCAGATTCTCCTAATTCTAAAACTCCATATGCTACTTGGTATAAAAGCTTGGGTCAATATGCATTCTCCAATTCCTTCTAATCCAAAAGGAACAAAAGGGTCTACAGGATTGTCCCTGGCTCTAGCCAACTGATTGGGGAGATTGAACGCTCTCTTTAGGAGGTAAGGGAATCCGAGTTCAAGTCCTTTTAAGCAAAAAAAAAAAAAAAAAAAAAAAAAAAAAAAAGGGAAAGGAGAAGAAAAAAGAATTACCATAAATAAACATGCCCAACAAAAGCAAATCAATTATGACTGTAGCTTAGCTTGAAACCTCAACAGGCCCTGGGATGAATAAGTAAATAAAAAAAGGGAGAATTTCAAAAAAATCCTTAAGTTTCGGCATTATTTCAAAAAAAGACACAAGTTTCAAATTAGTCCCTAAGTTTTTTGGGAAGTTTTCAATTAAGGACATCCATCTATTTAAAGTTATTTTTTGCAACTTTTTTCCTATTTTTTTTAAATATCCAAATTACCATTCATTGTAATAAAACTTTCCTTCACTTCCTCTATATTCTTCTCATTTCCCTCGTCGGTGACCTCACGGTGATCAAATTACCATTCATTGTAATAAAACTTTCCTTCACTCCCTCTATATTCTTCTCATTTCCCTCGCTGGTGTCCTCACGGTGATCAAGGACACCCATTATTCCCACAACAATTGGCTGCATGTAGTGGCTGCCGAAACCATATCATGGCTTTAAATGAAGGGTAATTTGAGTATTTTTAAAATATTGAGGGAAAAAGTCACCAGAAAATATCTTTAAATGGCTGAATGTCCTTAATTGAAAATTTACTAGAAAGCTTAGGGGCTAATTTGAAAAGTTTCAAAATTTGTGTCCTTTTTTGAAATAAGGCAAAAACTTAAAGTCATATTTAAAAATTTCCTATAACAAAAAATAAGTTCAGTTGACCTCCGACTCTTGCATGAAGTTGTGCTAAATAATAAATTCAAACATATTACTCCAGCGTTAATTTCTCCAAACACCGTTTACCGCTGCAAAGGCAAAAACTCCCGTGTTCGAAAACCAGGGAAAGAAAAAACCACAGCTTTTGACCCGCTAAAACCGTGTTTCATCCAGTTATCCACTCCCTCGGTTCCAGCCTCACTTCCTATCAACTGCATAAATTAGCTTTCTACATTCCAGATTTGGCAAGAAACCTCAGTAATTATCATTGTAGAGGATACATATACTCTTGCTTCATCTTGGGTCTTGGCCTTCTTTTCTTGCTGAAGTCGTTTTGGGTGGGGGAGTTGAAGAATCATGGCGGGAGGGACTAGTAATGGAAATTCAAGGGAGCTTGATCAGACACAGACACCCGCATGGGCAGGTGCTGCTGTTGTTAATGCAGTGATTTTCATCATCTCTACAGCATGGTTTTGCTTGAAGGCTCTTCATAAATTTGGAGAGGTAATGAGGAAATGATTGTTGTACTTCGGTTTAATGTTGAATTTTGAGATGGGTTTTTTCTGGAGAAAGTGAAGGACTTTTGGTTTTGGTTTCATTTCTTCCACTCTTCACCATGCTTCCTAACATGTTTATTTATTTATTTATTTATTTATTTATTTGGGTTTGGTTTCAATCATTGATACTAAGATTTAATGTTTTCTGACATGGGCTTTTGGGAAAATTCTAATGGGTTTTCTTTAATGGAAGCCTCTTTTTTTTTTTTTTTTTTCCACGTATGCTGTTCTTCTTCTTTTTATTTTTAAATTTTTTTTGTGGGTGGGTGAATTTTAGTGTTTGTTCCTTCTGTTTTGGATTCAGAACTCCTCTGGGTTTTTCATGCAAAATTAAAACTTAAAGTGTCTAGATTTCATGGAAATGAATCTCCACATTCACTTTGACTTCGCTATAAAGTTGAGAAAAGCTTTATGTATATATATTTTTTGATTAATTAAGAATCTTCTTCAATAGAGTTTTGGTGCCAGATTTTATACAAAATTTCTAATGTTTTTATTTTTGTTGATCACCTCTTCTGCCTCCAGTGGTTTACTGATCCGAGAAAGAAAGAAGAACTGTTCGAAGGTCTTGAGATGGTCACAGCTAGTAAGTGAAATAAATCACAAAGTTAAAGTCCTTCTGGGCATGTTTGGAATTTCCTAAATTGCATGCACATGTTTGTTTTTTTCTTTGTTTTAGCCACCACTTCCAATTTAAATAGATTTCCATGTAAGCCAAATCCAGTAGGACCTTAACAAGTATCGAAACATGACCTTTTACTTCACTTCACATTTCCTTGGCCCTGTTTGGCATCGTGCCAATGGGGTGTTTTTTTTGTTCCCACCAGATAAATTCGAGAAAACATGTTTAGTAACTATAATATGCCGTTCCTCACGGATGTTTTGGCTGGGACATTCCTAAAATCGGATTGGCGGGAGTAAGAATGCAAAAACAAAAAAAATTCGGTTTCCTTCTTTTTTTTTTTTTTGTTTGGAAGAGTCCTGCTGTAACGAATCGTTCTGCAAGGATTTCCCGCATGTTCGAGTCATATAAGAGACTTCCATCTCCTCCCTCATCTGTTTGTTCCATTTTCATTTCCAAGCCTGCAAACCTCTCCAGTAAGTTTTTTTGCTCTGTCTTCTTTCTCCTTGATACTCTTAAGGCCTGGAACTCTTCATCATTCTCCCTCTGTCAAACCCTCTTCCTCTCTCACTACCATCATATTCGACGACCCAGTTCCTCCTCTTTCTTTTGTTTTCCTTTACTTCTCTCCTCTTTCCTATCCTTCACCCAGCCACCACACCGAATACCTCTCTCTCCCCCTTACCCCCTCTCCTCTATATCTATTTCTACCGTACACCTACCACCTCGTCCTCCTCCTCCTTTGTCTCTTCTTTTCTTTTCTTTCTTTTCCCCATCTTATTTCGAATCTCCTCTCCCCACCCAAGCACTGCATATTATCCCTTCCTCCTCTGCTTTTTTTTTTTTTCTATTGCTCAAATTCCCTTTCTTCCTTTTCTTCCTTTTTTTCCTATCTTTTTTTGTCTTCATCGTTTTCTTTCTCTTCTTACTCTCCCACCCCTTAATGGATTGCACGACCCTTTCCCTTCTATCTCTTGCTCAAACCACACAAACCCCATGTTTATATTTTTCATTTTAATCTTTTATGATTTGAGTCATATTAGATGTTTCTTTATATCTTTTGATGGTTGAGTAATTTATTTAATGATTTCTTTGCAGTTGTTGTGTTTTTTTATTTTTTTATTTTTTTATTTTTTTTATTTTTTATTTTTATCATTTGATTGTTTGGTAATTGTTCTATTATCAGTATTTAAACCACCCTTGTCATCCAACCAGGGCATATGCTCACATAACCATATAATGCTATGGGTTTATATTTGGAGAAAAATAAAAAAGAAAACTGCACCCCATTTCAGATCCATACCACCAAACTCTACTTAAGATCATTGCCACACAACCACAGTCCACACACCGAACCATCTCTTCTCACTTGTGCTTGCTCATGAATTCACAGATATTACCCACATGGAAGTGCAAAAATAGTTGGAACATGATGAAATATATGACAATGTAACTTTAGTGTCTAGCATAATATGTAATATCAAAATCAATGTTGCATGAAATAAAACTAGAATACCATAGCAGCCAATAGAGATTGAGTAATGGTATTCAGAATGTGATTCCCTTGTCCATTATTCACTATTAACTGCAACTGTGGTTACACCTTGTTAACCCAACACTTTCATTTACATTTGGAATTTAATATTTCTGTTTGAATTCTGATTCAAACCATTTCTGAACCTTTATAATCAATGTAAAATTTCATGGTTTCATCTACAGCAACACCTAGGAGAAAAAAAGGCCCCAAAAGTATGAAAAAATAGGTGTCATGATGCTTGCTTAAATAACAGACCTTGTAGTAGTAAAATCTCTAGGCTGCCTATATATAATGCCCAATCTACTTTTACAAGAATATATCCTAAAAGGAGTATCAACTCATTTTTATTGCATGTTTTGACATTAGGAGTTCCATTTAGTAACAAATGACAAATTGAAGTGCAAAGAATTATAACCTAGAAGGATCTATTAGTTAAGTAATGCATCTAACTGTTCAACTATAGTAATGCTTACAGCACAAAGGCCAAATTCTGAACTACTGAAGTATTTAAACAAAGTACAAGACATATATAAATCCAATTTATACTTATTCATTTAGTATAGTCTTATACTATTCCACTGTCTTAATGAAGTAAATGTTACCAATACAGAAGATAAAACCAGACAGAAAAGAAAAAAATGCAAATCCTTTTTTACTCTATCATTTCTTGGATAATTTCTCATAATTCAGAATTTAGAGTAAGGATGGCAATGGGCTGGACTGATGGTAGATCCATCTGAATCACATCCCTGCTTCTCATACTCTTTCACAAAACAAAAGACATATGTTACAATTTGCATCCATTATTTCAAGACCCCTACATATAGTTCCATCCCCCCTTCTCTCTTTCTCTCTCTCCAAACACAACACACACTGAAACTCATGGCTCCCCCATCTATATATATATATATATATATATTGAAAAATCTCCTCTAATTCTAGTGAAATTTGTTGTTATTTTTGTTATAGGGGTAGGACTTCTGTTGAAATTTCTTTCATGGGCAACAGAGACTTTACGGAAGCTTATGGTAAGTTACTATGCATCTATATTTTGAATTTCACTTCATCAATATATGCATTTATAACTACCAAAACTGTAAACAGATTATTTGTAACCAATCAAGAGGGGTCATGCATCAGGTTACTGTAATTAATTTATCGTGAATTCCAGGTTAAAAAATAACACAACTTTGTTTGTGAGAGCTCCCAAAAATGAGCATACAGGGAAGCAGCTTAATCACCTTTTTTGACTGATCCCATAAATGTATTAGTTTCTGGCTAGTAGGTTTTGATGATGTATGACTACAACAAAATATGATGGACACAACCATTTGTTTTTCAAGGACTAGACAATGATGAGTTTAGTAGAATCTCATGTTGTTTAAGTATTGTCAGAACCTGTCTTATTCTGAGGTGTACTTTTTTTTTTTTGTTGCTTATGTAGGCATATGTGAGTTTTGGTTATACCAAGTGAAATCTTAAAACTGTCCTTATTTATCCAATGTTATGACTTGTGCATATGCTTTGAGATTTACTCTACAGTATTGAATTAGAGGCGAGCTTCACTCATCACTTCTATGAGCAAACTTGGCCATGTACATGATCTGACATTTTCTTTTTCAATTGAACATGGTATTTTGTGAACATTTGATTATAGTCTTAAGCATGTCAATGATTAGCTAGTGACCTCTGTAAAGCAAAGATCTTCTTTAAGTACATTTATTTGAAGGATTACATTGTGATGAACATACTGCATGACACAGTAATTGAGACTAGTGCTAATGGCTAAAATACTATTCAATATAACTTCATTCAGATAACACCTCAAATTCCATCTTATAATCTTTATGGTCTATGTACGCATCATGGTTCAGCACCTTTATTGTTCCATGTTTCATGGAGTTTTTTATAATTCAGTTTAGACATCAAAGACTGTACATACATGTACATACCCTATAGTTATTCAGATTAGGTCCTTTTCTTTTAGTTACAACCATTGTTTCTGCATAACAACTCTGAACTTGTCAGGGTGTGTGTGTGTGTGTGTGTGTATCATTTTCTAGACCCAATCTCAAACTACCAAGGCCTGAATTTGATTAAGTTAATCGTTTAGCTAGTTATAAAACCTTTTTTTTAATGTTACAACGATTGTTATCTTTTAAGAATTATAATAGAAATGTATGAGGTGCACTTCAGAATATTTTGTGCTTTTCTTTTCAGAATGTCTAATTAAGGTGTACATGTCATTGTTAAACCATTGTTAATTTTGAATGGCACCTCAGAAATGTCTTCAAGGTTAGACCATTGTTAATTGTTATCTTTCAAGAATTATTATGAGGTGCACTTCATGTTTTTTTTTTTTTTTTCTGGTCATAATATTGCTAAGAACCTCAATATTTTGTTTAGGCTTTGGTCAACTTATTTTTGAAGTGAAGTGCATGTACAACCGCGCTTCATACCTCTCTGAAATTTTGTAATGATGTGCTTTCTCCTACTTGACATAGACATCATTGTTTTGTGAACTACTGCATCACCACTTTTGCGATTGAGTCTCCTCAATCTAAGAGATTTTTTGTTGTATACAGTATATTAGAATTAAATGTATAGAAATTCATCATCATAGTGGTGAATGGAACTTCAACTATGTAACAATGGAAGGCTGTTTTGTGTTTATATCATGTTTTGTGAGAATCTAATTTTTTTTTCTTTGAATATTAGATGACAACTATTGATGAAAAAGATAAGTCAGTTGTAGTCCGTGCAAAATGGAGTTATGCAGACAACGAGAAAATTCTAGTAGGACTAATGGCTGATCAGATTAAGAAAGGAAACAGGCCGTCTCCAACTTTGTCCATCAATGCATGGCTTGATCAGATAAAGAGTGAGTTTAATAAAAAAACAGGCAATAAATATGAGAGGCAACAATTCAAGAACAAATTTAATAAGATGAGGCGAGTATATAAGGAGTTTAAGAAGCTTCGTGATATTCCAACTGGATTTAGTTGGGACCCTAATACAAAAAATGTCACAGCTCCAGACGATGTTTGGGAAAATTATATAAAGGTACTTTATTCCATTTCAACATTTACAAAAATTGTCAATATAATAAATGTTATTACAATGGCACCTAAAGGATGTTAGATACTCATATGTGCAGATCAATAAAAAGGCAGAACAATTTAGGACCAAAGGTTGTCCTTTGTTTGATGAACTAGAGATTATATACGGCGACACTACTACTATGGGTGAAAACGCTGGACCTTCAACTCAAGGAGCAGTAGACACCGATGATGAGAATAATGTTGTGCCACTCAAAAACCAAACTAGTCCAGATCAAGATCTTGTTATGGATCAGGAGACTAGCATTCGAGCTCGATCAAGGACTCCTTGTCGCAGACGTGGACAGAAAAGGGCAAGTTCTCTTGACCATCGCACAAAGTGTTATGATAACAAAGTCGCTAACGAAAGCAATCATAATGAGGATAATGACAAATTCTCTATTGAAAAATGTGTTGCATTGTTATCTACCATACCGAATGTTAGTGAAGAGATCTACTTGAAGGCGTTGCATGTTATTGGTTCAAACCGTACTTGGAGAGTTCTTTTAATGTCTATACCTGAAGAGAAAAGGTCATGCATGCTTCATCTATCCGTTTTAGAGCATTACTCATAGTATTATTACTTCGATCGATATGGTTTTTAAAGGAAATAAAGTAATGTTTAGTTTTCTTCATAGAAATATTTATTTGAATTTAGTTTAAATTTGTGTCATTCTTTCTAGACCATTGTTTAACAGTATTATGACATTGTTAAATATGATCTTTATTGAAATGAAGTTCTATTGAGTTTATTTTGTTGTTGTGTATGGATTTTATTTAAGATTCATGTGGATTCTGTTTTAATATAATGTTTGGCTTGAATTATTTTGATACATGTATAATGAATATTTTTTTTTTAGATTAAATGGATCAACGTAGGGATATTGGGACAAACATTGACGAGGAAAATTTTAATGTCTTTATTTTTCTAATGATTGGTCTATACCAATGACGTATATCTAGACAAGCCAGAAGGGATAAGGGTGAACTTGGATATGAATTTGTAAATAAGGTACTGTGTGGACATGAGGAAAGATGTTACAATCTATTTCGTATGGAAAAGCATGTTTCTTGTGGCTTATGTAATGCATTGAAGACCAGAAACCTATTACATGATTCAAAATTCTTATCAGTTGAGAAACAAGTAGCCATATTTTTTTTATGACCATTGGTCATAACATTTGGAACAGAATGGTGGCAAATAGGTTCCAACATTCATGCGAGACCATTAGTTGTCATTTCAAGAGAGTTAGAAAAGGAAATTATTATTCCGCTAGTATTTACATATACACCTCCAGAAATTATCAACAATCCAAAATATTATCCTTGGTTTAAGGTAATTTTAAATTATACCAAATTTTTTTATTAAAGGGAATGTCTTACTTTTTTAAAAAGAAAACTAAGCTCATTTTTCTGCTTTTAAAGGATTGTGTAGGGGCCATTGATGGTACACACGTGAGTGCATCAGTTCCTACAAATGATCAAATTCCTTATCGAAGCAGAAAGGATTCAGTTACACAAAATGTAATGTGTGCATGTTCTTTTGACATGCGATTTACATTTGTGTATGCTAGTTGGGAAGAAACAACAAATGATTCTCGAGTGTTTGCTGAAGCCATAACTAATTCGGAACTACATTTTCCGCACCCTCTAACAGGTAAATCTCATTTGATGACAATATATACGCGTATGAGTTTTTTTTTATGAAATAACAATAAAAATATGAAAAGATGTCATTGTGGGTAAGTATGATGTTGTAGACTGTGGCTATAGTTGTACACGGGTTATCTCGTTCCCTATAAAGGAGAGAGATACCACTTGTCACAATATAGTGGATGTGGACGACGACCGACAGGAAACAAATAGTTATTTAATTATTATCACTCATCATTGCAAAATGTGATTAAGCGTTGCTTTGGCATTTTGAAGGTAAAGTTTCCTATCCTTAAGCTCATGCCACCATGTTCTTTATGAAGACAGAGACAAATTGTGATTGATGCATGCACCCTCCACAACTTCATAAAAATGGAAATGCGAAGTGATCGAGATTTTATTCGCTTTCAAAATGAAGGGTCTATAGTTAAAAATAACTCTGGTGAGAATAATGAAGATAATGGTCTATCTGCACCTTTACAGTTAGGAACGACACAAGGTAGGCAGAAGATGTCATGCAAGCGAGATGAAATTGCAGATGCAATCTTTGCACATCATGGTGCATTAGAAGAATTATTTGTATTAACTTTAATAAATAAGTTAATTATTTTCTCTTGCAAGTTTGTTATATGCCATAAATTGGATTAGATGAATTCATAAATATTCATAATTGATTTAAATTTGACATTGTTGACAAATATGACATTTTGATTTCATTTGATACCAAACAAGTTCCGTACAGCATATTCTTGAAACAATTTAAGAGCATGTTGTCGAACAAGTTCTCAACAAATCAATTTTGGCACAGCCTTGTCCCGGTGCAACCTCGTCTCAGCACAAAACCAGTTAAGTAATAGCGGTTCATCTAGTTGGGAAAAGAGGGCTTTTCTAAAACTAGTAGAGCCCTGCACGTGCAAGGAACATACTTTTTTAGTATGTTAATCTGAAAAAATAAAGTCATTGAAAAACTCAATATTAACTATCCCAATGGAGAATGACCATGTAACAAATTAAGTAATTTACAATCACTCATTATTCTTATGAAATTTAGTAAAAGCTTCAATAGAAAAAAGTAAGAAGAAGATTGAATAACAAGATATATGAAAGGAAACTAATTTTAAAAAAAAGTTGAAAACTAACATTTTCTGGCCATACATGATTAGGCAAAACACTCACTAATTTCAATATAGATCGATAGTCTGGCCTATTTCCCATTAAAATTTGTCTAAAACTCAACGCCAAATATATACTAAATTCAATGAAATAAAATACTAATCAACCAAAATAATACCCAACTCATAGATTTAAACGAATCAATAACAAATCACAAGAATTCCAAGCAATCTTTGGCATTCTTATCCCTTCCTTTGACAAGCAAATCGTGTCTTTACAGGCATTGGGATTGAAATTGAAATTTTCTACACATGAAAATCTCAACTGAAATTTCTCATTTGAGTTCTTACATTTTATACATATATATAATATAATAATACGAAGTGGGGCCCACATATGTGTAGTTCTCTTGTATTATATATATAATACAATAATACTAAGTTGGGCCCACAGATGTCTAAATGTAGAGAAAAAGCATGACAAGTTCTTCTACTAAGTGGGGCCCACAGACGTGTAGTTATCTTTTATTTTATATATATATATATAATATAATATAATAATACTAAGTGAGGCCCACAGATGTGTAGAGAAAAAGTATGACAAGTTCTTCTCTTTTATTGGGGCCCACATATGTGTGGCTCTCTTTTACTTTATATATATAATATCATAATACTAAGTGGGGCCCACATATGTGTAGAGAAAAAGCATAACACTTTTTTCTATTTTATAATAAGGGCATAGATATTATATGATTATTATTATAATATAATAAGAATATATTATTATATTATATTATAATATTTGGGAGGGGCCACAGGGGTGTAGTGAAAGAGTATGTGACTTCTCTTCTCTTTTATAATAAGGGTATAGATATAGATTTTATATTATTATATAATAATAATATATTATTATTATATTATATTATATTATAAGATTTGGGGGTGAGCCCCATAAAGGTATAGTGAAAAATTTTGTAATTTCTCATAATAATATATTATTATATTATACTATTTTGGGGTGGGCCCCACAATGGTGTAGTAAAAAAGTTTGCATCATAATATTTGGGGTTGGGCTCCACAAAGGTATAGTGAAAAAGTTTGCAATTTCTCATAATAATATATTATTATATTATATTATTATATTTGGGGGTGGGCTCCACAATGGTGTAGTAAAAAACAGTTTGCAACTTTCCCTCTTTTATAATAGTAGTAGATAGTAGATAGTAAATATTTGGAGGTGGGCCCCACAATGGTGCAGTGAAAAAGTTTGCATTATAATATTTTGGGGTGGGTCCCACAAAGGTGTAGTGAAAAAGTTTGCAATTTCTCAAAATAATATATTATTATATTATATTATAATATTTGGGGGTGGGCCCCACAATGGTGTAGTGAAAAAGTTTGTAATTTCTCATAATAATATATTATTATATTATATGATACTATTTGGGGGTGGACCCCACAATGGTGTAGTGAAAAAGTTTGCATTATAATATTTGGGTTTGGGCCCAACAAAGGTGTGGTGAAAAAGTTTGCAATTTCTCATAATAATATATTATGATATTATATTATAATATTTGGGGGTGGGTCCCACAATGGTGTAGTGAAAAAAGTTTTCAACTTTCCCTCTTTTATAATAGTAGTAGATAGTAGATAGTAGATAACAGATATTTGGAGGTGGGCCCCACAATGGTGTAGTGAAAAATTTTGCATTATAATATTTTGGGGTGGGCTCCACAAAGGTGTAGTGAAAAATCTTGCAATTTCTCAAAATAATATATTTTTATATTATATTATAATATTTGGGGGTGGGCCCGACAATGGTGTAGTGAAAAAGTTTGTATGAGATAGATAGATAACTAGTGGAGCCCTGCACATGCAATGCATGTGCAAGGAACACTCTTTCAATATGATAATCTGAAAAAATAAAGTCGTTGAAAAACTCAATATTAACTATTCCAATGGAGAATGACCAGTTTACATATAACTCATTTTTTTGGCAAATTAAGTAATTTACAATCACTCATTGTTCTTATGAAATTTAGTAAAAGCTTCAATAGAAAAAAGTAAAAAGAAGATGGGATAACAAGATATATGGAAGGAAACTAATTTTAAAAAAAAGTTGAAAACTAACCTTTTATGGCCATACATGATTAGGCAAAACACTCACCAATTTCAATATAGATCGATAGTCCGGCCCATTTTCCATTACAATTTGTCTAAAACCTAGCGCCAAATACATACCAAATTCAATGAAACAAAATACTAACCAACCAAAACAGTACACAACTCATAGCTTTAAACGAATCAACAACAAATCACAAAGATTCCAAGCAAATTGTGTCTTTACAGGCATTGGGATTGAAGTTGAAATTTTCTATACATGAAAATCTCAACTAAAATTTCTCATTTGAGTTGTTGTAGTGAATGAACAAATTCTTCAAACACAACCCTTTTCATGATCATTTGAGCTAAGCATTTCATCGAAATATAATAATACTAAGTGGGCCCACAGATGTGTAGTTCTCTTTGATTATATATATAAAGGGGGATCTTCAAGTGCATCCATCCCTCACCATTGGTGGTGAGGGACACCCCTTTTGGGGAAGTTTCAAGTACAAAAGATGTACTTCTCTTTTGTACTTGAAACTTCCCCAAAAGGGGTGTCCCTCACCACAAATGGTGAGGGATGGTTGCACTTGAATATTCTCCATATATAAAATATAATATAATAATACTAAGTGGGGCCCACAGATTTGTCAAGAAAAAGCATGCAAGTTCTTCTGGTAAATAGGTCCCACAAATGTGTAGTTCTCTTTTATTTTATATATAATATAAGAATACTAAGTGGGGCCTACAAATGTGTAGATGTAGAGTAAAACCATGAAAAGTTCTTCTACTAAGTGGGGCCCATAGATGTGTAGTTCTCATTTTATTATATATATATATATCTAATATAATAATACTAAGTTAAGCATACAGATATTATAATAATACTAAGTGGGGCCCACAGATGTATAGAGAAAAAGCATAACAAGTTCTTCTACTAAGTGGTATAATATAATAATACCAAGTGGGGCCCACAGATGTGTAGTTTTCTTTTATTTTATACATATATAATATAATAATACAAAGTGCGGCCCACAAATGTGTAGTTCTCTTGTATTTTATATATATACAATATAATAATACTAAGTGGGGCCCACAGATGTCTAGATGCAGAGAAAAAGCATGACAAGTTCTTCTACTAAGTGGGGCCCACATCCATGTAGTTCTCTTTTATTTTATATATACAAAATATAATATAATAATACTAAGTGAGGCCCACAGATGTGTAGAGAAAAAGCATGAAAAGTTATTCTCTTTTATTGGGGCCCACATATGTGTAGTTCTCTTTTATTATATATATATATAATATCATAATACTAAGTGGGGCCCACAGTTGTGTAGAGAAAAAGCATGACACTTTTTTCTCTTTTATAATAAGGGCATAGATATTATATGATTGTTATTATAATATAATAAGAATATATTATTATATTATCTTATATTATAATATTTTGGGGGGGGGGCCCACAAAGGTGTAGTGAAAAAGTATACAACTTCTCTTCTCTTTTATAATAAGGGTATAGATATAGATTTTATATTATTATTATTATTATTATTATATAATATATGATTATATTATATTATAATATAATATTTGGGGGTGGGCCCCACAAAGGTGTTGTGAAAAAGTTTGTAATTTCTCATAATAATATATTAGTATATTATATTATACTATTTGGGGGTGGGCCCTACAATGGTGTGGTGAAAAAGTTTGCATTATAATATTTGGGTTAGCCGCACAAAGGAATCGTGAAAAAGTTTATAATTTCTCATAATAATATATTATTATATTATATTATAATATTTGGGGGTGGGCCCCACAATGGTGTAGTGAAAAACAATTTGCAACTTTCTCTTTTATAATAGTAGTAGATAGTAGATATTTGGAGGTGGGCCCCACAATGGCGTAGTGAAAAAGTTTGCAATTTTTCAAAATAGTATATTATTATATTTTATTATAATATTTGGGGTGGGCCGTACAATGGTGTAGTGAAAAAGTTTACAATTTCTCATAATAATATATTATTATATTATATTATACTATTTGGGGGATGGGCCCCACAATGGTGTAGTGCAAAAGTTTGCATTATAATATTTGGGGTTAAGCCCACAAAGGTATAGTGAAAAAGTTTGCAATTTCTCATAATAATATATTATTATATTATATTATAATATTTGACGGTGGGCCCCACAATGGTGTAGTGAAAAGAGTTTGCAACTTTCCCTCTTTTATGATGGTATAGTAGTAGATAGCAGATAGTAAATATTTGGGGGTGGGCCCCACAATGGTGTAGTGAAAAAGTTTGTATTATAATATTTTGGGGTGGGCCCCACAAAGGTGTAGTGAAAAAGTTTGCAATTTCTCAAAATAATATATTATATGATATTATAATATTTGGGGGGGGGCCCCACAATGGTGTAGTGAAAAAGTTTGTGTGAGATAAATAGATAATAAGGGTATAGATATTATATTATTATTATTATATTATATATTATTATAAATTTTTTGGTGGGCCTCTTAGTGGTTGTAATAAAGAAACCATGTAACATTGCCTCTTTTATAAGAGTAGAAGATAGATAGTAGATAGTGGATATTTGGAGGTGGGCCCCACAATGGTGTAGTGAAAAAGTTTGCATTATAATATTTTGAGATGGGCCCCATAAAATTGTAGTGAAAACGTTTGCAATTTCTCAAAATAATATATTATTATATTATATATTACTTTTTGGGGGATGGGCCCCACAATGGTGTAATGCAAAAGTTTGCATTATAATATTTGGGGTTAGGCCCCACAAAGGTATCGTGAAAAAGTTTGCAATTTCTCATAATAATATATTATGAAATTATATTATAATATTTTGGGGTGGGCCCCACAATGGTGTAGTGAAGAAAGTTTACAACTTTCCCTCTTTTATGATTGTATAGTAGTAGATAGTACTAGCGCTTAGGTCTCATAGCTTCTGAGTTTGAAGCTGGGCTGGCATGTTGCCTCTGGTTCTTCTCTCTGGGCATCTTGGTTCAAGGACAGGTATTTCAAATACAAGTCCATCTGGAGTCTCCCCTCTTCGCCTTCTGGTTCCTGCATTTGGAGAAAGGTCTGGCGCCTCCTCCCACTGATTCAAGAAGGCACCACTTGGATCCCAGGCAATGGTAAGGTAATCAACCTCTGGCAGGACTCTTGGAATGGTGACAAGCCCCCTCTCTGGGACCTTTCCTAACCTTCTTTTCCCTCTGGACCAGCCACTATCCTCTCTCCTTCATCAAGGAAATTGGTCCCTCCCAGTTGGCTACCCATTAGAAGTTCAACACCAGCTCTCAACACAACTTTCAGCTCTCTCTCCTAGGCCAGACACCAGTGACAGGCTCTGCTGGAAATCCTCTCCTAATGGCCAGCTCTCCTTCAAAACAGCCTGGAACATAGTTAGAACCAGAGCTGAAATCCTCCCCTGGGCTCCTCTAATTTGGAACTCCATCTCTCCCCCAAAATCCAAATGCTTTGGCTGGCGATTGCTCCACAACAAGACTCCCACTGACCATCATCTGAAACGTCTGGGCTTTTCTCTAGCTTCCAGATGCAGTGGCTGCCATCAAGCTGAAGAAACTGTTCCTCATCTCTTCTTCTCCTGCACCCGGGCTAGAGCAATCTGGCACTGGCTGTTTGCAGCTTCAAATCAGAACTTCCCCTCTCCTCTCTCTGCAACCAACCTCTGGAGATCTCTATCTCTTAGAAGTGATCACTCAGGCCACAAATTCATGGCAGCTATTTTCATTGAAGTAGCTTATGCAATCTGGAAAGCCAGGAATAGAGCCATTTTTGAAGATTTCATCATGCCTCTAAATACCATTACAGAGCAGCTGAAAGAGAGCCTCTTCTTCTCTCTGCAAAACATCTCAAAGCCTTTTGTTAACCCCCAGTTGCAGAGCTTCTGTACATTTTTGCAAGTTCAGATAGACAGGTAATATAGTCCCCTCATTTTTTTTCTTTTTCTTGGTCTCTCTTTTCCTCTGTTTTTGGCTCCTCTGTTTTGAGCTTTTGTTTTTTGGGCTGCTGGGGATCATATTGATCAGCTGTAATTTTTTTTTCTTTCTTCTTTTCCTTTCTCTTTCAATTCAAATTACCCTTATAGCAAAAAAAAATAATAGTAGATAGTAGATAGTAAATATTTGGGGGTGGGACCCACAATGGTGTAGTGAAAAATGTTGCATGATAATATTTTGGGGTAGGCCCCACGAAGGTGTAGTGAAGAAGTTTGCAATTTCTCAAAATATTATAGTATTATATGATATTATAATATTTGGGGGTGGGCCCCACAATGTAGTGAAAAAGTTTGTATGAGATAGATAGATAATAAAGGTATAGATATTATATTATTATTATTTATATTATTATAAATTTTTTGGTGGGCCCCACAGTGGTTGTACTAAAGCAACCATGGAATCTTGCCTCTTTTATAAGGGTAGATAGAAATTTTTTGGTGGGATATTATAATATTTGGGGTGGGCCCCACAATGGTGTAGTGAAAAAGTTTGCAATTTCTCATAATAATATATTATTATATTATATTATACTTTTTGGGGGATGGGCCCCACAATGGTGTTATGCAAAAGTTTGTATTATAATATTTGGGGTTAGGCCCCACAAAGGTATCGTGAAAAAGTTTGCAATTTCTCATAATAATATATTATGAAATTATATTATAATATTTGGGGGTGGGCCCTACAATGGTGTAGTGAAAAAAGTTTGCAACTTTCCCTCTTTTATGATGGTATAGTAGTAGATAGCAGATAGTAAATATTTGGGGGTGGGCCCCATAATGGTGTAGTGAAAAAGGTTGCATTATAATATTTTGGGGTGGGCCCCACAAAGGTGTAGTGAAAAATGTTGCATTATAATATTTTGGGGTGGGTCCTACAAAGGTGTAGTGAAAAAGTTTGAAATTTCTCAAAATAATATAGTATTATATGATATTATAATATTTGGGGGTGGGCCCCACAATGGTGTAGTGAAAAAGTTTGTATGAGATAGATAGATAATAAGGGTATAAATATTATATTATTATTATTATATATATATTATTATAAATTCTTTGGTGGGCCCCACAGTGGTTGTACTAAAGCAACCATGCAATCTTGCCTCTTTTATAAGGGTAGATAGAAATTTTTTGGTGGGATATTATAATATTTGGGGTGGGCCCCATAAAGGTGAAAAAGTTTGTAATTTCTCAAAATAATATAGTATTATATGATATTATAATATTTGGGGGTGGGCCCCACAATAGTGTAGTGAAAAAGTTTGTATGAGACAAAATAGATAATAAGGGTATAGATATTATATTATTATTATTATTATATATATATATTATTATATATATCATTATAAATTTTTATGTGGGCCCCACAGTGGTTGTACTAAAGCAACCATGCAATCTTGCCTCTTTTATAAGGGTAGATAGATATATAGTAGATAATATAATATAATATAGTATAATAGTAGATTTATGATTTTAATAAAGGTGGGCCCCTCAAAGGGTGTAGTGAAAAAGTTGTGTAAGTTCTTCTCTTTTATAATAGTAGTAGATATTATTATAAATTTTTATGTGGGCCCCACAGTTGTTGTACTAAAGCAACCATGCAATCTTGTCTCTTTTATAAGGGTAGATAGATATATAGTAGATAATATAATATAATATAATATAGTATAATAGTAGATTTATGATTTTAATAAAGGTGGGCCCCTCAAAGGGTGTAGTGAAAAAGTTGTGTAAGTTCTTCTCTTTTATAATAGTACTAGTGGAGCCCTGCACATGCAATGCATGTGCAAGAAACATACTCTTTCAGTATGATAATCTGAAAAAATAAAGTCATTGACAAACTCAAAATTAACTATCCCAATGGAGAATGACCAGTTTACATATAACTCATTTTTTTGGCAAATTAAGTAATTTACAATCTTGGCAAATTAAGTAATTTACAATCACTCATTGTTCTTATAAAATTTAGTAAAAGCTTCAATAGAAAAAAGTAAAAAGAAGATAGAATAACAAGATATATGGAAGGAAACTAATTTTAAAAAAAAGTTGAAAACCAACCTTTTATGGTCATACATGATTAGGTAAAACACTCACCAATTTTCCGGCCCATTTTCCATTAAAATTTGTCTAAAACCTAGCGCCAAATACCTACCAAATTCAATGAAATAAAATACTAACCAACCAAAACAGTACACAAGTCATAGCTTTAAATGAATCAACAACAAATCACAAAGATTCCAAGCAAATTGTGTCTTTACAGGCATTGGGATTGAAGTTGAACTTTTCTATACATGACAATCTCAACTGAAATTTCTCATTTGAGTTGTTGTAGTGAATGAACAAATTCTTCAAACACAACCCTTTTCATAATAATTTGAGCTAAGCATTTCATCGAAATATAATAATATTAAGTGGGCCCACAGATGTGTAGTTCTCTTTGATTATATATATAATATAATATAATAATACTAAGTGGGACCCACATATTTGTAAAGAAAAAGCAAGACAAGTTTTTCTGCTAAGTGGGTCCCACAAATGTGTAGTTCTCTTTTATTTTATATATAATATAATAATACTAAGTAGGGCCTACAAATGTGTAGATGTAGAGTAAAAGTATGACAAGTTCTTCTACTAAGTGGGGCCCATAGATGTGTAGTTCTCATTTTATATAATAATACTAAGTGGAGCATACATATATTATAATAATACTAAGTGGGGCCCACAGATGTGTAGAGAAAAAGCATAACAAGTTCTTCTACTAAGTGGTATAATATAATAATACCAAGTGAGGCCCAGAGATGTGTAGTTTTCTTTTATTTTATACATATATATATAATATAATAATACGAAGTGGGGCCCACATATTTATAGTTCTCTTGTATTTTATATATATACAATATAATAATACTAAGTGGGGCCCACAAACGTCTAGATGTAGAGAAAAAGCATGACAAGTTCTTCTACTAAGTGGGGCCCACAGACATGTAGTTCTCTTGTATTTTATATATACATAATATAATATAATAATACTAAGTGAGGCCCACAGATGTGTAGAGAAAAAGCATGACAAGTTCTTCTCTTTTATTGGGACCCACAAATGTGTAGCTCTCTTTTATTATATATATAATATCATAATACTAAGTGGGGCCCACAATTTGTAATTTCTCATAATAATATATTAGTATATTATATTATACTATTTGGGAGTGGGCCTCACAATGGTGTAGTGAAAAAGTTTGGATTATAATATTTGGGTTGGCCGCACAAAGGTGTAATGAAAAGGTTTATAATTTCTCATAATAATATATTATTATATTATATTATAATATTTGGGGGTGGGCCCCACAATGGTGTAGTGAAAAAAATTTTGCAACTTTCTCTCTTTTATAATGGTAGTAGATAGTAGATAGTAGATATTTGGAGGTGGGCCCCACAAAGGTGTGGTGAAAAAGTTTACAATTTCTCAAAATAATATATTATTATATTATATTATAATATTTGGGGTGGGCCCTACAATGGTGTAGTGAAAAAGTTTGCAATTTCTCATAATAATATATTATTATATTATATTATACTATTTGGGGGATGGGCCCCACAATGGTGTAGTGCAAAAGTTTACATTATAATATTTGGGGTTGGGCCCACAAAGGTATAGTGAAAAAGTCTACAATTTCTCATAATAATATATTATTATATTAAATTATAATATTTGGGGGTGGGCCCCACAATGCTGTAGTGAAAAAAGTTTGCAACTTTCCCTCTTTTATGATGGTATAGTAGTAGATAGCAGATAGTAAATATTTAGGGGTGGGCCCCACAATGGTGTCGTGAAAAAAGTTTGCAACTTTCCCTCTTTTATGATGCTATAGTAGTAGATTGCAGATAGTAAATATTTGGGGGTGGGCCCCACAATGGTGTAGTGCAAAAGTTTGTATGCGATAAATAAATAATAAGGATATAGATATTATATTATTTTTATTATTATATAATATATTATTATAAAATTTTTAGTGTGCCCCACTGTGGTTGTAATAAAGAAACCATGTAACATTGCCTCTTTTATAAGAGTAGAAGATAGGTAGTAGATCGTGGATATTTGGAGGTGGGCCCCATAATGGTGTAGTGAAAAAGTTTGCATTATAATATTTTGAGATGGGCCCCATAAAGGTGTAGTGAAAACGTTTGTAATTTCTCAAAATAATATATTATTATATTATATTATAATATTTGGGGTGGGCCCCACAATGGTGTAGTGAAAAAGTTTACAATTTCTCACAATAAAATATTATTATATTATATTGTACTTTTTGGGGGATGGGCCCCACAAAGGTATCGTGAAGAAGTTTGTAATTTCTCATAATAATATATTATTAAATTATATTATAATACTTGGGGGTGGGCCCCACAATGGTGTAGTGAAAAAAGTTTGCAACTTTCCCTCTTTTATGATGGTATAGTAGTAGATAGCAGATAGTAAATATTTGGGGGTGAGCCCCACAATGGTGTATTGAAAAAGTTTGCATTACAATAATTTGGGGTGGGCCCCACAAAGGAGTAGTGAAAAAGTTTGCAATTTCTCAAAATAATATATCATTATTTGATATTATAATATTTGGAGGTGGGCCCCATAATGCTGTAGTGAAAAAGTTTGTATGAGATAGATAGATAATAAGTATATAGATATTATATTATTATATTATAATATAATATATTATAATATATATATTATTATTATAATTTTTTTGGTGGGCCCCACAGTGGTTGCACTAAAGCAACCTGGCAACTATGCCTCTTTTATATAAGGGTATAAAATATTATTATATTATATTGTACTTTTTGGGGGATGGGCCCCACAAAGGTATCGTGAAAAAGTTTGTAATTTCTCATAATAATATATTATTAAATTATATTATAATATTTGGGGGTGGGCCCCACAATATTGTAGTGAAAAAAGTTTGCAACTTTCCCTTTTTTATGATGGTATAGTAGTAGATAGCAGATAGTAAATATTTGGGGGTGGGCCCCATAATGGTGTAGTGAAAAAGTTTGCATTATAATAATTTGGAGTGGGCCCACAAAGGAGTAGTGAAAAAGTTTGCAATTTCTCAAAATAATATATTATTATTTGATATTATAATATTTGGGGGTGGGCCCCATAATAGTGTAGTGAAAAAATTTGTATGAGATAGATAGATAATAAGGATATAAATATTATATTATTATATAATATATTATTATATTTATATTATTATTATAAATTTTTTGGTGGGCCCCACAGTGGTTGCACTAAAGCAACCTGGCAACTATGCCTCTTTTATATAAGGGTGTATAGATAAGGGTATAGATATGGATTTTATATTATTATTATTATAATATAATAATAATATATGATTATCTTATATTATAATATAATATTTGGAGGTGGGTCCCACAAAGGTGTTGTGAAAAAGTTTGTAAGTTCTCATAATAATATATTAGTATATTATATTATACTATTTGGGGGTGGGCCCCACAATGGTGTAGTGAAAAAGTTTGCATTATAATATGTGGGTTGACAGCACAAAGGTGTAGTGAAAAAGTTTATAATTTCATAATATCTGGGGGTGGGCCCCACAATGGTGTAGTGAAAAACAATTTGCAACTTTCTCTCTTTTATAATAGTAGTAGATAGTAGATAGTAGGTAGTAGATATTTGGAGGTGGGCCCCACAATGGTGTAGTGAAAAAGTTTGCATTATAATATTTTGGGGTGGGCCCCACAAAGGTGTAGTGAAAAAGTTTGCAATTTCTCAAAATAATATATTATTATATTATATTATAATATTTAGGGTGGGCCTTACAATGGTGTAGTGAAAAAGTTTGCAATTTCTCATAATAATATATTATTATATTATATTATACTATTTGGGGGATGGGCCCCATAATGGTGTAATGCAAAAGTTTGCATTATAATATTTGGGGTTGGGCCCACAAAGGTATAGTGAAAAAGTTTGCAATTTCTCATAATAATATATTATTATATTATATTATAATATTTGGGGGTGGGCCCCACAATGGTGTAGTAAAAAAAGTTTTCAACTTTCTCTCTTTTATGATGGTATAGTAGTAGATAGCAGATAATAAATATTTGGGGGTGGGCCCCACAATGGTGTAGTGAAAAAGTTTGCATTATAATATTTTGGGATGGGCCCCACAAAAGTGTAGTGAAAAAGTTTGCAATTTCTCAAAATAATATATTATTATATGATATTATAATATTTGGGAGTAGGCCCCACAATGGTGTAGTGAAAAAGTTTGTATGAGATAGATAGATAATAAGGGTATAGATATTATATTATTATTATTATATAATATATTATTATATATGTATTATTATAAAATTTTTGGTGGGCCCCACAGTGGTTGTACTAAAGCAACCATGCAATCTTGCCTTTTTTATAAGGGTAGATTATAATATATATATATATATATATATTAGGTATATTATATATTATATTATATATTATTATAAATCTTTTGGTGGGCCCCACAGTGGGTGTACTAAAGCAACATGCATTCTTCCCTCTTTTATAAGGGTAGATAGATATAAGTAGTAGATATAATGTATAATATATAATATAATATAATTATAATTATAAATTTTTTGGTGGGCCCCACAGTGGTTGCACTAAAGCAACCATGCCATCTTTCCTCTTTTATAAGGATAGATAGATATATAATATAATATAATTATAATTATAAATGTTTTGGTGGGCCGCACAGTGGTTGCACTAAAGCAACCATGCCATCTTTCCTCTTTTATAAGGGTAGATAGATAATGACGTGTTTCGGTTCCCAAGCCCAACTACTTATCTTTTTACCCGCCAAAAAGCATTGCCAACTGTCATTTGAATTTCGTCTCGAGAAAACAGCATTTTCTTTACCTTCTAAGGGCTTGTTTGGTTTTTATAGATCTATTTAAAATAGAGCCATTAAAAAAAGAGGCATAAAAAAAAGAGGCTAGAATAAAAAAAAAAAAACGCATTTGATAACGCATGAATCTATTTTAAATACCTTGCCTCTATATTTTAAGACCCAAAAGCTCTATTTCTCATCTGCCCATTTTTTGAGCATTTGGATTTTAGAGGATTTGCCTCTAAATGTCTAAAGCGGACAGAGTCTAGAATCTTGTGCCAAACGTTCTGATTGTCTAAACCTCTATCCAATTTAGACATTTAGAGAAATAGAGGCATGAAATAGAGATGCCAAACATGGATTAAAGCTCTGCAATTCCATCAAAGAGCTCAAGCAAATCCACACCCAGGTCCAAACCTCTGGACTACATTCAGATGGGTTTCTCGTTAGTGAATTTCTCAGATTATGCGCACTATCTTCTTGGGGGAGCTTGGATTACGCGCACTCCCTCCTTGAAACCACTATGGATCCGATACCAGCTTCTTCGAACTTGGTGATAAGGGGCTATACTCAGGGCAGTCACGCAAAGGAGGCGGTAGCCTTATTTGTTGAGAGGAAGAAGAGGAGAACAAGATCCAATAAGCTCACCTTCCCCTTCCTTCTCAAGGCTTGTTCTCAGCCTCGGATCTCCAATATGGGAAAAAAGTTCAAGCTGATGTTGTGAAGAATGGGGTTGATTCTGATAGTTAATTATATTCAGAACACTCTGATACGTTTCTATGGGTCTTGTAAGGAAATTTCAGATGCCCGCCGGGTGTTGATGGAATGTGCTTTAGGACGGTGGTATCTTGGAATTCGATTATCTCTGGGTATGTTGAGAATTCACTCTCAGATGAATGCATTTTTCTTTTTGCTCAAATGCGAGGCGGTGGGTTCATGCCAGATGAGACCACAATGGTCGTCTTGCTCTCTGCTTGTGCAGAGGTTGGGAATCTGAATGTGGGGAAGTGGGTTCATTCTCAAGTGATAGTAAAAGGTTTTGTTGTGAATCTTCAACTGGGTACGGCCCTTCTCAACATGTATGCCAAGTGTGGGGTGATAGATCTTGCTTTTCAGATCTTTGGAAGAATAAGTGAGAAATGTTTGGAATTGGAGTGCAATGATTTTGGGTTTATCCCAACATGGGCTGGCAGAGGAAGCTCTTAACCTATTTCAGCAACTGAAAAACAGTTCAATTGAGCCCAATTATGTCTCTTTCCTTGGCCTTCTATGCGCTTGTAGCCATGCAGGTCTGGTGGATGAAGGGTACAATTCTTTCGGGACATGTCACACGTGCATGGTTTCAAACCGAGGATGACACATTACAGTTCCATGGTCGATATCTTAGGTCATAGTGGTCGTCTAGAAGAAGCTTATAAATTTATCACAAGGATGCCTGTGGAGCCTGATGCTGTTGTATGGAGGACATTGCTCAGTGCAGTGGCGGACCCAGGATTTTTGTTTAAAGGGTGCGGAACGATGGCAATTGAAACAGTCCAAAAATATTATTTTGTGATACTTTCTTCACATTAATAATGACAAAAGAGAAAATATATTGCATTTAAATGATTACAAAATTTAGTTAAGTTTTTTTCACATTAATACATTTTTCACATAAATCCTTTTGGGTAAAGTATGCTCTCCAACAAAAGTCGGGTCAGAGGGACTCTTTCCTGTAAAAAGCTCTAGCAACATGACTCCTTCACTTTAGATATCTCCACTGGTAGACAACTTCCCTCCCAAACCATATTCTGCATTTGAAAAGCAAAAGTGTTTCAAAGAAAAAGAAAAAGAAAAAAAAGAGGTCTGTCTTTAGTCTTTACCTTGCAAAACAGCCGAGAACACAAAGTAATGTAAAGATGTAATGCTCAGGTTCAGCATGCATTTGGAATGTGAGGAGATACTGCAGGGAAAGCCCAAGTTACTAACTTGTCAGTGCATTCAAGACAGTTAAGTCCTTTTTATTGAAATAAATGGTAATTTTGAAACTCGAAAGTAGTGAAAAATTAGTTCCTATTTGATTTTCCTTCTCTGGTTTCTAGGGCTCTCAAAATGGATCGGTGATGGCTAGATTCTGAACTAATCAACTGGGCATTTATTAAACTGGGCATTTATTAAAGTTTTGGTATTCCTTGTCCAGGCCGCACGGCCCATTGACAGTTCTAATTGTCTCTAGAAAGTGAAAAACAAAACAAATCAAAACTAGGGCAAGGATATGTTTCAATATGCAACCTGAACAACAGTGATTTCCTAACTGCTGACTATCCAAATACTGCAGATGTGCTCCGAAAACTCTGTTTTTAGAATACAACGCCCACATTGCTTGCGTTCCCTGTGAAACTGCAAGTCAGTAATGCACAAAATCTTGAAAAAAGAAAGTTGAAGGCATTTGGAAAGATCGGATTTTGAACCCACGAATGCATCCATAGGTAGAGAGACAAAGAGCCTGTTAAAAGTGCTTATTCTCTCTCATATTGTTAACTAGTACTGGTTGCAGCCAATCAGACATGAAAAACAATGTGTTGACATCAAATCCTTCTTCTTTTTCAACTGTAAAAGAAAATACTCTCCATGATTCTTTGGAACACCTCAAAAGCAATCCTTTCCTTTTAAGTCTTACGCTGGAGCGAAGCAGAGGGCAAGCACGTTGCAGTACAGTTTGAAAATGAAGCAAACATGGTGCTTCGGGCCTCGAGATGAGCGACAGCAAGTGCTCAATCCAGGCATCCACAGCCGATTTCCACCTTTCCAGTGAGATAAACTTTCAGTGAATCTAAGAGGAGAACACTGTTTGACTGGGGCAGGGGTTTCTCAATTTGGCCATTTTGGGGAATTGAGAGGAGAGGGTTTCTCGATTTTATGTGGTGGGTGGTGCATTTAACAATGGGCTTCTGTAAGGGGGGTGCAAGATGCACTGTTTAGCTGGGGCAGGGGTGGATGGGCCAGCATGGCTCATATCCATTTAAGAGGGTTTTCAAAATTTACTGGGTGCACCTGCACCCAGATTCAAAGACGTGTGTCCGCCCCTGGCTCAGTGCATGTACTTTTCACAATATGAATGGCAGCGATGGCATCAGAGAGAAGGTAAAGAAGAATTGCTTGAGTTAGAGCCTAGACGGAGTGGAAATTATGTCATGGTTGCTAACATATATGCAGAGGCTGGGTTGTGGGAGGCAGTGGCAAATGTGAGAAGGGTGATGAAAGATGAGGGCTTGAAGAAGATGGCAGGGGAGAGTTACATTGAGGTGAGTGGATTGCTTCATAGATTTGTGTCTGGGGATGATTCTTGTGATGACTGTGAAGGAATATACTAGTTTCTACATGGATTAAATTTGCACAATAAGATGGTTGGCGTAATGGTGTCCATATAAGTTCCCTCCCACTATAGACATCTCAGATGTATATTTGTTGCAGTAGAGCAGCATTTGCACTCATTGTGGTAATGCTGATGTTGTCTTCCCTTTATTTTGTGGAAAATAGCCTTGAATTTCATGCTGTCAAACATATATACATTTTTTGAGAATTTAATGAAACATATATGATTTGGAACTAGATTTCAGTGCAGTCATTTCGAGTTAGGTGATGATAGAAGTTGACAGGTTTGTAGGATTTGGTTCTAGGTTTAAAACTGTTGTGCATGCGCTTGCAAAAGCGCGAGTACTTGAGATCGACAATCAAGCCGAACAAAAAAACAAAACGATCTTTGATACCACTTGTTGTCCGCGTGTGTGCGGAAGCACGAAACCCGCGATTGATCAACCATGCCAAACTGGAGAGACTAGAGGATTTTATGTGGTTTGGCAAAACCAACTGCGCCCACGGCAAGAGAGCAACGACTCACATCTTGACTCTCTCCAGAGTCTAGGGTTACATATTACATGGTATATATAATCTTCGCTTTCTTAGCCCCCAAAAAAGCCCCGGTACAATGACCAAAATGCCCTTGACCTTGAACCCGGTCATTGGCTAACCCAATGGATTAATCCGGTTGACCTGGAATACAAGACATAACCCAACAAGAACTTCCTCTTGTCAAAAGCAAGGGATTTTCAGGAAAGAAAATGTTTCTCTCCTATTTGCCAAACAGGCCTTGAATTTCATGCTGTCAAACATTTGATTTTGAACGTCTTTTGGTGTCACTGTTTCTAGGATTATGATTTTCATTTAAACTAATTCAAATATCGGGTTGGAAATGGCAATTAAAGGGGAGGAACAAATTAGTTGGATTAGCGTCTGGTGCATTACTGTGTATCCATCCTAGTCAACAATATCGTTGATCATATGCACACACTTGAACCCCACTGAAACTCAGTAGGCAATTCCACAATGTCTTCGATTTGTACAGATCATGTCATCCATGTTACAGAGGCCCAAACATTTAAGTCTGTGTTTGGTTTAGAAACATCTCACTGAAACCTCCATATAATTCATATTGAACATTGTTGTTTCTATACAATGTGGGAAAACAGAGGCTTCCATAAATAAATGGCATAGATTATTTTTTAGGTTTCCAAATAGGCATGGACTAGTTTTTAGGTTTCCAAATACACTTAACTAATTACATAAAATGTACATAGCACCCTCAACTGAAACAGAATGACTGGAATTGCCTATGACTCAAGGTCTCTCCATACTCCCTACTTGGCTAAGTTATCTAGCAACGGAATTCCCTTCTTCTGACACATGCTTGAACAAAATATTTGAACTCTTCTACAAGTCTGCAAATTGTATTATTATAATTTAGCTGGAATTTGGCAACACTGCTTGATCTGGTTCTCATTGAATCACCTCAAAATTCGGTTGGATCATCTTCAACTTTCAAACTACCAGAATACATGGACTTTGCTGTCCTCGTTTATTTTGAGAATGCTCTCAACTCCATTTCAATCCCATCTCCCTTCTCTTTGGCTTAAGAATAACAGCCTTATGTTGTCTCATCTCTTAGAAAACACCTTTTTGCTCATACAGACCCAGATTCCTCTTGAATCTCCATCTAAACTGGAACTTTTTGGTTGATGTTTGCATCTAACCTTGAACTTACATGGACTTTGCTGTCCTCATTTATTTTGAGAATATGCTCTTAACTTCATTTTAATCCCATCTCCCTTTCCTCAGCTTAAGAATACCATCCTTACGTTGTCTCATCTCTTAGAAAACAGCTTTTTGCTCATACAGACCCAGATTCCTCTTGAATCTCCATCTAAACTGGAACTTTTTGGTTGATGTTTGCATCTAACCTAGAACTTACTGCTTTGCGTAATAATGGACCAAATTCTCCTAAGGTTTGGATGCACAAGTCCTTTGAAGATCTTATTCCTTTTTAAGACTCAACTGAGATAATGCTACCATCGTATTCGGATGATAAGAGCGGGATTGTTGAACATATGATCACCTCTCCCCTGTTCCAATTTCTCTATAAAAATGCACATTGAAGTATTCTCTGCATAAAATTTCTGCTATAAGGGCCCGCCCAATTTTTAAAGCCCAAGCAACTCCAGGTAGATCAACAAAGAAGTTCGATAATGAACAACGAGACAACTAATTGAATTTTGCCAGCATGATGCTTCAGTTTGGAATTTGATTTTCATGACTGTGAAGCTGTGGTGGGATCCAATGATGAATTGAATCTTCACATAGTCCCCGTGGATGCTTATCCTTTGGAGTCATCAAATTGGCAACCCATTCACAATAAGAAGAGAGGAAGAGTAGATTTTCATTGAATGCATAGATGATAGAATGTAAGCAAATTTATAGGGGATAGAGTGACAATCTTGCCTATTAGAGATCTTAAATAGAATTTGCTTCTCTCTCCATGATATGATTACATGTCAATCTCTTTTTCAGTAAGACATTCTTATCTTGCTCATTAATTACGTGCTAATCAACTATTTTGCTAGATATAGGAAAATTTCTTTTTAGGATTTTTTAAACTAAGAATGAAGATGTAGGAAATCTTCACGGAAAACTTCTAATCTAAGAATCCAAATGTCAGAAACTTTTAAAAAATCTTCTCTACTAAGGTGGGTTCAGCTGTACAATGGACTGGTGGTTGGTCATCGGCTAGATCCAATGGACCACTCTTCTATGGGACTCTGGCCCAATGGACTATGTGTGTTAGGCCTAATAGATTGATTGACTCTGGGCCTATTTTGGGCCTCCTTTTGTGGACTTTAGAAGACATTTTTACAATTATACCAACTAGCACATGAAGCCACTGAATATGGTTGGTCATCTTAAACTGGCCATGGCCCAAGTAATTGGATGAGCTTTTACACTTCCACCATCAACATTCAAGGGGATGGGGCACCAAATCTGATATATATATATATAATATTTTTTTATATACATTCTTTCAAATGCCAAGAGAAACCCATGTGAAAATCAGAAGGATGGGAAGGCACAATGATACAACATCGATCAATTGCAAATAACACCTGCCTCTTTGATGTCCACTCTTAAGCCATCCTCATCCTATCCAATTTTATGAATATTTTTTTAGGTCTTCTTTTTTCCCTTTTATGTTTAGTCAAATCTTGCACAAACCTTGGCCTCCAATTTCTCAGATTCTTCCATAAACGATAAACAATAATGAGATTTTTTTTATTGCAGATTCCCAATTTGTTTCAAAATATTGGAAACCATATGCGAGGGCGAAGAGAGAAGGATTTCCTTGAAAGGGCTGTTACGTAAAAGGAAAAAAAAAAAAAGATGATGCAGTTTACTTTGTCAAAATAATATGAAGTTTACAACAT
Organism: Umbellularia californica; assembly: GCA_028538565.1. Lineage (NCBI taxonomy): Eukaryota > Viridiplantae > Streptophyta > Magnoliopsida > Laurales > Lauraceae > Umbellularia > Umbellularia californica. Next base: position 71,776,209 of record JAPQWN010000007.1, on the reverse strand, counting down.
ATACAATTTTTTAGGGGTTGGGTTGGGTGCCTTGTCTCCATTCCCGACCATGTGATTGTATAAGGTACTAATTTTAGGGCTTCAAAGTTGTCTAAATCCTATCCACTATATAGAGTTGGATGAGCGCCAAAATTGCAAGATCCAATCTAGGGGTGAAAATAGGAAAGATCCGGTATAGGGAAAACACCTAAACAAATATGAGGAGACCACCAATGCAATCAAGACAAAAGTGGGCCATGTGGGTTTCAAACCATCACAGAATTCTTTTTACCTGTGCGGTATGATCTGACATGAGAATGGGAAAAGTCACTATTCTACAAGGATATATTAATATAGGCCATCATCATCTCTTCTTCGTAACATCCTTTTCACTGCAAAAAAAAAAAAAAAAAAAAAATAATAATAATAATAAAACCACATTAGAATTCAGATTTCAGGGCCAAGCCACAAGTGGCAGCTTCACCTTCCCAAAACCTTAGCCAAGGTCTTGACATAATGGTCGATAACATCTGATTTGGAAGAAACCCCATCTGGGGGTTTCTCCATGACAACAATCCATTGAGTAAAAGGGAGAACCCCAGATGGGGAATTCGATTCTGCCGTCGTCGTCTCTTCTGCAGTCTCTTCCTCCCCAGATGCGTCGTTGATTGTATACAGATTAATTGAAGTATGTAGATACGAGTTAGCTGACTAGGAATGTAGGTGTGTGATGGCACATTTGTAATCAAGTTAACCTAGGGTTGTAGACGGGTCGGTTTTGGTCCGGGTCCATGGTGGACCCAGAATTGGATCCATTAAGTAGAAGGTGGAACCGGATCCAGACCCGGATCCGTTTTGGAACTGGTTTCTTGGCTCCAGAATCGGAACCAGAACCATATATGGGATGGGTCTGGATCCAAATCCGGATTTAGGTAGATAATAATATTTAAAAAACATGATTTTTAGGAGATATTTTCGAAAATTGAGATAATAAGTCGGGTCTTGGGTCCACGAGTCCGAACCAAGGTGGAACCGGAACTAGACCCATTTACTTATCGGGGCCTAAATAAGGACCTAGACCCTGTTTTTAACGGGTCGAAACCTCCGGGTAATCAGAGAATCGGGTACCCATTTACATCCCTAAGTTAACCCCCTTGCACATACCACCTGGCACTTGCAATGAATTTGCATAAGCACAAATTTGACACTCATTCGACCGTTACTAACTAACTGTTTGATTGAGCTTTTATTTGGTTTTTTTTTTTTTTAAGGAAAATTTTAAAAAATGTCCCTAGCCTTTCCAGAGTTTTCAAAGGAGGACGCCATAATTTGGAAATTTAAAATAGTGTCCTGATCTTTTTCAATTTTTGGCCACGATCTTTTCCTCTAAATGTCTTTTTAATAACAAAAATGCCCTTTCTTCAAGAAAGAGGGCTTAGGCCAAGAACATTATTCAGAGCTGATTAGGTTTGAGGTAGGCCCCATTTATTGATTTAAATGGCTGAACTCAAACTGGATCCAAAGACTCAGTTCATTGTGAATTTAGCATCGGCCAAGATACTTTTCCACATTTGTATCAGCTTCAAGTAGCAAAACCATCTCATGAATCTTAAGACTTATAACCATGCCCCTTACCAGAAATACCCACTAAAAGATATAGAAATTCATGACTACAAATAAATTCAGGATCCATGAGTAATTAGAAAAATTAAGATGCAATGAAGAAGATATATATCCATGCAGAACCTCTATGTTCCCCTCCACCCAATGTTGGAGATTGATTGCCAGATAACTGCTAACACACCCGAATACAAGGCCATACTTCTCTTCTTGCAGATCCTGTGTAAATGAGGTCCATGGGAAGCCTCAAACTCTGATCATGTCTTCTTCTCAAAATGAAGTGCTAAAAATGATTTTGCACCTAGTGATTAAAATAATAATAAAAAAGAATATGAAGAAAAATTTGCAGTTAGTTAAGACTCATGTGGAAGTCAAGCATGTGTATGATCTGCTGGTTAAATAAACACTAAGCCCCTTTTATTGAAGAAGGGCATTTTTGTCATTAAATAAAAAAGGAAAAGTCGCCACGGCAAGGGTTGACTGTCGAAAAGGACCTGTTGAAAGAAATATGGAAAACTCATGACACTATCTTTAAAATTTCAAGTTTTAACGATATTTTTTGAAAACTTGGAAAAAGTTCGGGGAAATTTTTAAATTTTTTTATAAAAAATGATGTCTTCCAAAACCGTTAAACTTAAGTGCCATAGATAAAAGGCTTATGATGATCTAATAAATTTAATAGTTTGCATACTAATAAATATCACTGGGCTCTTTTCATCCCCAACCCTACCATGATTGTCATGGCCCTAAGTGGACCATATAGGTTTCTTCGCACCCATGTACCATCTGGTTCATTACACCAGACCAAATCCCTGGACATAAAATATGCAGCAGGCATAATAAGAGTCCATCGAACTTAAGATGCACCCTGGGCTTGGAAGGGTTTCTATCCCTAAAAATGGATTGGGTTTGGTCATCTGACCCAAATGTCGTTAAGACCCACCTAAACAGACCCAATCAATTCGGGCTGGGCCTAACTAGGATTTAAAGCTTCAACCCGATTGAACGCCTTAGCGAGCATTAGTGGCCTCATCTTTTGAATGATTTGAATCTTCAACCAGGTGGAAACCATAACTATTTTTCTCAACTTGACTCTCAACTTAATTTTAATGACAATTACTTCATGGGAATTTCCTATATATCCACTCATCCTTATCAAAGGCCAGAGCCTAGGCTTTAGAAGACTTTTAGGGAACATTTGTGTAAGATCATTGACAATTGTTTCGGTGGAGTTTTTAATTACTCCGCACAAAAAAGGGCTAACCCTAGGGTTGCAAATGGGACGGTTTAGGATCGGAATCATAGTGGACTCGGACCCGTTTCTAAATAACTGTTCCGGTTCCATATCTGGTTTTGACTCGGAACTTGTTTTGTTAGTTCCAGACCCGGTTCCGATAGGAAAACTTAGATCTGATTCCAGAACGGGGTCCACCAAGAGGACTGGAATCTAATTCTAAAAATCGATTATAATTTCTCTTTATCATTCATTTTTCTTAAAATAAGAATAGCATTCAACTTATAACAGTGCATCACGTCCACTACCTCTAGTATTATATATAAAAATGTCCAAAAAAAAAGTTGATTGAGGTAAAATTTGCAATATCAAAAGCTCATATGCTGGGTCTCGGGTTCACGGGTCGGAACCTATATGCACCAGAAATCGGACCTGTTTATTAATCGAAATCTAAATTGGGTTTCGGACCCGGATCCGTTTATGAGTCGGAACCTAAAATAGGTTCCAAACCCGATTTTTTGTGGGTTAGAACTTCCGTGTAATCAAAGAATCATAAACCCGTTTGCAACCCTAGCCAACCCCCATCTATCCTTTTTCTTTTTTCCTTTTGTTTTGTTTGTCTTGTCACTATTGTATTGCTAATTTGAGGTTAACTACTATCACTAAAAAGGATAGATCCTAGAAGGTGTTGAGTTATATATAAAATATTTTCAAAATATGCCAACTACCTGCTATTGAGTTTTAAAAATGTGACAAAGACGCAAAGTTCAAAATATGCCACCTACCTGGTTAGGTGTTGAGTTTTAAAAATGTGACAGACGCAAAGATCAAAATAGGGCACATAATAACAAAGACCATGGAGAAGACTCGGTGTTAAAAAAAAGTTTTACTCGATTATTTATTTCTAAGATCATCTTTATATATGAATTTGGAAGTGACAGGCCATGTGATGATTTTTTTTTTTTTCTGTCTTTTTCCCAAAACCATTGACCTTGAACAAATAGTTGTCATGGGTTCGCTAACCCCTTGACCTAGCTTTGTGTATCTATGTATTATCTAATCACGAAATTAAGCCTCTTGGATAGGGGCAGTCTAAGTAGAATTCAAGGAATTCATGTATAGATAAATTAAAATTAAGCACAACCCATCTGGGAAGAGGTTATATCCTTTTATGAACTAAACCCATTAACACTCACAAATCTTTCATGAATTGACATTCACCATAATTTAAAACTAATATGAATTGTACTTATTATTGGATTCCATTTAATGAAAAAATATAACTTCAGAAGCTATTGAAATTTACGGCCTATAAATCAACAGGTGCACTGATCTGGCGCAGTGGACTTAGAGTGCATTGGGTACAATGAAGATGGGTGATGGTCCACTTGTGATCAAGTTAATCCCCTCCCACACACTATCTTCAATGAATTAGTATAAATCCAAATTTGACACTCATCAAATTGTTACTCACTGTTGGGTTGAAATTAAGAGAGAGAAGAAAATGATGCTTCCAAACTATCAAACTTGATGAGAGACATATATTAAAAGGATAGAATAATTTAATGGGTATAATAGTTTGCACACTAATAAATCTCTTTGAGTTCCTTCCATCCCCTGCCTCCACCATAATTATAATGCCCCGCATAGCCCAACAGGGTTCATCGCACCCATGCACCATTTGGTTCAATGCACCAGATCAAATCCAATCCGAAGTACATAAATTACAAAATAGGTGTATTATATATGACTCCATCAAGCTTAAGACCCCAGGTTTGGATCTGGCCCGTTAAAGGTTTTGGTCCCTAAACACAGATACGGTTTCGGTCGCTTGAGTCAAATGATGTTTAGGCCAGCCTATGTAGTAAGTAGACCCATACTCGGGTTGGGAACCATATGGGATTCAAACAACCCGTTGAACTCTTTCGTAAAGACGGGTGGGCACATCTTTTGTCTTTTGATATGATTTGATTTAATCTTCCTTGACCACTTAAGTAACCTTGTATAATCAGTCATTCACCTATATTTTGCGCAACATAATTAATACAAAGAGAGAGAATTTGAAAGAACACATAAAAAGTTACATTCCCATGTTATCAAACCATGAGCTTTATTTGTACAACAGCTAAGAAACAAAGTCATGGATATTCCAAGCATGCAGTTGTTGAGGTACCAAAGTAGAGAAGGAGCAACCAACAATAAAATACGAAACAATACAATACCAAAATAAAAGCAATGGAAATCTAATTTCCAGCAGCAAACTTAGGAAATGAGGTGAAGAAGGTTTGTGTGAGAGTCAGAAGCAGGAGGAGAACTGCAGCAAGAAAAGATATGATTGCCCATGGATTATTGAAGTAATCATGCACCAAGGACGCTCTCAATCTTGGCCATCTTCTCTCACTGTACTTGTTGATTTTCTCACAAACATCTGACAAATAAAACTCTTCTTTACATATCGTCGCCTCTCTTACCATGCTGTTGAAATGAGAAGCCACAAGTTCATCATTGCCTAAACGATTATCGATGATTCCTTCCCGGCAGAGAATCTCGACATCCTTGGCGGTGTTGATGAGGCAATCCATGAAATAATAGTAAGATGTGATGTAAGGACTGCAATAGAGATGATAACATTGCTCAAATGCAATGAGGTTCAGATATACTCTCTCTGTCTTGTCCCAGGCCTGTATTGCGGGGATTTCAATCACTCCCTTGTCAAACTTTATGTCCAAAAAATCAGTATCATCGATATCCCTCTTTCTAAACTTAATTCCTCTCTCTTCAAGTTTGGATGCACAATCGATCCATGGGATTTCTGTTGGCGGTGTATACTCATCACCGGCGAAGAGAACATAAACTGTATGTAGTAAATGAAGTAGATGGCGGATTGGGATATTGGAACCATTGATTCTACTTAAGATGGTCAAATGCCCTGTATGGAAGAAATTTAGAGCGCTTTCTAATAGAGGAGGAGATGATCCAGGAGAATCTATGAGATCAGATAGACATTGGAGAATAAAAAGAGGGATCTGATTTTCCATCAACCCCAAGTCATAAACTATTGCTTGATTTAAATAGTCTAATTTAAAAATCACATCGTCGTTATCGTTCCAACCCCTGCGAAACAACTCAAGGATGAAACAGCCATCAAGAACCATCATTTCCACAAAAGAGTCGCTGTCGAGTGGTATTACCTCTGAGTAGCAATTCCGGGCTCTTTCCTCCGACCCTTTAACAGCAGCTAAACAATCCTCCAACCAGCCTTCATGTTTCCGAGAGACTATGTTATTTAGATATCTCCATTTGTGCTCTTCCATGGCTCGTAGTTCGTCTTTTCTTCTCTGGTAGTGCAACGGGCCTATCGAGATTACTTTTGGATCGTATGCATCTGTGTTTTTTTTACGACGCCAGTAAGGGACTCGGTGGATTGAGCATGATTCGCTAGCGGATGATGATTTTATTTTAACTGGCTCAAGAAGAATCTTTCCTTTGATTGAAGATATCCAATCTCGACTCAGATCCTCCCTCCTAATAGCAGCAATTTCCTCTTTGTCATCTTCAAAAGTAGTAGGGGAAGAAATTGACCTCAGCTGGCCAACACGGTCCTCTAAAACTCCCATGTCCACTGCGATCGTGTCTGCTCCACCAGTGGCTTCTGCCATTTAATTATTGCTGGATCTTTTTTCTCCCTTCCAAGTCTTGTTGCCTTGAAAGGAGCACGGATAAGACAGTGGAATGTGTTGCCGATTATATATTAACTGTTTGGTTTATCTGTACAATCCTGCATGCCCAAAGGATGGTGAGTGTTTTTTATTCCTTCTCTCGCCTCTTTACCAAAGAATAATAAAAAGAGATCAGATCAGTAACGCCCACTTGCTCCTTTTTCAATGGCCCAAGCAAAGTATCCATGTCCTTCCTCTTCCCTTCCGTCCACCTCCTGTTTTCAATGGCTGATGCCAAGTATTATTCATTCAACCCTTCTACTTGGACAAATTTTTTGGCCTGAATTTGGGACAAACTCCCATGTGGCACAATCCTAGAGGTGCTTTTTTCCCCTCTCTCAAAAGTTGCACCTCTAGGATTGTCCCACATGGGAGTTTGTCCCAAATTCATGCCAAAAAGTTTGTCCATTTAGACTTTTTGTTATTCATTTCCCTTATCTCCGTCAACGTATCTTAAACTGTTATCTCTCATTTTTAAATAGTTTTTTAAGGAACATGTAGTAAAAAGTGAAGACATGACAGTCTTTACTAATGGATTAGTAAATATCACAAGAGTTTTGACAAATTTATCCTTCTTAAATTCATCTTTTTAAATTTCGTGGCCGAAATCCAAATAATGTCATCAAAGTTGTTTGACTCTAGTCGACATTTTTTAAAGTTTTTTATACCATATCCGATGATATCATGGAATAATCTCATTAGATCTATATCATATACTTTTTGAACTAGCAAGAGAATTCATTTTTTACATAATACGAAAAATTACATTTTATGAAAAATAAATACATATCTTATTACCATTTCTCAGGTTTTATCATTTGGAAAATATATTTCCTAAGATGCTGCATAATAACCATGATGTCATGGAACTTATCAGTTTTTATAATATACACCGTTCCTATAATATCACGGGATCTAGGGCAAAATAGTTATAAAATTTTTTTGACCAAAATCAAGGGACTGTAGTGACATTATTTGAATTTCGGTCGTGGAATTGAAAAAACTAAATTTAAGGAGGACTAATATGTCAAAACCCCAATATCATGTGCCTGGCCACAAGGGCTCTAAAGATGGAAAGAAGGGTACGTACGTCTCACATGGAGAAAATCAAACTATAAAATTAAAGCATGGATCGTTAATTGTTTATTTGAAGAAGTCATACTCCTTGTATTAGTGGAATTGAAGACTTCAGTAGCTGCATGGAGATGTCTTGAGAAGGCACATACAGCTGAATACTAGGCATTTCTTTTCCAATTAGCACAACATACAGTCTCAGGCAAATCACCTTTTTTTAGCTACTACAAGCACCAAATCAGAATCAGAAAAAAAATAAAGTTATCAGGAGTTTTTGCCTATGTGAACGGTTGAATTAATTTACTGACAAGTTTCACTGAATTTTTTTTTCTTTCTACATACACACACATGTAGAAATTTGATAAGGGAATTATTTAAAGTGGAATTTGATTAGGGGATTTATTTTAAGAAAAATTATTCTTCTTCTTATTATTATTTATTCCTTTATTTTTGTTTCAAAGAGGGCTTAGGGTAGGGGCTTTTATGAGAATTTTTTTTTTTTTTTTTTTTGCAACAAGTCCTCTTTTTAAAATCATTTTGGGCGAATTTTCCAAAATCCACCAAAATCAACCAAAATCCACAGAAATGTCAGAAATAGACTGATGTTTAGGGTTGTTTCACATCGGTATGTAGACTGAAATTTCGTCCAACACGAAACAAATTTCACAACTAGGCAGTTGGTGAGGGCCACCTGATGCCCTACAAATCATGGGAGAAGTGGGTAATAAAGGATCCAGGTAAGATCACCCCATATATGAAATTCCTAGTCAACACAACATCTTAACCCTTGATTTGTGGCCCACAATTTAACGGTTTAAATCAAAAGAATTTTTTTGATACTTAGTCCAACGCTCAAGTCCATTTCCATTGGTGCAAATCTCATGAGATATGTCACATATGGGGAGGTTAGATGGTCCATTCAAATTGATCATAAAGTGGTCCCCATTGAGTGTCTCCCATGATGCTCCAAATATCACGTTGTGTCTCACTTTTTCTTAATCTCTCTCTCAAGATTTTCACCATTCAAAGAACTTTCTTTTTTTTTTTTTTTTTTTTGGACCTTTTTGGACCATTTAAATGAATCTCGAGCTCACCTTCGTATATCCAAACCATTAACAAAAACGCTCCAATTACACGTACTTCAGACCATCTAAGGCCCACTACTAAATTGATCATCTCTATAACAAGTGATTGAATAGGCTGCAGGGCTGAATCCAGATCCCGTGAGGACCAAACCTGTTACCCATTAGTGGAGATCAGTGTATATGTCTACAATCATTGACTTGGCATGTGAGGTTCTTACATATGCAGATGTAGACTTTTTTGTGTCTGCAAGGAAAAGCGTGGGTATTCCTGCTGTTTTTGACCCAAGGAGATTAATCGCCCAAGTGACACCCATTCAATCCACATATGCATGTCCGGTGTGCGAGCAAACCTATGCCTTATGCCACTCCACCAAGACCTTTATTGACTATCTTATAACCTTGTATAATCAATCATTAACCTATATTTTTCACAAAATACTTAATATATATAGAGTCACTTTGAAACACAAATTAAAAGTTTCATTCCTAGAATACTAGGTATCAAACCATGAACATTATTATAGTAAAGATGCCGAAAAACGAAGGCACACATAATCAAAGTAGGCAACAGTTGCTGAACCAAAGTGGTGGAGGAGCAACCATACATTGAAGAAAACAATACAATACAACAAAAATACAATATAAAAGCCATGGAAATCTAATTTCCAGCTGCAAACTTGGGAAATGATGTGAAGAAGGTTTGTATTATAGTAAGACACAGGAGGAGAAGTGCTGCAAGAAAAGATACAAGTGACCACGGATTTTTGAAGTAATCATGCAAATAGGACTTTAAGGATACTTTCAGTTTTGGTGTAGTTTTCTTACTGTGCTGATTGATTTCCTCACAAACTCCTGACAGATAGAAATCGTTGTCATGCCTGATTGCCTCTCTTACCATGTTGAAGTGAGAAGCCACCAGTTTATCATTGTGTAGATAGTCATCGATGATTCCTTTGTGACGAAGAATTTCAACATCTGGGCCAGTGTTGATAAGCCAATCCATGAAAATGATGTATGTTGTGACATATTTCTTGCAGCTGAGATAACATTGCTCAAAGGCAATAAGGTTAAGAAATTCTATCTGTGTCTTGTCACAAGCCTCTGTTTCGGGGATTTCAATCACTCCCTTTCCCTTGTGGAACTTTATCTCCAAAAAATTAGTATCACTGACACTCCTATTTCTAAACCTAATTCCTAACTCTTTTAAGTCTAGATGCACAAGGGATCGTTGGGTCATCACATGACTTTGTATATTCTTTGGGGAAAAGAACATAGCTTGTATGTACTAAATGAAGTAGATGGCGGATCCGGACTTTGGAATTAGTGATTCTATCTTTCGCGGTACCGTTGTTTGGAAAGAAAAAATTTTAAGCGCTTTCTAGCAAAGGAAATGAGCTGGAAGGATTCATAGATCAAATAGATGTTCGAGAATGAAAATAGGAGTCTGATTTTTTCCAACAGGAGCAAGTCAAAAGATAATGCCTTTTTCCAATATGTCAATCTAAATATGACATCATTGTTGTGGTTCAAGCAGAATCTGCGAAATAATTCAATTATAAAGCAGCCATCGAATACCATTATTTCCACAAAAGGATTGCTGTTAGAGTGGTATTACCTCTGAGTAGTAATTCCGGGCTCTTTGCCAGTGGTAGCGACAGGAATTCGAGTTAGTGGGGTCAACAAAAGACTTATCTTCTGCAAATCGAATAAATTTATTTTTCCTTTATCAACATTTGTCATCTACTTTCGATAATTTGACAAGTATAATATAAAATTTTCAAATAATCTATTTCCGATAATCCGACAAAGATAATATTGAATTCTAAAAATAAATAAATTTTAATATATTGTTACTAATAGTTCTTAATCTGTAAGACCCCGCCCCGAGTTAATCAAGATTATCTCTAATTAATTAAAGTTAATGCTAATTAATCACGTTTAATGAGGCTAATGATGGCTAATGACTAAGCTCGATGAGATTAGTCTCAAATGATTGAGTTAAGCTTAATAAAATGATAATGAAGGGGATTGAATGGATTGAATGAGATTTTAAACTCAAACTAAGAGAACAAGGCCTTTTTCCGTAAATACGGATTTGTACGTATTTTTGTCAAATACGGAAACTCTTGATACCAACACGTGTATCTCGACGAGTACGTTAACTTTCATAGTAGGCTCGAAGTCATCCGACGAGTATTGACTCAAGTGAGCCTCCATTTGACTCGAATTGAAAATAAGAAAGAAAGAGAGGGTTTAGTTGTAAAAGACTCTTATAAGGCATTGAAATGAACCTTTGGGTTCATTCATCTCAAGTCCATTGTAGAGGAAACCCTAGGCATTCCATTTCTCCTTCTTCCTTCTTCTTCATCAAGAGTGGATTGTAGAGAGATTCAAGTGGATTTGATGGGGGTTTCCTCCTTCCTCATCTTCTTCCTTAGCTTGTCTTCCATTGGAGTGCTTGGAACTTAAAGAAGAGCTCAAGGATTCCTTTCCTTAGAACTACAAGTAAGTAGATGATCATTTTAGTGAGTTTCCAAGTTATAAGAGTGATTAGATATGGTTTCTAGCCGATTAGCTCATAGGAAAGTGTTTCCTTGTGTTTTATGGAAATAGGGTTTGGATTTGGGGATTTCTCACCTCAAAGTCAAGCTATCAAGGGATTTCTTGCTAATAGGCTTTAAAGGCAAGTATAAATGTTCATTTATGATTCAAATGCTAATCTATAAGTTTCCTTGAGTTATTAGAGATGGGTTCTCAAAACCCCTTTTCTTTCTTATGAAATGGAGATTAGGTTGAATGTGATTTGTATGGTTTTATGATGTGTTAATGATGGAATAGAAGTGCTAAATGTGTATTAAATGATGAATGAGGGGAGGATTGAAGATCCTTAAATGTGTATGCAAAGGGTGGTTGAAAGGAATGAATGAAGGAGTGAAGTTCGGAGTTCCAGAAATGGAGTTCTGGACAGTTCGCTCGAGTGAACTTGACAGTTCGCTCGAGCGAACCAGTTACTGTCTGACGCGAAAAAGTGTCCGCACGAGCGAACTTTAGGTGCGCTCGTGCGATGAATGTTCTATTTGGGTCCGCTCGAGCGAACTTGGATCCGCTCGAGCGAACCTGATACTGGCCCAAACATGAAATTGTAAGCAAAAATTTGTCCAATCGATCGGACCTAACGGTCCGATCGATTGTGGGACTCAGTTTGAGTCCAGTGGATTTTGATATTGTGGGTGGAAAATTTTTGGGGACTAAATGCACATATTAAATGAAAATGTGATGTCCATCGAAAATAACACGTGCATTTAGTAACTAATAATTACACCCAGAATTTGTCTAAATTGGGATAGAGACAAGTAGGACCGTGAGTAATTAATGATTCATCTAATCCCCTTGAGTCTATAATGACTGAATACACTGAACCACCGAACAATGAATGAATACACTGAACCACCGAACAATGAATGAATACACTGAACCACCGAACAATGAATGAATACACTGAACCACTGAACAATGAATAAATGCAATGAATAACGATTAATCCTGCTGCAGCAGATGATTGGGGTGTTCCGGAGCTCCGTGGTGATGCCAGTGATCTCTGATCAAGACACTGGTAGATCCCACATATAGACTGAAAAGTCAATGAATTGATAAGCCATGTAAGGAAAACTGAAATAATATGGAAGCCTCGGCCATGAATGGTTCGCCCTTCCGCCTTGTGCTTCATTAAATTGATTAAATGAAAGTGAAATAAAGCCAGGCCATGAACGGTTTGCCCTTCCGCCTCGCGCTTAAGTTTCTTCCGTTGGAAGACACGAAATGAAACGAAATGACGCGAAATAAATGAAATGAACTGAATGATAGTAACACTATTGTATTTGTAAATTTAGCCATTGAGTATCAATGAGCTACACTGTACATGATATCGCATTAACCTAGATGTAATTGTCTAGAGTTGTTATATTGATAATGGACAAGTTTAGCATGTGTTATCATAAATGTGTTTATACATTGTTGAACCGTCGTGTTCATAGTGTTATTGATGGCATTACAGGCCCAGTTGCCCCTCCCGGTCTTGCAGAGGCCGCGCCGCGTGCGGAGGAGGCCCATCCGATACCTCCAGGAGGTTTAGCCGAGTGGGCGTAGCTCGGAGGGCGTTGATTTTAATGTTTTGAGATTATTTTGGGAATTCATTGATAGATACTTTTGTATATCATTTTGAAATGTAATTAGATGTCCCCTGCATTGTATTGTGAATATGCGGTGGTGGACTTCATTGGATTATATTTTGTATATGTGAACTTTACTTGTAATGTAAAGTCAATTATTGTCAATGTATATATATGTTTCCGCAAAAATGTACATTTGACAGGTATGTATGTTAGATCCCTTGTGAGTCTTCGTCTTAACTTCGGTTAATTCGAGATTTACGGGAGTAAGTATGTTGGATTCGCGATCCGGGGATTAGGCCCCGATTAGTCCGATCTCGGGCCCGGGTCGTGACATAATCCAAAAGAAAAATCCAAATATATAAACTCCTACAGCTGCCCTCAACAGATTTTTTGGTTTTCATATGTTGAAATCGTTACATAATAGATTCATTATCAACACTAGCAACCAAATGTTTTCAACATATGTAGTAACCAAACAGTCATTTTTCCATTGATCTCCTATTCGGTTACGCAACCTGTTACTTACATACTTCATTAAATGAAAAGCTTTTTTTACCGTGACAATCGCTGCTAGTAAAATCAACGCCAATTTTAAAAGCAAATAAACTAATTGGTATACGATATCCTTCTTTGTCTCCACTAATTTTCTAGCAATGTTATAAATTCTTTTAAGTTCTAAAAACTTGTTCTTAGAGTGCATATCAGCAATGTGGGCCCATTAATTTTATTTAATTTTTGGTAGACAGATGGCCCATTAACTTAGGCAGTGGGTATTTTATAGTGACTTTTTACTACCACAGCAACAAAGAATAAGTACAAAGTTAGCTAATGTGGAGTAAACCTCTTAAATTGAGTGGGGTAAAAAGCTTCCCATAAGTTCAATTCACAAATTAATTTTTTTTAATTTTTAAATGCTTTTTCAAATCTCAGTGGGGTCAATTCAACCCATTATAATCTATGTGGAGCCGCCAATGCTCTTTGCTCTAACCCCTTAACAGTGGCCAAACAATCAATAATTGAAAACCCAACTTGTTCCTAAGTTTGATATGGAAGAAGAGGAAGAACTTCCACAATAATTGTTGTGGGTGGTGGGTTGGGTGGCAATAAATGGAGTGGGGGAGATAGAGAAAGAGAAAGAAAAGAGGAAGAAGGTGACACGAGCCAAATGAAACGTGACCATCTTGTCACTCTTTGTAAAAGGTAAAAATCATATTAAAATTGGCGGGAAGGCCTTTTTTGTGCCGTACCAATTATGAGGTCCTTTTTCGTGCATGGTACACCTAAGGGATTTTTTCCTGTAAAATCCTCTAAAAAGAACTAAAGCATGAAGATTACAGAAAAACATAGAGAAGAAATCAGTTGTTCCCTTGAGGTGGGCTTGGCAGATAAAGACTTAAAGGAAAATGGCTTCCAGATATTGAGTGTGGAAGGAATCCTTCAGCTGAGAGAGAGAGAGAGAGAGAGATCTTCCTTGAGGCAGGCTAATGGCAAAAGACATTGATGGCTGATAATCATCAAAGACCGCCTTGTTTCAAAGTTTCCAAACGGTGAACAGAGTAGAAATGAAGACTTCACCTATGCGGCTATGCCCTGTTTTGCTGTAGGGCAGCTCTTGTTGGAGATATTATTCCAAATTGAGTCTGGTGTACTTGCGGCTGGAGACATTGAGATCTTTGCAGTGCCAGTGTTGTACTTGGGTAACTCGTAATTAGATTAGTTTTGTTTGAATATATCAACCATCATTAACTTGATATGAGAGGTTCTACATATGTGATGTACGTAGACTTGCTTTTGTTGTGTCCATCTTCAACCACAACCGATGCATAGATGTTTCATCCTATTCTGGGCATTTAAATTGGTGTGGTGCCCATCTCCTTCTCTAGCTATGATGGAATGAGCTGAGTGAAAATTGAAGTTCTTCTTTGGGCCTGTCTATGCATAGGCTTAGAGTAGTTAGAGAATTAGGGTCGCCCATAAGCCATTTTGGTGTCATATGAATTGGCCCATTCCTGATAATTTGGAGGGGTCCTCCGAAAGGACAAAAAGGAACCGCTATTTACATTGTAGTTAATTTATCACCAAAATGTGATGGCAACAGCTAATTTCTTGAAAGCCAAAGGATCAGATGATTCTTTTTTAGGTAAATCGGCTACCAAGGTGCTAATCCAATTATCATTACCATTCTAAACCTGCACCAGACAGGCCGTCTATAGTTTTTTCCTCCCTTTAATAAACTAGGCTATATATGTGTGTACACAATTTTCCACGGAAAAAGCCTGGAATGTGGATGACATTTTTCTCACTACGGTAAATTCCATGTTTAGTACAGCCGCTTTTTCATTAAAAAAGAGCAAAAAAATGACCCGAGTATTCTACAAAATTTGATTTGACCTTCCTTGACTAATTTTCCAACCTTGTATAATCAATCACTAACCTATATTTTTCACAATTTACATTATATATATAGTCACTTTGAAATAACAAATAAGAAGTTTCATTTCTAGGAATCAAACCATGAACATTATTAGTAAAGAAGCTGATATACATATTGGAAGCATTACCAAAGTGGAGGAAGAGCAACGTACATTGAACAATACAATACAATACAAAACCATATAAAAGCCATGGAAATCTAATTTCCAAATGCAAACTTGGGAAATGAGGTGAAGAAAGTCTGTATTATAGTAAGACATAGGAAGATAAGGGCAGCAAGAAAAGATATGAGCGACCATGGATTTTTGAAGTAATCATGCAAATAGGACTGCAAAGACGCTCTCAATTTTGGCGCAGTTTTCTGACTGTACTGATTGATTTTCTTACATACACCTGACAAATAGAAATCATTATAATGCATGATTGCCTCTTTTGCCATGCAGTTGAAGTGAGAAGCCACTAGGTTATCGTTGTGTAAATAGTCAATGATGATTCCTTTCCGACGGAGAATTTCAACATCCGGGCAAGTGTTGATGAGCCAATCCATGAAAATGATGTATGTTGTGATGTATTTCTTGCAATTGTGATAACATTGCTCAAACGCAATGAGATTAAAAAATTCTACCTGTGTCTTGTCCCAAACCTCTATTGTGGGGATTTCAATCACTCCCTTGTGAAACTTTATGTCCAAAAAATCAGTATCACTTGTTAGTCAACCTCATCTCAATCGGCAAAGTGTGGCCCACCTTACCTATCATTCCTCAAATCATGATAGATATGGTTCCAGATCATCATAGATAGAGATCTATTGTTTTCCATCTTTATCTTTCTGAAAATATCTTTGTATCACATCCCTGACTTGTAGGATCTAAGGATCTTAAAGATCTCCATCATTGTATTATAAATACTCTCTCAATACAAGAATATACTTACGTTTTTATCATTGAAAACCTTCATGGTATCAGCCAATACATTACTTTCTTGGCATAGAGGCGCACAAAACTAACTCTGATCTATACCTCACTCAAACCAAATATGTACTTGATCTACTTCACAAAACAAAGATGCAAGATGCTAAACCGCTTAAGTCACCAGCTCAAACTGGCATAAAACTATCTAGGTATGATGGTGATCCACTTTCAAATGCTCAAGAATATCGTAGTGTGGTTGGTGCTCTCCAATATGTTACACTCACTAGGCCAGACATCGCATTTGCAGTAAACCAAGTTTGCCAGTTTATGCATGATCCACGCTCACATCATTGGATAGCAGTTAAGCGGATTCTTCGATTCCTTAAAGGAACCATCACACATGGCTTGCACTTTCGTCGAGGTACATTTTCAGTCACTGCTTACTCAGATGCAGACTGGGCTGGAGACCCAGATGATCGTCGATCGACTACTGGATATGCCATCTTTATTGGGCCCAATCTTATCTCCTGGAATGCTAAAAAGCAACCGACTGTATCTAGATCAAGTACAGAATCTGAGTATCGGTCCCTCGCTATTACAGCTGCAGAGTTGTTTTGGGTACGGATGTTGATGAGAGATCTTGGAATTTATCTCAAAATTCCTCCATTAATCTATTGTGATAACATTAGTGCTATTTCACTGGCCTCTAACCCGGTTTATCATGCTCGTACGAAGCACATCGAGGTTGATTATCATTTCATGAGAGAAAAGGTTGTTCGTGGAGATATCCAAGTCCGCTTTGTTAGCTCTGCTGATCAATTGGCAGACATATTTACAAAAGGTCTAAGCTCCTCAAGATTTCATCTATTAAAGAACAAGCTCAACGTCACAGATTGGCCGTTAAGCTTGCAGGGGAATGTTAGTCAACCTCATCTCAATAGGCAAAGTGTGGCCCACCTTACCTATCATTCCTCAAATCATGATAGATATGGTTCCAGATCATCATAGATAGAGATCTATTGTTTTCCATCTTTATCTTTCTGAAAATATCTTTGTATCACATCCCTGACTTGTAGGATCTAAGGATCTTAAAGATCTCCATCATTGTATTATAAATACTCTCTCAATACAAGAATATACTTACGTTTTTATCATTGAAAACCTTCATCACTTACATCCCTCTTTTTAAACCGAATTCCTAACTCTTTAAGTCTGGATGCACAAGGGATTGTTGGGATATCATATGGCTCTGTATAATCACTGGGGAAGAGAACGTAAGTTGTATGTACTAAATGAAGTAGATGGCGGATCCGGACTTCGGAATCATTGACTCTATCTGCCACAGAATTGTAGTCTGGAAAAAAGAACTTTAGAGCGCTTTCTAGCAAAGGAAATGAGCTGGAAGCATTCATAAGAGCAAATAGACGTTGGAGAACAAAAAATGGAATCTGATTTTCCAGCAAGAGCAAGTCAAAAGATAAAACTTTTTTCCGATATGCCAATCTAAAGATGACATCATTGTAAGCTCTGATCCAAAACCTGCGAAATAACTCAATTATGAAACAACCATCGAGTACCATCATTTCCACAAAAGAATCGCTGTCCAGTGGTATTACCTCAGAGTAGTAACTCCGGGCTCTTTCCTCGAACCCTTTGACAGTGGCCAAACAATCTTCCAACCAGCCTTCACGTTCCCGAGAGCAGATATCTCGGAGATATCTCCATTTGTGCTCTTCCATGGCTTGTAGTAGGCCTTCTCTTTTTTCATAGTGAAATGGGCCTATTGAGATGATTTGAGGCTGGCACGCAATATTGTTATAATCACAGAGCCAAGAAGGGACTCTGTGGATCGAGCATGATATGCGTGCAGATGATGCTTTTAATTTTGTTGGCTCGTGAAGACTCCTTTGTATAATTGAAGATACCCAATCTGGGTTAACAGTAATACGGACTTCCTCTCCATCATCAGAAGGAATTGAGATCTGCTCGCAGTCCTCAAAACCTTCAATGTCTACTGCACAACTGACATCTGCCATATGGGCTTCTTCTATTTCATCAAAAGGAATTGAGATCTGCTCGCAGTCCTCGAAACCTTCCATGTCCACTGCAACTGTGTCTACTGCACAAGTGGCCTCTGCCCTATGGGATTCCTCTCTATCACCAGAAGGAGTTGAGATCTGCTCGCAGTCCTCGAAACTTTCCATGTCTACTGCCATAGTGTCTACTGCACAACTGACCACTGCCATATGGGCTTCCTTTCTTTCATCAAAAGGAGTTGAAATCTGCTCGCAGTCCTCGAAACATTCCATGTCCACTGCACAAGTGGCCTCTGCCATATGGGATTCCTCTCTATCACCGAAAGGAGTTGAGATCTGCTCGCAGTCCGTGAAGCCTTCAGTTTCCACTGCTACCGTGCCTACTGCACAAGAGGCCTCCTCCATATGGGATTCCTCTCCATCTTCAGAAGAATTTGAGATCTGCTCGTAGTCTACGAAATCTTCAGTGTCCACTACTACTGCACAAGTGGCCTCTGCCATATTGGTTTGCTCTCCATCATTAGTAGGAATTGAAGTCCACTCACAGTCCTTGAATCCTTCTATGTGCACTGCTACTGTGTCTGCTGCACTAGTAACCTCTGCCATGTGGGTCTCATTTATATCATCAGAATGAACTGAGATCAGCTCACAGTCCTCCAAGTCTTCATTGTCCCTTGCTTCTGCGTCTACTACACAAGTCATCTCTGACATATGGGCTTCCTTTCCATCATCATTAGGAGTAGAAGGAACTAGGCTATGCTGGTTAACATATTCCTTCAAACTTTCATTGCCCACAGCTACCGTGGCTGCTCCAAAGTGAGTTCTGCCATTTAATTCTAGGCCTTTTTTCTCTCTTTTAGCTCTTAGTTTCAGAAGAGCAAGAGATGAGATGCCTTGCCACACAACCTATTGCATTTTATCTCAGTGTGACAAAAAAGACTCCTGAGTTTTTCTTTAAAAATAAAAGACTTGAGTCATTGAAAATGGTAGATAAGCCAGCTGCTATTCAGCTGTTGAGCTTTAAAAATGTGACACTGGCGGGTTTGGTTCCACCCCGAGTGGAGGCTTTTTATTGGTTAGCAGTGGCAGCTAAGATCTCAACAGCAGATAACTTGAGGAGAAGAGGATTGACATCATCCACCATCAATGACACTTGTGTGATGTGTCATAAGGAGTTGGAGTCGGTGAACCATCTTCTTCTTCATTGTGAGTTTACTTCCAGTTTTTGGGGCCATTTTATTAGTAGATGTGGTGTTGATTGGTGCTGTCCTGAGAACATTGCTGATGCGGCAGAGTCTTGGTTGGGAGGTTGTTTTGTTAGATGCAGTCATGTTCTTTGGAGGATAACTCCATTTGCTATTTTGCGGTCCATTTGGAAGGAAAGAAATGATAGAATTTTTAAGGGGTCCTCCTCAACTTCTGCGGAGTTGATTTCTAAGATCACTTTAACGATTACGAAGTGGGCTTTGGGTAGAAAGGAATT
The DNA here is from genome assembly GCA_028538565.1 of Umbellularia californica. NCBI lineage: Eukaryota > Viridiplantae > Streptophyta > Magnoliopsida > Laurales > Lauraceae > Umbellularia > Umbellularia californica. The sequence continues at coordinate 71,756,463 of JAPQWN010000007.1, read as the reverse complement.
CTCTAATTTTTCTCTTCATGACATACTTATTAATTGGGAATCATGCATGTATGGAGTGTGGCCCGATCAAAGTAAGAAAATATATTCTTTGGTCTCCTCCTCCTATTGGTTTGTTTAAGTTTAATGTTGATGGTGCCGCAAGAAGGAAAGCCTGGACCAGCTGGTATTGGAGGGGTGCTTCGAAATTGCAATGGGGACGTTTTATTTATGTTTTTCAAATATATGGGGGTTTGTAACTCTAATGAAGCCGATGTTTTAGCTATTCTGGAATCTCTTTGGTATTTTTCGAGGTACTACCATGTCAATCTTATTGTGAAGAGTGATTCTTCTAATGCAGTGAATTGGGTTTAAAACCGGAAGGCTTATCCATGGAAGTTTCAGTTCCTCTTCAATGAAATCCGAGTATTATCCACCGCCATTAATGTTAGCTTTCAGCATAAGAGTAGGTCATCAAACATGATGGCGGACGCTTTAGCTAAGCAAGGTGTTGAGAGAGTTTCCCCTTGAGAGGGTTTTATTATGTAATTGTGGTGTGAGGGGGTACATTACTCTTGTACCTCTGTGTTTCTTTCCCCCTCTTTTTAATTTCTTCTTGTACTCTTTGTTTGTATTCTATTCACTTTTAATATAAGTTATTAGTACCGATAAAAAAAATAGGGCACATGGTATCAGTGTGTTACCAAACAGTCTCATCGTTAATAAAAGGTCTCTGGATTATTTATTTGTACAGTCATATTTTATCTGAAGTTAGAGGCCATGTGAAGGTGACCAAGTGAGAAAAAAAAAAAAAAATAGAATATGTCAATGGCAAGTACATGCTGTAAAATCATTGACTTTGGAAGGCAAGTAAATGTTTTAAAATCTTTGACTTGGAACAAGTAGCTACAATATAAAAGGTTTACTGTATTATTTATTTCTACAGCCATCTCTATGTGAAGTTAGAGGCCATGTCATCAAGGGAAAAACATACGATGTCAATGGAAGTAAATGCTTTAAATCATCCACTCCGGAGGGCAAGTAAATGTTTTACAATCATTGGCTTGAAACAAGTAACTACATATGTTGGCATAGGCCATCTTTGTTAACATATGTAAAATCTAACTACTGAAGCCTCTTGTACAGAGTTGGGAGTCCGGATCCCTCCCCGGCTATTAGATGGGAACTGTGTAATAGATAGGAACTCCATTGTGGGATTTACATGGAGATAATTTGGATCGTTCAAGATGAATCTCATATCCTCCTCGGGGGTGACATATTCTCATATTTCACTTTAACAAGAGTGGATCCCACTGTAAAATTAAGCTCATGATTTAAAATGTGATCGGGTGCTGGTGTGCCATCGATGCTAATGTGGCTTTAATAAAGTTTCTGTGATGTGTTCAATCGGATGGTCGGACCTGCTTTTATCATCCGATGGAATTGGGCTGCTGGCTAACACAGTCATCGGAGGCTTCCAATTCCAGGGCTACCGCGCCTGCTATACAAGTGACCTCTGCCATATGATTCTTGCTCTTTTCTCTCCCTCCCCACTCTTACCTTGACCAGATCATTGAGAAGACATGGGATGGATTTTTAGTACTTGTATCCTCACTTTAGATTAGATTAAAAAAAAGGAAAAAAGAGAAGGAATTTTTTCAAGATTCCAAATTGTGTATAGTGGGTTCACCTGTAATGAAGTTTACATTCCAAGAGTCTTTTGTTACATTGACAGGAAGGTTTTCATCAATTTCTGTCTTTCATCTTCTTTCAGAACTTTGATGGAGTCCATTGGCGTCCCGGTCCCATCAAGTTTCTGTAGCTGTAGCTGCTATCGACTCTTCTTCCTTCCACTTGGTCCAAGAGGAAGAAAGAAAGCATTGGTTTTTCAGATAAGGAGACGAACTAGTTCCTCCCACCTCCACTCTGCAAGGTAACAGAGCAAAATTCATTACAATCTATTAAATTATATCGTATCAATGCTTACCTCTTTCACTTTTTCCTGCACAAAAACCACACCTTCTTTCTATTTTTCAGTACAAAAAGAGAGGAAAATGTGTATTGATTTTTGTTTTTCCTCCTTTCCTACATAGGCTTGGAGAGATTTTTGTGGGAGATTAAAAAAAGATCATGCATTTAAACTACCTAGATTTTAAACCTAGTGGGACCCATCAGGATTTAACTTTTCATATACATTGATTTAGACTTAGAACAAAGTATAATATAGAAGGGCAATTTTAAAAATAACTGAGAAGAAATCTTTTGGATTTCCAAAGAAACTCTTAACACCTAATTTTCAGGAAAAGAATAAGGTAGGAGCCAATAGCTATCCTTAGTTACTTTCATTTCAAAATGGCCTTTGTCTCCTTAACATTAATGGAAAAGATAGCAAAAAGGACACAAATTTTAAAAGTTCTTAAAGTAGGGCCTAAGTTTTTCAAAATCTTTTCGATTAAGGATATTCGACCATTTAAAGGTATTTTTTGGTGACTTTTTTCTTAATATTTTTTAAATACCCAAATTAGCCTTCATTAAAAACAAGCAAGAACCTACGTACTTACTTTCTACTCATCAAGACAGGCACCAATGGAAAGCTCTCTTTCTCTCACCATTTATTATTCCTTCTTCTTTGACGTCATCCTTTATACCATATGAAAAGTTGCAAACCTGTTAAAAACTTTTCTTCTGAATGGGCTACCTTGATGTTTGTATGCTTAAGATAGAATTTGGAAGCTTTTTACATGACTCAAAACTAAAGAATATGACACTAGGATTCATTGGCTATAACCATTTAATTTTAAGGACCTACGAGAGGTTAATGATTTTATAAGCATTCGTCTGGAGGTGTTCATGGACTAGGCCATGCGCACCCTGCTTAATTTGCACTGGGTTTGGGCATTGAAAATTAGTAATCCAGGGGTGCTAGATTTAAAATATGGACCCATTTAAGACTTGTTTCGGGCTTGAATTTAGTGATAGAAGGCCTTGGCCTGGCTGTTTATGCTTGAATGAGAACGGCTTGTAGTTTAGTGATTGATTTGCCCTTAGAATACCCAAACATATGATAAAAAGCCCGTCCTGCAGGCATGAATATTTGTCCAAATGAGTAGGCTCGAGCCTGCCATGTCTTAGGCAGGTCGGGCTCATGGCGAGACACAGCTTGTGTCAGGGTTAGGCTAGATACAAGCCCGTGTTTCTTAATATAAGATCACTACACTTAAGCATTCATCCTACTTAGATACCCTGTCTCTTCTCTTTAATTTCTAAGGTTGTGTTTGAACAATGACACCCTTTCTCTTCTCTTTAATTTCTAACGGTGTGCTTGAACGATGGGTTTTGTAGTGGAATTTTCAACTGCCTTCTTTCTTTGCATTTGCTGCAACGATGATTCAACGGAGAAAATCATTTGAAGGTAATACCTAGAATCAATGATTCCAAAATCCGCCATCTGCTTCATTTACTACGTGCAAGTCACGTTCTCTTCCCCAATGAATGTAAAGATCCAATGCAAGTCAGAAGGATCCCCTGTGCATCCAAACTTGAAGAGGTTCGAATTACGTTTAAAAAGAGGGATGTCGACGAGAGTGATTTTTTGCACATAAAGTTTGAAAGGGAGTGATTGAAATCCCCAGTATAGAGATTTGGGACGAGACGCACATAAAATTTCTCAACCTCATTGCATTTGAACAATGTTATCTCTGCTGCAATAAATACATTTCAGCATACACCGCTTTCATGGATTGGCTCGTCAACACCTCCAAGGATGCTGAGATACCCTGTCAGAAAGAGATTATTGACGATGGTTTAGGCAATGAGGAAGTTGTAGCTGCTCACTTCAACAATGTGGCAAAAGAGGCCATCGAATATTTGTCAGATGTTTGTGAGAAAATAAATCAGTACAGTGAGAGGACCTGGACGAAATTGAGAGCGTCCTTGGTGCATGATTACTTTAAAAATCCATGGGCAATCATATCATTTATTGCAGCCCTTCTCCTCCTGCTGCTTACTGTGACACAGACTTTCTTCACTTCATTTCCCAAATTTGCCCAAGGAAATTAGATTTCCCATGTTTTTCCATTGGTATCAATGAATTGTAATGTATTTTTACAACGTATGGTTGCTTCTTTCTTGTAACACACCGAGTGCATGCTTCGAATTTGCATGTCGCCGTTTGTCAGATTCTCTGTGTGCTTTCAAAGTGACTCTGTAATATGAATATTGTGAAAATATAGATGAGTGATTGATTATACCTGGTTACTGCTTAGGGGATCAAGAAAGGTACTCAAATAAAATCCTTACATGTTGGGTTCATTTTGTGAGGACACAAATCATTTAAAAGATGTTCCCAACCATGTGTTGACAAGAACATTCAATGGGTTTGAATCTCTCTCTTCCCAAGTTTTTCCAATTTTTTTTTTTTTTTAATTCTTGAAAGGAACCCCATCCTCGTCCACTCTATTCATGGGCCATCAATGATGAGGTCAATCATATCAATAGTTTGGACAATTGAGTCACAGGACCCACTCCAAGGCTTGGATATTGAGGTCAAGTATGTAACTAGTATTCCCATAATTTAAAAAGATCTGAGCAAGTTAGTACATATCAGTCCGCAACCCGCATATGATCCAATCAGGAGAACAAAGAATTTTGCAGAATCCATGCGATATCCCATAAATCCTGGTCCTAATTCTGGGCCTGGTTCTGATGCAGTCACTGAATGCATATATCCAAGAGTTGCATGCATTTTAACTAGGGGATTCGAGATCTTAATCCCTCTTAAACCCTACATCCCCAATTTCGTGACTGAAATTGAACTAATATCACAAGAGTCGTTTGACTTTGGTCCACATTTTTTTTTTTCACTTTTCTGATTCTACCTTAGATCCCATCATATCATAGAACCCAAATGTAAAAAGTTAAAAATCCCTTACATTAAAAAATCTAGACTGCCTTCTTATTTAGACCTGGATCCCTTGATATCATAATATCTAGACCTAGGCCATTATTTATTGGAAGATTTTCAAATAAGGACTAAAGTTTTTGCCTTGTTTCAAAAATGGATATAAATTTCAAAACTTCTTAAATTAGGGCCTAAGTTTTTCAAGAAAAACTCAATTGAGGACATTGACCATTTTAAGGTATTTTCTCAGGACTTTTTCCCTAATTATTTTAAATAAACAAATTACCCTTATTAAAACAAGCGAGAATACGCCTACTTTCTACTCATCATTGATGGAGTAATCCTAGGTTTGGGTCCTTACATTAACCATCTCTTTCTTCATTGTGAAGTGGCGGTCATGGTTTGATGTAATTTTATTGGAAGATGCAGTCCTACATGGAGTTGTCCGAAGAATATTACAGAGGATTTAGATTCTTGGCGTGGTGGGTGTTTTGTTGGTTGAGGATGATTCCATTTGCTATATTTTGGTCTATTTGGAAGGAAATGAGTGATAGGATCTTTAGAGGCTCTTCTTTTGCGATAGTTGACAGCCTTAAGGATTGCAAAATGGAATTTGGGTAGGAAGAAGTTCTCAATGTTCAGCTAAATTATATTTTTCACAATTGAGAATCTTGTATGGATTAGGGTCCTCTTAAGGTAAGGAAAGTAGTCGCTTGGTCTCCCTCTTCCTTTGGAATGCTTAAATTCAACATTGATGGAGCTTCGAGGAGCAAGTCAATGTCGACGGGAATTGGAGGAGTGCCATGGAATTGGAATGGTTAGGTGCTGATTATGTTCTCCAAGAATGTGGAAATTTTTTACTCAAATGAAGTGGAAGTATTGGCTGTTTTGGAAAGTCTTAAATTATTCTCTAGGAGTAATTCTTCTAAAGCTTGGGTATTAAACCGGAAGGCGATACCTTGGCAATCTCAATTCCATTTCAATGAAATCAAGGATAGCTATCAGCTAGCTGTTAAACTATTATTAACATGAACCCTAAGATCGTGAACAGCATGATAATCACGTGTAGGATTTAATCTTAAATAAATTAAAGAGTACCTCCAGACATCCTGATGCAGAGAGCTTTCTGATCCTGCAGTCTGGTGCTGTTGCTGATTGATGCTGTGATCCGTCGAGAAAGAGACTATATGAATGGTTTCGGTTTCTCTCTCCTTGCCTATAAAACCTTAATGTGTTGATTTTCGTGAATGCCTTTGTGATGGACGAAAGGCTTTGTTTTATAGGTGAAAAGAGGACCGAATTTCCAATCAGGGTTTCCATAGACTTAATCTCAACCATCCATCAAGGTAGAGTTTGTTATGGAATACATCTCATTAAGAAACCTTTTTGTGTAAGGAATAGCATGTATCCTAAGAAAACGGATTTCCTATAATGACCACAATTCGGGAAAGGAAAGGACTTCTAGTCCAAGTAATGGACTTAAAGATAATTTCCTTACAGTCTCCCACTTGGTCGATAGGAAGATCCTTTAGTGTTTTTCGTTTTAGGAATCATAAGGCGCGCATTATATGCTAAACATTTCTTGAGTCGGTTATCATAAGTGTCTTGGCTAATTCGGTGGTCAATGGGAGTCATGGCGTGCACACATTATTTTGCAACATGCTTACTTCCATGTACTACAGCAGTGACAACCGGCACAACTAGACCGTAATAGGAGATATTCGTAATGGTCTCATAATGTCTATGTTGAAAGACTGTTTCTGTTTATCATTTATCCAAACATAAAATGTACACAATGGAAAAACAGAAATAGCAGATGTAGAGTTGCATTAAGAGCTCAATAAATGTCAAATATAAGTACAGAAATAAAAGGCAGAAAATGATAATTAAGAACTATCTTCAAGACCCATGCTTTCAGTATGTCCTTGAAAGGTCTTTGGAGGTAGTCCTTTCGTGAATATGTCTGCGACCATGAAATCTGTACGTATAGACTCAATGACAAATTTCTGTAATCTAACATCTTGTTTCAGTGAGAGATATTTAAGGTCCATGTGTTTGGATCCCTTAGATATCCTGTCATGCTTGGAGAAGAAGGTTGCAGCTTCATTGTCACAGTAAAGGGTTAATGGCTTAGAGATGAAATTCAAAGCTCCAAACTGAGAGATAAAATTATGCAACCATGTTCCCTGAATTGCAGCCTCGTAACATGCGACATACTCAGCCATCATGGTGGATGAGTAAAGCAACTCAGATTTCTGGCTTTTCCATGATATTGCACCTCCACATAAGAGATACACATAGCCAAGAGTGCAAAGTCTGGTGTCAGGACATCCAGCAAAATCTGAATCTGAATAACCAGTCACCTGTAGGTGACTTGATTTTCTGTATGTGAGCATGTAATTCCTTGTTCCCTTAAGGTATCTCAGTACTTTCTTTGCAGCTTTCCAATGAGCGATTCCTGGTTTACTCTGAAATCTCCCGAGCATGCCAACAGCATGACTAATGTCAGGTCTTGTACAGACCTGTGCATACATCAAACTCCCGACAAGAGAAGCATAAGGATATTTTGCCATTTCTTTAAGTTCCAATTCGTTCTGTGGACACTGCGAAAGATCAAGCTTGTCTCCTTTATGCAGTGGAACAGGACTAGAGGAACAGGTCATCATGCCAAACCTCTCTAGAACTTTGTCAATATATGCTTTCTGAGACAATCCCAAAATACCAAGTGACCTGTCACGGAATATTTCTATTCCTATCACATAGGAAGCCTCAACCATATCTTTCATTTCAAAATGCTTTGAGAGATAGTCCTTTGTTTGATGTAATAAACCAAGGTCGCTGCTGGCCAGTAATATGTCATCAACGTACAGAACCAGAAATATGAACTTACTCCCACTGATCTTGAGGTATATGCAAGGGTCAACGATGTTTTCTATGAAATCGAAGTTAGTAATGATTTCATGAAACTTTAGGTACCATTGCCTCGAAGCTTGTTTCAGTCCATATATTGATTTCTTAAGTTTGCAGACCATGTCTTCCTGACCTTCAATGATGAAGCCTTCAGGTTGACGCATGTAGACTTCTTCTTCCAAGTCTCCATTAAGAAAGGCAGTTTTCACATCCATTTGATGTAACTCGAGGTCATAGTGAGCTACTAATGCCATGATAATTCTAAGAGAATCCTTCCTTGACACAGGGGAAAAAGTCTCAGTATAGTCAATACCTTCTTTCTGATTGAAACCTTTGGCAACAAGTCTGGCTTTATGGCGTTCAATATTGCCTTTGCAGTCGCGTTTGGTCTTGAAGACCCATTTACAGCCAACTGGTTTGTGTCCTGGAGGCAATTGAACAACTTCCCAGACTTGATTTTCATTCATAGATTTCAATTCATCCTTCATGGCATCAATCCATTTACTAGAATTAACATCCTTAATGGCTTGTGAATAAGAAACCGGGTCATTAATTGTCCCTTCTCCAGATTCTACTTGGTAAAGCATGTAATCATCGGAAATAGCTGATCTCCTTTGTCTTTGAGACCTTCTTAATGCTGGTTCCTCTGGTGCATTATCCATATGTTCATTCGCGACAATCTCATTATGGAGTTGTTGATCATTTATTGGATTTTCCTCATTGTTAAATGGTTCAACAACAGGAGGATTGCCAACATCTTTCGGAATAGAGGGTAAAGGGATAGGTGCCCTGATTTCCTGAATGATCACATCTTGAGGTTTATTACTCCCACTGATTTCGCCATTCTCAAAGAATCTAGCATTACCGGTTTCAACAATTCTCGTACTATGGTTAGGGCAGTAAAACCTAAATCCTTTGGACTTTTCTGGGTAACCTATAAAGTAACCACTGATTGTTTTTGATGGAACGCGCTCCGAGGCGCCTGCTGGGGCGGCTACCGGGGTCGGCGGAACGTGGGAGTCCGTCGGGTCCGGCCCTTTCGCGCCCTGGCGGGCCCTGAAGCGTGCATCAACATTTCTTTTGTGTGGGTGTGCCAGATTTTCTATTTTACTTGGAATTGCAAGTGGTAATCCGGAGATCAACCTTCGCAAGTAAAAAGGAAATCAACTTCTTTCAAGTTTTCCATTGCACAAATATTTAAGAAAAGAGACATTTTCTTGGTTTGCCGTGAAAGGCGATTTTGTTTGGCATTTATAGCCGATTTTGGCGTTTATAGCCGATTTACAATTCTCATCAATAATGAAAGACAAGAGTTGTGATTTTTGTCTCTTTTAGAAAAATACAAACTACAATGAAAAGCAAGAAAAGGAAGATCTAACTTTTCAGGAGATTGTGGGGGACTCGTTCAGATTGACGGTCGCAAGCCATGTATGGGCTTCGCCATCATCCATGCAGATGAGAACAGAAGATGCTCTTGATTCGCTTGGCTTGGCTATAACCTCAGGTTTTTAGAGGACAAAGACCAAGAGAAGGTCCTATGTCCAATAAAAAGCTAAGTAGACGGGCTGAAAAGCCACGTCTAAGCCATTGGAGGCAGCAGGAGAAGGCAAGGACCTTGGGGGGGTGCCCCCCAAGGGACTTTTGTCACCTTGTAGTGGTGGCCGGTGCAGAACTTCAGCAGAGATTTTCTCTCTTTTTCTTTCTCTCAGATCTCTTTCTGATCTTTTTTTTCTGATCTTCTGATTTTCTCCTCTTTTTTCCCGATCTTTTTTCCGATCTTTTTCCGATCTCAATTTCAATGGAATGCTCTCCTATTTATAGGCCTTTGGTAGCCATTTAGGAGGGTTTATGAGCCTTAATGGCTTTAATGGGAGGAGTTACAAGATTTATTTCTTGATTTTGTAACTCCTTTTTCCTTGAATCTGATTGGCCGATGGAGATTAAGGGCTTTTAATCACCTTAATTACCATAATGGGAGGAGTTTCATGGTTTAAATGCCATGAATCAATTGACTTGTAACTCCCAAATGCTTGCTTCTGATTGGGCCGTCCAAAGAAATGAATTAATGACTGCAATAAAGCTAGTCAATTAACCACATTAATTGGTCGCCGAGCAGTCGAAGAGTCGCGGGCCATGCCGTGTCTTCTGGAATTCTTCTGGCGATGATCATCGATGGATCTACATGCTGATCGACATCGGATGAACATGTAACTTCAGACATTGATAGCTAAGAGTGGGCCGGTGACATCTGTCTTGTCGATTTCACGATCGGTCGGACAGAAAGTACACTTTCTTGGTCAGCCGGTTGGCGATCTTGGAGCGATCACTGATGATTTTATGCTTTTGGAGGTTGACCCGTGATTTTGACGGATGTCGTCGGATATGAGTCAATTTCAAGCACTAAAAATCACATTTTCAGGGAACCACAGGGGCCAAAGTGCGCGAAACGCGAAAAAAGACGGAAAAAACGGGTCACCGGCGGAAAATCCGGTGACCCGGACCTCCATGGTCGCCGGCGACCATGGGCCATGGTCGCAGGGGCCTGCGACCATGGGCCATGGTCGCAGGGGTCTGCGACCCTGGGGGATTTTTCCCCTTCGGAGCCCGTTTTGCGGTCGTTTTGAGGTCTTTTTCGTCGCCGTTTTCTTCTGTATTTTTCTTGACATTTCTTCTCATTTATTGGCTTGATTTCCCTGTAGAAAACTTGATGAGAATCCTTGCATTTTTAGAGTGCAAAGTTTCTAATTTTCCGGGAAAGCCGAAGACTTTGTCGCGTAGAGCTGCTGATTTTCCGCCAGAAGCTGAAACTTGGTCAAACGATGTCGGAATGACCTGAAATTTGAGGTGAAGTCTCCTGAGCAATAAATAAGACCAACCATAGGCTTTTGTTTGAGTTTTGAAGCCGTTTGGGGTCCCGTCGATGCTTCACTTGATTTTGCTGCGGGGAAAATGCCGAGCTTTGATGTGCGGTCAAACGATGTCCGATTGACCTGAAATTTGACGGGGAGCCTATTGGAGTCATTTTGAGACGTTCCATGGGCTCCGTTTTGGATGTCATGGTCCCGGGTTGCTCCGCCGCCGGTAGGCTTGATTTTCTCTCGGAGCATCGAAACCTGGTCAAACGTTTTCGGAATGACCTGAAATTTGACGTGCAGCCTTTTGGAAGCATGTTGAAGCCACTCATGCACTTGGTTTGATGAGCGAAGGCTTCGGTGGTTCCCGCCGCCGGGAGGCTTGATTTTGCTGCTCGAGCATTGATGGAGGGTCAAACGTTGTCGGTTTGACTTGAAATTTGGCATAGAGCCCTTTTGAGACATGCTGGAGTCATCTGTAGGCTTTGATCGAAGTTTTGACGTCTCCGATGATGTCGCCGCCGGGAGCGCCATTTTAGCTGTCGGAGAAGTGAAGTTAGGCCAAATGTTGTCGAAATGGCCCGAAACTTCATGTGTACTCTTCTCTTGGCTATCTTGAAGGATCTTGCAGTTTTTGTTTGATTCTGACAAGATTTGATTTTTTGGAGAAATTGCATTGCCTATTTATGGCAGGTTGCGACTTCATGCAGCTTTCTTGATGTTGAAGAGGCAAAGTGACATTTTTGGTGTCAACAAATGCCCCCTCGAGGTACAGCGACGAGTTGCTTGACTTTTGTAGTCGATGTGCCTCGAAGAGATTTTTGAAGGAGAGCTTGTGTTTTGACCAAGAGTCTTTGAGCAATCTTTCCTTTGGTAGAGTAGCCTTTGAGCTTCCAGGGGAATTTTATGGTAGTGAGGGGAATCACACACCATCTCGAGGCAAAGTTTTGAAGATGACATCAGGGATATGGATTTGGGTTTTTGTTTTTGATCTTGTGACCTAACCAGCTATATATGGCAGGTTAGGGGATCGGGTTTTGGTTTTGATCTTGTGACCCAACAAGCTGTATGTGGCAAGTTGGGGGATCAGGGTTTGATTTTTTGTTTTGGTCTTGTGACCTAACAAGCTGTATGTGGCAAGTTAGGGGACCAGGATTTGGTTTTTGGTCACTCTTCGGGACTGTGTGGGTCCATTGGAGTGGTTTGGATTTTTGTGGAATGTCAATTTCAAGATTTTGGCTCAATTTGGTATATGAGGCTGGATGGTTTGATTTTTGGAAGCTCATGGGGCTTGGGATTTTTTTTGTATGGTCCAATCAACTCAAAAGAGGCATGGAACCATTATTGTATGCTCTTGGTAAGAGGGATTTTTTCTGACTAAAAGCCCATTTTTTCTTTTTTTTTTTTTTTTTTTAGTGCCTAGGTGGTCAAACCTGGCTCATATGGGCTAGCCCATGGGACCTTAAGCTTTTTAGGATGGCTTAGATCTCATGTGGGGCCATTTTTGTAAAGAATATCTAAAGATATCTCATTTGGATAGAGAATATCTAAAAATATCTTTATGGGAGAGAATCTCTCATATTCCCTTAATTTGGGAGAGAATATCTCAAGGTATCTTTCTTTTTGGGAAAGAATCTTCAATATCCTTTTTTGTTGGAGAGAATCTCTCATTTGATTGATTTTGGGAGGAAATCTCTCAAAGACATCTTTCTTTTTGGGAAAGAATCTTTCTAATTCCTTCTCTTTTGGTAAGGTTACTTAATTAGTAACACTTACCTTTCTTCTTTGTTTCCTTCTTTGATTTGCTCTCTCCTATAAAAGCAAAGGAAGGTAGGATCTCTTGCTCTTATTGCTTTCTTTTGCAACAATCTCAAGAGAGCTCCAAGACCAAGAGTGCTTCTTCTTCAAGGATCTTCAAGCTTTTTCCTTCTTCTTCTCCATCAATGGCTTCGAGTAAGTTTTCTCTCTTTTTCTTTCAAGAAAACTCCATGTAGAGAATAGGATGGTAAAAAGAAGAAAGTTTCTCTCTTTTTTTTCTTCTTTTTTTTTTCTTTTCTTTTTCTTTTCTTTCTATTCTTCTTTTTTTTTTTTCTTTTCTTTTCCACGTGATTTCTCTTTTTTTTTTTTTTCACGTTTTTTTTTTTTTTCTCTTTTTTTTTTTGTAGGCCGTACGGACAGATCCGTACGGATCTGGTCCGTACGGCCACGTGGCCTATTTTTTTTTTTTTTTTTTTTTTTTTACTGTTTTCTTTCTTCTCTTTTTTTTTTTGTTTGAGAAAGTTTCTTTTTTTTTCTTTTCTTTCTCCCCTTTTTTCGAGAAAGTTTCTTCTTTTTTTTTTTTTTTTTTTTTTTTTTTTTTTTTTTTTTTTTTTTTGCTCATCATGATAATGCGTTTTTTGTGCAAATCTAGATGTTCATGCATGTACTATTTGTAGATTGAGCATGATAGCATACCTGAAAATCTTTGCAAATTTGGGAATTTGGAGCTTGCAGTGATGTTGAGCCCTTCTTGATTTTGCGGAGATTTTGAGGTTTCGAAAGTTTGGAGTCTCGGAGCTCGCAGCGATGTTGAGCCCATCTTCAAACTTTCTATTTCCGTCGGGGTATTTCCTTTTTTCTTTGGAATTGCCCCGGGGTCATGCCAAAATTTCGCCAGATTTTTGGTGGGACAAAGTGACCCCTTTTTTTTTAGCGAAATCCTGTCATTTTGATGACGATCTTTTTCTTTTCCAACCTTTGCAGGTGGTTCCTCCAGAGCGAACAAGGGTAAAGAGCCTGTTACAAGCGTACCTCGTCGATCCGCCAGATCTTCTAATGTGGCCGTTCAACAGGCCTGGGAGAAGGTCCAGTTTATTGAGAAGAACTTGGAAGAATGCGATTCCCTCAATCGTGATGAGATGAGACAGCGATTGATCGCTCTCAAGGACGAGGAGTTCTATAAGATCATGGTAAGCAACCGTCCTTGGGTTATGGACGATCTGAGGGTTTTGCCCAAGCCTACCTTCTTCTTTGGAGATGCAGTCCCTGACGACTTGACATACCAAAGGAGATGTTTTCAGTTCTCTTACACAGCTGATGGTGAAGAGAGAACTATTTCTACCCGGTCGTCTTTTGACCGGACCATCTCGATCCTGAGCCTTTCTCCCACGTGCCCTAAGAGGGAAGATCCTCCGAGCTGGGTGAAGAGGACCAGTGTGATCAAGACTGGGGTTTTTGTTGGTGGACCCTCCGGATATGCGGAGAAGCCACCTGTCCGTATGGACATGTTGATGCCAGCCAGCGGCTACCAGGGCTCTGATTATCCGTCGGTCGATTTGAGACCGGTGGGCCTTGGCGTTTTCAGCGGTGACGGCAGTACTTGGGTGAAGCCTTTTCGACTTCGTGGCCGTTTCAATGTTGACTCCGATTGGAAGTCATGGACTGACCACACCTTGCTGATTGGGGGCGCCGTTTTGAAGGAAGCCGGGATTTTTGACGCGGTCCGCGCTTTTAGGGAGACCGTGACCTTTTCCGATGATGCCTTCATGGCTATGTTGGAGTCTTTCCTCCCTCAGACCAATACCTTCGTTGTCACGAACGGTGAGATTGGTTTTTCTCTGAAGGAGTTGAGTGCTATTACTGGATTGCCCATCCTTGGCAAACTCTACGAGGAGTTCATGCCGATTGACAGCGTCCTTGAGGAGCAGTCAGAGGAGTTCAGGCTCCTATACTTTCAGCTCGTCGCCTTCTATGATTTTTTGAAGGAGGGCTCGAAAGTGAGATCCAGCAGTTGGAAGAGTTATGGCTCTTCATTCTTCAACTTCTTTGACAGCAAAGAGTCTTCTGATAGCATGACCCGGGAAGACAGGAAGAAGACTTCGGCCATGCAGGAAGAGTTGAAGGGTTTCTTCGCGAGCACAGATGCCATTTGTTCTGGCATTACACTGCGGAGAGATCTTGCTTTTTACCTCACTTTTTGGCTAGGTGAGGCTATTTTTGCTGGTGGAGATGGGACGCACATCAGGCCGCATTGTATTTTTCCGGCTTGTCAGATGGCGTTTGGAGAGCGGCTTGCTTTGGTGCCCGCTCTTTACTCCTACCTGTGTACCGAACTGCAGGCTGCTGCTTTCTTGGTTCGGCTTGGGCTCCCTATGAATAGGGTATTTTCAGCCCATATCTTTTATTCGTGGTTTGTATACCACTGTCCTGGCTTCCACCAGCTGGGTGCTGCACAGGATGATGATCCTCTGATGATTCGATTGGCTAAGGGAAAAGCCATATCCGAATCACTTTTGTTTGCCCGCATGAGGATCCGACGGTTCAGGGACGTCGAGATGGGGCAGTCTTCAGTGAAGCTTTCTCCGGAGTTGCGGAAGAAGGCTTTTGATTTTGGTGCCTCCCGAGACTCTACCAGAGCAGGGTCGGGAAGGCATTACCCTTTGACCAATGCAGAGAAGGAGTGGCTTTTCAGCATACGAGTCGGCACGATGGTGTACCGTAGACATCTTTTCGTCGACATCCAGCCGTATGTACCTTCTCGCTTTGCGCTTCAGTTGGGCTTCTCTCAAGGCGTTGTTGGAGCGCCTTCGAGTATGGTGAAGCGTTTTGGGGGTTTGCAGGATGGCAGAAATGCATGGGCTTTCTATAGTGCTGAAGACACTACTGCCACGATTTCTTATCCTGAGCTGTCGACTTTCCGAACTGCCGGCTTCACGAAGTGGTTTGCGGAGAGCTTTTTGGCATATCGGGGGCTTTCCAAGAAGGAGCTTGATGTAAAGCTGTCTTCTGGAAAAGGCATTGGGAAGTCGGATGGCGTCCGGCGAGAGGAAGTTTGGGCATTCCTTTCTGGAGAGAAGCACAAGATAGGCTTTCTCGGTGACCAGGGCGTCATTGGTTCTGAAGCTGTTCGGGAAGTACCTGATGAGGCTTTGGAGCAGCTAGAACAGGAGGAAGCTGAGCTCGACGCTTGGATGCAAGCGGCACAGAGGCGAGCTTCCGCGGAGTCTACGGGCGAGAGCAGACCATTCAGTGAGGAGTCAAGTGAGAAACCTGACTCTGATAGTGAGGCGGGTTCTTCTAGGAAGCGAACCCGTAGAGGTAAGAAGAGGAGGAGTCATCATCGCAGCGAGGGGCCACATGAGGACTCTCCTGACATGGAAATCCCTCTTACCATCAACGAGGAGGTGCCAGAGGCTGTCGACGAGCCTCCAGAGAAGAGGAGTCGTGGGGAAGAGACCATTGGTGAAGGTATGATTCTTCCTTTTTCTTTTTCTACTTCTTTCATGGGGCTTTCCATGTTCTGATTTGTTTTCTCACCCTGCTGCTGCTTTTTTCTTTTTTTTTTTTTAGCAGAGGATGAAGACTTGCCGATGCCTGAGGTTCCGACCGATGAGGCGGTGATGGAGCCGGTTATGGCATCTGAAGAAGAACCGAGGGACTCTGGAATGACTCCGGAATCTCCAATTGGTATAACTTCTTTCGCTTTCTCTTTTTTTTTTTTTTTTTTTTTGCCTGCGACTTGATTTGCTAACATTTTTTCTTGTCAGCTGACTTGCCACAGGATTCCGATGACTTTGAACCATCAATGGACGCAAATGTCGATGATGCTTCTGATGAGTTCATGGAGGAAGAGAGTGTTCCGCCGGTCGTCGAAGAAGGTACTTTGTAGTGATGACCCTGATGATGTTTTTTTTTTTTTTTAACAGGATCATATTCATACCTTTTTGTGTTTCATTTGCAGGTTTTGAAGTGACAGAAGAGAGTCCATCGCTTTCTTCAGAACCAGAGCAAGGGATGCCAGAGGTCGATCCGGAGGTAGAGACCAGTTCTGACATGATTGAGGAGATGCCTCGTGTTGAGATTCCCTCTCCAGTGGCTCCAAGTGAAAAGAGTTCTTTTGTTACTCTTCCAATGGGACATGACATGAGCAGCCGATCAGCGGAGAAGGGTCAATCTTCATCCAGTTCGCCTCTTCAATTTGCGAAGAAGGTGCTGGCTCGGGTTTTGAGTTCTTGGATCAAGACTCTCCTTTCTGGACACTTGGAAGCAGGATTTGGCATGATCCCACATGTGCAGGAGATTCTCACTGATACCGAAGAGGTTGGTCTGGATGTCACAGGTGCCAGGGCGACCGTTGATAGGATCATTGCACTGGGTGACAAGTGGTTTGAGACCATGGGCTTCCCTGACGACCAATTCTTCAAGGAGATGTTCTTGGACCCTGCTGATAAGGCTAAGTCTGACCTGAATGAGGCTACACAAAGCAAGAAGCAGCTAGTTCGGGAGAGGAACAAGGAAGAGCTAGCCATCATCGGATTGAGGCATGACCTTAACGTCCTTGATAGGGAAGTTGAGGAGGCCAGGAAACGTCTTGAGCATTTGAAGGCACAAGTCGATGCTAAGTGGGCTGCTATAACAGAGGCTCGTGACAGGGAGAGTACTCTGATTCGCAGGGTTGCAGATGCCGGTCAAGTTCTCGAGAGGAGGACTCTAGAAAACGAACGATGGCAAACTGCTGGGGAAGAGCTTCCCGGTGTAAAAGAAGGGTTACGGCATTCGCCAGCATCTCATGGCAAGTTCCTGAAGAAGCGTGCCTTGGAAACTCTGACGGATGAGGCCAAAAGTTTGCTTGAGGAGCTGAAGCTTTGGCTGGAGACCATTTTTGGCTGAGCTCCTGATTTTTTATAGCAGAAACCATTCTTCTTTTTTTTTTTTTTTGGTACCACATGTATTTTTTGGTACTTCTTTTTTTTTTTTGCAGTGCTTGTGAACACTTTTATGAAAATATGATCCAACTATATGATAATCAACATAATACGGAATTATTATGAAAATATGATCCAACTATATGGCCTATTTTCTGTCCTTCTTTTTGATCATCTGTCTTTATCTTCGACTGCTTCAAAACGTCATCTTCAGTCTCGAAACAATATCCTCTTCAATCATGACGTACCAGTTACTGATCTCCTCCATTATTACATTGAATTTTTTTTTTTTTTTTTTTTTTTTACTCACGCAGGAGTTTATACATAATTGAAAATTCAAAACTTAAATAAATCACGATCAAACAGTCGTGCCCAAATAAATAAAAAAAAATTACGGAATAACATAAATATAAACCATTCATGCAGGCCATAATAGTTGGATCGATAAATTGCTGCAAAACAGAGTCAGAACGGATCTATATTTGCCGATTATGGCGATGCATAGTTATCCTAATTAATGGACGATCATGTGTTCTAAAACCATGCTCTGATACCACATGTTATACTATTATTAACATGAACCCTAAGATTGTGAACAGCATGATAATCACGTATAGGATTTAATCTTAAATAAATTAAAGAGTACCTCCAGACATCCTGATGCAGAGAGCTTTCTGATCCTGCAGTCTGGTGCTGTTGCTGATTGATGCTGTGATCCGTCGAGAAAGAGACTATATGAATGGTTTCGGTTTCTCTCTCCTTGCCTATAAAACCTTAATGTGTTGATTTTCGTGAATGCCTTTGTGATGGACGAAAGGCTTTGTTTTATAGGTGAAAAGAGGACCGAATTTCCAATCAGGGTTTCCATAGACTTAATCTCAACCATCCATCAAGGTAGAGTTTGTTATGGAATACATCTCATTAAGAAACCTTTTTGTGTAAGTAATAGCATGTATCCTAAGAAAACGGATTTCCTATAATGACCACAATTCGGGAAAGGAAAGGACTTCTAGTCCAAGTAATGGACTTAAAGATAATTTCCTTACACTAGCATCAATGTTTCCTTTCATCATGAGGTTAGATCCGCCAACTTTATGGCAGATGTATTAGCCAAGAAGGGGTAATGAAATTGTCTCCTTGGGTGGGTGTGGTAATGTAATTGGGATTGTGTGTTGTACAATGCTCTTGTACCATCTACCCCATTTCTCATCCTTTGTTTTTTATCCATGTATTTAGCTTTTCTGTCAAAACAATTGTTACCATGCAAAAAAATGACTCGCTTCAAAATCATTGAACTTGGGGGCCACCAATCAAGGAATTAAGACGATTTAATGATTTTGATAGTTTTCACCTTGATAATTCTCATTGAGCCACTTCCATTCTCAGCTCCACCATGATTGTCATAGCCTGATAGGGCCATGTAGGGTTCATCACGACCCCCATGCACCATCTAGTTCATTGCACCCGATCAGAACACTAGACATATAAAATGCAAAGGAACCGGATCTTCCTCTGTTTGGACGAAGCAACTCAACTCAAATGGAAAGCACGCAAACTAAGAGTCCATAGAGCTTAAGACCCTAGGCTTGGATCTAGCCCGTCAAGGGTTTCTGTCCTTTCACATGGATCCGGGTTTAGTCGTCTACCCAAATGATATCTGGTCCCATCGAAGTAGACCCCAATTCAGGTTGGATTCAAGTAGTACTGAAACCCATTAAAAGCCTGGGTAAACATGGGTGGGCATATCTTTTGAACGATTTGATTCTTCACAAAATAAACCGCATATATAAGGATCTGATTTGACCTTTTTTTTTACCACTTAACCTTGAATAATCACCTTTTTCTCACAATATATACTCAATATAGAGTCACTTTGGAAGCACACACATAAAGTTTCATTATGAAGGAATCAAACCAAGATCATTAATACAAGCAGCTAACAAATAAGGAAGTACATATATTCAAAACATGCAGCAGTTGTGGTACTGAAGTAGAGAAGGAGAATCCATATGTGGGAGAACAATACAATATGAAAGGTAAGGAAATCTATTTTTTATAGGGGATTTGACAAATTAATTCCCCTTAAATCATACTTTTCCAATTTTATGACTAAAAACCTATTAATGTCACCAAAGTCGTTGTCCACCATTTTTTTTTTAAATTTTCTGCCTTGGATCCACAACATGGGGGTTTAAAAACAAATTCGGTGATATCACGGGATCCAAGGTAGAAAAGTAAAAAAAAAAAAAGTTGTAGACTTGAGTCTTTGAGCATTAATAGATTTTCAGTCATGAAATTGGTGGTGCAAGATTTAAGGGGGATTAGTTGCCTAATTCCCACTTTTGGCATGTAATGCAAACTTGAAAAATACGGTGAAGAAGGTTTGTGTGAAAGAAAACAACAGGAGGAGACTGCCAGCAATAACAGATACAGGTGCCCACGGAGTTCCGAAGTAATCATGCACTAAGGAGGCTCTCCATCTTGGCCAACATCTGTCCTTGTACTCATTGATTTCCGCACAAACATCTGTCAAATAGTGAGGGTCATAAGATACGCTGTCCTCTCTTGCTATGCTGCTGAACTCAGAAGCCACAAGTCCGTTGTTGCCTAAAGCATTATAGATGATTCCTTTATCATGGAGAATCTCGACGTCCTCGGCAGTGTCGATGAGAGAATCCATGAAAGTGGCGAAATTTGTGAAGATTTTTGAGCAATGCACATAACATTGCTCAAATGCCATGAGATTGAGAAATTTTTTCTTTGTAAAGTCCGAAACATGTATTTCGGGGATTTCAATCACTCCTTCGTGAAATCTTATGGCAAGAGAATCACTGTTCTCTATACTTTTAAACCTAATTCCCGCCGCTTTAAGTTTGGATGCACTAGAGATCCTTGGCCTTCTATTTTTTCCTGTTTCTGAGGACGGGTTTATATCCGCCTGACCAGCGGGATTGGGAACCCAACAAACATATAGTAAATGAAGTAGATGATGGAGGATCCGGGTTTCGGATAATTTATTCCTTACCTCGGTCGAACTGCCTGGGAAAACGAAATTTAGAGCCATCTCTTTCAAAGGCGGAAATTGGGTCGGAGCACGTTCTAGATCAGCATCTTGGCCATCAGCATCTATGAGATCAGATAGCTTTTGAAGAATAAAAAATGGAATCTGATTTTCCAACAAGAGCAAGTCACACCATAATGCTCTTGCTGGCCATGCCAATTGAATTATAACGTCATCCACAAAGACGATGTGCTCGTGACTGCAGAGCCAGGATCTTCTAAGAAACTCAACAATGAAGCAGCCATCAAGTACCATCATTTCCAGAAAATCAAAATCATTGATGTTGACTTTTATCTCCTCAGAGTAGCAATTCTGGGCTTCTTCTTCCAGCCTTTTAATCTCCACATAACATTCGTTCAACCACCCACGATGTTTTCGTGAGATGATGTGACGTAGATAGTTCCATTTGTGCTCTTCCATGGTTCTTAGTCGGTCATTTTCTCTGTTTCCGTAGTGAAATGGGCCTATGGAGATCAATTGAGGATTGTACGCATCCTCGTTATGTTTACGAAGACTGTAAGGGACTCGGTGGATTGAGCATGATATGCTGCCAGATGACACTTTCAATCTTTCAGGCGTATGAAGACTCTTTTCTATCATGTTAGATACCCACACATCCTCTACATCTTCATGAGAGAAATGGTCATCCTCAGAAGAAAGAGAGAAATGGTCATCTTCAGAAGAATGGATATGATCATCTTCAGAAGGGAAATGGATATGATCTTCTTCAGAATCAGTGAAAGGGATATGGGCTTCCGTCATGGGTTGCCAATACCAGTTTGCTTTATCTGTCCCATATGTTGCCCAAAAGAGTTGTAAGTTTTTTTGTTACTATTGTATTCCTTCCTTTAGATTTGACTTTTCCAATTTCACTACCAAAATTCAGAGTATGTCATCAAGTGACCCTAGTCAACAATCTTTCAAACTTTTTTGTGCCATATCCATTGATATTTCTCATTACACCATAGGATTTATCAATTTTCATATCATACACTATCTACAACCAACAACTGAATTTGTTTATTTACATAACATGAAAAATAATTTTTTCCGAAAAGAAAATACACATTTAACCACCATTTCACATCTTCTATCATTCAAAGAAATCTTTTTCCTTAAAATACTGCATAAAAGCCGTGACATCATGAAACAGACCCATGATATCATGGGTTTTATCAGTTCATATGACATATATTGTTCCCATGATATCATTGCATCGGGGGGCAAAAAAGTTTTTAAAAAAATTATTTACTAGATTCCAATGAAACAGACCTGTGATATCATGGGATTTATCAGTTTATAGGACATACATTATTTCCATGATATAATTGTATCTGGGGGCAAAAAAGTTTTTTAAAAAATTGTTGACTAGAGTCAAGCGACTCTAAGTGACATTATCTGAATTTCGATGATTAAAATGGAGAAATTGAATTTAAGGAGTACTAATATGTAAAAACCCCTTTTTTTTAAGTACCCTTATGCTTTTGAAGACTTCAACGGAGAGAGAGTGGGGCTTCAAGGTTGTGGCCTCTCACTGCAACTTATGCCTATGATTTCCTCTAAACTACAAACATCATCAACCCTTCCTAGTAGTAGCTGCTGCTGCTGGTGGAATCTGGCTCTTTGAGGCTTTAACCTAGAGAAATTCTGAGTTAAAAGCAGTCAAACTCCACAGTGCAGTTTGATCATCATCTTCTTCTCTTTTTTCCTCCGCACCACAACCAACATGACTTCAACGCCACCATAACTCTAATAAGCTCAACAAAATACAAGTATACTTTGTTTTTCTTTCTGATATTTAACTGTTCTAGTTACTCCAAGTACCTTCTTTCTGAAGGATTAATTTTCTCCTACGGACTGGTGACATCGTCACAGTAGGGGTCATCTTTTTCAATTTATTATGGCCTCGCCTTTTCAGTGTCTAGATTTGGTTGTTCACATGCAGAAAATATTTTGCCTTTACGAAGAATACCACTGTAATAACCTTTTAGATCATTTTTTTACCAAACATACTACTTAGAAATAAACGCTTTTCTTTAGAATTTTACTGGATCAACTAAATGTATATTAGAACTTAAAAACTGAGTTATTTCTTCTAAACCTAATCTCACTAGCTATTATTGAAATTAATGAGTTTTGACACATTAGTCCTCCTTAAATCTATTAATTCTAATTTCATGACCAAAATTCGGATAATGTCACTAGATCTAGTCGCTTCACTCTAGTTAAAACTTTTTTAACTTTTTTATTATTTTCTTTTACCCCAGATCTTGTGACATCATACGAATAGCGTATGTCACAGAAATTGATAAATCCCATTAAATCATGGGAAACTCTCCCGATGTTATGGCTTTTATGTAACATTTTAAGAAAAAAGTAATTAATGATAAAAACATAAGAAATGGTGGTTAGATGTATATTTACTTTCAACAAAAATATTATTTTTCGTGTTTTATAAAAAAAAATGAATTCATTTGTTAATTGCAGAAAATATATAATATAAAAATTGATATAAAATATCATGAGACTATCGCATGATATCATGGAATATGGTGTAAATTTTTTTTTAAAAAATATATTAACCAAAGTGCACTCTAATTACATTATCTGAATTTGGATCATAAAATCATGAAATCCAGATTGAAGGAGGACTGTTGTCAAAACCCCTTATTTTAACGGTCACCTCTTTCCCATAAAGGAAAAGGAGAAAAAAGAAAGGAATGTCGGGATTAAAAATTGTGTAAAATGGGTTCACCATCCACAAAGGAATGTCAATTGACTCTGGTTAATATTTTATTTAAATTTTTTTTTTCTCCTAGATCACGTGATATCATGTGAAAAATGTATGTCAAAGAAAATTATAAATCCCATGATGTCATGGCTTTTATGCAGCATCTTAGGAAAAATCTTCTAAATGATAGAACCTGATAAATGGTGGTCCAATGTGTATTTACTTTTCAAAAAAAAATGATTTTTTTGTGTATTGTAAAAATAAATTCATTTGCTAGTTGTAAAAAATATATAATATAGAAATTGATAAATCTCATAATATCATGAGACTACAGCATGATATGATGGGATATGGTGCAAAGAAAATTTAAAAAAAAAAAAAAAAAAAAAAAAACTGACCAGAGTCAAATGGCTCTAATGGCATTATCTGAATTTGGATATTAAAATTGGGAAATTCTTTTTGAAGGACTAATATGTCAAAATTCCTTCTTATCCGTCTATAAAAAGGAAAAACAAAAAAAAGAGAAAATTCTTTAATGATTAAAAATTGTAAAAAGTGGTTCACCTTTTATTTAGGAAGACTCTCTCTCTCTCTCTCTCTTATGTGGAGAAGAAGGTTTCGTCAATCGCTGTCTTTCATCTTCTTTCTCTCAGTGCACCGATGGCCGCGTTCGTCCGATCAAGGTTCATTGGTGATAGCATCTCTTGTTCCTGTTGTTGGAGGAGTAAGAAAGTTTTGGTTAGTTTGCAGAGGAGACCAATTAGTTAAGTTCCTCCTTGTTTTCAGCAGTCACACACCAATTCTTCTGCCAAAAAAAAAAAAAAAGTTCCATACCTATCGAATTTTGGGGGCTTTTACTCAGCAGCTGCAACTACAAAAACCGGTTCCTGCCGAGTACATGAAGCCCCTCAGAGTTTCAGCATTGATTTAAAAATGCTGTAGGGGCATGACCGCATGAGGGCATTGAATTTATGTGGGGACGGCTTTTCGAAGAAGTCATATATTTACTAGATAGGCCCTTTGGATTTTCCTTGCCGGGTCCTAGCAAATCCCATCATAGCTGTGACGTTTTGGTATTTTATTATATATATTATTTATTTTATTATTATTATATAATTTATTATATTTTAATTAAATATGCTTTTAGTCTAAGTGGGGACCACGCTAGACTTAGGTCGGTGAATTAGGCTTGTTGGATAGGTATCTTGACCCATACTTAACCCGGGCCCAGTTTAGTGGGTATAATCCTTCTCTAATCCAAACTCCTATTCTTTTTTAGAACCCAAATTTTATTCTTTTTAGAACCTAAACTCTATTTTTTTTAGAATTTAAGTTACACTACAACTCTTATTTTTATTTTCTTATTTATACACCACCACACTATTTTATTTTCACACACAACTCTCTCTTTCTTCCAACTTTCTCTGGGATAGCACCTTGGGCGTTGGCAGTAGGAATTTTAGACCACCTCCTTCAACCGCGGACAGCAGACAAGTACCTAACCATAATTTATGGATTTAATACTTACGTTCCGCCTAAATTTTCGTGCATATAGAGACCCCTTTTTATGCCGTTTCATGTGATGGGGGTGTTATGTTAATTTGTTTTTGTGGTGAGATCGAAAGTTGGGGATGATTCAATACTGTGTTACTGCAGCAATATTCGGGTTTTATGTTGACCACTGCTCACCCCCATTTGGATTTCAAAACCCCTTTTTAAATCTAATTATTATGTTCATGTGTATTAAAGTAGACGGTTTACCCATTGAAACCCCAGGGAGAACATGACCTTGTAACAGGGGAATACGGACAGAATGGGAAATACACCGTGTTTTGGAAGTGGGACCTAGTTGGACCACTAGATGCTAGATCTGGTCCATGGATCTGGAGGGGTACCCACGGGCGACCTTAGGGGAGTTGGACCCGCGTGAGGTAGGGCCCGTTTGGCCCACCATCCAGCCCTTGATCAATTGGGGGCGTGATTGAGGAGGAAAATACTAGTATGGGCAATAGGCCTTCGTGGGGCCCAATGTTTATTTGGATCACAGATCTGGTCCCGCCATCGGGCCGGACATGGCAGGGCGACCCTAATGACCAGACCCATCTTCGGCTCTTGAGCAGTGGGGCCCACTATCCGAGTGTCCCAGCGTTATTGACGTTGAGTTTCATTCCAGAACAGGCTTCTGTGTTGAATATGAAGGGAAGACTTGGACCTGACATAAGGAGGGAGAATGGAGATGACGATGATGTCATCCCATATCACTCCCATGTGACATTAGTACAGTCTTGATAGGATGAATGGAGCGAGAAATTTGGTGGTCGGGGAGTGCATGGGAAAAATTGTAGCCATCACCCATGTTACAGATTTGACTTTGAAGTTCTATTAAATTGTGTATCTTGCCAATTAGTTTTTAGAATTTGGAAAAAGGGCCCTATAGTTTTTTATAAACTCAAATTAGACCCTTTAACTTATTTTGAATGTGGAAAATGTTTTGGATGGGGTCCTCAGTATTTTCTAAAAACTATAAATTAAGAATTATTATTTCTTATTATTATTTGCAAATTAAATTTTAAAGTGTACCTTTGGTTTTTAATATGTAAAAATTTATATTTTTGAACTTTATTAATTGGATCTTTGGACCAAGTAAATATCATCCGGGCACACAGTACATTACTAACGTGGGGTTTATTATTCATATGACCTCGGGGAAATCCTAATGGATTTGGGCTCAACTCATCTCTATTAGAAAACCCTTAATTGGGTCTATGCACCATTGATTGAGAAGTGATGTGTTGATCTTTTATCTAGTAGAGATTCTTGTGGTTGTCGGGTATGAGACCTTATTTTTGACCTTAGGATTGGCTTGTGATTATTCCTTGACCTTTGGGTTTGCATACATGATGTTGGTCTATTAGTTGCATACCCTGTATTGATTGGATATGGACCGTGATGTGGCTTGGCAATCGATTGAGATATTGTAGTGGTTTATTTGAATAATTTGATTGGTATTCGATTATGGATTATTGTGCAGCCAGCCCTTCACTTTGACTTAGGATTCTGTGTCAGAGCTTTAAAAATCATTAAGTCTATTATATTATGATATGTATATAAATATATATATATATATATATGGGGGATCTTCATATGCATCTATCCCTCACCAAAAATGGTGAGGGACACCCATTTTGGGGTTGTTTCAAGTACAAGAGGGAGGTACAAAGTACCCCTCTTGTACTTGAAACACCCCCAAAAGGGGTGTCCCTCACCATTTTTGGTGAGGGATAGATGCACATGAATGTTCCCCTATATATATATATATATATATATATATATATATATATATATATATATATATTGATTGGGTCATATTCGAACGACTGCAATTGTATTTGGACGGCTGATCACCGATGTGTACGGACACTGTAATATCCGAATTTCGAACCAGTTTATAACCGCCGGCCTTCGAACAGGTTTTCTCGCTTTATAGTTAGGGCTGACCACCCAAAACAACAGTAGCAATGCTTCTGTGTGATTATTGTATTGCTCTATTTATTATTCCTTCTTTGACCTCTTCCATTATACCATATCAAAAGTTGCAAACCTGTTAAAAACTGTTCTTCTGAATGGGCTACCTTGATGTTTGTATGCTTAAGATAGAATTTGGAAGCCTTTTACATGACTCAAAACTAAAGAATATGACACTAAGATTCATTGGCTATAACCATTTAATATTAAGGACCTATGAGAGGTTCATGATTTTATATGCATTCCCCTGGAGGTGTTCATGGACTAGGCCATGCGCACCCTGCTTAATTTGGGCTGGGTTTGGGCATTGGAAATTAGTAATCCAGGGGTGCTAGATTTAAAATATGGACCCATTTAATACTTGATTCAAGCTTGGATTTGGTGATAGAAAGCCTTGGCCTGGCTGTATATGCTTGAATGAGAACTTCTTGTAGTTTAGTGATTGATTTGCCCTTAGAATACCCAAAGATATGATAAAAAGCCCATCCTGCAGGCATGAATATTTGTCCAAATGAGTAGGCTCGAGCGTGCCATGTTTTAGGCAGGTCGGACTCATGGCGAGACAGCTGTGTCAGGGTTAGGCTCGATACAAGCCCGTGTTTCTTGATATAAGATCACTACACTTAAGCATTCATCCTATTTAGATACCCTTTCTCTTCTCTTTAATTTCTAAGGTTGTGTTTGAAGTTTGAACAATGACACCCTTTCTCTTCTTTTTAATTTCGAAGGGTGTGTTTGAACAATGCGTTTTGTCGTCGAATTTTCAACAGCCTTCTTTCTTTGCATTTGCTGCAACGATGATTCAACGGAGAAAATCTCCTTTGTTTTTTTGTGTGTGTGTTTTATGCGCTCGAGGGAATCTGATTTTTCAACCATCTGAGGTCGGATTTTAGTGCCGTAGATGGTGTACGAATTTCTCTTCTCAGCCTCTTCTGCACATGTTCTAGGAAACTTATTTTTTTCCATCCTTCGTCAAAAGAACTTGTCAGTGTCTTCATGGAAAATTTGTTTGACTTTAAACTTCTTTTTCTCACAAAAACGCATTCCCACCAAATGATGAGAAAATGAATTCCATTGAAATTACACCGAAGGTGGCTACATAGACGTGCGGTGAAGATCACTCCTTTCCAAAAGAGTGTAGGGTAATCCTGACAACAATCAGAAAAACGCTACAATGGGACCGCTTATAAAAATCTAAGCCGTTTAAAATAAAGAACCTCCAACTAAGTATACGGGTTATATTCAAATCGTACCTCAATTGAAGTTGGTCCCACTCTTATAGTTACTATTTGATGAAAAGCTTGATAATGAACATGCTAAGGTTGTGTTAATCAAGTTTTTAATCAAATGGTCAAACTTATGGAGTGTGGCTACCTCCGATTTAGACACAATTAGGTGATGGAATTTTATTTTTTTTTTTTGAACGGGTCGGCTTTTAAAAGTTTGGGCCCAGTATGGTGTTCCACTACTTCATCCCATGAAGTTTCCAAGTCAAAGCCTTCCAGGATTACAGGATCCAGGCTCACTATATTCATTCGTTCCTTCTCTCTCTCTCTCTCTCTCTCTCATTGTGCTGAAAAAGAAGGCCGTGTGGTCCTTGTGCTAGGAAAGGTTGAGAATGAGGTAGGTGTTGACCACATCGTCTTCTTCTCTGCAAACCGATGCTGTCTTTCTTCCCCTTTGACCAGCTGCAGCTTTAAAAGTATAAACAGTACATTTCTAGAGTCCAAGTCCAATGCGCGTGACAATGCACAGCAAACTAACCCCATTTAACAACGCGTCAACGCGTGAGAAAACTTAAACAACAGCCCAGTCCAAGTCGACTCCGTTAATAAAAAGAGGATGAAGTACAGAACTTAATGAACACAGCTCCTTCTCAAAGTGACAAATCATTCCTCCTAAAAAGGTATTGCAAAGTTAGCTTCATTTGCGGGTGAACCCACTTTACACAATTTTGAATCTTGTTAAAATTCCCTTCCTTTTAACTTTTTTGACTTCTTTTGTTTAGTATCAGGGGTGATAAAGCAAACTGGTATTGGCAACTCATCCCATGCTTTTCTCAAAGTAAGAATTAGATGTTAGTGCTGACTACAACCAGTAATAGTTCAGTATTTAGGAGACAGGTCTGAACACTGTGAATTAAACAATAAGTAAATACAGTATAGAACAAGTAAATACAGTATAAAGTCACTCACTGTTCGAAGACAGAAACAGAGTGTTATTGCAGAAGTTTTGAAGTCCAGTAATTCGCAGAAGATGAGTGATCAAGGCTAGTGTTACACACTATGTCCTTAAGACAAAAATCGCCCCCGCAATGGTGCTTACAAGCTTCAACAGCATATGTCTCCCAGGATACAATGATCAAACCACAACAGCTGCAGTACAACAAACTGTGTGTCTGGCGAACCAAAAGTTTAGCAGTACTCTCTCTTCACAATGATAACTCTAAAATGCAATGCAACAGCAGTGAAATGGATGATTGAAAAGTCATGAACGAGATGCATATAAATAGCTTCAATCAGGTCTCTTCAATGGGGGTTGCATCTGTTCAGAACAGTGACTGTTCAGTGAACAGATGCATCTTCTTTGGACACACCTCATGGGTTTGGACACATTCCATTTGCAAAAAGAAATTTTATTTAATAAAATTTCTCCAAAAAATAAATGGGTAGTGGGCCGAGCTAGGCCAAACTTGCGCGTGAAGCCCAAGCCCAAGCCTAGCCTGGTGCGGGGCGGCACGTGGTGGTGACCCCACCTTGATCTAGGTCCTCCCTCCCCACAAAAGCGGGATGCCCCTTGGGGCTTATTTTATACTACCAAGGTAAGTATATATATACCCAGAAAAGTTTTGCTCCCAAGCAATGTAGGATGTAAGTTCACCACTTTCTTTGTTTCCATGTTTAACATATTCAAGTAGTGGTGTTTAGGAAGTAATTTCTCATTCACTCCTTAATGGATTAGAGTAACCCAATACATGTAATTAATCTACTCATGGAGTAGAATACATTCCAATATATTCCCACCAAAAAGGATAAGTGGATCCCACATAGTTTTTGGCTCAAACTTTGACAAAAGTTAGTAGTGCTCTAGGCCATTTTTCCAACATTAGATGGGAGAGGTCACTTGTGTAGCAGACGCAGTAGCACTTGACGTAGAAGGCTTCAAGGACTGTGGCTGTGTTAGCCAGCAGAGCCCAATTCATGATGATGGAGAAGAAGCCCATATGGCAGAGGTCACTTGTGCAGCGGACTCAATAGCAGTGGACGTAGAAGGTTGCGAGGATTGTGTTAGCCACATTGCTTCCTCCATTTCTGATGATGTTGAAGAGGAAGCCCATCTCTCTTTTAAGAGGGAGGATCTTAATCCAAATTGGGTATCTTCAATCAAACAAAAGAATCTCCTTGAGCCAAAAATATTAAAAGCGTCATCTGCTAGCAAATCATGCTCAATTCACCGAGTCCCTTTCTGGCTTCGTAAACATAACCCGAATGCATACAATCCACAATTCGTCTCGATAGGCCCATTTCACTACAAAAAGAGAGAAGGCCAACTAAGAGCCATCGAAGAGCACAAATGGAGATACCTACAAGGCATTTGCTCCATGAAACCTGAGGGGTGGTTGGAGGATTGTTTGGCCAATATTAATAGGTTAGAGGAGAGAGCCCGGAATTACTACTCAGAGGTAATACCACTCCACAGCGATTCTTTTGTAGAAATGATGGTAATTGATGGTTGCTTCATGATAGAATTATTTCGCAAGGATTGGTTCCACAGCCACGATCCCATCATTCTATTGGAATGGCCAAGAAAAGCATTATTTTTTGACTTGCTCCTGATAGAAAATCAGATACCGTTTTTCATTCTCCAACGTTTATCTGGTCTGATAGATGCTTCCTGCCCATCTCCTACCTTGGTAGAGAGTGCTCTATATTTCCTCGGTCTAGAGCATTTGAAGGTAATAGCTAGAATCAATGATTCCAAAATCCGCCATCTGCTTCATTTACTACATGCAAGTTACGTTCTCTTCCCCAATGAATGTAAAGATCCAATGCAAGTCAGAAGGATCCCCTGTGCATCCAAACTTGAAGAGGTTGGAATTACGTTTAAAAAGAGGGATGTCGACGAGAGTGATTTTTTGGACATAAAGTTTGAGAATGGAGTGATTGAAATCCCCAATATAGAGATTTGGGGCAAGACGGATAACATTTCTCAACCTCATTGCATTTGAACAATGTTATCTCTGCTGCAATAAATACATTACAGCATACACCTATTTCATGGATTGGCTCATCAACACCTCCAAGGATGCTGAGATTCTCTGTCAGAAAGAGATTATTGAAGATGGTTTAGGCAATGAGGAACTTTTAGCTGCTCACTTCAACAATGTGGCAAAAGAGGCCATCATATTCGATGGCCATTTCTATTTGTCAGATGTTTGTGAGAAAATAAATCAATACAGTGAGAGGACCTGGCCGAAATTGAGAGCGTCCTTGGTGCATGATTACTTTAAAAATCCATGGGCAATCATATCATTTATTGCAGCCCTTCTCCTCCTGCTGCTTACTGTGACACAGACTTTCTTCACCTCACTTCCCAAATTTGCCCACGGAAATTAGATTTCCCATGTTTTTCCTTTGCTAGCAATGTATTGTATTGTATTTTTACAACGTATGGTTGCTCCTATCTTGTAATACAACTAGTGCATGCTTCGAATTTGCATGTCGCCGTTTGTCAGGTTCTGTGTGCGCTTTCAAAGTGACTCTGTAATATGAATAATGTAAAAATATAGATGAGTGATTGATCATACCTGGTTAGGGGATCAAGAAAGGTACTCATATAAAATCCCTACATGTTGGGTTCATTTTGTGTTACACTTCAACCCGAGTTAATTAGGATTAACTTTAGTTAATTGAGATTAACGTGAAATTAAGTGTGATTAATCAAGATAGATGTGATCAATGAACAAAAAGGGTCGAATTAGTCACGCTTGATTGAATTAAGTAGTTTGGAATGAGATTGAAGGAGATTCGCTTAGTAAAGTGATTGTTAAACCCAAATTAGTCAAGTTAAGGACTTTTTCGTAAATTTGAATTTAAACGTTTTTCATCGAATGCGGTAAAATTTGATGCCAACATATGTATTTCGATGACTACAACAACTTTCGTAATATGCTCGTGTTAATTTGACCTCAAATGGGTCAAATGAACTTTGGTTTGACTCAAACTAGAAATAAATATAGGAAGTGGGGTTTATATGTAAAAATACCTTTTATAAGGTTCTAAAAAGAACCCATTCTCGGTCATTCGATGCTTCCAGAGAATATGAGAGCTGTAGCTTGAGGTTCTTCTTTCTTTTGCATTTCGTTTTATTGATTTGGTCTAGTAGGAAGAGATTTCGGAAGAACATATTAAAGACAGAGTGATTGTGAAAGAGAATTGGTGAGAATCATCTTCCCCATCATCTTTTTCAAAGTTCTTTGGAGCTTAAGTTATAGGAAACTTCAAATTCCTGCTGTAATAATCTTCAAGGTAAGGGTTAAGTGAATTTATAGACTTTTTGAGTTGTGAATAGTTGATTTGTAGAGATTTTTGTACAAACAATTAAAAAGGGAATTCGTTTTGGGTTTGTGCTTGATGTTAGGGTTTTGAAATTGGGGAAATTGTCTCAAATTGAGCTCAAGACAAAGGGGCTTTTGTGTTTGCTTCAATCAGAAGGCAAGTATAAATGGTTATTGTGATTGAGTGCTAGTTATTAGGTTTTTCCTATTGCTTATGTTATGAGAAATGAATTCAGTTTTGTATATGATTTCATTGTGTCTGTGAATGATTATTTGGAGAAGAAGATGGTTCTATGTTATGTAAATGGCTTGGAGAAGATGTATATATATGAACGGATGATTGAGCAGAGGACAGGAGGTCCTATGTTTGTGTTGCAGGTTATGAATGACTTGAGTATAAAGGATTGGAAAGAAGGAGATGGAAAAACAGTGTATAACAAGTTGGGTTAATGAAATTTTGCCCAGAATTGGGCCAGCCGGATTGGGCCTGATCGAGTGGGTCGGCCCATTGGGCCAACAATGCCAACTTTGAATGGCCATAACTTTTGACCCATATGTCCGATTTTTTAGTTCCATATATCATTGGAAAGCTCTTGAAATGTAGAAATCAATGGTACACACCTCCTAGTGATCATAAATTGAGAAATGAAGTTGATATATGGATAATTAAAACAGGCCCTAACTTTGATGACATTTGTGATTCAAAAATCAATTAAATGTTTTGTTTATGAGCATAAATGGTTAATAAAAATTAGTCTAATGGCTAATTCTAAATAAGTAAGAGATTTTAATCAATTAAGCTTTCCGTAAAGTAATGTTCTTGGATTTAGATCCAAGATGAATTGGAAGTTAACCAAATGGTTAACCAAAGCTGAATCATGGTAATTCATGATGAAAAATTAGTTTCTAAAGATAGCTGATTAAATATCGATTAGTTAACCGAAATTAATAAGATTTCAGAATTATTTCTGAGCTAAGGAAAAGAGCCTATGGATCATATCAAGGCTGTTGTTATTGTGTATACCTCCATGGGTGTTATTTAAGGGAACTTTAATGTACAAAATTACATAAATTATGATGCTCATCAAGAATAACACGTACATTAAACAACTGAGAATTTCACCCGATTGGTTGGTATTGTTTAATTGAAATTATGAATTGAATCCTAAATGGATTGTTTATCGGATTATATCCATTAATTCGTCATTGAACAGAATTAATTGTTAATTGTATTGTTGATTGAGTATGGCACTACATAGTGATTTCTGTAAGCTCATTGAAGCTATAACTGCTGCAGCAGATTATTTGAGAGTGTTCCGGAACTCCGTAGTGATGTCAGATGTCCCTGGCCCGGGCACTGATAAATCCCACACTATATGAATCCTTCCGTATGGAAGATGACAATCCTTCCTTTTTAGGAAGATGAAAATTGAAATGAAATACTATTGTAGTTTGCCAAATAACAAAGACTCATATTGATTTTGAATTATATTTGTACTAGTCTAATAAGGAGTTAGACGGATTAAATGTGTAATTAGCATATTCAATCATATAATTGTTTATACATTGCTGAATTGTCGAATTCATAGTGTTATTAATGGCATTACGGCACAGCTGCCCATGCCGGTCCTTCTGAGACCATAGCACCAAAGGAGGAGACCACTCCAGTACCTCCAGGAGGATTAGTAGAGTGGAAATGAGAACTTTGTAGGAATTGTTGGAAACGTTTCACACTTTTCATTCCTTGCATTGTACTTAAATGTGCAAGTGAATGTTGTCAATATTGTAAATGAATTTTTTTTTTATATAGGAGCAATGTATATTTGTTTATATTCCGCATAATGTGTTATTTGATATCCTTTGTGACTTTATGTGATTGAAGTTCACGAGAGTAAGTATGCGACGTGACTCGGGGTTAACTCGGATTAATTATAATCTCGGGCTCGGGTCGTGTCATTTTGTGAGGACACAAATCATTTAAAAAATGTTCCCAACCATGTGTTGACTAGAACATACAATGGGTTTCAATCTCTCTCTTCGCGAGTTTTTCCAATTTTTTTTTTTTTTTAATTCTTGTAAGGAACCCCATCCTCGTCCATTCTATTCATGGGCCATCAATGATGAGGTCAATCATATCAATAATTTGGACAATTGAGTCACAGGACCCTCTCCAAGGCTTGGATATTGAGGTCAAGTATGTAACTTGTATTCCCATAATGTAACAAGATCTGAGCAAGTTGGTACATATCAGTCCGTAACACACATATTGATCCAATTAGGAAAAAAAAAAATTTGCAGAATCCATGCGATATCCCATAAATCCTGGTCCTAATTCTCGGCCTGGTTCTGATGCAGTCAGCAAATGCATGTATCCAAGAGTTGCATGCATTTTAACTAGGGGATTTGAGATATTAATCCCCCTTAAACCTTGCATCCATAATTTCATGATTGAGATTGAACTAATGCCACCAGAGTCGTTTGACTCTGGTTCACATTTCTTTTCACTTTTCTTCCCTGGATCACATCATATCATGGGATCCAAATGTAAAAAGTTAAAATTCCTTACATTTCTTCTTATCTAGACCTGGATCCCATTATAACATGATATCTAGACCTAGGCCGTTAATTATTGGAAAATTCTCAAATAAGGTCTAACGTTTTTGCTTTGTTTCAAAAAGGACATAAATTTCAGAACTTTTTAAATTAAGGCCTAAGTTTTTCAAGAAAAAATCGATTGTGAACATTTGTCCATTTTAATGTATTTTTTTTTTGCCTAATTCTTTTAAATACACAAATTACCCTTCATTAAAACAAGCAAGAATACACTTACTTTCTACTCATCATTGATGGAGAAATCCTAGGTTTGGGTCGTTACAGTTAACCATCTCTTTCTTTATTGTGAAGTGGCGGTCATGGTTTGATGTAATTTTATCGGAAGATGCAGTCCTGCATGGAGTTGTCCGAATAATATTACAGAGGATGTAGATTCTTGGCGTGGTGGGTGTTTTGTTGGTTGATGATGATTCCATTTGCTATATTTTGGTCTATTTGGAAGGAAATGAATGATGGAATCTTTAGAGGCTCTTCTTTTACAATAGTTGAGGTGATTTCTAAGTTAACCTTAAGGATTGCAAAATGGAATTTGGGTAGGAAGAAGCTCTCAATGTTCAGCTAAATTATATTTTTCACAATTGAGAAGCTTGTATGGATTATGGTCCTCTTAAGGTAAGGAAAGTAGTCGCTTGGTCTCCCTCTTCCTTTGGAATGCTTAAATTCAACATTAATGGAGCTTCGAGGAGCAAGTCGGTGTCGACGGGAATTGGAGGAGTGCCATGGAATTGGAATGGTTAGGTGCTGATTATGTTCTCCAAGAATGTGGAAATTTTTTACTCAAATGAAGTGGAAGTGTTGGCTATTTTGGAAAGTCTTAAATTATTCTCTAGGAGTAATTCTTCTAAAGCTTGGGTATCAAACCGGAAGGCGATACCTTGGCAATCTCAATTCCATTTCAATGAAATCAAGGATAGCTATCAGCTAGCATCAATGTTTCCTTTCATCATGAGGTTAGATCCGCCAACTTTATGGCAAATGTATTAGCCAAGAAGGGAAAATGAAATTGTCTCCTTGGGTGGGTGTGGTAATGTAATTGGGATTGTGTGTTGTACAATGCTCTTGTACCATCTCCCCCATTTCTCATCCTTTGTTTTTTATCCTTGTATTTAGCTTTTCTGTCAATAAATTTGTTACCATTCAAAAAAAATGACGCGTTTCAAAATCAATAAACTTGGGGGCCACCAATCAAGGAATTAAGATGATTTAATGATTTTGATAGTTTTCACAGTGATAAATCTCATTGAGCCACTTCCATTCTCAGCTCCACCATGATTGTCATAGCCTCATAGGGCCATATATGGTTCATCACGACACCCATGCACCATCTAGTTCATTGCACCAGATCAGAACACTAGACTTATAAAATGCAAAGGAACCGGATCTTCCTCTGTTTGGACGAAACAACTCAACTCAAATGGAAAGCACGCAAAATAAGAGTCCATAGAGCTTAAGACCCTATGGTCGGATCTAGCCCGTCAAGGGTTTCTGTCCTTTCACATGGATCTGGGTTTAGTCGTCTATCCAAATGATATCTGGTCCCATCGAAGTAGACCCCAATTCAGGTTCGATTCAAGTAGTATTGAAACCCATTAAAAGCCTGGGTAAACTTGGGTGGGCATATCTTTTGAGCGATTTGATTCTTCACAAAATAAACCGCATATATAAGGATCTGATTTGACCTTTTTTTTCTACCACGTGACCTTGAATAATCACCATTTTTTCACAATATATACTCAATATGTTGTCACTTTGGAAGCACACACATAAAGTTTCATTATGAAGGAATCAAACCAAGATCATTAATACAAGCAGCTAACAAAGGAAGTACATATATTCAAAACATGCAGTAGTTGTGGTACTGAAGTAGAGAAGGAGAATCCATATGTGGAAGAACAATACAATACGAGAGGTAAGGAAATCTATTTTTTGTAGGGGATTTGATCAATTAATTCCCCTTAAATCCTACTCCTCCAATTTTTTAACTAAAAACCTACTAATTTTACCAAAGTCGTTGTCCATCATTTTTTTTTTAAAAATTTTTTGCCTTGGATCCCATGATATCATTTGAGTTTAAAAGCAAATTCAGTGATATCACGGGATCCAAGGCAGAAAGTAAAAAAAGAAAAGTTGTGGGCTTGACTCTGCGAGCATTAATAGATTTTCGGTCATGAAATTGGTAATGCAAGATTTAAGGGGAATTATGTGTCGAATTCCCACTTTCGCCGAGGTATGCAAACTTGGGAAATGCGGTGAAGAAGGTTTGTGTGAAAGCAAACAACAGGAGGAGACCGCCAGCAATAACAGATACAAGTGCCCACGGATTTCTGAAGTAATCATGCACTAAGGAGGCTCTCGATCTTGGCCAAAATCTCTCCTTGTACGTATTGATTTCCTCACAAACATCTTTCAAATAGTGAGGGTCATAAGATATGCTCTCCTCTCTAGCTATGCTGCTGAACTCAGAAGCCACTAGTCCGTTGTCGCCTAAAGCATTATAGATGATTCCATTACCATGGAGAATCTCGACGTCCTCGGCAGTGTCGATGAGAGAATCCATGAAAGTGGCGAAATTTGTGAAGAGTTTTAAGCAATGCACATAACATTGCTCAAATGCAATGAGATTGAGAAATTGTTTCTTTGTAAAGTCCGAAACATGTATTTTGGGGATTTCAATCACTCCATTGTGAAATCTTATGCCAAGAGAACCACTGTTATCTATACTTTTAAACCTAATTCCCGCCACTTTAAGTTTGGATGCACTAGGGATCCTTGGCCTTCTATTTTTTCCTGTTTCTGAGGACTGGTTTATATCCGCCTGACCAGCGGGATTGGGAACCCAACAAACATATAGTAAATGAAGTAGATGATGGAGGATCGGGGTTTCGGATAATTTATTGATCATGATATTCCTTACCTCGGTCGAACTGCCTGGAAAAATGAAATTTAGAGCCATCTCTTTCAAAGGCGGAAATTGGGTCGGAGCACTTTCGAGATCAGCATCTTGGCCATCAGCATCTATGAGATCAGATAGCTTTTGAAGAATAAAAAATGGAATCTGATTTTCCAACAAGAGCAAGTCACACCTTAATGCTCTTGCTGGCCATGCCAATTGAATTATAACGTCATCGGCAAAGACGATCTGCTTCTGACAGCAGAGCCAGTATCTTCTAAGAAACTCAACAATGAAGCAGCCATCAAGTACCATCATTTCCAGAAAATCAAAATCATTGATGTTGACTTTTATCTCCTCTGAGTAGCAATTCCGGGTTTCTTCTTCCCGGCTATTAATCTCCAC
The DNA here is from genome assembly GCA_028538565.1 of Umbellularia californica. Classification (NCBI taxonomy): domain Eukaryota; kingdom Viridiplantae; phylum Streptophyta; class Magnoliopsida; order Laurales; family Lauraceae; genus Umbellularia; species Umbellularia californica. The sequence continues at coordinate 71,718,360 of JAPQWN010000007.1, read as the reverse complement.
ATAACATTCGTTCAACCACCCAGGATGTTTTCGTGAGATGATGTGACGTAGATAGTACCATTTGTGCTCTTCCATGGTTCTTATTCGGTTATTCTCTCTCTTTCCGTAGTGAAATGGGCCTATGGAGATCAATTGAGGATTGTACGCATCCTTGTTATGTTTACGAAGACTGTAAGGGACTCGGTGGATTGAGCATGATCTGCTGCCAGATGACACTTTCAATCTTTCAGGCGTATGAAGACTCTTTTCTATTATTTTAGATACCCACACATCCTCTCCATCTTCATGAGAGAAATGGTCATCTTCACAAGAGCAATGGTCATCCTCAGAAGAAAGAGAGCATTGGTCATCTTCAGAAGAATGGGTATGATCATCTTCAGAAGGGAAATGGATATGATCTTCTTCAGAATAGGCGAAAGGGACATGGGCTTCCGCTCCGACATTCTCAGTAGAAGAGGAATAATGATGTGCTTCCACTCCGTCATCTTTCCGAGTAGAGAATGAAATTGTGTTCTGCTGGCAATCACAGCCCTCGAGAGCTTCATTTCTCACTTCTTCCGCGTATGCTCCACAAGTGTCATCCACCAAATTCTTACGTTCAGAAGAGCTTCGAGCAGACGAACACTTGAGAATTTCACTTGGCGATGCTTCCACGTATGCTCCACAAGTGTCATCCGCCAAATTCTTACCTTCAGAAGAGCACTCGAGAATTTCACTTTCCTCTGCTTCCGCGCATGCTCCACAAGTATCATCCGCCAAATTCTTACCCTTAGAAGAGCTTGGGCAAGACATTGGATGGGTTGCCAATACCTGTTTGCTTTATCTGTCCCATATGTTGCCCAAAAGAGTAGTAAGTTTTTTTTGTTATTATTTTATTCCTTCCTTTAGATTTGACTTTTCTAATTTCACTACCAAAATTCAGAGTATGTCATCAAGTGACTCTAGTCGACATTTTTTCAAACTTTTTTGTGCCATATTCAATGATATATCTCATTAACACCATAGGATTTATCAATTTTCATATCATACACTTTCTACAACCAACAAGCGAATTTGTTTATTTACATAACACGAAAAATAATTTTTCCTGAAAAGAAAATACACATTTGACCACCATTTCTCATCTTCTATCATTCAGAAAAATCTTTTTCCTTAAAATACTGCATAAAAGCCATGACATCATGAAACAGACCCATGATATCATTGGTTTTATCAGTTTATATGACATATATTGTTCCAATGATATCATTGCATCTGGGGGCAAAAAAGTTTTTAAAAAAATTATTGACTAGATTCCAATGAAACAGACCCGTGATATCATGGGTTTTATCAGTTTGTATGACATACATTATTTCCATGATATAATTGCATCTGGGGCAAAAAAGTTTTTTAAAAAATTGTTGACTAGAGTCAAGCGACTCTAAGTGATGAAATTGGATAAATTGAATTTAAAGAGTACTAATATGTAAAAACCCCTGTTTTCTTTTAAGTACCCTTATGCTTTTGAAGACTTCAACGCAGACAGAGTGAGGCTTCAAGGTTGTGGCCTCTCCCTGCAACTTATGCCTAAAATTTCCTCTAAACTACAGACATCATCAGTCCTTCCCAATAGTAGCAGCTGCTGCTGCTGGTGGTGGAATCTGGCTCTTTGAGGCTTTAACCTGGAGAAATCCTGAGTTAAAAGGAGTAGCTCCACAGTGCAGTTGGATCATCATCTTCTTCTCGTTTTTTCCTCGTCACCACAGCCAACAAGACTTCAATGCCACCATAACTCTAATAAGCTCAGCAAAATACAAGTATACTTTGTTTTCTCTCTGATTTTTAATTGTTCTAGTTACTCCAAGTACCTTCTTTCGGAAGGATTAATTTTCTCCTACGGACTGGTGACGTCATCACAGTAGGGGTCATCGTTTTCAATTTATTATGGCCTCGCCTTTTCAGTGTCAAGATTTGGTTGTTAACATGCAGAAAATATTTTGCCTTTACGAAGAATACCACTGTAATAAGCTTTTAGATTTTTTACCAAACGTACTACTTAGAAATAAGCGCTTTTCTTTAGAATTTTACTGGATCAACTAAATGTATATTAAAACTTGAAAACTGAGTAATTTCTTCTCAACCTAATCTCACCAGCTATTATTGAAATTAATGAGTTTTGACACATTAGTCCTCCTTAAGTCTATTCTTTCTAATTTCATGACCAAAATTCGGATAATGTCACCAGATCTAGTCGCTTGACTCTGGTTAATAATTATTTAACCTTTTTATTAATTTTTTTTACCCCAGATCTTGTGACATCATACGAATAGCGTATGTCACAGAAATTGATAAATCCCATTCAATCATGGGAAACTCTCCCAATGTTATGGCTTTTATGCAGCATTTTAAGCAAGAAATAATTAATGATAAAAACCTAAGAAATGGTGATTAGATGTATATTTACTTTTCGCAAAATGTTATTTTTCGTTTTTTATAAAAAAAATGAATTCATTTGTTAATTGCAGAAAATATATTATATAAAAATTGATATAAAATATCATGGGACTATCACATGATATCATGGAATATGGTGTAAAAAAGTTTTAAAAAATATATTAACCAAAGTGCACTCTAATTACATTATCTGAATTTGGATCATAAAATTGGGAAATCCAGATTGAAGGATTATTGTCAAAACCCCTTATTTTAACCGTCACCTCTTTCCCATAAAGTAAAAGGAGGAAAAAGAAAGGAATGTCGGGATTAAAAATTGTGTAAAGTGGGTTCACAATCCACAAAAGAATGTCGGTTGACTCTGGTCAATATTTTATTTAAACTTTTTTTTTTTTTTTTGTCCTAGATCATGTGATATCATGCGAACAATGTATGTCAAAGAAAATTCTAAATCCCATGATGTCATGGCTTTTATGCAGCATCTTAGGAAAAATCTTCAAAATGATATAACCTGAGAAATGGTGGTCAAATGTGTATTTATTTAAAAAAAATAGATTTTTTTGTGTATTGTAAAAATAAATTCATTTGTTAGTTGTAAAAAAATATATGATATAGAAATTGATAAATCTCATGATATCATAGGACTGTCGCATGATATGATGGGATGTGGTGCAAAGAAAATGGCAAAAATAAATATTGACCAGAGTCAAATGACTCTATTGGCATTATTTGAATTTGGATCATGAAATTGGAAAATCCTTCTTGAAGGAAGAGTAATATGTCAAAACTCCTTTCTTTTTATTCGTCGTATCTTCCTCTCTAACTAATGAAACGGAAAAAGAGGGGGGGGGGGGGGGGGGGGGGGGGGGGGGTGCGCGGCGGGTTTGGATTGAATAGGAAAAACCCTTGTAAACGTCCATTGCATTAATTTGGGGCCAATAAAAATGGGCAGACAGATGCAGGCAATTTCTTTTTTTCTTTTTTAGCGATATAATCGATATCGACGCTCCAAAACGATCATATTTAAGCTTTTGTTGCTAGCCACGGCATTGGCACGATCTTCTACTTCAATTTCATCAGCAAGATCGACCCAATCAACGGCTGTGATCCGTCCTGGGCGAGATTACGATTCAATCCACTCAAACGCTTTTGTGTGGGACATTTTCATAATATCGAGTTTATCCTAGTCTCGGTAAAAATACCATCTCGGCATATCTTGACCTTCGTTTTATGTAGCTCGGCAATAGTACCATGATGCGTCCATGTATCATCTTCCGTTCGGTTCGACTAACCGAGATGAATACTGATGCTCGGTCAGTTACAATAGCACTCCTATAAAGACTTTGCCACGTTACGGAACATGTTGAGAGAAAAAGATAAGTACTGGGTAGAGAAAAGGAGTTATCCCTGTCCGGTAGTCACATCCACAATCCCTGAAAGAACGAGATCCGCAATCCAAGAAATCAGGGTAAGGTCCGATGGGACTCTGGCCAAGGTAAGGTCCGATGGGACTTTCCTTCCAAAGTAAGGTCCGATGAGACTATACCTCCAAATCAGGACAAGAGTCATAGGACTCCCACCCTATATATATACAAAGAATTGGTCCAGAAAAGGTAAGCATACGCATACATACACAGACACATACTCCAAACTCTGCCTTTTCTCTCTGCCCACTCACCTTTCGTCTAGTTACAAAACTAACTTGAGCATCGGAGTGCCTTTAGCTGAGTGCAGCCAAGGTCTCTAACCATTGTTTCTCCTTTCCTTTCAGGTTCCAGGCATTTAATCCTTCCTAAGAAGTCTTACATCCATCTAAACAAGTCCGTATCAATTTAGGCACTTACAATTGGCGCCGTCTGTGGGAAATGATAAAATCAAACTCACAAACACCATACCTCCAAAGACGAGAAAGGGCGAAGGATCATCAAGGACCCCATCACCAACACCAATATTGCCAAGGTGATTGCCGCCGGTCCCTTGCCAGAAGAGGATTGGGGCAAGATCTGGTACGATGAGCGTGGAGGGGCCTGTGACTCAGTCGGGCTCATCTTCAAAGGGGTGATGTCCCACAATCGGAGCGCCCCCGGCGAGATAATTCACCGATGGCAACCAAGTCACATCAGTCCCACCAGTGGATTGACGGCGATGGTGATAACAACCCGCTCCTCGCGAATATCAGGGCCCAAAACCTTGTTATCCAAGAACAAGACGAGTTGATCCATCAACTCTAGCAGCAGCTCCAAGAGAAGGCAAAGCCACCTAGGCGCAACCGAGCTCCTTCGATTGAACAAAATTTTGAGGCAAATCCTGAATAACAAGAGGCGCGACCGAGCTTACGACAAAGGTTCGAGTAGCAGCCACTTGAATAATGACTCCAAGAGGTCAAAACCAAGACCGGAGGACAATGATGATTTGAGGGAATGGCTTGACCGACAAGTCAAGCAAACGGTCCAGCAGAACATGGAGGTGGTCGGCTTCACCTGAGATCAGCTAAACGCCTACGACACTGAGGATCTCGGCACATCTCCCTTCTCTTAAGAGATAAGGAACTTCTCTCTCCCTGAGAGGTTTACTGTTCCGAGGTTTGTCCTTTACAAAGGAACCTCAGATCTGGCAGCGCATCTCCGACATTTTACTAAACGGATGTTGGTATGGGGGTGATATAACTCACCTGAACTGCAGAGTTTTCTCTTCCAGTTTAGGAGACCTTCCCCTAAAGTGGTTTTGTGCAGTTCCAGAGGGGTCAGTTTCGACTAGCGGCAGCTCCGAAACTCCTTCGTGAAAAAATTTCAGGCTCACCGAGTCATCCCCAAGACGGACGATGACCTGATGGCCATCAGAATGAAGCGGATAGAAAACGTCACTCAATTCGCCAAGAGATTTTGGATGATCTACAGCCAGGTCGAAGATGCCACTGATAGAGTGGCCATCAGGTCCTTCAAGCAAGCTCTACTGCCGGGCAATGAGCTTCGGAAGGACTTGGTCGGTTCCCCGTGGTCACAGTGAAGGCACTGATGGCCAGGGTGAACCAGTTTATTGAGCAGGAGGAAGACGAGGCTCGAGCTCGCGAAAGATTTGGCCTTTGGCAAGAAGATGGACCCTCCAAGAAAGAGAGGAAGTCAAATCGGAAGGAGGTGACAGATTGAGGCAAGGCATGAACGAGCTCAGCAACAGTTTCGGCCTCCACCTCTGGGGGCGGAAAGTAGCCCAAGCCAGCTGCCACCTCATATAAAGCTATGAATATAGTCTTCAAGGAGCCTATCTACAAACTCCTTGGGAGGATCAGGTCACAACCATTCTTCAAGTGGCCGCAGCCGATGAATGGTGATCCTTCCACCCGAGATCAAAATAAGTTCTGTTCTTACCACAAACAAAATGGGCACAGAACCGAAGACTGCATGGCCTTCAAGTCCCACTTCGAGAAGCTCGTCAAGGACGGACACTTGAGGGATCACAGAAAAGAGGAAGGCATGAATAATAACCGAGCTCATCGGCTCTGAAATGACGATGGTCAGGACAGCAATGAACCGGAGGGCATCATTAACGTCATTCACCTTGCTCCCGCACCAAAGGGAAGCAATCAGGCCCGTACCGAGGCCAGAAAGGCTTCACACAACAAGCAGGTGATGACAATCGAGCTAGGACTAGCTGCAAAGAAACCTCGGAAGAAGAGGCCCAAAATATGGTTTCTAGATAGGGATCTAGGTAGGGTATATCTCCCCCACAACGATCCTTTGATTGCAACCTTGAAGTTAAAGAACTTCAAGGTGCAGAGGATTCTTGTGGACCCCGGGAGTTCATCAGAGATCCTCTACTTCGACTGCTTCAAGAAGATGGATCTCAAAGAAGAAGACCTGCAAGAAGCACGCACTCGCTTGGTGGGCTTCAGCTCAAGGCCCGTGTATCCCAAAGGGAAAATCACTCTCAAAGTCCAAGTCGAGGGAGCCAGCATGTTAGCCGACTTCCTTGTGGTGGATGCACCATCCTCATACAATGCAATAATGGGGGGAACTTAGCTGCATGATATGGAAGCAGTGCCTTCCACTCATCACCAAAAACTCAAGTTTCCGTTAGAGAACGAGAACGGCAAAGTTGTCAGAGGTGACCAGTACATGGCCAAACAATGCTTGATGGCTGTAGTACCTTGTGAAACAGAACCAAAGTAGGTGCATATGGCCGAGCTAGAAAGGGAAGCTGAGCTTGAAGATGTCGGCCGAGCTCCAGAACAAAAAAGCATTAAAGATCTGGCTGAAATCAAGATCGATCACAATGATCCTAAAAGGTACTTTCTGCTTGGAAAGCAACTCTTTGAAGCAGAAAGGTCCAAGCTCTTAAACTTCTTGTTACAAAATAAGGACGTTTTTGCCTGGACTCCGTATGAGATGCCCGGTATCAACCCCGAAGTCATGTGCCACAAGTTAAACGTGGGCCCGAAGCACAAGCCCGTAGTTCAACAGGCTCGAAGAACGGGGGTTCCACATTCCGAGGCCGTGATTGAGGAAGTTGAAAAGCTGCTGGAGGACAAAGCAATCAGGGAAGTTCACTACCCAGATTGGTTGGCCAACACAGTCGTGGTCAAGAAAAAGAATGGCAAGTAGAGAGTATGTGTCGATTTCACCGACCTCAACAAAGCCTGTCCTAAGGACAGCTTCCCACTTCCAAAGATTGATCAGATGATTGACATTACTGCTGGGCATGATAGGATGAATTTCCTCGATGCTTACCGATTTTATCATCAAATTCCGATGCACGGGCCTGATGAAGAAAAGACCACATTCATAACACCTAGAGGCATCTACTGTTACAAAGTAATACCGTTTCGGTTAAAAAATGCAGGGGCAACTTATCAAAGGCTGGTAACGAAGATGTTCCAGGCCCGGCTAGGAAAGATGATGGAGGTCTACATTGACGACATGGTTGTCAAGTCCAAAAGGTCACAAGACCACTTGGTAGACCTAAGTCAAACATTTGACATCCTCAAGAAGTTTCAGCTTAAACTAAATGCTTCCAAGTGTGCATTTGGTGTCGGCTCCAGCAAATTTCTAGGAAGCATGGTCACAAGAAGGGGAATTGAAGCAAATTCAGACCAGATCTCAGCGATTCAGGGAATACAGAGTCCCACTACGGCGAAACAAGTTCAGAGGCTCACTAGTATGGCGGCTGCGCTCAATCGTTTCATCAGCTGAGCTTCAGACAAATGCCAACCTTTCTTTCAACTTTTGAAGAAAAGTTTGAAGTTTTAGTGGACTCCGGAGTGCGACTGAGCTCTACAGGAGCTCAAAACTTAAATAGCTTCACCACCCTTGTTGTCAACACCGATGTAGGGAGAGGTGCACTACCTATACCTGGCCGTCTCGGATCATGCAGTGAGCTCGGTACTCATCAGGGAAGAGGATAGGCAATAGAAGCCTATTTACTACACAAGCAAGATCCTCCTTGACGCCGAGATCAAGTATTTGTCATTAGAAAAGCTTGCATTAGCACTTGTCAGTGCTTCTCGCAAACTTTCACATTACTTCCAGACATACACTATAGTGGTTGTTACAGAACATCCACTTAAGTCCCTTCAGAACGGCAGATTTCTCTGGAAGAATCTCACGATGGGCCATTGAGCTGGAGCAATACGATATTCAATATCAACCCAGAACAGCAATCAAGGCCCAAATTTTGGCAGACTTCATTGTGGAGTTTGTTTCTCCTAGTTCGGCACCAAGACAGCTTGATATTGAACTAGGGGGCCGGAAGGATAAGGACGAAGCTATTAAGACAGAAGAAGAACAATCTTGGAAGCAGTTCCTTGATTCGTCATGGAAGATCCTCAACCTCCAAAAGGGCTGGCGCCGGCATAGTCCTCCAATCTCCAGAGGGCCTAGTCTTCGAACAAGCCTTAACGCTTGGCTTCAGGGCGTCCAATAATGAAGCTGAGTACGAAGCATTGATTACAGGGCTCAACAGTGCCAAAATCCTGGTGGCACAACAGCTGGTGGTCTACAGCGACTCCCAGTTGGTGACGAGCCAACTAAACAGAGACTACCAAACTCGGGACGAAATGATGACGGCCTACCTAGCTCGTGCAGAGCAGCTACTGTCTCAGTTCGAGAGAGTTGAAGTCAAACAGGTCGGCAGAGATTCTAACCCATGCCGATGCTCTAGCCAGCTTGGCCTCTGCTATTGAGGCCAGGAGAAAAAGAACTGTCGAGATTGAAACATTGGAAAGACCAAGTATAGAGCTTCAACCACCTCGACAGATTTTGTGTGTTGACCTCAGTCCGAGCTGGATGGACCCAATCATCTCCTATCTTAGGGATGATCAACTTCCTGAAGACAAAAATGAGGCTCACAAGATCAAGCTGAAAGCAGCTTAGTTTTGGTTGTCTCCGGATGGCAAGCTTTATAGGAAGTCTTATACCGGCCCTTACCTCCAGTGTGTTCACCCAAGCAAGGTTGAAGACTTCTTTTATGAGATTCACGAAGGAATATGCTAAAGCCACATTGGAGGTCGGTCACTAGCATACCGAGCTATCAGCCAAGGCTATTGGTGGCCTTACATATAGAAGGGCGCTCAACTGTATGCCAGGAAATGCGAGAAGTGCCAAAAGTTCTCACACTCCATCCATCAACCGGCACCGAATTTGAGCCCACTCTCCAGTCCATGGCCTTTTGCCCAGTGGGGCTTAGACATTGTGAGGCCGCTTCATCGAGCTCCTGGGAATAAAAGGTTGCTAATAGTAGCCACCGATTATCTCACCAAGTAAATAGAAGCCGAACCTTTATCCTCCATCATCGAGCAAGACTCAAAGAACTTTGTGTGGAGGAACATCATCACAAGGTTCGGGATTCCACGAGCTTTGGCCTCGGACAACGGGACTCAATTCGACTCCAGCTTTTTCAAAAACTTCTGCCAAGAGCTCCACATTAGAAATTACTATGCAACTCCGACTTACCCACAGAGCAATGGTCAAGCTGAGATCTCGAACAAGGTGGTGCTCAATGGGCTCAAAAAGGGACTTGACCGAGCTAAGGCGAGATGGGTAAAGGAACTTCCAAGTGTCCTTTGGGCGTATAGAACTACTCCAAGGTGATCCATTTCGAAAACTCCCTTCTCCTTGGCCAATGGAATGGAGGCCCTGATCCCACTTGAGATCGGTCTCCCAACCTTGAGGTCTGAGCTCTTTGATCACGGCCAAAACGAAGTCAATCTAACCAGAGAGTTAGACCTAGCCGAGGAGCGAAGCGATGCAGCAGCTATCTGCCTAGCTTCATACCAGCAACGATTGCTAGGAGATACAACCAAAAGGTCAAAGAGAGGAAGTTCTCAGTTGAAGAAATTGGTTTTAAAGAAGACAATTCCCGGGGATAAGAACCCGAATGAAGGCAAACTGGCACCAAACTAGCTCAATCCATTCAAGGTGATCTCGGTTGTCAGACAATCAGCATACAAGCTTGAGGACATGGATGGTCAAGAGTTACCACGGCTATGGAATGCAATGTACCTCAAGAAGTATTATTTTTATATTGTATTCAATTTTTGGAATCAATAAAAGTTATTCTTTTTGAATGATCGCTTTTTGTTGCTTTCAACTCTCGCCAAGTTATTGAATTCGGCAGTCACCTACCTAACTGCTATGAAGCATTAGGGAACTGAAGAAAAGCCTTAGACGACTAAGGCACAGACGAAACGCCAAGTTGGAGAACTCGGTGGTTACCTTGGTATATGCCTGGTTATGGAACCGAGTTTGAAGTGTTCTGTTGCCGAGGTAAATACCTTGTATTCCTAGAGTTAAAGAACCTAATCCAATTTGTTCTTGTTAAGTTTGGTTAATGAACTAAGCTTAACAGTGCGGACAAGTTTGGTGCTTGGAAACAAGTTCATTTTCTTGAGTTAGAGAACTTAAGGTAACTTCAGTACAAAGGTCTCGGTTATTGAACCGAACTCAATTACTTAAGCAAGTTTGGGAGAGAATACGAGAAAAACTCACTTAAAGAACTGAGATGAAAAGTTTGGTTGCAAACTTGAAAAAGAAGTGCAATTGTATTCATGATATGAAAGTGCATTGTTTATCATTACATTGATACTAAATGAAAAGGAAAGAAGGACAACAATGATAGCCCTCAGGCAATGGCATCAGTAGCATCACCAGCGTCCGTCAAAGTTGGAGCAGCCTCGGTCGCGGTAGCTTCGACAAGAACCTCGGATGAAGCGGGGGCAGAGCTCGATCCTGGCTCTGAGCTTGGAAACATAGGCGGATTTTTATAAGTGGGATGGTCCTCGGGGACTCCTACTTCCTTCAGCGCAGCCATCCACCCAAGTTCCCAGACTTGGTCCCTCACGGTGAGGACCTGAGCCATATATAGCTTTGTCGCTTCAGCCACCCCTTCATTGAAAGCGACATCAGCCTCGGCCTGGAGTCTTGCTTTAGCCTCATCTTTCTGCTTCTCTAGTGAGGCCTCAAGCTCGGCCGCCCGCCTCTTCTGAACCTCAGCCTCGGCCTTCAGTTTATGGATCTCAATCATTGCTGCGTCAAGTTCGATCTTAAGGCCATCGTTCATGTCTGCTTGCTCCTTCAGCTTTCGGTTGCTCGCTTCCAAGGCTGTTTCGATCTCTTTCTTCTCTACTTTCAACTTCGGGACCTTGGAGCTGCTCTGATGGGTCCTCTCCAAGACAACTTGGCACTTCTGCACTATCTGTAGAGGAAATAAACGTGAGAAGGTGATAACCGAAGTCAAACACTTATGTGAAATTCGTTTAAAAACTTACCGAGAGGGCCGACTGCATTGATGACACCATTAGCGCCACATCATCGACCTCCCTGTGCCTCGCCATATCTCATGGCAAGGCGCAGGCATTACCAAGCGCAGCGATGACAAGCGGATTTCCGGACATACAGTCATCCACTGTCAGTGGCCTTCCAGGCTCGATCTGGAGGCTCGATCTCTAGACAATCGGCCCGGTAGATTGCGGCGCCACAACGGCGCTCCTCAGCTGCGGCCTCGGTCCTAGGCATTTTCTCCCTCGGAGCTTCCTTGCGTGTGTCTTCTGCAAGACGCTTCCAAACTCTTGCACTTGTGGAGGGAGTAGAAGCGGAAGTGACAGCAGCAGCAGTAACAGAGGACGAGGGCGCACAAGGAGTCTAGTCTCCTAATGCCAGAGCCTCCAAGTCCTTAACAGTCACGGGAGGCCGAGGCCGCGACATTTCTTCTCCTTCTTCCAATCTAGAAGAAGAAGTATAGCAGTCGACGGCTCGCTGTAATTTAGTGGCCTCCGAGTCAGAGGACGAGGTGGAGGCCTCGGCACCCGAAGCGGCCTGGTGCTCAACGTCAGTTGGTACCTGTGCTGGCTCTTCTCTTTCTGCTTCAGCAAGAGCTTGACGTCCTCCCTAAGGCTGACCAGTCCTCCTCTTAATAAATGAGTGGTACCTCGGCTTGTAACCTAGGAGCGACCAGGCGGCCGGACCTCTGTGGCCTTGGTAGTTGTATACGGCCCGAAACTAGGCGTCGTTCTTTACCCAGCCAACTCGGTTGGCTTCCTATCTCCTCTAACGGGCATCTGCATGACAAACAGAAAGTGTCAACTCGGAGGGGTCCCGAAGCCGCGGGGAACTTGTCTATCCTTTCCACCTCGGGAACGGCCCCTTCATATTTCCAATTGCCCGAGACGAACAGGCGGTCGTCCCCGGCGTATTTGTTGGAGTCTTCTAAGTCATTGACGAAGCACTCCCGGTTCACTTTACCTCAGAGGTAGTAAGTATTGTCGCACCCGGACTTGCAGAAGTCATAAACCTCCTCAATATAGTGCACGCCAAGGTTGATGCCTAGAATCCTATTAAGCTCAGCAGTGCCCATAATAATCTTGAAGCTATTCGGCATCAGTTGACAGGGACAAAGACGCCATTTCCTAAGGCAGGTCATAAGGAGAGGATGAAGGGGGAATCGGACCCCACCCTCGACTACTGTGACAAGAAGGAACGGCATCCACCCGTCTGTGAATGAATGGCCATCGAAAGGGTTTTCTGGGTCGTTTAGCCTAATACGAACGTCATCCGGAATCCCATAATTAGCCCTAAATCTAGCTATAGCCTCTGGGGTTTCTACCTTATGCCTATAGATACCCATTGTCGGAGTTTGAGTTCGAAGGAACTGAAGAACGAGATTCGAGAAAAGGAAAAAAGACAGGAAAGCCAGAAGAAAGCTAGAAAATAAGAATGAACAGGGAAGAAGAGGGGACTTACTGACGCGAGACGGACGAACACTGAGCACGGATTTGCAGGGTTTCGACCTCGGCGGAACTCCTCTCTTTACCAATCTCTCTTTCTTCTCTAACGAACGCAAAAGTGAAGAATGAGAAAGAGGCGCCTCTATATATAAATGGAAAAAAGGCGCCCTTTCGAATTTCAAGGACGCACGTGCGAAGTGTCGGTTCGAGTACCATGCACGTCTCTTCAAAACGACTAGACAACCAACCAGGTGGTGACACGTGGTGCCGCCGGTACATCTTCTGCATCGATTCAGACGTGCTATTAATTGCCTCGGGCAGAACGAAGCGGCATCGACGTGCTACTAAACGCCTCGGGCAAGTGAAGCGACATGATGATAGAGATCAGATGTCACAGCCGACACTGATATGAAGTACAGTACATGCTTCGAATTCCATGTTCAGAAGGTCCTCCCATCATAATGCTTAGCTTCCGACCTCAAAGAATTAGAGAACTCTAAGAAGTCAGAAGCTAAGGGCAATTATGTGGGACATTTTCATAATATCGAGTTTATCCTAGTCTCGGTAAAAGTACTAGCTCAGCATATCTTGACCTCGGTTTTATTCAGCTCGGCAATAGTGCCATGATGCATCCATGTATCATCTTCAGTTCGGTTCGACTAACCGAGATGAATACCGATGCTCGGTCAGTTACAGCTGCACTCCTATAAAGACTCAGCCACGTTACGGAATGTATTGAGAGATAAAGATAAGTACCGGGTAGAGATAAAGATAAGTACCGGGTAGAGATAAGGAGTTATCCTTGTTCGGTAGCCACATCCACAATCCCTTAAAGGACAGGACCCGCAATCCAAGAAATCAGGGTAAAGTCCAATGGGACTCTTCCCAGAATAAGGTCCGATGGGACTTCCTTTCAAAGGTAAGGTCCGATGGGACTTTACCTCTACTCCCGCCCTATATATATAGGGAAAGTGCTCCTATGAGAGACACTCTCACCAACTTGGTGAGAGATGGGTGGGGGCCCTCACATTTAAGTTGGGGGTCCTTACATTTGAGTTAGTGAGAGTGGATATGGAAGTGAGGGCCCCCACCCATCTCTCATCAAGTTGGTGAGAGTGTATCTCATAGGAGCACTTCCCACATATATATATATAGGGAAATATTCATATACATCTATCCCTCACCATTTTTTGTGAAGTACACCTCAAAAGGGGAAGTTCCAAGTACAAAAGTGAGGAAGTACGTACTTCCTCACTTTTGTACTTGGAACTTCCCCTTTTGGGGTGTCCCTCACCAAAAATGGTAAGGGATGGATGCACTTGAATATATATATATATATATATATATATATATATATATATATACAAAGAACTGGTCCAAAAAAGATAAGCATACGCATACATACACAGACACATACTCCAAATTCTGCATTTTCTCTCTGCCCACTCACCTTTCGTCTAGTTAATGAACTACCTTGAGCATCGGAGTGCCTTTGGTTGAGTGCAGCGAGGGTCTGTGGCCATTGTCTCTATTTTCCTTTCAGGTTCTAGGCATTTGATCATTCCCAAAAAGTCTTACATCCATCTAAACAAGTCCGTATCAATTTAGGCACTTAAAGCTTTGAAACTCCCCCAAACTTGACCACTCCGAAAAGCCCTTAAACCCCACCGAGACCCTAACCTTAGATCTTGATTCCCTCTTCAAGGACATGATCGCGTCCGATGTCTGCTGCGGCCTCTGCGTCGACCCAACCTCCATCGTCTGCAGCGTATCTGCGTTGGCCCAATCCTGTGATGTCCGCCGCCCTGTTCCGATCCCTGGTTTGGAAAGAAGCGCATAATAATGATCCCTGTTCATACGAACTGTAGCCACGTCTGATGTCTGCAGCTCCAGGGCTCTGATGCAGATGTGGATAATGAAGGCAAGAAAAGGTCCATGCTACAATTCCTGAAATGCTTTGAAAACACAGTTCTGGCCATGTTCATGGGGATCATGTGGATCATAATTATTTCCCCTTGCCTTCATCAGAACAGGGCTCTATTGCAGCTCTGATACCAAAAAGAAAAAAAAAATTGCCCGCATCCTATGCATAATTTTATTGGGACCAAATTAATACAATGGCCATTTACGAGGGTTTTCCTGTTAAAACCCCCAAAAATAAAGGAAATTCTTAAATGATTAAAAATTGTAAAAAGTGGTTCACCTTATACAAAGGCAACTTTCCATTACCTTTTATTTAGGAAGACTCTCTCTCTCAAGTGGAGAAGAAGGTTTTTGTCAATCGCTGTCTTTCATATTCTTTCTTTCAGAGCTTCGATGGCCGCGTTCGTCCTATCAAGGTTCATTGGTGATAGCATCACCTGTTCCTGTTGTTGGAGTAAGAAAGTTTTGGTTAGTTTGCAGAGGAGACCAATTAGTTCCTCCTTGTTTTCAGCAGTCACACACCAATTCTTCTGCAAAAAAAAAAAAAAGAAAAAAGTTCATACCTATCGAATTTTCTCAGCAGCTGCAACTACAAAAACCGGTTCGTGACGAGTACATGAACCCCTCTAAGTTTCAGCATTGATTTAAAAATGCTGTACGGGCATGACCGCATGAGGGCATTGAATTTATGTGGGGACGAAGTTATAACTACTGAGGGAAGCTCCATAAATCAACAAAAATCAAGAGCCCTCCCATTGACTTAATCAATCATTCAAACATCAATCTATTAACGTCGCCCGTACCCTATGGCGCAAATGATCTCTGAAAATTTTACACTTGCTGCCCTTCTTAGTGTCAAAAGCAAAACTCTCTCCCACATATTGGTATAAGCTCTAGGGCAAGGCAAACCTTTCTCCAATAATGGCTAAGCTAGGCCAGATTGATAAATTTTATATGTGACTCCACACCTTTTTGTACTGTGAATTTCATACATATGGTAGTTAAATTTCAGGGTGCTGCCTCCTTACCGGAGAAATTCTGCTCAAAGTCATTGCAGAAGGCAAGGCAATTATTTTGAGTAATTTGAATCATATATAAAGCCTAGGGAGGGGTTTTCTCTTCTTGCTGGTATATGAGGATTCAAACTTTTCTTAGAACTAAAAGGATCTATTTGGACTTTTATTTATGTATTTATCACTATATTATATTTTTCGCTCTAGTCTGGAGCAGTGATATATAGTACTGTGATAATAATTCACATGCCCAGGGAGTGATTTCTCTAATTAGGTTCTTTTAATTGATGACTCGATGTTATGAAAGCTAACTAATTAGAGAACATTCTAATCTTCACAGCCATGACAAGGAAATTCAAGTAATTTTTAAAAACATCGCTTGCGCGCATTTAATATTTGGTTATCCATCATAGGAGGAATCATGAAATGACCTTGTCTAACATTCGTGGGCGGCGCCACATTGATCACAGTGGGGGCAATTGACCCCACTGAGATTTGAAAAAAATATTTAATAATAAAATCTTTTATGTCATAAATTGAACTTATAGAAAGCTTTTGACCCCACTCAATTTAAGAGTTTCATCACACATTACCTAACTTTACAAATTTTCTTTGTTGCTGTGGTGGTGAACAAAAGTCACCATAAAATGCCCACCACCTAAGTTAATGGGCCAACCGTCTATCAAAATATAAAAAAAGTTAATGGGCCCACATTGCTGATATGCGCTTTAGCAACGAGTTTTTAAAACTTAAAGGAATTGGTGACATTGCTAGAAAATTAGTGGAGATAAAGAAGGATGTATACCAATTGGTTTATTTGCTTTTAAAATTGGCGTTGATTTTACCAGTAGCGACTGCGACAGTAGAAATAGCTTTTTCGGCAATGACGTACGTAAATAACAAGTTGCGTAAGTGAATGGGAGATCAATAGATGAATGACTGTTTAGTCACATATATTGAAAAGGATGTAGTTGCTACTATTGATAATGAAGCTATTATGCAACGATTCCAACACATGAAAACCTGTTAAGGGTAGCTATAGGAGTTTATGTATTTGGATTAAGAACTATTAATAACAATATATATATATTTATATATTTTTTGAGAATTCAATATTATCTTTGTTGGATTATCGGAAATAGATTATTTGATAATTTTATATTTGTGTGGGAAGTTTCCTTATCAACGAGATTATGCTAACCTCGGTAAAAGCACCAACTTCGCCTGACTCGATCCCGGTGTGTACTTCGGCAACAGTGCCGAGATGCATCCAATTTGGCAATAGTGCCAAGATATATCCAGCTCAGCAACAGTGCCAGTTAGTACCGAGCTTGGGCTGGCTTCGGTAAAAGTACCAGCTGGGTCCATCTCGGCCTCGGTTTTTTACGTCTCGGCAGCAGTGCCAGGGCTCACCCAAATCTGACCTCAGTATCACTTTCAATTCGGTCCAATTCACCGAGATGAGCATCGAACGTCAATCATGATTGTACTCCTATAAAAGTACGACTACGTTGCAGAACGTACTGTCAGATAGGATGGCCGCCGGATATAGATAAAGGGTTATCCCTATCCGTCGGTCATATCCCCATTTATGTGTGAGATTGAGGTATGGTCCGATGGGACAGTACTTCCCCCTACCTCCACTAAGGAATCGAAGTATGGTCCGATGGGACAACGCCTCCAACTACCTCCACTTAGGGAAAGACTCAATGGGATTTCTATCTGTATATATACCAGGTGTAACGCCCAGGAGAGGTACGGTTTTATGCACACATATGCTGACATACATCCATATACACTCATACTCTGAACTCCCTCTTCTTCTCCACTAACTCACCCTCTGTTGAGTGACGGCACTAACTTAGGCATCAGAGTGCCTTTGGCTGACTGCAGCCAAGGTCTCTGACCTTTGCTCCTCTTTCCCTTTCAAGTTTAAGGCATTCAGTCTCTCCAAAGAAGTTTAGCAGCAGTATCACGAGTGTAATACTCGCCTAATCAAGTCAGTAATATTTAGGCACTTACAATATTATATTTGTCGAATTATCGAAAGTAGATGACAAATGTTAATAAAGTGGAAAACAAATTTATTCGATTTGCGAAAGATAAGTCTTTTGTTAACCCCATTAATTCAAATTCCTGGAGCCGCCACTGCAGGTAGGGTTATCATGACCGGAAAAATCCCTTTTAATTTTTAAAACATTTTCATTGAAGGTAGGCACCTGCTAGGCAATAGGTCCCAATCAAAATAAGGGACACCATTTATTATTAGAATTAGGTGGTTAGTTGGTAGTTAACTATTGTTTTCATTCCTTTATAACTACTGAGGGGAGCTCCATAAATCAACAAAAATCAAGAGCCCTCCCATTGACTTAATTAATCATCCAAACATCAATCAATTAAAGTTGCCCGTACCATATGGCACAAATGATCTCTGAAAATTTTACACTTGCTGCCCTTCTTAGTGTCAAAAGCAAAACTCTCTCTCCCACATATTGGTATAAGCTCTAGGGCAAGGCAAACCTTTCTCCAATAATGGCTAAGCTAGGCCAGATTGATAAATTTTATATGTGACTCCACACCTTTTTGTACTATGTATTTCATACATATGGTAGTTAAATTTCAGGGTGCTGCCTCCTTACCAGAGAAATTCTGCTCAAAGTCATTGCAAAAGGCAAGGCAATTATTTTGAGTAATTTGAATCATATATAAAGCCTAGGGAGGGGTTTTCTCTTCTTGCTGGTATATGAGGATTCAAACTTTTCTTAGAACTAAAAGGATCTATTTGGACTTTTATTTATGTATTTATCACTATATTATATTTTTCGCTCTAGTCTGGAGCAGTGATATAAAGTACTGTGATAATAATTCACATGCCCAGGGAGTGATTTCTCTAATTAAGTTCTTTTGATTGATGACTTGATTTTATGAAAGCTAACTAATCAGAGAACATTATAATCCTCACAGCCATGACAAGGAAATTCAACTAATTTTTAAAAACCTCGCTTGCGCGCATTTAATATTTGGTGATCCATCATAGGAGGAATCATGAAATGACCCAGTCTAACATTCATGGGCGGCGCCACATTGATCACAGTGGGGTCAATTGACCCAACTGAGATCTGAAAAAATATTTAAAAATAAAATCTTTTATTTCATGAATTGTACTTATAGAAAGCTTTTGACCCCACTCAATTTAAGAGTTTCATCACACATTACCTAACTTTACAAATTTTCTTTGTTGCTCTGGTGGTGAACAAAAGTCACCAAAAAATACCCACCACCTAAGTTAATGGGCCAACCGTCTATCAAAATATAAAAAAAAAAAAAAAATTAATCGGCCCACATTGCTGATATGCGCTTTAGCAACGAGTTTTTAGAACTTAGAGGAATTGGTGACATTGCTAGAAAATTAGTGGAGATAAAGATGGATATTGTATACCAATTGGTTTATTTACTTCTAAAATTGGCATTGATTTTCCAGTAGCGACTGCGGCGGTAGAAAGAGCTTTTTAGGCAATGACGTACGTAAATAACAAGTTGCGTAAGCAAATAGGAGATCAATGGATGAATGACTGCTTGGTTACATATATTGAAAAGGATGTGGTTGCTACTGTTGATAATGAAGCTATTATACAACGATTCCAACACATGAAAACTTGTTGAGGGTAGCTGTAGGAGTGTATGTATTTCGATTAAGAACTATTAGTAACAATATTTTTTTTTTTTTGAGAATTCAATATTATCTTTGTTGAATTATCGGAAATAGATTATTTGAGAATTTTATATTATATTTGTCAAATTATCGAAAGTAAATAACAAAAGTAGTTAAAGCGGAAAAAAAATTTATTCGATTTGAGGAATATAAGTCTTTTGTTGACCCCACTGATTCGAATTTCTGGAGCCACCACTGGTAAATCATCATTATTATTATCATCGTCATCATGAAAACCTTGTCCCAATTATGTTGAAGAGATGAATAAGTCATCTTTTTTTTTTTTCAAAAATGATGGTATGAAGACAAAAAAAAAAAAAAAAACATAAATACGGGGTGTTTTTTCTTCCATCATGATTCCTACCTCGTTTCAATGAATTTTTTATCAGAAGGCTGTACTCTTAAGTACCATTTGGAAAGGGGGTAAAATGGGGGGGAGGAAAAAAAGGGGGGAAATGGAGGGAAAATGAAAAATGAGGGTGTTTGGGAGGGGGAGGGAAAGTGGGGGAGGGGAAAATAGAGGGAAAAAGAGTGTGGGGCCCACTCAAAAGTTTTCCCCCCAAAACAGGGGGGAAAATGAGGGCAAAAGAGAGGAATTTGTGGGAAATTACTAAACTGCCCTTTTTGTCCAATTGAAACTTTTACAAAAGCAAGGGTAAAATGGTCTTTGTCTCTCTACCTCACAAACAAACAAAATTATACTTTTTCACTTTTCTTCCCCCTACTTTTTGGCTTCCCAAACAAGAGAAGGTAAAATTAATTTTCCCTCTCCTCCCCTCCTCTTCATTTTCCTTCCCCATCAAATTTTTCCTCCCCTCCCCTCCCCTCCCCCATTCCCAAACATAACAAGAATGTTACAAAAGCCAGTAGAGTCTAGCCTTTTGATAGTTGGTTTTGGTTTCACCTAATCAATGTGTTAAGAAACCTTCATTTTTGAAAAATACAGTGAGTTCTGATACAGATTCCATTTGTGTATGACTTTTTTTGACATGAACTATTATTCTATTGTAATTCCAAATGGTATCATGTGGAATGAATGTTTCACTACAAGCTTCTTTTTATTTTATTTTTTTTTTTTTGCGCGCATGCGTTTAGTTCGAACTCTCTTTTTGGAGTAGAATTATTTTTTATATGTGTTTAGTCCAGTTTGGAATGATGGATTTTTATGTTTGCACTAAACATTGGAATAAATGCAAAGGATGGGATATCATCATTTTGAAATTTTCAATGTCTGATTTTCAAAAAAATAAAATAAAATAACAAACAACGGTTTAACTAACCGAACCGAACCGTTTGATTCAGTTCTGTTTGGTTTAAACCCTCTCCATCGTTCGGATCGGATCGGTTAATTAAAAAACCGATAGGTTCAGTTTGGTTGTTGGTTTTAGTGTTAAGCCGATCCGAACTGCCCATGTACAGCCGTAATGAGAACAGTACTTTTCCTCTCTTTGCATATTTCTCCCACGCACAAATGCACCGGATCTGAACAGAATGCCAATCGTGGCATTACCTGCATCATATATTAGTGTTATTATGATCATTTAGTTTGGATTACCCTCATCATCTCTCATTCATCCCATCTATCAAGTAGTAAAATCGACCAGATCTAGATTTATAAAGAACTGGTACAATGCCAGACTGAACATAATCTAAATAGATCTGAAATCTAACCAATTTTCTGCATTCATTCATCATTTAGATTGGTCACATATAAGGTATCTGTCATTATCATTTGATCATCAATACTTAGAATTTGGACAAACTTGGATTTTTAGAAATTAGAAGAAAAACAAGGAGCAGTACAATGAAAATTAAGGACATAAAATTAAACACATGATTGAAAATGTCATAGGGCACTGATGCGGCATATTTGCTAACGGGGCTTTAATAACATTTCTATGATATGCTCAATCGGATGGCGGGACCCGCTTCTATTGTCAGGGGGAATTGGGCTATGCTGGCTAACACAGTCCTCGGAAGCTCCCAATTCCAGGGCCACCGCATCTGCTACACAAGTGACCTCTGTCATCTGATTCTTCCGCTTTTTCTCCCTTCCAACCCTTACCTTGACAAGAGCATTGAGAAGACATGGGATGGGTTTTGGTTCTTGTATCCCCACTTTAGAGTAGATTAATAAAAAGGGGACAAAAAGAAGGAATTTTTTCAAGATTCCAAATTGGGTACAGTGGGTTCACCTTTAATGAAGTTTACTTTCCAAGAGTCTTTTGTCACATTGACAAGAACGTTTTCATCAATTTCTGTCTTTCATCTTCTTCGTAACATTGATGGAGTCCATTGGCGTCCCAGTCCAATCAAGTTTCTGCAGCTGCCATCGACTCTTCTTCCTTCCACTTGGTCAAAGAGGAAGAAAGA
The DNA here is from genome assembly GCA_028538565.1 of Umbellularia californica. NCBI lineage: Eukaryota > Viridiplantae > Streptophyta > Magnoliopsida > Laurales > Lauraceae > Umbellularia > Umbellularia californica. The sequence goes on along the minus strand of JAPQWN010000007.1, from coordinate 71,696,693 downwards.
AAGCATTGGTTTTTCAGATAACGAGACGAACTAATTCCTCCCACCTCCACTCTGGAAGGTAACAGAGCAAAATTCATTAGAGTCTCTTAAATTGTATCGTATCAGCGCTTACCTCTTTCACTTTTTCCTGCACAAAAACCGCACCTCCTTTCTATTTTTCAGTACAAAAAGAGAGGAAAATGTGTATTGATGTTTTTTTCCTCCTTTCCTACATAGGTTTTGAGAGATTTTTGTGGGAGATTAAAAAAATATTATGCATTTCAACTACCTAGATTTTAAAAATAGTGGGACCCATCAGGATTTAACTTTTCATATACATTGATTTAGACTTAGAACAAAGTTTAATATAGAAGGGCAATTTTAAAAATAACTGAGGAAAAATATTTTGGATTTCCAAAGAAACTCTAACACCTAATTTCCAGGGAAATATGAAGGTAGGAGCAAATAAATCAAAAAACTCTAGATGGCCACTAACCAAAAGAGGAACCCATAGTTTTTATGCAACAGAACCGATGTTCCCGCTGATGAGTCCTGAAGAGCGCAAATTTTCATCCACATTTTAAACCATTTTAAGGGCTTATTGATATTAAAGAACTTTATTTAGTGTCATATCATGATTTTATGCATTTTTGATCTATTGAAGTACATTCATGCATACTTTGCTCAAAAATCACACTTTTTGCATAAATTTATGAAACCTGTCATTTTTGGATATTTATTTTTCGAAAGTCGGCTATTTGGGGAGCATCAAGTAAGTTCCCATGCATCGTCCATCTAAATTCCTTACATAAAATTATTCTTGAATCCATTTATTTTAATTTGTGTAGGAGAAATCAAGAATTGGACCCACATTGGTGAAATTTGAGAGAGATCAAGGGTAGGACATCTTTTATGGTGGACCGACATATCTTGGTATTTTTGGAGTGTTTGAAAAGTCAACAATGGAAAGGTAGATTTGTAATTTCAAGATCAAGAAAGGAAACTTCAGATTTGGTAAGATCTAATTCTTACTAAGTTTGAAAACTCAAAAATCAAGAAAGAAATTCAAAAAAGGAAAGTGTGCTAAAAGAGTTGACTAGTCAATCAAAGAAGTTGGGAAGCAAGCCAAAGATGGAAAGGGAGTTAAGAAACAAGGAAATAAAGATCCCAAGATCCCTTTGGACGTCCACATGGGTCCCACACACCCCATTGCACAATTAACATCCCATATGTGCATAATTATTTTCAGATTTTTCAGAGGCAGCAAGATTAAAATAGTCATAACACTTAATCCAGCCGTCGGATTGGCGCAATCCATACACCATTGGAAAGCTCTTTTCGAGTAGATGTCTTTAGAACCTAAGATTGTGTCGATCGGAGCTAAAACGAGGAAGATATGGCCTTTGAAAGTTGGTGCTATAATTTCTACTCGGGATTACAATTTTACACATGAAAGCACCAAAAATCACTCACTCACCTTGCTATTTCTTTAAAGACTTATTGGCCAAGGAAGGGACTTGCCATATAAAGAAGATTGCATGCTACAAACTTGGATCAAAGAAAGAAATAAAGAGAGCAAAAATCTATAAATTGAATACATAAGCATCCCTCTCCTCTCCTCTCATGCTTGAGAATTGCTCACCTCTCACTCTAAAGAATTTCATACAATCTCTTCCTTTCTTGCCCTTCCATCTTAATTCACCAAGGGGGTTCTTTCCAAAGGCCATACCACCAACCTTATGGTTTCAACTAGAAAGAGGGATTCTCAACATCCTAGTATGTATTCTTGTTTTTCAATGTTATATTCCTTGTAAAGAATTTTCAAACTAGTAAATAAAGTTCTTTCTTTTAATTTGTGTTCTTGTTTTGTGTATCTCTTAATATTAGATTTGTGATCCATGCAATAGGGTTAGTTCTTACTTTTGGTTAAATATTTTTAATTGGCTTGGAATAATTACTAATAACTCACCTTAGCATCCTCACAATATACCTTGTTTTCTACTGATACATGGTATTTTTGGAGGCAATACAATGTAAAGTTGAAGAGGCTTGACCAAAAAAAGTTTAAGAATCCAAGTCTGAAATTTATTTATTAAAAAGTGAGGATTTATCATTCTTAACTTGGATTGACAACCCAAGTTGAAGAACGGGAACCTAGGTTTGCACTTCTAATTTTTTTTGGGCCCAAGATTGAGAATGAGATTTTAAAAAGCAACTCGCCACTTTTATATATTTTTTTACCACCTTTGATTTATGCACACCATCTTTATTTTCTGAATTGTTTTATTTTTTGCACTTTATCTTTCTATGTTCACATCAATATGCTAGAATTATGATACTGCTGAAAGTGCATTAGTTTTCATGCATATTTTTTTTTCCCATCTTTTAAACATGTGTGGTAGTGTAATTTATTTGAAGTTCTGAAATCAGATTTGAAAGTCTCATGTGTCCCATGTTACACGTCCATGCATTGTGTCCCATAAAATTTTTTTTTTTTTTTTGGAAGATTGCATCATCATCATTCTTGTAGATTATTTAATTTAGAAAAGTTAAATCTCAGATTTGCATTCATTTAAAAAGTGTATCATTTAGATTCTTATCTTAATCTCGTGTTTAACTTAGGAAAGTTAATTGGTTCTTAATCTAGTGTTGGTTTCTAATCTTAGGGAGTTCGATTTTAGATGGGTGATTTGTTTCCAATTTTGATTGATTTGATTTGATACATTTGTTTTTTTTTTAGGTTTGATTATTTTTCATAACTTGTTTTATTTTTCCAATTTCGATTGTTGTTTTTAATTTTAGGAAGTGATATTTTTAGAATATTTTCTAATTGGATGGTCTAATGTGTTTTCTATTTTGCAGCAACTTGATCTTTTTAGATTTAGGAATCTAGTTTTAGGATTTTTTTCCTTTCATTGGATTGTATTTAATTCTTTTAATTAAAGTAGGAATGGTTGTAATTAGTTTTTAATTAGGCCAGTTTTAGATTTCATTTAGGGCAGGTACAATTTGGAAAACCTTAATTCAATAGCTCCTTGTTGATCAACTGGGTCTCACCAGATTAGTACTACAATTGCACCCTACACTTGGGGTCCGATCACGCGCCAGAATATTCTTTTTTTTTGCATTTTTTCAATCAGCGACAACGTCGTCACTAATTCGTCAAATCTGTATCTTCTCCGACCTTCACCATTTGCGATTGCTGGTTTTCTATACCAAAATGAACCAGAACTCTATGTTATTGTTTTTTATACACACACACACACACATATATATATATATAAGTGTGGGTCACGGATATGGAAGAGCAAGGGAGAGGCTCAAGAGGCAGCTAAGAAAGAGTCCATCAACTGCTTGAAACTGTTGGAAAGAGAGCTCCAAGACCAGCCATTTTATGGTCGCAAGGGCTTGGGGTATGTGGATGTGGTGCTTGTTCCATTCGCCTACTAGTTCTACACATATGAGACTGATGGCAATTTCAGCATAGAGAATGAGTGCCCTAAGCCAATTGCTTTAGTGAAGAGATCCATGGAGAAGGAGAGTGTCTCCAAGGTCCTTCCAAACCCTCACGAGGTCTATGATTTTGTTGGCGATTTGAAGAAGAAGTATGGAGTAGAGTTCTGTTAAATGGGGTTTATGGCGGAAAACGATGGGAGGAAGAAGGCATCGATGGGGGAAATACATGCCCAAAAGGACCCTAAATTCAAAACCTCATTAATGCCTTCTTCCTCCCATCGTTTTCTCCCATAAACCCCATTGAGCCTATCCCTTGCTCTTCCATATCCGTGACCCACACTCATATATCTATATATAAAAAGTAATAACATAGAGTTCTGATACATTTTGGTACAGAAAACCAACAATCGTAGATGATGAAGGTCGGAGAAGATGTAGATTTGACGAATTAGCGACGACGTCGTCGCTAACTCTCTATATTAAGCGACGACGTCGTCACACGTTTAAATCTTTAATAATAATAATATTATTATTATTATTAAAAAAAAAAAACAGGAAGTGGTCACAAGGAACCACTTCCGTGCAATATTGACTAGTGGCCTCTTTTTCGGCTAGGGGCCATCTAAGGTCCTTTTTTTCGTAGTTTCCTCTTCTTTCTTTGACGTCTTCCTTTATACCATATGAAAAGTTGCCAACCTATTAAAACGTCACTGTTCTGAATGGGCTACTTGATGTTTGTATGCTTAAGATAGAATTTAGAAGCTTTTTACATGACTCAAAACTAAAGAATATGACACTAAGATTCATTGGCTATAACCATTTAATTTAATATTAAGGACCTACAAGAGGTTAATGATTTTATAAGCATTCGTCTGGAGGTGTTCATGGACTAGGCCATGCGCACCCTGCTTTGGGCTGGGTTGGGGCATTGGAAATTAGTAATCTAAGGGGGCTAGATTTAAAATATGGACCCATTTAATATTGGCTCAGGCTTGGATTTAGTGATAGAAAGCCTTGGCCTGGCTGTATATGCTTGAATGAGAACTGCTTGTAGTTTAGTGATTGATTTGCCCCTAGAATACCCAAACATATGATAAAAAGCCCGTCTTGCAGGCATGAATATTTGTCCAAATGAGTAGGCTCGAGCCTGCCATGTTTTAGGCAGGCCGGACTCATGGCGAGACACAGCTTGTGTGAGGGTTAGGCTAGATACAAGCCCGTGTTTCTTAATATAAGATCCCTACACTTAAGCATTCATCCTACTTAGATACTAGGGCTGCACAAAAAATCCAGTATCATCGCAAAACCGAACCGAACCGACCGAACGGGGCGGTTCGGATCGGTTTATATTGGATCGGTTCGGTTAATGGTTTGAAAATTATAAGAACCGCTTACATCGGTCGGTTATTGATTTGAGCTCACGGTTAACCGCTGAAACCGAACCGACCGTATGCAGTAATTTAATATTACTTTTTTACTATTTTAGCTTTAGGGTTTCGATTTTGACTACTTTCAAAATTACATTCCACAACTCTATTCTTACATGAACTCAACTGTCAACATTGCCTCAGTGCATCTCCTCGAATCTCTCAAATGCTTTTTGATACTTCATTGCAGATGGAGGGATTACTGTACAGGCTGTTTTTCTTCCATCATAATTCCTACATCGTTTCAATAAAGTTTTTATCAGAAGATTGCACTCTTAAGAATGCTATAAAAGCCACTAGAGCCTAGCCTTTTGATAGTTGGTTTTTGTCTCACCTAACCAATGTGTTAAGAAACCTTAATTTTTGAAAAATATAGTGAGTTTTGATACAGATGCCGTTTGTGTGTGACTTTTCTTGACATGAACTATTATTTTATTGTAATTTCAAATGGTATGATGTGAAATGAATATTTCACTGTAAGCTAATTAATGCTCTTTTTTTTTTTTTTTTCTTTTTTTTTTTTTTTTGCTTGCGTTTAGTCCAAACTCTATTTTTGGAGTGGAATTATTTTTTATATGCGTTTAGCCCAGTTTGAAATGTTGGGTTTTTATGTTTGCACTAAACATTGGAATAAATGCAAAGGACGGGGTATCATCATTTTGAAATTTTCAAATTTGATTTTCAAAATAAATAAATAAAAAACAACGGTTTAACCGACCGAACCGTTTGGTTTGGTTTGGTTTGGTTTACACCCTCTCCATCGGTCGGATCGGATCAGTTAATTAAAAACCGACAGGTTCGATTTAGTTGTTGATTTTAGTATTAAACCGATCCGAACAGCCCATGTGCAGCCCTATTAGATACCCTTTCTCCTCTTTAATTTCTAAGGGTGTGTTTGAACAATGTGTTTTGTAGTGGAATTTTCAACTGCCTTCTTTCTTTGCATTTGGTGCAACGATGATTCAAGGGAGAAAATCTCCTCTTCTTTTTTTTTTTTTTTTTTTTTGGTACACGCTCGAGGGAATCTGATTTTTCAACCATCTGAGGTCAGATTTTAGTGCCGTAGATGGTGCACAAATTTCTTCTCAGCCTCTTCTGCGCATGTTCGGAAATTTATATTTTCCATCCTTCCACAAAAGAACTTGTCAGTGTCGGCACGGAAAATTGCATTGACGTTAAACTTTTTTTTCTCACAAAAACGCATTCCCACGCTAAAGTGGGACCGCTTATAAAAATTCAAGCCGTTCAAAATAAAGAACCTATAAGTATACGGGTTATCTTTAAACCGTACCTCAATCGAAGTTGGTCCTGCCCTTATATTGACTATTTGATGAATTGCTTGATAATGAGTATGCTGAGGTTGTGTTAATCAGGTTTTTAACCAAATGGGGTGTGGCTACCTCCCATTAAGACACAAATAGGTGAAGTTGTTCTTTTTTTTTTTTTTTTTTTTTTTATCTGAAGGGCCGGATTTTAAAAGTTTGGGCCCACTATGGTGTTCCACTCCTTCATCCCATGAAGTTTCCAAGTCAGAGCCTCACAGGATTACAGGATCCAGGCTCCCTGTATTAATTCGCTCCTTCTCTGTATCTGCATCTCTCTCTCATTGTGCTGGAAAAGAAGGCCGTGTGGTCCTTGTGCTAGTAAAGGTTGAGGAGGAGGTAGGTGTTGACCACATCGCCTCATTCTCTGCAAACCGATGCTCTCTTTCTTCCTCTTTGACCAGCTGAAGCTTTAAATAGTATAAACAGTACATTTCTAAAAGTCCAAGTCGAATGCGCGTGTGACAATGCAGAGCAAAATAACCCCATGTAACAACGCGTGCGAAAACTCAAACAACAGCCCAGTCCAAGTCGAATCCTTTAATAAAAAGAGGATGAAGTACAGAACTTAATGAACAGCACCTTCTCAATGACATCCTCTCCCCCATGTCACACTCCTTGATTGGTCCAAACATGAAACTGGATCCCTGAAAAGGTCTTGCAAAGCAAGCTTCATTTACAGGTGAACCCACTTTACACAATTTTGAATCCTGATAAAATTCCCTTCCTTCTAACATTTTTTTCTTCTTTTGTTTAGTATCAGGGGTGATAAAGCAAACTGGTATTGGCAGCTCATCCCATGCCTTCTCCATGCTTTTCTCATAGTAAGAATAAGATGGGAGAGGTCACTTGTGTAGCAAACGCAGTAGCACTGGACATTGAAGGCTTCAAGGACTGTTTTAGCCACCATGTTGTGATCTAGGGCATACGAGAAGAAATCAATCACGTACAAGAAGAACACAGAGATTTACGTGGTTCGGCTTTTGGCCTACGTCCACAGAAATACGGAAGAAATCACTATGCAATCAGAAGAGGTATTGTACATCCTAAAGACTCTAAATATCTATTTCTAATATCAGCCCCAAATCCTGTTACACCCGAACCCTACTTCTAATCACAGTACAACTTAGGCAATCCAAGGGCCCAGTTAACCAAGACTTACTAATTTTTATTGAGCCATACAAATTAACAAATCTCCACCTTGGCAAACATTGAAGCTAATCCTCATGCACAAAGCACGTCTTACTGTCTCCACCTGCCCGTGAGGGCACTCAGGTATTGATCACGTTGATCAAGTCCAAGTAATGCTTGAACTTGACTGCTGGAATAGTCTTCGTCATCATGTTTGCTGAATTTAGCGCCCTCGCAATCTTAATCATTGCAATAGCACCCTCGGCGATGATATCTCGAATGAAGTGTGCCCTAACATCAATGTGTTTGGTCTTTTCATGATACTTAGGATTGTGTGTCAGATCGATCGCACTCTGACTGTCACTGAAAACAGTAGTCAACTTCTATTCCAATCCTAGATCTCCAACAAAGCCTGTCAGCCAAATAACTTCCTTCACCGCCTTTGTAGCTGTCATATATTCTGCTTCAGTGGTAAACAAGACAGCTTTGGATTTCAATGCTGCCTTCCAACAAATGGCACCGTTAGCAAAAGTGACGACATAATCTGTCAAGGACCTTCTTCTATCTAAATCTCCAGCAAAATCTGAATCAACATATCCAATAACACTTCCAGAAGTGTTGTTGCTTCTATCATATATTATCCCAACATCAGTAGTACCTTTCAAGTAATGAAGTATCCATTTCATTGCTTGCCAATTGGCCTTTCCGGGGTTATCCATGTATCTGCTAACTACACTAACTGCGTGAGAAAGATCTTGCTTCATGCAAACCGTACCATGGCATATATGATACTTCCAACTGCACTAGCATAAGAAATACGAGACATGTGCTCTACCTCTTCCTCAGTTTGTGGTGATAAAGCAGCAGAAAGTTTGAGATGGTCTGCCAATGGAGTGTTCACAGGTTTCGAACGTTGCATACCAAAGCACTCCAGAACCTTCTCAAGGTACCCCTTCTGTGACAAAGACAATTTGCCCTATTTCCGGTCCCTTCGAACCTCTATTCCAAGAATTTTCTTTGCAGCACCTAAGTCCTTCATCTCAAATTCACCATTTAACTGAGCTTTTAACCTTTGATCTCAGACATGTCCTTTGCAGCAATCAACATGTCATCAATATATAACAGCAAATAAATATACGAGCCATTTGAGTGCTTCTTGTGATAGACACAACTGTCGTATGCACTCCTGTAATAGCCGTTTCCAACCATAAGGGTATCGAAACGCTTGTACCACTGCCTAAGAGACAGCTTCAGGCCATACAACGATTTCTTCACCAAACATTCGTGGTCTTCCTTTTCATGAATTTCAAACCCCTCTGGTTGATGCATATAAATTTGTTCATCTAGCTCACCATGTAAAAATGTTGTCTTGACATTAAGCTGCTCTAGCTCTAAATTCAATTTAGCAACCATAGCAAGTAGCACTTGGATAGAACTATGCTTCACCATAGGAGAGAACACTTCATTGAAGTCAACACCCTCCCTCTGAGTATAACCTTTTGCAACCAGTCGTGCTTTGAACCTAGCATCTTCCACCCTGGAGTTCCTTCCTTTTTCTTGAAGACCCATTTGCAACCAACAATATTTTGGCCTTTCGGAGGTTTCACCAGCTTTCAAGTTTGATTCTTGTGAAGAAATTCAATCTTCTCACCCATGGTAACAGCCTATCTCGCTGATTCTTTGCTAGTGACGGCATCTCGATATGTAACCGGCTCTGACTCAATACTCTCAGCTGTATTAAGAGTGTAGGCAACAATATCTTCATACCCGTATCTCTGATGTTGCATAATCTGCCTCCTCTCTCTATCCTTGGTAAGCATGTAATTATTTGGAACTATAGTTTCCTCGTTTGAACTTTGCATCTCCTCTACATCCTGTCGAACTCGGATATCTGCTTGCACATTATACTGTAAGTTTTCTGAAGCTTCCTTCTCAAGCTCCACCTGTTTACTGACACCGTTTTTATTCTACACCTTTTTACTGACATCATTTTCTTTTCTAGTATCATGGCACTCCTTTGGTTTGAACATAGCAGACTCATCAAATGTCACATCTCTGCTTATAATGCATTTAGGAGATTTCTCATCTAGGCACCACAACCTATATCCTTTCACACCATCTGCATATCCTAGAAATATGCACTTTATTTCCCTTGGTTCAAGCTTTCCATCATTCACATGAGCATATGTAGGACAACCAAATATCCGCAAGTTGGTGTAATCAGCAGGAGATCCAGACCATACTTCTACATGAGTTTTACATTCTATAGCTATTGATGGAGACCAGTTAATCAGGACTTACTAATTTCTATTAAGCCATACAAATTAACACAGCAGAGCCCAATTCATGATGATGGAGAAGAAGCCCATATGGCAGAGGTCACTTGTACAACAGACATAGTAGCAGCGGACGTAGAAGGTCGCGAGGACTGTGTTAGCCACATTTCTTCCTCTATTTTTGATGATGATGAAAAGGAAGCCCATCTCTCTTTTAAGAGGGAGGATCTTAATCCAAATTGGGTATCTTGAATCAAACAAAAGAATCTCCTTGAGCCAAAAATATTAAAAGCATCATCTGCTAGCAAATCATACTCAATTCACTGAGTCCCTTTCTGGCTTCATAAACATAACCCAATGCATACGATCCACAATTCATCTCGATAGGCCCATTTTACTACAAAAAGAGAAAAGGCCAACTAAGAGCTATGGAAGAGCACAAATTACTAGAGATGCCTACAAGGCATTTGCTCAATGAAACCTGAGGAGTTGGCCACTATTAAAAGGTTAGAGGAGAGAGCCTGGAATTACAGGTAATAGCACTTGTGTAGGACCTTACACTCCATTGAGCTACCGCAACTCCTCGCGAAACGCAGGTAATAGCACTTGTATAGGACCTTACACTCCATTGAGCTACCACAACTCCTCACAAAATGCGTGTCCCGTAACTCGAACATCCAACGTACCAATCTCTGATAGGACTTGTAGGATCTTAATCCCCATTGAGCCACCACTTTTCCCAAAATTAATTGGTGATAGGAAACGGCATAACAATAGTTTTATAGTGAAGGCGAGAGCTCAACCACAATTATGACCGCTCAAGAGCGAGGTGGGCGTTGATCTAAACAACTTGACAGCGATTCTTTTGTAGAAATGATGGTACTTGATGGTTGCTTCATGATTGAATTATTTTGCCGTTGTTGGAAAATCAGATACCATTTTTCATTCTCCAACGTTTATCTGGTCTGATAGATGCTTCCAGCTCATCTCCTACTTTGGTAGAGAGTGCTCTATATTTTCTCGGTGGTCTTGAGCATTTGAAGGTAATAATAGCTAGAATCAATGATTCCAAAATCCGCCAGCTGCTTCATTGACTACATGCAAGTTACGTTCTCTTCCCCAATGAATGTAAAGATCCAATGCAAGTCAGAAGGATCCCCTGTGCATCCAAAACTCGAAGAGGTTGGAATTACGTTTAAAAAGAGGGATGTCGACGAGAGTGATTTTTTGGACATAAAGTTTGAGAAGGGAGTGATTGAAATCCCCAGTATAGAGATTTGGGACAAGACACAGATAAAATTTCTCAACTTCATCGCATTTGAACAATGTTATTGTCACATCCCGGTCCCGAATCACCCTGGCCTAGGGTAATTCCCGAGGTGAAACACACATACTCCCGTGTGATTGTACCTGTCGCGAGTCAAATACAAGCACACGAAGGAGAAGTCTATTCCACTCATGAGTCGAACTCACTGGTAACTATCAATAACAGTTCATATAGCGGAAGCTTATATCAAATGATCATCATAACCCTGTACAATCCCATATATATAACATAACATTCAAGTTTAAACAAAAGAATTATACAATGTTTATATCAAAGAAGGTTTTATACATCATTATCCAAAATACATAACAAAATGAATTAAAGAAAGTGTGACCCAACAAAAACACTAGTCACACATCTACTATGCTCTCAAAATATATTGACGCTCTCAGAACCGAGGAGTCTCTACATGGGCCCTACTCCGGGCCACTCCTCTAGTCCCGAAGGTACCTCCTGGGTAACCTTTTCTCCCTCCGCGGTCTCTGCTGGACCGTGAGCTGCGTCTGTGCCTGTGACACCAAGAGTAGTATCTCAATACAACGATTAGCAAGCATAAACAGTAATCAGGAATACAGTGAAGTTTTTAAGGACAATAGCTGCATGAGAAAAATAATAAGACGAGTAAAAGAGAAATTAAATAATCCATTTCACTAAGTAAATCCTTTTTAAAATCATTAAGGAAAATACAATACAAGAATTGGCAACTACATAAAACTCATCCTCTCATTGAGAGCAAATCGTGTTGGGATGTCACTAGGGGTCCGGCCAAAGATCCTCCTAGCTACCCGGGTCCTGGAGTTCCGGTGCTCCAGTCTGTCAACTGCGCAGCGACGTTCAATAGTAAACCAAGACTTAACCCCGTCGAGTACCGTCCGGTCGAAGCTAAGTAGTGCCGACTTATTCAAATCAAATTTCGTTTGCAATTCAAATCGAGTGACTATTCAATTATTTGGATACACCCAATGGTGTTATCCATATCAATATCACATAATGTATAACAAATGAAGAGCATTATATATATGACAATTTATCGAAAATTGATGTAAATACAATTCTCGTTTTCAATACTTAAAGCAATTATTTGACGACTATAACAATTGATATTAAGTTATTATTCATATAATCTATTGTCATCCAATACAAGATTAATTTATAAAATCAACATGTTACTGTTTTCTTCGTGTCACTTACGATGATCTCATGTTGAATCTCTAAATTAATCTTCATGGCTTAACAATAGGTTAATGATTTCCTTTGGGCTTAATTAGTAGGGTTATGGTTCCAATACTAAGACATAATGAAACCTAAGTTCCTATAGTAAGGGGGTGTACATCTTAATTATCCATTTGGGAGTGATTAGGAGGGTTAGTTATAGACTAGGAGTGATAATGCACCTTTATTGAGCCGTAAAGAGGCCCAACAGACTGGTTTAGGCAGTTCTACTGGTAGAACTGCCGGTAGAAGCAGCTCTACCGGTAGAACTACCGGTTTAGGCATCTCTACCGGTAGAACTTCCGGTAGAAGCAGCTCTACCGGTAGAACTACCGATTTAAGCAGTTGGATTTCCTTATCTAGGCTCTCTGCCAGATTTTTAACTGTTTCTACCGGTAGAACTAAGGGTTCACAGTTTCTTCAACTCTCTGTCAGATTTCGAGCCACTTCTACCGGTAGAGCTTCCGGTAGAAGTTCTCGAGTTCAATTTTCTTCTTCTCTTCTATTTTAATCCTTGCCAAATGAGCCTCCTTGCTCTCCACAACACATACACAATAATTCCATACTTCCCAAAACAACCACATGAAGAAATCCAACTCATTTGTCTTCTATCAACATAAAAAAACCCAAACTTATGGAGAAGAAAGAGGAATACTTGCATCAATGAAAATGTACAAAATGCACACCCAATTTATGTTTATACTTGCCTCAAAGAAGAGCTTATAACTTCTCACACACTTGGTTAGAAGAAAGACCCAAAAGCCCCAATGCTCAAACCCTAATCATCATAAACACATGAAAACTTGATGAGGATGCAATGCATGTATGAGAATGGGTTGCTTTACCTCTAAGATACTCAAATCATGATCAAAGGGGGTTTTGCTACTCACCTTTAGTAGGGATTTCGAATTTGAAAGGGAATAGAGAGAGTTGGAGGATGCCTCTTGTCACAAGATGAAGAAGAAATGGAGAAGATGAAGATGATGATTCACCCTAAGTTCTCAAAGCACATGCAATAGTTCTTGAAGGATTGAATGAGGAGAGTGAGCAGAGGAGAAATGGTATGGAGAGTTGCAGAGACAAGGAAGTGGAATGAAATGAATGAAAAGGAAAGAGGGTTCATGTCTTATATATGAAATGAGAATGAACGTTTTGCAAATCAACCCATTGGTTAAGAACATTTCCAAATCAAGTCAATTGAGAGTCCACTTTCTCAATGAGTGGTCAAATGAGGTCAAGTCTATTATGAAAGTTGATAGGGTCGACAAAATACACGTGTTAGTGGCAAAATGACGTGCAAATGATGTACTTTATGAAAATCGAGAATTACGAAAAAGCTCTTAATTACATTAAACCGAGTCAATCGGTGTCAACTCATCTATTTAGGGTTCAAAACTCACCCAACTCAATCAAATGCATTAATCAATACTAATTCATCATAATTAGGAGTCAAGCATAATTAATTTGACTAATATTCAATTAATTAGCAATAATCAAGATTAATTAAGTTTGGGATGTAACAGTTATCTCCGCTGCAATAAATACATTACAGCATACACCTTTTTCATGGATTTGCTCGTCAACACCTCCAGGAATGATGAGATTCTGTTAGAAAGAGATTATTGAAGATGGCTTAGGCAATGAGGAACTTGTAGCTGCTCACTTCAACAATGTGGCAAAAGAGGTCATCATATTCGATGGCCATTTCTATTTGTCAGATGTTGGTGAGAAAATCAATTAGAGTACAGTGACAGGACTTGGCCGAAATTGAAAGCGTCCTTGGTAATGATTACTTTAAAAATCCATGGGCAATCATATCGTTTATTGCAGCACTTCTCCTCCTACTGCTTACTGTGGCACGGACTTTCTTCACCTCATTTCCCAAATTTGCCCAAGAAAGTTAGATTTCCCATGTTTTTCTTATGGTTTTTAGGGATGTCAAAATGCCACACAATTCATTAACACGATAAGAACCAAATGATATTAACAGATTCAGGTGGGTTCTTAATGGATTCGGGCCGTTAACGGGTCAAACCCGTTAACACGTTAAGTTAACGAGTAATGTACAAATTAAACCAGTAACCCTTTAATTTTTTTTAGTCTCTAAGTGTAGTTAGAATTAATTTATATTCATTAAAAAATTTAAATTTAAATTTTTATAGTGACGCTTTAGGCGGGATCCACTCGAGATCCTCACTTACAGTTTCGTGTGCTTATATATTTTTCTTCTTACATATTTTTTATGGATTTTCTTTTAATTTTTGAAATAACTTAATTATTGAACGGGTTAACAGGTTGGGTTGTGTAATCTGTTAAATTAACGGGTTGTGTTCAGGTTGGATTTTTTGACCGGTTAAGTTAAGGGGTCGTATAAGGGTTGAGATGATTTTAACACGAATTCGTTAACCCGTAAGTTTAGGAGTGTAAATATGGGCAAGTGGCCCAAGCCCAGCACGGGCCCGACACGGAAAAATTGTGCCTAGGCCGTGTCTGGGCCCATTGACTTGGTCAACGAGCCGGCACGGCCTGGCCCAACAGTCCCCACTAGGCCATGCTGGGCCAGGGTTGCCAGGCCCGAGACACGGCCCGGCCCGTCTGTGCACAAGTCTAGGCAAGTTATATTCATCATTGGGCCTGATCTGGCCTAGATTTGGATCTGACAAGTCCTTCATTATAAATGCAAATCGATCTGGACCTTCAAAGCGCATAGGCAAATGGGAGAATAGCAATGTTCTATCATGGATCCTTCAGAATAGGCCATTCAAAAGATGGACGGTCAGGATATCACAATCATATAGCAACCTTTAGAAAGAAATGCCAAGAAGGCAAGAATGCTGAATTCTAGATGAGCTCCACTATCATGTGATGGGCCTGGATGATGAGCTGCTGCTCTTCAAATATCATCTCATTTGACAAATTCACAATAGGAGACAAAACAATTCAATGTGATCCACTGAGTGCAGCCCATCCATAGTAATGACCATGTGAATTTTACTGATCACATCATGTGGGTGAAAAAAGAAAACAAAAAAAAAGGAGGAAGAAAAGCCCAAGTCCAAGTCCAAGTGAAGTCCAACTTAAAAATAAATGAGTGGGCTGCCCAGGGGCAGCACGACACAACCAAGGCCGTGCTGGGCTAACCCTCATAGCAATGGGCACGGCACGGCCCGTCAAAGTTTGAAGGGTCGTGCCAGCCCAACCAGGGCACTACGGGGCCCGCCTTGCGTGGGCTGTGCCGTGCCAGATTTTCATGCCTACCCATAACCCAAATTCGTTAACACGATAAAATTGATAGCTCTACTGGTATTAATGTATTGTATTTTATTTTTACAGGTTGCTCCTTTCTTGTAATACAACTAGTGCATGCTTCGAATTTGCATGTCGCCGTTTGTCAGATTCTCTCTGTGCTCAAAGTGACTCTGTAATATGAATATTGTGAAAATATAGATGAGTGATTGATTACGCCTGGTTAGGGGATGAAGAAAGGTACTCAAATAAAATCCTTACATGTTGGGTTCATTTTGTGAGGACGCAAATCATTCAAAAGATGTTCCCAACCATGTGTTGACTAGAACATTCAGTGGGTTTGAGTCTCTCTCTTCCCAAGTTTTTCCTTTTTTTTTTTTTAATTCTTGAAAGGAACACCGTCCTCGTCCATTCTATTCACGGGCCATCAATGATGAGGTCAATCATATCAATAGTTTGGACAATTAAGTCACAGGACCCACTTCAAGGCTTTGATATTGAGGTCAAGTATGTAACTATGAGTAATCCCATAATTTAACAAGAGCTGAGCAACTTGGTACATATCAGTCCGTAGCTCACATATTGATCCAATCATGAGAACAAAAAATTTTGCAGAATCCATGCGATGTCCCATAAATCCTGGTCCTAATTCTCGTCCTGGTTCTGACGCAGTCAGCGAATGCATATATCCAAGAGTTGCATGCATTTTAACTACCAGTATATATATATATATATAGGGGTCTTCATGTGCATCCATCCCTCACCATTTTTGGTGAGGGACACCCATTTTGGATGTGTTTCAAGTACAAGAGAAGTACAAGAGGGGTTCTTTGTACCTCCCTCTTGTACTTGAAACACCTCCAAAAGGGGTGTCCCTCACCAAAAATGGTGAGGGATGGATGCATATGAATATCCCCCATATATATATATATATATATATATATATATATTACATCAAAAATCTGAAGTGAGTTTCTTGGATCAGTGGAGGAACCCAAAACCTGTGATCATCATTTCATGAAAATTGCAAAGTTTTTGTCTGATATTTAACAAATGTATGGTTGATTTCCTATGTAGCAGCCAGACTTGATAGAGCAATAGTTAACCACCATTGGTTGGCTCAATATCCAAACCCTTTACTTCTTCACCTTCCTAGAATCTCCTCTGACCATAGTCCTATCCTTCTAGACTACCAAAACCAAGCCCAATTCTGCAATGCTCCCTTCAAACTTGAAAATAAATGGTTGCTGCATTCTTCTTTCCTTGAGGTAGTCAAAACCAGTTGGGAATCTCCAAAGATTGGCAATCCTCAATACATTCTAGCTCAAAAATTGAAGGCTCTGAAAATCTCCCTCAAGCAGTGGAGTAAGTCTACCTTCGGCAGTATTCATCAGAACATCCTTGCAGCTGAAAATCGAGTGTACCAATGCCAAATCCAGCTAGACTCTTCCCCCTCGGAGCTCTCTCATGCAAATCTCCTCTCAGCAAAATCAGTTTTCCATGAGGCACTCAGAGCCGAAGAGATTCATTGGAAGCAACGATCTAGAATAGCTTGGCTGAAAGAGGGAGATCACAATACAAAATTTTTTCACCAATCAGCTAGAGCCGGAAGTTCTTTCAACAACATCAACCATATCTCAGTTAATGGAAGAATTACTGACGATCCAGTCACTATCCAAGCAATGGCAGTTGATTATTTCTCAAATTTGTTCAAGCCCCATGTCAGCCACCACAGTCCTTCACTGTTTCAGGTTGATAGCCCTAAAGTTTCGGACCTCCAAAACTCTATGTTAATTACAATTCCATCTGTGGAAGAAATCAAAGAAGCGGTCTACGGTCTCAAGAAACAAAGCAGCCCAGGTCCAGATGGTTTTAATGGAGTCTTCTTCACCTCTGCTTGGAGTATAATAGGTACCACTGTTTCTAAAGCGGTTCAGCATTTCTTCCATTCCAAGAAACTTCTCAGAGCTTCAAACACTTTCTTCCTGGCCCTCATTCCAAAAAATAAATCCCCTTCCAATTTTTCAGATTTCAGACCCATAAGCCTGCTGAATTTCACCTACAAGATTATTCCAAAATTCTTGCCTGCGGACTTGCCAAAATTCTTCCTAATTTGATTTCTTACCATCAAGCTGCTTTCATCAAAGGAAGGAACCCTCATCAGCATTCGGCCTTGGCTTTTGAGCTTTATCAGAAGTTGAACTCTAAGCAATCTAAAAGGAGCATCTGCCTAAAGCTGGATATCACTAAAGCTTTCGACAAATTAAACTGGTCTTTTCTTTTCTCAGCCCTGCACTTCTTCAATTTCTCTGAGACTTGGATAAACCTTATAAAAGAATGTGTTTGTACTTCGAATTGCTCGGTGTTAGTCGACCGCTCCCCCCATGGCTTCTTCAGCTCTTCCTGCGGTCTAAGACAAGGAGATCCTCTATCACCCTATCTCTTCATTCTGGCAGAAGAGATATTGAGTCTTCACCTGCATAATCTCCTTACTCAAGGCATTTTTCGCAGAATTTCATCAGTCCCCTTAAACCCTTGTCATCTATTATTTACAGATGATATTCTAATCTTCATGAAGGATGAAACCTCCAGCATTCTAGTCCTGCAAGACCTGCTAGAGACCTACCAAGAAGAAGCTGGCTAGTTCTTCAATCTCCATAAGAGCCGCCTTCAAATAGGTAAATGTGGCACAAGAAGAAAAAACAGAATCAGCTCAATTCTGGGGATCACTGAATCTTCCACCAAGCTCAAATTCTTGGGAATTCCTATATGCTTTGGTACACCAAAGAGACGCCATTTCATCTCTCTCATGGACTCAGTTATTGCTAAGCTTAGTGCTTTGAAAGCAAAATCTCTTTCCT
The DNA here is from genome assembly GCA_028538565.1 of Umbellularia californica. NCBI lineage: Eukaryota > Viridiplantae > Streptophyta > Magnoliopsida > Laurales > Lauraceae > Umbellularia > Umbellularia californica. The sequence continues at coordinate 71,678,456 of JAPQWN010000007.1, read as the reverse complement.
TTGTTGGCCGCCTAATCTTGATCAAGCATGTGATCTCTAGCATGCCTATCCATTTAGCAGCCACCTTGCCTCTTCCAGCTTCGATCTGTAACGATCTTGAGAGATTGATGAGGCAATTCCTTTGGTCAGGTCAGGCTTCTCACTCCAAGCTTAATTATATTAATTGGGCTACAATTACTCTTCCAAAGGCTGAGGGAGGTCTGGGCATTAGAAGAATAGCTGAAGTTAACTCAGCTTCTTTTGTCAAGCTCAGTTGGCACGCGACTACTGCTTCTTCCCTTTGGTCAATTTGGTTCAAGGACAGATACTTCAAGTATAGGTCAATCTGGCATCCTTTTAACTCCACCTATGGTTCTTGCATTTGGAAAAGAGTGAGACGCCTAGCTCCTTTGCTCAAAGATTGTAGTTCTTGGATCTTTGGTGATGGTCAAGTTATCAACCTCTGGCTAGACCCTTGGAATGGAGAACAGGCTTTCTTTGACAAATTCCCTCATCTTCACTTCCCTCACGATCAACCTCTTAGCTCTATTCTTCAATCAGGAGCCTGGTCAATCCGTGAATGTCTCCAGCCTGAGGTACATAACAAACTTTCCAGCCAGCTCTCCCCCCCAGAACAGAAGGCAGAGATTCACTCAGGTGGAGAGACTCACCTAATGGTCGGTTATCTCTGAAATCAGCTTGGAACCTAGTTAGGCACAGAGCCGACGATCTTCCATGGACTAAGTTAATTTGGAACAGCATTTCCTCTCCGAAATCCAAGTGCTTTGGATGGCGACTGATGCACAATAAAACTCCTACAGAATCCCTATTGAAACGACTTGGTTTTGCAATTCCCTCTTATTGCAGTGGCTGTCATCTTGATGAAGAAACAGTCCCCCATTTGTTCTTCTCTTGCACCCGCGCTAGATCCTTATGGTTTTGGTTGTTTTCAGTGGCCGGTCTGAGGCATCCCATCCCATTCTCTGCAACAGGCATTTGGTCTCTTCTTTCACAAGGCAATGACATAACAGGCAGCTTTTATATGGCAGCAGTCTTTATAGAAGTAATTCATGCAATTTGGAAGGCTAGAAACAACTCAATCTTTGAAGCTCAAAGACCCACTCTTAATAGTATCATTTCACAGTTGCAGGTGGACATCTCCATCACGTTGAAGAAGACCAGTAAGTCTTTCTACAGTCCTCAGCTTCAATCAATTTGTAATTACCTGATAGTCCCAATGTAGTGCTCAATGTAGTGCTTTTTTTGCCCTGTTTTAGCTCCCCTGTTCGAGCTCTCTCTGCTTTTGGGGATCTATCTTGATCCTTGTAAATTCCTTTCTCTGTATCTCTTTCTTCTTCTTAATACATTTACCCTTAAAGCAAAAAAAAAAAAATGGTTGATATGTACCTATTATTTAATTTCAGTATTTTATATTTTATTAGAATTTTTTATTTAGTAATTAATTTTATTAGGATTTTTAATTGTATTTAAAATAGTGTTGTCCAGATTATATGTAAATATACTTTATGTATGTGGAAGATTAGAGAGATAGTGGGTTAGTGGAGTAGTGGTTAGTGGTAGAGTTAATTTAACAGTAATGAAATATCTATAAATATTTATAGATGTTGTATGGTTGAAAATATGAATGAAGAACAATTTAAGGCCTTGCTTTTGTTTTAGGAGTTGTGGTTCTCCTCGAATTGGGCCTTTGGAGGTCTTTGTCCCCTCTGAAATGGACTCTTTCTTTTCCATTCTAATTTTCTATTTTATTATGTAAAAGGGTACGTAATCGGTTTTGCAATTATCTCGGACTCTAGTATGTGGAGGTGAGCCCAGGAGCTCTGCATCTCAAACCAGCCCTGTAGTTTCAGAACTTAATACAAATCAAGCCATTCTCTTCTTTTTACAGTTTTTACTCCATTTCAATTACAAGTAAACGGGAAAGCATCCGTCAATGTGTCCCAATGCCTCTTACATCGATTGAAAACTGGAAGGACATGTAGGAAGGGAAGAATATTTCAGGAGGTGGGGTCAAGTTTGTTATGTAATTGTGGGGGTGAATGTGGGTGCATCTCTCTTGTACTTTTTTCTTCTTTTTGTATTGTTTTTTTCTCTTTCAATGAAATCTCTTGTTATCGACTCAAAAAAACTAAAAAAAAAAACTTCTACAAGGAACAAGAATAGGATGTAAAGAAAGGAAGATTGGGTCATTTTGAAGACGGAAAATGTTTGTGTTATTGCACAAAAGGGTGTTTTAGTCTCTACCCAACCAACTTTTTCTAATTTTTTATATGAACGCATCATTGGTAAAAAAAAAATTTATAATAGGATTGAAGTCTAAGGACCCTTGTACGGTCAAAATCTCCAATTTCATTATCGGTGCATTTGTTCACCTAGAGGATTTCACTATTGATGGGTTTCCATTACTGTGAGCAAGATGAATCTTGCCCGGGACAAAACGATAGTGTTATCATTAAGAGAATTTCTCAATTTTCTGCTTTAACATGGGACCCCCAATGTCATAGGAAATTTTACTACTATTTTAGATTGGCCCTTAAAGGCAAAATCCCCGATTCCGCCCAGCTTGAATCCTACATTCTTACTCCTTGTAGGAAATTGAAATATTTTCTATCAAGGAAAATCAGTTGATTTCTTCCTTTCTTATGTCGCATCAAACAACTTTTCCTCTCTATGCAGATCCTTCCACACACAAATGCACCGGATCTGAACAGAATGACACGATAACACAGGAACCAAAAGGGTGCCATTCCAGACCAAGTTTAATAAATCTGCATAGACCAAGTTTAATAAATCTGGATAAGGCCAATCCTCAATTAGCTGCATCATATATTAGTGTTAGTAGGATCATTTAGTTTGCACTACCCTCATCATCTCTCGTTCACCCCATCTATCAAGTAGTAAAATCCACCAGATCTAGATTTATAAAGAACTGGTACAATTCCAGACTGAACATACTCTAAATAGATCTGAAATCTAACCAATTTTCTGCATTCATTAATCATTTAGATTGGTCACCTATTAGGTATCTGTCACTCTCATTTGATCATCAATACTTGAGGATTTGGACAAACTTGGATTTGTAGAGATTAGAAGAAAAACTTGGAGTGAAAATTAAGGATGCATTAAATAGGTAGACACTGGCACAACAACAGCGGAATGAGTCCTCATTGTTGGAATCAAAGAGCAGATTACCCTGAACTCAGCAGCTCACTTCACTTGAATCATCAGAGGCTTGGTAGGGCATCATTTGGTTGAAGTTGAATCATCTCAAACAAGATTCTCTCTCCGACGGAAGGACCCCACATCCAATGGCCACCATATTGTTATGTATGATGGTAATAAGCTCACATAAGGTATCAATTGTGCCTATTTGTATTCTTTTGTGCTAGAATTAGGCATGGCTGAATACAAATGTCTCTATTCTGCCTATTATGTGGTTATTTAAAAAGCAACTCATCATGCTGGGATTCTCCATTTCTCCCCCACCACTCATTTTCACTCCTTTCTCTTTCTTCATGACTTAAATTCTTCCAACTGTAATATTAATTTACAGGTAGTTGGTCACAGGCTTTCCATTGAAATTTATAATAATGTTGAGTATTTATGTCCTACTTTAAATGAGATCCGTTGATATTAATTAACTATCATATCCCATAAGAATCGGTGGGTGGCCTGTGTTAGTCATCTCCTTTTCAAATTTCCAAAAGCATGCGATTACCCTTTGAATAAGAATTATGATTAGGTGTTCATTTGGAAGGGTAAAGAAAGTGAGGATGTGTTTAATTTCTCTATTGGAAAATGATATAAACTAGTCTTATTCATTGCCCATTGCTTCAGATTTCTACTATGCATTGACTGTCTATAAAATTCTTTAACATTGGGTTGGCTGCCAGGGCCTGTTTATATTCATGTTCCGTTTCCAAATTTGCATCTGAGTTTTTATTTTGAAAGGTTGTATCCCAATTTCTAGAGCCAATACCCAATTTTAGAAGATAATGTTTTGGGGGAGGTAAAACAGTAGGACTTGTTTGTTCTTACAATACTTGGGCCATCTGGGGAGAGTTCTATGTTGTAAGTTCTCACTATATAAAAGGAGGTTTGATGCATTAGTTATTAAACAAAAAAAAGTCAATATAATAATTTGATGATAATTATTTTTTATTTACTTTTTTTATGTGAGGAACTTGCATACAACTTGATCCGTCTAGTGTGAGATGAGTAAATCATCAATATTATCATCATCATCATCATCATGAAAACCTTGTCCCGACTATCTTGAAGAGATGAATAAATCATCTTTTCTTTTTCAGAAACGATTGTACTAAGACAAAAATAACATAAAGATGTAAGGAAATTTTTTATAATGTAATAAAAAGCTTAGAAATTGGGAGAATATGAAATACTCAAAAGGATCGCTTTTTGGTTTTTTGCAATTGTCCGAGGGAAGAGTCCAGTGGAATCTAAATTAGGTTATTATCAAATTGAGCCAAAAGTATAATGTTTCTAATATTCCTCTTTTTTAGACCAATTAAATAATAGATAAGGCTTACATCAATGTCAAGATAAGATGTGTATCAACTCAAGGATTCAAAATACAAAAAGACTAAGGACCCATTTGTGCAAGCACATTTGTGCATCATTCCCATCTTCAGTATGGTGCAATGGCATTTCATCAAGGAAAGCCAAAAGAAAATGCTGCTCTGTTGTGCCAGCGAGAAAGTCCAATTCCCATAGGGGAGGTAGGAATTAGGAACTTTATCTTCGCGGAAGATGAAATGCAATGATCTGTGTAAGGTCAATTTCATAGAGGGAAGTAAGGTGGGACGATCTTACCACTCAATGCAGTACTCACCCTTCTACTCCTGGCTGAAATCAGAATCACCTTCCTTCATAGAAATATCTGCTTAAGAAGAAAAAGATAGTGAAACTTGATCAGTTTGCCCGACCGAACTTTCTCTGCTGCTTAAATTAGAATCCAATCCCCTTTAATCAAATTTCAATTCCCTTTTTATATCATTCTAACCTGGATCTTTGGATCCCTTTTTGCCAAGGAATCAACCGTCGATCATGGAGATTGAGGTGCTCGTGCCTTTCTATCGTGGGACGGTTGCATCTTTCTGTTTCAGGTCTCCTTTTCGTCCTCCCTCCAGCTGTCGCCTGTTTCCCCACTCCCTGTGTTGGGCAATTTGGGTTATCCTATGTCCGCTTCGCAGTTCGGGCCGTAATCAGTTTGAACCTGGATCGATTTCGCAGGTTGGACTGACTCTGACCCAAGCCCTGATTGGTTTCACAGGTTGAGTTGGTTTTGACCCAGACATGACTCGAGATTTGGAGCTCCAGCACACTTTCTCTTCGCACACTAAGAAAAGGAAGAGAAAATGAGGATGGAGAAAAATGTGCAAAGCATACTCCCCATACTTTCTCATCCACACAGGCCAAAATAGCTTGGGGTGATTTTTGTATTTTTTTTTTTTTTCAAAGTTATACTCTCTCTCTTTCCCTCCTTTGTCATGATTTATTCTTTCTTTCACGACTTGGTTTCTCCAATGTGAAATGTTGTAAACTTGTTAAACTTGTTCACCTTCTGCTTGGGCTACCTTGGTGCATATCAAATTCTCGAGAGATTCGTTGTAAGGTTCTTTCAGAAAGTAAAACTTCCATTCACATGAGCTTTAATCGGATGGCTAGAAACATTGAATATAGTAGACTTTTGTAAAGTTAGTTCTTATCTATAGGCTATCTTCACTAATCTGGTGGGATCAGATGGCTGGCCAACCATGGAAGGCCATTCTCTGATAGGTGCAGTTGTCAAAATGTGTAGAGCCGTAGAGCAGCACCTCTAGCCACTAGCTTTTTGACTCCTGATCCTAACTTTTGTCGTATGCAACAGGTGTCTTTTAGTGGATGATACGATGAGAAATATTGGGACCCACAGCACATGAGCACCACATCAATGTGCGTCCGGATCCACCATGTATTTGTCTTACATAGTTCTTCAATTGGATTAGAACCCTACATTGGGGATTGAAAGTCTTAGCCAAGCAAAATTTATGTTGCCAAAATATATATATATATATATAAACAATATAACCTAATTTTTACTCCAATAGAAGTAAACCACACCATAAGATTGACCAAATTAAATCCCATTAAAAGATTGGCCAAATTATAAATAATGTGATTTAATACAATCTTATGCATTATTAATCCTATTTAATAACCATGCTATTCATCATATAGCCCTTCTTATGTGGGGCCCGAGTCCAATGGGAGTAAAATATGGGGAACTCTTGTATACAGGTAAGGGCATTTATGTTGAATGGGTCAATTTTCAAACAGGTGAGTCCCACTGTGGTGTTCGGGATTCCTGAAGTTAGAGGATAAGGACTTCATTAATGCAGTTAATGAAGAAATGCTATTCCTAACCAAGGGATGTTCTGGGTTGCAGATAGGGACATGAGTCTTCACAGGTAAAACAGAATATACACCAAGGGAATAATGAGTTGATAAACAATGATGATTGTATGGTGTACGTGTATGGTCCATCTGACGAGCCTTGCTGCTTAGTCTCGGCAGGGGTAAAACCACTGTCTAGTCCCACTGAATTATCTTCCTACTTAGTGACCCATATTGCATAAACTGAATTGAAAGATCGTAGCCGTCTAAGATCACTGGGGCAGTCCTACTGCATCTGCAGGAAAGGTTTGGTAGTGGTCACCCTGTAAATAATCCCATTGCTTGGATGACTAGAACTCTTTCTTAATCATTACCATGTACATACAATGAATGTAGACAGTTACTAAGAATGTGGACATTTCGGTTGCTGCTTTTTTTTTTTCCTTCATTCATTCATTTAGCTAATACGATGCACCCCATGAAAAGATAATAGTAGCAACAGTAGCACAGCTCTTCTGTAATTTTATTCACAGGAGCCAATAGTATTTTGTGGCTTATAAACATTATTTCCAGCATTGCCACTCATATCAGCTATAAAAACTTTGTACCAAGTGGTGTGAGGGTGGCATCCAATTAAATGAAGTGAATCAGGCCATCCAATGAATAAAACACAATGAGACCATTCAGTGATGGCCCTTACTAGGGATGTAAATAGGGATGCAAACAGGTCAAATTCAGGGTAGAATAAGTGTGGATTTCGACCCAAACTCAAATCCAACATAGAACATTTGTTGTATCTAGATCTGGTATCAACTTTTAAAAAAGTGGGATCTAATCCTAGATTCAAATAAAAAATAAGATGTAGAATGCAATAGTATAATTAGATAAAAGAGCTTAAAATAATATTTTTAAATATATAGATGGAAGATGTTCCTATGAGAGTATCTCTCACCTTACTATGAGAGATAGGGGTGGGACCCTCACATTTAAGTTGTTGGCATTGATATGATTCTGAGATATATTAAAAGATAAATGATTAAAATGGACTCACAAATAGAAATATAACTCAAGCCATCTACCTTTAAAACCTGTTTATATTTTTAATAAGTGAGCATAATTGTCCCGAATCCATATTCTCAGGTCAAAACATATTGAAATACACAGCTCTTGATTCAAATCTCCAAAGTACTACATTCATGGACAAGACCTTTTCAAATGCATATAAAGAAATCAAAACACTTCTTACGGTTCTTACTATATTTTTTTACAAACTTACCCTATAACTCTAATAATATGGCAAGTTGCTTGTACTATTTAACCTGTATAACTATTTATTCAAATGGATTTTTACTATAAGACAATTTTTATTATCTGATTTTATTAGTACAATAATTTTATTTAATTCCAAATAAAATAGACCTATCAAGATAAGACTTTTTCGAAAAAACAGAAGCTTTAGATGTTCCAAAGTAAGAGGCATTGCTTCTCATCCAAAGTGGGGTTTCATAGTATTATTGTGATTGTACTTGGGCAGCTTAGAGGCCCGACACAAAGATAGAGTAAGCGATTTATGAATCAAAGAGGACCTGGACTAATAGATTAGGCTAATTTAGCAATAAGAAATTTTACAATTCTAAAATTAAAAAATTAGAAAAGAAAACTGCCAAAAAATTAACCCCACTGTCTTTTTTTTTTTTTTCCCTACAACCCCCTGTTCTTTTACCCGTTATTACTGCTACCGTTATCTGTGACTATGAGAAATGGTCCCACTTGCAACTGTCAAATAAATGAAGAGTCCCTTGGCTGATACTCCCAACAAAACTCATCACTCTTTGCTCCTTCACACACACTCAAAATGTATTAAAACCGACCCTTCTCCTCCTCCTTTCTTTCTCACTAAAAACCCCTCTCTCTCTCTCGCTCTCTCTCATATATCTTTCTTTCTATGCCTCCTCCGCCCCGGTTCTTCCAGCCCACCGTCGGCGACCGCTACCCGGCGGAACCTCCTACCCCAGATTCCATCGACTCAGACGTCGTTGTCATACTCGCCGCCCTCCTCTGCGCACTCATCAGCGTAGTCGGACTCGCCCTCGTCGCCCGCTGCGCCTGGCTTCGCCGCCCCTCTTTCACTGCCTCCGGCGGCCTCTCCGGTCGTCAGACCCCGGCGAACAAGGGCCTGAAGAAGAAGGTCATCCGATCCCTCCCCAAGCTCTCCTACAACGGCGCCGTCAAGGAGAAGCTCCCGCCGGACTGCCCCATCTGCCTGGCGGAGTTCGCCGACGGCGACGAGATACGCGTGCTCCCTCAGTGCGGCCACGGGTTCCACGCCGTCTGTGTCGACACGTGGCTTGGGGCCCACTCGTCATGCCCTTCCTGCCGTCAGATCCTGTCGGCGGGGCGGTGTCAGAAGTGCGGCAGCTTCCCGGCCGCGGAAGGGGACGTGAAGGAAACGGAGGATGACGCCAACAGGTCCTTGGCCTAGAAGTGGGACACGCACCTGTCTCATGGTGGGGCCCAGCTGATCATGATCACCGGTTTTGGGACCACAAATGTCAATATCCGAGCATAGTAGACAGACATACAGCCTGTGTTCCCTTTATTTTCAATTCATCCTATTGATATTGGGATTTTTTTTAGAATGGATAATAGAAATGAAAATGTAGGTGATTTGGGAGTATTGGTGTTTTGCTAACCTACACATCTGCAGGTTAGGATGTAGCTTAGAAAGTGAAATTTCACCAACTAAGACTTGTATGACAAGTTAAAATCAATAAATGATATAGTCCTTGTCGTTTTCATTAATAAACCTCTTATTGGTTTTTCCTTTAAGTATGATTAAATGAATGGTGCGTAGATGAGGGGAGTGTGTGTTACTTTTGTCCCTCAATTTTGTATTTGATAGATGTCCCACATGTAGGTTGTGAGAAACCAAGGGTGGGCCCACCTACGGATGATCAAACGTTGGTTAAAATTGGATAGGACAATTTCTAATAAGTAAGTAGCATGTCCTCGAATTTTACTTTAATAGGATTTTGTCATGGTGCAAAATTAAATTTGCGAATGAAAATGCGACAAGCACTATCTCATGTAATATTAATTTTGTGCTCCAATTACAATAACAATTATGTGTTCGATCTTACGGTGGAATTATATTCAATTTTAATGGTTCTATCACTAGTAGGTGGGCCATCGTGAGTTCCACACATGCAATCAGAGTCTCAGACGGTAAACATGGGGATCCGAACGGAAGGCAAAAGTAGGCTTTTAGGCGGAGCCTTTCATCTGCTTGGGGGCCAAATGGTCCAACACAAGCAACCTGGAGAACTGCCACAGCCGTGAGCACGACTTACGACATAAGCAACCTGGAGAATTGCCACAGCCATGAGCACGACTTACAAGTTATAACCAATTTGATCTTTATTGGCTCATCTTCATCATAATGTCATCATACAATCGCGGACTAAATTTTTTCATAAAAGTTAAATAATAAAATAATAGTTATTAAAGCGTTAGTTAAGAAAATTTTTAAATCTTGCTAGTGCGGTCGCACCCATGTGGTAACATGTAGGTCCACCAGTATCATCATACCATCATGATATTGACCATCAGCCGCATTTGTTATACTTTTCATCGAATGTTTGACCCAAAGTAACCTTAAAATGGGGAATCTCCCTGTGATGGTCATCGATCAAGGAGCTTGGCACCCATCAAGTGGATGACAGCATTGGATAAACTATGCACTTGTTTTGTGAAGTGAATTTATAGACACGGTTGATCAAGAGATTAGATTCATCATCCGAGCTTTCGTCGCCATATACATACAGAGGGGGAGAGATCTTTTGATCCCCTCTAGTCTCAACCCCAGATGGACCCCACAGCCATTTGAAGCTGTGATCAGACGAGTGCATGAAAGCCAGAGGGGGGGTTGAATAAAGAATATTAATGAGGTGGGGGACGGAGAAAGATATAGGTGGAAACATGGATAAAACCTTTACTTTCCTAGGACATGAATTTCCATTGTGATGGGTTGATGGCTGCTTCATTTTATCGTTAGCCCTTTTTACTCTCGATGGTTTTTTATTTTCTTTTCGTTCCTTTTTTCCAATTTTTGCCATGTTAGCTTACTGAACAGAGCGAAACTTGTCAACCTAATCTAAAGGAGTGATACTATCAACCTAAAGCCACATGGATCAATCCCGGGGCAAATCCATGGCACTGAAGTGCCAACAGCACTCAGCGACGAGCGTGTTGGCTCTTGGCTCTTGATGGTCATTCTTTATCATTACCATTATTTTTTAATTTTAACTACTTTTAGAAATGCATATTATAACATTGAAAAGTCAAATTACATGAAACAAACACACGTGGTTGACCAAGGATCAACCTCTATGTTTTCAACTTTAGATTAGTCTACTGATCTAAGCCAATTGAAGTGAATTGGGCGGCAAAATAGTACGGTAAAAGCAATTTATTATTGGGGGATATTATATGTTTTATATGTTATTAACTTGAAAAATTAAGTGCTATGACCCCATTTATGGGTTAATAATCTTGGTGGAATTTTTCTCCAATTCCCAACATCAGGGTGTCTTCCCCCACCAAAAAAAAAAAAAAAACATCAGGGTAAAACCTATTGGAACCAATTATGCCCTCTAGATCGAGCACAGTGCAAAAGTTTAATTTAATGGATTAACTCAATTGCTTAATCAAGTGCCTATTTTATTCTTACATGAGACAGTCTATTAAATCGTACTATTGAGTTGAATAATTAGCATATTCTTAACTAAGTTTAACTCAAGAGGCTTGTCTTTGATTGAACTTGATATATATATATATATATATATATATATATTCCTCCTTTTTGGGGAAGTTTCAAGTACAAAAAGAGGTACAAAAGAGAAGTACACCTCTCTTTTGTACTTGAAATTTTCCCAAACAGGGTGTCCCTCACCGCAAATGGTGAGGGATGGATGCACTTAAATATTATCCTATATGTGTGTGTGTGTGTGTGTGTTTAGTACATTGATTCCTGTAAATTATGTCTCTAAGATGAATTTTGCTGTAAAAACCCTTCATGTAATCATTAACGTAATCAAAGGGGACTTTTATGATTCTTCAATCATTCAAAGTTTTCTAATAATTGATTGAATTACATATCTCATAAAAGTGTGCTAACGTTTTTTTGAAGGATCAATTCAATTATTATTATTATTTTTTTTTTTGCTAGGTCGGGCTAGAGGTGAAAATCTGGGCCGTGGCCCACTGAAGAAGGGCCCGGCCCGGGCTGGGCCGGCACGGCCCCCGTAATTACGCGGGCCGTGCAGTGCCTGGCCCAATGGCTCAGGGGCCAGCCCAGCACGGCTCTGGTCGTGCCGTGCTGGGCCGGGCCCTAGTCAGTCCTCGGCCGTGCAGCCCGTGGGCGGCCCATAAATTTTTTTTTTTAGGTTCTTTATGTCTTTTTTTTAGGTTCTTTAAAAATATTTCTTGGACCAATTTCACTAAAATAAAGAAATTAAGAGAAATAACAAGTAGAATAACACTAATGATGTTTTGAAAAAATACATCAAATAAATTGTATTTCCTTGAAATTTAAGTTACAAAGGTTCAAAAATTATCAAAAGACACTAATACCCTCCCATATGACCGTTTATAGCTGTTGGAGGGGGTTAAAAATGTAAAAAGACCCTTTTTTGGGAAGTGGGGGGGGTGGGGGAGATTTTTTGAAAAAAAGAGCCGTTGGGCTCTCTGCGGGCCGGGCCGCCCGTGGGCCTAGCCGTGCCTCGGGCCGGGCTAGGCCGCCCGCGGGCTCTCGGCATTGGCCCAGCACGACACGGATTTTAGCCGTGCCGTGCCTCTGGCCTGGGGGACCTAGGCCCAGCACGGCCCAGCGGGGCTTCCGGGCCGGCCCGTTGACTTGGTTTTTTCATGCCGGGCCCGTGCTGGGCCTGGGCCGCCCGCCTAGATTTTCGCCTCTAGGTCGGGCACGATCGGGCTTTGAGTAAGTTTGTGAAATCAAGTTGCCAATACCACTCAATCATAACTATGTTGGCAAAGGCAGTTTATTGAGGTCAACATCCACCTTCGCTCCTGAGTGGTTATAATCGTGGTCAAACGCATGCTCTCACCATAAAACTATTGTTGTGTCGTTTTCTATCACTAATTGGTTTTAAGTTAAGTAGTAGCTCAATGAAGTGTAAGATCCTACAAGTAGTATAAGAGGCTGGTAGGTCAGGTGTTCAAGTCACGAGACACATGGTAACTCAATGGGGTGTATGACTACAAAGTTTTTCAATTTGTAAGAGTTTCGAAATTTAATTTACCCAAGAGAAATACACTATTTATAATAATATAAATAATTAATTTCCTGGGAGTGTTAACATGCTTCAAAGGAAGTGGATCTTGAAATATCATATTCAAATATGGTTTTTCTTAGAATGGACTTTTTTAATTGGTACCCTGAGCCCGTGCATGCAGGAGCTAACCCCACATAAGTGGGAAATGGCACCATACTCAAGAATCCAGATTTGGTGAAGCTTTATACCACGGTGAGCATGGGTGGACTAATCACGTACAGTCCACCACATCACCGTTGGTCAAATACCTTAGAGGATCCGCATTCCATATCCAAGGATTAAATCCAAGAGAGTTGTGTAAAATATGGGATTGCTAACCAAGTAAGCAACTCCTAGAGTTATCTCTTCAATTGAACTTGGTTGTTGTTTGATTAAACATTACTTCATAAGAACAGTGATGGTTTTTTTTTTTTTTTTTTTGACACAGTGATTCCTTCATCGCAAATTTTCTCCTTTGACCACGAGACCAAGTCTGGACCCATAGACAGAAATAAAACCTACTTGGCTGTGACTACCACAATGACTCAGCTTTTAGCTTTCATGGGCTTAAGGGAATATGGTTTGTTCTTAACCATAAGATGATGAATAGTCCATGATTAAGCTCTGAGGATTAATTAAATTACATAATTATAAGTGACCAATCAAGTAAATAAGTACAGGGAAAGAGAAGATAATTTTTTTTTGCTAGAAAGAGAAGATAATATTTTAAACTGATCAATGAGTTTGTGGGTGGACTGCCCCATTAAATACAAGGTATGTATCCAATGACTTCCCCACATTTGTGGAGAGGGAGGGAGGGAGGGAGAAGTGGGTTGATATTCTCTTTTGGTGAAGTGAGTGTGTTAGACTACAAATTCCAAAAACTTGTCTTATCAAGCTTGAGACAATGATTACATTCACATTAAAAAATAAAATAAACTATCAAAAACAAGAAACAAACATACTCATAATATTATGTATGTGTTGATGCATATAAATTAATTGATATGTAACTTCCACCAATATATTTGATAAAGTAGCTCAACCAACTTAGGTAGAGAGGTGTAATTTGCCAACCTCCAATCCCATTACCAATTTTTCTGCTGACCCCAGAATTCAATCTCATTATACCCACCACAGGATGTGCAATTCAAACAGATACCAGTTTTTTAAACCCTTTGTGTTAAGATAAATTAAAGAATGAAGAGATTAGGGGACCCCTGCCCTCCCACTTCTCCAATTATATCATAAATAAATGCATTGAGATAAAAATTCTCAGTACTCCTTGCACTACCAACGGTCTTGGTTCGTTTGGAATTTTGACTTATGTTTGTTTTATTGAATTATACTTTGGGCCTTGAAACACCTTTTGTTGGCAGTGGCAACATTATCAAAATCTGGAGCACCATTGTCTTTTCTTGAAATTTAAAAGAGTTTCCAACAAAGGCTCTGTTTGGCAAACGGTATGTTGGGAATGTCCTCATAACCAAAACCAAGAACAAGGTTGCTAAGGTTGGACTCTTGTTAGGGGGTGTTTTTGCAATGTCATTAGTCATGGAAAGGAAGGGGCGCCTTCCTCGTTAGCATTTAGTGCAGCGACGAATTGATAAAGGAAATTAAATTTAGTGTCAGCGAAAAAGTGAGAGTGGTTGATGATTTTAGCAATTCAACCAAAGGTGTACGAGATTGAAGGTCTCAAAACATTTTTGTAACCATTCATTGCATGTGTAGCATCCAGCTCCAGTTACATGTTTAACTGGGTTGTCCATGGGCCCGGGGTCCCAAAAAATTCTCATTTTTAACATACCTTGCCTTCTCAGTTCTAAAGCAGGGCATGAACCAATACTAGAATTAAAAAAAAAAGACAACAGATCAGACTTGATTTGAATCAAAGCAAATTAACAGCTGCCCTATGATTTGTGATACCAAACTCACTCCTTTTCATTCCATCACAACTATTTTGTTCTTCTTTGGTCATCCATTTTCAGCCTTTTGCTTTCATGAAATGCTTGCAGAGTATCATCAATTAAATAGTAAAGGAATGATGAAGGCTGCTGTTATCTTTCACCTCCAGACTCTATAAGATTGAATGCAAAGCGACCCACCTGGGAAGTGGCGTAATCGTGAGCAAGATAAGGCATCCCTTGACCTTCTTTGGAGAGGAGATCAAACAAAGCACAACGAAAAAAATTCTACAGATGATGTGGAGTTGATTTCAACTTTAAACTTTGAAGCATAAGATCGTGCCAGATGATCTCATATTATAATAGTTTTTACTCTTAACCCCTTACATCTAAAATAGATTACTTGTTGCTAATATTGTTTAGTGCGCAACCTTTAACATGTCTGAAAACCATAAAATATTACAGTCAAAATTAAAGAGACTTTGGCACTTTGGAATTATGCTGCACTAGGTAACCAACTAACTATTTGTGGATTATAAATAAGGGGGAAAAAAGACTCTTTAGTTGACATTTTTCCTCTAATAAATGACTCACTGGGTCAGACTTGAGAGACCTTTTTGTAAGTTTTCTTCTTCAATGCATCTTTGTTCATATGAGACAAAATCCACTTACCCCAGTGCCTGGGTCAAGGTCCAGTTGCTATCAACTTGCTTTTACTGTTACGTGCACGAATTGCTATCTTCATTTGTTGCTCTTGTATTAGTTGTTTTTGTGTTTTACTGTTTTGTTATGGTGCGCCAACTACATATGTATTCTGCAATTAGGCCACTTCCTTAAATCAGTACTACACCATCCCAAATTTTGCTGCTTTCAGTGGGTACTGGTATCAGTTGTTTGTGTTAAACTTCTCTTTTTCTTTTTCTTTTTTTCCTACGTTCAATTTGACAGCTGCCTCAGATATATGCAACCTTTATTTTTTCTTTTCTTTCTAACACAAGAAGTGTTATATATATATAATATATATGGGAAGTGCTCCTATGAGAGACACTCTTACCAACTTTATGATGGATGGGTGGGGGCCTCACATTTAAGTTAAGGGTCCTTATATTTAAGTTGGTGGGAGTTGATATGGAAGTGAGGGCCCCCCACCCATCTCTCACAAAGTTGGTGAGAGTGTCTCTCATAGAACTTCCTTATATATATATATATATATATATATATATATATATATATATATATAAGGAGCCCAAATATTTGCACAAAATCCTCAATCTTTATTGGGGTGCTTGTTTGGATAAATTTTTTATAGGAATTTTATGTATTGGAAATTATATATATATATATTAAAGTAGCAGCTCCTTCAGGGAGAGTGACACGTGGCGTTCTCTTTTAGAGTTTTACAATGATATGTGGCACACCATTTCATTCCTTCCTAAGAAGTCTCTATCCTTACCAACATTCTCCATCCCTATCCCTGGAATTTCTCTATTTTGGATGAAGTTAGTCTTTAATAATTAGTATTTAGAGCACCTTTTTTTCTCTTTTTAATGTATCTTGATATGGAGCATTTTAGAAGGATAAATAATATATCTATATAGTTTGGACTTATTTTATTTTTAATATTATTTTCAAAACCGTTAGTTTTTTATATATTTTTTTCTTTTTTTGTTTTTTGCTCGTGTTGGGCACTGGCCTATGCCTCTAGTTTACTGAAATGTCAGTTCCTTTCTCTAAGGCGTTGGATTTCCCCATTTGATTTGTGAGATTATGAAATGTAGTTATGTGGATTGTCACTCTTAGATTATAAAATTCTCCAATTTTTAGCAAACAAGTGTTCGTGAGCCGGGTCGGGCCAGATTAAAGTATAGCTGTCCCAGCCCAATGTTTAAAATTAAGGCCCATATACAGTGCAAGCCCTACACAATGTATAGCTAGCCCAAGCCAGGCCCGCCTCAAACATGCCAACCCTGAGCCCACCCATTCAGTCAGCCAAGCTGGGCCGCTTTTTCTATCATTCATCCAATTCCGACCCAAATATTAAACAGTCAAATCTTATATCCAAGCCCGGACTGAGTATGAACTCGGTCAAAAGTGGGTTGGGCCATACAACTGAATCTGGGGCCATATTGGCGATCACGATGGAGGTGGGGTTATAATCTCAAACATGTTACTTGAGATATTTTGATCAGTTTCAAACCTCTATTTCTAATCATAATCCATACAATTCTGATTAGGAAGCTTGAATCACTTTCTAATCCATAATAAGATTTTAGTTTTCCCTCAAGTGATGCTCAGGTGCACTGGGAATGTACTGGGCTTCCTTCAATCTTAACGTCCATCTTGATCAAATGAACCAACATTCTAAGTTTGGTCTTTCACTCAATTTATTCTTAGTGGGTTACAGTTTTAAAAGTGTCTTGACTTTTTATCTTCATGTTCTCTTAATTGAAACATTTATCTCATGATGCTTGCTCTGTCAACACAATGTCTTTCCCACCAATTAAATGGTTGGATTTGTCCAATTGATGATGGCTTTAGAGACGGAATTTTTTACATTATCAAGAGCAACATCACTAATCATTTCTTAATGACATGGGAGACAGTCAACTCATTTTCGTGCCCCAACTGGAATGTTGTCGAAGGTTGCAGCTAGGGGTGTTCATGGAACGGATCAGGCTGGGTGAGGCATAATATTCAAACCTGGCCCAACTTTAGAAACATAAGCCAATATTTGCCGCAAGTCATGTAAAAGACTAGCAATTTGCCAGAAAATGAGCCATTCTATTAAACTTTCTAAGAATATGATATTAAGAAATAAAGAACAAAAGATGCAATCAACCGCACGAAGAAGACACCCAGATTTACGTAGTTCCCTCTATCTTGAGGTACGTCCACGGATCACACCGATTCAATTATGCTCAAAGGCAGAAGATGAGAAGAATACAAGATAAAAGATGTCTGGAGGCTATACTAGAGTTACATAATAGCGCAAAATAATATTATGAGAATACACTTACATGGTTTGGGATAGTAGACTTGAGTTAACAATCTGACCCGTGTGTAATCAGGCTCCACACATAATATATGATCAGAAAAGTCAACTTAGCCAAAATGGTTTGAAATGGGCTTAATTTCTAGAATAATGGTGTTCACTATTAGGTTGAAATCTAAAAAATGATGCATTCTAAAACTTCGAAACTTGAGGGTAATGAATAGAAGAGTTAGGATGATTTAATGAGGTTAGTTTATATTTGCATGGCCCCAGGTCCCGTGGTGGAACTAGAAAGATTTTCTTGGAGGCACCTCCATGTAACATTTTTTTTTTTTTTTTTGGATGGAGTGTGGAAGAGGGGTAGGCATATATAGAAAGGCAGCTTTTCAAAACATATGGGAGGAATTCATGAGTTCACGGGAACATTTCCTTGGCTAATTATATGGATCGGTTGGTGGGCCAAGAATCAAAATTAGAAAAGATCTGAAAATTTTGTAAATAACTTAAAGTGGGGACTGCATGTGCACACCTGTGATGCACCAAGTCGCTACACCATGCACAGGCAGGGTTGGCCTTCTTCTTTTCCTTTCTTCATTTTTTTTTTCTGGGATCAACCTATATTTATGGTTTATGTGTGGTTCAGTGAACTGGACGTCCAAGTTGCTTTTTCATTCACCAGAAAATCAAAGAACTGCAAGTTTAATTTCATCTCTCTCTTCATCACAAGGCACACCACTCAAGCTAGAGAATGTAAGTGTTTTGACTCTTAAGGGCTGTTTGTTTGGATTAAAATGCATATGAATCATATACATAGAATTTACGCCATACGTAGTTAAAAATGAATTAAGACCATAGGTTAGTTTTAAAAAATAAGCATCAAATAACTTTTTTCTTGTATAGAAATAAAATCAAAGAAAAATGTGAAATGAATGACTAGCCATCACCCTTTGTTATTCATTTTACATGTTCCTTTGATTCTAATTCCATGAAAGGAATGGTCGTTTGATGCTCATTTTTTTTTAAATTCATCTTTAGTCTCATTTTCAATCGCTTTTGATAAAAAATCATATGTATTCTAATGCAAACAAACGTACCTTTAGAAGAGGGATCTACACCAACTTTGTCCAAAATTCTTAGAACAAAGATCTACCACAACTTTGTATAGCCTGTTTGTTTCATGGAAAGAAAATGAATGCCCATCCATCACCCAAGTAAATCAAATATTAAAAAAGTCAAGGTCTCATCCACATCTCCACCACCTTTTTAATAATTATATATCCTTTATTAGAACTCAATTTATTATGAATTCCTCTAATTCAATTCCATGCAAACAAATATGCATTTAGTTCAATCATGTTTCTTTCTCTAAGTCCCAACGGGATTCCTTGTTTTTTTTAGGGGCATTCGGCGACGGATCCTTAAACATTTTACTTTATTGTCTTAGATCCACAGTCTTTCTTATACGTCATTTTTTCAAATTTAAAGACCTAAAATGTTTAATTTACCCTTTCTTTAGAATCATATCCCACAATTAATGAGATATGCCATTAATAATGGTCAACTACGTACCATTTAATATAAATTACTCTTCAATGCCAATAATAGTATTAATAATTGTAAGGCAGACTACTATAAGTCTCCCCTACTTGAAAAGGATATTTCTGTTCTTCTCTTTCATGAAAAATATACTCTTAGAAGCTCATAGTCTGCCATAATAAAAAAAAGTATGCCAATATATGAAATGAAACAGGTCTCACAAACACCATACGTCAGAGAAGATACCTGACTCGTGCAAGCTAGTATCTGTCTGGAGGATTTAGAGGGCCGGTCTTATGACAGTTTCTTGAGCCATCGATTCTGACAGGGTTCTATGTGAAGGCCGAATCTAATGAAACAAGAAATCCTCAACATGACCCATATTCTAATGTTTTTTTATTGACTATATGCCACCCTAGAAACAATGAAATAATTGTTCTATGTTTTTTTTTTTTTCAGTTTGAAAACAATAGACTAGAAAAATAAACCAAACAAATCATCAAACTGAAAGGACTTGTGAATTCTACGAGACCGGTGCTATAGGTCACTATCAGTGAGGTCCACCTTTGAAATCTAAATTGTTTAATAATGCTGTCTTATCTCGTTTCGTACGTCTCCATTCAAAGTTATTTCTACCATCATATTGATGAGACTCAAAACACATAATTTGATCTTTCATTCTTATTTTTTTAACTGTGCCTTTCAAGCATGCTGGATCAAAATCCGATTGGAGTGAAATTCTCCTTAATGCTAAAGCAAGTCGTGTCAACAATTTTAAGCGCAATTTGAATTTCAGAGTTAGGCCCCATTATAATATGTTAAAGCTAAGGGTAATCCCTAGGTTATGAGATTTGAACTCATGATCACCTTTTGCGTTTTTAAATAACGAACCAAATCACTACATTATTCAATGCTAATATGTAACTATTTATTAGAAAAATGTCAGAAGTAGTTAGATGGAGTGGAATTCTAGTCACGTGGGTTATGCCCGTGCTTAGCATGGGCTGTTGGGTCAAGCCTGTCCGCTATAAAAGGGAAAATGCCTTGATCTTCTGTTTGGTCTAAAGGATTCCAATTAATAAGGCCCAAATGGAATGTGTGTGCCACCCTCAAAAGGATCCTGATCGTGCGCCTTGAATACTAAGTCGCAAGGAGCAAACAAGCGCTACAAAACAGAAGGAAGGTGGCGCGCGAACAGCAAAGCGCGTGAGAGAGAAAGACCTAACTGAAAGCGTACAAATCAATGCCATCAGTTAATATTGACTCATTCTATGTGCGGCCCACCTTATCATGATCAAATCAAACCGGATGAAATCATAACATATCAGCATCAGCCAGATGGACACCCTCTCCTTGAGTGATTCTGGTTCGTGCATGTAGTGGGGCCCACCTGATGGTCCATTTGAGTAGACTACACACTGGGATGAGGTACCCCCTAAATTACACCTGATCCATAGATTTGCACTCATCTCAATAGATCGGACAATTGGATCTACTGGGCACACCTATGCGCATGGCCCAAAGGATATAACAACTCTGCATGTAGTTGCCTCCCAAAATTTTACTCAAAATGGACTTCCATGCACCTCTCCATCCGGTATTTTTTATAGAGCACAAATATATTTCTCACGTGATCAATTCAATGGTACACGCCACTTTGATATTACTGAGATTGAAGCTGGTTTTTTTTAACTAAGGTTCGAGTGTAATATGAGGGAGCTTTGATCACACTAAAATAGGCCCACACGAGATGAGAATTCTGGTTTTAGGTGCCACGACCAGCATCAGCATGGGATCAACTTGATAGATTAGATAATTAGAGCCAAAGGTGAGACGTAAGGTGGAACCCACAAGGAGGCCGGCTGAATCAAATATGGTTGTTTTTGAGAATACGTCAAAACCATGTCTCCTTCAACACACCTGCATTCAAGAGACCTTGACAATGCCAATGACTTCCACTTGTACCTTCTCCCCAACACCTCCACACTTCAATCAAATACCAACCCCATCTCCACACTTCAATCAAATACCAACCCCATCTCTCTCTCTCTCTCTCTCTCTCTCTCTCTCTCTCTCTCTCTCTCAAATTGAGTGATCTTTCTTTTCCTCAAATATCAAGCTTGAGAGAACTAGCTAGCTTGGCAACTTTTTTTTTTTTTTTTTGGTAGAAGGCTTGAAGCCCTTGAGTTGCTGCTCATCACTTGAATCATACAAATCTTACTGCCATGGAAAGTGGTCAAGTTGAAGAATCAAAGGATTCTTCAAGTGAAGAAAGTGATCGGCCGCAGATCGCCAATGATGAAACTGGCACCGGGCGGTTCTATGAGTGCGTGTTCTGCAAGCGAGGCTTCTCTACCGCACAAGCGTTGGGTGGGCATATGAACATTCATCGGCGAGATAGAGCACGGCAGCAGACCCCTCCCTCGATCTCTAATAGGCCAGGCTATGAGCCCGCGTATTCTGGATTTCCACCACAGCAGCCGCAAAACCAGCCATCCAATCAGTCAATACCACCAGATTCCCCCACAAATTATCACTATGTTCCTAGTTCAACATCTAGCTCGCAACATGTAAAAACATTCCATGGGGATAGTTCGGGTGTTCGAATGCCACCGCGACAACTAAGTCTGTTTGGGGAGGATTTGAGTGTTGGGACAAGTTCACAAGCTCGAGTGTCGCGAGTGAAGGATGGAGAAGAAGAGAAGAAAGATGGGCAGGATGATGAATTGGATTTGGAGCTTCGACTCGGCCCTGAACCATAGTATGGTATCATTTGTATTAAATTTTTCGCCTTTTGAGTGTATAGATTGTCTACCATATGTTATAAGGTATGTTTACTTGTATGATTATTCATGATATGCCTTTTTCTTTCCAGAAGAAGAGATGAAATGAAACAATTTTCGGTTGGGGTTTTGATAAGAGGAAATAGATTTTACGCTATTTTATGAAGCTTGAGCGCTCCATGGCTTGGTTACGGTTAACCGCAGTATTTAAGAGGTGCATCAAAGCTTATATTTGCACTAAAACTAGATTAACACTTCTTGCCTATGTTATTGTTTGTTCTACCAGTTCATTGGTGTACGTCGTCGAGTTCTTAGAGCTTCTTATGGTAAAATTCAGTGAGCTGATTTGTCGAACGAGATACTTACTACGAATGAGCTTCCAACCATGATCCATCACAAATTTAACTGTCGCCAAGTTCTCAAATGGGCTTCTTCACTGTAATCGTTGATCAGGATTTTCGATAGTCGAGATGTAGCTTGTCAAGGATGAAGAGAAAGAGAAAGATCAATCAATAACTGAAGCTTTTGTGAGTAGAAAATCCATGTTCTTTTGATTTATTCTCCAACCCTACTATAGTTAGTGGTTAATAGAGCAAATTGTTCTTTAGTAGAATCCATGATATAGTTTTTTCCTCTTTGTTTTGTATTATATATGTATGAGCAGCTATCCTTCAACTTCATTTTAGTGTTTTGCTTTATTGGGATTACCAGACTTACACTACCCATGTGGTTATAATAGATTGTTTTTGTATTAGCTACCAAACCATCATCGTTATTGTTAACCTAATTAAAATGCCTTGTATAGCATACAAATCTACTTTTTTGCTACATTCGGTTTTCAAACTCATGCACTCTAACCGAATTCATGCACTCTACTTTCATACAGCTGAGGGATTTTTATGCAGCCCATACATGCTTTCCTTCTTGTACTCATCTGAGATCTACTTCATTAAACCTCCTTTTCGGATTAAACAGAACTGACAGTTATATAGTAATTAGTACAATCAAATTAAGAATGTTGTCTTCAATATTCAAGGTACCTTTAAAAACAAGGTACTCAAGGTTGGTGAGAGTTGCATATCATGATAAAACAATTTTTCTTAAACCTAAAACAATTCTTATGAGACCTAACAACATGTTTATTCATAGAATCATGATATCAAAGGAGGGAGCAGTATTACTTTCTGTAAGTTGAAAATTTCTATATTTATATGAGCTAGAATCTATAAAGAAACAATGGCAATCGTAGTACAAAGATAGTAATAATTAATTAATATGAACAACAACAGCTCAACCTACAACTCTAGAGACATTGACAAATCAAATTGCCAATTCTTTCTGGGTTCCGATGTTGCTTGACAATAATCTAAACTTTGGATTCATTTATCTCGAAAAATCACAGGAACTCAAGAGTTGTTTTTTATGTGCTTGAAATTAGGTTATTGCCCGAAGTTCTACTTCATAAGAATGTCCATAATATAGTTATGAAGTGTTAGAAATATGCCTGCCTGCCTTCTTTGAGTACAACTGGATTTTGTTTCCTGTTGTGATCAGTTGTTTTATTTGATTCAAACTACCTTATAAAACGGTGGTGTTATCTTCAGAAAAAATTTTCTACACCAATGTTTAACAAGTTACAATTCTGTGATCATATGTGTGGCCTTGTGAAAGAAATGGTCACATGACTCCTCTTTAGCAAATGAAAGTTGATAGGTGGGTTGATTTTCTGAAAGAGAGATTTCATGTGATACAAACTTGAGATGCTTTTGTGTGAGAGACCTTTGTCTTGTAGATTTGTGCTTGGCATATATAGGGCAAAGAGGGTTCTTTAGAAAAAATAGATCTTTAAATAATGGATTTCATCTGATCGATCTCTTAAACACTGAGATTTCATCTTTAGTTGAAGTTTCCACACAGATCTAGGTAGAAAGTGGAGGATCAACACCAAGGTGCCTATTGTTTTCGGGTAGCCATCAAATATATATATTGTTGAGTTGTGGCAATTGTCTTCCTTTTGTTCTTTGTTATCGGCCAATAGGAGTATAGGACAATGTTTTCCTTTGAAGGTGCGAAGGAAGAGAATAACCTCATACTAACATCCCGGACCTGACCTTGATAGGTTGTCATCACAAGTTGTTGGGCTTCTTGAGCAATACATTTCTGCTGGTACTAACTGAAAAAGGCGCACTTTCTAGGTACTTCTCAGGGCCTCCTCTTTTATAAGCTCAAACTCTACATTCTGCTGATGATTTGGCAGAAAACCCCATGAAATTGGTGATTCTGATCTACATTTCTTAAGTGGCTTAGTTGAAGTGTCATGACCACTGTTATGATATTTTAGAGCTGAAGAATAATCTTGGCCTGTCTGGATTGGCAAAAAAAAAAATAGAGTAGAATGAAGTTATATGAGCCCTAACAATCTAAATTTCAACTCTACCATGTTTGGATGAATCTAACCCGATAGATAAAGTAATGTTTACGGCCATATGTACTCCGTTTTACTTCAACTTTAAATACTTCTATTTCCTGAAGTAAAAGTGGATTCTACTCCAAACATTAACTTCACAATAAGCATCCAATTAGAGTGAAGTAAAGTACTCTGCTTTAACTTCAATCTACGTCTCTTCTACTTCACTCCTCATGTGAAATCCACTTCATTTTACTCAACTCCTCATTTATCCAAATAGGCCCAATGTAGGAGTAGATCATTGACTCTTTCCCTCATATTGTCATTCCGATTTGTGATTGATTCAAGCAATTCACTTTGCTCAAGCCGTTTCTTTCCCAATTGCTTCCTCATACTTCTTTTTTTGCTATGATTTCGTTTACTAGGACTCTCAAGTATACAAAGAAAAAAAAAAAAAAAAAAAAAGAAAGAAAAAAACTTTTTCGACTAATATATTTGTTTCACCATACTTTGCACTTTTGGGACCTTAAAAAGTTTTCTTTCTTCTGACATCACTTCCTTGGGATGATTCTGTAACCTTATATTCGCATTTAAGCACTTTAAGTGGATTGTTACTGCGATTGTTCTGGTGAGAAGTATATCTCAAAAACCATTCATCTTTGACCGCTTTATGATCATTGACTACAGCAATCTATAGGTGAGGTAAGTCTTTTCCAAAAGAAGTTCACAATGATGTCAATTTATGTTACCTTGTATGGCTCAATAGAAGCCGGTATTGGGTGATTAAGTTAATGGTCTTTGTTGACCGGGCCCTGGTACCATACTTGTTCTACTGTGATTGAAAGTAGTCTCTTATGGGTGTACCAGGGTTTTGGGGCTGATCCCGTGAACGTGGGCCAAAAACCGAACCACATAAATCTTTATGTTTTTATGTGTGTTTGATCTCTTCTCGTAAGCCCTAAGTCACAACAATTTATATATATGAAAGAGACTGATTTTAATTGAGAAATCAGCCTCAATTTGTTCAATTGATTTTGACTATTCAGTTATGTAACTTTTCTCTATTCTATTCAATAATGACCCCTCCATCACTCTTTTACATTTCTCCAAATATATAACAGTTCTGCTCTCCCTTTTATGGTTTAGTCTATCTCCTCTTTATATTTCCGTTTTCATCTTTTAATTCATTTATAATATCTTCTACTTAGTTTTATCATTTCCTTTCTTAGTTTTGTTTTAGTTTCTTTCTTAATTTCTTTTTTAATGACAAAGTCGTTTAATTAAACTAATTTTTTTCTTAATTCTTTTTTCAATTAACAGTTTCCCATATCCTCAAAATGAATAAAAACAACGAACAATAGTAAAAATGAAAAACATTTTGAAGTTAAAGATTTCTTTATATATATTTTTCTTATGGCCCGCGCTTAGCAGGGGCTGTTTTTGGTAGTATTTTCAGGCTCTGCAGATCCGTTATTCTTGTCATCTTCGCAGCAAGATATCACATGATGAGTAGTATTTGACTGATGGTAACTGTGATGACCTTCAGCTCATCTCGGCCACTCATCATTTTTTTTATGCGATCAGTCCGTTTGAGCATTTATGCCTGAGGTTCCTTAAATGTGACCAATGTCAATCAACTCTAGATTCAACATATTTCAAAGGCTGCTCATTTATTAGGGGCGATTTGTTTGAATGGCATTGAATTCCTAGGATTTCATGATAAAATGAGTGGTTCCGAATTCCTGTTGATATTGAGGAGTTGGATGCTGTTTGTGTATTCAGTCCAGTTCTAGTGAAGGAAAGTAAAGGATCTGGTCTAAGTGTAGGGATTCAAAAGGTTGGTGGTTTGTTTGAAATACCAGATTTCTGCAATCTACTGAATTGAAGAGGATGACTGGGTGAAGGGCGCACATAAAAGAATATATCGAAAGAAGGGGTTCCTGATGTAAAGTGTATATACATAATGAGCTCAAAATACAGGTGAGGTTGCCTATTTAGCCTCTTGTCTTCTAATGAGGAAATGAAGGGTTTGTTGTAACTGGTTGCACACCAAAAGAGATGTTGGGTTCGCTAGTAGAAGTAAATTTGCGTGTTAGATTTGCTGATTTGAGGAACCCTCTGGAAGATTTTTCTTTCCTTTTTTTTTTCTTCCATATGAGAGTTAGGGACTGTTTGTCTGCAAAGAATAAATAGGAATTGATTTCATATGATTGTATGTCTATAACCAAACCAAACCAAGCCTTTTCCCACTAGGTGGGGTCGGCTATATGGATTTGACGACGCCAATCAAATCTGTTTAGGGTCATGTCCTCCGTTAAATCCATGTAGGCAAGGTCATGTTTAATTAATAGTTTCTTTCCAACTTCTCTTGGGTCTCCCTCTCCCTCTCCTACTCCTGGCAATCTCTATGCCTTCACACCTTTTAACAGGTGCCTCCGTTGGACGCCTTCTAACATGGTCAAACCATCTTAGTCGATTTTCTCTCATTTTATCTCCAATCGGTGCTATTCCTACTTTACCCCTAATCTCCTCATTCATAATCCTATCTCTCCTTATGGTCCCGCACATCCATCTTAGCATTCTCATCTCCGCGACTTCCATCTTCTTAACATGATTATGCTTTACTGCCAAACACTCTGATCCATATAACAATGCTGGTCTTACAGCCACCTTATAATACTTTCCTTTAACCCTGAAGGGGACTTTCTGATCACACAAGACCCCGAAGCACTCCTCCATTTGGTCCACCCGGCCTGAATCCTGTGACTTACATCAGTATCAATCCCTCCATCCTGTTGCACCATCAATCTAAGGTACCTAAAGTTTTCTTTCTCTACAATCTTTTGTGTGCCTAAACTTACTTCTATATTATCAAGTGTTCTACTTTGGCTAAACGTGCATTCCATATATTCCGTCTTGCATCGACTTAGCCTAAACCATTTTGTCTCTAACGTTTTCCGCCATACTTCTAGCTTAGCATTCACTCCTTCTCTCGTCTCATCTACTAAAACAATGTCATCTGCAAATAGCATACACCACGGCACCTCATCCGGAATATGTCTTGCAATCTCATTGATAACTAGGGCAAACAAGTACAGGCTTAACGCTGAGCCTTGGTGTAGACCAATCGTGATAGGAAACTCCTTAGTCTCTCTGCCAGTCGTCCTTGTAGATGTCACAGCTCTATCATACATATCCTTTGTCGCCTCAATATATGCGACACATACTCTTTTCTTTTCCAATGCTTCCCATAGAATCTCCCTAGGAACCCGGTCATAGGCCTTCTCCAAGTCAATGAACACCATATATAAATCTCTCTGACCTTCTCTATACTGTTCCATTAACCTCCTCAGGAGAAAGATAGCCTCCATGGTTGATCTCGCAGGCATAAAACCAAATTGATTCTCTGAAACGTTTGTTGTTCTTCTTAGTCTTCTCTCAATAACTCTCTCCCATAATTTCATCGTATGGCTCATCAATTTAATCCCACGGTAGTTCGCACAGTTCTGAATATCTCCTTTATTCTTGTATATGGGTATAAGAAGATTTTTCCTCCATGCATCAGGCATCTTCTTGCTCTTTAGCACTACATTAAAAAGTTTTGTCAACCAACTTATGCAATTCTCCCCCAAGCACCTCCAGACCTCAATAGGGATACCATCTGGCCCAACCGCTTTCTCATTCTTCATCCTTTTCAATACTTCTATAACTTCTTCCCTACTGATTCTCCTGTAGAACATATAATTCGATTCTTCCCTAGAAATGGTAAGCTGTCCCAATTGTATGTCACTACTACTGCTTTCGTTAAATAACTTGTAGAAGTAGCTCTTCCAACGCTCATTTATCTCATCGTCCTTTACTAATACCTTTTCATCCTCATCCTTAATGCATTTAACTTGGTTTAAGTTCTTGGTCCACCTATCTCTAGCTTTAGCAAGCTTAAATATCTCTCTTTCGCCTTCCTTAGTATCAAGTCGCCTATATAGCTCCTCAAATGCCTTTGCCTTGGCCTCACTAACTGCCTTTTTGGTTTCTTTTTTTGCTTCTTTATACATTTCCAAGTTTGCTACATTTCGATCATTTTGCCAAGTTTTAAGGCTCTCTTTTTTAACTCTTATCTTGTCTTGAACGGCCTCACTCCACCACCATACCTCCTTCTGTGCCGGAGCACCCCCTTTGGATTCTCCTAAGACTTCTTTCCCTACCCTCCTAATACACTCTACTACCTTATCCCACATATTATTTGCACTCTCATTTATCGCCCAAACGTCTTCCTCTAGTACTCTATCCCTAAATGCTAGTTGCTTATCACCTTTCAAGTTCTATCATTTAGTCTTTGAACATCTATAAAACTTCTTTTTTGTAGTCCACCTTTGTAGCTGCACATCTATGATCAACAACCTATGTTGGGAAGTCAAACTCTCCCCTAGTATCACCTTACAATCTTTACAAGCTAAGCGGTCTCTTTTCCTAGTTAAGAAGAAGTCAATCTGTGTCCTTAAGGAGCCACTCTTATAAGTCACCAAATGCTCCTCTCTTCCTAAAAAAGGTGTTAGTCACCATGAGATCATAAGCCACTGAAAACTCCAAAATATCCTTCCCTTCTTCATTTCTATTACCGTATCCAAGTCCCCCATGTACTCTTATATATCCATCTACGTCGCGTCCTACATGGCCATTCAAATCTCCTCCTATGAAGACCATCTCGCCTTGGGGTATCTCTAGTAGCACTCCTTCCAAATCTTCCCAAAACTTCTCCTTATGTCCATCTCCTAAGCCCACCTGGGGGACATAAGCACTAATTACGTTCACTATCTCTTCTCCTAACACTAACTTAATTGCAATAATCATATCTCCACAGCGCTTTACATTAACTATATCTTCCTTTAAGTCCTTGCTCACTACTATGCTGACCCCATTCCTTGCTCTATTAAGTCCCGTATGCCATAACTTATACCCAGTCCTCTCGATCCCTTTAGCTTTCTGTCCCACCCACCTTGTCTCTTGCAAGCAGGCAATTGCGATTCGTCTCCTTTCCATTGTATCCACCACTTCCATAAATTTCCTAGTTAGGCTCCCAATGTTCCAAGTACCTAATCTCAGCCTTCTATTTTGGGCTAGCTTCCTTACCCCCCGCACTCGTCCAATAAAGTATGGGGACCCTTGCCTATTTAGCACTGCACCCAGGCGTCGATGCAGCGGTCATTGCTCACTTATCACTGTACTCGGACCATACAGCGCGTCGCTAAGTAGGGGACACCCCAACGAAATTTCATTAGGTCTCAAATCCATAAAGAAATCCGACTGAGTATTGTGCTGGTTGTCAGCTACCTAACGCACAACCCTCCTCCTTTGTCCGGGCTTGAGACCGGCTATGTCAAGGATACCCTAACATGGGCAGAGTTATGATTGTATGTCTATAAAAGGTCAAAATTTAGAATCAAATTTAAATAACAAAAATGACCATCAAATCACATCTAATGGAGTTTGAGTCAAGGGGATATGGAAATAAATACCCTATCATCAGTCACCTGGTAACTCATTTCTTAGGAATGTTAAAGTCTCATCTACATCTCTACCCTTAATCTCTCACCCCTCGCTTCTTTAATAATAACTTTTTATTGAGCTTATTTGACCATGAATTTTTGTGTATTCAATATATGTGTATTCGTTGCAACCAAACAGGCCCATGATAGAAGTTGAAAAATACTGGTATTGGCATTCAAGGGATTTGCAGTGTATTTGGTTTTTGTATTCAATTTACAGGGTATTTGATGTTTGCTTTAAAGGGCTGCAGAGTTATTGCATCTTTGTTGTAAATTTGATCTGATCCGATGTTTTGGGTTTGTAACAGATGATCATTGGGCTCGGACAGATTGTGGAAGAGGGAAGAATGGTGGCTGGATGAAGATCACAACTAGGATGATGGAATGATTGACCCCTTTTGGTTTCGACATTGATCAGAGAAAGTAAAAAACTAGAAATTTCAATTATGTAAGGTAAATCAATTATTTTATTTTTTTTATGGGTTTTTCAACTAATGTTGTTCGTGCGTGCTCGTTTAGCAGTAGCACCAAAAAGTCCTCTTAGATTCTCCAACAATAAAGAGTACAATGACTCTGATCACAATCAGAAAATTATAACATCCAACAGCAGAGAAGAAACCACTGCAGCCACAAAGTTGCCAAGGAGCGCTGCCCTTAAACCTAAAATGTTGGAGTAATTGTCAGAGAGTTGTTCCTCCAATATCCTAAGGGCATGGGGCATGCATGGCACACATCGCAATATGCGATATCTTAAGGCTGCCCAATAGCACACATATCACCCTACAGATATCCTAAGACCATGTGATATCACACTGTGGTTGTATGAAAAGCAAAGGAAACATTTAAACTTCATGAATGGTAACATCAGAGTTGCAGTTGTCACCCTGTCTTTTAAACTTCTTGTCCGCAGTGGAATAGCCTTAATTGTTATGATGTTGCCCTTCCACCAAGGGAGTTGGGTGATGATAATGGTTACTAAATTTGTAGTTGGGTGATGAGATATGTTACTAAATCTGTAGTTCTAGAACAAATGTCAAGTGTAGTCAAGTGTAAGGGCAGCCTGTCAAAATCCCAAAAGAAAGGAACCATTTCCCTACTCTTTTCTCATTATTAATTACAAATAAGACGAGTGTGTTCCTTTCCAATACAGGGACCTTTTACTTCCTTGTAATGCCAGACTTTAGGCAACCCACTACAGACCACCAAACAGATTGGATCATCCTTTTATTGGTGGGCTTATGCAACATGAAGCACACGTCCCATGAGATGAGCAGTCTAGATCAACCCCTTCTTCCTAATAGCACTCAGGCCCTTCACAAAGAAATAAGAAAACTCTTTTCTTTTCCTTATTTTATTTATATATTTTTTTGGCTAATAACTTTTTTACTCTATGTTCAAGGAAACTGTACAAGTCCATGAATTAAAACGAGTCCATATCAGCAATACAGAAGAGTGGCATGCAATGACATCCAAATGAGGCCATAGTGGAGATATACTTACTGTCAAAATCAGTAAAAGCAGTAGTAGGGACAGGATAAAACCACGCATAGATAGTGTAGCAATATACTTCAATCCAGAGGTTCGGGTTTTTTTTTTTTTTTTTTTTTTTTCAAAATAAAACTGGCAAACTCATTCATATTCACATCAGATTCTAGATTCATTACACGGGAACAGGGTAAGCATCTTTGCCAGAAGCCAAGGAGTCTATTTGAGCCCTTGTAAACATCAACAGCTATAACATAGCAAACACTAGGCTACTTGGTCAAGTAATATATGAGGAGGAAGAGAACCAAAAAGGACGTCACAAGGGTGGCCATTCTGCGGCTTGATTTAGTCTCAAAAACCTGCAATATAAGGCCTGTAATATTTAGATACACAGCAGAAAAGAGAATTGTATTTCATAAGATAAGGATACTGGTCTACTCACCATCTTGAATCGATCCATAGTTCCTGATAGGATTCCCCTCGATGCATCCATATCATTGCCCTGAGTTCAATCATGACAACAAAAATATATATGTGATTTTCTGATTTCCTTGTAATGATGGGGGGGGAAAACAAACAGTGCAGACGGTAAATTGAATACCATTCGATCGAGGAGACGATTATGACCCTCCACCTCTTCATGTATATCACCTGTCAACTGTTTAGGGAGAAAAACAGCAAAAAAAGAAAAAAGATGGCATTCTGTCATCAAGAATTAAGTAAAAGGTTCGAAAGCTAATAGCATCCTCAAACTAAATTCATCATAACAGCCTGCCGACTGATTATAGACATGTTCGTAGATATGGAACTTGTCATTAGACTACACAGGCGTATATTACATACATACATAAGGTTAACCTTATAGGTAAGGCTCGATCATTAACCTTATCAATAGAATCAAGTGAGCTCAAGTTACATCCGGGCATGTGGGGGAATCTTTCAAAGATTTGAACCCTTCACATGATGATTTAACCTACTTTTATCCTGGTGGATCCAAGATCCACTTCATTGGAGCAAATATTCACCATCAGATTGAGAGGGGAAAAAAACGTGATTAAACTAATAATACATAACATTTCTTAAAGCAGGAAAAAAATCTTCAACAACAATCTTTATAGAAGTACCCAATGTGGGAAAGGATTCTCTTGTGATTGACTCCTTTTTTTTTTCTTTTTTTTCAATTAGTCCTAACTAACAATAATCTCAACAGTACTCAGACTTCTATTGGTGTTCCAATCAGGACTAGGGTGAAAGCTCTGCTTAAGGACACTGCAATCAGGACTAGAGTGACACTGCTTAAGGACTTCTTTTGTGAGCTTTGGAGGGGTTAGGTGGAACTTGTGTTGTCTCTCATGAGGGGTTGGTTTTAGTGGCTGCATTTTAGCCTTTTTGGCACAGTATCATGGTTGTAACACGAGCACGTGATGTTCAAATAAAAACAGAAGGCACCCTACCACAGACTACAATGAAAAAATTTAGATAAGAGTAACAAAGTCATCAACCAAGACAAGCCTTACCCTCTTGAGTATGTTGACCCTATCCTCCAATCCATCAATAGCTCTGTCATTATCATGTTCATCAATTTCATGAGTGCTGTAGGATGAGGCGGCCCTGATCCCACCCTCCTCAATTCCATCAAAGAGAGCAGATCTATTGCTACGATAATCCCTGCCACAGAGAAAGCACAGTAAGTAATGAGATGGAACACACCGATATGGATAGACAGGAACTTCTTCTAACAAGGGAGGGAAGATGGGAGAAAACCTGAAGCCAGAAGAAACATGACAGAAAAAAATATTTTCATGACATTATTCATCCACAGCAATAAAGGTGATACAACAACTGAACCGATCAGCAGGATGAATTAAGGTTGCAAAAAGACCCGGCCATCATCCTAGTAAATCATTTCCCATCTTCCCTTAATTCATTTTCCATTAAAGGGAGATTATTTGATTGCCATTTATGGAACTTAACCTTAGTTTCTTCAATTTGAGCCACCTTTAGGAATACTTTTATAGAATTCCTAGGAGTTCTATTCTTATGCAAACAAATGGACCCTTAACACTTATACAACACAACCTCCTTTTAGAATTATTTATAATTTTTAACATTTTTAATGTTTTAAATGGCTTCGGGGCAAAACCAAGCCTGACGCACCTGAGCCGTATTAGACTCAAGGGTGACAAAGTCACACCTGGTGTCCACGTCTTAAAGCATTATTTCTTTTGATCCCATCACTCCAGCAGCCAAAACCTCATCCTTCCATTTCCAAATGTTATAGGCCCCACTATCAGCCTATTTGACCATCCATATCACAACCCATAAACAGCCCCCAAGCCAGTACAGAAGCCTGGCCCAATAAACCCTCACACCTCATCTCATCCCATTACAATCTCATAGCCAGCCTCTGCTAGCCTGAAAAGCAGCCTCTGTCACAGTTTGTAACAGTCTGACCTTGTAGAGAGCCCAATATTTTCCAAGAATCCAGCCACATTACAGCTCAATATCATATCTAGTTTGAACATGTTCCACAGACCCAACTGCAGCCTAAACACAACCCTAAACTTCACCCATTTAACACCCTAATTTTGAACCTCGACACAGCCTAAAACTGATGTCAAACTAGACCTGCTTGACAGCTTCCAGTCATAATCTTGACCCCAGTAGTGCCCTCTGCAACAACAAAATGTAGCCTGTGCCTGTTAAATCTCATTCCCTTAATGCCCTGTAGCCATCCTGATTTCACATCAAAAAGCAACCCCTTTTCACCTGCCAAACAGCCCCAGAAATTGTTCAAGGACAATGATGTATCTTGGAGGAATGTCCTGCCGAAAACTGTCCAAAACTTTAAAGAGTTGCAAACCAGGCTTGTGGGTCCTACTTTAGTTTATGTCAATCAATGGGACCAATTGGGATTTAAAGGACACTTCCAACATTAAAAGTGCACATGGACACTATCTGATAATCATGGGTGTCTGTTTAAGAGCCTCAAAAGTTTAACAGTTTTATAATGCTAACCTTTGAGGCCTTTAAACAGATGGTCATGATCATCATGTCATGCCAATGTTATGCTTACCCATTAACCCAGAAAGCAACCTTTTAATCCCCCATTGTCCCACTGATTGACATGAACTTTAGTGGGCCCAAACCAAGTTTGCAACTTTTAGTTCACATTTGGTAACAAGTGAGGAATCCATAGATTTGAGGATTCCTCACTGCCCCTAGAACAGGGCTTTTTTCACTAAGAATTTGTATAGCATGTGAGGAATTTTCATAGTGGAGGATTTTATACCCTCCCCCTTTCAGCTGAAAATTCTTTTCCAAAGGAGTTGGTTGCCAAACGTGACCTTACAGTTGGGGGAAGCTTTTCGTGACCTTAAAGTTGGGGGAAGCTTTTAGCCGAACAATCCTCTCATCTTGAACTTCTAGAATGGTTCCCCAACTTTCTTGCTCTTCAGATTAGGACTGTTACTGGATAATCTTACCCATGGAGCTGGTAGATAATACAACTTCTACCTTTTCGTGTAACCAGCTTGATTTTACATCACACAGCAGCCCCTTTTCACCCCTCTAATAGCCACTGGAACTGTTTTAACAGCAGCCCTTCAAAGTTTCCAATGAATGATGATTTATATTGAACTTCATGCATAGTTACACCACTTTCTTGCTTTTGAAATTAGGACCATTATCAGACAACCTTTCTTGCGGTATAGATAGATATTCAAGTGACCCTTCTACATTTGAAAGGATTAAACTCATTCTGTGAAATACCCGGCCACCGCCAGATCAAACAGTGCCCATTCTAGGCAGTTAGGGATATCTTGCCAGTGATATCTGAACATCTCATTGAAGGAGATTTGAAGCATTTCCAGAAGGAATATACCTCTTCTGAACCTTAACAGAGGTTGTAGCTCCTAAGAATAAGATTGATGAAGTCAAGAATATGACTCGACCATAGAATTCAAGAGCTGTATCAACTAAATGGGAAGGAACAAGACAAGGAAAGCTCTGGAATTGGGAGAAGTTAGTCTCTTCTGTGCCATCTGACATCAACCTGAGAGTCAATCTGTGGACTTCATCAACCACTGGGATTCTTTGGGTTCATTCTGCAATGTCCATCCTTCAGTTGCTGAAATATTCAACTTCAACCCACTCTAAACTTTTCCCATTTTCCAAAGCTTTGATTTGCTTTTCATGTACAACAGAAAAATTAAAAATGGTCTTTGAGTGGATTTCTCTGTCATTACAGGCTTGGACATAGAGTCATAGACTATCCAGAGTGTGTATGGAGCAATTCACATGAGAGAGTGATATCTCATCAAACTGAGAAATCAAAACCCCCAGCATTTCTTGATATGTAATCTTTATAGAATGAAGTGAGGGTAGGCAGAGGAAGCAACATAGTTCAAGCACCAAAGACCTTCCAGTTTGGGCTCCCTTCTCCTATCTCCATCTCATTCCAAAGGGATTAAGTAGATCAAGACTAGGAGATATGCTCACCAATTCAATGAATTCCCCTCCCATGCCCCCCATGACATTTGCATGGAATTTTATAGAACTTTTTCGATTATTCAGGAAAGAAGATGAGATTCCATGCAAAGATACAACTATACATAACAATTAGGGTTTGTAATGATCCAATGGAATTGATAACAATACGTTCGCCATCACTAGCAGCAGCACAAAAACCACATTATTCACAAGTGTCCACAATAATTCCACATGTTCCCCCTGAATCAATATTAGCAAGTGTCCCCAATAACTAAATTTAAGTCACTGAAGATTTGACCAAACACAATGCAGATCATCTTCCATATCAAAATCATCAAGGATATAATCTTTCTACCAAACCACACATCAAATATCATGTTCAACTAACAAAAACAACACCATTACCATTTGTCTCTTTTCGGTCTATACCATTTCTTGATAAAAACCCATTGATCCATATGATACAAACCATTTCCCATATCAAAACACCATAAATTTCCCACCTTTTCATCACCATCATCTTCTTCACATCAAATCACATGTTTTATCAACAAATAGAATTTAATTACACATTCAACAACTAAATCAAACCATTCGCAGATCGCAGTAAATCAAAACACCCACAAATCAAAGAAGAAGAAGAAGAAGATATTACATTTGTGCAAAGATTTAGAGATGGAATTCCAAATCCAATGCAGAAACAGATTGGATTATATCAACATCCCAAAAAAATTAAGGAACGCATCGAAACAGAAACGAAAAAAAAAAAGCGTCTGTAGAGTACGCATACATGGTGATGAAAAAACCCTAGAAATTTTGGCAGATCTGGAGAGAAAACTGGAGTGGATGAATGAATTGTGGCTGGAACTCTTTCAATTCAAAGCGAATCGAAATCGGAATCGAAATCATTGGAAGAAACAAGAAACAAAAGGAAAAAGAAGGGATTGGAGACGAACCTTCTAGAATTCATGGCTTGACGCAAGATTCTGACGCTCTAACTCTCACTCTCTGTTCATAATGTGTCGGTGGAACTTGGGTTTTGGGCAAATAATGATAACGCAATGCAAGGGTTCCGAGTCACTCAACTCAGGTGACTCGGTGGGGTGAGTGGGGTCAAAAAAAAAAGGGGCATTTGGGCGGAGGTCCCTCAACTGTGAATTTTATTGCAAACTGTCCACAATACTTTATTTTACTGACAACAGTCCTCTTGTAATTGAAAAAGACAAAAACGCCCTTGTACATGTCAACAAAAGCAAAACTCAAACAAATTTATCTGAGTTTTCAAAACTCAGATAAAACTCAGATAAATTTATCAGTCTTCTAATGCAGTCTTCTCACTGTTTAAACCATGGTTATGATCAAATATGTAGCCTATAAACTGTGGTCCTGGACCATCCTTTCACATGTTAAAACCACTTACAGACTGAATGACTTGGGCTTTCTTGAAATTAGGACACAAGATACCTTGTGAATACAACAACCATAACATGTTTGGTTTCTCCCATAGTTCCCTGCTCCTGCTCCTTCTTCTCCTTCTATCTACTGGTAAAGAAAGAAAACGCGAATAATAAATCACAACCACTGCAATAAGAAAGGAGAGATGGATGTGAGTCGTCGGATGGCACCACTTCACATAGCTATTTGTTTGAAACTCAGAAAAGTTCTTCAAAAGTCAAATAAATTTGTCTGAGTTCTGCCAGAAACTCAGATAAATTTATTTGAGTTGTGCCAGAAACTCAGATAAATTTGCCAAAACTCAAATAAATTTGGCAAATTTATCTGAGTTCTGCCAGAAACTCAGATAAATTTATCTGAGTTTCTGGTAGAACTTCAACAAATTTATCTGAGTTTCTGTCCAGTTTATTAGAGATTCTGTGAAATTTATCTGAGCTCGGCGACACCAAAAGTTAGAATACGAAAAATCATATTCTAATAAAAATCGAAATCCAAAACAAAAACACTTGATAACCACAATCCAATCGAGAAAAGAGAGGGAGGAAACAAGAAAAAAAATGCAAAATGCTCTCTTTCAAATCAGTTGTAGAAAGGAAGAGATATTTGGAAGAAACTTCAGATGAAAGAGCAAGATAAAGTAAAACTGTGTCTATCTTTGAAAAAATGAAAGAGAGAGAATCGGAAGTCATGGTGGCAACGGAAGGTGCTCTGCAACGATATTCTGCAACTATGGAAAGGAATGGAAAATGGAAAATGAGAGAAGAAGAAGGAAGAAGTTTTCTGGCACAGTTGAATGGGGCAAATTAGTCATAAAAATACATGACGTGGCATATTAGGGACCTATCACTAAAGTATCTCCAGCTGTCTGGACTATAGACATTAGAGAAAAAGTAGTTGTCCTTGATGCCTTAGAAGACCGTGCTCAAGGACTTTTGGCTAATTTACCCAAAAAAAAATCTCCTTTTCCTTTTTCTCATGATATCATCCATGGCGAATCCGATCCGCATCCCCCCATCTGGACCAAACTGGAAACCCTAGTTGGACCAATCACAGGATGCCGCATGGGGGAGAGGAATTTTTTTTTTTTTTTTTCATCCGAGGAGATGGGATATAACTGATTTGACATCCTTTCCCCCATGTGGCACCCTCTGATTGGTCCAAACAAGGATCCATTTCCATGGTGAATCCAGACCTAGAGACCTAGATCATCTATTGTAAATCTTGATCCTGATCTGACATGGAATCCATGAGTTGAAACAGATTTGACATTAACTTACTAACAACTAAATTAGAAAAACAAAAAGGGGGATTTGGTTCAAAATTCGAATCCAAAATAAGATGTGGTGTGCATCAATATGAATATTCAAGTGAGAACTAGCTCTCACCTATTATATGAGAATTTTTTTACAGGGCTCAACTAGCAATCTATCCAAACCTAGCAACTAATAGGGAACCATTTGATAGTCACTAATCCCAAGAATTGGCACACATCCAAATGAACTGAACCGTTGGATCGAGGGTTGAATTTTTTTTTTTTTTAATATGAAACCATTAAACTTGTAGGCCACGGATGAAGGGGTTAGGGGCATGGGTTTGGGGTCAAACTTAATACTTGAGGTGGTCTCACATAGATCTTTCCATCCCCCCGGTCCCATCCCCAATTGTGGGCCTCACAAAAAAGTTCTCACATAATATGTGAGAACAGTTCCCACCTGAATATTACCCATTAATAAAAGAGCTTTTAGATGGTATTTTTAATATTTGAATGTAATCGATTTTGATATATGGACCCTTAGGTGAGAACATACAATGATCCAATTCCAAATACAAATGGTCTGGATCCTATGTAGGCAGGGACTCGAATTCGTATCCAAGATTCTCTCGAATTCGAATCCAAAATTCTCTCGGATACAAAATTAGGGAGGTTCCATTCCAACTTTATTTGATTAGTCTGATACTCATTCGTAAACCTACGTTAACTTGAAGCCACCAGCCCAAGGTTGTAAGAGTGAGCAGCTCACCTTCCACCAATGTGCCATGGGCTCTAGTTGCATTGGTTGATCAGGGCAAAATGAGTCATCAAAGGGAGATATTGTGATAGAAAGGTCACATTGTGGTTATGATGATGCTGGGAGAAGAGTCATCTCAATAAAATCATTAAAACCATGGATTTAGGACCTTAAATTTCTCTCTTTTCTTCAGATCCATTTTAACTTAAGCTGGCACAAGGGAAGCACAATTATTTTAAGAATCACCTGGCCCTTTTGGACAGCACTAACATGAAATGGTCCATGTTATGATCCTCAAAATATTCTCTCTTTTTACCACTTGTTCAAAGAATTTCATCACTTAATCTCAACAAAGTTCTTTTGTGGAGCTGTTTTCAATGAAAAATCAAGTTGTTTTCTTTAGGTCCCATCAGCCTAATTCCTAATTACCGC
The DNA here is from genome assembly GCA_028538565.1 of Umbellularia californica. Taxonomy (NCBI): domain Eukaryota; kingdom Viridiplantae; phylum Streptophyta; class Magnoliopsida; order Laurales; family Lauraceae; genus Umbellularia; species Umbellularia californica. The sequence continues at coordinate 71,638,688 of JAPQWN010000007.1, read as the reverse complement.
CTAAGAAATTCATAGAAACCTGGCTTCCATCAAAGGAGCTAGAGTGAAAACCAATGCATGAAGATCTACAATGGACTAAGTCCCAGGATTTAATTTGATAAGAGTGAGGGGTGGACATCCTTTAAAACCATAGGAATTCACCAGGCATTCAGCCAAAAACACCCTTCAAAAGAAAGGAAGAAACTCAGGTGGCTGCAGAGTGTTGTGCAAATCTATCAGTGGGCTGCACAATGAACAAGTTTACATTTTTAAGCAACTTTTCAGTGGCCCTCTTAGAATGATACAATGAACCTATCCAGCCTACCTACCTGATGGCCCATGGGTGAACTCGCTTGGTATCACCAATGGCCATGTAGCTCAGGTGGCTGTTCACTCAGGATGCCTATGAATCAGACCTGACCCAGCCCCTTGTAAAAGAGAATGGATATTGACTCTACAACTGGTCTTACATCTGACATTTGCCCCACAACAGTAAGACTTTAAATATTTTCCGCAGAACTACTAGTACAATAATGTACGTTGTTGCATGGCCTTAGGATATTGCATGGGGTGATATTTTCTATATCGCACAGTCCTAAAATATCGCACAATGAAAATACTTAAAGTTTGACCTCTCATGGGTGAACGTCAGGTCTAAGTTGAATAGATCTTAAACCATGGGTTGCACTCCCTGGCCTGGTTCTGTTGATGAGCAAGGCATGCTTTGCTTCATTCCCAAACAAACGATTGACTAGCCCATTGCAACCATTATTTTCCTAAGAGCCCATTGACAGACCTAATTATCACCATAAATAAGAGAATACAAACTGACCATCTTGAAAATTGAAATCATATCACAAATGAATTGTACCGTGGATCGTATCACAAATCGTAGGATTTTTTTATTTGTCTTATAAAAACAAAAATTATTTAAAAAAAAAAAAGCAATTATCATAATCTTTCCATTTTTCATGCATAGCAGCATCAATACTGTGACAAATAAAACAAAGATAAAATCATATGAAAAAACACTACTAACATATTAATATGTCATCAATGATCCCTGAGTAGTTAAATATGTTTAAGTTATTAACATTACTAGAAAAAAAAAATAAAAAAGTTGCAATTGTTTTATTTGTTCTTTTATTTTAAAGAAAAAAAGTTGTCATGAAGAGAAAATTTAAAGAAAACATAAAAGATGAATGCCGGACAAAGCTCATAGTAAATTAAAATCTCCCCAACATTACAAGGATTATTAAAGAGATTTGTAATCACTAGATAACCTTTTAAAGTAGAAAGTATTTATAAGGTAAAAATTACTAATATTAGCCTCCTGACATAGCTATTCCTACACAGAGAAATTGCTTGAATCATAAAATTCCATCAAATGGTAAGATCAAATCTTTCTGTTTAGGATTTGATGTGAATCCAATCGTAGAATTCATGATACGAATGCTAGGATTCAGCCTACAATGCAAACAGATATTAGTTATAGATATTGATTAGAATGATGCTTGCAATCACACCAACTCCCCATTACTATGAAAATTGGGATTAGACAAAACGAAGTTACAACAAAGTTCTAACATACAATTTTCTGGCACAATGATTTCAGATTTTCTTTCCAGATGTATGGGCTCAATTGGTCGGCACCATCTCATCATCTCAAAGAATGAACACCGGAAGCTAACCATATTACAAATCTTTCTTCTTGTAGGATACCCCACTGGAACATTGGGCCTTCCACATTGCTTGTTTCTGATTGGCCGAAAGCGCAAGCAAGCCAAGCTCCTCTTTGCCGCAAACCAAATTGATCTATAGATTGTCCTCTATCTCCTCTGGTACATGCAATTTTTCAATCGCAGACTGTCCCCAAAAGGAGAAGAAAAAACAGTAAACAAACAGCACAACTCTTCAGAGAAAGAAATTCAAATCATATTACCATTAGTTTCAGTATAATGTCACTAGGACTGAGGGATGCCCTTTCACAGCACTTTAAAAGTTTATTTTAGCAAATTCTACACAATCATTATGGTGGTTCCCACTGACATATGGCCAAAGATCCAGAATTTTATTTTCAGTGTCCTATATTTCCTCATTTTGGTTATTCTGATGTATCAGGCGTCCCTCCATCAATCTTTTCTTTATAGGTATTTCATATTTGTTTGCACAATGACATCTGTCCATGCACAACATTTAATTTTTTTGGTTAGATTATTTCAAGATTTAATGTAATCCATTTTATTATAACAATGTTTATTCATATTTGATACCTTAATTTTACATAAAAACCTTGTACTAGAATTATGGTTTCTCAAGCCCAAGACAATGCATGTTTAGTCAACACACAATCACACATGCACTAAACATATGTCTAGAGACTTTCCTCTTTCCCCATGAGATTTTTAAATGGATTTGAAGAATTTTAAAAGTCTCAGGCAATGCCATGAGCTTGTATCAGTTGCAATTTTTTGTTGTCACTACCACAAGGTGCCGCACATACACACGTACAAGTTAGTCCCAGGCAATTAAGTATTATCAATGAAAGAAATCAAGAGGATAAGGAGGGGAAAAAAGATTGCAGCATGAATGATGAAAATTTAGATAAGAAAGTGATATTGCGTAAAATAGTCTAAGAAATATACAAGGTCCGTGTTTGTAAATTCAAGGACACATGGTATAGGAAATACAATTAAAATAGATATTCTAGTTCATAAAAGCATATAGTGTAAAAAAAAATCCTTTTTAAGACACAAAGCTACATCATAGCATAAAAATAAATAATAGAGAAATACTAATGACAACAACTTTTATTTAGGTAATTAGTTTCTATTCAGATAATTCCAGTGCATTAATGAGGTGTGCCTCAATGATAGAGGAAAAAGAGGAAAAGCAAGATAAAGCACCTTAATGGTAGCAACATCAGCTGCAGATGGCTTCAAATCCAATGCAACTCCAAAGTGAAACATGGCTTTCTCATGCATGCCAAGTCGCTTGTAAATCTTTCCCATTAGTGCCCAAACACTGCTTTCACGAGGTGCATACTCTTTGAGCTGTTCTAGATCTTTCAATGCCTCATCAAATTGTTCTAGGCTCAGTAATATGTTTGCCTTCTGATACATGGGCAGCGGGTTCTTCTTATCGGCCAAGATGGCATTCTCCATCAATTCCAATGCTTCCGTATCCCTCTGCCAGAGGAGAAAACACAAGAATCATCAATCAATTTTCAAGCTTGCATGCAAAGATCCAAAAGCCTGTAGATTGCAGTAACTCAAAAAAATAAGGATCCCCCGCCCTTGAGTTTTGGAATGTACAATCAATAGAAACAACCAGCATAGGCAAAATACAATGTAGATAAACTGTTTTGTAATAGTAGGAACATTGAATACACGCAATACTGTAGAAAGGGCAGACCTTTAAAGTATGCAATGCAATTCCAAGGTAGCACAAGATAACAGAAGAGCGAGGATTGATTTGGAAAGCCTTTCGAAAGTGATGCTCTGCAAACTCAAACTTCTCTTGCCGAAGGTATATTATCCCAAGACCATACCAGGAGTTATAATGCCTTGCATCTATCCTGAGGGCGCTTTGGTAGCATTTTATCCCACTCTCAAAATCCTCTAAAGCGACATACCTGTTACGGAAGGAGAGTAATTGCATTGAGGATTAACCCCACAGTTGAAGGCCACAGTAATCTAACCCCACAGTTAAAGGCTGCAGCGAGAAACCCAACAGGGAATATTGTAGTCTAAAAAAATGATATTTTAGCGAGAATATGTAAATAACAAAAATGTAAGTGTCATACTCATGGCCACAAAGAGTGTGAGCATAAGCAAATCTTGAATCTAGCTGCACAGCACGCTGGAAATTTTTCAGAGCAGTTTCATGGTCTTTCTGCAAGCTGTAACAATTTCCTATAGCACACCTGCACGTCATTTAAGTAGTGAAATGTAAAAATTGAACTGAGTCAGTATAATACACTACGGCTACAACCACTTATTACTAAAACTCTTTTTATTAATTATTACATTCTACAGCTGCTATTACTTTCTTAATCATTTATTACCCTTGATACTTAGTGTGCTAGGTTCTGATATCACAAACCACAGTATACAGCTCCAGTTAGGCCATTTTGCTTTACATACTAGAAGGGAATGTTTCGGCATTCTGGCCGCATTGACATTCTGTTTGGAAGAAGCTAAAAAATTATGAAATAAAAAGTAATAAAAAATATTTTAAAGCTACATTGACATTTTTTTTATAAAGAAAGAAGCCACATTCATGTCCTTCTAAAAAGTCTACACCCTAATTCTCCATGTTGGTGTATAAAATAAGTCAATGACATGTATCTCAGTCTAATCAAAGCAACGCATGTGCAACCTTTTTCCAAATGCATGAAAAGACCAAGAGCTTTCAAAGATGTTGGAAGTCATCCAGACAAAGATATGCCAAAATGAGTTTGTCACTCAGATAAGGAACAAGGGTTAAGCTCAGGTGGTTAACCGTTTAGTCCAGAACTAACCAGAATCAGGAACAGAAAAGGGAAAAAGGAAAAAAAAAAAAAAAAAAGAGAGAGTAAAGGGTGAACCTTTCAACAGTGAAATTGACTACTATGAGGCAAACAAGATGAGTGCCTGGGATGGTGGAGACAAGTTAATGAAGCGACATGAGAGGGAAGTGTTAGGTTACAGTCATTTTTTGTCAATTTTTAAGATCATAGGTTGATTGAATTAATCAGAGTCGTCTGAAAGTGGTAGAGTGTATGAGAAGTTACGATGCACAGATACTTCAAAATGGCCAACGTACTGTGTCGTATTATATCTGATACTTCACTTCTTACACGTAAAATGTGTCTCTACTGTGTCTAGGGCATGTCCTCACCGTATCCATCCGTATTTAGGCATCATAGATGAGAAGAGAGTTGAAGGAAGAGGGAGGAAGAGTAAAGGAGACAAAATAAGTGGTGTGTATAGCCCACACGATCACTGTTAAGTCTATTATATAAACATTGAGATACTTCCATTTACTCCCTTAATATCCATTACATTTACCACTAGCCCCGTACGTACTAGTACTTGAAAAACATGTAAATAGACCTGTAACTAATATTGGAGAATCCATATCAATCATGCTCAACCTGCCATACATATTCTTTAGATGACCTCTGCTTTTCCCTTTAGTAATAAAACCAGTTGATCTTCTGACTCTTTGTAACACTTTGTAGCTTCACCTTATAGTTTATGTAACTCGCCCTCCTGACAATGTAACAATCTGCCCCATTATGTTTTGTACAGTCATGATAAGATGGACAGGATGAGATGTGAATGACTGCCATATTTGTCAGAATGTAACCTCATAGAAAGAAATGCCCCAACTTCAATTTATCAATAGATTTTTTTAATGGACTCTGTCAATAGATTAGCCAGAAAACTTCCCAAACCCCAAGAGAAATCAACAGCTGATATAGGCAGGACATGTTGCTTATTACTTTTGATGAAGAATTGATTTTGGATTGAAATTTTGAGTTGGCTGAAGCATTCATGGAGCAATTTCAGCATCATACAAAGGCCCGCAAAGGTTGGATCAAGAATTACTCAAGATTCAGGCCTTTCTTAACACGGACTTGAGCAGAACAGGAAGACTGAATAAAACTACCAAAGCAACAGAAAACCCTCGGCACTAGATTCCCAATTGATTGCTCCTTAAATCAAACAGTCTGGGTCTCTAACAGATTAAGATCTGTTTCATTAGCAAACAGAAGCAAAAATCTGAAGGAAAATGGAGCAATTTCAGCATCATACGAAGGCCCGCAAAGGTTGGATCAAGAATTACTCAAGATTCAGGCCTTTCTTAACACAGACTTGAGCAGAACAGGAAGACTGACCCTAGATAAGCAGGAAAACAACTCTGTCGATGCAAAAACAGCACAGCCGGCCAAGAAATAAAACTACCAAAGCAACAGAAAGCCCTCGGCACTAGATTCCCAATTGGTTGCTCCTTAAATCAAACAGTCTGGGTCTCTAACAGATTAAGATCTGTTTCATTAGCAAACAGAAGCAAAAATCTGAAGGAAAAAAAAAAAAAAAAAAAAAAGAATCCTGCAACACAGTCAACTTCAACAACATAGTTGAGTCAATGTCCTCGATGAAATTCAGCAGGCCCCAAAAGCTTCAAAATTTTGATTTCTTCCCAAATCAACACCTTTAATCTCGATAAATAATCTTCTACTTAGTGGAAGGCTCTAATACCATGAAAAACTAAATAATCAAATGGCATCAAGGCTTTTACGCTTAAAAGGTCAAAAAACCCTTGTCAAGACATGATTTGTATTTCTGTACAGCAACGATTTGGCTTTTGAAAATCTCCTATTATCTTGATTTGTTGGGTTGAATCATGGCATGAAAACCCTAACCACATGAAGGAAAAACTTAAGAAAGAGAGGGAAATAATCAAATGAAGGGTATTGTGTTGGTCCTTACAGTTGGACGACACCGCCAACATATGGATTATCATATTTTTCAGTATTTACAACAAATGCCCATATTGTGTCATATTTACAAAACAGTCCACAATAGTCCAATAATTGCAAATAAGTTCTCACTGTAACTCTCAACATCAACAATCCCATGTCTTATTGGAGAGCTGTTTCCCATGGGTTCTTTGAAGAGAGCAACTTACCTGTGATGGACACCTCTCAAACATGGTACTGTGCCAGATTCTTCTCGCTTGTTCTATTACTACTTTAAACATTGTTTTGCAGTTGATAAAATATTTAGAGTAAAATATGAAATATTGAAATATTGTTTATCTATTTGAAGATTTGTTGCTCTCACAAGGTTAGGATAATCTTCAAAGATGCTGATGATGATTTTATTGTAGTTGCACTTTTCACATGGAAAGAATTATAGAAATTAAAATGTTTGCACTCTATAATCAGCTCTAACAATGTTGACCCAAAAGTTAGAAAACAAGCTCTGCACAGAATATTTTTAACCACCCCAGTTATAGAATACAAAATATTTAAAAAAAGAATATCTATATGAGATAAAATTGGTGTTTAGATCCCACTATTATAACCAAAGTACATACCAAGCTTGAGGAGATAACCTATCTGTTGCAATCAACTCTTGGGCCAGGTAGCTCAACTTCATCTCTTCCTTCAAATGCTGTATGCATGGCTCTTGCATTAAAATAAATAAAAAAACAACAAAATGCAACATGCTTTACCACAGGTAAAACCAGAAGCGACAGACATAATGGTTCATCATATGGTGCAGCATGCACTGCAGTAACTTGCATCAGCCATCTTCAAAAAATATTAAGCATACTAAATTCCTTCGGATAGGAAAAAGGTAAAAGCACTGCCAACCTAATGGGATACTAAATTTCTTCAGATGGACAAACTTATAGCATTACCGACCTGATGGCAAAAGGATAAGGGGCCATTTGCCTTTTACACATGATAGGAAAATGGGTTTTACATATGGACATATGTGAAACACATTACCATGTTTGTCAAAATCACCATTTGCATGAGTAAATGAGTACGTCCAACAGTTTTAGATAAATTTGGGTTTTTTGGACTTCACAAATTTCTCAAAATTCATGAAGAACTAAGATATAAAACTAAACATACTGATATTTACTATTCACACAAGAATATTGAACAGTTTAAATCATTAGTTATGGTCCCACAAAAGTACAAAAATTTAGATCTATAAGTCAGAACTTTTTCACAAATTAGTCAAACTGTATGGAGATTTAAGATAATTACATTCAAGTCCTTGGGGGTTCATTCATTAGCTCAAGGTCTTTGGAGTTTGGATTACAAATATGAGGCCCATAGGAATGAGAAAAAATAAAGGTGGTTGATGGGGCCACAAGAACGCAGTCACCATGTAAGAGACAGTTCTAGCGCTTTTTTGGGAGGTGTGAAAGTGATTTTTACACCTATTCAAGAGTGAAAATTTTGGTGTGTAAATGGCCTTTTCACACCATTTTCACCTATTTACACAGCATTTTCACACCACATGTGAAAATGAACGCAAACAAATGTGATGATGTGTAACCCTTATATATTGGAATCATTTACATAAATAAATGACTGCAAACAAACGACCCCTAAGATGATGAAGATTACAATGAGGAAGATGAGACAAACAAGTCAAAACTCAATATCTTGATGGATAAACCAAGTGCTCATATTGTGCTTTATTGAAAACAATCATTAATTATTAGTTTGAGTCAACTTTGATTTGGCCAATTTTTAAAACCATAGTTTTAGTAGACAAAGCTAGCATGAGTTGGAATTTTGAAATCAAAGAAAATGCAAATTAAAGTGAATGAGAAAGAGGAAAAGAGGAAAATGAGAAAATAACAGGATTTTAGAAGAAATAGGAGAAGGGTTTAGGAAAAAGAGAAACATGGTATTCAAACAGGTTGGAGGCGACCATAATGATATAGTTATACTAAATAAATTTTCAGAATTTATGAAAAAAAAAACCTTGTATATTATATATTTTCAAACTAGTTTCTAAACTTCTGGATGGAGAGAGAGAGAGAGAGAGAGAGAGAGAGAGAGAGAGAGAGAGAGAGAGAGAGAGACTTTTTGTATTTTAACACCCCTAGCCCCTTTTCTCTTCTTCCGCCTCTCTTTCCCAAGATTGGAAGAAGCATCACACCACCGCTGATTGGTAACTGCCTTTGTGAGAAATTCTGCAATGCGATTTTCTGTACATGAGTGCTCCAACTGAATTTCTTTCTTCGTCACCTTTTCTTTATTGAAATGAAAATCTACCTTAATATGATTTGCACATTCATGATATACAAGATTGGAAGCAATATTGTAACACTGCAGTATAGTGACAATATAAAGCCATGAATCTGCTTCCTGGCGGTCATTCCACATTGTTCATTCTCCTGAATTCTGCTCTTTTTTTTATAACAGAATTCTACCCCTATTCTTTCTAAATTCTAAAACCCCAATCTCCTCTCTTGTTAGTCTTCTCTCTCTCTAACCAAACCAAACCAAACCAAGCCTTTTCCCACTAGGTGGGGTCGGCTATATGGATTTGACGACGCCAATCAAATCTGTTTAGGGCCATGTCCTCCGTTAGATCCATGTAGGCAAGGTCGTGTTTAATAGTTTCTTTCCAACTTCTCTTGGGTCTCCCTCTCCCTCTCCTACTCCTGGCAATCTCTATGCCTTCACACCTTTTAACAGGTGCTTCCATTGGCCGCCTTCTAACATGGCCAAACCATCTTAGTCGATTTTCTCTCATTTTATCTCCAATCGGTGCTATTCCTACTTTGCCCCTAATCTCCTCATTCCTAATCCTATCTCTCCTTGTGATCCCGCACATCCATCTTAGCATTCTCATCTCCGCAACTTCCATCTTCTTAACATGATTATGCTTTACTGCCCAACACTCTGATCCATATAACAATGCCGGTCTTACCGCCACCTTATAATACTTTCCTTTAACCCTGAGGGGGACTTTCCGATCACACAAGACCCCCGAAGCACTCCTCCATTTGGTCCACCCGGCCTGAATCCTGTGACTTACATCAGTATCAATCCCTCCATCCTGTTGCACCATCGATCCAAGGTACCTAAAGTTTTCTTTCTCTACAATCTTTTGTGTGCCTAAACTTACTTCTATGTTACCAAGTGTCCTACTTTGGCTAAACTTGCACTCCATATATTCCGTCTTGCATCGACTTAGCCTAAACCCTTTTGTCTCTAACGTTTTCCGCCATACTTCTAGCTTAGCATTCACTCCTTCTCTCGTCTCATCTACTAAAACAATGTCATCTGCAAATAGCATACACCACGGCACTTCATCCTGAATATGTCTTGTAATCTCATCGATAACTAGGGCAAACAAGTACGGGCTTAACGCTGAGCCTTGGTGTAGACCAATCGTGATAGGAAACTCCTTAGTCTCTCCGCCAGTCGTCCTTATAGATGTCACGGCTCTATCATACATATCCTTTATCGCCTCAATATATGCGACACACACTCTTTTCTTTTCTAGTACTCCCCATAGAATCTCCCTAGGAACCCGGTCATAGGCTTTCTCCAAGTCAATGAACACCATATGTAAATCTCTCTGGCCTTCTCTATACTGTTCCATTAACCTCCTCAAGAGAAAGATAGCCTCCATGGTTGATCTCCCAGGCATGAAACCAAATTGATTATCTGAAATGTTTGTTGTTCTTCTTAGTCTTCTCTCAATAACTCTCTCCCATAATTTCATCGTATGGCTCATCAATTTAATCCCTCGGTAGTTCGCACAGTTCTGAATATCTCCTTTGTTCTTGTATATGGGTATAAGAATACTTTTCCTCCATGCATCAGGCATCTTCTTGCTCTTTAGCACTACATTAAAAAGTTTTGTCAACCAATTTATGCCATTCTCCCCCAAGCTCCTCCAGACCTCAATAGGGATACCATCTGGCCCAACCGCTTTCCCATTCTTCATCCTTTTCAATACTTCTTTAACTTCTTCCCTACTGATTCTCCTATAGAACATATGATTTGATTCTTCCCTAGAAATGGTAAGCTGTCCCAATTGTATGTCACTACTACTGCTTTCGTTAAATAACTTGTAGAAGTAGCTCTTCCAACGCTCCTTTATCTCATCGTCCTTTACTAATACCTTTTCATCCTCATCCTTAATGCATTTAACTTGGTTTAAGTCCTTGGTCCGCCTGTCTCTGGCTTCTCTCTCTCTCTTACATTTAAATATGTATTTTCTTCAATTTTAGTTTTCCAGATTTATCTTCTCAATTTCCAATCTTGTTAAGACAGAGTGTGTTGAATTTCAACCTGAATGCCACCACTAGGAGGAAAGGCTTAACATCTTAAAGGTTCAAAATCTTCTGTCAGTCTTTCATTAAAAAAATTTAACTTTCTTATTTTGTAATGGTAACTTTTCATTAAAATCAAGCATTTTTAACTTTCAACAAACCAATTTCAAAATAAACTAAAAAAAAATTATGCACATAAATATTTCTTTCTCAGAGATTAAAAATTTAAACAAATCTGAAGAAGGCAAGCCCCATAAATAGCATGTTTACTTTTTCATCTAATAGTCTAAAGAGAAGATGAGAAGAAAAGGCAACTGTAATTGTATCTCTGGCACCATCCAAGATGATCATAACAATTAAGTACAAAGATATAATACGACATGCGCATAAACAGAAAGAACTTAGTCATTCAAAAATAATAATAAATAAGCAGAAAGAACTTACATAAAGAACTGTAGAGTATATATCCATTCCCTCTAGAGTATATGGTGATGCACGGCGGGCCAAACTAAAGGCACGGTCAGCCTCATAATAATCAACCAGCTCAAAATGTGCCTTTCCAACCTAAAAGCAATCATTACAAACATGTTAGTGCCAAATGATAGGAATGCATAAATGCTAATTTATAGAATTAGGATCCATGAGTCTATAAGATCAAAGAAACAAAAATGTTAGAATCATTAAGGGACTGTTTTACAATTTTTCTGTAATTACAGAGACTGGTTTGCAAATACAGCAAACATCTGGGTGTTTCTTTGTAAATATGCTAAACTAAATAGAAATCAGTATATAAGCAATCTAAAGCTTGTCAACCAACTGATGCGAATCAATCCGCATCCTCTGACATCAATCGAGAAATCTGAGTGATAGACCATGCATCCAAGTATTTGGATTATTGTGATCAGGCCTGCAGGACCCAGACACACTTCTAACAGTATCTATAGATCAAATGGGCTCCATATCAATCCCCAATTAATTCTGAAACCTTACTGTCAGAGACTGGTTTAATAGAAAGAAAGGCAACAGGATTTTTTCTGCAATCATGGAAAATCTCACAGAAATTTCAGCAAATATAGTACTAGACTGTTATTTGAGCCTCATTCAAATGGTCGTAAATGGGCCCAAAGCCCCAAACCCATGCAAAACTTAAACCAGTCTGGTCACCATCAGTGTAGTGTTTACTGATATGGGCTTTGGGGAATTTCTAATGTTGATTAGTTGAGATGTTGGGTCGAATGGTACTGAGCTTCATCTTTGTTTTTATTAATGCTGGTTGAATTAATGAGTAGTTTTAATATTTTGAAAAAAAAAACTAATAATAAGTAAATAAATTGAATGAACATCTAAATCATCACCACAGATAGCACCAAAAATCCCATGACAAAAAGGATAAAAAGAAACTAAATCACCTGGGAAAGAACCCATCCTGTATTGTAGTGTTCATGTGGAAGCTTAAGATAAACTTCCAATGCATCCTGTGCAACTCAAAATAATTAGTTCAACATGGAATATATCACTAGAAAAAAAAAAAAAAAAAAGATTTAACTTTCTTAATTTCTTTCCAACAATCACACTTGTATACCTGGCACCTATACATGCAAGAAAGCCTATAGCCTTCTCCAAGAATCCGCAAGAGAGCCAAGAGCTCCAGAGCACCACCGCCAACTTTCGAAGCCTGAGTCGAAACGCTACTCTTCTGCATATTTGTTCTATCTCCTTCAAGCAAGCTCTCATCAATTGATGCCAATACAGTAGACGAAGTTGTATTGTCACAACGAGAGTCATCAGAAGCCTCGGGCTGCCTCCCTAACACGAGATCAAAGAGAGATTTTTATTGGAATAAGAAGCAACTTAAAGTCAGCGAAGTTGCAGTCATTTTACATTTGGTTGTACATTGTAAGGCTGTAACAGAAACATTTCATTAATGTTTAATGTTAGATCAACAGCCAAGATGGTTCTGGGGCTATATTTTTATTCAAAGCAGACATATAAGGGACCAGTCGACCAGCATTATTGCTCACACTTTCCTAAATTTTATGCCTTGTGCGAGCCTATTTCTCTATCTGATTCACCTCTATCATTTCAGTGTGCTTCTGTTTGGATATTTTCCATGTTTAAGAAGTTTCATGTTGGATCCAGCAGCCTGATTTTCCTTCTAAGCTTGCAGGCTGCCGTAATTCATTGATTGAGAACATTGAGCCTGTATTTTGGTAAGTTTCAACCCTCTTTCTCATGGTAGTTGCATTCTGTTTGAGTGCAGCCTAAATCAAACTAAATGCATTAAAATAGATTCTATCAACAGAAGTACGGCATCATTTTCAAATATACAAGATATATTGGTATAGAAAAGTGGGCATTTTCTTATGAACTCATGAGAAAAAAATAAAGATAACCTTCATCTAAACTTTCAGAAGCCCAGGATTGTCCCTTACGACCCATCATCGAACGAATTGTTGTAGAGTTAATTTTAGACGATGAAGAGAATCCTCCAAGAAATTTTGAAGAAGAATGATTGGTCCCATTTCCTCCTACTTGAGAGACATTTAAATTTGCATTGGCTGCCACTTCTCCAGCTAACCTCGTACTTCGGCGAGGCCCTGAATCAGAAAATAGTCTCCCTGAAACCTGCAAGAGGAACATTCAAACAATGAAAATTCATGAAATAAGCAGAACAGTGACGTCTAATTTATATGATATCGATAAAACACCAATGGCATCATATTTACAGTGCAATCTGCTAAGCATATAGGCAGCAGCTTTTCTATCTCAAAACAAGGGTGCTGACACAAGAACATAAGAGTCTCAAGATTAACTCACTAGGCAAGAAGACTCAAGAGTTGAAAAATAATGATATAGATGAGGATATCCTCAAAGTGCAAATGAGACACAAGCATGCACCTGAGAGTTAGCAGCACGAGCATAAGATGAACGGAGGCTCTGCACTCAAGTCCAACCAATAGACAATAAGATGGGAACCAAGTACTGAACTCAAGGCTCAGTGAAAGGGAAACAGATTAGGGTTCTTGATCAAATTTGTGCCTACAAAACAAGGAAAAATAGAAACTGCACGAAGTAGAATGCCTGGAAAGAAGGCCATTCCATAGGAAGTTTACGAAAAATCAAGAAGGAAAAAAAAAAATTGAAAGAACTCTTAACACATCATGAGAAAACTTGACTAAATAACTGGAATTGCATAGGTGGGAAAGCACCTCAAGTCAAATGAAACCCTTCAAATTTTCTAAATACAGACAAAGGAAACATGAACATGGTCACAGAAACATATGTTTGACAGGAATGACGAGGACACAAATGATCAACATTATTCCATCTATCTGGGGTAGGACATATTAGTACTATAACCTAGTAAAACAAAATTTCTTTTCTCGGTGAGTTCTAACAACATAGATTTCTCTCAATGTCTATGCTAGCACAGTAATAACCCATAAAAGAAAAGGGGGAAAATGCTAGCACAGAAATACATAGCATCAACATAGACTATTGGTTCACAATGAGTAAAATAATCCAGTATTTCAGCCAGTCCATTATTTCAGTAGGAAGCATGTTTCATTAGATTCTCACTCTGTGACAATCATGAAATATTTCCCCATGAAAAAAAAAATGTTAGCTTACCTATTAGCAAAAAAAAAATGTTAAGTTACCAGTCATATGATTGTTCCAGTAATTACCAATCAAAAAAAAAAAAGTTCACTTTTTCATCCAAATGTAAGAACCAGACAAATGAAAATTTCAAACTGAAGGGCTAAAATGAAATGCAAAATGAAACCAATTTCTTGTGAAAGCATGCAATCTCTCGGTCATCATTTATGCTCTCGACACATAACAATGACATAAACTAAAAGGAAAACTAGAAGAAATGTAAAAATTACAACCTTTCGCAGTTTCCCTTCATCCATGACCTTTCTCCGTGGTGCTTGAACCACAGCATTGGCAGTTGACTTGGGAGAGCCTTCACCACCCACTGCACCTCTATATAAAGGTGGAGGGCCAACACCAGACAACTGGAAATAATAAAAGTTAGAACATAGAAATTTTTTAAACAGAGCTTTCATACAATACCGTGGTTTAGTAGGAAATTAACAAGCCAATGGAGGCAATACTGCCCTTATTACTGTTCAACAAAAATAAAAGTGCAGGTCTTGACAATCTATCTAAGAATCTTACCTGCACCAACATTGGTGAAGGAGTATTATATAGTGATGTATTAGAGGCACAATTTGCTGGGTGAATGACAGCGCCTGCCAAAACTCCATGAATATGAGCTGGGATGTCTCTATGGTTGTTCCCATGCAAATGTTTCAGTTGCCTAGGACTCACAGCACCAGAGCCCGAGGTCCTATTAGAAGATATATTAAAGTCTTCGATACTGGTTTGCAAGTTTTGAGAACTTAAATCAGAATGCAGATGCTGCTGCTGAAGGCGAATAGCAGTTGATTCCCCAAATATTACATTTGCTTCTTCTGCTGCACCTGAAACAAGAAGATATATATGCTTTGAGACCTACACTTGTGAAATATATGAAAGATGCCTAAGTGTCATCAATAAACAGAAATTAAGACCCCCACCCACACAACTTAAAAATGAACATGCTCACACACAAGTTAGTATGGAGGACTATCTCAACTATAAATAGGATGACTAAAATGAGAGGCCAGGCAGGCCCCCACCATCTATGATAAGACTCCATACAAATTAGTTTTTTAATAGGTGTTGAAGATATGCAGCAGTAATGAATAACGTGTTCTCATGGACCCTATTTTCCATTTATTTTAGTTATTTTTCTTTACATGGTGCTTGCTCTTCAGTCTTCACTCAAGGGCATTCTTGTCCATGTGCAAAAAGATTTTTCTATCGATATAAATAACCGAATCCAAGTAGTGTTTGGTATTGACAACCAAAAAGATTTTCCAAGATGGTATCAAAGCAGTTTCCTGACCATGAAACCGAGATTCTTCTCTTCACCTCCTGCCTTAATTTCTTTCCCCCTTTCGCTTCCTTCTTTCCCTCATTTCATTCCTTCTATTTCTCTTTCCATTCATTAGTCCTTCCTTTCCTTCACATCTCACCAGACTCCAGGACTGCATAGGTTTAGTCAAACAGTAGAAGCTGTTTGCCTCTATAGCAGTAAGGTAAAGTAATCTTCTGACATCAACAAGACCTGATTGGGGACAAAACAGAAGAAAGTATGTTTTGAAGAAGTCCAGATTCTAGAAATTCACATCTATTGTTTCATTGAAGGTTGTCAACAGATCAATTGCGAGACTTTTGGTTTGTTTAGTAGTTTGCATAGGGTAATGAGGGCTGCAGCATGTGTCAAGGTCATGGAAAGTTTCATTTTTTATTAAATGGTTGTTTTAGGTCTGTAACCAGTTGGTGTATGTGTTTTGTCTAGTTTGTTGGGAAAGTTCTCTAATTGTTACTTGGCAGAGTTGAGATAATGGCTGACTCATCACATTTTATAATTCTATCAGCCGATAATACAGATAGTCATCAGTGATCTAAATATAATGATAAAATAGTGATAATAATAACAACGAAAATGATGACTGTACAGACAGAAAAAATGCATTACGCCTAATGAATAAAATGTTTCTTAATGCTCATGAAAATGACAATTGAATACAACCAATTATATTCAATGGTCTAGTGCTGTTAAAATGTTTCTTGTAGTGATTTTTTTTTTTTTTTTTGTGAAATATTGGAAAGTTACTAAAGAAATACAAAGGAGTGGCCGCCTAGTGCCTAAGGAAGACAATTCATTCTTATACTTTCTGTGTTTTTTTTTTTTCTTTTTCTTCTCCTTCCCTCTGTTTTTTTCTTTATTAGGGTTTTTTCTCAATTAGGGTGCCCAGTTACCTTGAAAGAGTCCCACGCGTCTCAACGGGTACTACATTTTTTTTAATTGAAATGGTTAACAGATATAACAGTTGAGAGAGCTTTCATCATAATTATTAATGCTCTTGAAAATGACATGACACAAAAAATTTAACCATATGTACAAGTCTTCATGGGCAAGGAAATTGAGCAGTTGATAATGACTTTACTAACCTAGTATACAAAGTTCCTTGTAAGCATCCCATAGAAAGGGATCTATTGACAAAGCCTGCATAAAGTGATCAACTGCACTTTTCCGTCTATCAGTGTACCTAACATGACCAAGATAAAGAAAGATGAAAATTTAAAAAGATAACAAAAAAATGCAAAAGTTGTAAAAGAACACATAAAAAAACATTTAACCATTTCACAAATGTATATAAGCTAAATTAAAATGCTAGCAGAGTTGCGTTACCTACAAGCAGGTAAGTTCTTAATAAATATTTCATCCACAAAAGAAATATGTATATAGATACATAGTTTTCAAAATCGGAATCATATCGCAAATCATTCATACCCATGAATCGAATCGCAAATCATATCACAAATCGTAGGATTTTTTATTTTTCTAATAAAATGAAAAATAATTAAAAATTTTAAAAAGTAATTATTCATAACCATCCATTTATAGTAGTATAAATATAATAACAAGTAAGTCTATCATGCAATCATATCAAGAACATCATGATATATATATATATATGAAATAAATGATACGTAAATAGTTAAAAAAGTTTAAAGTACCAATATATATTTTTTCTTATTTTGATTTAATAGTTAAATAAGTTTAAAGTATCAATATATATTTTCTATTTTCTGTAAATCAAAATATAAAAATAAAATAAAATCCAAATTGTTAATCTTTCACCGTAAGATATCTCTTAAAGTTACGAAAGTGTTCATGAAGAAAAAAAAACCAAAATAGATTAAAAAAAGAAGAAAATATAGACAAGCACCATACATACAGTCGAATGCTTTAGTTAAATGCATGTTCTTTATTCATCTTTAAAACCTTTATCAAAGCCGCAAACAATTCTTATAAGGTTTCGTTAACTACTAAATAACCTTTTAAAAAACACAAGCGATGAAAGAAAGAGAGAATAAAGAAAGAAAAAAGGTAAAAGATTATTAATATTAACTTCTTGGCTGTAGCCATTCTCGCTTAGCCGAATTGCTTGAATCGTAAGATTCGATGAAACGAGTATCGAATCGTAGGATTCACACCTGAATCCTGAGATTCATTTGTAAACAGGATTCAATATATAGATACGAATCGTTTTCTTTAAGATTCGGGATACGAATCATAGGGTTCTGATAACTACGTATATAAAAATAAATAATAAAATGGCCGTCAGATAAAGTGGCATTGTTTCTAAGGCTTCAAAGTCGTCCAATCCTAGCCATTTGATAAAGTGAGATGGGTGCCAAAAAAAAAACTAATGATAAGAATTTGCTTTGAATGGGTGCCAGAATTTGCATGACTAATTGAATAGCATAAATAAGTCAGATGACTAACAAATTTGGGTTAGAACTAATTCATGAGGGTTAATGAGTGTGAAGAGATTAAATTGATCCTAGGGTGAGCCCATTGGCGAGGTCATTCCATGTTTATAGACAACTTAGTCATTCCTAAAATTTAGGCTTATACGCATGAAATAAGACATTTGAGACCATTTTTGTCAGAATCCTAGGAATTAGATCCCGAGTCCTACAATTCATATCAATTTTTTAGGAAAACGATTCATAATAATGCACCAAATCTCATTTACAAGTGAATCTTAGGATTCGGGTGTGAATCTTACAATTCAATAATTGTTTTATCGAATCTTATGATTGAAGCGATTCATTTGAGTAGGAATAGCCACACCAGAGAGATTAACATTAGTACTCTTTCTTTTTTTCTTTTTCCTTTTTTTTTTTTTTTTTTTTTGCCATTTCTAACTCGTAAAAAAACTCTTAAAAGGTTATCTAGTGTTCAACGAAGCCTCTTAAGAATTTATCCAATCTTGGAAATATTTTAGAGATAAATTAGCAACAACATGCAACTAGAGTGTTCAATTGTACGCAAGGGTTTTGTCCTACATACCTTTTTTTCAGCTTTTTTCTTCATGAACACCTTTTTAACTTCAAGAGACATCCTAACCACCATGTAAGATTGAGGATTTCGATTTTTTTAAAGAGAACAAAAAAAAAAATGCAACTTGCATACTTTTCTAAGTAATGTTCATATTTTAAACATATTCAACTATTTACACATGACACGACCATTTATGATTTGTTAATATATGTCAATGATGTTCTTCATATGATCATATCCTAGTGAATCTGTCACTTTGTTGATGCTGTTATAGATGAAAAATGGATGCATTATAAAGGCTACAACTGATCCTACCTCCACCAAATATAGGACTATCCTTGATGGCACATTTTAGAGAATATTTTCAACAAACATCACAATTCAGTCAAAACAATGGTAGGTTTTAAATGCAAGAAAATTAGAAGAGAAGACAGAGATTTTATAAAGAGCTTCCCTCGTATTGCAAACACATTGATGACCAATCAAAAGGATAAGATATGCTTGACAAAATGTGATGAAATGTGAACACACAACCAACCTATAAATAAGCCCAAGAAGGTAATGGCCCGCAGCACCATTTGGGACCTACATACAAAGAGACAAGAAACAAATTTAAACATGTGTACTATCTATTAAAAGCATGCTAGCATCAAACCAAAAGAATGTGAAGATAATGCATATTGAACATCAACACTGAACATATCCAATATCCAAAATTATCAGATCTCTCCTCTGTCATTACATATCACTCAGCATCCATTAAGGAAAGTAGGAGGGAAAAGAAGGTTGTGGCCCTAAAACTAGATCAGTCAGTATATTTTGCTTGTGTTATTATAATTGAATTCAGGCACACCATAATTTGATACCTCTGCATTAGGCTCATGGGCAGGACAAAGTGCAGTCTCAGCTTCACGAAGAAGATGCATCTGAAAGCATGACATTGCAAACAAGTAGCGGGATTGAGCCATTTGCATTCCTTCATATTTGAACACCAAATAAGAATAAGATGTCACACGTGAGCATCAATTACATTAAATATTCAACATGATTAGAAACCAAATGTGATGACAGAAAGTACACGAATAGAATGAATAAACAAATTATCCATAAATACCTTTCAAGATGTGGTAGGCACAGTAAGCCTGATTATTGCGCAAGTAACAACTAGCCAGCAGTTGCAAATTCAGCTGCATTTAAATGAAACTATTGAAACAGACAGCATATAACAAAGGAGAGAATAATACAGATTACAGATGCATAGGTACAAACATACACAGAAAGAGCACTTAAAATAGTTCAAAGAAGAAAAAAAAAATGTAAATGATACTTTACCAAAGATAAGACCCATGAGTACATTTCCAACAATAATCAGATGGATGAGGAAAATAAAAAACTTGGTCAGAGACCTTGTAAGTTGTAACTCAGTCTCATTCATTTGGTGCAAAACTACTTCGCTTTTCTGACAACTACAAACTCACTTACATTTTTACAATAAATAATTCATGTGTACAATATAAATTTATTGGCTATTTTGATTGGTTGCTAGTTGAGACTTTTAGCCAGTAATAGCAGGAGAGCAAAGAGCTATCATTCATTCTCAACAAATTGTGGGTCTTCGTTCTTCAATGTTTTAATTGAAGACGATTATCATACCAGATTAAATCTATTAGCCACAAAAGATATCAGCCACTGGAGCCCAAGAGCCAAGTGGGATTAACACAAATTGAAAAATAATATAGAATCCAATTCCCCTCAAGACTATGTGGATATGCATTGTAATCCACACCTTATATCCTTCACTCCTCACCTCATCAATATTCCTTTGTTTGCAACCCACTTTATTACAAATTCAATACAAAGTAGGCAACCAAGCCAGACCCTTAACACTCATGCAAATTAAACCCGATCAAATACAGTCTAGGATGAATGCTCCAAGCGTAAATCAACCTCATTTACCCAACAGGAGGCAAAAACAAACCTCATAACCTCCACCCCACGCCCTAACATTCAATCCACAGTGATAAGAGTTTGGGACTATCATTCATAACAATACAAATGAGGAGTTTGCTTTCACAACAAAAAAAAAAAAAAGACCCAAAAAGAAGGAGACCCCAAATTCACAAAGAAGACAAACAAAAGCACCCAAAGAGTAAAAATGAAAAAAAATGGGGGGTTTTGAGACGAAATCATCAGCAGAAGAGCTGCAAAGTGATATCAAATAAAGCGATCTATGAAGGAAAAAAAAAAAAAAACCAAATCAAATGAAGGAACAAAATGGCATCAACAGAACAACACCATCATTCGAAAAGACAAGAAGAAGATGATAACAATCGAGATGGGGAAATGCACTTGCCTCGGAAGGGAACTCGGCGCAGAGGCGTTCGCAGAGGAAGATGGCGTTGCGGTGCATGAAGAGACGGAGGCTGCTTTGGACGCAATCGATTAGTAGGGTTTCCATGACGATTCGAATTAGAAGAGAAGATGAGAGAGATTCGGTGTTGATGGTAGCTTCTGCTGCGGTAGAGAGAGGCAGAGAGGAGAGGGTTTCGCTTTTGATGTGAAGGAGGGGTTTTGATTTTGAATTTTTTTTCTTTTACTTTGTTTTGGTATTGTACAACTCACACGTTTTCTTTTACTTTGTTTTGGTATTGTACAACTCACACACCCACACATTCACTCTTTGACTCTAATTCCTTATTTTATCCTCACATATGGTGGCCAGGCCCAATTAAGGGATGTAATACCTAGACTCTTATCCTACCTTCAAAGGTCAGGACTTAGGATTGTTGAAAAAAAAAAAAAAAAACAATTCTTTCATAATATTAACAAAAAAAAAAAAAAAAATTCTTCCATAGGGGGTTGTTTCTTTAGTAGAATTTTAAGAATTCAATGCGAGGAGAATGGGAGCTGCTAAATGCACACGTAATTTTTCTTTCCACACGCATTGCTTATTACTTTCTAAACCACCCCGTCTCTCTCCCAAGGCCCGCTCAACATTTTTGGGGGCCTCAGGCAAATCATAAAAATAAGGCCTTTTAGTTAAAAAAATTAAAAATAAAAATTAAACCATAAATTTGCTTCTTGCCTTTCTAGATGCAAAATTACTAATTAAACTTTTGTATTCAAGTTTAGATAGTAAATCATTTTCGATAGATAAAATTGTTAAACCGTTTAATCTATCTTGAGACATAGTTGTTCTTAAATAAGTTTTTATAATCTTTAGTTTTGAAAAACTTCTTTCTGCAGATGCAACTGTAACAGGTATGGTAAATAATATTCTCTATGTAATAAAACAATTTGGAAAACAATTTAGTTCTTATATTAGATTAAGTATTTCAATTGGAGTATTAATTTCTGTTTTTGCAATTTCCTTTAAAAATTTTAATTCCGAAAATAAATCCAAGCCATCAATATCAGAATGCATGTCATGCGTAAGAAATTTTTCAAGATCAAGACAGTTTTTTTCTAAAGCACAATTATCAAAGGACCTTAATCTTACAATACTAAACAAAAAACCAAAAATGTCATCATATTTTGAAAACAATTCAAATCTATCTTGCAGTGAAGATATTGCTTGATCTACAATATAATAGAAATAATCAATTTTGAAAGATTCCTCTGCAGATTTCACCTCTTCAGCATTTTCATCAATTTCATCAAATTGTGTTTTTCCGAAGAATGATACGTTTTTTACGAAATGTTGGCTCTATTTCCATTTCAACTGCAACTTGTTTAGATGAATCCAGTGCAGAGTTAAAACCATTTTCTCTATAGTTTTTAAAATAAGAAATAAGTCCCTTTAATTTATCCATAGCAAGATCTATATGCATGTTTTCTAGGGATGGCATTTTTAACCCGCCCCGCCCCAACCCGGAGTGCCCGCCCCGTACGGGTTTTCCCCGCCCCGAATCTTAGACGGGGCGGGGACGGGGCAAAAAAACATACCCCGAAGCCTGGGCGGGGCGGGGATGGGTCTGCCTCATGCCCCGCCCCGCCCCATGCCCCGCCCCGTTTACCCGCCCCGTTGCCCCGCCCCATGCCCCGCCCCGTTGCCCCGCCACATGCCCTGCCCCGTAACCCGCCCCGAAATTAATAATCCTCTAAAAAATATATATTTTTTAGATTTCTTTTATAATAAATAAACATATTTATATGTAAATGTATATATTGATTTTATGTTGTTATTAAGGGTTAAGTAGATTGATTGAAGACTTTTTTTAAAGTTAAACATGTAATTGATTGAACCCTAGACATTATAAAAGCATATAATATGATCACATTCCCTCTAATTCAAATTTAATGAAACTAAAGTTGTTAAAAATCTATCTAAGCTTATTTGACTTTAATCATATATAATGTTAAATTGCGACATGATAAATCATATTAAATAAAACGAATATAATAGAATGATAGATCATGCTTTAAGCTTATAATAACATATATGATTAGAGATAGCAAGGTAAATTATAATTGGTATGATTCTAATCATACTAATAACAATATAAATTATACTAATTTGATATAGCATTACAAGATATATCATGCTATACGCTTATAATAAATCATACGATTAGAAATAACAAGGTAAATTATAGTTAGTAACTTAATATGATTCTAATCATACTAACAACACTATACATTATACTAATTTTAATTATATGTGTAATTAACCTCTTTATTAGTGAGTGGAGTTCAATACCAGAAATGAAGTGAAACCATGTATTGATGGAGTTCATGATATTTTAGAGAGATATTGTCTTTTTTATAAAAAATGTCTCAAAGCATATATGATATTTTCAAGTGTATGTTATTGGCCTTCAAGGGTTTAGAGAAAATCTTATATGAATAAATCTCACTTTAAATAGGTAAAATTTTAGGAAAAGGAAAATTTATAATATTAATATTAGATAATTTAAAAAATTTTAAACAATCTAATAGTGCCCCACACTTATAAAATATTTATGCTGGGAGATCTTTTTATTCTATTTTGGGAAAAATGTCATGGTCCCTAGGAAGACTGATGTTTTGAGAGGGGCCTGAGTTTCGGGCAAATGAGTCAGCATGGTTGAGGGTTTTTTTTATTAATATTATTAAAGGCATGGAGACAACATAGATGAATCATTCATGTGCTTTTTACCATATAAAATAAATGAATTTACCTTTTTCTTTGTAGTCAGTCCAAAATTTAATTTATTTTGCCTTGAAAGAAAAATTATGAACTTAAGAAAATTTTTCTTATTTGGGTCTTGATTTAGAATGGAGAAAAGGAAAACATGTAGCCAACACCGTCACAGCTGAGAGCCTGGGACAAGGCTTTGATAATGAGAGTTTCAATATAGTATGTACTTTCAATATAGCCGGGCCCGCTATAGGAGGTTCATGAATTCAGAGCTATACAATAAATAATGATTTAATATTCATATGACAATACTTGAAGTTCATATATAAATTCTATTTTTTTAAAAAAAAATTACTAGTATATGTTTTTAGAATTTTTTCTACATTTCAAGACTTTTATAAATTTGAATTGCAAATTGTGTAATTTTCCTTTTGGTGGGTGCTTATCATGTTTTCATCTTAAACAGGCAGGGCATATTATGATTGCACTCCTAATTCATGTGATAAAGATTTCGAAGCTTTTATTGAGAAACACAAGAAGAAATAATTAGGCCCAATCCCAATTGATGTCCAAAAAAATATTTCAGAATTTCAAAGGATTCTAGAATTTCCAAGCCATGAGTCCAATAGATATCCAAACAAAATGTTTGATCAGCGAAATTATTATTTTTAAAATAAAGTTCCATTCATTTCACAAGACCAAAAGATTTCAAAATCCAAGAGATGGAAACGAGCTCAATGTAGCTTTAAGGTTTCCAATTAGATTCCTTAGTTATCTACATTTAACATTTTCCTTTTAAATAAATGATAAATAATATATAAGTCATAATATATATAGTAAGTAAGTGAAGTATGTATATGTGTGTAACAATCTTGAATATATTAATATATTTTAAATAAGGTAAAACATTACAAGAAATGAAGTTTAGTCTAGTGGTAAGGCAAAGCTCTGGTTGCTCTCCCACCCGAGTTCAAATCCCAAGTCTTGCACATTTAAAATTTTTACAATTGAGGAGCGGGGCGGGGTACCCGCGGGGCATGGCGGGGCGGGGACGAGGAATATAAATTACCCCGAAGGGCGGGGCGGGGCAAGTTCGGGGCGGGGGTGGGGAACCCCAATTCCGTCCCCGATCCGCCCCATTGCCATCCCTAATGTTTTCAAGTTGCAAGCTCTTACTAACTGAATTTACAGCAACAATATCTCATACCAGATATTCATTCCCAATATAAATTCAAAGTTTTCAATCTCATAGGTTGCTAAGCATTTGGCTTCACTCCTTGTCTTAGGATCTTCACTAACTTCTGCTAATCTCAGTCAAGCATCCCTAATTTTCGGGGCTTGAAATTTTAGAGCTTTAACACTTTCAATGCGACTTTCCCAACGTGTTTGGGACAAAGGTTTAGGAGTCAAAGTAACATAGTCTAACAAGACTTTCTATCTTTTTTGTTGAAGAAGCAAATAAAGAGTGTATACGTTGCACTACTCCAAAAAATGATATTGCTTTAGAGCATGAATTAGCCATATCACAAAGAACCAAATTAAGACTATGGTAGCCACAAGGAGTATAGAATGCTCTAGGATTTAAATCTAAAAGCCTTTTTTGCACACCTTGTTTGTTACCTTTCATGTTAGATCCATTATTATACCCTTGTCCTCTAACATCATCTACTTCAAGATCATATTTCCTTAGTATACTTAAAAGTTCATCAAAAAGTCCTTTCCCCAATGTGTTATCTACCATCAAAAACTCTAAAAAGTGCTCATCAATCTTTATTGGACTTACTGAAGTATCAACACATCATAGTATAACATTCATATGTTCTTGATGGCTTGCATTAGGAGCACAATCAAGAATAACTTAGTAGTACTTTGCTCTTTTGATTTTCTTGATGATCATACTTTTGACTTCATCGGCTAACATCAAGATCAAATAATTTTGTATATTATGTCCCAAGTAATGATTATGAATCTCATGCGCTTGAATACGTCTAATATGTTCTTGCATTATAGGGTCAAACTTTGCTATCATCTCTATTAAACCTAAAAAGTTTCCACTATTATCTTCATATAATTTTTCCTTCTTTCCCCGAAATGCAAGATTGTTTCTAGCTAATGTCTTCACCGCAGCAATGATTCTAACAAGAACTTTTTCCCAATGTTCTTTTTCTTTGTTAATTCGATCTTGGACGCTTTTGTCAATTGTCTCATTTTTTGACAATCTCTTTTCCAAGTCAATCCACCTAGTCATATTCAAAATATGCTTGTTAGTTATTTCGTGAGACTTGAGCTATTTGCCAAGATTTTTCCAATCTCTACTTCCTTCATTAACTGACTTGTACTATATTTTGAACCAAACAATTTACAACAAAAACAAAATACTCTATCCATATTGGTTGAATACACTAACCATCTCCTATCTTGCTTTTCCTCATTCGGTAGTCTACGAATATAATATTCCTTAGAAAAATGTCTATTATTTTCATCCTTTGGGAACTCAATATCATCAATTTTAATTGGACCTTTCTCTACTAAGATATCTTTTAAATTTGTATCAATTTCCTTCCACTGTTCAGGATCATAACAATTGAGAGTCTCATCCTTACCTAGCTCCGTTGATGCATTATCAACATGAACATGTTCATCATTTGCGTTTCCTATGATTAGTGTCTCGTTAACTTCCAAAATTTCAGTTTCTTGTTTCACATCAATATTATCTTCTAAGTTCTCTTGTTGAGTTGCATCAACATTATTTTCTAAGTCACTCCTAATACTTGGTTCTTCGGCTATTACCTCTTGATTTGAATTGGATTCCCTTTTGTCAACAAGGTATTTGTTAAGAGCCCCCTTTTGAGATTGCACTAAACTTTCTATTCTCCTTTTTTTCTTGAGTTTTTCATATCCAGATGCATATTTTCTACCAGTCATTTCAAAGATTAACAAATTGACACAAATAAGAAATAATAACAAAACAAAATCCAATAGATACAAGAATACAAATCAGAAATATTAGAAATTAGAACAATAAAACCTAGTGGCCGGGTAGGTTAATTGTCTATGTAGTAACTAGCTAGAGAAGGTTGGCCGGTTTCTTTCCTTGAGACAGAAGGCTAAAGCCGGATTGTGTAGCTCCTTTTCTTTAGCTAGTAGAAAATCACCATAAAAGACTTTTGTCTAGAGAAGGTAATAGAAATTGTTTAGAGAAGGTTGGGCAAATTGTGTTTGTAGCTAGTAGAAAATCACCTTAAAGGAGTTTTGGTAGCAGCTCTAATCCCATTGTTTAGCTAGGATTAACTTCACCATAAAAATTATAGTGCCGTTGGGTATAGTATTTTAGGAAGAACTATGCTATTTTTTAGGAAGGAAGGTGTAGAGAATTGTGCTATTTAATTAGCAATAAAATTTCTGATATTTTTTTTTAAATTTGATTTTGATTTAGTGCTTATCATGCTCCTAATTTGTAGGCCTTTTCCTAAACTATACTTCCAAAAATTTTAGGCCTTTTTTATTTAATTTTAATTTAATTTTATTAAAATCATTATTCCTAATTTCTAGGCTATAATTCTAAAATATTCCTAATTTCTATGTTATAATTCTAAAAATGGGGCCTTATTAATTGGGGGGCCTTAGGCAGTTGCCTTAGTGGCCTACCCCTTTCAGCTGCCCTAGTCTCTCCCTCTCCCTCCTTATCCCTTTCTCTGTCGGGTTGGGAGTGTGTAGAGGGCAGTTGGGGTGGGAGAGTGTGGAAAGAAGTTGGTAGATACTTTGATAGATGTCATTTTAGGTAATTCACTACATGGGTATATTGGTCATTAAAAATTAAGACCTCAGTGGAAAGAAAAGCCGTGTGTACATTCAGCAGCTCTCATGGAGAATTTCAAAATTTTCGAATGTTGCACCCGAATGTGGAATTTCAAAATCTTTTTCTTGGTGGAACATTTGAAATTCTAACGAAAATATAAAAGATTGGAATTTCAGCAATTTCGAACGGTCATTTGAAACATCTTAGGCGCTAGGATTTTGAATTATTGTGAAACGACCATGGCATTTAAATGCCAAGGGACAAAGCCATCACATTATGTTCTAAAAAGAATCCCAACATATTGAAATCTTGTCAAAAATTCTAGTAATAGAGGGTTCTATCTTAGTTTTGTGTTAAAAAAATAACCTTGAGAACCGGCTCATGGTCGAGTCGATTGCCACTGATTTAAAACTAGAGAATACTTGGATGCAACTTAGTTATGCAAGTAGTCACTGGATCAAATCCAGTCAACCACTTTTCTTTTTGTTAACCCCCTATTTGTTATACAAACCATCCAAGTTGTTTGTGAAGCCAATAAACACTAGGCTTATAAGTTTATTATCTCAAGTATGCATAGATTTTTAAATAACTTGTGAAAAACATATAGTTATAATTTTATGCACTTCTGTGACCTCCAACTCATGATAAGCTTTTCATTAATAGAGTTTAGACTTTATAGAGATGGGGTGAAAAGGTTAGTGGAAGAAGAAACACTCCTTGGTGAGACTTGAGAGTCTCCATCTTTGTTCAAGATTCAGTTGCTATGTAGCTTGCTTTTGTTGTTGTAGGTACGAATCACTGTCTTCATTTGTTGCTGTCGAGATTGAATCAGCTGTTTTTCTGTTTTGTTATCGTGCGCCAACTACTAGGATTCCACGATTAGGCCACTTAGATCATATCTTCACCATCACAATAATTTTGCTGCTTTCATTGGGTATCAGTTGTTTAACATTTTTTTCTGTTCAATTTGACAGCAGCCTCATAACCACTTATCCGAAATACGAGCTGTTAGAATGTAAGAGTGAGAGTTTATTTTGAGTTGCTTGGATTTCAGTAGGTGGGCCTTGCATAGAGTTCCAACTCTTTCAACTCAGGATTTATCTAAGTCAAAGCCTCTGAGGATCCTAACTCCATATGCGCAACCTTTTTCTTTTGTTTCAATACAAGAAACTATATGAGAAGCCAAGTTTTGCACAAAATCCTCAAGCTTAAGTTCGAGGATATGAAGCCAATCTTGTTCCTTATCATTCTGGAGTGGCCCTGCAGTAGTTCACTAAATTCCAAATATAACCCAGACAGGAAAATTATAGCCCTGTTCCTTATCACTCTGGAGATGGCAATTCATGACCTCATTTGCTGATTGAGCAGGAGTCCAACCTGGTAATTAAGGTTTTGGTTGGCTTTTCCAAGCCCATATTAGTTGGGTGCAGACTTACTACTCAACCCACTAATCTGAACCAACCTGGCCCAACTGATTGGACCCCAACCCACCAACTTGGCTTGGTCCCAAACTGATACCTTTTAAGGCTACTATTGACATTTTTTTCAACCTGATTTATAGTGGATCAGGTTCCAACTTACAGTTAGGTTCATACTAGTGACCCTCCATGTTGGCGGTTATGTCCCAAGCTATAGATCAGCTGGTTAGGACATGGGTTTATGAGTGGGAGTGTCTGTGTTCCAAGCAGAGAGAGAGAGAGAGAGAGAGAGAGAGAGAGAGATCTTGTGCTGATTTTTCAGTGCATTATGGCTTACCCATGTGGTTTCCTGTTAGGACTAGGGAGAAATGGCCTTGTTCAATGAAGAGGCTCCTTGTCTAGAACCACTCGCTCCAAATACTATAAATGGACTTCTACAAATAAGAAGTACCGAGCAACTCAAGTTGCAAAAAGGCCCACTGAATTACTAGACTCACCATGATTTCAGGTTCACTGTGGATAAAGAGATCTTCATATAAAAGAGTCGCACTTTTTCCAGACCTCTAGTCCTGGAATCTGGACCAAGTTCTTCCCAGGGACGCTTCAATTAAGAGCTAGATTCAGTATTGGTTGGATGGAGTTAATTGAGTTGATTCAGCAAAACCCCAATCAGAGTGAAATCTTGATATCATGGTACAATGACTATAGATGGCCCCACAATGGACATAGTACCTGCACCAATGTTCATGACGATTCAAGTGGCTCCAAGGAAGACTGGGACCCGTCTTGTACCATATGCAAGCTCCAGTAATAATACTCGTCCGCAAGTGGTGTTACTAGTGAAATATTGGAAATATCTTCCAAAGCAAGAGATGACAAGTCTTTTTCAATATGTATTTCCTTCCTTCAGTAAAAATCAATCTCAAATGAGGATTTCTGGGAACTCGGCATTTTCTTAAATTATCACTCATTATAGGAGTGCCGGAGCGACATCCGTTTTTTCTTTAATCCATTCATTTTGAAGACCACTAAATGGATTAGTAGTGACCTCAGGCTAATTTCACTTCATAGCAGGGCCAACGATTTGGACAAACTAGAAAGAGATGGATGCAAGCATATGAAGGACAATACAGTAATTATGATTCTCCGTAAGAAATTAAAATTTAAATACTGTTCAAGGATAAGTCACATGCCTCTGGAAGCAACTTGAAAACAAATAACCTAAGTTTACAAGAAGAAGAAAAAAGGCAGAAAACAAAAGAAATGAAAGAAAGAAAAACGAAAAAAAAAAAAAAAAAGTTTTTAGGCCTTGAGATACCTTTAACATATTCTGCAAAACCCCTACATCTTACCATACACTCATCATACACCAAACACCCAGGA
Source organism: Umbellularia californica (assembly GCA_028538565.1). Taxonomy (NCBI): domain Eukaryota; kingdom Viridiplantae; phylum Streptophyta; class Magnoliopsida; order Laurales; family Lauraceae; genus Umbellularia; species Umbellularia californica. Next base: position 71,608,209 of record JAPQWN010000007.1, on the reverse strand, counting down.
ACATTAACATCTTCCTGAGTAATTCCAGTTGCTTGCCTTGTGGTTCAGCTTTTGTTTGCTGCCTGCTTCGCGCCAACTGCAAAGAACTCCGTAATAACTTCAAGGGGCATGCCCTTGGTTTCAGGAACCTTCAAAAAGACAAACACAAATGCAATAACACATACTGCGGCATAGATCCCAAAGATTCCAGCAAGGCCGATGGAAGTAAGCAAGACAGGGAGTGTGTACGTGACAATGATGTCTCCAATCCAAAATGTCAGGGCACAGATGGCAATACAGACACCTCGGACACTGGTGGGAAAGATTTCTGAGCAAAGGATGTTGGGGATAGGCCCAAAGGCTGAAACGAAGCAGCAGAAGTAGACCACAACACTGACCGTGGAGATTGCAGCTTTGACAACACTGTTCATGCTCACAAGGCTAGAGATGACTAATACAGTCAGTGTAACTACAAGGATAGGTATAGTGGAGAGCAGTAGCTGCCTGCAAGAGAATAACCAAGAAGAAAGAATAAGAGGCCATGAGAAGGAAAATTTGATGTTTGTGAGGAATCTGAATCTCTCAAAGGAATCAGAATGAACCACCCCAGCTTCCCTTGCACAGAGCAAGAGAAGCTGCTAAATCATCAGAAATGTCAAATGTCAATGTGACCACAGCAACAACTAGGCATTGACAGGGATGCATTCATCAATTAGAAAAAATGACAGCATAAGTTTGTTTAATACATTAAGGAAACTTATGGAAAATCTTCATTTTTTTAGAGAACCTCTAAGAGCAACTCAAGCACCAGGTAGCTAGACTAACAGAACTTCATGACCAAGGCATAGTGTTATGACTGGTGGTGTTGTTTGCTGCCACACTACCAGGCAGTAGATTCACAAGGTTCACGTGTTTTAAAAGAAGGGGTTGCCAGGTCATATTGAGTTTGATCTGGTGCAATCAGAACCATGCTATACATCAAAATCATTTAAACCAATCAGAACTGAAAAAAAAAAAAAAAAAAAAAAGCAGCAAATCAACTGATTCAAACTAGCAGTTTTGACCATTTTCAACCTAAATTTTTTATAATTTTTCTCATTTGGCATCAAGTTGAATTTAAGAAACCACAAGCAGTAAGATCTCCACTTCAATTTGAAGAAGGGAAAAAAAATTCAAAGTCCTTAAATTTTGGCCTACAATAAAAAACCAATAATATCAAAAGGGTCCATAAGTTTTGGAGACTTTTTGGTTTGCCCATTGTTGCTTCTCTTTTTGCGTTGCAAGTATGGGGGAACTTTCCCTCTGATTCTTTCATGTATTTATCCTCTTGTAATCTAATTAATCTTTCCCCAAAATAAAAAAGAGTTTTGGAGACTTCTTTCAAGTAGGTCCATGCCATTAACTTACACTTGCACTGTCACAGAACAAGTAAAAACCATCAGTGCCAAGCCAACCCATCTTTCTCCACCATATCTGTGACGCCCTGGAGTCCCGTATCAACTATAGAGAGGAAAGTGAATGAGATTATATGTAGAGTGTACACCCTTATCTTGCATGAGGCCTTTTGATGGGTTGAGGGCCATCAAAAATAAAACCGTGAGGCCCGTGGGCCAAAGCGGACAATATCATGCATGCGTGTAGGGTGGGGCGTTACAAATGGTATCAGAGCCGACTCTCGACTAGTTCGAGTGTGGGTCCTCTGCAGTGGTTTGGTGCAAGTTGGCGGGTTTCCATATGGGCAGGCCAAGAGATCTTACACTCTTACCTTGCATGAGACCTTTTAATGGGTTGAGGCCCATCAGAAACAAAACCGTGAGGCCCATGGGCCAAAATGGACAATATTATGCATGCGTGTAGAGTGGGGCGTTACAATATCCATCTTCCCATTCCCAACTCACCCATTTTGTTCTTGGGCTTTCGTCTCAACTATTTTTGTATTCTATTCATAGACTATATTTGGAAGCCCAATTGAGGGGCACATCAAATCAATGGGCTAGGTCAGCAACCCTTAAAACCACAAACAACATATTTGCCACAGCATTGGCCCCTTTAGTTCCTCAATTTCTTAAACAAGCAGGATTTTACGAGGGAGGTTAAAACGTCCTAGGGTAATTATGAAGCATTGAACCTAACCTGCTATTAAATGAATAGAGAAATTCAAGAAGTATTTTGGTCCTCATAAATAGGTATATTCATCCAAGGAAACCAAAATAAGTAAATAAATTAATAAAACAGCAGAGAGTAATGAAAAGAAACTAGATTACCTTCTACCAGTGACATCCATAAGCCTCATGCCAAGAGCTATACAAGGAAGCATCAGCAGTGTTGTCACAGCACTGATAAGAAGCGATGCCGAGTCAGTACTAAGGCCTAAATTTACTAGTAGAACTTCAACACCTGCTTCCTCAAGTATCTGAGGGGTGTAGTAAAGAACCCCATTTATGCCAGCAAACTACAAAATCGAGATAAATATAAATATCATCATTAGAATTGATGTGGCATTAACTGTTCCAAAGTTGGCACAGAAGATTGTACATTAAAGCTGAAAATAACCGAAACAGTCAATTTTATTATTTAATCCATCATGAGTAACTGAAAACGCCAAAGAGAAAGAATTAGTTGTAGGAACTAAAGAAGCTTGAACTGCTAAACATACAAAATAAAGACTCCAAGCCTATAAAGAAAAAGATCCCTTTTGAATAGGATGTAAATGTGTAGGCGATGGGTTTGGGCCATTGGGCCAATGCTAGACCTAGACTGAGACCCAATTAGTGTTTTGTGTACCTGGACGCACACCAGGACCCTACATGTTTCTAATGTGTTGGACTCAGGATCCAACTTCGGACCCACTCAAGCCAAACTTTTTTTTGGGGGGATACCAGCCAAGGTGACTGGGCCCTTGAGAGATCCGGCTGATGCAAGAGTGAACCCCAGCACACACTGGGGAGAAGACCACCTGTACACATAGGGAGAGAACCACTTGCACATGCAAGGGAGAGGACCCAGGGATGGAACACTAGTTAGTTGGGTGAGACTCCCAACCACTGGGCTGTCCCTTTATCTTCAACTATGTTATTATTATATACCAGATATTTTATTATATTATGGATAATTATTAACATAATACATATTAATATATTTATGTATATTTCATATAATATATGATGATATATCACATATTTTATATACTATTATAGATTTTTTTTGGCTAGAAAACAGTTCTATTATAGATTAAATACATTGTACACTATGGTACTTGGGTATCTAGGTTCATACTTGAAATGTGGAACTGGATCCAAACCCGAATATTAAACGGGTTCATACCAAGATTTTTCAGGTCATGTCCTTTGGGTAACCGGTAACTTGAGGTCCATTCACATCCCTACCTTTGAACCCATAAAATATAGGGGTCGACTGCTGATTCCAGGTGGTGTAGCAAGCAACTGGATAGAAAAGGTCCAACTTATATATCTATTTGCAGTGTATATGATTTCAATTGGACAAAAAAGTACATTTGGAAAGTAATTTTCGGTGGTCTTGTATAAAATGAATGTGAGGGAGAAATGCATTAGATTTGAAAGAAGCCTATTTTTCCTTTTTGAATGGTCATTTCAAAGAAGCATTTTAGATGGGAAATAGAAAGTTCGATTAAGTTCCTAGTTAAAAACCAAAAAAAAAAAAAAAAAGTAAAAGTAAAAGAAAATCAGGTAAAAGAAACTAATACGTAGGAACAAATATTGAACATCTAACAAGTATATAAATGGAAAATCAATATAAAAGGAGACATGGTTTTATAACACATCAAAGTATAAGCTCATGCAACCTAAGCTGAAACAGCCTAAATAGTAATAACAGTCCTGTCATAAGCACCTGCAATTACAATTACATTTGCAAGGGATAGGCCTGTCAAATTAAAGCAGTTATAACAGTCAAAGAAAAACAGGGGGGTTAAAATTTAAAAGAACACAAACTGTCTACATTTTTAAGAAACAATTCAATTCCTCAATCTGCCTAAAATTCAAAAGCATCCATCACCCGATGAAACAAGAAGTATAATTGGGAGCCAAACAATAAAGGCATTTCTTACCTGCTGAAGAATTTGAATTCCAATCCCAACAAACAATGCATGCTTAACTCCTGGTTGAAAAATATCCCTCCATCTTGGCCCTTTCACAGCGGCTTCAGAAGGGTGAACCATAGCAGGTCCAATTGGATGCTGCCCCATGACCTCCTTTGAATAAAGTGCAGGCTGGCTGACCAAAGCAGCGGCCTGGATGAACTCTCCTTCTACAGGTACATCACCTCCAGGAAGTGACACAAGAGATCCACGACGGGACACAGGGCCCCCTTCCTGGTGCAAATAAATTCGCTTGAACCCTCCTTCCTTCTTTCCATCTTCTCCCTCTTGCTCAGTCCATTTCCATGCGAGCTGCCACCCACCACCAATACCCATACTGCTAACAGCCTCCCCACCCTGCGTGAGACTGCTGTGGCGTCTCATGCTTAAAACACTCCCATGAGAAACATTTGGTGGAGCAACCATGTCCTTACCTTCCAAGCTTGTTGTCTGACGTGAGAGTAGCGGGGTCTGCAAATTGTCATCAGAATCACCCCCTGCACCATCAGATGCATAGTCTTCACCTTCTCTCTGTTGGCTCTCCTCATCCCACTGTTCATTTTTGTTGTGTTGATCTGCCATGCTGAACATGCTGCCAAAGTTGGGAAAAAGCTGGCTTCGCATGCTTCCCATTTCAGGGAGCTTCTCATGGACACTCCCAAAGAGGGTGACCATAGGGTCCATAAGCGGCACAGTTTGGCTCTCCATGCTCCCTTGACGAGACATAACACCAAGAACACTCTGTCCAGTGACAGGTCTAGCAACCCAGGAAAGGCCTTCTTCAGGACCATAAAGCATGATCTTCTGCTTCTCAGCAGTGGGCTCCTGGTCATCACCCAGGTCATCAGCTGGGCCTATTATGTACTCCTCTATGGATGTATCAACCCCAACTCCCAGGCCTTCAACCAACAAAGCCATTTCCCCTAAAGATCAAAGGGCAATCAGTGTCATACATGATGCAACTACTGCCCAATCTTTACAATTTTAAACTACAGATATGTTTAACTATCACTTTCTTTCAAGTTCTACACATGCAAAGGTTTGTGAACTTCAGATGCATAGAGATGGTTATTCAATCTAAAAAGTACAAAATATGTTAATGACTGGACTCACCAATATAATAAAAAAGAAGATGCCATCTTTCCTTTATCTTGTTTAATGACACAAGACATTCCTGTCACTATACTAACAAATATGGTATAATTTAGGCTACAACCAATGCTGCTATTTTTTCTTAAACAAAGACAAACTTGTTCAAGTCTGGGGATTCTGTCTGCCAGTAGATTTCCTGAAAGCATGAGGAAACTTAGCTCCAAATGGGAAGAAAATTCAGAAATTAGAGAAGAGTTTTTCATTGTCAGTTGCATGGAAATGGTCATTTCTAGTTATCAGGTCAAAAGTCAGCGGATGTCTGATTGAACTGTCTTGGGATCAAACAGGATGGTTATTGGTTTCCTACATGTATTGGCTTTATAATTGAACTCATAACAATGGCCCAACCATACAAGACAATGAACATTTTCTTCCAGGTGTTTGACCTTCCTGTAATCTCCTAGATAAAATGGGATTGTCATATCTTATCTAAAAGAAGAGTGTTACCATAAGAATATTGTTAATGATGCTCACAACAGAATTGAGAAATTATACAAGTTTCTCCAATAACAAGTACCATTCATACGATAGAAAAGTTGAAAAAGAAACTGTCTAAAAATGGATTGAGTCCAAAGCCAAGACCATAAGGAGAAAGCTCAAGCAAATGATGTATGGATCCAATCAACGTCATATGCAAGATCATGAAGATGAAATCAATAAAACTTGAAAATTATTTTTCTTCCAAGGGGCCTGTACAAAGAGCGTGGTCTTTAAAAGATTGGTGAAAATTTCGTAAAAGCTAGCCCATTGTAAGTATTTTAAATTGTAGTAGTCAGTGAAGTATGACACAAATCAGGGTATTAATACCAAGATTAATTGTCTCAAAAGAGAGGATAAGGAAAACTCAATTTTAAATGGCCACCAGTGCAATAATGTTGGTTGTCTCCAAGGCATGCAAAAAAGTTTCTGCATACCATAAGAAAATGGAACTGTTATTAAATATAGACCAAGCCACATAAACATGTTAAATGATTACAAACCTGAGACATCTTCCCTACCCCGCAGCCTCTGCAAAACCTTTTTTGCCTCCAGCATCCTTCCTTTACTTACAAGCCATCGCGGAGATTCAGGTAAAACAAATACCGTTAAGAAAAAATATAGAACCGAGGGTATAGAGAGAACACCGAGCATCAATCTCCAGCTTGGTGAGGATGTCAATGACATCCCAAATACCATACAGTAGGATAAGAACATTCCACCAGAACCAGTGAACTGTGGTAGAGTATTCAACAAACCTCTTATATCTGCTGGGGCCGTCTCAGATATGTAAATAGGAACAATGGTCACAGCCAAACCAATTCCAAATCCATCTAAAAGCCTTGCCAAGAGTAGTATGTAAACATTAGGAGACCATAACATCACCAGACCACTAATGAAGTACAGAATTGACGAAGTTATCAGCATTGGACGTCTGCCGATCCAATCGGATACGACCCCAGAGAATGTTGTGATAACAGTAGCTCCAATAAGTGACATAGCAACTATTAGCCCTTCAACGGCTGCATTACTTTCCAAATCAAATTCCACTTTCACATAAAGAATCGCCCCTGAAAAAGGAAAAAAAAAAATTTGTAGCAACTAAAATGACGCAACATAAATGGATTTTACAAGAATACAAAGGAAAAGAATCATTGGCATTACCAAATGACAATATGATGGATAAGAGATATCTACAATTCTAATAGTTCTCATTAAAAGGAGCTTCTACAATGTCATTGTGCAGGCCTAAATGAAAAACGGAACTTCAGGGTCCAACAAATTGGAGCAATAGTATAAAACAGGTACCTGCTATTGTAGCATTATCCCATCCTTGCAACAGATTTCCAATAGCAGCAGCTATTGCCACAAACACAGCTCCTCTCATCTTCCTTAAGAGATTGATACTGCAACTCCCTAATCGTCCAACCTACAAGAACACATGTCCCTGATTTTACATCATATAGGCCATTCAAACAAACACATTGAAGAGTCAAAAATAAGATGGAAATCCTTGGCACTAAGCCTATTGCCCCATGAGTTTTAAACCATGGTCAGTGGCAATATATTTGGAAAGAAGACAAAGAAATTGCCTAAATATAGATATAAAAAGAAATAAGACACATCATCATCTTAATTCATCACAGTCTTTCCCACTGATCACATAGGAAAGCATCAATTCAAGCAGTAAAACAGCCCAATCTAAACCTATATATATTCAGACAATTGAACAAACACATTGAATGCATTTAACTGAATTTTACCTGAAATGCTTCTGAACTATAGTTTGTACACCTGTCAAAGATCTAAGAACTCAAGCAGACCCTTCAGAAGTGACGAATTCAAAGATCTTAACTAGAGATGATATCAGAGAACAAATTCAATTGTCATGAAATCCCTCAGATAAATGCACTCAGAAACAGATACTCAAATCTTGCTTTTTGAGGCAATCTTCAGATCCTTATCAAACACTGACCTCACAACACAAAAATTCAATTGCCAGAGCCAACTAAACATAAAACAGCACGAAAGCTTCCAAATCCCCACACCTATTGCCAGAGCCAAACAAAACACAAAGATAACTGGTACTAGACTTCAGATATCACGGACTTTGGAAGAAAAAAAGAAAAACCGCCAAGATGTGCTCGAAACTGCTTTCAGATCTCAATTTCCACTGGTTTCCTACTTGAAACTATCAAGATTCTTAGAAAAAGAAAAAAAAAACCACTATGGATTGCAAAACTGAAAACTAACACTCGGAAAATCTCAACTTTATCACACTCAAACCTGCAAAAGATTTCTCGATCTCTGTATCCTTATCCGAATGCAGAAAAACCTCAAATTTCTTATCTCTACAGCCAAAAAGCTCAGTTTCTTCACTGAAAACAGTCAGAGATCTGGAAACCTCCCAATTCTCCACTCTAACCAACCAAAAGACTTCCAAAACCTCTAGTTTCAAACAGTCAGGTCCTTTTTCAATGGAAAAGCCGTGCAATTCAAGGAATCTCAGGATTTGTACAGCTCCCGAGTACCAAAAAATCAGCTTTTCCACACCAAACCGTCAAAAGAAGGCAGAAAAACAAAAACTTTCAGTTTAACCTAAATCTAGCGAATCCTCGGAATTCTACTCTCCAAAGATGCCCCAAAAGAGTAAAACTCCTCGGTTTCCGAAGCGGAAACCTCGAGAATTCGGGAATCTTCGGATTTCTACTGTTCGAGAGCGTCCTGAAAGCTGAAAGATGAAGGAAATTCGAGGAACCTGCAGCGGATGATCGAAGTACTGGAGATCATGTGACGATGCTCAGTAAGATTCTATATTGAGTTTTGTGAACTTCGATGGGAACCTAACCGTCAAAGGAGAAGAAAAGATGATGTTTCAAAGACCAGAAGCTGCTGAAAAGGAACGTGCTGGTGCTTGTTGTAATCAGCTGCTGTTGCAGGGTATTTATATGGAGAGGGTGAAGAATGGCAAAATGGTAAATAAGAGGAGCAGTAAAAGGATTTATGGCAAGTAGCTAGATGCTTGATCGCTTGCTGGAATGTTTCAGGTCCCCACCGGGAACAGTGTTGTGGGGCCTATGCATCAATAATCCCGGCCGTTGAAGATGAATCGCATTGTTTTAAATATCTAAATTCCTGAAGTTTTGGCTCAATAAGGAGTTTAGATGATGAAAACTGTGATCAACACCTGGTCGTGTTTGTGTCATATGTTCAATTGGATGGTGGGATTAACTCTTATTTTTAACTTAAATTTGAAAATCTATATATACAAGGGATGAGATTCATTTTAAACTGTCCGTCCGTCCGTCCGAGTTATCTCTATGTGGGCCCCACAAAAGAGTTTGTGGGGTTTTGGACTCTTAAATCTTTCCTATTTTAGCAGAAATACTAAACCTTATTTTTTTGGTAAATATGAATGACTCAACTTTTTTTTTTTTTTTTTTTAAATAGTATCTTGCAAGAAACTCCCGACGGTGAGATTCTAGACTCTCCCGTGAGGCTGGTGGGTCATAGAAAGTATGGTGGGACCCACCTGGTTCACATCTTGATCGAACACCTGGTCTATGTGATGTAGATGGATTGATACATCTGATCAATTGTTCGGCTGTTGGGAGGAAAAGTGAAAGCCCAGCATAGGAGTGGAATTGGAGATAAAGTAAAATAATCATGGGGAATCTCGATCTCTTACCTATTGGAGTGGAACTTTATATTGAGACCCACTTATTGATATCTAAGCCGTACAATATAAACTTCCATTGATGTGCATGCACGTCCTCAAATTTTACATTGTTCGGGATTTGTTTTTGATCAACCCAATCTTTTATACGTTGATTAGCACGCTTATTGACAAAACATTCAATCTGTCGGTACCTAAAATTTGCGAACATCCTTATGCATGTAAGAAAGATATGTATTTTGAACGGTTCGGATTTTACCAGGTGATCCCACGATGAGCATCCTTTTCTTCGACCCAAGACTTGTCCAGGTTAAAGCCTCAGAGATCCCCTGGGTGACTGGTGATGGGACTCTTCCACTTCCAGTAAGAGTGACAGGTCGGTGGTGACGTGGATCAGAAGAGAGAGGGGGGAGGGGGAGGGGGGGCCCACCCAAAAGTGGGACCCAAGTGCAAAGAAATTGCGAGCCGTAGTACGTCACATGTAATATAATTGAACTGGCATCATGAAGGGTTTGGGTTGCGCATTTTGGTTGGGTTGGGTGTCACCCGCCTGTCACTAGGTGTGCCACACCTTTCCACGTGTGTGTGGCTTGACTTCCCACGTGTGTGGAAATCCTCTCCCTGACGGCTCTCTATCCAGAAAATACACTTCCCAGCTCCATTGGCCGCTGAGCCCATCATGAAAAATGATAATTGAACTGGACCCCACTATGGGTTTCTCCAAGTTAAATAATTGAGCCAGGACCAGTTAGAGCAGGACCTGGGTCAAGTTTTATTCTTATATAACCTTATATTATATAGAATGTGTTCTTTTAACCCAAAAAAATATAAATAGAATACATCACCCACACACTTCATTGAGTGGATTTGTGGAAGTCTAATGTCGTGCCCATATTTTGATAATTCAGACCATTCAAAATGAATGTCATCCCCTTCATTGATATGAATTTATTTCAATAGAAGATGGTCCCATGGTAAAATACGAGCAATTGAAGGACAACATGATTAATACAATTTTAAACACTATTATCGTATATGTTAATAATGTGATCGATAATGTACTTGATCTTACAGTCGAATCAACTCTTATTAAAGCAAAATTAAAAGATACATCATTCGAATAGATGACATTCGTTTGGAATGATTCAGATTATCAATAGGTAGGCTCTAAATTAGAGCCCACACATCCCCACTTATGGGAACCATGTGGGAGACGATGAGGGGTTTTGGATTCATATATATTATAAGAAAATCCTTCTTAAAAAACAATTTTACAACTGTCAACCGTAAAAACAATATCATTTGTGAGGCTATCATCTATGATGAATCTAAGCCCTCTCCCTGCACCTACCACACCTACTACTATTTGGCTATGATCCTCAATTCAATCCAAGCATCCTATGTATGATGGAGTCTCATAAACTAGGCACCAACATTTTTTTAATGATTTCATTCAAGTTCAAGTGATCTTTACGTTCAACTTTAACCAACCCAACCAACCCCTAATTAAACTTCTCAATGTCACTACTATTGGTATTGTTTGTTTTAATTAATTTATGCAGTTTGTTATAGAGGAGTTTACTCGGCTTTCCTCTAGGCCCGGAGGGATTAGTCCAGTCCAAAGGATTGGGAACCCTCCAATAGCAAAACAAAAAAAAAAAATAAAAAAAAATTAAGCAGTCTCACATGGGCCATTCACTATCATCCGATAAGTAGCCTTATCTTGAGTGCCCTTTGTAACAGTAAGCTAAAAAAAAAAAAACAGATTGATGGGAAATTCCACCAAGTGAAACAGGAATGGACCAACAAGTGTGTTGGATTTGTATGATGAAGGATCATGTGTCCTTGTCAGGATATGCCCAGGCTTAGGGTAGAATCTGGGAACGGGATGGGTTTAATGGGTGACTCGGCCCAAATGAGTGTCTTTGATTTTTTTCATGACTGATGCCCAAGTGGGTTGTGAAATGATACAAACTAAACACCAGAATATCCTTTTAATACATACAGAGCCTGAATCAGTTTTGAGCCAAAATCCTCAAACTGGATCCGATTTCAAAGTTTAAATAAAAAAGGGACCACCATACCTGATTCATCTATCAATCAAACACTATTTGTATTTGGAGGATGAAAATAGGTCCAAAAGCACAAAACCCCAAATTGAAAATATATACTTAGTATGGGTCCAATATTTAAACCTGCTTTTAGTTTAGGCCTAGGTCCAGGTCCAGGTCCAGCTGGTCCATGGATATTTCATACTCAAGGACCCAAAACCTTATTGCGTTTATTTGGTTTCACTCAAATTTAATTTCCTGCACATGGGTTAAAATTTTCAGTAATCCATAACCACTCATCTGTGAATAAAAAGTTCTGTCATCAAAAGGTCATTTATTGGATCCATAGCTGCTCATCTGTGAAAACAAGTTGTGTGATCAAAAGATCATCATTTAGTGTAATAGTGATTTGGCATTAAAACAGAATAAAGAAATGGAAAGCTGATCAGTTTAAAAATACATCCAAGCCTAATTGGAAGACAAATCTGCCAATATATCTCTCCCAACAACCCCCCCAATAACCCTGGAGACATGGCCCATTCCCAGTGATCACCCATAAAGGCCGGCCCCACAACCTCCTTTAACAAAAATTGCCAATCTTGGAAAAACAAAACTGGTTTTATTCAAAAGGTGGTATTGTCTGGGTTATGCCTATGAGTTGTTAATTTCTACAAATTTGTCTCTCTTGTATAGTCCTACTCAACTACGTTGCAAGAGACTGTTAAGTAAATTAAGCATGTGATGTTGAGCTGCCACAGGCTCTCTCAGATGCATCTCAAGGAGCTCAATCTTTCTGATTTAACTTCTGACTAAGTATGTACGTAAGCTCCCCAACAGGCGACAGATGAGTTGTTAGCATGTTACTTGTTCATTTTCCACTATACAACTTGACTTCCTCATCCAAGAGACAAATACCAGATTAAAGTTGTCTCTGCACGTCATGCATGCATGGAATCATGTAACAAGGAAATAAAAGGAGGAATGACTGAGAAAAACGTTGTGCTGGGACTTTGATGAAGGGACAGATGTCATGGTAATAATTGCTTGAAGAAAATGGGCATTCCATTTCCACATCTGTATTGCTCGACTGCAGGTTGCAATTGTCCCCAAGGAAATGATAACCTTGCAGCTGGGAATGATGAGTCCGGATCCGCCATGGCCTTTGTTGCACGGGGAGTGAGTGGACCAATAACGGGCCATCACGTCAGCCGCAAAAACTGAACTTTGCTTTTGTTGTGAAAGAAAATCAAAACTGGACTTCAAAATTTGAATTGGATGCACAAATCATGTCCAATTCAAATTTGAAAGTCCAGTTTTTGCAACTGATGTGACTGGAGTGATTGATACACTTATTGTCACCATGCCACAAAGGCCATGAAGAACTCGGACTCGGAAATGATAACCTTGTAAGGTCCTCGAAGGTGATCTGATCTTATTAGTCCTTCTTTTGGATACATGCCTAACCAGGAGATTCACCTTGGAGCAGCTATGTAAAAATGTAATTTTCCTTTGGGGTGGGGGAGGTTAAAGTACATAAAAGCATCTGAGTTTTCACCCCGGCCTATAAATGATGAGGAGACCAGTCGGACACACAAGAGAAATTTGTGAAGCTTTTCAACTTGGACCACTTACAAGTTACAACTCAAGGCTATGTTTGTCAAATGTTAGTAAAATCTTGAAAAAGTAATTTCAGCCGTTAGGCACTTTACATTACCATATTTGAAGAGAATTATACTTTTACTTTACTAGCCTCATAAAGCACAGATAAAGTGGTTACTTTACCACTTGTTGACCTCTCGTCTCATTTCAGATTACCTTACCTTGTAGAAACAAATGCATTTTTTCTTTACAAGAATTGAAATTTACTTAATTGAGCAATTCTCCAAATTAATTTCACTTTTATACGTTGTAGAAGTTACGTAGTGTATATATGTTGTTGTGTGTCGCAATTCAATGGGTTAGAAAAGTGAAATGAGCACTTTGTCTCTCAATTCAGATTACATCTACATCTAGGCCACGTTTCTTATGTAAATTTTCTGATAAGAGCTTTTGTTGCTATGGATTTATTGATAATGATGTGATGGCTATCCACTTGCGGCAGTTTCAAATTCCATGTTCTTTCGCTAGAATTTTAAATTTCCAACCACATGTAAAAGTCGGTAATCCTTTGAGAATTTTCAACTTCCAACCCCCTTGAAGGCATTTCTGAATGCTTATGGATTTTTTTGGATTTTTAACTTACAAAATACAAGCCTAGTTGATTCAATTACATACAAAGTAGCTGCAAATGATAGATAAAAGGGCATTCCATGCATGGGTTCCATACGGCTCACATGACATCACCTTAATATGATGATCATAACAACCATCAGTGCCTTCAAAATAGACAACAATTTGATCAGTACGATTCGATGTTGACTGGTCTTGATTCAACAGTTAAAATCATAATCAGATTGAAGTTAAGGCCATGTACAACCATCCACCACGCATGTGGCTTAAATGAGCCCCAAAACATGGGTTCACTTCAATTTTAGTACAAGTGGTGTGTAGGTGCAATTGTTCTCGTTTGGTCTTCATCATTTCTCACTGAGAATATGGCATAATGTTTCCACTGTTATCGTTTTGCTTTAAGATTTTCAGGACTATACCTAACCAAAGAACCAATATTGCAGTATGAGCCAGTATGTAAAAACTGACCAAAGAATACTAAAACAAGACACAAGCCCATGTCCTTTCTCTGTAAGAAAGGACATCTAGCCCCCCAAGTTCCTTGTAAAAGTTTTATGAATTTCTTTAGATGCATGGTGAGTTCCTTGTGACAGATTACATGTAGATTTCTACAAATTTCTCTCTCTTGCAGAGTCCTACTCAACTACGCATGAAGGGACTGACTGTAAGAGTAAATCATGTGATGTTCAGCTGCCACAGGCTCTCTCAGATGCATCTGATCTGAGGGAGCTCTTTCTGACTCGTAATCTCCCCAGCAGATCATGAGCTGTGAGCATGTTCCAACAAACTTCTGACTCCTCATCCAAGAGACAAATACCAGATTAAAGATTCTATATGTACATCATGCATGCATGTAAAATCATGAAACAAGGAAATAAAATGAGGAATGCCGAGAGAAACGTTGTGTGCTGTGCTGGGTCTTTGATGAAGGGACAGATCATATAGTGATAATTACATGCGAAAATGGGCATTCCACATCTGCACATTGCAGTTCACCCCAAGGAAATGATATATAGCCTTGCAGCTTGTGACAGATAAACTAACACAAGAAAATTTCAATATTCGGCGTTTGAATGTATGGGATGGATTACAGCCAACCAGTCAAAATTTCAATGTAGACCGTGGATGTCAATTTTTTTTTCTTTTCTCTACATGTATGATGTGGCCATGTGGGTATGTACAGTGACACCTACCTCGAAAGTTACTAGCCTATAAATGAGGAGCCCAGATATATGGGTCGACCCCAATCCAGGATCATCCGGGCTTGGATATTAAATTTGGTCCCATTTAATATTTGACTTGGCCTTGGATTGATTGGAAGAAAGCCTGAAGCCCAGCCGCCCTGGACTGAATACAAAGTGCTTATAGTTTAGTGATAGATTGTCCAAACAGTTGCAAGAAAGGATGGGCAACTCATAAAAAGCCCGGTTCAGCCAGGCCTGGCCTGATTGAGTAGTGGGTGGGGGCTTATAGGAGCTTTTGCAGCCCATGTCGGGCTTGGGCAGGATATTGAGCCTTTGTTTCTAAAGTCGGGCCGGGCTGAGCCGGGCCATCCAACAGGTGGATCCAACTGTGTAAATGACCAGTCCCAAAAATCAATTAAGCCAATTTAATAGTTGGGTTGCGCACATACATTTTTTTTCCTGCTTTTACTTGAGAAAGGTTCATAAATGCATTTTTCACCAGGAAAAGAAAGAGAGACCAAACAAAGACAGTGGGTCCCTTCCTTGCATGGAATGGGATCATTGATTATGGAGTGAGGGGTGAACTATATAAGGGGGACGTAAATGAGACCTTAATTTTCCTAGGATTTGAATCATTCGAGCGATAGATAGCTGGATATTTACATTCCATCTCCCTATGATTATTTTCCATTAAAAGGAGATTATTTCATGATCGTCTCAAGATATTCCTCTTTGTTTCTTTCAATTTAACCACTTTTAGAAATACTGGTCTTAGAATTCCAACAATTAGTTCAATTACATCAAACAAACGGGCTATATATGAAATCAAAAGGGAATATTAACTGATATCCCTTGGATTCAACATCAAGGGATTTTTTTTTTTTAAATTCACTAGGCAAAAAACTAGCCATAGAAGTTTAGGCTGTGTGCATGCATGAGATGCCCCTTCATTTCCATCCATCCACCTTGCATGCGATTTAGGTGAGCCCCAAAACATGGGTTGACAACAATTTTAGTGCAACTGATGTTCACTTGTGCTTTCTTGGTCTTCATCTTTTCTCATAGAGAACATAGTATAATGCATCCACTGTTAATGTTCAAAAAAAAAAAAACCTACTGGTCTTTAAGATTTCAGGACAGCACATAACCAAATAACCAGTGCAGTATCTAAAAACTGATCAAAGAATATTAAACCAGGCCACAAGCCAATGATTCTTAAATAAAATGAGAGCTAAATCATTCTAACTGATCACACCAAAATGGAAAGTGCATCTTTACATTGCCAATGAGACAAGATGATTAAAAGCGCGTCTCTTTCTCTGTAAGAGAGGACACCAAGCCCCCAAGTTCCTTCAAAGTTTCATGAATTTCTTTCTATAGCTGCATGGTAAGTACCTTGTGACTGAAAACTACGGTTCTAGAAGGCGGTAAACAATTATTTCTTGCTGCTTGAAGTACCGCCGATCTTCTTCATCCACAAGAACAAGGTTCAAAAAATATTTGACACTGAATTTGTTGTTTATGTTGCGATAAGTAGGTGTCAGTTCATATGTGCTCAAAAACAATCTAACTGGGATTGATTCACCTGTAAGATTACATAAAAGGAAGAACATGAAGCAGCTCTAAATAAACAACTTGAGTATAAATATATATATATAAAAAAAAGGGAAAATCATATAATGATAACTTACCATATTGTCAATTCCCTATGAACACAATCGTTCAGATTACATCAAGTAAAAGGTTCCATTTAACAATTTACATCAATTATTTGACAGTGAACACCTTTGATCACTTACAGCTCACAAGAATCACCTTGATTAGAAGATTCTAACCATATCATTTTTGCTTACAAATTTTAATTCATGTTAGAATGGTGGTGTATCCATGTTCAGTTTAGAATTTAGAAGTTACCCACAGAATGTGGTCAGCAGACGGCACTGTATGGAGAACTCAATGACTTGAATTGCTCAAGAGTCAAAACACGACTGGGTGCACTACAACTTACAAAGCACCAGGTGGGCCACACTATGAGGTACGCATAGGATAGTTTCTCTCTACGTGCATGCGTGCGTGTAATATGGATGATTTTCCCCCACACACCTGTGCACTGGTGCAGTTTGTCATGCAGGGTCTAGTGAAAATTCAGAATGAGGAAAGATCCAGATAGAGAAATTTTTCCATATATATATATATATATATATATCATCTCTACGGACCAAGGATATCATTTTGTCCCAGCTCCGACTCATTTTTATCTCTCCCTCTTTTTGATCTGTCCAAGAGTAGAGGGACAGCAATTTCTTCAATCAGTGTCATTCAATTCATTCTCTAGCTAATGGATCAATTATAGTAATTTTCACCTATTTAACTCAAACCAAGTGACACCCTCCAATCATTAAACCACAACAATAAGCATCAGATAACAAGCCCACACATGGCTGACAGAACTGGTAGAATCTGTTATGCTATTAGTGGGTGCCACCACCCTGGAAATGTCTACAATCAGGGACTGAACCATGGAAATAAGTATGCTGCAACCCAAATAGTCAGCCCCATTAGTTGTATATGGTTGGACATGGCTAATGTGGAATTGTATATTCTGGATAAACAAGGAGTCCGACAAGGAATAGGGTGGCTTTTGGCAATGTGGCTCCACTAATGTTTATGGGCTGCCCCCTATCCCCCTGCCATGGACTGCTGATTTGTAAATTTATATTTAGGGAACTCCCTTTATTGTTTGGGCTTTATGTACAGCATTTTCTTTGATGAATTTGTTATGAGAGAGAGAGAGAGAGAGAGAGAGAGAGAGAGAGCAGAACAGTTCCCAGTAAAAGGGTTAGCATTTTACCCGACAGAATATAAATGTGATGGACATGTCACATTCAGCAGCTTAAGTACAACATTCTGGAAATCGTTGGGGTCTGCAAATATATAAAACTTTCATGTCTTATTTAAGATTTGACGAAAAGGTTGGGTGTTTTTTTCCCTATCAGATGTCCCTAAAATCCATTTAAAGTACCCATTATGTAGTTTTGTCGGTGTTTGGTATATCGCTCTTATACCAGTGTCTCTGTTGTTTTGATTGGTTGAGTTGTTTGGTAATCTCCTCCTTAATAAAATTTACTCATTACCAATAAAAAAAAGTCATTTAAAGATCCAGAAACATTCAAATAAGAACCATGTGTGGGATGTTGAGAAGGATGCTGGACATACCTCTGACAGGAGCACCATCCATTAACTCAAATTTTGCAAGGGTCTGTGTCTCAACGTATGTATTGGACCCTGATCCAGTTGATTCTCGGCGTCTAATCTCAAGCTCCATATTTTTTATTTTGATTCTTACAACAAGAAAGTATATTTTGCCTACAATAACATCCTTCAGATGATATCTGAACATGGAAAACTACTGTTAGAACAAATATTATTACCCATTTTAACTTGCAAAAAAGTTATATGCTAACATTGCATGCTTTTTTTTTTTGGTAAAGAACATTGCATGCTTAATAAACAGTCTTGCATGTATCATAGACATACTTGCTTTTGCTATATTCAAACTCCATGTGTAGGCAATCCTCAATTCCAACCTCCATCTGCATAAAAGGGCATCAAATATCATGGAAAGGAACGGCTTAAATATGCAATAGCTTCCATAGTTGCTACCATGTAAATGAAAATCAGTTTATACACTGTCATATCTACTCTCACACACCCAAAAAAAAAATCCTTCTATTGACGTGTTTTAGTCCAAAAAGAAGCTGTATCTTCCACTGAATAGAATTTAGAATTATCAAATTCATTTGGATTATATTTCTAAATTTACCAGGTGAGAGTGTGAGACATCTGTGTGATTGTACCTTGAGGCTTACCACACAAACATACATAACTATATGATAGAAGAAACAAAACCAAGTCAACCATCAGAAAAAACAAAATGAGATACCTGCTACATGTTTGAACTGAATAATGCCTCAAAAGCTAAAGCTAAACTAGATAAAAATTCTAACCTTGATGCTGTTGTTGATTGATGGAAGTGGTGTATAATTCCGAACCTGATGAAAAAAAAAAAACTCCAATAAAATACAAAATAGAAAGTGCTGCAAGAGTGATGTTTGAGATGCTTTTACAATTCATGGTCATTATTAGGTCAACAGCACATGCACACAAAAAAGACAAAAACAAAATAAACCAACCAGATATAACTATATTCCAGTAAATTATATGAAAATAAAGGGAAAAAAAAACATGGGATCCACTTGAGATTCATTCAAGTCAAGAGGAGGGTAATGTGAAGGTATTAAAAAGGGCCACTGGATGGTTGAAAATTCCAGATAAACTATATTTCCTGTAAATTATTTGAAAGTTCCTAAAAAGAGAGAAAAGGAATAAACATGGGGCCCCCAGTTGGGGTTCATGTCAGTCAAGTTGAGGGTGATGTGAATGACTTAGAGAGGGTCATTCTATGGCTGAAAAAACACCCCAATAAGATCAAGATGGCAATTGGTTTCGTGGCCTGAAAGAACTAACAGCTAAACTTGGGTGGCAAGTCCATCAGTTTATGCAACTCCTCTGTATGAGGGACATGACAAACTGAACTAAATAACTAAATACATGTGTTTCATATCTTCAGTAGAAGTCTCTGCAGTAATGTGATGCAGAGTCCTTTAACTTTCTGAGGAGAGTGGAGAGTCCTTTAATTATCAAACCACATAATATAGAAGGGATCCTGTCCTATAAACATTTGTGAAGGGATGTTATTCACTAGAAAATAGAACCTTTATTGGTGGCACAAGGTCAGAAATTCTACTCCAACAACATTTCCGCTCTCAACAAGACCAAAGAGTGCAGAAATTCACCTTGCTAGAATTTAGCCCCACCATGCCCCTAAACATGAACTGGGCCATGTCATTATACCCCTAAACTTTTTTTTTCCATGACAGTGAAGTTATATCTGCCCTAAAATTCTCTGTCGACTCGTTAGGAAGCAATCTGATTATGAGTCACCTACCCTAGGGGCATCCCTCTAAAACATTAAACAATCCTCAAGCAGGAGATATGACAGAACAGTGGTCCATGAAGCACCTATTGCTTTATCCATGTCATATGCCCCCATATAATGGATAAACCGCCAGACATCCGGTTCTCCCATGCATGGCTGGAAGCGAAAAGCCAAAAAAGAAAAAGGAGCAGCATAAAAGCAAGTCACAAAAATAAGGCTCAACCTCAAATGCTAAATACAACTAAGCATGAAAATGGTAAACCTCAGAACTGAAGGACCCAAGAAAACTAAACATAACTACGTAGATGGGATAAGCTGCCAACTAGAAAGACTAAGAGTCGTAAAATGATATAACTGAACAAATAATTGCAACCTCCACAGCAACTGATAAACATTATATCCAAGCTATGCTGAAGATAATTGTTTTTAATAAATATGCTGAAAGAAGAGAATTGTTTTGGGATCAACCATATATATAAGCATCCAGATCTCATCTCTTCCCTAAGTAGACACAAAAAATTGTAAGCCTAGCCCTTAGGATTCAGAACCTTCCTAAGAATATAATTGTAATCATCTCTATGATCGCATATTCATCACTATCATAATAGCCTTAAACCATCTATGTGGGGTCAGCTTTTGTGATCACAAAATTAGGCTTGCAATTCTTATTCTTGTTTCCCCAACAAGATGGCCTTTCTTTTAGCATTACTTAAAAAAAAAAAATTTTCCATCTGCAACATCAACATGAAAAGGAAGTCAATCCTTCCAACTAATAGAGATTGTGCAGTTTGCTACTGACAATGTGGTGGAAGCATATAGATAACCAGGGAAACCTGGAAGTCAAATGACCAAAAAAATACAATATTAGAATACCAAAGAAGTATTGCTGGCGTCCCAAAAGACCAAGAAGAAAATGCAACAACTAAAACAACAAACAAATGTTGAATCATTTTTGACAAATGAAAACGTAAAAGAGGTTATATTAAAAAGAATGTCTTTTCACAAGAAAAACAATTGTTGTAGTAAATCAATAAAATTGTGTAGACATAGACACCATATTTCAATTCTATTCATTGGTGTAACAAGGAGTGCATGAATATGCACTGCATGTACTTGATTTCATAATTCTGAATTTAACATCAATGCGTTAGAACCTAATTGCCTCTAGCAGCAAGAATTTCATAGCAAAAAGAGGAGAATGAGGATAGAAAAAGTCAAGAGCATACTTTTTTGTATCTGAACATTCATAAACTAGAAGTTTACAGAACTAAAATCAGAGCAAAGAGAACCAGAAAGTAAAACTTAGTTCCTTCTTTTTGCAGCATATCAACATTTGATGCACCTAATGTTTGAGACCTAATCATTATAGGTTAAAACTAATTACCCAGATATCCTGGTACTCAACAATGTTGCTAATATAGTTACGACTGATTGTCACTTTTAAAATATACCTGCAAGAGAAAAATATACCAAATTGACAGGTAGTCAGGCACCATGGATATGATATCCACTTTCAAAAATGAAAAAACAAAAGAAGAGGATAAATTGCATTTTGATGAAGAGGCAAAACCAATCAAAAGAATTGAGGAAAAGCAGTTATCCTCAGTCAGCCAAACCCAATCCACACCCACCCCCCCACCCCCCCGTCCCGTGCGCTCTCTCTCTCCTCAAAAAAAAAAAAAAAAAAACCCACAAAGAACATGAAAAAATCTTGGCACGACCACAGTTTCAATAGGTAACATCAATAAAACTAATGCAAGCACCAAATGCATCACCTTCTCTAAAGAACATGTAAAAAGATTTAGCTTCAGTAGCATTAATAAAATACAAATACCCTACCTAAGCCTTACATTCAGCCCATTATATGATTCGTATGGCATTTCTACGGTTGAGAATTCAAATGGAAATGTTTTCCTTTCATGTATTTCACCAGGCACATCCAATTCCCGCACTGCACACAAAAACAAAATAAGACCTACTTAGATACATGAATAATAAATGCTACCTACTTAAGCGCAACAACAAATGATAAACTGGTGAAATGGGACCACCAAAACCACGCCTGGATAAATGGTGCTCTACACTAGGTATGAAGTTCAACAAATGAACCTATCTGTCTCTCTATATAAGAAAATAATCCAACTCAACAGGTAATCGTGTAACATCGAATGCAGCAAGTAGCTACTTGATGCTTTGACAATCTACATCATCAATCAGAACCATCCAGTGGAAATCAGTTGTCCAGAGGTCAACTTGTCAAAATAACACTGATCAGAAGTTTTTAGTTATGAGATCAATGTCCTACAAAATGGCAATTTATATTCCATTCTTATATGCAAGCCACCCAATTATAGGATCAACTTAGATTACTTATGGCTAAAGGAATCATTTCATCCCAACCATATCACTCGTGGCTTAAAAGACGGATTGTTCTATCCAAATTGACAGACATCTTGATAGCGAGGACCATTCTACCAGTGTGACTTTTACAAGCAAGCCTAGGGAAAGTGGACTAGTCAAAACTGATTGATGACTTTTGCCCATGATTTGGGCTGTAACTGAGTACACTGTGATTTGCAATATACCGAGAAATGTGGACATTTCACAAGGAAATATATGAAGACAGAGTCACAGAAGAATAAATTATATGTTCCATTCAGTGTTCTAAAATCTGGACCAGAAAATCCAGTCAGCAGGTCCAGGTCCACTTAACCCACCCCTTCCTAGATGGTGTTTAGACTGAAATATCTCTCAAGAGACGGACAAACTCAAATCTCTGATGAAACAAAGATTAGCATCTACCAGCAAACCACAAAACCTGATTTTGTCTCATTACCCATTAGAAAATCATTTATACTAATATTAAAATACGACAATAAAAGATGTTGAAAGAAAGAAGGCGGTCTGGCAGGTTATCACAGCAGTTGAGTCACCCGACTGGCAAATAAATGGGTCACTGTCCAAGCCAGATGTTTACACACTGAATTCAATAAATGACATATTTGAATCCACAACTTCTGGATACACAAAGGACCTTGAGGCCTCAGTTCTGTATATACGTAGCCATGTGTCATTGGTCCTGATTCTTGACCTGATGGACCCCAACTGGATTTATGATGCCTCAAAATAGCCCAATTAAGAAACTCCTATATTCCAGGAAAAAAAAAAAAGGCAGCATTTTGTTGTTCCTTATTAAGGAACATGCTAAGTAATTCACTCACCAAGGGAGGTAAAATCATAGAAGTTGCCTCTATCAAAGTATAGCTCTGCAAAAGAAACAAATTTGTAATCAATAAATTATCTATTTATTGTATGCTTAAACATCAATAAAACAGATCACACAAGAACAACCAGCAGCAGTTGCAAGAGCCTATAGCATTGTTGGAAGGTGCTCATCGTCACAGCAAGGTTGAAGGTTTTCACTCAAATTTCCTTAAAAAACACTTTTCCTAAAATAATTGGGCGCATGAAATTAGATACATCAACATTGTCTATTTGAGTATCCATACTGCATTTAGTCATTACTGCTGTCACAGTCAGATTTCAATTCATTATTCGTATTACATATTTACATGCAATAATGTCCACAAATTTGACAATCCAACTGTAATGAAACCAAACAAAGTGCACCTATCTGGCCAAGAAGCTCAATTTTGACACCATTGTGTTCAACCCTTTTCCCTTGGATCGGTTCTATTGAAACCTGCATATGATTACACACAACAAGTAATTCTTGGCAGTTGTGCATCCAAATATTCACCAGCAACAAATTATGAG
The DNA here is from genome assembly GCA_028538565.1 of Umbellularia californica. NCBI lineage: Eukaryota > Viridiplantae > Streptophyta > Magnoliopsida > Laurales > Lauraceae > Umbellularia > Umbellularia californica. The sequence continues at coordinate 71,584,568 of JAPQWN010000007.1, read as the reverse complement.
AATGTGAATTAGTTAAAGAAAAAAAAAAAAACAACTGTCATACCTCCCCAACAATGTTTTCATGATTTTGGAAAAGAGGGACCATTGTTGTTTGACCATTTTCATTCTTTATGGAAGCCTATGGAGAGAGAGAGAGAGAGAGAGAGAGAGAGAGAGAGAGAGAGAGAGAGAGAGAGAGAACATAGAAGTCATCATTAGTATCAAAATCCAAGCCATGTGTTATTCTTGTCTAGCTCCAAACAGTATATCTGAATGCAAAGAGCTCTGAAGGGATATGAGATTTCAGTACTAGGCAGTCACAATTTATCCACGACGGACATCAGGGTTTTTTATCCCCTTTTTTTTTTTTCTGGAAGCAGGTCTATCAACAGATTGCTAAAGTCACTATTTCTTACTTTGGATCATCATACTTTAAAGAAATACCTATAAAAAAAAAAACTTTAGAGAAATACCTTCTTACGTGCTCTTCTATCAGCAAAGGTGATTGAAATGTTACATGGTGGCTTAAATGCTCCAACTAGGTAATTCTATGAAAGGAATCACATGTCATTTAAGAGTTAAAAAAGGTCAAGACTAAAAATAGGAAAGAAAACTTTAGGGAAAAAACATGTGGGCACACGCTCTTTGTTTTAAGATAGATAATGCAAAAGGTACCAACCATGTGATACAATATGAGTATGAAAAATATGATAAAAGATGGCAAGACCATAATGCAACTAAGTATGAAAGTCTTTGCAACACAAATTATCTTGGTTTATAGAAGTCAAATCACAATAACCTAAATCATAATATTAGGATGATCAATATAGGTTGACACCTAACCCACCCCCTATCCACATTATCCCTTACATATCCTATCTACCCATTTGAATTGACAGTAACCCAGGTGGAACCCAGCCTTTTTACCATACCATTGCACCAGATCATGACTACAGAGAGAGAGAGAGAGAGAGAGAGAGAGAGAGAGAGAGAGCGCCTTTCCCTTAATACACTATGAGAAACTTTAAAGTTTAAAGAGCCCACTTAGGGCCACAGGTGGACAGGAAAGGTACACATTGGTTTGTAAGGGCCCAAAAATCACCGTCAATTGAAGGCCACTCAAAATGAAGAGTTACAACAATATGTGCCAACTATCAACTTTATAAGCCACAAATGAGTCACAGTGGATAGGAGAGATCCATGCCAGTTTGTAAGGGTTCAAAATTTACCATCAACCGAAGGCCACTCAAAATGAATTGTTACAACAATCTGTGCCAATCATCAACTTTGTAAGCCATTAATGAGTCATAGGCGGATAGGAAAGGTCCAAACTGGTTTGTGAGGGTCCAAAAATCACCATCAATCAAAGGCCACTCAAAATGAATAGTTACAACAATCTGTGGCCATTATCAACTTTGTAAGCCACTAATATATGGTTTTCATCATCCAATCTAAGTGAACTTTAGTCACCAATGATTCATGGTGGATCCTACCTACCCTAACTCCCAATGAGTATGAAAGTGCACCAGATACACCCACAAAGCAAGCTTTTTCACCTATAATCCATTTTCTTACCATGTAGATGGTCCCAAGGGGGAGGCTCTAGAGCAGCTCTTATCGATTATAGCGAGAATGGCTCTCATTTCTTATGGTATTAACAACTCTCTGAGTGTTTTCTACCCATAAAAAAAAACCCTCCGAATGCGTACACACACAACTTACACACAAAAACTGGATTATGAGGTTACTCTAATAACAACTTGATATTATAAAACAACATTAACAAATGAGCAAACTAGATTTTTAGAAACATAGTATCGTATAGCACGAACAATCAAGATGATGATGGAGATATTCAACGATGACTACAATCAGAGTGAAGCATGGGGCTAAAATATTTTCTATGCTGTTCTTTTAAACAGTAATGCGAAATCAAACTCATATAACACTCCCACCCACTCCCACATACATTTCTTTCGGTATTCATAGTTGAATGAGTCTACAAAGGAGACATATAGGCATGCAGATTGAGTTGAAAAAAAAAAAAGCAGAGAGAGAGAGAGAGAGAGAGAGAAGAAAAAGATGGCGCTAATGAAGGTTATTTATGCCACAAGTACATAAATATATTCCTAAGCTCTTATGAAAGAATTGTAGATTTCTTAAGATCAAATGGAGAGCAATCTACTCATGAAAGGCATCTCAAATTGTGATGCAGATCCAGAAGGGTTGGAAGCACTGAAGGGAACCAATGACCCAAAGCACATGTTCCTGTACGGCAAAGTAAATTAAATAGGATTTCAAAGTAGAATTTCTTTGTTTTTCAGAGATGACAAAAGTCAAGTATCAAATGGTGCACAAATGACACAGAATTAGATGCATAAGAAATTAAGATGGGTTAATCAATTGCGCAGCCGACAGGCCTAATATTGTGCGATCCTGACAAGTATTGAAGACGTTATGACCCATTTACTGACAACTTGCAGTCTAGTTCTATTTTTCAAGAGTCCTACTCCAGTTGAGAGGCTAATTCTATCACTGGAATTCCATGATCATGCCAAAGGGTGGATTGAAATGGCGAAACAAAATTCATGTAGCTAATCTCAACATAGATGGGACAGGGCTTTGATAATGATGATGATGATATATAATATATAGACATGCAAAAATATTCAAATGAGAACCGTCGCGCACAGTTGTTATCTATGGCCCACCATATTTACTTGGCCACTTGGCCCACCTATGGCCATTGGCCAAGTTACCCCACTTACACAAACTACACCCCATGAACTGCCACAAGCGCAAAATTTGTCATTCATACAACCCTCACTCGCTATTGGATTGAAATCTAAAACAAACGATGCCTTTTAAAACCATTAAACTTGAGGAAGAAAACAAGGGCATTGAGAGCTTTCCTTCCTCCTCCTCCCCTACAATTGGGAGGGCCCCATATAGGCCCCACAGGTGAGTTTTACACTAGTGAGGGCTATCTGGAGCCCCCAAGAGGCCATGCCAATCATGGGAGAGGTGGGGGTTAGAAAGATCTACGACTACGTGCCCCCGGGGGGTTATGTAAAATATCAGCCCAATTAGATTATCTTAAACCCTTGATCTATGTCCCTCAAGTTTACTCCAACAGTATGCATTTTTAATAACATCTTCTACTAGTCTCTTCACATTAGGTAAAGACCCATGCCATCTCAATTCAAGATTAAGTGTATCACTTACTTAATAAGAGGAAAAAAAATTAACCCAATAACTGTTAAATGCTTATAGCCAAGAACCATCATGATGAAGAGTCAGAGTCCAATGCTGATGACAACACCATGATAAAATGTAGTGTAAAATTACAACTCACCATGATTCAATGATTGGATACTGCTCCCAGACCTTAATCTAGATAGAGAAACAACACCTACAAACACAAGAACAGTCAGTTTTAAGAAAAAAATGAGGTGGGTCCTACTAGAAAAGGAGCAGAGAAGCAGATGGTCAACAATAAGAAATCCAATCGCGATCTGGGGTACATCCAAACGTGATCTTAGAGACTGCGCAAGGACTGATAGGGAAACTTTACGTGTGATCCCAAACCAAAACAGAAAATATGCATACCTTCCGATCTCGATTCTCGATTTTTCAAACTCCAAACTCAAAACCCTTCGACGATTAGCATTCGAAGAAAAGAGTTTGATTTTTGGGGAACTGGGATCGAAGGGAAGAAAGAGAATGAGAAAGATCAGGAGGAGAAGAAGAGACGGAGCTGAAAGGGTTTTTCCCGGGAAACCCTATGTAAGGAGAAACGGAAAACCGATAAAGCGCGACTTTCTTCGGACTGTTACACGCTACCGGCCTCGCACGTGCGTTGCACCCGAGACAGCTTGAATGTGGATCCGGATCCTCTGCAGCTTCGGCTTGACTTTGTTGGGCCCACTTTCCTACCAATGAAAACGGCTTTTTATATGAGCCAGGTTTGATTAGGTTGTTTCACGACTCAAATCTATGGCAATGAATCATCATCATCCCAACTAGGTTGGATTCCACTAATGAATTATGTTTCTCCGTTTCGATCTATCAAGCAAAATTTTTAGATAAATTGCACGTTTTTAGATTTTTGTCGCTATCGCCTCTTCTTTGCCCTATCATTTCTCATTAGTAGGACATCAACCAACATAGCCAGACCTTCTTCTTAATTGCATCGAACTTAAACCATTTCAAATGGATTTATCTAGTTTTATCTCAGATTTTTTGGACCACTAAATCCTTTGAAAAACACTCATTTTTAATTTTATCTTTTCTAATTTTACCACACACTCACCTCAACATTATCAATTACATTCATTTTATGCATATGTTGTTATGCGTAAAATAAAGATGCCTATTTTTTATTTCATGACCTTTAAATTGTATGGTTGGCAATGTCTGATAACTTTTTATGGTTAGATATTGTGTCTCGCAAGTCGATGGGTCCTACATACTCTACACATTTCTATATGTTGTGATCTAGGGCCTAAGAAACACGTAGGAGAGAACAATCAAGCACACCACAGACATAGAAAAAACACTTCATTGAAGTCAACACCCTCTTTCTAGGTATAACTTTTTGCAACCAATCATGCTTTGAACCTATCATCTTCCACCTGTGGAGTTTCTTCCTTTTTCTTGAAGATCCATTTGCAACCTACAGTCTTTTGACCTTTCAGAGTATTCATTCACCAGCTCCCCGGTACAATGACCCAAATACCCTTGACACTGAAGTTGAAATAATCGGCAATGTCTTTCCATACATCGATGACTAGTACGCAATCTCTTTAACATTCTGGCAATGTTGAATCAACAATCTCGTCAAAATTCTCCACCTTGAACTCTGACGTTCCGCTAACAGCTCCGTGAGTGTTCTTTGGATCACTCACTCTATAGCTGTCAATTTGCCCAAATTTTCGTACCACATAAGTTCTTCGCCTCTATCTTGTGTGACATGAATCTTCAATCACAGGTTTCGCACTTTCACACGCACACGCACAACATTATATCTTTACAAACAACAAGATTCTGTGGAGGATTGGAGAACCATTGAATTATAGGACCAAATATAGTTAGGTTCTGGGTCTTTCTGCCAAGGCTGTCACAACAGCCCATATCTGCCTAAGACCAAGTTGGATAACACTCCATGGGTCTCAAGTTTAGGCCCTGAGGCACGTATTGTTGGACCGTGTGGACCCATACATTTTATTGCCCACTAAGCCTCAACGTTCATCTCACAAAGTTAACCGAATCCCTTGATTTCCTCACACGATTTGCATAATTGGAGAGCCACTTCTCCGGCTTTGATGGGTAAATCCGTTCTTTAAGTGTAGTATATGTATGGATGCCGAGATCCATGAAATACATAGAAAAACACATATAGAATATAGATATGGAGAAGAACCTCTACCGGCGATAACCAATCTAGCGGCATTCACCTCCAAGCGAGCGCAAATCAATCCTTCACGTATTGGAGTAGACCATTGGACTTACGCTTGGGTAAGATAAAAATGAAGCAGTTCTAGATCTGGGCTTTTATGGAACTCAGGCGTTTTTAGATCAAACAAAGGCGCAAAGTACATATTTGCATTGAATGAATTTGGGCTTGAGCTTGGGTCCGACCAAAGCACTGTGACAAACGTAATTATTCACATCAAATTAGAAGAAGGTGTAATCTCAATTCAAACAAGGGCATTTGTTAGTGCATGCCTTTCACAAAACTTATCCAGGTCTATGGGGACCTGGACTTGTATTCAGGCGACCCAATTCTTATTAGGCCTGAACTGGGTTCAGAGAGTCTGGGCTAAAGTTTCTACATTGACCACCCTAGTTTCAATTAGGTTAGGTTGGGTCAGACCAAGATGATAATGTCCAAGTCCAATTGTCTAAAGCATGGGCTGTTAAGACGTCATCAGGCTTTCATCCAATCAGCATGGTCATCCAATGAAAAATTCAGCTCAGGTGAGCCCAGTCAATCAAGATCATGGTTTCAAAACACAGTTTAAGACCCATAACGACGGGTGAATCAATGATTGCATTAAAAATAAAAAACCTTCAAAATTCTGAAAAATAGATCTAATAAAATCCTTCTCAATGAATTTAGGGCTTTTTAGACTTTAGAAGGTCATCTGAGTCCCTTTCAAGGCTGATCAGTTTTATACAAATCAAGCATATGCCTGTTCTAGGCTTCCAGCTTCCACAAGTGGTGTCCTTAATTAGTGACCAAATATTTTGCTTGTGCTGAGGCCACTAGAGTTGATCCATGGTGAACCCTGGCAATTCATGGCTCACCACACACACAAAAGCATACATCTGGATCCGTGCAGCTCCAACTCCCTAATAAATTCACTAACTCATAACTAAGTCACATGCAACATGGGTTACTGGTAAGAACACTGGGGTTGTTGAGATCCTTCTTAGATTTGACTAAATTTATAAGTCAATGCCAGGTCCAATTTTGATTGGATTTAATTTTGGCCTAGAACAGTACGTTGGGGAGCATAATTTGATCAGTCTAGATTTGAGAGTCCGGTCATAGTGATGGAATTATAATTCTGGCATAGGGAATCCATATTCACGCTGAAAATAAAGGGACATCTGCTTGTTTTATTTGTTGAAAGGACTAATCAGTCGGTGATGCACCTCCCTTTTAAGGATATAACTAGGGATTAATTCCTAACTGTAGTGTTGATGGTGAAAAACTATAGAAAGTATGACAAAGTACTTTCACCTTACAAATAAACAACAACAACAACAACGGACTTATCAGTTTACTATAACAAGCTTTGGTTGATCCGATATAGGGATGACAATGTGTCAGGCCTCCTCATTAGGGGCACATTTGGTAGTGGGTTGGATGGGCATGGGCATATATAGGTTTTAGACTCTAAGTCGAGTTCAATTTGGGTTTTAGTTGCCTCCTATTTATCTAATCCCATTGGTGATTATTAGCATATTATTTAGATTTCACACATAAAACCTTGACACTAATACATTGTATATAAAAAATTCAAGTGTTAGATTGTAAATTTGAATATTTGCTCGAGTAAAAAATTGTAATTACTTTAATGTTTAAAACATGCAAGACCCTGCCAAATTTGACCCAATTTGTACCTATCATGGGCAAATTCGATATCACAATTTAAAAACCTAAGGTATTTTAATTTAGCTCGAGTTTAGACCAATGGCTTGAGTTGTGAGCCCCTAGAAATCAAGAACGTAACGTGGGCCTGTCTCTTTACCGGAATTTATGAATATAATTTGAGAGGTTGGGGCTTTTAGACATGATGTGACATCTTGTCACCTGACATTTGAAATGCTGTGTTTCTTTCATTAGAGTTTCAAATTCCAACTACCTAAAAAACCTTTTGGAATTTTGGAATTTCACTCTCTCTATTATTTGTTGAAATTTCAAATCCTCCGTAAAAAAGAGGGATTTGGAATTGCACCTAAATGAACAAATTTTGGAGAATTTGAAATTTTCCCAGACATAAATTCTTAAAATTCTAATAAAAAAACGGACCCTTTAATCTACGCTATCTTAAAAACGTCACTTGAAGGTTCAAAGTCAAAAAATCAAACCCCTGCCCTTCCTCAGCAGACACTGAAGATATAATGATATGGGGAAGAGGTCACTGTTGTCAACTGCCCCCATTCATTTACCCATCTTCACCAACCTGAGTTTCAATTTAAAGACTTACAATCTACAAGCCGCCAAGGACCATGAGGTAAGGCAACAAGGGTGAGCCAGGTTGGTTAAAGATTGTGGAGGGCATATATTGGCTCAACCCAAATACAAACAACAATTAGAGATTAGATTAAAAATATCAACTTAAATTTAACACACAAGTTAAAGAGGTCAACCCAAATCTTCATTTAATAGGCTGCTTAAGGTTAAGTCGGCGGATCATAATAAGGTTAATCAAGTTAATGGGTTTGAATAAAAGAATGGATTTGACCTAAACCCAATCCATTCATCAAATCTAGTCTGTTAGAAAGAAAGAAAAACAACAACAACAACTAATAAAAGGTCAGCCTAGACGCTCAATTACTGGATATGGTTCGGGTCAGATTGGTGGATTCGTTGGTGCCTCTTTATATGGAGGCAGGCTTAACCTGGACATCCTTGGGCCACCAATGGATGGACCCCACCATATGGTGAGCATCCATAGTATTATTTATAGGAGAATTTAAGAAAAGTCCTTAAGTTTCGGCCTTATTTCAAAAATGGAGATAAGTTTCAAAACTTTTTAAATTAGTCCCTAAGTTTTTCAGGAAATTTTCAATTAAGGACATCAATCTATTTAAAGTTATTTTTTGGCAACTTTTTTCCTCTATTTTTTTTAGATACGCAAATTACCCTTCATTGTAATAAAACTCTCATTCACTTCCTCTATATTCTCTTTATTTCTCTCGCCAGTTTCCTCACGCTGATCAAGGACACCTAGTATTTGTACAGCGATTGGCTATATATAGTGGCTGATGAAACCATGTCATGGCTTTAAATGAATGGTAATTTGGGCATTTTTAAAATAATGAGGGAAAAGGTCACCATAAAATACCTTTAAATAAACGGATGTCCTTAATTGAAAATTTACTGGAAAGCATAGGGACTAATTGGAAAAGTTTCAAAACTTTTGACATTTTTTGAAATAAGGCAAAAACTTAAGGCCATATTTAAATATTCTCCATTATTTATCAACTACATAAGAAATCTAAAAACAACACTGTGCGTGCCTAATTATTACTGACTTGGTTTAGTTGATGATGAGGGTTTACAGAGAGGCTGTTTGGCTGAACAAGAACGTCTCTGCTGATCTGAAACATGAAATCTGAAAGGGAAGAGAAAACAGCGGTCAGGGCCCGAGGCTGCTGTCAGCCAAAGGCACTCCGACGCCTGAGTTAGTGCAGTCACTGAACTAGGGTGAAGTGGGGAAGAAGAGGATGTTAGCAGAATAACAGTGCAGGCTGTATCTTGCATGTACCTGTTCATGACTCTTCATGCAGGCATATATAGAGGAGAGTGGAAGGTTCCACAGTGGAGGTAGGTGAGGATACTTGTCCCATCAGCCCACACCTGGGATCTTTAGTGGGGGTAGGTGAGGATACTTGTCCCATCAGACCTCCCCTCAAATCCCTTACTTAAATGTGGATGTGATCTGTTGATAGGAACGAGCCCTTATCCATGGCCGGTGGCCGCCCTACCTGACAGGGACTCCCTACAAAGTACCCGTCCCATCTCATAATGGGAACTGGAAGCCCAGTGTTCACCTCGGCAGGGGGGCCGAACTGGAGAAGACGCCGGGGTCAGCTATACCCGAGATCGGACTGGGAGGCCAGTGTGAGGCCGAGGTCGGTAGGACATGGTCGGTACTTCTACCGGGACCAGTCCCACCTTGACAAAGGCCGAGACGCTGCTATGCCGGAGAGAAGGGGGTTAAGGCCTTTCCTGATTGGCGCTGTTACCGAGGAGGGGTTTCGGTTTCGGTAGAAGCAGTCCACACAATTGCCCCCTGCTCCTGACTTCGGGGGGTCAAGGAGACCACGGGGTTAGGAGTGATAGGATGGGACTTTCCCGAAACCGATCCCCTAACTCACAAAAAGGCGTGGGGTGCCGTTTCGCTTTCCGAGGCGCTTTAAATAGCGCCTGGCTGTCTGGAGGCGGTTTTAATAACCCAACCATATCATCATGAAGGCGTTGTGATGCCGCCATGTGTCAGGTCCCTGATGGCCATTACGTCTTATCGAGGAGACGGGTGGCGTGCTCGAGGTGGTGTCTGCACATGCCTTTCGGGATACGAAGAGATCTCCATCCCTGTATAAAAACCCCGGTCCTCGAAGGAGGACCACTTTTGCTGTCACTGTGCTTGGAGCTTTTGCCTGAGAGTTGCCTGAAGCCTCGTCGTCCGAGAAGTCCCTCTGTTCGCCTTCTGAAGTTTAGAGTTTTCCGTTGTCCCTACATTCCTTCCGGCCCTGTGTCTTAGTGAGTTCCTTTCTGCCTTTCTGACATTTTTCCTTCTCTGGGTTCTTTTTCTTTTTTGGGGGTGTGTACTCTGTCCTTCTTCTCCGTCGCCGTCACCTGTATTCCGGTCTAGACTGGGGAAGATGGGGGTTTTCAGACATTGGATAGACACAGAGCTTGCCCTAGCTGAGCTTAGGAAACAATACCAGATACCAGAGAACGTCCAGATTAGGGCGGACGGGCCTGGTGACCGAAGCCTACCACGGGTTCTTGTAGAGGGGTGGATGCCCTTCCCACTAGTAGCCATAATCGAGGGCGGGGTGAGATTCCCAGTCCATCCCCTTCTGAGGGCTTGTCTCAGGAGGTGGAACCTTACCCCTTGCCAACTAATGCCCAATGGTTACAAGATAATCATGGGTATAGCCGAACTCAATAGGATATTGGGAACCGACCTTGGCGTCGAGGACATTGAGGATGTGTATAACCTCTGTCGATCTCCAAAGGACGACGCATACTACCTGCGAGTTCGGTCGAAAGAGATTCCCATAATCAACGAGCTCGAAGACAACACAAAATACGCTGGGAACGACTGCCTTTACGTCACCGGGAACTGGGAGTATGCCCCTGGAGAGCCCAGGGTGAACCACGTACCCGGTCGTCTCGGAGTGCCACCGAGTAAATATCTCCATTTCTAATCTTCTGATGTAGTTTCGTTCTGCCGAACTGATGCCTGATTGCTTGTTGTGCAGGTCATACGGAGAGAAAACGGCAGAGGAAGAACTCCGGGTGGCGACGAAACGTCGCCTGGTTGAAAAAGATTTATAGTTACAAGGGTCACCGGACCCGATCTGCCTCAGTCCTTCTTGGGTACGAGCCCGTGTACCGATCTTTTATAAGAAGACGGCACGAGAACCTCAGGGGGGAGCAAGTCTTAACCCTTGCCGAAGCCGAGGAGCAAACAGCTCCAGCCGAAGGGCCTACGCAAGTGCCCCCCGAGACCATACCTTCTGGAGCTTCAGCCGAAGCCGGTCCTTCGCACGTCCAGACCGCTGCAGGGACCGACTCCGAAGAGGAAAGTCAGTCGGAGGGCGAGTCCGAGGGGGTTCGGCAAGAGGACCTTGTGATTCTCCCATCTTCTGAATCGGACGAAGAGGCCGAGATGGGGAGACGTCGTGCGGCCGTTCTAAGTCTTGATGAAGTCATCTTCGGAGACTCGCCCGCCTCTTCGGGGACCGCTCTCCCTCCGAACTTGGAGGATACAGTCGTTTCTCCCCCAGTTCAATCTCTTTAGCCTTCAGCAGCGACCGAGCGTTCCACCAAATCTCGTCGGGATTCGGTTCGGCTGGGGAAAAGGCCCAGGGTTGCGGACCCAGTCGGGGATGAGCCCAACCCTGCTTCTCGGCACTCGTCGCCGCTCGGCCCTCCGACCTGGAACCCTAGTTTCCTGCTGGAGGATGGCCAGTCGCTGTCGTCGGACGGCCGGCTGAATGATGGCACTTCTGTTGTCAGTGCCCTCGCGCACGCCTGCACTCTGCCTGGAGACATGGCAGAACACTGGAAGCTGAGCGAGGTGGAGCTGGATGTGGCCCAGATGGCCGACGCCCTCAGGGTAATTCCCACTTCTGAGCTTTGCATTTTTTCTTTGATTTCTGTACTTTTGATATTGACCTCCGTTTAACGCTTGTTTCCTCAGATCCTGCAAAGGGGGCTGGTGTTGGCGGACAAAGCCCAACAGAGCACCGCTCGGGCAGAGAGGGCGGAGAAGAGGGAAGTGGAACTCGAGGCCGAGCTCAGCCAAATAAAACAGAAGGCAGCCGAGCAGGAAGCGTGCGCCACGGGCCTCAGAGACGAGCTTGATAAGGTCAGGGCGGAATTGGAAAACCAAGTTCAGGCAACGGCCGAGCTTGAAAAGAGGTGGGAGGAGGCGGAGGCTGCACTCCGCGCTGATATTGACAAACTGCGGGCTGATGTCGACAAGTCGTTCGACGAAGGGGTGGCAGAGGCCACCGAACAGTATGTTGCCCAAGTCAAGAAGGTCAGTCTGAAGGCCTGGAGGCTGGGGTGGACGAGCTCGTTGAGAGCAGCAGGGGTCCCCGAGGACAACCCTGTGTATAGAGAGATCCCCCAGTTTCCTCCTCCTCAGCCCGCACCGAACCGAGCTCCTGAGGTCCCAGTCAGGGAAACCGAAGACCCTGCCCCTGGACTCGACGCGGACGCTGACGCCGGACAAGTGGTTGCCGAAGTCGTGGAAGACGCTGCTGCTGATGGCGCTGAGGGGGCCGTGGCTTGAAAAGATATGATGTAACTTTGTTTTTGTGTTGGAGGGAGATTTTGTATTTCTTTTTGTTGGGAAAAATTGTAACCTTTCTCATTTATGAAATGAAATTGGCCTTGCATCCAACTTTGAACATTTGTGGCGAATTTTTCTCTTCTTTTTTCCTTTCTTTATGCGTTTGGCCTAACAACCAGAATAAATAATAGGAAATAAGACAAAGTAAATGAGCTCGGTCGCAGCCGAATTTGATGTAGTAAAGTTGTAACCCGAGGTGCCGTATTGATTTTGCAACCACAACAAGCATCGATCTCGGTAAAACTGAGGGCGCTTGGTCCTATGACCAAAGCTGAGTCCGGTTTTATAATCAGAACTTGACTGGTCCATCGACTGGGCCGAAGTAGTTACTATGGTAACCGAACAAAGAATACAAGCTGATTCTGTGACCGAGCTGTAGGTATATGCAGAGTTCGCCATTTCTTCGAGAATAGGAGACAACTTGGAAAGAAAAAACGTATTCTATAAAAAGAATTGGTTTATTAACTTCCCGAATCCGATTACATCTCAAAAATAGAATTTCTTGAGGTGGGTGGCATTCCATGGGCGTGGCAGCTCTCTGCCCTCCATATCCTCAAGCCTATATGCGGACTGCCCAGCTACCGAAGTCACCTTAAATGGCCCATGCCAGTTCGGTGCGAACTTTCCTTCGCTGGGATTCCTGTCTGCTGGAAGAGTCTTTTTCAAGACCAATTCTCCAGGGGAGAACTTTCGCTCTCTGACCCTTTGATTGTACCCTCTAGCCAACTGTCATTGGTAGGAAGCGAGGCGGATGGCCGCGGCATCCCTTCGCTTCTCAGCCAAGTCGAGCTCTGTGGCGAGGTTTGCATCATTTTGGCCTCGGTCGAACAGTTCCGACCTGAGGGTGGGGAGACCGACCTCAAGTGGAATTACAGCTTCCATTCCGTAGGCTAGGGAGAAGGGAGTTGCCGAGGTCGAGCGCCTCGGGGTAGTCCTGTATGCCCAAAGGACACTTGGAAGCTCCTCTACCCATCTGCCTTTGGCTCGATCTAGTCTCTTTTTGAGTCCGTCAAGCACCACCTTGTTCGAAATTTCAGCCTGCCCATTGCTCTGGGGGTAGGCCGGGGTAGAATAGTAGTTCCTGATGCCAAGGTCATGACAGAAGCTTCTGAAGAAATTGGAGTCGAACTGGGTCCCGTTATCCGTGACCAAGGTTCGAGGCACTCCGAATCTAGTTACGATGCTTCTCCACACGAAGTTTTTGGTGTCCTTCTCAGTGATGGAGGAGAGCGCTTCGGCTTCTATCCACTTGGTGAAATAGTCAGTTGCTACGATCAACCATCTTTTATTCCCTGGAGCTCGGTGGAGTGGTCCCACGAGGTCCAGTCCCCATTGGGCGAAGGGCCACGGGCTGGAAAGAGGGCTCAGGTCGTGCGCTGGCTGATGGAGAGAGTGAGCGAACTTCTGGCACTTCTCACATTTCCTGGCGTAGACCTGTGCATCCTTCTGCATATAGGGCCACCAGTACCCCTGGCTGATAGCTCGGTAGGCGAGTGACCGACCTCCGATGTGGCTGCCACAGATCCCTTCATGGATTTCATAAAGGAAGTCCTCGACTTTGCTTGGATGAACGCACTGGAGGTAAGGGCCATTGTAGGACTTTTTGTAGAGTTTACCGTCCGGAGAGAGCCAAAATCGGGCTGCCTTCAGCCTGATTTTGTGGGCTTGGTCCTTGTCCTCGGGCAGCTGGTCATTCTTGAGGTAGGAGATAAGTTCATCCATCCAGCTCGGGCCGAGGTCAATGCACATAATCTGTCGAGGCGGTTGAAGTTGTATGCTCGGTCTGTCCAGTGCTTCCACTTCGACAGTTCTTTTTCTTCCTGCCTCGACGGCAGAGGCCAGATTTGCAAGGGCATCGGCGTGAGAGTTGGAGTCTCTGCCTATCTGCCTGACTTCAGCCTTTTGGAAACGAGATAGAAGTTGCTTGGTGTGGGCTAGGTAGGCTGCCATCCTGTCATCGCGGGCCTGGTAATCTCCATTGAGTTGGCTTGTGACCAACTGTGAGTCGCTGAAGATCACTAGTTGTTGTGCTCTCAGGATTTTTGCGCTTCCCAGCCCTGCAATTAGTGCTTCGTACTCGGCCTCATTGTTAGATGCTTTGAAGTCAAGAGTCAGGGCTTGTTCAATGACGAGGCCTTCCGTAGATTGGAGGACTATGCCAGCGCCAGCCCTTTTGGAGGTGGAGGATCCATCGACGAAGACTTTCCAAGATGAGTCGAGGAACTGTTTCCAGGACCGCTCCTGTTCGGTCTCGGCCGAAGTTCTCACCTCCTTGCCCCCCAGTTCGGTGTCGAGATGGCTCGGTGCCGAACTAGGAGAGGTGAATTCCACGATGAAGTCTGCCAGTACTTGGGCTTTAATGGCCGTTCGGGGCTGATAATTGATATCATATTGCTCGAGTTCGACAGCCCATTTAGACACTCTGCCTGAGAAGTCTGCTCTTCGGAAGAGGGACTTGAGTGGGTGCTCTGTCACGACCACTATGGAGTATGTCAGGAAGTAGTGGGAGAGCTTGCGGGACGCACTGACGAGTGCAAATGCGAGCTTCTCCAATGGCAGGTATCTCGTTTCGGCATCCAGCAGGGTTTTGCTTGTGTAATAGATGGGTCTTTGCTGCCTGTCATCTTCTCTTACGAGTACAGAGCTTACTGCATGGTCCGAAACTGCCAGATATAGGTATAAAACCTCACCCCGTACCGGGGTGGAAATCAGAGGAGGGGAGGAAAGGTACACTTTGAGCTCCTGGAGAGCGCTTTCGCATTCCGGGGTCCATTTGAACCCGGAGCTCTTTTTCAAGAGCTGGAAGAAAGGATGGCATTTATCCGAAGCTCGGCTGATGAAGCGGTTCAGTGCTGCCGCCATCCCGGTAAGTCTCTGAACCTGTTTTATCGAGTTCGGACTCTGCAGGGCTCTGAGTGCCGAGATCTGATCGGGATTGGCCTCGATTCCTCGCCTAGTAACTAGGCTGCCCAGGAACTTGCCCGAGCCGACGCCAAATGCACATTTGGAGGCGTTCAACTTGAGCTGGTATTTCTTGAGGATGGAGAAGGTTTGATGTAAGTCAGTCAAGTGGTCCTGTGACCGTTTAGACTTAACGACCATATCATCAATATAGACCTCGATCGTCCTGCCGAGCTGGTCCTGAAACATCTTGGTCACCAGCCTCTGGTAAGTGGCACCGGCGTTTTTTAACCCGAAGGGCATCACTTTGTAGCAGTAGGTGCCCCTGGGTGTTATGAACGCGGTTTTTTCTTGATCAGGCTCATGCATTGGAATTTGATGGTAACCTCGGTAGGCATCGAGGAAACTCATCCTCTCATGGCCGGCAGTGGCGTCGATCAGCTGATCTATCTTTGATAGAGGGAAGCTGTCTTTGGGACAGGCTTTGTTGAGGTCGGTGAAGTCTACACAGACCCTCCAGCTCCCATCCTTCTTTTTTACCACAACCGTGTTGGCCAACCACACAGGGTAGTGGACTTCACGGATAGCCTCAGCGTCCAGTAATTTGTTGACCTCCTTGGTCACAGCCTCTGCCTGTTGGGTGCCCGACCTGCGAATCTTTTGGACAACAGTTTATGCTGGGGATCTACATTCAGCTTGTGGCTTATGACCTCGGGGCTGATGCCGGACATTTCGTATGGGGTCCAGGCGAAGACCTCCCTATTTTGTAACAGGAAGTCGAGCATCCTGGCCCTCTCCTCGTCAGCAAGTTGGCTACGAGCAGGAAGAACCTTTCTGGATCGCTGGGATCGATCCCGACCTGGGTGAGGTCCTCAATGCTCTTCTGTTCGGGAGTTCGGCCCACAGCGTCGAGCTCAGCTTCCAGCTCGGTCATGTGGACTTGCTGTGACTGTGTATCTCCGGGGACCACGGCCAAGAGGCATTCTTTGGCCATGTCTTGGTCGCCGCGGACTATGATAACTTCGAAGCTCCCATCCTTGTTCTGTAAAGGAAACTTGAGCTTCTGGTGATGGGTCGAGGGAACGGCCTCCAGGTTATGAAGCCAGGTTCTCCCCATGATGGCATTGTATGGGGATTATGCATCCACCACCAGGAAATCTGCCGTCATGGGGGCTCCTCCGACCTCGACCTTGAGAGAAATCTGCCGTCATGGGGGCTCCTCCGACCTCGACCTTGGAGCTAAAACCCACCAGCGGGGTGCGGGCTTCCTGCAGGTCCTCCTCTTTCAGGCCCATCCTCCTGAAGCAATCCAAGTAGAGGATTTCTGAGGAGCTCCCGGGGTCCACTAGGATCCTTTTGACATTGAAGTTGTGTAACCTCATAGTCAGAAGAAGAGGATCATTGTGGGGTAGCTGGACCCCGGCCAAGTCTTTATCAGAGAACCAGATTTTTGGCCTCTCCACTCGTGCTTTCTTTGCCGAGGGACCGAGCTCGGCCGTCATCACATGCTTGCTGTGCTGGGCCTTCCTGGCCTCGGCACGGGCTCGATCACTGCCCCTGGGGGCAGGAGCCAGGTGAATGACGTCGATGGTCCCTATAGGCTCACCGCTGTCTTGATCGTCGGGGGGGCGTTGCTGAGTATTGTTCACTCTGCCCTCTTCCCTGACATGATCTCTGAGATGCCCATCTTTTACGAGCTTTTCAAGGTGCGCCTTGAAGGCATAGCAGTCCTCGGTTCTGTGTCCTCTATCTTTGTGGTAGGCACAGAACTTGCTCTGATCTCGGGAGGAGGAGTCACTTTTCATAGGCTGGGGCCATTTGAAGAAAGGCTGAGCTTGAATTTTGCCGAGGAGCTTGTAGATAGGCTCTTTGAAAATGGTATTGACGGCTCTGTAAGAGGCGCCACTTGGTTTTGGCCTCGTACTGCCTCCCGAGGTGGGGGCAGGACGTAATGCCGAGATGGATGGCTCTCTATTTCGATCCACCTCTTTCTTTGTACGTCTCCTCTCTCTCCTCGTGGGACGGCCCTCCGTTCGGCCCTCCGGCCAAAGATTATGGCTCTCTCGAGCTCGGGCGTCATCTTCTTCCTGCTCAACGTACTGGTTCACCCGGACCATCAGAGCCTTCACTGAAGGTGCGGGGTGACGCACCAATTTCCTCCGAAGCTCGTTGCCCGGCAGCAAGGCTTGTTGGAAGGCAGTAATGGCCACATCGTCGTTAGAATTTTCAATCACGCTGTAGATGGTCCAGAACCTTTTGGCGAATTGAGTGATATTCTCGGACGGCCTCATCTTAATGGAGATCAGGTCGGCGTCGGTCTTCGGGATGACCCGGTGTGCTTGGAACTTCTCGACGAAGGAGTTTCGGAGCTGTGGCCAGCTCGAAATCGATCCCTCGGGAAGTGCACAGAACCACCGAAGTGGGAGGTCACCCAAGCTGGAGGAGAAAACCTTGCAGTCAAGGTCGCCGTCGCCGCTGAATACCGTCATCTTCTGGGTGAAGTGGCGGAGATGAGCCTCGGGGTCCGACGTCCCGTCATAAAGATTGAAACGTGGGACGCTGAACTTATCAGGGAGGGGATGATCTCTGATTTCCCGAGAGAATGGAGACGTGCCGTGGATGTCCCCATGTTTAGCAGTCAACCGACCTCGAGCGAGGCCGGCCTGCTCCAGGCTCTGCTGTACGGCCAACTTAACTTGCTGATCAATATAGTCAGCCATGTCGGGGTCCCTGGCCTCTCGCCTTTGTTTCTGGCGTTGATGCTGGTCGGGGCTAGCGTGGGTGTTACTCGAGCCTTCTTCGCGAGCTCGGGCACGCCTTTCATTCAGTTAATCCCTTAGGTCTGGTCGACCCCGGGGACCCAGACGAGCTCGTTGCCGAGGTGGAGGCGTGTGAGAGGCTTCGGGCGGGACTTGGCCCTTTGGCTCAAGCTGTCGCTGAAGCTGGAGGATCTGCTTTTTTTGTTCTTCAATGATGAGGTTTTGAGCCTTGATCGCTTCGGCTTGGGCCTCAACATCGTCCTCTAGGGCCATGTCGTCGTCACCTTCATCACCGAGGTGGACGTGATCCTCTTCCATGTGGTCCTCGTAAGAAGACCGACGAGGAGGAGACTGCACAGGAGCCCCACTTCGTAGGGGCCGTTCCTGAGGAGGAACGTCCTTACGAGGTGGCGCGTTGAGGACAACCTCCAGGCGCGGACGCTCCGCCTGAGAGGTATTCGGCCGAGCCCGCTCTAATACAGGATCGCGCCGAGAAGACGCTGCTGCACCTCTCGACGACGAGTGTGTCACTGTGACGGGTGAACCTACACTCCGCATACCAGGCTCTCCTCCCACTCCTTTCGGAGGAGGGTTGGGTGGTGCCTGCCTGGTATCTCTTCGCGAGCTCGTCACCAACACTCCTGCCTGGTCTATCACCAGTGGGGGCGGCATGAGAGGCAGAAATGTTTCTGGCTGCTTAGACCTAGACGGTCTAGCAACGCTCTTTCCCTTCTGAGCCTTAGGAGGCATAGCTGTTGGGATGAAAATATGAAATTTTCAGATCGTTCCCCACAGACGGCGCCAAATTGTGCGTGCCTAATTATTACGGACTTGGTTTAGTTGATGATGAGGGTTTACAGAGAGGCTGTCTGGCTGAACAAGAACGTCTCTGCCGATCTGAAACCTGAAATCTGAAAGGGAAGAGAAAACAGCGGTCAGGGCCCGAGGCTGCTGTCAGCCAAAGGCACTCCGACGCCTGAGTTAGTGCAGTCACTGAACTAGGGTGAAGTGGGGAAGAAGAGGATGTTAACAGAATAACAGTGCAGGCTGTATCTTGCATGTACCTGTTCATGACTCTTCATGCAGGCATATATAGAGGAGAGTGGAAGGTTCCACAGTGGAGGTAGGTGAGGATACTTGTCCCATCAGCCCACACCTGGGATCTTTAGTGGGGGTAGGTGATGATACTTGTCCCATCAGACCTCCCCTCAAATCCCTTACATAAATGTGGATGTGATCTGTTGATAGGAACGAGCCCTTATCCATGGCCGGTGGCCGCCCTACCTGACAGGGACTCCCTACAAAGTACCCGTCCCATCTCATAATGGGAACTGGAAGCCCGGTGTTCACCTCGGCAGGGGGCCGAACTGGAGAAGACGCCGGGGTCAGCTATACCCGAGATCGGACTGGGAGGCCAGCGTGAGGCCGAGGTCGGTAGGACATGGTCGGTACTTCTACCGGGACCAGTCCCACCTTGACAAAGGCCGAGACGCTGCTATGCCGGAGAGAAGGGGGTTAAGGCCTTTCCTGATCGGCGCTGTTACCGAGGAGGGGTTTCGGTTTCGGTAGAAGCAGTCCACACAAACACCATAAAGAGAAGCGCGAAACACCCCGGTGGTATAGGAGTCTCCACATAAGTGTCCAAGAATCAATACTTGGGTAGGTAGGTTGTCCCACAAGTACTATACCACCGACCGATCTAGGGGACATAAATAAATAGATACTACGAAAGTGATGGGGTCCATGTATAGTGCATCCAACCCCTTCATCACTCAACCCTTTTTATTGAAGACGGTCCAATTCAGCTTGATCAAAGCTGATGCTCATTTTTAGATAGAGTCAACCTAAGTTCCACTTATTAAATATTTTTAGAGCCTATAACTTTACAGGCATTATCATTTAACAAATGTGATTTGCCCGACATGAATGTGCAGGGTTTTCTCGTAGCGGATAAATTGTCCCCATCGACCTATTAAATATAAAGTAGTGATTTGTGAATGACTCATTCAACTAATACGTTTGAAGTGTTGACTAGCATTTCATATTAGCAGATGCTTAAGAAAGGAAGTAACACATCCGTCAAACTCAACGACTGAAAGGTCATTTATTAAAGCCAATGATGTGGAAGGTTGATATCATACCCACGCAATATATTTGTATTTCTCAATCATTACAGGTTACTTTCCTCAATCTTTTCCTTGACCTCTGCTCCATTCATTCTTATGGATGGATTTATTTTCTTACTACTAATAGAGTTAAGTAAACTAAAATTGATTTTGAAAAAAAAATAAAATATCGATAAATTATGATGATAATTTGTTTATAGTTGTTTGTTATGGAATCTTTTTTATTTTTTATACAGAAAAGTATAGTTGGTTTTTTTTTTTTAGTGGTAAAGGTGATTGCTTTTTTATTTTTTTTAAAAAGATGGAGAGGGTTTTGAATTAAAGTACTTTTGATGTGACAGACTGTACTTAACTTTTACTATGTTAGTAAATTACCAAACTGGCCGTTAAAAAAAAGTCTTCTAGATGATACTTCCACCGGAAATCAACAAGTACAACTACACCACAAAATAATGATTGCGGTGTTTTGTTTTCTTAAAGTTAGATTTTGAATTGATGATGCGTTTAGGACAAGCCTATTCTGTTAATTTAGATTTCTTCTCCTAATTTTGTAACTTGATTTGATGTTAAATTCTGCCGAGTCGCTTGAATGGGTAGAAGAAAAATTGAGAGTTGGTGAGAAAATCTGCCTTTGATAAGCTTTGGTTGGTCTTGGAGTAACTTGGTCAAGACCTAGTTGATGGCCAATAGTTGGAAAAAGACTTAGACAAGACTTGGTCAACTTTTAAAAAAATGTTTTTATTATTTACACTCATAGCATGAAACAAATTTAAGGAAGAAACGACAACAAATATTGTAGAGTGTAGAGAAGGAGAAGCACGAATTGACATAGTGGCAAGAGGCATTGCTTCTCACCCAGTATGACAGTGATCAATCCTGGCGTGTTTGGATGAGTGGCAAATAAGAAATAATTCACAACTTATCCAAACACGTCTTTGAGGACAATAGAAGAAATGTACTAAGGTGCGGAATATATGCAGGCAATGCAGAAAAGACACCAATAATGACTCATAGGCTGATAGATTAAGCTAGTTTAGAAAAATAGCAGTTTACTATCCTCTCGCATGTAGGTTGCACTTGCGCATACTTATGTAAATTCAGATTATCTTACACATGCATAGCTTGGCACCCTTATCAAATTGCCATTTAGAGAACATTAACCACCGTTGGATTGAGTCATTTATAAAGATGTATTTAAAATCATTAAACCTTGAGACCCTAAAATCAACGGTACAAAACGTCTTTTCATTACTTGACCATGATTAAGCATGAGAACCTTCTATTGGCATATCTTAAATTAACAAATGTATCTTAAATATATTCAGTTTGCCACAAAAACTACAAATGCACTGGGTCTTGATTTGGATTCGGATCCAGGTTTTAACTACATATGTATTGGGTCTTTCATTGGGTATAGATCAGGGCATTAATTTACATTGGGATATGGGTGCGGGTCCAATGGCCAATTTGTAGTCAAGTGGGGTCACTTTCGTATGAGGCAATTCTGGTTCAAGCCCAGGTACGCAACAGACCCGACCTGAACCCGACCTGTTATCTTCCTTTGTTTTTTCTGGTCTAAACCGCCCTTTCTAGAACCTCCGCCAAAACTTTCCATGGCACTTTATGCAGAAAAACTGCGAGTCAAACTGAGAATTGTCTCACCCACGTTTTTTCCATCTCCAGAAATCACACCATCTTTGAAACCTTTTTGCTCCCCTTGAGGCATTGATGTGACCTGTATCTACATCTCCGTGTGAATCCGGATGCTAAGGTATATAACACAGTGAAATCCACAGGTAAAACGGAGTGGAGTCCAACAACTAAAATATGAAAAGTTCAAAATAGATGACTAGGGTTGGTCTGCTTGTTTACACGAATTTACGATTTGAATTTGGGAGGTAAGGATTTTCATTTTTTGACATGATGTGACATCTTGTCATCTGATATTTGAAATGCTATATTTCTTTCATTAGAGTTTTAAATTCCAACCACCCGAAATAATCCTTTAAAATTCTTGGAATTTCACTCTTTATATTATTTGTTGGAACTTCAAATCTTCCATAAAAAGAAGGAGATTTGGAATTCCACTTAAGGGGTCAATTTTGGGAGAATTTAAAGTTCTCTCAGACAAGAATTCTTAAAATTATAATAAAGAAGCAGGAAGGGTCCATTTGGTAATTTTATATGTAAAACAAAATATAGTAATGAGGTTACGATAGTATTTTATTTTTAGTCGTTTGGTATGTAATTTTTTCACTTACAGAAAAGTAAAGTATTTTTGTCTTTTAGTAGATAAAAGAGGTTGCTTTTTCCCTTTTTGTAAAAATGATGAAGAAATGTACCTCTTGTCTGAAAAATGAATGCTTTACTTGACTTTTACTAATATAGTAAAGTGCCAAATGGGCCCTAAGATGTCGAGGTATCCTAAGTTTTACATCAATTATGGATTTTTTAAACCGTTAGATTAATTGTTTGGTAAAAAAAAGTAAATAAGTCTCCTCAATTGGTCAATCCAAATGATAAGAAAGTTTATAATTGATGTCAAATTTGAGGAGACCCATATATGTTCTTATATCTTGTTCTATGCATGTTTACCAAGTGGACCAATCACGTCACCCACGTGGACACAAAACCATTTGAGTTTTTAATTTGAAATCTTACAATGATAGCAGCTGCCAATGTGGATCGTGATTGGTTCACTCAAGGTCCAAAATGAGAACTCACAACCATAACGGATCGCAGCAATCTATACTCATCCCCTCTCTATCCATACCTATGAAACCAAGTTTCGTGTGGGCCCTAGAGAAAAATGTCTTTATCCATTTGATAGTGGGCCTAAAACGTTCGAGACACTGTTGACATCCAACTGCGATGAAAACAAAGAAAGGAGACTAATTAAAAATCCACCCTTCACAGTGTGGGCCCACCAAACTGGCGGCTATGAACTGTCATCCAGGCCATTACGCGCAAACACAGAAAGCGACATGATACAGTTAAGAAATAGAACGGAAAATTTAAAATAGGACCTACACTTCTTAGTAAGTTTTCCATAAGGACATCCGGGCTATATAAAGGTATTTTCAAGAGACTCTTCTTCCCTCGGCTTTTTTAAAACGGTCGGATTACCCTTCATTTAAAGTTATGGCATACTTTCGACAACTGATATATGTCACCAACTGCTATGGAGACCATAGCTGTCAAACTCATTTCGGACTCCATCATGGTCTAGCCTCCGAACCGATATTTTTGGTCATTTTTGAGATTCAGCGAAATATAACGGAGTATTATTTATAAAAAATAAAATTATAAAATATGCGAAATTAAAAAAAATAATATGGTTAGAATATTTTAAAGATAAATATGGCACTAGGCCAACGACTCTACCCTATTACAAAACCTACACCAAAAAAGGCCTTAGTCTTTACAAATATCGCACTAAAGCATACCCCAGCTCTAGCCCAGCCTCGGACCCATTCCCAATAGTCTCATTCGGTGTTCAAGAAGACTCCACCTAACACTAGGCCCGAGCCTCAAGCCAATACCATTCACTCCACTTTTCTAAAAGGCTTCACCCGTCCACCAGCAGTCTCATTTGGTGAAATCCAAAATAGATCTCGATGAAATGAAAAGGAGAAAAAAAAAATTAAAAAACGGAAAGGAGGAAGAAGAAGAAGAAGGGCAAAAGGGGAGGAGAATAATAGTGCAATGGCACCAAGCGAAAGGATAGCGAGACAACAATGATCGAGCACAGGTACTCTTGTCCTTTCTCTCTTTTATTTTCTAGTGATTGACAAGTCCCCATTTCTTATTCTTCTTGTTTCTTTTTTTCCCCCTTATTGACATGGTAGTTTTTTTTTTTAAATAAAAATGAAACTTTGGATTTTAGCCATTTCTATTAAAAATCTACAATTTTCGGCCAAAATCATGTGTTTCGGTCGAAATGGTCTGAAATTCGGACCGAAAAGTTATAACATGGATTTCACTTCAGTACCATAGCTGAAACGACATTTTTTGGCCATTTCAACATAAACGAAATGATATTAATAATATGGTCGAGACACTAATTATCGTTGATCACTATAAAGATGTGGTGGTGAAGAAAATGAGTAGAAGATTGGAGGAAGTGAAATTAAAATGAAAGATAATTTAGATATTTTAATTAAATTGACAGAAAAAATCACTAAAAAATATCTTTAAATGTTCGATTGTTTTTAATTTGAAAAGTCTTGAAACCAGCATCATCCTATTTTTGAAACATGAGTAAAATTGAAGTCCTCATTTGAAAATCTCCGGAAATATAATAGTAAAACCGAGAATGATGGTCAGCAGTCTCTTTTCTCTCTCTGCGAAACCAAAACCACCGCGAAAAACGATAAATAAAAAAAAAAAACCCAAGAAAGGGAAGAAAAGAAAAAGAGGGGAAATGGAATTCCTCGAAATCTCTCACGTCTTGGAAACGTGATTTTCCGAAATCGCCATGAAGGAGCGCGTCAAGGAATCCGTGCCTTTAAATGCCAGCTCTGAATCCACTCTTTCATTTCTGCTGGTAAGAAAAGAATACATCTGCTTCATCTAACTTCATCTCTCGTGCTTTCTCATCATCCATCCCTCTAGTTTTTCAAATTTTCATTCTGCTTCTTGTTTTCACTTTTTGAAAACCCTAGATTTCTCTGGAAAGATTCGTTGAATCTTGGGAGAAGCTTGGATAGATCTGATACAGGCTTGTATCTAATCTGTTTATGATCAGATCAGGCCTTTTTTTTTTAAAGATTTCATCCGTTTTTCTAGCTGAAAAGCGCTAGATTTGTTGCTCGCTTTGTTAGTTTTTTGAAATTTGGAGATCTTCATATGAGGTTCGTGTAATTGATTTTTGAGATTTGGAGGATTTCAGCTGATGTTTGTGTAAATTGGTTTTTGTGAAATTTGGATAATTTCAGCTGAGGTTCGGTTCGTTTCGGTTCGGTTCGTGTAACTGAATTTAGAAATTTGGAATGATTCGGTTGTGGTTCGTGTAACTGATTTTCAAAATCTGGAATATTCAGCTTAGGTTCGTGTAATTCGTGTAATTGATATTGAAAATTTGGATTGAATTAGATTTGGACTGTGTTGTTTTGTTGATTTAGGGCTAGGACTTTCTCTTGATTTCATCATCTTCATCTTCATCTTCTTCGTATTCATTTTTGTGTTTTAGTTGATGTGATTCCTTTTTATGAGAGAAAGGTTTTAGAGTCTTGGAATTTCTCTCTGTTTCATGGGCAACACATGTGGGGCATCATCTCTCAGCCGAAGATTTTTCCAGAGCTACAAGGAGACCAATGATCGTTCAGTAAAATCTAGACGAAACGCTTCTAACCACTCGAATTCTGATCATTCTAGCTCTACCCACGGTTCCAATTCGATTCCAGGCGATTCCAACAAAGAGACGTTGAATCACAGTAGCAACCACAACAAGAATAACACCGATCTCGCCGCGAATAACGACTCGTCATCCATTGCCAATTCCAAAGTGAGCACCATGAGAAGAGCGGGAGATAACCAGTCCTATTATGTCTTGGGCCATAGAACAGCTAATATCCGCGATCTTTACACTCTGGGGAGAAAATTGGGTCAGGGTCAATTTGGAACGACCTATTTGTGCACGGAGAACTCGACAGGGGTTGATTATGCCTGCAAATCGATCTCGAAGAGGAAGCTAATTGCCAAGGAAGATGTGGAGGATGTTCGGAGGGAGATTCAGATAATGCACCATCTTTCGGGTCACAAGAACATCGTGGCGATAAAGGGAGCGTATGAAGATCCATTGTATGTGCATATTGTGATGGAGTTGTGTGGCGGAGGTGAATTGTTCGATCGGATAATTCAGAGAGGGCATTACAGTGAGAGGAAGGCGGCCGAGTTGACGAAAATCATTGTGGGGGTTGTTGAGGCATGCCACTCACTTGGGGTGATGCACAGGGATTTGAAGCCGGAGAACTTCTTGCTGGTTAATAAAGATAATGACTTGTCGCTCAAAGCTATCGATTTTGGGCTCTCAGTTTTTTTCAAACCAGGTGACAGCCTCTTTTCTTCTTCTTGTTATTTTTTAAATTCTTCTTATGAATGAAGATATTGAGACGTATAAGGAAGCTGTATTGCTGCAAAGAATTAAGACGTTATATTTTTTAATTGGGAAATGAGAACTTTTTCACGCTGAATTGTTGTTGTTTGTTGGTATTGAAAATTTGATTGCTGGTTTAGGAAAACATCTCTGATGTGTTTTAATGAGTATGTGCCCTTACTAAATCCTTCATGGCTTGAAACGTGAATTTGTTCGCTTGAAAAGTGAATTTGTTTGGTAGATGTCAAATGCTAGTGTATCTTGCACTTCCACGGCACCAAGGTGATAAGTATTGTTGATCTGTTGTGGCACTACATCCAGCTGTAACATAAAATCATGAGAACTAGGATCACCAACTGTTTCTGGGTGGATCTTTTGCCATTAAATCTGGTTCATGGCTGTTTTGTATCTCTCCACTACTCCATTTATATGTCACACTTGTTTTCATCTTGGGTGGTACCCTGATCTCCTGCACTCGATTTTTTTCTTTTAGTATTTTCTTTTCGCAGGACAATGCCCATGTTAATTAATTCTCCAAAAGAAGTTAAGCTTCAATATACTGGAGCTTCATTTATGCTTTTCTTTAGATGGATGTTTAACTCTTTCTTGTACTTGATAATTCAGGTCAGGTTTTCACAGATGTAGTAGGAAGCCCATACTATGTTGCTCCAGAGGTACTGTGCAAGCATTATGGGCCAGAAGCAGATGTGTGGACTGCAGGAATTATATTGTACATATTGTTGAGTGGTGTTCCACCATTTTGGGCAGGTAGGATACTGGTGTGGTTATGCTTATGCAATTATTTAAATTCGGTCCATCGCTGATCCCATTTCTTGTTCCTATAATTTGTTTTGAGTTCAGAAACGCAGCAGGGAATATTTGATGCGGTCCTGAAAGGAGTCATTGATTTTGAGTCTGACCCATGGCCTCTTATCTCGGACAGTGCTAAAGATCTTATCAGAAAGATGCTCTGTTGTCGCCCTTCAGAACGTTTGACTGCCCATGAAGTACTGTGTATGTTAACCTGCCTTACAATTTTCTTGCAGCAGTTTTTTTGTTTATCCTTGGGTAAATTGCTTAGAATTTTTTTCCTTTGTTTCAAGCTGATGAAAACTTGTGACCAGAACACCCCAAGTCACAATAAATACAATATCATTAATATGTTGGGTATGATGTGCCTTCTTTAGGGTTTAGTCTCTGGCCATCTAGGCTATTTCTCTTTCCTAGTTTAGAAATGTGGAAGGTGCTCTACTTCGCTTTTGCTTATATTTTTTTCCAGCAAATTGGCTGTAGTGTGTGGCAGGCTTCAACTATGAGCTATGCAGAATCACAGACATCTGAAATTTTGTAAGGGCTTTGTTATGACGCTTCTCAAAAGAAAGGGAACCTAGTTATCTTTGCCATAGCTGTTAATTCGGCTTGGATCCCATTCCAGTTTGCCTCCATAGTGTAAAATCAAGCTCATTTTGGCCATGTCAGCATCCTCAGTTGTTTTTGTTTAAAAAAAAATATGAAAATTTTAAATACTAAATATTAAACAGATTAGGAATAATGAGCCCTAAATTAACACAATTGTGTATCAGTGGATTGATTGAAATGTTTGAATTAAGCGAGAAAGGATAAAATTCAATTGAACAGGTAAATAATAATATTATTATATTTTAACGGAGCTTGGCCAGCAATTTGGAATTCAGATCCTCTTGGTTGGATGCTATAAATCTATTAACAGGGCCAAACTTTGTGATTTGTCCAAAGACACACATAGCTTAAAATCTCCTTCGCACCATGTTTTTTCGAAAAGGCAAACTTCACATGAATTGCAGTCAATTTCACTGTCCGATTGATCATGTTTGATTTTGAAGCATGTCAGATTAAAATAAGGAGAGGGAGTAACATATCAAAATGATATCCATTTTATGTATGATCAATCTAAGGAGTCAATCAAGGTTGGCCATTGAGGGTCTTTGACCATCCAAGATTCTGTTGGGACTACGAATATTGGAGGGTCCTTGGCCAAATGAGCAGAGAATAGATCCCTTGCTGAACCGAGAGAGTTGGAGAGAGTACTTGGTTGGAGCTAAAACCCAAACAAGAACAAGGAAGAAGAAGAGCCTAAATACCCCCTCCCTTTTTTTTTTGTTTTGTTTTGAAGGGTTTGCTCTTAGAAACCCTAATCAAGGTATTTATGAGAGATAAAAAGGCCTAAAGTGCCATTAAAACAAGAGAAATTCCCTTTAAGAGTTTTACATTATTTTGCCTGAAACATACCTGTTTCGGTCATTTTGCCGAAACATATTTCTGCCCAATCAGATAATTTTGGCCAAAACATCCTCAGCAATAGGACGAAATACACACATTTTGCTTCAGTCAACCAACCAAAATGGTACGGAATTTGACGACTTATCTTTGTATCTCCTTCTAATAATGCATCCATCTTAGAAATTGGCTACTAGTTCAATGTGTAGAAATGGATAAGACGCGATAGACCAATATAATGGTTTAGATCATTATACCGATCATTATACAAATGGTTTGGCCCTGGGCATTATGGGGTTTGAAAACATGTTTATAACATGTGGTTCATGGCCTCAATACGAGCACATGACTGCAGGTTTCAGAATCAGAAAGTTTGATACAATTGATCCTTCTTTCTTTAGTGTGTATCGACAAAGGCTGAATGGGTATGGTCCTTCATTTTGTTTAGTTCAAACTGGATACAAGTGGATTACTTGACATGGATATACTTCATGCTTTTGTACTTCAGGTCATCCGTGGATATGTGAAAATGGAGTTGCTCCTGATCAATCATTGGATCCAGCAGTTCTGTCTCGTCTAAAACAATTTTCTGCAATGAACAAGTTGAAGAAGATGGCTTTAAGGGTGAGTACATACGGTATACTGGCAAGATAACATTGGAGTAGATGGTTGCTGCACATGACTAGTAATTCAACTTGTAAGAGTGGTGGAAATTATGTTGCACTAGGAAATGACTCGTGGGAACTCATCCAACCTTACATCTCTCTCTCTCTCTCTCACACACACACACACACACACACACACAGATGTCCTTACAGGTGGTAGATGCATGCCAACTCAGAAAAGAATACATCATGATGGCTGTGCTGATTTAGGCTGTCAAGCACTACTAAATTAATCACCATCAGATGGACTGCATAAGATTGTGCATTTGGAGACATTTTTGCTTCCCAGTAATCTAAAATAGGGATGTAACAACAATGTTTTGTGTTGCGCATCACTGACATCAGAATAGTCTTAGTCAATGATTTTTCAGTGTTTCTTCAGTATGTACATGATTTCATGGCTACCTTGTCGTATAATGTTCAGGTTCATGGTTATTAACAATATTTGTAAATTAATTGCTAATCCCATAGTCAACATGTAAATGTCTCCATTTTCTGGGATGGTTTTTTATGAAACCATAAGTGTGTTGGCCTGTCATATTAATATTACCCAAGTACTTCTAATCTTTTAGCTATATTATCACGTAGCCCTCTATTTTTTTTCTTTCTTAAAGCCATGTATAGAAATTAGTCATGATGGAATCTACCTCAGTTGGAATGTTGGAAGTAGTAGGAGAAAGTGGTCACTCAAACTGTGAATGATGTGCCGAGACCTCACATGTGGCCATGTTATATTTATTTATTTATTTAATTTTGAAAGGTAACTGATAAAATTTTATATTTGTTGAGACTATTCACCTGGTGCATCACAACAAAGAGAAGCAATGGTCCTAACATTGTATCCAATGGGGCAGTTTCAACGAAGTGGAAGGTGCTCACTATTGCAACCTTGAGCTTGTGGTTCATGTCATGTTACGAATAAAAAAGAAAAAGAAAATAAAATAAACTGTTGCATTGGGGCTCCCTTTCTGCAGTAATTTTTTAATATCTCTCAAGAGAGAGAGAGAGAGGGGGAGAGAGAGGTAAAATACCACATGAGGCCATTATCCTGAATGAGTAAGTGCTTTTTTGTTCAGTTATCTGAGGTTTGTTTTGTGTCTTCTCAGGTAATAGCTGAAAGCCTTTCAGAGGAAGAGATTGCTGGTTTGAAAGAGATGTTTCAGGCAATGGACACTGACAATAGTGGTGCTATCACATTTGATGAACTAAAAGAGGGTCTGAAAAGATATGGTTCAACTTTGAAGGAATCTGAGATTCGCGCTCTTATGGATGCAGTAAGATCGGTTTTCTACAAGAAACGCTTGTGTGTTTATTTGACTAAAAGTTATTGAAATTGGAGTTCAAGTCTTTCTTTTTTTTAATATTAAGTTCTACAACAATGTGTAGTTACAATACATTTTGTTCCATTTTTCAGAGTTTTTTTTTTTTATCGGTAACAAGGTAGTTTTTATTAAAGAAAACGAAGAGACTACAAGTACATTGGAGGCAACACCAAACAAAGCAAAATGTGTAGTTATAAGAGCATTAATGCATTACACCCAAACACAATACAACCAAACTATCCAAATTCATCTCTAAAAGGCCCACACACTTATGGTTGATTGGTGTTGGCACCTTTGTTTCACACACATGCCCAGGGTTCTATCCCTGGGTCCTCGAATTGAAGTATCACTCCTAGACCCGTAGCCTAAAGTAGCCAAAAAAAAAAGGGCTCTAAAAGGATTCTGTCCACCCCTAACTTTCCCAAAGCACCTGCCATCCCATTTACTGACCTATCCACATGCAGAATAATAACTTGGTACGGCAGAATAAGTAACTTGATCTCCTAGAGATAATAGGAAAATTTCCAAGGGCATCAAACCCAAGAATTCATCCATGTAATGGCATTGGACGAATCACTCTCTAGTATTTTCTGTCTCTGAGTCTTGAAGGAAATATCCAAGCATCTGTTAAAAATTGTATTGGTTCCACTGAACATTAGAAAATGTAACTGTGAGTTACTGTTAAAAATTGTATTGGTTCCACTGAACAATAGAAAATGTAACTGTGAGTTATCTTTTCATTAGGATGTACCATGTCATATTTCGTATCTTAGAGTTTATGAAACATGATCTTTTTTCTTCTTCTGAGAATTCTCTTTTCCAAACTATGAAAATTTGAAAATGTCAAGGAAAATATTACCATCCTCGTCTGTATCAATAATTTATAGAAACATACTGAAACAGATGCTAATGGCTGATTAAAAAAAAGGAAAAAAAAAAAAAGAGCTGAGAGCTACTACTGGTGCATTGTGGTAGTATTTGCAGACATGAGATACATTGAGCTAGCATTGGTGTAACTCGAGATATTGAATGAGTAGGCTCAGGGGATTGGATTAACTATTATTCTTGATACAGCCTCAAGAGAGAGAACTTTGTTGTCTGGATAATTGGGATCACATTATCGGCATATACAGCAAGGAACATCATCCTAGATATCTACCTTGAGCTGTCCATAAGGACCATAACCAAGACAAAAGGATAAAAGTTCAAAGTAAACCGAATGTACTTCCAAACTCCAACTGGGAATCTAGTTATGTTTTCAAACAAAAGTGCTTATGCCTTTGACTATGACTAATAAGTGTTCTTGAGTTTTTTTTCCTCCCAATTTTTTATTGTTCTTTTGCTTCCACTTACTATGGGATTGTCACTGATCTTAAGTATGAGTTTGATTTACCGTTTGTCATAATTTTTTTTATTTATCACAATTACAAGTATTGCTTCCAGTGTGGCACTTTACTTATTCTATTTGACTTTTGAATCTATATAGGCTGATGTGGACAATAGTGGCACCATTGACTATGGGGAATTTATTGCTGCTACTGTTCATCTCAATAAGCTGGAGCGTGAGGAACATCTGGTTGCCGCTTTTTCTTATTTTGACAAGGATGGTAGTGGTTATATTACTGTAGATGAGCTCCAGCAAGCTTGTAAAGAGCATAACATGACTGATGTGCTACTTGATGATATTATTAAAGAAGTTGATCAAGACAATGTAAGTTGTTTTTCTTTTCCAGATTTCTGTTGTCCTATTTAAGCTTTAGAGAACTATTGTTAAATTATACTTGGTTTATTTCTATTGTTAAATTATACTTTGTTTATTATTTAAATAATAAACTGATTTATTATTTGTTCTTGTGATTCAAGATAATTACTACTTTAAAAAAATAATAATAATAACTGCCTCAAAGTCGTTCTAGTCATTTGTCTTTATTTTACTTGTACTTTATTTCCTTATGCAGCTCATATGGTATTTGTTTTTTTATTTTTATTTATTTTATGATCGGTAACTGTATACCGTTTTTGCTGTTTAGCTGAACCTGCTTTAATATTTCAGGATGGCCGGATTGACTATGGTGAGTTTGTTGCTATGATGCAAAAGGGCAATTTTGGAATTGGAAGAAGAACCATGCGCAACAGTCTGAATATAAGCATGACAGATGCACCAGGAGCCCACTGAATTTTTAGTATACACATTAAAAGGCTGGTTTTCTATCCCTTCTTTTTTTCTTGTTACCTTTTCATTTTATTCAGGATGGAGATGTATATCAACAAAAGGAAACACGTAAGAGAAGGAAAGGAGCTTTTGAGATTTATACTAAGTTACTCATTGCAAGCGCAGTGTAATTATATTAGATGATATGGGAAGCAGTTCCTATAGTTGTCTGAAACTGCTGGTCCATTCTCATTTAAAACTTATGGTTAAAGTTATTACTGATTTAGAGTGCTTTGTGTTCCTTCCCTTCTGTTATGTTGTTTATTCTTGTTGAAATAAAATTAGCATTTTTTGGGGTCTCAGACCCAGGTCTTCATGTAAAAATGAGTAATTTAATTATCTCTAAGTTGTGCTGTACTTTTTAAAACTAAAGGCATTAAAATTATATTTTTCCTAAAAATAGAATAAGACAAAAGTAGTGAGGACAGGGCAGCTATCACAAAAAGCATGAGCAAAGCATCTGGTGGGTTAACCCACTACTTGGACCCAATCAGTACACAAATGTGTCAGGGTTCACTGCAGGTTAAAAACCACCGTTGTGATGTATAAACTGCCGTGATTCTCATTAATGCTTGTATCCTATTATCATGGAGAAGGAAATGTGGAGTGGCAGAGATCCTCAGTACATTATTGACAATAAGCAAACATCCTTTGACTGTTGACTTGGGGCCTGGGGGCCTCTGATGTTATAAGTGATTAGTTTGTGTTACTGCAATAGGACTAAACATGATTGTGCAACATGTGAACTTAGGATAGTAGTGGAAAGACATTCACATCAATTCTATTTGTGATTTTCCTTTTCTATGATAAATCAGAATAGAACTTAAGATGATCTCTTCATCGGTGTAGGATTTTTCTACATGGGACTATAATCTTGTATTTTTGTGTTGATGATAGCAGGTTGTACAGGATGGTCAGAGAGGATGAGGAGTGGTCTACAGAATCCCTTCTTTTGTTTTTTTTTCTTCCCCAGCCATGGGTCTTCGCAACCTTATCTGATGGATTCCATTCGTTGGCAGATTGTTGAGCTAGCCATATCTGTAATGGTCAATTAATCTTAAAGTGCTCTTGAATCATTATTTAAATGAATGCATGTTGTAAGTTATTAAAAAAAAAAAAAAATTTTGAATGCACGTTGTCTGCTTCTCAAAGTTTTGAGATCTGTATGCGATCTATTTCTCTTTCTTCCTCTTTTTTTTTTTCCCTTCCCTGCCACAATTTTGATCACAGAGGTTTGAGAGTGGTCACAAAATTACTAATTATGGGTGAATTGAACTTAAGAATTCGGACTAGATGAGTGGCCTTTTTCTTTAATGAGAAATGTGGAAAGTTGACTATTCAGTAGTCCTGTCTGTCAACCCAGAGCTTCAGGGTGGTGATCCGGGCCCTGCTCTATTCCAGGTACGCTCAACCTTTGGTCCCCTTTTTATTTTCATAATTCAATGTGGGTTTATACATCCAAGAGGGGTGCTATATAAGATCATTAGTCTGCATCATCTAACTTCTGACTTGTTCTGAAGCTCCTCCAGACGAGAACTTTAGCTTCTGTACAATTTAATTATCAAGATTAGGATGTATGGAGCCCCGACTCCTGGATAAGAGTAGGGCTTAAACATGGTCTATTTCTTGTTGATTTGAAGCTTGTACGAACTCAATCTGTATGTTTATCAGGTCTGGACTGGGGCTCATTTTGAAATTGCTTGGCCATGTAAAAATATTGGGTTTGGTGGAGCAATATTCAGGCATTTAAGCTTATATTCATTGTTATCTATTGGTCATGAAAAATTGGGCTAAGGTGTCCATGAATGAGCTTGTTCTGAGCCTCCTACGGATGTGCAGTTATCTCACTCCATTCTTGTGGGGCCATGTAAGACCACGATCCAGTTGATCTGAAGGGCTAAGATGGGTTCCCTTTGGTCATTCTTATATTCGAAACCATCCTCGTGAAAGCAAAAACCGATCTCCTAATCAGAGATACAAGGGGTGCTATGTTTAGCTGTTGGTACAAGAGCTTTGCATCCACTGATAGGCAGGCATCAAGATAGATCTCATATCTGAAACGGACATGAATGGATATGCTTTCTGCTCGAAGGTGGGAAACTCCTGTTATTCATACATCTAATGGTGAATCTATGAACGAGGGCAAATCCACCGTTTCAGATATAAAACTAGTTGTGATTTCTACTTTGAACGACAGAATATACGATGACTGCGCATATGCACCAAGTCAAACAACGGATGCACGCTCCAGCTTATGTGATCCCAAATAGTTAGTATCATGGTGGGCATGAAACTGAACATTATGTCGCACAAGAGACACCTTCTCTTTGGATGCTTCAAACTAAGAATCTCATATAGGGGTCATTTGTTTGCACTCATTTAGATATGTGAGTTATGCTGTGTAATGGTTACATATGATCAGATCTGTTTGCACTCATTTAGGCATGTGATGCATAATAAATGAGGTCATTTTCAGTCTCATTGTTCCTGCGGTGGTAAAATGTTACATATGCCACTTTAGCTAAGTGGTGGTACAGGTGGTAATTCTCGTACAGGTTGCAGGTTTGAACCCCATAAACTACATTATTTAAGATGTTTAATTCAATATCTTAAATTTTTGTGGATTTTGAGAAATTTGTGAAATACATAAAAAGGATCCAAAATCATAGATCTAATTTCTGCACTTGATTTGAACTGAAAAATACTCATATCAATGAAAAGCATCAGTACAATTAGCTCGCATCTAAATCTTTAAAGATTTTGAGTAATTGTGGAAGGGTTAAAAAAATCCAAACAGATTTAAAAAATTAAATGTACTCACTAGAGAAAATGGTGGTTTTGACAAACATTGTAATGTTTTTCACATAAGGTCACATTTGCATATGCAAAATCCATTTGTCCATTCTACAAGTAAAAGGCAAATGGCCGCTTAATTTAAGACTAATCATTGCTAAGTTCTGCCCTAGACAGTGATGACTGCGAACATTTGATAGAAGATATTAAGGTATCCATGATGCCACTTGATCAACAGCTTGTGCTATCAAAACAAGAAGAACATAATGATGCACAGGTTCTTCATCAAGCACCTCGTAAGACGAATGAGATGGACGAAACAACAGAGAAATATTAACTATTCTTGGAAATTTTGTATACAAATGGAGCCACCATACAAATTATAGGGCTAACTTTAGCTCCTGTTTGGTGATATGGGTTGATTATGGATCATGTATAGTTAAAAAAGGAGCTTGATTTGATGATCATAATTATCTCTTTTGGCATGGTCTTAATTCAGTGGCTATGATTTTTGAATCAAATAAAATTTAAGCCATATACAATCAACATGGTATCACTAATTCTGAAATAAATGTATGTGTACTTCCCCATTTTGTGGAATCCTGCAAGCTGTTCCTGTAGCAGTAGTATTTCTTACAATGTTGGGTGCTGTAAGTGGAATACTCAAGGAAAAAAAAACTGAATCAAGTATAAAAGACTGGGCACGAAAGTAGAACTCAGCAGATTCTAATCCTCAATTCCTCAGTCCTCAGTCTGAGACTTTTGAGGACTACAAAATCAGGTTCTTAAGAGTAAATAAAGGTCTACTGCTTGCCTCAAATAACCTTATTATTAGTAATTATTGATTAAACATGACGGTACCAACGCAACATACTTTTTTCAATAGTCCCTGCTACAGAAGATAGATACACCAATGATACATATTATAAAGATACACCGAAGAACAAGACGAAAAAAAAAAAGGTAAACTGTGACCATTACCTACCCCAAAACCATTCCTCAGATATATAAACTATTAAAACACACAGGAAGTACTCAAATCTCATTCTCAGCTAGGAGAGGGAAGAGCATCTGACCTCGAACCTGTAGAATTTAGAGTGTATTAACTGAAATAATGGAACAGAGTTGTTCAGCTGTCCATGTAACCTCTGCAAGGCTCCGCAGAGGAGCCATGATCTCTTCAGCAAATGTCATCAACAGAACCCGGCATTCTGCAATTCACAAAATGGCAATGTAGTGTAATCAAATCAGGCTGTGGATCCATGGGAAAAAAAAAAAAGGGAAAAACATATTCCTTAAGTCATGAACTGCTTCAGCTCTCCCAAGCAATTGCCTTAAGACATAGAAAAAGCAAACCTACCATTTCCCTTGGCATGGGATAACATATAAACTGATAAAAGGATGCATCATGCATGGCAGGACAAAAGCAAGCAAAGGGGAAAGCACCAACACACGCATCAGCTCTAACCTTTTCATTCATGTCAATGGGCGTCTGTGCTACTTTTACACAGAAGTGGGATAATTTGATTACACAAGATTCTGTAACCTCAAATGTTTAGTAAATCCATGCCACGCCAACCTCTAAGTTTCTGCTTGAGGCCATGACCATTAGGGCAAAAAGGCTTAACTAACGATAGGAGGCTTGCAAAAATTTGCTCCACAAGTATCTCTTCATTTGCCCATGAATAACTGCCCCAACCCATAAGGGAAAAAACCACATTGTTTGCAGGGAGGCTCGAGCTTTAAGAAGGATAAGGAAGGTTAGGGGTCTGAGGTCATGTATTTTTTTGTTTTTTGGAAATTTCTGGGAGGCTAGCTAAAGAAGTCTCATGGTATGATCTCTGAAGGCCAACAACATCAGTCACAAAGAGAGGAAGCTCACCTGAAATCCTGCTGAAGTTGAGCAGGCAAAGAGAAGCAAGTACTCTATTTTCGATTTGTTCATTCTCCAAGTTCTGTTTTAGTGAAGGGATGAGAAATGAGAATGCAGAGAGCTGGAATTCAGCATCTGTCGTAGAAGCAAGGGCTTGACTCAGCCATGCTACTGTGGTGAGACATGCTCTCACCAAATCGGAGTTTCCAGAGCCTAAACACTTGGAAATGCACTCGAGGAACGATTTCTTTCCATTACCAAGAAGCAGAACTGTCAAATTCATCCGCCACTCTTCACTTGCCTTATCTTCTTCCTCCTAAAAACATAAGTGTCGAAGAAGTTTCATCAATGACTGGATAATGGAACGGTCAGAATATATTTGCAAGTTGAAACAGGATCATGCTCAAGTTTAAATAAGTTGGGCTGGCTTTTCCAAATTCTACAGAACTATAGTGTTGATAGACTAAGCCCAATTTGTTGCCATTAGCATCTCATTCAATGTGCTTTAGGTCAGGTTTTGAATCAGAGATATTTCCTTGCTTCCTAAGCCAAAAATATCCATTTAGCAGTCCTTAGGAACAAAACCGAAAAACCTAGATTTCTAGCATATTATGTACTAAGAACTTCAATTTAAAATCTAAAGAAGCATTAAAAAAATTGAAAATAAAAGAGGCATTAAATAAACTAAATGTACCCATGGCATGTCCTCATCATCTTTGTCGAACAAGTTGGCTTCAGAACTATCACAAAACCCTGCTTGCTTTAGCAACCAAGCCAGAGTTTTTACCTCTCCAGAGTACGAAAAATGTCCCCCCAGTATAAGAAGGGCTCTGCATGACTGTTCTCGGACCTTCTCATCCATCACACTGCGTTCCAGAGCTACAATAATAGCATCAACAGCTTCTTCTCTGTATATACTATACTTTCGGGGCTCAGCCTACAACATGAAGTTGTTCAATCAGGAGGATATCAAATTTCCTAAGATCCCAAGTTTTGTTATGGCCAACTATCCAAGTTTTTAAGAATGCAGACGAAAATTAGCAGCAATCACCTCTGCTTATTTGAGCCTAATATAATGTAGACATTACATGACAAAATAAAAGAGTAAACTAAAATATTAACTCTACTTATTTAAGCTTTATTTTGTATACTAGTCTTTACCAAATAAATACTCTAAAAATAAACCCAGCCACCAAGTATTGTGGGCATCCAAATGCTAAACACAATATTGGCTTAGATGTCCACCCATGTGGCCAGGAGTCACACATTTGTGCGCGCAATTTGTTTCAGAATGGACACATGCATGACGTGATGGATGTGTAGCCCTTAATCCCAACAAGAAATTGCTTGGTAAAGACAAGAAACAACTAGTTTTATACGAAAAATGAACTCAAAAACTGACAAAATACAAATAAAGGGCCACAATAAGGAACCCCTTGAGAAACAATTACTAGAAGAGAGTGACCTTAAGGACAAATCACCTGAGGGGCTGAGATTCTGTTCAGCTCACAATAAGCAAATCCAGTATAATCAAGATTATTAAAAATTATATTCGCATATAGAAATTCATTACATGAAGCATTGTGCCTAGCTGACCACAGATCAGATTGCATACACAATTTCCTTGGATTTTCAGAGTTACTGCCAAAAGCTTGAGATTTGTCACCCAAAAGCTGACGCAATAAGCACTTGGGTTTACTACCAAGCAAAACACAGGACAAAAGGAAAGAAAGAAACCAGAAGGTGGTATCTCAATGTGACATTAGCACAATGAATTATATGAAAATGTGATGAAATTATCCCAGTCACCTCTTGACGGATCAGCTTTCATACATAAAACACTAACCATGGGAAAGGAAGAGTCAGAATTGAAATTAATAGGAGTGATGGACCTCAAGAGGAGTAATGGTTTGTGTGGTCCAGGATTTGATCAGTATTGTATGCATTGAAGAAATGCCAGCTCCAGAAATGCCACTGATGTGACTTTAAACATGGGTTTCCTTAATATTTCCGCTTCAACCAGCACTAAAAGTGTCTACAACTGCACCTTTAAAGAGGAAGATGGTTCAATTTCTCAAGGGTGAATGTGACTCTATAGTCCAGATATTGCCCAAAATCGAGTGACCCTCTTCTATAGACATAGTTCAGATAGGCAATACTTCTGCTCCGGTTCATGGTTCTACTGCTTCTTAATCTTGGATAATTTATTCTGAGGCCACTGATCACATGACTGGTACATCATAACTCTTACCCTCAGTCCTTGCTGTTTTGAACTTATCCACCAATTTATTGTCTAATAGCAGTTTAACAGAAAAAAAATAAAAAATCTGATAGTTGTATAGCTTTCTACTCTGGTTACTATCTATTTCATGATGGGTAGACAAAGAAGGTGATTGGTGAAAGAGAGAACAGGTATATCTCTTTCAGTCTCAACGCTCAAATAGTAGTTGTTCCTTGTTTAAATGTCAATGAGGATCTATATATCATCATTTGGGCAACCCTTCCATTTTTCATTAAACATCTCCTTCCTTGCAACATTAGATAACAGTTTTCCTCATGAAATCTCCATTCTATTAAAACATCATTAGAACACCTATCCCTTTAGGGTCAATAAAAGTTGCAAGGTTACATTTTCAATGGTTTACTCTGATATCTGACTCTGAGGCCCAATTCCCATTCCATCCATCTCATGGTTTTTAGTACTTTGTCTCATTTATTGGTGATGCTTTCCAATGACTTGAACTATTTGATGCAAAATAGAGATGAAGTACTCCTCATCTTTAAAAGTTTCATAAATGAGCATGTAGCCAGTTGCATAACACAATTTGAACTTTAAAGAGCGATAATGGACAATAGGATCAGTCCTAAAACTTCTTGTTCATATATGTCCCTGACAGAATTGAGCAACCAAATTAGAAGAATAGACATTTGCTTCATGTCACTTTGTGAGATACTGTTTCAATTACTTGTTACTTGATCAAGTGTATACCATCGAAAGGTCCTCAGTTGTTCAAAAATAATGTGTGCCTGAAATAGAATTGAAGGTGTTCTGTTATGTCTTCTATGTTTATAAATCTTATTCATAAAAACAAATTTCCCTTCATGCAAACGTGCTATAACATGTGCTTTTTCTTAGTTACTCTCCAGTCTCCACCAGGGTCAAAGGAGGATGTCACAAATAACAGAATTGAGTGGTAAAGCAATAGAATTTCAAATCATCATCATCAAAATCTTATCGCATCTATCCGGGGTTGGCAAATCATCACCAAGAAAATGTGAAACTTAATAAGAAGCATACCATAAGGTCAAAATGTAGGAGAAGTACAGCAACCAGGGCCCTTTGTTCATATGGAGAGGTTTGCAGATAGACAAGTAGAACATGCAATGTATTCATAATCCCTCCATTCTGCAAAGCGCTCAAGAATGATGCAATTTGCGTCCTCCTGTGACGTGAAAACACAAAACAAGAAAATTTCTTTCAGTGGTGGAAACGTATCAAGCAGTACACATGATTCGAATATATGAAGGGAAAACCTCAGCCAGAACTAAAAAGTAAAAACCCAAACCATACAAACTAAGTATTCTCATTGCAGATGACCTGAATAACACTATTAAGAAAATCAAACCAGATTGGAAAATTATTTGATAGATGAAAGCCTGAAACACATGAACCAAACACACGCACATATAAATGTAAATGCATACATATTATATCGTCATCATTATTGAGGCCTTATCCCCTCTCATGATTCATTATTCTTTAATTGGTACTAATGTGATCTTGAACCCCCCTGAATGGTAACCTAGGTATCTTCTAATGAGAGAGATATCTAACTAGTGTACTACTCACATGGTTGGCTCACCTTCTAACTTTTTCCTTAGTTTAAATCTAAAAGAGGTTAAGCCCTTCGTTTTGTGTTCACTTACTACAAATGAAAGAAATACTACTTGGGCATAAAAGACAAAAAAGTTCTAAAGAATGAAAAAGGCAAATATTGAAAAAAAAAAAAAAAAAAAACCCTCCATTACTTAAATTTTGACACTTGCATTTTACAGGGAAAAAGATATTCAAATTGAAAATTGTGAGTTTTTTTATTTTTTTATTATTATAATAGTAATAATAGTAAATTTTATTGCTCCAAAAAAGAACTGGACTGAAAAAGCACAGACCAGCTCTAAACCAAACAACCAGGCAACTAAAACAAAAACAACTAGACAATGGAAACAAAACAATCAAACATCATTAGACAGCAGAATCAAGAGACACTCCCTCCTAAGATTCTTAGATAATGGGATTCAGGGATAAGATTCAAATTGTAGATCATAAGGCCTGATAAAAACTGCTAAACAATGCTAACATGAGCAACTGCAGTTAGAAAAATGTTTTCAAGGGCATGTTTGATATGTCAATGGAGCAATTACAAGATTCAGACAAATCACTATTTTATTTTTTTCATTAAGTCATCCAGGCTCCATATATTCAATCAAAAGG
The DNA here is from genome assembly GCA_028538565.1 of Umbellularia californica. NCBI lineage: Eukaryota > Viridiplantae > Streptophyta > Magnoliopsida > Laurales > Lauraceae > Umbellularia > Umbellularia californica. The sequence continues at coordinate 71,542,764 of JAPQWN010000007.1, read as the reverse complement.
AAAACAAAAGACCTGAAAAAAACCAATTAAATCAACTCTTGAGTGGAAAATAGTCAAATTATTTATAACTGGGTTCCTGTATCCTAGTCCAGCCTCCATAGAAATTCCAAACGTAACTTCTGATCCAACAGAATCATGACCAATAGAAACAAAAATCTTGTTTTCTATTAGTGAGAAAAACCTTAAGAATAGTTATGCCAATTCCACAAGCACTTTTATGATTTCATCACTGTATTAAGTAACACAACTGATATTTTAAAGGCTTACCAAAAAAAAAAAAAAAAGGAAAGGGTACTTTAAAAGATTTTGGCAAGGCATGTAGATACATAAATGGAAAAGGAAATTGAGTCCCATGACATTAGAAAAAAAAAGGTAAAATATTAAATCTAATAAACCTGTTCAAGCAGATCAGTTCCATCAGTAGCAACACCGCATTTGTTCGTGAATTAACTTGCTTACTGTGAAGGAGCTCAATAAAACTTGGCTTGTTTATGTTTTTTGCTATGTAGTTTCTGCAAACTCCATCTGCCAAGATACAGCATGACAAAAGTGCAGCGACACATGTTTTTTCTTCCAAGTCTCCCAATTCAAACCTTCGAACAAGAAACTGCAAGCCTCCAAGAGAGATAAGATGTTTGGCATTCTCCATTCTTTCCTCTCTGTCAAAACCAGTGAGAAGCTGCTCTAATATTGATATGGCAGCTGCATCCTTGGATTTGAATTCATTGTTAAATGAGGTTCCAGCCATTTGACTCGCAAAAGCCAAAAGATTTCTACAGTGTACAGATTTCCAGCCTTCGATAACGCGCTTCAAAATAAAATTGGTAATTGGCACTGCCACCAATCCCAGACTCTTCCCAGTTACCGGGCATGTTGTGTTTCCTTGAGCAAACCATTTCTTAATGGCCTCTCGCTCATAGGTCTGGCCAGTCTCCAGGGTGACGGGGTCTTCAAACACCTGGCCTGTTAAAGGGCAGACAAAATCCTTGGGAGTACTAGAGAGAAAGGAGCTTTCTTCAAAATATCTATAATTTGCTAATTGCCCTGCACTGATAAACATAACTATGATTTGTTTTCAACCCCTGTTCAAAAAGAAGGCAATATTCATCAAATTAAGAAACTCATACCTAGAGCTTATGACAGGTAAGTCAGTATTCGAAGCATTTGATGCCAGCCCAGTTTTCATGAATTCACATTTTATACAAGATCTTAAGTCGCTCTGCTGCACAAAAAGCGACATTATGAAACTCGTGATGGTCAGAATCCAACAAAAATCCCTAATTAGAAAACCAAAAATGTAGGTCACAAATTTTCAGTATATCGCTACACAAATTGGGCATAGTTATGAACTTGGATTACACCTTAGGGGCATCTGCAATGGAATCTGGGGAGTCTCCAGCTTCCTGAGATAAGAAAAAGGATGTTGCTAACTTCTTAAGTGTAAGCACATTAAGCATGGCTGCGCTCCCTGATATATTCTGGCAACAATGTGTGGTGTCAACTTCCTTGAGCTCTTTTACCTCTTCAATAGCTATTTGGTGCGCTTCCAATGAATTCTCAGGTTCCAACAACAGCCCTGCCTGGAAGGTGTGGATGATGATGTAATCAGTCATAAACAAATAGTATAGGAAAATGGAAAATCCTTAATAATGACTCTTGTGATGAACAAATACAAGAACTAGGTTTTGGAAGGGTGAAAAAAGAAATCAAATATTAGTTTTCTCTTCAGTCATGATTTAAAAAAAAAAAAAAAAATCAAACATTAGTCTTCTCTTCAGTCATGATTGACAATACTAGAACACTTGATTCATTTCTTATTGCTAAACATGAAAGTTGATAGGTAAATAACTTGGGTGACACCATATGGAAGCTGAGAAGAGAGCCAAAGAGGACCATTGTTTAACATTACAAAGAGTAGATGGGCAATATAAAAAAGTTAAATTGGCATGACATTAAATTTAATATCATAAAAGGCTGCATTTGTTCTTTTGTGATGCTCATTTCGTGCATCCAACTTCTGATAGTTAAGACTTGTCACAAAGTTCTCAATAATAACCAAATGACATCTTTAGGAGCACAGTTAGTAACCAGTGCAAAATAGTAACTACTGGCACCCAAAAAAGAAAAAAGAGAAAAAAGGAAGGAACTATTGACAGTTACCGGAAGAGGTGCATTCACTGAATTCGTAACAGGGCCTTCTTGGATGCGTTGTCCCTTGAACGTTCCACGCTCGAGGAAGTAATTATCTTTTCTGTCTTCTTCAACAGTACCATCCAAGCTTCTTCTTGAACAAGCAGTAAAATCCTCCTCCCCTTCATCATTCACTTCATTAGAGCCATCTGATTTATTAGTGCGGCCAGAAACAGCTTCATATAATGTTTTGCTGATAATTGGCTGAGAGGAGACGGAATCAGCTCGACTAGGTCCTTGTTCTGGTAAAGGTCCATGTGAATCTTTTTGTGAAATTCCACAAACAGATGCTGTGGGGACAAGGATGGATGGAACAGCTGGAGCTTCAATTCCAGCAGTAAGCCATTCCTTATAATAAACTGCAAACTGGTAAGTCGCGCTATCCAGTATTTCATTGTACACTTTCTCAAGAAGTTTTAGTTTCCTCAACCTGCTAGATGTGTTTGGTATGGCATCGGCTTCTTGGTCATACCACATCTTCAAATGTGAAAGATGGGGAAGAAAAAGTTGGTACCACAGCTCAGGCAACAAAATTTTCCTTGATTGAGAGGGGGCACAACAGAAAACCTGCAGAACATGCTTTGCAGAAACTTTATCTTTCTTCTGGAGCTTGTAAATCACACTGAGGTAGAGATGGGCGCAAGCCGCCAAAAGCGAATTCGGGACACCAGATGTAAAGCCATCTTTTAAATCCTTTGAATTCAACCCAGCAATAACACTTAGCTGCAAAGAGGCCTTCTTCAATTCCTTTGGACTTCCCAATTCCTCAGCAACTATTTCTATGGATTTGATAGCTTCTTCAAAATTGACTAACACTGCATTTTCAGCAAGATCAAGTTCTTCGGAATTGGGTAAGCTTAGACAAGACATACAGCTATGATGAAGCGATTCTCGGAAGTTCTCATCCTTTATGAATCGTCTCACATAACCACTAAGGATTGAAATCATGGCCTGGACAGCAATTTCATCCAGTGCAGGCTCAGAAACAGCCTGCTCACGATTTCGCTGCCTTCGATTCTGACTATGACTAGCAAGTTTGTAGCTTTGCGACCTTTTGTTCTGCGATTTACTGCTAAAGCTCATTTTCTCCGAGAGATTTTTGGCAGATCCTACTTCATACCTTTCATCTTCCCGCGATTCTGTAGCTTTATAGCTTCCATTTTCTTGCAAATCATACTTATCTTTCAATGTCTCGCTTTCCACCAACTCACCAGAAACACTGTTACTGAAGCTCTTGTTTTTCTGCACATCATTCCAATTCCTATTATCAAATCCCAAATTCTCTTGAAACTCCGTGTTATTTCTCACTTTATACTTCGAAACAGCCCGCAAACTTTCATACGATCCAACCGTATACTCCTCATCTTCACGAATACCATAAGACTCAATTTCTCCAACGGTCTCAATCTCCGGCGCACCATCCTTAGATACAACAGTCAATCTCTCGATCTCGATGATATTGGACCTGGATCGCCTATCCATGACTCTCTCACTTTTCTGCTTTCGGATGCTCGATCTCGATCCAGACTGAGAAACATCAGATCTGGTCCTTTCAGACCTAATCCTAACATCTGGAGAAGACATTTCAGAAATCTGACCACGGTAACTATTTGTTGGCATACTTACAGTTCTATATCCGAAAGAATTTCTCGGCATTGACTTCATTCTTCTCCCTTTGAAGCCTTCTTCTGCAAGCAGATCCTCTAGAGACGCCATCTCCGCTTCTTTCAAGATCTCTTCCACGGCCTGCAATTCGAGTTTTTGGATTCCAAATCCGAGAAACTGGAGCTGTAAGAAAGAGGATCAGTAGAATGAATTCCACTTTTTCAGAAATCCACGATCGGTTTCCAGGATTCCAAAATCATGATTCGATGAAGAGTATAAGACCAAAAGAAAGAAGAGAAAGGAACAGAGCTAGTGTCAGATCTCTTAAGGAATTTCTTTCAGAAACGCCTTTTCTGCTTCTTTCAAGTGGCTTCTAGCGAATTCCAAGCGTTTTCGAAGCAGAGAAGCAATCTAGAGCTTGAATTCCTTAAGAAAACTCTGCCAGAAACGCCATTTCTGCTTCTTTCGAGCTTTTTTCGAGTAGCTTCTAGCAAAATGCAAGCGTTTCGAAGCAAAGAAAGCGATCTAGAGCTTGAATTCCTTAAAGAACTTCCAGAAACGCCATTTCTACTTCTTTTGAGCTTTTTGCAGTGTATTCTATCAAATTCTAAGCGTTTCGAAGCAGAGAAAGCGATCTAGGACTTGAATTCTGGCGAGGAAGAAAGAGCAAGTGCTGGATCTTCGAATGAAAGAGTATTAAAACCTTAAATCCTGAGAATTCGCTGTCGATCCTTCCAAGCTCTTTTCCGAACTTCCCAAGGGGTTTGCACAAGGGTTTTGAGTTGGAGAGAAGAAAAGGGACAGATACCGAATCTTGGAGAGGAAATAGTAAAAAACGGAGAGGAACGAAGAAGAAAAGCCATTTTTAGAGAGAGAGAGAGAGAGAGAGACTGAAAAGGCCTGCAAAGGAAGACAGTAAGGAAGAGGGAAGAGCAGACAAACACACCGAGACAAAAGTAAAGAAGACAAATGAAATCGCCTAGAGAGAGAGGAGAAATAAAAATGGGTATGTTGCTTCGTTTCCTCGACGACTCCTTTTATATAAGCATATATTCGGCAGCCGGCGATCAGTTCGTTGTGTTGGCGTCCTCTTCGAAGTTCTGAAATGACCACAATACCCTTTTCCATTCAAGAGGTGGCATGGAGCCAATGGGGTGTCCTTTAGGCCAATCGTGGCCGTCTAATTAAGGGATATATATATATTCTCTTTTTTCTTCTAAGGGAGGGTTTTCAACTCTTTGAGTTGGACTATTTCCCTTTGGGCTCAGAGAGAAGCTGGCTAAAACCCCTGGCCCCTAAGTGGTAGCACAAGTGGACTCAACCTTCGGATCCTGAAAATGGAGGAATCGGGGGGTCGATACCAAGACTTTTAACTCTGGAAGAAGGAAGAGCCGTGGTCCTGACCACTCGGCAACCCCTTGGGGTTTAATTAAGAGATAATTGAATGGGTGTGATGTGAACATCATTTAACTGGATTTTTTTTTATTAAGTGGGCTGGATGCATTAGAGACCAGCAAACAGTTTAATTTTACTTCATTTATTTATTGATAAATTCCGGCGTATTATTGGAGCGCACTCAACACACAGAGGTTGTTTAGATGGAAGCAGTAAACTTGAAAGTAAGGTAGTGTTAAAGTTAGTGTAATAATTTAGAGAGAAATAAACCTTTTGTCTTCCAATGTTTTTATTTTACTAGTCTTATGTGAGCAAACAGAGAGTGACAGTCTCTACACACGTTGAGAGGAAAACACAAACAAAGAGCAGCTATGCTACTTGTCCCGAGGATCGGTCCTCGGGACAAGCCCGACTCCACTACACCAGGGGTATTTTGGTCATTCATGTTGAGAGGAAAACACAAACAAAGAGCAGCCATGCTACTTGTGCCGAGGATCGGTCCTCGGGACAAGCCCGACTCCACTACACCAGGGGTATTTTGGTCATTCAAATGACCAAAATACCCCTGGTGTAGTGGAGTCGGGCTTGTCCCGAGGACCGATCCACGACACAAGTAGACTTTTTCAACAAAGAGAGAGAGGATTGATCCCTAGCCCTAGGTAGTTGGATAAAAAGTGAACTACTAATGAGAGATGTTCTATTATGGGCTTACATCACACTTTCATGCATAGCCACTGTTGTGGATGCTCAAGGGAGAAAATTTTGCTCCAATCAAGTGGCCAACCCCCATTTTTTTAATGGATAACTTTTAATCACCTTAATTTTACTTTTTTTTTTTTTTTGCTGTAAGAGGGTTCCCAATCCTTTGGGCTGGACTAATCCCTTCGGGCCCAGGAGGAAGTCGGGTAAACTCCCATGTAACCCCACTGTGGTAGTGCAGTTTTGAACCTACAACCTCCAAGTGTAAACCGTGGTCGTAGGCTATAATTGAGCTGCCCCTTGGAGTTACCTTAATTTTACTTAGATAAAGGGGAAGACCTCGAAAATTTTCCTTAGAAGAACCGCTATGTAAAAAAGATCATGGAGGCATATATATTAGAAGGATATTCAAGTGCATCCATCCCTCACCATTGTGGTGAGGGACACTCCAATGTACTTGAAACTTCTTCAAAAGGGAGTGTACCTCACCACAATGGTGAGGGATGGATACACTTAAATATTCTCCTATATATTAAATATATATATATATATGGTGAGAGTTTTAAAAAAATGTTTAGAATTTATTAAATGCGAAGGTGGTTTTAAAAAATTATGGGGTTTTGGGGTGAAATTTGGATTTATGTGGGGAGAAAAGTGGAAATGGAATTCGGTCTCCCAGACCCAGACAACTGTAAACAAAGTCACCAATTTCTTGTTTAGAAACAAAGAAACCAACAAGAGAAAACCACAGCAGGGACGAACAAGAAGGGTGTCCGTTCGGTACTATGCTATTATTTCTTTTTTGGCGTGGTGTAAGTGTACAGTCGCCATCTGTCATTCTAGGATTGTCTCCTATTGGCAAGGACCTTGATCAGTGAAAAGTCGTGGGACCTTTGATCAAATGAAAAGTCGTTTTTCTTGCGTTCCAAAGTGGGGACTTCAAAGATTGGAACGGTTGACTCGGGTCTAGGTCGGGAGCCAGGCCGACAACCGAGAGTCCGAGCCAGCTTTCTGTTTAATCTTTGTGTTCGGAATTTGGATGGTATGAATAACTACCCACAAAGAAAGATGTTTTGCTAGATCAAATTTGTTCGGGAATAGTTGTCACAAATTATTTCCTACCCCGAGCTAGACTTTGGGGACACTTTAGGCCTGTTATTTATTAGAATTCCAAAAATTTATATATAGGAGAAGTTTAAATTCTTCAAAAGTTATTCCTCTAGGTGAAATTTTAAATTTCTCTTTTTCACGAGGGACTTAAAATTCTAACAAATGATATAGAAAGTGAAATTCCAAAAATTCTCAAAGGTCATTTAGATAATTGGAATTTAAAATTCTAATAAAAAAACACAGCATTTTAAATGCTAGGGGACAAGATGTCACAAAATGTAAGAAAAACTCTAACCTCCCAATTTCTAGTCTTAAATTCCGGTAAAGAAATAAGTCCTTTTAGGCCCAATGCTAGAAATTTATTACTGGGCCGGGCTAACTTTGGTATTCAAACGGATTAAAAACACTTTCCATCTTTTTTTATCATTAAAGAAAATCTCATTTCGATAAATTTCATTCCAATTAAGGTAACGTAGATGATGATCATGTTCAAAACAAGTGGCAATTGGGGTAAAATTTTCCTTTTCAATTAAAAAAGGGAGAAAGTGATTCTGATTCCTAATTAGGGTCGTATTAATGGATTTATGTCACTAGACTAAGAAAATTAACTAAGCCCAATCACGAGAGATCTTGGACTTAATTGGTTATGGCAAAGAACAAATGAACACTCACTTAATAATGTCCAAGCACATGAATCTCCCATCTAGCATAACTAAACAAAGATCCAAATAGGTCCTCCGAAGAACAATCCATGTAAATACCAAAATTGTTGCCCTGGGGACCATGCCCATACCCCGGATGGATATGATATCCCCTCTTGACCAAGATGGACATGGGGCCATTACATTTTGGAAAGACAGAGCTAAGGAAAATTTAAAAAAAAAAAAAGAAGTTATTGGGCCTGTTTGATGTTCAATGCTTCAATTTCTTCCGACACAAATCTCAAATTCCTGCTACCAGACAAACCATTCTTTACACCATTGTCAATTACAACTGAGAGCTCTCCAATGAAGCTGTTGGAGCATGTCTGATACAACCATCCCAATTCAATTGTAGTCTATGATGCACGGATACTTCAAAAAGGGCCACCTATCATGTTGTATCGTTTCCGATATTTCACTTTTTATGTGTAAAATCCGTGTCCTTGTCGTATCCATAGCGTATCCTTTCCATATCTATGCCATATTTGGGCATCATAGATTGAAGTCCTGTGGAAGTTCGAAGTATAAAAACAACCCATGCTCCATTAAATATGGAGCAAAAGCCTATTGATCAGAAGGCTAGGAGTGCAGCAACTTTGTCATGGGAATCCAGAATAGGGCCCACCTGATGGATGGTCCACCTAATGGTGCTCTCTGATGAACTGAGATCACTTCCATCAACAATGAACAAAGAGGAAGCCCTCCACATGCAGGGGGTGCATTAGATGCCATACCATGGCGAGTGGCTTGTGTTTATCCATAAACTTAAGATTAATTAAAATTTCAGTTGGCATTACATGTAATGAGCCCTATAATCCTTGCATCTGAGTAAAAATATGTGGCCTGTGGATTTTTGAGTTGAGACATGCCCAACATGATTCTAATAATTTCTTTTGCTAATTGGGTGAGTAGTACAAACTTTGTGAAACTACCTAGCTGTCCAGAGATCGATCAGGCGCGAGATAGAACGCCGCAAACGCTGCATGAAAAAGGACGTACAACCTCGCCCATTCAATTCAATTCATCGTAACACTGCATTTATACTAATAAACAGCTATAGTTTACATTAACCGTTAGAACACATGAAGATTTTGCTCTTTTTGAGAAGAAAGAAACGGTGCAAACGATAGATTTATTGGTAGAAATGCGAGTAACAATTATTAGATTTCAAGAATCAGTGATGTTCTTTCCATATATTTCACCGGTATTGTCATTGACTGGGATTTTAAAACTTTGACTTTCACTGGAGGTAGCAGTGATGACTGGAATCCATAGCTCTGCAGTGCTACTCAAGAGAGACTGCACCAGCGGGTCTGCAGCCATGCATTGCTGAAGATATCATCTCACCCACATCATCTAATTTGGCAGATAACATGTCCAACTCCTTAGCTATCTCCAGCTAGCTATATTAGCATTTAACATGAAACAATCCATGTAAGTACTCTTACAGTAACTTAGTGGCTATATGATTTAATTCAGAGATGAGAAGTGATACTACCTCATCAAGATGCTTATTAGATGGCTTTGATGGAACTTCTGAGACTTCTAATCCTGGTGCCTTGATTTTTGCTCGCAATTCAACTTCTTCTTTATTGGTTAGAAATTCTACCTACAAACATAATTAGAAAAATTATCAGAAAAGAAAGCTGAATACCATCACCAAAGGGAAATAACTATCATGCATACACTTGTAATATGATTTCCAGGTGACTCTCTCTCTCTCTCTCTCTCTCTCTCTCTCTCCTTGTACTATGTTTTCTTGGTTTTTCTATCTGTCATATTTTCAGCACTCAATTCAACGTATCACTTGTGCCAAATAATTCTATTAGGGCCGTTTGGTAATTTTACATGTAAAGTAAAGTATAGTAAAGCATCAAATCAAGAGAGAATATAATTTAATAGGGTTGAGATGGTATTTTGATTTTAGTTGTTTGGTATGAAATCTTTTTGACTTTTTTTTATAGAAAATTGGAGCTTTTTGTCTTTTAGTGGAAAAAGGAGGTTGCTTTTTTTCTTTTTTTTTTTTTTAAGATTGAGGGAATTTTAAATTAAAGTGTAATTAATGTAACCCTTTATCTAAAAAAATGAATGCTTTACTTGACTTTTACTAATCTAATATAGTGCCAAATGGGCACAATATTTCGCTATATTATCTATTCGTGTATTCATGTTATTATGTTGATAGGTTGTAAGATGGTGAGGAAGGATCTCGTCCTCCTTATCATTTTCTAAGCAGGAGGATAAAAATCAAGAGAGGTTAGAGAAACACAAGACACCACCCCAGTGGAAAGTGGTAACTCCTCTCACATAGCCGCCCAGCTACTATGCTTGGCCTGTTTGTTTACTTGTCTGGAGGAATGAAGGTCAGTTGGAGGATGTCAGGTTAAGACAACACGTCCGGCCGGCTCATGCTTTGAGACTAACTCAACTCGATTCATCTCGACTGAGGGCTTCGCTTTAAGGCAAGAGAAACAACGGTGGACTCAGGATTTTCAATTGAGTGGGGTGGACCCAAACAAGTAGTTAGATTTTAAGGGCAAATCCTGAATTTTCCTGTGAGTTTTGGAGGGTGGAGTAATGGTTTTTCCTTTTTTTTAATTTCCATACCAGACCCAAAATTTTCATAAGGATTTTGAAAGTGAACCCAAAATTTCTGAAAGGGGGGCTGTCTAGACCCACGACTCTGTTCCGTGGTTGCTCAGCTCACGCTAGGGCCTTTTGACATAGCACAGAAAAGGAATACAAATCAACCATAGTGGTACAGCTAGCAGTTAAATTTAAAAATATAACTAAAAAATAAAAGTTATTTAAATTTTAAGATCAAATTAATATAAAGTTCACTTTGAATTTTATGCGAAATTAAAAATTAATACAAATTTAGGGTAAATGTTGCCAAAATTATGATGATGCTCTTCATCCATGCTATATTTAGTAACCGTTGTGCCAAAAGAAAAGCAAGGCTTGTCAGATTCACCTGTGGCCAGTGGGCGCTTCTAATGTAACATATTTCCATTGCATCTCATAGGATTGAATGGAAAAAAAAAAATCCGTTAATAGCTTAACTTTCACAAGGAATTATATTAGCCTTGTCACTTTTGGTGAGAAAAATGGATTACACTTCAATTCAGCAATTCACTGGTGGCAGAAGTACTGGAAACCAAATTCATTGAACATTTGCAGAAGAAAGTGGATTCCATTCTTATTGATTTCCATTACATCTCTAGGGATGAAAAAGTTAATCCAACCTAAACACAAACTGAAGCAGTATCACAAGAAGCTGCCCCCAGATTACACAGTTCCATATCTTGCCACAAGAAATAATGCTTAGAGAGATGGACATGGATTGCAGGCATTGCAAGGTCATTGTCCAACACTAGAATGAAATTGACTGAAAGAAAAAACAAGCAACAGCATTCCCTGAATATAGAACTACGCTCTCGCTCGTCTGCCTGCCTTCAGATGATCAGAAGCATTTCCTGTGTACAATTGATGGCCCGGATTCATCATACTCAGCTTTTGCAATCCACATCTGCAGGCAGTACAAAATTCCTCATCAGCCAAACCGAAAAGAGATAACCAGGATACATTTAGCAGATTTTTTTTTTGACAGGCAACCAAGAAAAGATATTAAAAAAGAAAAGGGTGTTAAAAAGAGGCCCAACCAAAGGGCACTATGATATAAAAAAGTATCTAAGCAATTTCCAAAATCAGGGAAACAATTGCTACAGAGGTGGTGGCCTTCGAATGGCCAGGAGATTAGTAAGAAAATGAAGGTCTTAAATGGAAACTGGTGAACATTTGAGCTCACCAAATACCCTTCACTTTGTAAGGAGTTGAAAGTGGGTTGGGCAGCACAGGCCCAGCCCAATCAACCCACTTTGGGCTCTGTTTTAGGATCATGAGGTCAGGCCATATTTTCTGGCCCAACATTTGAAGTACCAGCTAGAGCCTGTCTGCCTAGAGGTCCAGCCGAGCACAATCTATGTAACAAGCTTCATCCAGTCCATTTGCAAATTGGCTGTAAAGCTTCAGCATCCTTACTCTATATGAACTGTACATTAACATTAAGCATGAAAACAACTACATTTTCAATAAATTTGATACCCCTTTAAGTTTAAACATACCACCCAACAAAATTATCATGATAAACTGGTGATATAATATGATCGGTAGTTTGTTTCTACCACTATTTACATAAACTACTTGCATATAATATCACCTTAGAAAGGTAGTTCAAATTAGGCGCAATGCAAGTCCTTAAATGTAAGCACACACATGCTTATATATTTGTACAAACTCTAAGACGATCAGTAGTTTGTTTTTACAATTGTTTAAAGAGAACACTTGCACATTCTATCACTTCTTAAAGGTGGTTCAATTAGTGGCAATGTGCAAGGTGAGTCCTTAAATGTGAGCACGCACATGCACAAATATAAATATATATATATATATATATATATATTCGTACTAAGTAAAAACTATAATGCAAGTGCTGCTCATGACTGTGTAGGTAAAAGAAAATAATTCACAAGCAGTCTGGCAGGAATTATTTTACTAATAGAGAATATCATTCTATGACTAAGAACACACCTGCTGGAAAGTGCTAAGGGATGCCAAGATGGAGCCTCCAATCCAAACACTGTACTTCCTCTCAGGAGGAGCCACCACCTTGATCTTCATGCTGCTTGGTGCTAGTGCCGTGATTTCCTTGCTCATTCTGTCAGCAATACCAGGGAACATGGTGGACCCACCACTAAGAACAATGTTACCATATAAATCCTTCCTAATATCCACGTCGCACTTCATGATGGAGTTATAAGTTGTCTCATGTATGCCTGCAGCTTCCATCCCAATCATTGATGGCTGAAAGAGCACCTCTGGGCAACGGAAACGTTCAGCCCCAATGGTGATAACTTGCCCATCAGGCAGCTCAAAGCTCTTCTCCACAGAGGAGCTGGTCTTGGATGTTTCCAGCTCCTGCTCATAGTCAAGGGCGATGTACGACAGCTTCTCTTTCATGTCTCTTACAATTTCACGCTCAGCCGTGGTAGTGAACGAGTAACCGCGTTCTGTGAGGATTTTCATTAAGGCATCTGTGAGGTCACGGCCTGCCAGATCAAGACGCAGGATTGCATGTGGGAGGGCATACCCTTCATAGATGGGGACCGTGTGGCTGACACCATCCCCGGAATCCAACACAATACCTAAACAAGGACACACCATGAAAACAGCACACATCAAAAGTACCCTCATTGTCACAATATTCAGAAATTAAAAAAAAAAAGAAAGAAAGAAAAAGAAATGCATTATAAGGAACATCTTACTATTTTCCTAAACAGAGTAAAATCTCAATTGGCAGCTAGTGGCAATGTCTGATTGTTAATCAGAAACAACCTAAATCTGGATTTCAGAAATTAGATCCAAACTGATAAATATAGAAAATTCACGTTTTGAACCACTCATACTGCAAATTATCAGCGTACGGCATGTACAAATATATGTATAAATTAGCAGAATCAATATGCCGGTGACAGTAACATTTAAAAGTTAACACATCGACACAACTAAATGGTGTCTCTTGATGATGAAAGGCTATGAAACAAGGATACTACATGTTCTTAAAAAATGGCCACATCCAAAGTTCATCCGTGTTGAAAATATGGACATACCTTGACACTTCCAAATGTAGTCACATGCGGATGAAAACAATAGCATACAGCATTCTGATTGAAGTCAAATTTAAGTCCATGCGTATAGATGGGGGCATGTGATATGAGAGAGGTTTGGACTTTAAGGGTGGGCACGAAGTAGCTCATGTCACAGAAGTACATAGAAACATGTAATAATGAGTACCAGACATAAATGACGACTGTATTTTTTTTAATTGTAATGTCAGCACATCAGCTAAAGCAGACCTCTTCCGATAAACATCATTTATCATAAATATCTTTACATTTACAGCACACGCTCTTATAATTAATCACTGCCCCATGTTCAGAATGTTTTTACTGAAATTGGAACAAGAACAAATAAAAGTAAATTGCCAGTCTCAATCTATAAGAACTTGATCACTGAAACTGACCAGTAAAAGAAACAGCAATGACTTTATTATTCTGTTCCAGTTGTCCTAATCTACCCTTGTCTATCCTATTCTTTTTCTTGAAAGTGTTGATGAACAATATCTCTCCTTCCCCTTCAGAGAACTTGCATGTCCCTTAGAACTGCACTCAAAAGTGGAAGAATCACAATTGCTGTTTCAAATGAATCATAATATCTTACACTGGTGCTAAAAAGTAGGAAAAAAGAAAAGGAACATCAGGTCCATTCAAGCATATTAGATTTGCTTACCGGTCGTACGGCCACTGGCATAAAGCGAGAGAACAGCTTGGATAGCCACATACATAGCTGGAGTATTGAATGTCTCAAACATGATTTGAGTCATCTTTTCACGATTAGCCTTAGGGTTAAGAGGTGCCTCAGTGAGGAGAACTGGATGTTCTTCTGGGGCCACTCGCAGCTCATTGTAAAAGGTGTGATGCCAAATCTTTTCCATGTCGTCCCAGTTGTTCACAATACCATGCTCAATCGGATATTTAAGAGTTAAAATACCTCTCTTAGATTGGGCCTCATCACCCACATACGCATCTTTCTGGCCCATGCCAACCATCACACCTGTGTGGCGTGGGCGACCCACAATGCTAGGAAAGACAGCCCTTGGAGCATCATCGCCCGCAAATCCAGCCTATAAATATAAGTAGCGAAAAACCAAGTTGATAACATATCAGATGACACATATTTTTCCTCAAGATAAGGTAAATGCATACAAGAAAAGCTGACCGCAGCATAAAATCTCCAAGGGGCATTTGTGTAAGCAGCAACAAAACTTTATTAGAGAAAGATAATTACAAGAATAATAAAAAAAAAGCATGGCAATAATAATAACAAAAATTTACATTTAGGTTTCTAAAATAACATTGAAGATGAACCCCAAATATGTTGGTTTCAAAAAATAAAAGTAGCACCTTACAATTTTTTTTTTTACATAGTACACATTGTCATCAAGAGCATAGAAAGCAAACATGAATGAATAGCATTATTTTCTTTTAACAAAATGAATAGGATTGTAAGCCCTGCACAGTTACCTTAACCATTCCTGTCCCATTATCACAAACAAGAGGCTGAATATCCTCGCCATCTGCCATCCTCTATTACCTGCCAAAAAATGGCAAGCCAATCAATCAACAGGTAGGAAAAGGGCAACCTTTTGAAGGATACATGAATCGTGCGGGGTGTTTGCATTGTATGATTCTAATGGTAAGTCATTGTATGCCCAAATTAATTGGCTCAACACCCTATTGTAAACATTTCTAAATATATAGGAACCATATGCAAATCTATCATTCTCTCTAAAGTTTTTTTCATCAGCAGTTCTCATAAAATCAATCATGATCCCAATGCATAAACAACACTAATTGTGCTTGCAGATGTAACCAAATCATGTGCATAGTACATTTTGGTAAAACAGGAAATCAATTCATCGATCATTCCTGGTGCATTTCAGGTAGTCGATTGATCACCCATTTTTACTGCCTTTTCAATGTAGATTCAAAATCTATCGATCACCAAACGAGAGAATACAAAAGATCCATCCAATTAAAACAAGAACAAACCAAAAATGAAAACCCCTCACATTTCTCTCATTCATTTTAACCAATGCATCTGAAATCGAGAACTTTCAATCCCTAGCACCTATCCCTCTCGAGTCTCAATCGAACAAACTAAATGCAGATCTATGGAGACCACCACAAATTCAAATTCAAATTCATGGATCTAAGATCGATTCACACATTCTAAATAACAGGAGAACATTACGAAATGCAATCAGAAATCAGAAAAAAAAGTCACAAAATCTTCATTCTATTAAGGGATCTCATGAAACAAAGATCGATTAGAATTAGAGAATTCCTACCTTCTCGAGCCTTAGATTTAGATTTCGAGTAATTGAGATTCGAATGCCCGCGATTGTGTTTTGAAAGGGAAGAAGGGTCGCCCAAATGAAGCTCAAATCCAAATGAAATTCTCCTTAAATGAACTTTTTTTCTCAGCTTCTGTTACGGCTGTAAGTTTTGAGGCTTGGATTACGCTCTTCAGGTGGAAAGAAACTTGTACTAAATCAGCAGTTCCCTTATTAGGATTTTACCTTTTTAATAGGACTATCTTGTCCTCAGTTGTTTGGGAATTTACACCAATGCTGGCTTTAAATGTGGGGCCCACCTAGTGGCCCACATGGGAGCCCGAGATTGAAACATCTGGTTGGGATCCTCTTATATACAAAAATAAAAATAAAAAATAAAAAAATAAATTTTTTTAACCCCATCGGATCATTCTAACCTTTTCATCAACGGCCCATAAATTTTCACCGTAAAAATGAATGCGGAGTCAATACATTCGGATGGTTGGTCGAGTGGTCAGGACTAGGGTTTCTCTTTCTTCCAGAGCTAGAGGTCTTGGAATCGACCCTAGTTCTTCATTTTTCAGGAATCGAAGATTAAATTCACTAGTGCTACCACTTTGGGGCCATAGGGGTGTTTATCTGGCTTTCCTCTGAGCCTGGAGGGATTAGTCTAACCCAAAGGGTTGGAAACCATCCGATAGCAACATTAAAAAGAAAAAAAAGTTAGGAGGTGTGGTTTAATTGGATGGATCATCAAGTGGGCCCTACTATGAGATGTGCATGGAATAATTTATGCCAATATGCTCTTTTCTTTTTTTTTGCTAATTGGAGGGTTTCCAATTCTTTGGACTGGACTAATCCCTCCAGGTCCAGAGGGAAGCCGAGTATACTCCCATATAGCCCCAGTGTGGTAGTGCAGCTTCAAACCTACAGCCTTCTGAGATAAACTGTGGTCCTAGGCCGACTGAGCTACCCCTCAGAGTTCCCACATGCATATATAAAACTGAGTCGGGAGGTGGCGTTCATTATCATGATTAGATAGATGACGCTGGCAAGGAAAACTTATGCATAAAATTTTAATGGGTAAGCACCTCAAACGACAACATTAATATGTCATTTACTTGGAGAGATGGTGAAACTGGACCCACACCAAGTCAACTTGCGAACCAAATCCAAATATGGCCGGTGTAATTTGGGGTTTCGGTTTGAACTCTTAACTGATTATAAATAGATCAAATTCAGGTTGGACCCATGTTGGTTTGACTCATCAATCCAATTATAAGCTGCTGCTGGCCCAACCCAACTCATTGCACTCTTATTTGGGTTCGATTCGACAGCCGGTTTTAATGGGCTTGAATTAGGCCCATTTGCAAATTGTTGGACTTGGGCCTCACTGCTTAGACTGCCATTTGTACAGAGAAAGTGTTACCCGGTTTTGACGCGGCAAATACACTGATAGAAGAAAGAATGCCCCTGGAATTTTCCAAGGTCAGCGGCTGCTTAACTCCAGTCTACTATACGTTTTGTGGTCCATGGATTGAGAAATCCCATCACAATCAGACATCATGATCTGGATTGCCCATGAATTCCTGTCATTCTGGTTCACATAGGCCCAAGTTTGAGCTAAATGTATCTTATTAATGATATCTGGCTCGAGTTAATGGTCGGTCAGGTCCATGCCTACTTACCTGAATATCCCCAATGGGTTTTTGCACAAGTACATTCGTAGTTGGGTTGGGTTTGAGACCAGTCTTGTTTGGTAACTTTACTAGTAGAGTGAAGCGAGGTGAAATCTCACATCAAGAGAGAACGAAATATGAGGCAGTCTAATCATAATGTGATGAGGTACTTTTTTTTTTGGTCTTTAGTGGCTTAATATGACTTGGCTTAATCATAATATGACTCTTTCATCTTTTCATGTCTCTTAAAATGGTGGCTTTATCTAACTTCACTTTAATAGTGAAGTTAAGAATGGATATGGTAGTGAACCCCATTTATCTAAACAACCTCACACATTTAAAACATTTGCTGGGCTTGATTATGAACTTGTTTTACAATAGAGTTTAGATTCACTATAAAAAAAAAAAAAAAAAAAAACCCTTAGACTTTTAGCAGTGGATTTTTTTTTTCGCCAAAAAAATGCCATTTTTTCTTCCTTATAAACCGTCTAAGAAAACACACCTCATATAGAGGTGGAAAAAATTGTCCGCCGTAAAAAAGTGAATATTAGCGGCGGAAACTTTTTGTCATCTAATCCAATCCTGTCCGCTGCTAAAAGTCATTTTTTTTATAGTGATTTTGACATTATATATTTTGGCCTAGTGTTCCCATCAAGTAATATTAGGGTTGAGCACCACAAATTACTCTGGAGTTGAGTCTAGAATTTTGAGAAATTGAATTTTCATAGAATTCACTTGATCTTCAATGTGAAAAAACACCCCAATTTATACAAGAAAGTAGAAGATATATATATATATATAAAATAAATTGAAGCCCTTTCAAAATTCAAACTCATTCAAATGTATTCTAACTTAAATTAAAAATTCAAACTTGTTGGAAACTTAAACTCAGAATTTAAACTAATTTCCTTACATCTGTAAAGCTGGGGAATGGTCACAACAATTTCACACAGCACCCAACTTGAGAAATTACAAATTACACCACAAAATGGGGAGTTTTGTAGTAATATATACTGAAATTCAATGGTTATAAGTTAGAGAGAAGGACTACCAAAATCACAGCCCAGTCACAGGCCCATCTTATATGGGGCCTACCTACCTGGATACACTACCATCAGAACTAAATGAATCTAAAACACTAGAAAATGTAGAGCTAACAGGCCATACAAAAGGAGGCTTCTCACAAACAGGCGAAGGTGCATCAACTTCACCTCTCAGAACTTGCACTGCCACACGCATAGGTGGTCTCTCATGTGGATTCGGATGGCAACAAGCCAATGCCAACCTAAGCACACGTTCCATCTGCTCAACATCATACTCTCCATGCAATCTACAATCAACTGCTTCAAGAACCCTTCCCATTCCATACAATTTCCACACCCAATCCACGGTGTTGTAGATGCAGCTGCTGCTGCAACTGCTGCCTGAGCTGCAGTCATCAAGATCGCCAGGCCTGCGTCCACAAGCAACTTCCAACACCAAAATCCCGAATCCATAAACATCAGTCTCCACACTAGCCCTCCCAGTGAAATAGTACTCGGGAGCTATGTAACCAGGAGTCCCAGCTACTGCATTCGAAGAGTAGTGGGTCTCACCATTTCGTTGCACTGTTCGAGCCAATCCAAAGTCCCCCAACCGAGCATTGTAGTCTGAGTCTATCATAACATTGCTAGCTTTCACATCTCTGTGTAGAACCTTCATCTCGCACCCATCGTGGAGATAACACAAGGCAGAGGCTACCCCAGTTATTATACCATGCCTCCTTTCCCAGCTTAACACCATATCGTCTTTGGAGAAGATGAGCTTGTCTAAGCTTCCTTTGGGCAAGAGCTCGTATACGAGAAGAAGCTCATCTTCTTCATTGCACCACCCAAGTAGTTTGACAAGGTTCCTGTGGCGAATGCTGCTGAAAGTCATCACCTCAGCTAGGAATTCCTGCCTTCTTTGGAGGGAATCCTTGGCCGAGACTCTTTTCACGGCAATATCCACGGCTACCTTGTTCATGGAGCCTTTGTAGACGGTGCCGAAGCCTCCTTGGCCGAGCTTGTTGGTGGGGTCGAAGTTCTTGGTTGCGGCTTTGAGCTGTTTGAGTTGAAATCTATGTGGGCCTATTGTTGAATCGGCGAGGACGGATTCTATGTCTAGGCTACTTGGCCTCCTGGAATGTCTCGACCTTATAATCCGTAGTACTAGAATTACAAGAAAGAAGAGGAGGAAGAAGAGGACAATTGCTACAGGGGCTGTTTTGATCCATATGGGTTCTGCATCTTTAGTGCTGAAAGTCCATGACTTTATATTTTCATTACCTGATGAAGATGAGAACCCCACATAAGCTTGCTGAAGAAGGACCTTTGATAGATCATGAGGTGATGAAGCGTTGTAGATTTTTGTACCATCGTGAGTGGAAACATGAACCGTCAGGGATTTTGAGTTGCCATCATATATAACGTTTGCATGCACGTCCAATCCGATTGAGAGATCAGGAATAATGAGCGGCTGTGGATCTTGAGTGTGGGGATCTTTGATAGTCACCTCCAAACTGTTATTTTCTGTGGTGGTGAATTGCAAGAGAAATTCGTCGCTGTTGTTCAAAACCATTGGATGACTGCTGAGTAAGAAAGCGAAAACATGGCCCGGAGAGGATTCTTTGGGAAAATTGAATACAAAGGTAGTGTTGAAGAATGCAAGAACTGGCCATCCAATCCTTCTTTTCCACAACTTGAAAGGCTCTTGGTATATAACTCTATTTGGAAAGGGTAAGTGCTTTGAATCACATGAAATATGCAAAGCTAACTCAGAAAAGCTTGGATAGCCAAGGAAATAGTACTTCTCCAAGTCTTTCTCTAATGGAGGAAAGGTGAATTGGAGAGGAGAACCTTGGATGATGGTACCCCAAAAGGGTAACAACAGAAGAAAGGCCTTGTAAAAGGATATGTAATGGTGAGGATACACCATGGCTTACTGAGATTCTCTCCCTCTCTTTTCCTTTTTTTTATTCTGGAAGGAAGATTCTCAAAGGAGCTGTTGGAGAAGAACAGAAGTTGGATTAAAATAAGGAGAGGAGCTTAGTGTGAAGTTGTGAAGGATCCTTGTATGCTTCCTTCCCTCTCCTTTTTCTTCTATGTTATTTCCTTGTTCTCTCCTTTCCTTTTTTGCAGACTGCTTTTTTCTCAGTGGAGCATGAAGCACGGTTTCTTGTTTGCCGTTTCTGGCTCGGAATTGACGTGCAACAGGTCATGTGACTATGTGAGGCACATGCACTCACTGTTCTAATTCTATTTGTGGTCATGAGTTTGAAATCATACGTACGCATATCCGAGTTGATTAATAGATAAGGAAAGGGACAACCGACTTCATGCTGCCGCGGAAATGGAAGACAAATGGCTTGTTTCCATTGGTTATACGAAACTTTCGTGACCCGGCCGTGATTGGGTTTTCGAGTGGGCTCCACGGGAATATTGAAAACTATTTATGCAGGCTCTCTGCTAATACTTGGTGTTTGGGTACGTAGGGTTAGATAAAGAAATTTAAGATGGTATCATAGTTAACCAACTATGGGTTTGGATCTCACGAGTATGTAATGAATCGAACCAAAAGAAGAAATGAGTGTCGCTAAAAGTGTGCCGACCGGGTTCCATCTTAGGGGTAGTATTTACGAGTGGGCTCCACCTAACGGGGAATATTGAAAAGTATTTCCACTACTTGTATCAACGCCTCGAGGTTTTGGTAGGAGCTATCAAATTAGCTAGGGGTACTCCCATGGGTCTTTTGGGCTGGGCCTGGATCTAAGTTTTGGGCATGTTTAATTTTGGGTGGGCTTGGATTGAGTGAAAGAAAGTCCAAGATCCAGATGGAATCCGCCTGAATAAGTAGTGCATGTAGTTTAGTGACCAATTTATTGAGACAAGCTAGCTAGTGATGGAAAGCCTGATAGGACTTTGGCTAATTGGACAAACTCGGGTATAAGATGCTTGAAATAGGCAGTTCGACGTGGTCATGACACTTTTGGTTCCTGGCGAGCTTGGGCCGGATGTGGGCCTGTGATTCTAAAGTTGGGCCCAACTAAAGTGGCTAAAAATCAATGCTATACTCTTGTATGGTATGTTCCTAAATTTTATTTGAATTGGAGCTGATCCCACTATAAGATTGACCATTTAATTAAAAAATATCATTAATGAATATGATTAGTAATGCAAATAATTGTATCAATCATGTTTTTAATCAAGTGAGGCCCAACTCTCGTTGAGGTAAGTAAAGTTGAGTGATATCAATGCGATAGATCATGACAGGGTGCATTCATTTTTAGTTGCTCGGATTTTAATAGGTGGGCCCCACTCCTTCAGTTCTAGGAATCCTCCACAGAAAGCTCCTGGGAATCCAGACTGGGCGTGTGAACTGGAGATGACACTGTTTTCACCATTCTATTCCCGGGCCATCTCATTCATTTCAGCGGCTGGGGGCCGTCATGGGTATGAAAGGGCCAAAGGAGACGACTGCTGCATGCACGCGGCAGGGAATGAGTCAAACAAATTCTTCATTACATGTTGATCACATAGATGTCATCCGGCCCTTGAATGAATGTGAGTCTCGTTGACCCTTCGAAGAGGGGAAAAGCGAACCACAAAAGATGTGGGGGTAGGCCCAATTGGCTACATACATTGAATTGACCTACTGATCTATTTAGTATTGGATCCTCAAAGGACTGTGATGAGGTCCATCTATTGAAAATCTAAATCGCTTAAACTATAACACCTTTTGGTGTTCTAAATGCCTTATAACTAAGGCCCTCTCTTTATTTGCGAATGCCCAAAGTTTATTTTTATGGGAGCCGGATCCGCCATAAAACTGATGATGGGTTTAAGAATTGGCTCCTGTTTAGATGTACAATAAAGTGTAAGAAAACAATGAATTAGAGAATAGAGTTTTTCGTTTTTTAAACTAAAGAAAACTTTTTTGTTTGGCTATTCAAGAAAAGTAAGATAAAATATTCTTTTCTTTTATATAATTGAATATTTTCTATCACATACTGTAAGCATGTAACCCCCACTCTTGAAAGAAAATAATTTTAAAATATGATAGAAAATACAGTATATGATAGAAAACACCGTATATGATAGTATTAATTTGTATGGCTCAATAGAAGTTAATAATTCTTGGTTAACCGGGCCCTTGTATTGTCCAAGTTGTACTGTGATTAGAAGTAGGGTTTGGGTGTAACAGGGTTTGGGGCTGATATTATAAATAGAGATTCAGAGTCTCTAGGATGTTCAACCTCTTCTGATTACATAATGAATTCTCTCGTCTTTCCCGTGGACGTAGGCCAAAAATCGAACCACGTAAATCTCTATGCTCTTATGCGTGCTTGATTTCTTCTCGTAAGCCCTATATCACAACAGATAGAAAATATTTGAAAAAAAAAACCCTACTCTTGAGAATTTTATATAGAAGAAAAATTCATCAACATTTTAAAATAGGCTATATATGTTTCTTTTTCTTCTTTTTCATCATGTTTTTTTTTTTTTGCTACATTGCATAGCCAGCCAAAGTGGCGACTTTAGACTTAAAGACCCACGGATCAATCCCTACGCATATATTTGATACTATAAGGTGCCAATACCACTTAACCATGAGTGTGTTGGCAAAATAGGCTTATTTATTTCCACGCCCTTTAGTAATGGAAATTACACTAATTAGGAAGATGACAATGACAACGGTTGTAGTGATGGTGACAATGGCGGTGGTGGCCACGGCGTTCTTGCTACAGGTGGTCCATGATGATGTTTCATGGTGGTGAATATAGTAGTATTGGTGATTGTGATTGATGATGGCAATGATGATGGTCATGATGTTGACATTGGCGATGATAATGATGGTGGCAATGGTTATGATGATGAGGATGGAAAAAGATCCCCTATTTGGTCCAAACAAGATGAGGGGTTGCCACATGGGAAAGTATATAATTTTTTTTTTAAAGGCGAAGGAGATGAGATGTACCCCATGTGGCACCCCCTTGGTGGTACAAACCAAACAGGGGATCCATTTCTGATGAGGACATGGTAAGATGATGATGACGATTACAGAGATGGTGGTTGTGATATTGGTCTTCCACCTTCTTATATAATCGAAAGTTTTACTACAACTAACATTATTCCTACGAGCAGATTGATGATGTGCGAAGCATATTATTTGTATATTTATTTTATTATTTTAAGCACGTGCTGTATATACGACCAATCTTACAGTGGGGCATAAAAATAATGAGAGTGAGATTTCCCAAATGATTGTACAATTTGGAAAAGTGAATTTGAGTAGTTTGATTATAAAGTTGGGACCCATTGATAATGGCGACGGTGGTGGTGGCGGTGATGGTGATGATAATTATTATACTTGCCGCAACGGCGATGTTGACAATGATGATGGTGATGAAAATGACGAAAATGACAATGATGGTGATAAAAATGATGAAATGATGAAGGTATCCCGACCTTGTTATATCATCAACAAAAGTTTTACTCCAACTAAGTTTTTCCTACTATTATTTTGATTATGTGTAAAGCATATGATTTTTATTCTTTATTCTTATTTTTAATTAGATGTTGTAGACTTGATCAATCTCATGGTGGGGTGTATACTAATTAGAGTAAAGAGTTTCTTAATTATAAAACAATGTCAGAAAGTGAATTTATTTAGTTTAGATTTCAAAGATGGGCCTCATTGATGGATTTGAGAGAGACAAATTGTGAAGAAATAAAGTATTTTGTACGTGATTGATTCAATAACGAACCCTAGGGTTAATTTAAAATGCTTTTGTCATTTTTTTTAGTACCGTGTTATTGATTAATTCAATAATGATTGAGCTTTACTGCAATCAAGAACTTTAAAATGCTTTTGCCATTTTAAAACTTTTTTCCCAACATATACTATAATATGCAACAATTGCCAAAGAATTAAGTTTAAAATCTGTAGCATTCATCAGAAGTTGTCAAACGATAAAAATATTATAATATTATAATACCATTGCACTTTATTGCATAATATTTCATTCTGGCAATATTTAAATATGTAGATATTTTACCCTGTGAATACCTAAACAGGCCCATAGCAATTATATGTTCAAATATCTTATGGTTGGGCCAAATTCACTGGTGTAAAAGTTTGCGACAGCACATTGGGGGGGGGGAGGTTTCATTTTAAAGTAATTTAGATTTTCAATAAATAAGCTCAATTTTATAGATTTTCAATAAATCAGCTCAATTTTATAGTCAGATCAAATTCATAAGAGTAAAAGTTTGCAACATTGTATATATGAGGAGGGGTCCATTTTGAGCGGTTCGGATTTTCTATATATTTTCTCCACTTGTCCTCTATTTGTACCCCTCACGCATCTAGTGTGAGGTATTATGAAAGATGTATTAAACTAATGAGTAATATTGTTTTTGTGATCTAGGGCCTACGAGAAGAGATTAATCACACAAAGAGAACACCGAGATTTACGTGGTTCGGCTTTTAGCATACGTCTACGGGGAAGACAAGAGAGTTTACTATGCAATCAGAATAGAGGTGTACATGCTAGAGACTTTGAGTCTCTATTTATAATATCAGCCCCAAAACCTGTTACACATAAACCTTACTTCTAATTACAGTACAACTTGGGCAATCCAGGGGCCCGGTTAACCAAGACTTACTAATTTCTATTGAGCCATACAAATTAACAAATCTCCACCTTGGCTAACATTGAAGCTGATCCTCATGCACAAAACACGTCTCACCGTTTCCACCTGCCCTGAGGGCACTCAGGTACTGAGCACATTGATCAAGCCTAAGCAATGCTTGAACTTGACGTCCACTGAATTCTCCGCCGCAACAATCTTAATCATTGTAATAGCACTCTCGGCGATGACATCTCGAATGAAGTGTGCCCTAACATTAATGTGTTTAGTCTTTTTATGATACTTAGGATTGTGTGTCAGATCGATCGCATTCTAACTGTCACAGAAAATAGTAGTCGGCTTCTGTTCAAATCCCAGATCTCCAACCAAGCCTGTCAGCCAAATAGCTTCCTTCACTGTCTTTGTAGCTGCCATATATTCAGCTTCAGTGGTAGACAAGACATCTTTGGATTACAATGCTGCCTTCCAATTAATGGCACTGCTAGCAAAAGTGAAGACATAACCTATCAAGGATCTTCTGTCTAAACCTCCAGCAAAATCTATATCAACATATCCAATAACACTTCCAGAAGTATTGTTGCTTTTGTCATACACTATCCCAACATTAGTAGTACCTTTTAAGTAACGGAGTATCCTTTTCACTGCCTGCCAATGGGCCTTCCCGAGGTTATCCATGTATCTGCTAACTACACTAACCGTATAAGAAATATCTGACCTCGTGCAAACCATGGCATACATGATACTCCCAACTGCGTTAGCATAAGGAACACGAGACATGTGCTCCACCTCTTCCTCAGTTTGTGGTGGCAAAACAACAGAAAGTTTGAAATAGGCTGCCAATGGAGTGTTCACTGGTTTCGAACTTTGCATACCAAAGCGCTCCAAAACCTTTTCAAGGTACCCCTTTTGTGACAAAAACAATTTACTCGCTTTCCGATCCCTTCGAATCTCCATTCCAAGAATTTTCTTTGCAGCACCTAAGTCCTTCATCTCAAACTCACCATTTAACTGAGCCTTTAACCTGTTAATCTTAGAAATATCATTTGCAGCAATCAATATGTCATCAACATATAACAACAAATTGACATACGATCCATTTGAGTGCTTCTTGTAATAGACACAACTGTCGTATGCACTCTTGCGACAACAGTTTCCAACCATAAAGGTATCGTAATGCTTGTACCACTGCCTAGGAGACTGCTTCAGGCCATATAACGATTTCTTCAGTAAACATACAACTCCTGCGACAACCGTTTCCAACCATAAAGGTATCGAAATGCTTGTACCACTGCCTAGGAGACTGCTTCAGGCCATACAACGATTTCTTTAGTAAACATACGTGGTCTTCCTTTCCATGAATTTCAAACTCATCTAGTTGATGCACATAAATCTGTTCATCTAACTCACTATATAAAAACGCTGTTTTGACATCAAGCTGCTCCAGCTCTAAATTCAATTTACCAATCATAGCAAGTAGCACCCGGATAGAACTATGCTTCACCACAGGAAAGAGCACTTCATTGAAGTCAACACCCTCTCTCTGAGTATAGCATCTTCACCCTTGGAGTTCCTTCCTTTCTCTTGAAGACCCATTTACAACCAACAATCTTCTGGCCTTTCGGAGGTTTTACCAACTCCCAAGTTTGATTCTTGTGAAGAGATTCAATCTCCTCACCTATGGATACAGCCCATTTTGTTGATTCGTTGCTAGTAACGACATTCCGATATGTAACCGGCTCTGACTCTATACTCTCAACTATATTAAGAGCGTAGGCAACAATGTCTTCATACCCGTATCTCTGAAGCAGCTTAATCTGCCTCCTTTCTGTCCCTGGTAAGCATGTAATCATTTGGAACTGCAGTTTCCTCATTTGAGCTTTGCATCTCCTCTACATCCTGTCGAATTGGGACATCTGCTTGCACCTTATCCTGCAAGTTTTCTGAAGCTTCATTCTCAAGTTCCACTTGTTTACTGACACCGTTTTTATCCTCCACCTTTTTACTGACATCATTTTCGTTTCCAGCATCATGGCACTTCTTCGGTTTGAATATAGCAGACCCATCAAAGATCACATCTCTACTTATAATGCATTTGGGAGATTTTCCATCTAGGCACCACAGCCTATATCCTTTCACACCATCTGCATATCTTAGAAATATGCACTTTTTTGCCATTGGTTCAAGCTTTCCATTATTCACATGAGTATAGGTAGGACAACCAAATATCTGCAAGTTGGTGTAATCAGCAGGAGATCTAGACCATACCTCTACAGGAGTTTTACACTCTATGGTTGTTGATGGAGACCGGTTAATTAGATAACAAGCTGTGTTAATAGCTTCCGCCAAAAACTTTCTAGGTAACCCTGCATTTTCTAGAATAGTCCTGTTCATCTGTTCTGCAACTTCGTTATGTTGCGGTGTATTTCTGACTGTGTGATGTCTCACAATCCCTTCATTCTTGCAGAACTCATTAAAAGCACTATTACAGAATTCCAAGCCATTGTCAGTTCTCAAGCACTTGATTTGTTTACCAGTTTGCTTTTCAATCATAATCTTACATTGCTTGAACTGCACAAAAGCTTCATGTTTGTGCTTTAAGATATACACCCAGATCTTTTGAGAATAGTCATCAATAAAGGTCAACATGTATAAACCACCACAAAGAGAAGGAACACGAGAGGGACCCCAAAGATTAGAGTGGATGTAATCCAAAGTACCTTTGGTCTGATGCACAGCTGTCCTGAACTTGACCATACACTGCTTTCCGAAGACACAATTTACACAAATGTCCAGCTTTCCTGTTTTCTGACCACACAACAAACCCTGTTTAGTCAATCATCCATACTCCTCTCACTCATATGCTCAAGTCGCATATGCCATAATTTGGTAGTTTCTGAATTTGAATTTGAGGATGACACAGTTGTAGTACCTGTAATTATACTACCTTGAAGAAAGTAAGGTTCATTCTACTTCAGTCTCTTCATCACTACAAGAGCACCATTTGAGATTCTCATAACTCCACCTCCAGCTTTGTAGGTACAACCGTTGGAGTCAAGTGTACCTAAGGAAATCAGATTTTTCTTCAACTCGGAACATGCCTAATATTTGACAAAGTTCTCACAATATCCTCATACATCTTAATTTTGATTGCACCTATCCCAACAACCTTACAGGCTACATTATTTCCCATAAGCACTTTACCACCACCAATAGATTGATAATTGGTAAACCAATCTCTGTAAGGACATATATGATAGGAACACCCCGAATCAAGAATCCACTCAGTAGCTGAGCTACCAACAGTAACCGAAAGAACTTCTGCACCATCAGAATTACTCTCTGCAACTTCGGTTACAACTCCGACAATTTCTCCAGAATCAGATTTCTCCTTCTCTTTACGCTCTGGACAATCTTTTCTAAAGTGCCATTCCTTGTGACATTTGAAGCACTTTAATTTTCTAGTTTTTTATTTTGACCTAGATCGGCCTCTTCTATTATGCCATTTCTTCTCTGTTCTGTCACGCGCTACCAAACCCTGAGCAGAACTGTCATTGTTTTCAATTGCAACCTTTTTCTTTAGAGTTTAAGGCTGACTCAACATCTTCTTTAAAAAGAATTTCTCTACCATATATCATGGTATCAACAAAGTTCTCATATGAGGGTGGTAAAGAGCATAGAAACATGATGGTTTGGTCGTCATCATCAATTTTAATATCTATGTTTTCAAGATCCAGATTAACTTTCATAAAAGAATCAAGGTAGGTTGAAACAGACGTACCTTCCTGCAATTGTAAGGTGAACAATCACTTCTTTAGGTACAAGCGATTTATGAGTGACTTTGTGATGTACAAATTCTCCAACTTTTGCCATATGCCTGCAGTAGTTTTTTCCTGAATAACTTTTCACAGTACACCATCGCTAAAAATTAGTAGAATTTGGTCGTACACCTTCTCCAGCAACTCATCTTTCTCATTATCTGACAGTTTGTCAGACAAAACATTCTTTCCTTTCAAAGCTTTCTGCAGCCCATTCTGAATCAGCAAAACGTGCATCTTTAAACGCCATAGATCGAAGTCATTGTTTCCGTCGAATTTTTCAATCTCAAATTTAGTAGCCATTCCGTGAATCTATCACCACCCCTGCATAAATCTCCTCGAGACGAGTCCGCAAGTTCAAACGGATCTCAAATCGGACTTTGGATCGTCAAGATATCGTGAAAACAAATTTCAACCTTTGATTCAATCAAATCATACTTTGACCGTCTGGAATTGCTGACGGTAGCTCCTCTTGTTCTTCTGGGCTTCTTCCTCACGGG
The DNA here is from genome assembly GCA_028538565.1 of Umbellularia californica. Taxonomy (NCBI): domain Eukaryota; kingdom Viridiplantae; phylum Streptophyta; class Magnoliopsida; order Laurales; family Lauraceae; genus Umbellularia; species Umbellularia californica. Next base: position 71,513,446 of record JAPQWN010000007.1, on the reverse strand, counting down.
TCAGGTCAACCTAGACTTGACCCAACCTGGATTGGCCTGGCTGATAAGCTTCTGAAACGGGTCAGGCTTGACCTGACCTGGACTCAACCCAGAACCACTGCAGGCCCAGGCCCACCTCTTCTTCTTCGTTCTGTTCTAGTTCAGAGACCAGAACCGAGAGCGGCGGCCACTCCCGTTCTTCTTCCTTCCTCGGCAACGGGACGACGGCAGCGGTGACCCTCCTTCTCCGGTGATGCGCAGAGACGGTATACTGTCCTCGGCGGAGACGTAGGGCCCACCCGAAAATAGAACCCAAGTTGCAGAACCCAAATCAAATCAAAACGCCCTGCTGGTTCTCCTTCTCAGGTGAAGACACGATGGCAAAAGTGGTTCTCCTTCACCTGCGACACGCAGATGATGCAGCACCAGCGATTCTCTTTCTCCGGCGACGGGTATAGAAGACAAGTGACGAACGAGCGACGTGATCAACGTAGCTTGCAAACAGAGACAGAATCGTCTCTTCTTGCTGGATCTGGAGGGCCCCACCTGCTGATCACCTCTCTCTAACTCCGGTTTCCTGCTTTTTCCTTTCCAGATCTGCTATCTGTCACGCCTTCTAAGATCCGATCCATCAGATCTCCTTCGATCACCCCAAATTGATCTACTACCAGTTTGTTGTGATTTAAGGCCTACGAGAAGAGATTAATCACTCAAGGAGAACACCGGGATTTACATGGTTCGGCTTTTGGCCTACATCCACTGAGAAGACGAGAAAGTTAACTATGCAATCAGAACAAATGTGTACATGCTAGAGACTCTGAATCTCTATTTATAATATCAGCTCCAAACCCTGTTACACCCAAACCCTACTTCTAATTACAGTACAACTTGGGCGATCTAGGAGCTCGGTTAACCAAAGCTAACTAATTTCTAGTAAGCGATACAAATTAACAACTGTAATATGCCACACGATCTATATGGTATAATATTAATCAAAGTCCTTTCAAAACTCATTTATTAGAAAGATCTGTTGAAAACGAGACAACCTGCATCGATCTCCAAACCATAACTTGTAAACAACTACTGAAATTTTTCAGAAACTAGGAAAGTTGACAGAGAGAGAGAGAGAATAAAACTGAAACCTCCTTTGAGGTGAACACCTAACTTCAACCCACTAATTTGCAAGGCTGCTCCAGTCGAAGCCATTCAACATATCCATCAAACCATCAGTCAACGAAAAACCCCCTTGATCCACAGAGCTCCCAGATTTCATAACATCTACTTGCTGTCCTAAACCTCCACCTTGTACTGCAGTACTTCCATCTCCAAAGCTGCTGTTATTGTTCAAAGTCATGCGACCCAAGCTCTGCCAAACATTTGGCCAACTGTTGCTAGGACCATGAGGCCCAGAAGGTGGGCCTCCTTGTAAAAAAGGCTGACCATAACCAGATTGCCTTGCAACCGGTCTCTGGTAATCAACAGAATGACTCAAAAAAGCACACTTCAAGTGGGCATCAAAGCCACAGGGTGCACAACGGTAAGCCCATTGATTGAGCCCGAGGCCCTTGCAGATGTCACACGTGTAGGGTAACCCATTGTAAGGATTGGTGTAGGTGATGACCAAAGGGTGCATATGGGCTCGATGGCTGATGGTGCGAGGAAACGAAGCACATGGTGCGTGGAGGTCGAACTCACATGCCTCGCAGTGGAATGAGAAGCCAGTACCCTGTCTGCCACACGCGTCGCAGAAGAAGGAACCGGTGAGGTAGGCAGGTGTGGGGAGGAGGGCGTGTGAGGGGTGACCAAAGGCTGCATATGGGCTCGATGGCTGATGGTGCGAGGAAACGAAGCACATGGTGCGTGGAGGTCGAACTCACATGCCTCGCAGTGGAATGAGAAGCCAGTACCCTGTCTGCCACACGCGTCGCAGAAGAAGGAACCGGTGAGGTAGGCAGGTGTGGGGAGGAGGGCGTGTGAGGGGTGATGGATCTGGTTTGGGATTTGGGTGCAGGCCTTGTGGAGGTAGTAGTTGCAAGGGGTGCACCTGTAGGCTAACCCGGTGAGAGGTGATTTGCAACCATTGCATAGGGTTTGGTCTTGGGGTTGCAAATTGCAGAGTTGCAAGGGATGGGCGTGGCTGAAATGTTGAAGGCTTCTCTCTTGTTCTTGCACTCTCCCCATTGCTATCTCAGATTAAGAGGGCTCCAGAGGATGTCATGAAGTAAGCTTTTTTATTCTTGAACTGAAGAAAGAAGTTATGAAGATATGGTATTTTCTTGCATAATTGAAGTTAGTATTTGTTTGTCTAGCGCCAAACAGGGGAATCATGAACAAAGCCAATCATGACGTGGGAGTGAAGCGGCTTGTTTTACAAATTACATGCATTTTGATAGTTCCTCAATCATACAACCCTCAAGTGCATATGTGGTGGAATGATGCTGGAATGCCTTCCCAACACAACCAACAGATCGATTATAAAAATATTGTTGTGCCGTTTCCTATTCCAATTGATTTTGGGATAATGGTAGCTCAATGTGGTCTGAGATCCTACAAGTAGTATTAGAGCTTGATAAGGTTGAGGGTTTGAGTCTTTTCTCGGGTGGTACAAGTGAGGGGGGATTGTTAGGTCGCTGGTACAAGCCTCATGTCCATCCGCAATGGAGTGATGCTCAAATGTCTTCCTAACACTGGTAAAGTTGAGAACATGTAATGCATTAGATTGGGTTAACCAAGTCATTAATCATGTGCTAAATCTTACATTGAATTCACTTTCATCAGAGTAAAAATGTGGAGATATTATAGTGAAAGGGCACACATTTATTTTTGATTAGTTTAGTTTAGACCCCCTTCCCAGTTCCCACCTGAGAATTGAGGACATAAGAGGATCTGAAATTTCTTTTTCCTATTTTTAATGGTTGTAACTTGTAAGTGTTAACTGGGGGAGAAGATATTGGAGATATGGATCTTTGAATGGAATTAAAAAAGTCCTGTGGGAAGTGCACTTCCAGTTTCTCATTGACTCTGGGGAATGCCTTGTGCCACGGGTCAACTTCTTTTTTGGGTGAGTGGTATGAGACATGGCCCCGAGCCGGCTTGATATGCAATTAGGGCCCATTTAATAATTGGGCTGGGTATGTTAAGTGAAAGAGAACCCAAAGCCCAGCCCATAAGGAGTGCATGTAATTTAATTTAATTAGGCCAAAGATTTGCCCAAAAGCCCATAAAATTGAATAAAAGCCCATCTCAGTTTGGCCACTGACTAAATGGGCAGGCTCAGACCTGACTAGCTTTAACCGTCCATTTCCGGCTTAGCCCTATGTTTCTAAAGATGGGATGGGCTTGGATATGCCTCATCCCCGCCTGGAGCGGCCCAGAACACCCTTGCCACTGGGGTGTCTCGTATTTATCTTTTGTGTGTGTGTTTCATTTGTTAAACAGTTCGACATTTTCTTTTGGCAAGAAGTTTTGCACAGAATAATGGTCAAGAATTGATTACCAAATGCATGACATCAAATAAGACTGCTTAGTTCTTAATGCAAGTTGCCCATCACAATGGTTAGTTGGGCACACTTTTATATTGGTTCATCTATATTACATGTGTTAATTATAGAAACAAACAAAAGAGATTTGGATCATAATTTTTACACAAGATGCAAATTGGTTTCACTAAAATCAGAGTGAAATTTGAACCAATTCGAATATACATGTGCCATGGTTTTAAGCTGTTTGGAGATATGTCAACCCCACTCATTGATTTCCATGTCCCACACATAATTTTGTTGAAGTCTCAAAGGGAAGAAACGGATTCCCATATTATGATGGCACCCAACTGTTGGGGTGTTCATGGGCTAGGCCGGGCCGGCTGAGTCATATCCAAGCCCCGACCCACTTGACACACGGACCTGCGTACAGTCCAAGTCCAACAAGGGCTGCAAATGCCAGGCCCTAACCCATTTAGACCCAAGTCCCCCATTTAGTCAATTGGGGTGTGCAGCTTGTTATGAGTTGTATGGGCTTTAAGTAATTGTTTGAACAAATCATCACTAAATTAAAAGCATTCCTCATTCGGGGCTGGGTTGAGCTGAGCTTTGGGCATTCTATCACTAAATCCAGGCCTGGCCCGATTATTAAACGTGCCCAAATTATATATCTAGGCTCGGCCCACAACGGGCTTGACTTGAATCAAGCCCGGCCTGGCCTGGCCCGTGAGCATACCCAATTGTAGGGGTACACAAAAAATCCGTCGATCCGTAAATCCGATCCAATCCGATCCGATCCGCGGATTTTTATCCTATCCGAAGGTAAATGGATCGGTGGCGGATTGAAAATTTTGTAACCCGTTACCAACTGATCGGTGGCGGATTTCACCCTCAATCCGCGGATTTAATCCGATCCGATCCGTTGACATTAAATATAAAATATATATACCCATGTATCTGAAAGGCTCCAACCCAATTTTAAATTAAAGACCTCAAACTTGGACCCATACTAACATAAATAACCTGAATTGAGGTCCAAATCCAAGTTATTTATATATAAATAAACTTAACATGTATGAATGATATGATCATGGGGCATCGATATGCACAATTCATAGACCAAAACAAGAACCTTCATTAAAAATGGGTCCAGATGTTGGACCCATACATCCATATCTATTTATTTGTTTTATTTAGGCCATCTGGGTAGTAGTATCACTATGAGTTATTAGGAGGTCTGATATCATCCATTGACCCAACTTGAAGAATCAGACTACTGATCCCTTTTTAGTAATTCATAATTCTGCCCGGGTCACTCTGAGGCTGAGCCCACTTTATTAGTTGGATTGGAGTCTAGGCCAAGTTGGATTGATGTAATTGACACCACCCATCCTACTCGTTTCAGTGGTCATAATCAACAATGAATCCTGCAAATTTGTACCTCCCTCAGTTAGATGTTTACATTAAATATAAAATATATATAAGGGGTCTAAATATAAATTAAGATGTCTAAATTTAAAATAAAGAAAAAAATTAAAGGGTCAAAATGTAAATTTTTACAACATATTTGATATTTTTCTTTTAACATTTGATGGAACGGATTGAACGGATTAATCCGATCCGATCCGATCCGGTCCTCCACTGATCGGATCGGATCGGATGTCAACAGCAACGGATTGGTGACGGATTCAAAATCCGTCAATCCGTATGTAACGGATTGGTGACGGATTTGGCCCAATCCGCACCAATCTGATCCGTGTACACCCCTACCCAATTGATGTCAAGTATTAAATAATCTTTTAGGCCAAATATTTAATGGACACTATTAAGGTAAGCCCACATGACCCGGACCCATAGTGAAATTTTTTTTGGTATAACCATAGTGTATTATTTAGCATATATATATATATATATATATATATATATATATATATATATATGGGGGGTCTTCATGTGCATCCATCCCTCACCATTTTTGGTGAGGGACACCCATTTTGGGTGTGTTTCAAGTACAAGAAAAGTACAAGAGGGGTACTTTGTACCTCCCTCTTGTACTTGAAACACCCCCAAAAGGGGTGTCCCTCACCAAAAATGGTGAGGGATGGATGCATATGAATATCCCCCTATAGGGTATATATATATATATATATATATATATATATATATATATGAATGAGGTCCATTCAAAACTCATTTTAGGAAGAGATTATAGTTGTGCAGTGTAGTCATCTACAGTAGCGAGGTTGGCTCTGAGGTAGTGGGTTAGCCAAGGTGGGTCGAGCCCCAGGTATGGTTTCTTGTGCCCTTGCTTGTGGCTGGCGCTGATGGGTCTCCGACCCATCAAGAGATTAAGCCGAAAAAACACAAGTTAAATGGGCATCAAAGCCACAGGCTGCACAACGGTAAGCCCATTGATTGACCCCTAGGCCGTTGCAGATGTCACAAGTGTAGGGTAACCCATTGTAAGGATTGGTGTAGGTGAGGACCAAAGAGTGCGTGTGGGCTCGATGGGTGGTGGTCCGAGGAAAGGAAGCACAAGGTGCGTGGAGGTCGAACTCACACGTTTGGCAGTGGAATGAGAAGCCAGTCCCCTGTCTGCCACACGCGTCGCAGAAGGAGCCTGTGGGATAGGTGGGTGTGGGGAGGAGGGCTAGAGGGTGGGGGTGTGAGGGGTGGTGGATTTGGTTTGGGATTTGGGTGCAGGAGTTGTGGAGGTAGAAGTTGCAAAGGGTGCACCTGTAGGCTACCCCGGTGCAAGGTGATTTGCAATCATTGCATTGGGTTTGGTCTTGGGGTTGCAAATTGCAGAGCTGCAAGGGATGGGTGTGGCTGAAATGTTGAAGGGCTGTCTCTTGTTCTCTCACTCTTCCCATTGCAAAGCTTGAGATGAGTATCTTTCCACATAAGATCGGTCCATCAATCAGTACATAAATCGGTCCATGTAGACTTATTGGATGAATAAGGTCCATTCAAAACTCATTTTATTTAGGAAGAGATCTAACAACGAAAATGAAACAAAAGCTGTATCTCCAAACCATAACAACCACTGAAAATTCTCAAAAACTACAAACGAGAGTGTTTTGATGTGAACACCAAACAGCCCACTAACTTGCAAGGCTGCTCCAATCGAACCCATTCAACATATCCATCAAACCATTAGGAAGCGAAAAGTTCCCTTGATCCACAGAGCCACCAAAGTTCATACCATCAGCTTGCTGTCCTAAGCCTCCACCTTGTACTCCATTTCCACCTCCGAAGTTGCTGTTATGGTTCAAAGACATGCCTACCCAAGCTCTGCAACACATCTGCCCAACTGTTGCTAGGACCATGAGGCGCCACAACAGGTGGGGCCCTTGAAAAAGAGTCCGACCATGAAAAGGGTAACTAGATTGCCTTGCAAGCGATCTCTGGTAATCCTCCATAGCATTCACCAACCTCTGCTGCCATAGGCCGACCTATATACTAATTACCTGGGGCGGTAGCCCCATGTCAATTTTAAAATTGCTATAGATTTGAATGGGCTTCAATGTGCCCCATATGTATGTAATAAACAATTGCCCCACATCAAAACCTTGTTATCACCCCACATCACAAAACCACGCCTCTCTTCTTTTTTGACATCTTCTTGCAAACAGTACTAGATCATTTTCATGCTTTGTCGCTAGTCCTCTCATGGTTAGTCTCTTTCTCTCACCAAATAACTCTAAATAAAGCAATTTGCCTCCCTCCTTAGATCTACTATAATTCTAATCACTTTATACCTAAATTTGAATCCTTAATCTTCAAATCATAATTTCAATCGCCAAATCCTAATTCACATCTTAAGCACTAAATCACCAAATAAGAGAATTGTCTATAGGTCCGAAGATGAGTAAATCACCATTGGGCACACTTTAATCTTCAACTCATACATAAATCAGATAATAGGGCTCATATGTTTAGATAACTTAAGTTACATTTAACTGGTAATTTTTCTTCTTTGCCATGAACGTACAACCAACTATAGGAAATTAGTTTTACAGTTAAAATAAGTACAAGCAACCAAATTTTTTTAGATCCAAATAGAATCAACCCTTTGGAAATCCAAATTGGATACTCGGGTGCTCACCCAAATCACTATTTCAGGATATTCAAATACGTATGATTAAAGGAAATGTTATGTTAAGCTGTTTTAATGATGATGAATTGGGTCGTAGGAAGACACTTCAATTAGGTATTGGAAAAATACTTGAATTGGGTTGAAGATCTGAGCATGGAAAAAAGTTTGTACCTAGTTAAATAAACTACAATTTCTCTTTTGGTACCATTAATATGAAAAAAGTCCAGCAAAGTGGAATAAAAATTCTGCCCCACCCAAATAAAAATCCTGGGTCCGTCACTCCGCTGCTGCTGCTCTTGTATTTGAGAGCAAATAGACACTAGTTGTGCAGTGTAGTCATCTGCAGTAGGTTGGCTCTGCACTAGTGGGTTAGCCAGGGTGGGTCGAGCCCCAGGTATGGTTCCTTGTGCCCTTGCTTGTGGCTGGCTCTGATGGGTCTCCGACCCATCAATAGATTGAGCCGAAAAAACACAAGTTAAATGGGCATCAAATCCACAGGCTGCACACGGTAAGCCCATTGATTGACCCCTAGGCCCTTGCAGATGTCACGAGTGTAGGGGAACCCATTGTAAGGATTGGTGTAGGTGAGGACCAAAGGGTGCGTGTGGGGTCGATGGGTGGTGGTGCGAGGAAAGGAAGCACAAGGTGCGTGGAGGTCGAACTCACACGTTTGGCAGTGGAATGAGAAGCCAGTCCCCTGTCTGCCACACGCGTCGCAGAAGAAGGAGCCTGTGGGATAGGTGGGTGTGGGGAGGAGGGCTAGAGGGTGGGGGTGTGAGGGATTTGGTTTGGGATTTGGGTGCAGGACTTGTGGAGGTAGTAGTTGCAAAGGGTGCACCTGTAGGCTAGCCCGGTGCAAGGTGATTTGCAATCATTGCATTGCGTTTGGTCTTGGGGTTGCAAATTGCCGAGCTGCAAGGGATGGGTGTGGCTGAAATGTTGAAGGGTTGTCTCTTGTTCTCTCACTCTTCCCATTGCAAAGCTTGAGATGAGTATCTATCGTATGAAGCAAGGGATCTTTTATATATTATATTGAAGAGAAGAAAGATAAAGAGTAATGAAGGTCTCGTATATGCTTGACTAGCCTGCGACGCAGAGAGGATGCACAGGCAGCGCAGGCTTGAGAAAATTCAGAGATAAAGAGTAATGAAGGTCTCGTATATGCTTGACTAGCCTGCGACGCAGAGAGGATGCACAGGCAGCGCAGGCTTGAGAAAATTCAGAGGCCTAAAGCGAAAATTTTAAATGAGGCTTTTACTATTTTGTAATATTATTATAAATATTTTATTTAAAATCTATTTTTTCTCGTTCTTTGTGATGCAAAATTACTAATTAAGTTTTTATATTCAAGTTTTGCCAACATATCCTTTTCAATTGATAGTATGGCTAATCCACTTAATCTTTCTTGTGACATTGTTGAACGTAGGTAGGATTTTATTAATTTTAATTTTGAAAAACTTCTTTCTGTGGAAGCAACAATTATAGATATTGTCAATAATATTCTATAAGCAATATATGCATTTGGAAAAGAATCTAGTCTTTTTATATAATTAAGAATCTAGTCTTTTTATATTTTTGTTAGTGAGCTATGATTAACATATATATCAAAACTATATTATAAAAAGAAGTATCACATAATAACAAAAAGAAAAATGGAAAAAATAATATATAAAATGCATACATTTTGGCTTCAATCAGAACAAAACCAATTCCTTTTGGAGTCTAAGTTGCAGTGATAGCAATTGTAGAAGTGCAACTAGGAAGGAGTGTAGGGAGAATAGAGTCTAGAGAAAAAAAAAAAAAAAAAAAAAAAAAAGAAACACCCTTGAATTGAAGAGATCCAATAAGAACACAGAGAAGATTGTCCTCTTTGGATTGCAAGCATATGCAGAAAAAAAAATCTATAAACAAGAAGAATTTTAGAACTCAAAAGGAATTTGTTACTTTTTGCAAGTTTTTTTTTTTTTAATCGCTACAACTTATGTTTTTGGAATGTGAAAAGGTATAAACCATGTGAATGAGTAGTTTGTTCCATTTTTTTGAAATGTGAACAGTTTTAATGACTACAACTTTTCTCATGTTTTTGGAATGTGAAAAGTTCAATTTTTTTTGGAATGTGAATGGTTTTAATGGAGTCTTATTTTTTGGGATTTATTGTGAGGCATTCTTTTTTGGGAGAAACAAACTAACTTCATTGTTTTTTATTTTTTTTTATTTTTTTTGGAAGTTGAGAAAATTTGGGGCCTAAATTTTTAGGGGCCTAAAGCAAGGGCTTTAATTGCCTTGTGCTCATGCCGGCCCTGTGCATAGGCGAAGTCAATCATGACGCGTAAGTGAAGTGGCTTTGTTTTACCAAATACTGGCATTTGTTTGAGCTCGGATTCTCAAATTATGAGGTTTGTGGAACTATTTTCTTTCCAAACCGATTTATAAACTGTTTTTCATGGAATTGTAGAAAATTGTAAGGTTTCGATTTTTTTAAAGTATTTGCATTAAATGATAGAAAAATAAAAAAATTTATGAGAAAAAATGTCCTACTTTTTGTGTCATTTTTTTTTTTTTTTTTGTATATATATGCCGTGGAAAATTGATTCGCACTGCATAAATTTTGTTCTTCCGCCCAAGAAAACAAATTTCGTGCCCACTCTCCTTGATAGGAATTTAGTTTTTGAGGAATAACAAAAGATTTAGTCATTTTTCATTCTTCTCAATGAAAAAAAAAAAAAAAAAAAACCAGTTGCAACAAATATGAATCTTATTGCAGTATAAAAAACCATTTTCACCATCCATCCTTGGGTTGTGTGAAAAAACTGGCTACCTTAGTACCTCGGGTCAAGTAAAGGGAGTGGAACTCCATTCTTAGCCCCATCTATTGAAAATCCAAAAATACTTAAAATAAACCCTTCCCTTTAAAGGATGATCCCGAATTTTACTGTAATAGTAGTCAATCCTAACCTAAGATAGAGAATTTGTTATACAACAGATTGTCTTAATCCCGTTATAATTAAATTTTTAGTAGGACCAACTTCTATAGTGAAATGTGGAAATATGCTATCAAATGGGTGACATTTATTTCGAACAATAAGTTGACCCGACGGTGAGCTTCCACTCTGGGGCAAGCGTGAGAGAAGCAATGATGGTTGAAGTCTTAATTGCGGGAGAAGGTGGTGATTTGTCCGGCCTGGCTGTTGGTCTGGGAAGTGCACCTGCAATTTCTCATCGACTCTATGGGATTTGACCCGGGTCAAAATTCGCACATTAGTCTAAATCTGTGGGCCCACCTTAAAATCAGGTACGGAAAGATTGGGGCCATGTTAAAGTCATTTACAGCTATTACTCTCCTGGAAATAAAATCTCGTGGCAACGCAAACGTGAATCCTGAAAAAGACATAATGTGGAAAGTCGTATAAAATATTGAGTTTGTACATCATCCTCCAATAATTGATTCTTGAATAAATGGTAGTTTATTGGTTGTGTAAGATCCAATGTAATACATAGACTCAAATAAAACTTTGAGTTTAGGTCCCTAATGACAGGCTCAATACCACCCAAGCTAAATACCTGAATTACATATAAATACTTACATTTATATATGTTACAAACTATGTGCATTGCTTTGAGTCCGCATTTTATAAACGGCTCAATCCTCGGCTAGTCCATTAAAAACTCTAACAACTCAAGATGGACCCTTTCTTCCATGAGATGTTTCCAAATTTTACTCTATTAGAAATTTGTCCCATAATGTAAAGATATTGTAAATTACATTATTAATTATGCATTTAGTTTTATACTGGTATCTGATTACTTGTATAGTGAATATAGGATATCCTATTTAGAGAGGACATGGGCGGGGCGCTACATGGATCCCAGTTGACGCCATTGAGATCTGGAAAATATTTAAAAAAAAAATCTATTTAATGAATTGAAGCGATGAGAAGCTTTTGACCCCACTCAATGCCTAGGTTAATAGGCCATTTGTCTACCAAAATAAATAAAAAAAAATAAAAAAAAACTAATGGGCCCAATTCTTATTTTTTAAAGAAAAGTCTCTTTTTTTAGACATTTTGTGGGTAAGTCTTCATTTACCCGAACTTGACTTCTAAATACGGTATTCTTCCCGTATTAGAATAAGAAAACTCTAATATGATCAAAAGTAAATGACAGATGTTGATAAGGGAAAAATAAATTTATTTGATTTGTGGAAGATAAGTTTTTAGTTGACTCCACTGATTTAAATTTTTGAAGCCGCCACTTAGAGAGGAAATATTTATTTTAAGCTGTTAGGATTTTAAATGAGGTAGACTATTAAGTATTAAGTGGGGGAGAAGATGGAGATGTGGAATCTTTGAATGGAGTGATAGAAGTCTATTGACCGACCTGGTAGTTGGTATGGGAATTGGGAAGTCCACTTGGTATTTCTGACTGACTTGGTTGTGATCTAAATGCCTTGTGTCACGGGTCCACAGTTTTGGCTTTTTATTTTTATATCATTATTTGCTAAACAGTCAACATTTTCTTTTGGCAAGAGGCTTTGCACAGAAGTCTAAAACCTATGGATAAAAGTGGGTACTCAGGTACTGTGACAAACCTTTCAACTGGGTGTAATGGGCCAGGAATTGGACCCATTTGGAAGTCATGAACAGGTGTTGTTAGTCCACTGCATGACCCAAAATCAATTTGAGTTCAGGTCAAGAGTCATGGGTTTGGTACCTGCCAAGGCTGATACCTGAATAAAATACAGGTAATTATATTTAGATATTTATAAAAAATAATTTTCTATAAATTTAAATGTTAAACATGTATCTAGTGTAATTATGAAACAAGGGGAGTTTAATTTAAGGATAACAATATAAATAATTAAGTGTGAATGCGTTTAACAGAATTCTATACAAAAATTCAAAGTTTGATTCAATTGCAAGTAGAGGCGTGGATTTGAAGATCTAGCCATTATAGGGCATGGGTGTGGATCTTAGGAAATGAAATGGACGATTAGTGGACTAGGGCTTAAAGGAATTCATGGTTAAATTAACTCAACAGCCATAATTAATAACCTTACCTACCCATCCACATGTGCCAAAGTGTCATTTTTAACAACAAAATTCATTAAAAAGGAAACCTTTATTTTCAATGCCCCAACTCTCTTGTACACAACAAACAAACTAAAATTCCCTTACAACATGCAATAATACATCATCCCAAACTCCTCCAAATATAACATGCATTTCACATTCTTCTAAACCTGTACACTTGAAGAAATTATTCATAGATCATTAAGATCTTATTCATTTCTCATCTACATCAACCTTCAGGGTCCCCAAACATAAGTTGCAAGTCGACCATACAGATACATTCGATTCATAGCCACATTAAGCCTTAATTTGGATCTCCACAACTCTTGTTGTTGCCTAGCGATCAAATTCTCCAATTGACGCGATCGCGGGCGCACCTCAGAGGTCCCACAATCCAAGTGGGTCCCGAAATCGCAATCTTCACAGTAGTAGGCCCAGTGACCGGGGTCCACAGTGGTGTTGCACCCATCACAGATAAAAACAAGACCCTGATCTTTAAGTTTAAGTGTAGCATCGAAGGTGAGATTAAGAGGATGAGCAAGGGCTTCATGGTCTATAGTGTGGGGCAAGGTGGCACATTGGATGTGGAGATCGAATTGACAAGCAGAACAGTGAAAGAAGAAGGCAGTTCCTTAATCACCACAGGCATAACATATGAAAGAGCCACTTTCATATGTGGGTGTAGCTACAAGGGTGAGAAGGTGTTGGGGGTGTGCTGGGTGTTGTTTTTGGCGTGGGAGTTGAAAGTCGGACTCATGGAGGAAGAAGTTGTTGGAAATATGGATAGTGCAACATAGGTGTTCGTCAAGTCGGAGCCAAAAGTAAAAGTGGGCCCTACTTATTATTTGAGATAGGACCATATGCAAATTATGTTCTACTCCATGAGTAGATTAAGAACATATATTAGGTTGCTAAAATTCATTGAGGAGTAAATGAGAAATTGACTTTAAATATCACTGCTTGAACATGGTAACACATAGTAACATTGTGAAAAACTTGGATCTCACGTTGTTTGAGAACAAAACTTGAAGCGATATATATATATATATATATATATATATATATATATATATATAGGGAAGTGCTCCTTTGAGAGACACTCTCACCAACTTAAATGCAAGGACCCCCAACTTAAATGTGAGGGCCCCCACCCATCTCTCACCAAATTGGTGAGAATGTCTCTCATAGGAGCACTTCCCATATATATATATATATATATATATATATGGGGAATAGTGAGGGCACTTTCTTTTTTTGCACATGAAGATAAGGAAGTGTACATCACCCTATATACTTAAAAATTCACTTTTGTACTTGAAAATTTTCATTTATGGAAGTATCCCTCACCCTATGGTAATGGATAGATGCACATGAATATTCTCCTATATATATTTATAATTATCTTGGTAGTAAAGGTTGGCCCTACTCATAGCAATGAAGTTAGTTGCTTTCTTTGTCTTGCTGTGGTTGGGATGGATGGAAGGGATGAGGGTGTCTTTAAGTGCTCCATAGCAATGAAGGTAAAGGTTGACCCTAAGGGGAAAGAATCTAAGATGGGTGCATAGCAATGAAGTTGGTTGCTTTCTTTGTCTTGCTGTGGTTGGGATGGATGTAGGGGATGAGGGTGACTTAAGTGCTCCATAGCAATGAAGGTAAAGGTTGGCCCTAAGGGGAAAGAATCTGAGATCGGTGCATAGCAATGAAGTTGGTTGTTTTCTTTGTCTTGCTGTGGTTGGGATGGATGTAATGGATGTGATGTGTGATTTTGTTGCATGTGATGTGTGATTTTGTTGCATCTACAACACAGTTTCGACACAATAAACACAGATAAGAAGTAGTGCAACTTGAGCAAATTTTTCTTGGCAATTTGAGCAAGTTGGGATAAAAAAGTGGTAACTGATGGTGATGAGTCTACCTGGCCGGATATATATGTTCGTTGTATGTTTAATATTTTGTAAAGCGATTGGACCCTGGGAGATCTTTGACTAATCTTAATCGATTTGGGTGTTTGTTGAGCATGCCATGAGAACTTTGACTTTCGGACTTAATTAAGAGACGCATTCTCATTTGACTTGACCCCCACGAGAAGCCACGTGATTCTCTCTTCTTTATAATATAGAGTATTTCAGAGGTTACGTTTGTGCGCACAGTTTTCTCAAGGAAAATGCATGGAAAGCGAAAAATATTTTCAACTACAGTAAATTTTATATTTGGTGCAACTGCTTTTCGTTGAAGAAAAAAGCGGAAATCAGGGAACCAAGATGTGCATGTGCAACGAGAGGATTTCGCTCTTAAAAATTTCATGGAAAATGCATGGAAAGCGAAAAATATTTTCAACTACAGTAAATTTTATATTTGGTGCAACTGCTTTTCCTTAAAGAAAAAAGCGGAAATCGGGGAACCAAGATGTGTATGTGTAACGAGAGGATTTCGCTCTTAAAATTTTCATTTCTATGCGAGAGAAAATTCCGCTCTTAAAATTTCCCTATTAGGCCAAGCAGCTGACAGATGAAAGGAGAGACATTTTTGAACAATTCATTTGGGCTGTTGAACGAATCGGGCTCATTTGAGAGCTCTCGAACCAAACTGGATTAGTACTGGTGTAAGCTTGAACTGGGTTTTTAATTTTTAAGTTTTACTTTTATGTTCTAGCTCAAGCAATGCTCCACCTTAGCCAAACTCAGCTCATCATGACCCCGTTTAGGTAACTAGAATTGATGTGTTGCGTTTGATCTTTACTTTGTCTCACTACAACAAATTGCATATTTGCCGAATTGCAGATAGGGACTTCACCTTGGAAAGTAGTTTTTTCCATGAGAATTGAGTCGAAGATGTTGGTCAGATGGGTCAATCTCCACCCACCATTTTGCGCGCGTGGAATCTGAAACTGCGATTAACAATAAAAAGATAACATACAAAAAGGAAGAAATCATAAAAAGGGATTTATATGGTTCATCAGTATATCTATGTCTAAGGATAAAGAGGAAGCCTTTCTCTTTCCACTAGTTATAGTATTAGTGTCTAAAGGTTTACAAATTACATCATACATATAACTTTCTCGTTTTAAACCTTAAAAAAGCCCAATACAATTACTAAAACCCTGGAGCCAAAGACTTGGTGTTTTGTTAACACAATGGACCAACCCAATTAATTAAGATGGAATAAAAACATCAACCCATTATACCAAAACCCGCATCCTATTTTTAGTAACTCAAACAGTGACAACATTGAAGAAAACATTAGAGACACTCATTTCTTAAAATTTATATGGTCAAAATAAAGCTAATGTGGATATCAATTAGATGGGGTAAAACTTTACCCACTCCTCTCTATAATACCCCCTCATTCACCACTTCACACTTCCACCATTGGACCCCTAAGTGGACCTCTAAGGAAACAAGCTAGAGAACTCTATGATGCTATTTAACAAGTTTATTTTATATTTTTGCCTTTTTGACTTAAAATCGATTTAATTTGATGTTTGAGGCTTCAGATTGCTTGACAAAGTTTTCGTGGACGTGTGTTTCAAGTAGCTTTAAGGCATTTTGTCTTTTAGTAACTAAAAGATAAACCTTTTTAAATGGAAATGAATATCTAAATCAATTAAGACACTTTTCGTCTTTTTTAAAAAAAATTTACTCATGTAACTAATTTTTAATACAAGAAGTTTGCTTTTACTACCTTTTATTTTATGATCAATTCTCATGTTCTACTTTTTCAGTATGGTAAGCTTGCTTTTTGTAATTAAAGCAGATATGCCAAATACCCTATTTGTGAAAAGGTCTAATTGAAGTAGTTTAATTCAAACAGATTTATTTGAATGAATCATCTTTCAAATATATAAGACTTGCCAAACATACCCAATATGTAATATAGATGTGACCCGGCCTCTTCTATGTTGGAAGCATGCATGGTCTTCCTCCTGCCATTTAAATATACCAGTGGAGCTTGCCTCTTTAAACCAAACTAAGCACAAAACCAAATCTCGCCGCATTAGAGTCCAACCCTCAAATTAATCACGCAAACATGAAAAGAAGAGAAAGAGAAAAGTAGAGGCAGAAAAATATTAGGAGCATGGTTAATCATCCAACATATATCAAACATTTCTTATATAAGAGGAAAATACATCAAACATACTATACAAAGATTTATGTGTATTATTCACCTATAATCGTCTTGAATAACAATCTGCCAATGGGACCCCTTTCAGTTAGACTGAAATTCAGCCAAGTCCCAACAAAAGTGGGGACTTTGATGATGTGAAATCCTATCATCAGATCATGACAGTCAAGTACTAGTAGTAATTGAACACAGGATCGTGGACCCAGTATTAATACAACGGCTGCAAGATGCACACAGGATCCGTATCCCCTCTACAAGTAGCTACTATGTTGAGTACAATGCACATGCTACAGCCTGGAGCCCTCGTACTTTCCATGGCCGCACATTAGGTATCGTTTGGGAATGAGGTAAAATGAGGGGAATGAAAAAAAAAAAAGGAGAAAATTGAGGGAATGTTGAAACTGAGGGTGTTTGGAAAGGGGGGAGGGGAATTTGGGGATAAAATTAGTGTGGGGTTCACTCCAAAAATCTTCCTTCAAAACCGGAGAAAAATATGAGACAAAGAGGGGATTTTTTAGAAAATTACTGAACTGCCCTTTTGTCAAATTGAAGTTTTTGCAAAAATAAGGGGAAAATAGTAATTGTCTCTCTACCTCACAAACATACAAAATTATACTTTTTCACTTTTCTTTCCCTACTTTTTCACTATCAAAACAAGATGAGGTAAAATTAATTTTCCCTCTCCTCCCCTCACCTTCATTTTCCATCCCCATCAAATTTTCTCTCCCCTCCCCTCCCCGTCCCAAACATAGTATTAGTCTCCTAATTTCACACACTTGTGCCGTGCCGACTGTGTCACCGGTGGTCTCTTACTTTAATTGCTAAACTTGTGAGATTAGAGGGGCCAAAAGCTTAGAAAAAGTCAAACAAAAACGAAGGCTTATTGGTATTGCAGCTGGCGGTCTCACCCAATGTTCCCAGATAGATTGCCAGAACTTCAATGCATTGATGGTTCACAAGTCAAAACCCTTCTTAAAACTCTGGGATGGCAATTCAATTCAATGATCCCACCTTCTAGATTGTTTCTGACATGTCATGTCCAGAACGTGAGACCTCATCAAAATCAAATGTAGATCATCATCACATGTAAAGGTGGACTTTGCACTGCAAATGCTTTAAAGTTCAGCTTCAGGTTTTTGGATTGGTCAAGGGCTCAAAGCTATAGCATATTTGGAAGGCATGGCCATGGCAGATCCAATCCAAATGGTGGATGGGGTTCGCCAACTTAGCATTTGTGGCACAACATTGTTATTTGAGAAGACGCTGGTGGATGTATGCTACCGCACCAAGTACATGAGATATGGCTATCCCTCCACCAAGTACATGAGCTCACCATTCACAAACACCAAGAAGTGCCCAATTTATGATTCATCTAAGGGACCCCTATAGTCATTTATATTGGATTTGACATCAATTCAAATGGATTGAAATGTTGGATCGACTGTGATTTTGTACGATGAAAACTCGTATGCTGATTGAGATATATGATCCAAGCCTCCGTCACCATACACATACACAGGTAGGTGGCAGGGAGAATTTTTTTTTATACCATATATGCTCAGTGGAGGGCCCAATACATACATAGGATTAACATAAGAAGTATTCTTCTAAATCAGAAAATTCTTCTGTTATAATTAATTAAACGGTATTGAGCTGACAGTTGCTAATAAACGAGTCGGCCACTTCCTACCAGCTCACACACCCATCCGTCAATAAACCACCCGACCATGTACGCTACTCTTTAATAAGAGAAAACGCGTTCTCATGTCAAAGCTCTCCCTCTCATTGACTTTGCAATCTATAATTAAGCCACAAGGTGGTACCCCTCTTTTCATGCATTCTTCTTTCTCCTCTTCTTTGGACTCTTTCTCCTCTTCTTTGGACTAGAGAGCATTCTTCTTTCTCTTCTTTGGACGAGAGAGAGAGAGAGAGAGAGAGAGAGAGATACATGGGGAAAATGAACTACGACCCAGTAATGCAGCATTTCAGCCATGAACACCTGCTAGAGCTCTCAAACACCCAACAAACCATGACCACAGCCTCATGCTTTGGATGCAAGCTCAAAATCTCTGGGTGGTTCTACACATGCAAACCATGCGACTACTGCCTTCACATGACATGCTCTCAGATGCCTCAGCTCATCAATCACCCATCCGATTCAAACCACCCTCTCTTCCTCATCCCAGCCCCAGCCTATCCAGAAGGCTTCTTCTACTGCGACGCTTGCGGTCGCCGCGGCGAGGGCTTCTCCTACCACTGCCAAGTATGTGAGCTCGACGTCCACACCATCTGCGCTTCCATGCCACTTTCCATTACCCACCAAGCCCACCAACATACTCTCCAGCTCGTCTTCTCCCCTCCATATCAAGGCAATGGCTTCTCCTGTGACATTTGTGGAAAGTTGGGGTCGAACCACTGGCTCTATAGGTGCAGCACATGTGAGTTCGATACGCATTTGGGTTGTGCCACGAGTAAGCCAAAGCCTCAAGTGGGGGGCCTACAACAGCATCAGATGGTTCCAGTAATGGGTCCTCAAGTCCATGGTCTTGGAGCTGGGTCAGGAAGTTGGACTCTGCAGAGTCATACACCAAATGATACTGTGAATAGTTCGAGTGTGGGTGTTTCACAGGCGATTGGGCCTGGTGGGAGGAATGATGGTTTGATGAATCAAGCTGCTCACGCATTTGTTGATAGTGCCGGTCAGAATCTGGTGCAGAGTATTATTGGTGGAGGTGATGGTGGTGGAAATGGAGATGGAGGTTCTTCTTCTCCTTCTTCTAATTCTAATTCTAATGGTGTTTTAGATGTGGGGTCATCTGTTTTGAATGCTGTGTTTGGGGGGTCGAACTCTTCGGATAACTAGTTTGTAAGAGACTATGAATAGATTGGAGTCTGGTTAATTTGTGTTGTTCTTTGAGAAGTGAAAGGATTCCCAATTCTCTTGTCTATGTGTCGAGTTGCAGCTTTATTTTAGTTGGTTTTGCCTTTGTTCAGATTTCAGACTTCTTGCTGTAGCTGCTGCTTCTACTAACGCAATTCGCATCAATACAAATTGAATTCAGGGCTCTTGAATTGAATACGTTCATACGTTGACTTAAGGGGAAGGACTTAACTATAAAAAGATTACTATTTCTACAGCTGGAGAGCATATGCTTTTCGTTGGGGCCACAAGAAAACTGATTCTGCATAATTTTTCCTTTTCGTGGAAAAAGGCAAAAAAAAAACATTCTAGTGCCCCTCTTAGGAAAATCTTTTTCCAAGGTATTGTTACAAATTGAAATCATTTTTCCGCTTTTCCTCACGGACAAATAGCCACCGAACATGGATTTACTATTGTGTGGGAAAGTATTTTTTTTTTTTTTTTTTTTTTTTAATCTTTTTTAACTTTCCATATTTTTTGTGCCAAAAAATGTGTACATAAGAATGCCCAATGTAAGAGCCCTACAAAACACATGAATATTCAGGGTGAAAAAAGAATCATCTCAATGGGGGGCATCATTATGCATGGCAATTATGAAAATCCATTGCATGAAAAGTTCTGGATAGGTCTTCCCCCTTTATATGTAAACTTTCAACTCCCCACATATCATACGTTTATTTTTGTTTGCATTGAATCACAGTGAAATAGGTTCAAAAAGTATATGAGGTAATCAGCGTTCCTATTTTATGGGTTTGGATGTCAAGAGTGATGTAATTGTTTTTATTTTTAGCCTTGTTTAAATGCCAGAAAGGAGGGTGGAGTGAAATAATTGATGCCACAAGGGTTCCTCACCACCTTACTTTTTCCTTGCATTTAATCTGGCAATGGCTTGGGTAGGAATAGCCTTTTGTTATGTAATACATTTACTCTCCACCCCCTCCTTTCTTTCTCTCCACCCCCTTTGCTTCTCCCATAATGCAAACAACTTTTTGTATGTCTAATTCAATTAAAATAACCAAATTTGCCATGCGGTAAAAATTGTTTAGGCAAACATGTCAATAAGTAAAAGGGGTTGCTCCTTGTCACTGGGCTGCCGAAGGATAGATCTCTGGGCACGCCGCTCTTCCAACTTTATAGCCTTCTGTTCTCACTTTGTGGGCTCTCCTGGGTCCCAGTGGTTTAAGCTGGGGCACCCAAGAAAAAAAATAGAAGTTGAATGGGGAAGCTGAAAAAAAAAAGAAGTTATGTAATTAATTTAGACATTGATGACCCACTTAGAAATTGGGTAATTGACATTAGGCGAGGGTTTGTTTCCAACGTATGTGCTTAAATCCCTCCCCAAAATTACCCGGTGCATGTGGGTCGTGTTATATACCACAGGCGAACTCTAGTATGTATAAATTTGTCATATGGTAAAAATCATACGAGCAAACTTGTTATTAATAAAAAGGCATTTGGTGACTGTTTTAAAGATTGGTGACTAATTGAAAAGGTAAAGCGTTTGTTACTTTGTTAAAACATACAAAAGATATGATTCAGCAAGGGCTCACATGAATATTCCCAAACAATCTAAAGCTCTCAAAATCAAAAGGTGGACTTGCCAAATGGCACCTTTCGTTTTTTACGCTAGACTACACAAGATTGTGTGGGGTCAATTTCATTCCCATTTGTTTCCATGTTCGATTCACCCACCATGCTAAAATGAGGAGTCCTAATGACTATTCCCTAGCCCACCAGATTCAAGAGGGTTTTGGGCACAGGTATCAATTCAGAATAGAATATTGCTAACTATCCTTTTAAAGGTGACAAAATTGAGCAGTACTCAGCTTTAATTTTTAGTCCACATTTTAATTTTGACGATCTATTTAATTGCTTTAATTCTTGGCTACACTCCATATGGTCGGGCTCTAGAAAGGAGAAGGGAGGAGAATTACAGAGCTCGAAGGAGCTGTGCCTCAATGGTATCGCCAAAAAAAAGGCACTCGAAAAAGGTTTCTTTCATTGGCATGAACATATGTTACACTCTAACGTGGTTATCTTGAGCCGTGCCTCAATGGTATCGCCAAAGGAGAATAATGACCCTTGAATCTGTCCAGTGGGGGGTCTCATAGGACCCACATCTTACACTCTAACGTGGTTATTAAGGGTCATCCTTCCAGCTAAATCCTAACATGGTAGAACCCACTCATCATCAAGGACAAAAGGATGACAACTATTATGGTCCATGGGCCTCAACATCACAAACTATAGCGATGCTAAATGCTTGATACTTGATAGCAGCCCAACATAGCCAAGAATAAGGTTGATGGTAAGTGGCAACTGCTGCAACATGAATTTATGATGGCCATTTCAATTCAATCATCAGACTACTTTAATCTGACCGATATTTGGATTGGTCAATATCTAGCACTTAGCAGTGATCATGATTCATGGTGCACAAGATTTCACCTTAATACGTTATGGGCCAAAACAAAAGAAGGTTAGATACAGAGATTCACGTGCCCATCGCAAGCTGAAAGCTTAAGACCTCAGAAAGCATAGAAATGTAATGATGTATAGATGAAGGCAACACAATAATTATTTCAACACTATCACTGAATATAGCGCTCAAGAGTCGAATCTCATAATGCTCAAAGATGGGTAAAAACATTAAAAAAACCAGACAATTACATCAAAAACCCAAACCATCAGAAGAAAGAAGCTAGGAAGAATTCCTCAAATATTCACAGCGCTCTTGATCTCCTGCACAATAAATCAGGAAAATGTAAGAACCTTCGAAAGCCAAAGTGTGATAAATTTGAAAGGAAAAGGAAAACCAAACAGCACTTTTTTCCACCTAGTTCTCCAGTACCACACCATCTGGTATTTCCAGTTTTTCCCCTGGTTTTGCAGTGATAGTGACCTTTCTCTAGAGGAAATACATCATATACAACGGTTAGTGGAACTCAATTCATACAAAGAGTTAGTATTCATTAAAATGCAACGGTTAGTGGAACTCAATTCATACAAAGAGTTAGTGTTCATTAAAATGCTGTGAAGGGCGCACAAGGCCACAAGCACATGCCAATGTAAGAGTCGATGCAAACAAGTACAGCATGTGAAGTTTCATTCCCAAATTTTAAATAATGAAAGACATTTCCCAAATTTTAAATAATGAAGGACATGAAACAAAATACACTCCCGCTAAAATAGGACCCTCTTTTATTGTCTGGCTCAACAACTACTGGTTCAAAGGTCATCACAGAGTGTTAAGTAGTTGTTTGTGCAGTTTCCTATTATTAGTTGGTTTTGGGATTACTAGCTAGCATTTTTGTCATGGTATCAGAGCCAGAGGTCTTAAGTTCTAAACAACACGGGACAAAAAATGCCCCATGCTGCATTTTTTGTTTGTGCGGGTGCAAGTGCGCAGGGCAAGAAGGCCCCCGGATCCGGGTGGTGTCCAGGATTACTAGCTAGCAACTCCGTCACAGAGTCTTCGCAGATTTGTTCTACTCCATCTTCCAGTGTTGGTCAATGGGTTGGATTTCTTGGTGAGATCACTCATGGACCACAAGGGGTAAAAGTCTCACTTTGAATTTCTTTTGCAACATCAAAACTGCTCATTAAAATTTACAATCCTTCCATTTTCATTTATACTTTCCTCAGTAACCGAGAGCTAATTCCCATTTTAAACTAACAAAGAGTAAAAGATCAAAACAAACAGCCTTTATATGGTTCAAAGAGACTATATGGTGGGTGGCATTTATCAGCATTGTGTATAAGGTTTCCACGGAAGAGATTCAAGAGAGATTCGGTTTCATAATGTGATGCTCAGAGGACTGTCTCTCTCTCTCGGACATGGTCATTTGGGGCCCACACGCCAACATGAACTTACAAAAAAAAAGATCAAAATCAGACTTGCAAAGACGGCAAAATGGAAGAAGAATCACCAATCAATAACGTTCCAGCCAGAAAGAATAGGGGTTTTTCATGAAGTGGCAGGGCAGTAGGATAGAATGGCACAAAGAATGCATGATTCATAGGAAAAATGATAAAGCAAGGATATGATCTTCAATAAACCATATGCATACATTTTATATACTTTCAAGATAATTTCTATGCACTAGGTGTATAGTTTTCTAGTGTCCATGTTTTGTTTGGATAAATATTTACAAACAAATAAAATGTTGCATGTGTCTATATCTGTAAACAGAGACACATGAATCTTCATGTGCATGTAATATGTATGCATGCATTGATCGAGCATCCACTTGTTGCATGTGGGAGTAAGTTCCAACATATGGGAAGGTTGGCTGTTAGTTCATTATTTGAATATACATTACCATGTATGCACAGAATAACAAAAGATGGTTCATCATCATCACCACTTAAACTTTAAAAAAGAAAAAAAAATGAAGTTTAAAAAATAAAATGTGTAGTTGTTTATGTTAATATTCCCATGTCTGTCTGTCTCCAGAAATCTCATCATATATTTGATGGTCATTAAGTTGATCTAGGGTGTCAACTGCCCAATAAAAACAATGCTACAAGTGTCATCAAATTCAATACCTTGAGTTCCTATGAAAAAAAAAAAAAAAAAGAATTTAATACCTTGAGCTTTATCCCAGCACCAAACCATACATCACCAGAGACCTTCAAGCTATCAAGCTCAATGATGCTAGGGATGGACTTGAAGCGACTGAGGAAGTTGCCAACCTATAAAAGGGGAAAGCAAACAATCAAGAACAAATAAACCGTTGATCAAACATAACCTTGTCATTTCGATGAATTTACCTTTTTAAATTCAGGTCCCAACTCAATAGTGGGGTTTTCTGGATTAGTTCTAGCTTTGTTTCGAATTACAAAGCCATCAACCAGGGTATAAAGATCAGACTGCAAAAACAAAGGGACTGGCAATGCTTAAGAACAATCCACATCAAAGACCACAAGTTATTTTTTTTTTTTTTGGAAAGGTACAAGGTAAGTTTAGGCAAGGTCATGAGCTAACCTGGACAAGGAGTAAATCAGATGTTGCTTTTACAGGAAGAAACCTTGATCGGGGAACATTAACACCAATAGCATGATCAAAGAACTGTTTCACAGAAATATGGCACTGAGAATGTAAGAAAAAGCTATTGAGCAATAAACAGAATATGCAACTACAGTGATCGACTTGATCAATACCCGTATTGCTGCTCCAGCAGCTGTTTCCAGCTGAAGAACTTTAACACCTTCAACTTCCTGTTGACAACGTAGACATCAAAACTTTTGCTAATATGTAATACATCAGGATTTTTCATTAGAGAATCAGCAAATGCCAACAGAGATACACAGAGCATTCAATTCCCATGGCATACCCATGTTGGATATGAATCAGACATGACCAATTTTTTTGCATTGAAGTTCAAAGTTACAAAGCCACAACTTAAAACATAAACAAAAATATAGACATTTTTCACTGTGGGAAGTACAAATATTAAAATTTGCAGACATTTGTGGAGCAAGATCATTCGGACAGCTAGATATGTGCCCATACCAGATCAAATAACCAAATAATTAGATAGACAAGAAAAGAAAGTTACCTTAGGGTTTGGAATGATCTCCATCTTAAGGGCATCAGTCTCCACTAGTCGCTTAATGGCATTCAAATTCACCCACCTGTACAAATAGGAATAACATTACATCATCGTTGTACGTGCAGTTCTTAGGATAATATCAAATTCACAGTTTGATGTCACATACAAGTTGTTGGTATTGAAAATCTTGAATTTCTCTATTGACTTAAATTCGTTGACCTAGATGAGACACAAGTAATCAACATATATCAGTCAGAGAATACACCCACTTTTCAAAATTCACGAAAACTATGCCTTCCATGAGTGCAGCATAGAAAGCATCATTATATGCATGGAGAAAGAAGATGAGAATAAGAATACAGTATCATAGCTTACATGTTCATCAGGAACCTGTGCAATTTCCAGGAGCTGCATTCCATAATGGAACAGTGTCAGTTAATAAACACAGGACAGTTAGGACACCAAAAACTAATTTATTAAAAAAAAACTTAAAATATAGCAGATAAAATGAAATTCATTTGATCAAGTTCAAAAAAAGAGCAACAACATCTGATCTAGGCAGCAGATCGACAAAGTCTATATCAGTCTATATCAGGTAGAATTATGCCAATGGTTTGTAATATAATCATGTATTTAAATGTTAAACCCTGAAAAGTGTTGACATATTACTCAACGCTTAAAATATAATCAAGTTTTATCTAAATACAAACATTTGAGAGGTAATAGTGACATTCCACAATCCCATTATCCCACAGCCAATTTTGTTCAACTACAGCAAATCCTCGGGGAATTTGAGTGCAATAGGGTGCACTTGTGTGACGAGTGGATTCCGTGATAGAGAGGAAAGAAATTCTGATTTTCCATGCAGCCCACTGTTCCATTGTTTAGTGCGACCCATTTTCCACGAGGAAAAAGGAAAAAAAGATCCGATTTTCCTCGATAGAGAGGATTTCAATTTCCGATGGGAGAGGTAGGAATGCAAGATTTCTCTTTCCTGTGGAAATAGAAATCCGTGAAGAGGAAAATCCTCTTGTTGCGCAAACAACTCCATGGAGTAGTGTGTACTGAAATCCTTTTAAAAAAAAATTTCATGGGGATTGAAAGTCCAACTGTGAGAGCGGGTGATCGACCCCAGGTCGCCCCCTGTATAAGCAGTATGCCTATGACACCGAGCTGTCAGTGGATTGACTTTTGACTTCATTTTTATACAAAGACAAATCACAAATGCATTTCAAGAGCCATGCCATACTCCTAACCACAATTTCCTGACCCGGTGGATCAACCAGACTTGGCCAATTACTAGGTCATGTTGATCCGGAAATCCAACTGGTCAACCAGGCAGGTCAGTAAATTAATTTGTAAATAAGTATACATTATAATAATTAAGAAAATGTTGAACTAAAAAAGTATTTACCCTAAAAATCTATATGAATTGGCCAAACCAGGATGAGTCAAGCTGACATGCGAATTGACAGAAGGGTCGATTGGGTTTCAACCAAACTAGTCCAAAGTGGGTTCAACTTAACGCAGTCACCCATTGCGTGACCAGGTCGAGTTGACTTGGATGAGTTCCTAGTCAACCCAGAGGGTCAACCAGGTAGGTCTACAAATAAAATCTTAAACAAGTATATACATTCATAATAAATAAACTATTGAAAATATGTGAAAGAACCAAATAAGTATTTTCCTGAAAAAATCTATTTGAGTATATTTTCACTTATCACCACTACAAATTTAAGGCTTATATAAGGATTTCAATTGTTTTTAGATGTACAAAAGAAAATGCTATCATGTCAACCAACTTGGGTTTGGGCAAAATCAAACCAGGATGAGTTAAAGGATTAAAAAATCGGCCAATACTGATTCATATCGATACCGAGCCGATATCTTGATGAGATATCGGTCTCGGTAAAATATCCCCAAAATCTCGCAAAATATCGGCCGATATTTAATTCATCTCGGGGGAACCGATATCTCGGCCGATATTTTCAAAATATCGGCCGAGATGTGATAAAAAGGGTAAAAGCCCTAATTTTTGCAACTTTTTCCCCATCTTCATCTTCTTCTCCTCTCTTCTCATCTCCTTACTACCCATAGCAGCAGCCCTACTCCCTCTTGCATATTTTCAAATCCCACATTTATTTTTTGAAGAAAATATTATCTAAGGAAAGAGAAAATCAACCTTAAGCATTTTATTATGTGTCTTTTTAAAAAAAAATTTAGATGAAGCATAGAAATCATTGGGTTTGTCATTTGTGTTGTGTTCTTCATTTAGAAGTTAGATCTACATACTTTCATGCTAGATCTACTCATACACATGATTTTGAACTTTTTTTTCCCATTTTTTTTATTTTAGGATTTTTTAATATTTGAATTATTATATATCATTTTTTGGGGATTTCATCATAACTATGTTCTTTTAATGATTCATGATCATTGTATGGTGTATTAATGATTGATCTACATACTTTTATGCTAGATCTATATATTTAGGATTTTGAAAATGATTTGTTAAATTTTTTTTTCCTAAAAATAATTGTTGTTACTTGTTAGAATATTTGTGATACCAAAGGCTTATTAATAGTGTGTAGATGATAGATCTACATCTACTCATAGTCATAAATATGATTTGATGATTGAGTTAGTATTAAATGATGATTGATATGTTATCTTTATTTTCTTAAATTTTACACTAATAAATTGATCATGAGCATCGATAACGATTGCATTATATGAAATACTAAAGAAGACATAGAACTGCGACACAGACATGACTCATCACTTAAGGTGACCGAGATTTTGATTTATTGTTGTTACTAATGGAAAAAAATATTGTTTTCCACCATTTTCTAATATTCTGGATTTTTTTGGATTTTTTGCGAATTTTTTTGGATTAAAAAAAAAATTCAGACCGCGACGGACCAATATCCGTGACCGATACCGATATCATATCGGTTTTTCGGTCCGGCCGATACCGCGACCGAGACCGAGATTTTAAACCATGGACTTAAATCAATACATGAAAAAACAACAATGGTGATGAAACTAGTTAAAACCAAGTTCAACTTGACCCAAGTCAGGTATTGGGTAATTCGATTGAGTCGGCTTGGCTGAGCTCCTAGTCAACCGATAAGGACGGAAAATTAAGGGAACCCTTGTGAACTGAATTTTATCAAAATAAAAAGGGTAAAGGCATAAAACTGAACTGAAAATCACAATTCTCAGCCAACTTTATTTCACCTAAAGCAAATTTGCATGAATTTTTTACACAGGAATAGTGTGTACTGAAATCCTTCAAACTTTGTGTTCCCTCTAGAAAATTCAAATGCATATCAAGTTTCCATGATTACTAGTGTTTGACTCCATCGATTGTGACCATCATCTGGATAGGTTTATGTTGTCCAAGAATTGGAAGACTGAAGAGCAACAAAAGGTAGTGGCACGGTTAATCGCTCCTAGTCATATGTCCAACAACAAGCCAATTATCTTGGATGACTCACTTGCCAATTAGGGGGCCAGAAATTTCACATTTTGAAAATATATAGTTCGCGGCTCAAGCTTTACTGATATGGTTAAGAACTGCTGAGACAGTATTCAATTTTCAGGATGGCTAGGGCTTCACTGTTTGCAAAAAAACTGCAATTGCTAATAGGTAAACTCAAGATTTGAACTGGGAGATTATCATCAAGTTAAATGACAGAATGAACTCAAATATCCTCAAAAATCGGCCAGTTAGAAAGCATTAAAGAGTAAAGGGATTTGTTAGAAGCTGAGAGAGAGGGAAGATTGTGAGAAGAGAATTTTGTGACCTGATTAGGAACTAAGAGGTCGTGTAGCATCAAAGATCAAGAGCTCTATGGACTATTGCTCAAAGGTAAAAAAATACAAAAATTTTCATTAGAGTTTCCAATGGGAGGTTCAATTCTGTTAAGACCAAAGTATAGAAGGCAGCAGATATTTGGAAGATCCACAGACACATTCGACGTACATAGTTCAAACTTCAAAGAAACCATGCAGTGCACAGAACAGTACGAGAAAAGCACAACAACAGAAGTTAA
The DNA here is from genome assembly GCA_028538565.1 of Umbellularia californica. Lineage (NCBI taxonomy): Eukaryota > Viridiplantae > Streptophyta > Magnoliopsida > Laurales > Lauraceae > Umbellularia > Umbellularia californica. Next base: position 71,484,165 of record JAPQWN010000007.1, on the reverse strand, counting down.
AAAATCCATACCTGAACCCTCCCTTCATATGAAATAAGGGTACCACCTTTCACATCAGCCAAAGTTTTTGGGGTTACCTGCACAAAATATCAGGGTTGGGACAGGAGTTGAGGGTGGAACAGTATAACATTACTGACAGGTTGGGTCATATTTGGCTACCTCCATACAGTATTCATTCTGGTTTTGTATCAAGTGACTGAGGATTTCTATTCCATTTGTCAAGGAGCACCCGCCCATATGAAAATCATTAGAACTTAACGCAAACGAGAGTATATTAGGAAAAAAATGAATGAACACAGAAAAAATATTAGACACCTATAAGTCAATTATTATGCCTGTAAAGACATAAACAAGGATACTTAAGTCTACTGTTGCACCCAAATTGTCTGAGTTTGCAATAAAAACATACTCCTTGCCCTGAACAAAGAAAACATACAGAACTGGTTATACTTTTATAATCAAAATAAATGCATGTCAACATTGGAAGATAAAACATGCAGGATCAACATCTATTCCATGTGCTAACCTGTGATAGTAAAGCATCAAGTTTGCCACTGTTCATCAAGGACGGGAATACATCACCATGGCCAGGAGGATACCTTCACATTTGGACAGGTGTGAGAAGAAGTACAGAAGAAAACTACATTTAGTTTGTTATTCTCAACTCTACTTCGTATGACTACAAAAAGTAATGAAAGCAAGTACACTCATGTTCTGCACTGGTTTAGAAGACTGTATATCCCATTCACAGGAGACAGTAGTGTATTAGAAAATTAGAGATCATATAATAGTTTTTTTTTTTTTTGCCCAAATATTACTATGTAATGCAGTCGCCAAATGACATATGTAGTTTGCATCACTATGATCAGAAGTAACAACAGTACCCTTGAAGGAATAGATTAAACACATTATTGCTATGATCAGATTAAAAACTATTAACACTGAAGATTTTGAATAGATGTTCCTTCTTTGTTTGTCTTTTCAAAGGTAAGTTTTCCTTATGTAAAAATATAATATGTATATATTATATATTGTATATATACTATTGGCAGTTATTCCTTAAGAGATTAAAACCCTTGATTAAAGATTTATTTGTAAAGGTAATATGGAAAAGTAATCAACGAAACTGATACATCCTTTCATTTTGATACCTAAAACCTCTTAAAGTTTGTCCTTTCCAACTTTGTACTTTGTGTTTCTTGACAGAAGTATCAACAATGGGGGGATGTATGGCTATACACATGAAAAGAACAGGGTGCATGTATCATTCATTCATCAACCGACCACAAAAGTCTACGTAAATTTCAAAACCATTGTGTGGATGCTTAAAGTTGATTCAGTAATAAACTGTAGACAACTCCATTTCGAAAATCAAAATAAAATAAAATAAAAAATAAACTGTAGACAACTTTTAACATGGGTTATCGTTTAAACCTTTGTCCTACAACTACCTAGGATACTCCTACCACTGTAACACAGGAAATCTGAGTCAGACTTGTGAAACCAATTGATACAGCTGCTAAGCAAAAGTACAAGATAAAAATATATACACTGGAGACTAATATTTTCTGTATTTTTCAGATGAGTGATAATTGGAAACAGATTTTAAACATCCTAAAACGAACTGAAATATGAGAAAGACACCGTCCCAATCCTCATTTAGAAAAAAGAGCATTTGACTTTACCTACTGCATATCAAAACTGTGAAATCTCCGTACAAAACCTACAATCATTACAAATTCTATTTTCCAAAGCTGCATTTTCATGGAAACAGCTCGGGTCTTTCAAATTCCTAAAATAATTAATAAAGGAGATAATTCACAGTAACAGCCAAATAAGAAAGACAACTAAAAACAATACAGTACTGTGACTACATGGAATAATATATGTTTGAAGTCCAGATGTCACAAGAACAGAGCATAGACATGCTTGCGAAGAAAGTTCTGCTAAAGAAAGAGATGATTGCAATAAGTAGGGCCAGACATTGAAAATAAACATATTGAAGAATCTTATCCCACATGGAAAAATCCAACAAGAAAAGTGAGAATTTGAGAGATGAAATTTACAAAAGTAAGTACAGATACTTATGAATTCATCTACCACTTCTTTTGGACAATATTTGTCAATATTATGTTCATTCTCATTCTCAGACAAGTGTTATACAACTGAAACTGGTAGCGCAGAGAAAACATTCTGGTTATGAGAAGTTTAGAAGACAACAGAAAAGAATGATCGTTAAGAAGTTTGTCAAATTAAACTCACCACCAAAGTTGTACCCCATCTATATGGGGAAATTAAAGCTTACTAGCAGATATTAAAATTATAGAATGACAGTACTTTTTGCATTTAGGTAACAAATTATAACTTCCATTAGAAATGGTTACTTCTAAGTGAATGTAGTTATGTACTCCATGTGTAAAGCATATGCACAATAAAGGCACATAAATGTTATACCCTCAATATCAAGGTTTTACAAATCAGAATCAGGGTGACTCAGCCTCTATTGATTCAAGTTGACTCAGAGTGGCAAAGGGACTCACCTGAGTCACACCCTAGGCCCAATAACATTTTAAAAAATGTGAAAAAATAGTAAAAAAAAAAATAATTTAACAAATAAAAAAATTATTTCAATCAATATAGATTTTAAGATTTATTGTGTTTCATTTATAAATAATAAACAGAAGTTGTTATAGGTGCCCACATTTAAGTTGTTTTAGGCAGATTTTTAAAACCATGCTCCATATTGATTCTGTGTACATTTTAAAAAAAAGAAGCCCATAGTAAGGTCGTCTTCAAGAAAGGGAAAATAAGGATGCTATACCCAACAACTTAATGTAATGATAGCTTTACAAAGGCAGGTAAAAGTTGAGAATAGCATACCAGCCATCCTTCCCTGTCTGGCCTTTGCAAGGGAATGGCAGAAAATCTTCAACAACCAAACGAGGATATTGGCTCTGAAGAAAGCACATCAATTTACAAATGGAATTAGAAGTAATGGATAATAAAAACCTCAAGACTAAAGTTTAATCAAGCATAATATGGACTGATAGCAAACCTGATTGAAAGTGTGAATCTCAATGTTTGAGTCGGAATATTTCTCCACAATCTTCACAAGGCAAGTTCAATAAGTTAGAGCCTAAATCTCATTCAGTCCCACCTAAGAAACTCCAGAAAGGTGCAGAAAAGAAACTGCAAAGAACATTCACCTTCAGTGTATCATCATGAGTATTGAATGAATTCATAAGAAGCAGAGGTACATTGCATCCGTACCTGGCATTGAGACTCTGTGCATAACAATTGAAAATGCAAAGTTAAAAGAAGCCAAAACAAATGCAATAATGCATCTGACAATAACCAATACTTAGTTGACCTCTATTTGGATAACAATTAAGTCCAGAAATGTCAGGCCATTGCGAACTTCAATGACGGACCTGCAAGAACATACAGATTAAAAACTTTGGTGGTGGGGCATGGATTGAGGAAGGGGAGTGGTGGAAGAAGTAATGATTAGAAAGAACCAATAGTATCTAATCCTACATGAGAGAATTGCAAGCATGTAAATCAGTATCATGTTTAAAAACTTGAAATTTACCACTACTGCTTCACAATAATGGCCAACTAATTGTTGGCCTCACTTCTCACCAAGGTAGGCCATAGGATCAAACACCTTACAAATTGCAATTCGCATAGATACCACTCAGATTGGAGTGATATATCAGTCATACACTGATCTTGCATTTTATCTAGGGTGACAAGGATATCACTTCAAATCAAACTGTGCATACAATCTGATCCAAGTGACATTCAAACCAGACACGATCACAGGGGATGGCTTTGCTCCCACTGTCTACCTTGACTAGAAGTAGGCCTCAAACTGAGGATCTATTTACATTAGGATGATCTCGCTGTTTACCGGATCATTCCTCTGTTTATTCTTGTATCTGAATAAAATCTTACTTGGGACCAGTACAACCCATTGTCGTCCCCAAACCTCCATTGAGCTTCAACACTACAAGCTTGTCAAGAAGTTTCTTAGTCACCGCCGGATCTGCAAATTTTTGACCAGTTAGTATTAACATTTCTCAATCCCCCAATCATGTCCAAACTAAAGAAGATTAATTCGCATTCATCCTAATCGAAAGGGGAAAAAAATGAAATCGGATTTATCACCTTCAGAAACTGGTTCCATGCGGTCGTACGGTACGACAACTTCATCCGTGGGAGTTTTAATCTTGCTCCACTCAATCTGCTCAGCTTCTCCACTTCAAAATCCAATCAAATCAAAACAGAGACGTTGAACATGAATCAATCAACAAAACAAAACAAACTGAAATCATCAGATGAAAATCGACAGATCTAGACAAGTCGATTGGTTTCCTCTTACCTGAGGTATCGAGATACGAGATTTATGAATCCAGATTTCTCATTTTCACTGCGATACAAATCAGAAATGAAGCTTAGATCTGATATCTCAAAGCTCAAAAGACAAAACAGTAAAAACTAAAAGGATCCAAATTCCTAGACGCTAAAAGCAGCTTCCACCAAATTATGAAATCGGATTCTTCATTTCACTGCGGAAAAAAATCAGAAATGAAGCTCAGATCTGATAACTCAGAGCTCAAAACACGAAACAGTGAAAATTAAAACGATCATAAACGCTAAAATGAGCTTCGACCAAATTCTGAAACAGGATTTCTCATTTCACTATGAAAAATCAGAAAAAAAGCTCAGATCTGAATCTCGAAGCTCAAAACACGAAACAGTGAAAATCAAAAGGATCCTTAACGCTAGAAGGAGCTTTGATCGAAGCAACGAAAAAAAACGAAAGAAGAGCAATGAATCGAAGGAATCGATTGCAAAAAAACCTGATCTGATTGAGGCCTGCAACAGCAGATCGAAGATTCGAGAGCTTTTCTGTCTCGGAACTTACAGCCACGGCAGCCATGCAAGAAGATGAGATTTCGCTCAAGACGAACGGAGAAAAAAAGGTGGAATGGAAAGCTCGGAGTGGAGTACGGCTGTCTAGGCTCTTCTAACTATATATAGGAAACGGAGGCTTGACGTTTTCCGTTATTGTGGGCGGACTGCCAGCTTAAACGAGGGGCTAATACGAAGTATCAATGGGTTTGAAAATGGAAGGATGCGTAACCTCTCCGTTACGTGGGTAACGGAATATACGAGTGGCGCCATTGTTACGCGAGGTGTCGTGGCACGTGTCGACGTGGAAAGGTTCTGGGCAAAAAGAAATAAAGAAAGCCTCGGACCTTCCGTTAGGAGATGGCGTGGGGCCCATTAGCTCCGTCGATGAGATTCGAAGCGTAGGGACGTTAAAAGGAGGAGAATTTACTTTTGGGAAAACTACAGAAAAGTTCCCTTAGAATGTCATTGGTAGGATGACACCCACTAGGAATTTAGAGAGTTTTCTTTGGTCGTCTTTTAGGTGGTTTTTTTTTTTTTTGGTCGTCATATAGTGATAGGGTTGATATCGATCATTCTATGCAAGTTGTTCCTGATTTATAAAACTTAAATAAAAAATGGGGTTTTCTCTGTTTGTTGTCGGTGCTGTTTTAGAGTGGTGGATGTGGCTAGGAGAGGCAGGGAGAGGGATGATGCAAATGAATGGAGGGCGGCGAGTATGGGTCATCTTTGTCGGAGGAGGGAGGATCGCCATAGAGGGAGGGAGGAAGAGGAGGGAGAAGAAGGGAGGGGAAACGAAGCCGAAGTTGTAGGAGGAGGAAAGGATGAGGGCCAAGGCCTAGAGGTGTTGGGGGAGGGAAGAGATGAGTGACAGGGACCTGTAGATCCAAGGGGAGTGAGAAGAGGCGAGGGCGGATGATACTTAGGTGATCCTGCAGATTCAACGTTAATGTCTTTTTATTTTATTATTATTATTTTTTTTTTGCGATATAGTCGATATCAACCATTTTGTTGTGTTCAACAAATGAGACAGTTACATGTTGAAAAAAACTCAATTGACATAATGGTCGATATCGACTATATTTATTTGTCAGTATCGACAACTTTTGTCAGTAAATTGAATTTAAAGTTATAAGCCAATAGCCACTTGCTATATATAAAAATAGTCAATATCGACTATTTATAATGGTCGGTATCGACAACTTCCGTCAGTGGAGTGAATTTAAAATTGTAAGGCAGATACATTAAAATGGTCAATATCAACTGTTTTTAATGATGGGTGGAAATATAAAGTTGTGCATTTGAACTACCAAAACGATGACCTTTGAGCAACTGAATACAATATCTAAATTTACATAAAACACATTTATATTATCATTCACAATCCAAAATTCATTACAGTTGTCCAATACTTACAAAAGTAGCAAAACACCCAAAAATATACTGCACTGTTCAAGCCTACATGGAGCCCATTTACATAAAAAAGTACCATAAAAACTGACTATACTGTTCAAGCATACATGGTGCCCATTTACACCACCAACCACCCCAAAAATTAACTTCACTGTTCAAGCCTACAAGGAACCCATTTACATCATGAGCATTTCAAAAAAATACTGCACTATTTAAGCCTACATGGAGCCCATTTACGTCACCAACCACCCCAACAAATGACCACACTGATCAAGCATACATGGCGCCCGTTTACATCACTAACCACCCCAAAAAAATAATTGTATTGTTCAAGCCAACAAAGAGCCCAAAATACAAAAACCCACCTAGAAAAACCCTCCCGTCTCTAAACTCCTATGCAGTGATCGCCTTACTTTTGGCGTGTTACGGAATTTTCTTGTAGCTTTTACATTTATTTATATAGGTCCTGAGGCTGACCGAGTATGTCTTTTTGTTTTGGAAGCACCAAGTGCGTTTTATTGTCATAAATGCTTCCAAGCAAAAAGTGAAGAACGACAATATGATAAGAGCCATGCTACTTGTCCCGACGTCAGTCCCCGATGTCGGGACCGATCACATGGGAAGAGGCAATTTTTTTTTTACCTATTTTATCCTCTTTCATGTAAATCGGTCCCGACATCGGGACTGATGTCGGGACAAGAAGACTTTTTCATATGATAATGTCATGAGAAATTGAGAACGACATTGAAAATGAGATTATTTATTTATTTATTAATTTTGGTAAGTGAGGGTTCCCAACCCTTTGGGCCGAACTATTCCCTCCTGACCTAGAAAAAAATTGGGTAAAACCCCTATGCCCCCTAGGTGGTAGCACAAGTGAGCTCAACCTTTAGTTATTGAAGAAGGGGGAACCGGGGGTCGATACCAAGACCTTTAGCTCCAAAAGATAAAGTAACCGTGGTTCTGACCACTCGGCCAACCCTTTGGGATTGAAAAATGAGATTATATGGTTAATGATTTGACGGGATGAAATCAATAGTAAATAATATTTGGAAATCATCAAAAAAAAAAAAAAATCTATCACTTAAACTCCGGATGCATACAGTGGTCCTACGTCAACTGAACTACCCCTTAGAGTTTGGAAATCATCACTTAAACTCTTAATTAATAGTGCATTCAATAAAATTGAGAAATTATCAGCAAAGTGTGTGGTACGCAATATTATGATTTTGTTTTTATTTTATGTTAGAAATATCTGCTGTAGTAGAGCAATATTATAAGCACTTTTCTCTTTCTTTACTCTTCCATTGTTTAAAAGTTTTAGAGCTTTATGAAAAAAATATGCATTTTATGATAGGAGCCCCTCAGCTGATGAGGTGGGCAACGACACTCCAAAACACATGATTGGGCCCCACATTATGGTCCATACGAATGAACCATAAAAATTGGGACAACCCCCCTTCTCCTGTCCATAGTTATGGGTATCGGGATTTGGCAACCATCCAAATGCAATGAACCATTGGATCAATTAGGGACTCATTTTGGATAAGAATAACTTATGGGTCATGTATCTAGTGGGGCCAATGATGATCCCAGCCTCTCTCACCATGCACAGGGTGGGGGTAGGGGTGATGGAGATCTCTCACGGAAACATCCTCAATATGCCCAAAGTACAGAGTGGGAATGGGAGCGCCGAAATGCTAAATTTTAAAATAATTATATATCTAGATTGCCTCCGGAGCGCTTATGCAATATAGTGCTTGTGAGTTTATAAACAATTAATTAATGGGTACAAAAATATCTTATCCATATATTCAAGTATCAGAAATAGAAAAGAAGAAAAAAACCTTTACAACTTGATCACATAAAATAGAAAATAATTAATAGGATAAAAGATTTTTCTCCATTCAAAAGATAAATATTAAGCCTACAGAAAATGGAAATGGACAAAAAATCAAAATTCTGCACGATTTGCTACATATTCGGTAGAACCGCACTCCGAGGATGGTCGAACCATACTCCAAAGACGGATCCACTCCAAAAGCGTCAATCCGCGTTTTCGGAGCAGGATCTAAGAGGGCTGAGAGGAAGTTCCTGGCACCAAGGTTTGTAGTTATGTGGAAGTCTAGTTAAGTGTGCCCGGTGCTCATAATCATAGCTCGAGGGGCATGCTCCTCTACAGACAATAGTTGGGGGAAGTTTTAAATTCATCAGTGAGGCCCACCCCAAAGCCATAAACTTTCAAAATCATATTGACATTTTTTCCGTTGGCATCGTTCCATTGGGCAACAATCAAATCAATGACTAAAATATAAAATAAGTTTTTTTAAAGATGGTGATCAATCGATTATGTGGTCATTTATATTATCAAGTATAAGATTAACATATAAGATAAGCATAAACAAAAAATTTAAGTAAGAAAGGTGAACAGGGTTCTTACGTACTGTCCCCCTTTTTTTTAAGCCACCTGGCTCACCTGAGATTACGTTAATCCCTTTCACACATGCTGCCCTGAAGCTCATATTTGACACTCAACCAACCAGGCACCAGCAGTCAATTATCACTGGATTGAAATCTTAAAAGAAGAAGAAGAAAAAAAAAGCACCTCCTAAAAAGGAGTATGTTGGGCCAATTCCTGAACAGACCTAACCCATTGCATCATCCCTACACCCCACCAACAGAGCTGCAGGATCACTCCAAAAGCCAACACTGAATCTCTTCCATCCCAGTAGTTGATTGGAAGCCAGTTTCCAGTTGTGAGAAACAGCATCAATCTACCAAATGGTCTGCCTTGACAAAAGATAGGCCCTGCAGAAGCCAGTGTTTACTACTCAATCCCTGGTGAGGGCTCCGTGGCCTGTATCATTTCTGTTGGGGAATAATGATTCCTAGTAACTACTATCACCCCGCCCATTGATTGGGGAATAATGATTCCTAGTAACTACTATCACCCTGTCCTCAGTCCTTACATAATTTAGCCGTAAAAATTCAACCATGTCAACATAACAATCAGGGGTACCTGCTTACATTGGGGCCCAAACCATTGCACCAAATGGAGAAACTGCATATAACAATTCTATTACCACAGAGATCAAAATAGATAAATATTAGGATCCATAACGCATGTTTTAAATAAATTAATCCCCTTTCCAGCATCACTCACAGACATCACTCCAAAAGCAGCAAAAATACATTGTCCCCCAGATAGGAGGATGTATGTGTACATGTGTTTATTCCCCCAAATAGGAGGATGTATGTGTACATGTTTTTGTGGTTGTATAACTAGCCTAGGTCTTCCACCTATCAAACTCCGCTGAACTCAACATGAATGAACTTGCATTTCGATGCCCACCACCTCCATATTTCTGAAGAAATTGAGAAAAAAGGCCAAACAATGAAATTTATTAGTGCAACCAATGCATTTTTAATGTGAGGAACTCTTACTAAAAAAACAACCTAACCAAACCTGTGATATGGGTGTCGTGTCTTCATTTTCCACACTCCTGAGGCTTATTTTCAACAACTCATCATTTTTTAGCTCAGGAACTCTGTAAACAACAGCTCCAATGCCTCTGTAGATAATCCATATGAGAAAAGTGAGATTTGCTTGACAAGAGACTGTACATGGGACAATTATACAGTGCTTGCAATGCGGTGTAAATGTACAATATGGTAATCCGATTAAATATATTGAACATGCAAATTGAGACGTCTTTTCTGGAAGATTGATGGGATATTTACTTTTATTTTATAATAAAAAAAAGAACAATTTCTAAGATAGTGCTTGTCATCTTTGCAGAGAGGCATGCCAATCTTCACTGTAGTAGTCCAATTTTATTGATGGATGTTTACTTTCCTACCAAAAATCCCAGATTACATTTTTACCCACGACAAAACTACCAATAATTGAATTCTAGGTTGACCCAATTTTTTTTTTCATTTAGGGCCTGCTAGTTTCATGTAATTAAGTGCATAGGAACTGTAAAACTTCTATTTCTAAAAATGGTTAAAATATATATATAAAAAAAGGAAAGGTGAATATCCAAAAACGACCATCACATTATCTCCCCTCAAATAAAAAATGAATTAAGGGAGATAGAAATACCCAATCCTAAGAAAGTGAGGGTTGCATCTACATCTCCATCCTATATCCTTCATCCTTCGCCTCTTTAATACTCGTCGTTGAAGCCCATTTAACCATGAATTCCATCCAGTATCGTGTACTGTACCAAGCTTTCCAAACCAGTGTTTTCCTCGACATCATGTAACCATAATAACAAGTTGCAGGATGATGAAATATTAAAAGATCAATGGACAGAGGAAATTGATACTTAGAATAGGAGGTGCTTCAAAAAGAAAAAGATTCTGCATACTAAAAGAAAGCAAGGGAGTCGGTATTGGGGTAGGATGCAAGTAGAAGAAATAGTAAGATCTAACTGAGATGGGGACATCGCAAGATGAACTGTTAAATATAAGATTGAACCAGCATAAACAAGAGCTTTTGACCTCAATTTAGCATTACGGCTCTTGTTAGCCAGCTGTTTTCCGAGTTCACTCCTCAGTTCCGAAATAGAATCAGCATCAACAGCCTGCAATTATCAGAGGAGTCATGAACAACTCTTATTCCTAAATTAAATGACATCAAAGTTCCAGCACACAGACAACTGTGAAATTGAATGGTATGTATAAACGCAAATTTGATTTTTTGGGGTTGTTGGGTGGAATTAATTACGAACCATTCCCCAAGCAGCAAGTGGAGATTTTCTAGCTGTAAATCATAATGTGTTGTAGGCAGAAAAGACATAGTATTTTGCACTAATGGTATTGGTCTACATACAAGGGCTATTTCTAATCTTCTATGCACATGCCTAAACCATCTCAGATGACATTGCTTTAACATTTCTTCCTATACACATTCCAATAGGCCTTGATGTCAAAGTATGTGACCAATTTAAGTTAAAAGTTTCAACTCAAGTGTTACATACACTTTGCAATAGGCCTTGATATCAAAGAGATGGTGCTCATACAAGCTGAAAGTGACATACAGAGATGCATATCAGGCAAAAAGAATTATCAGCTTACTAGTCAAAAACAAAAATCACCATCAAGCCCCAAATTTATGCCAAGGTTGTATTTCCATTATTAAATGAGTACCTTTTACTGAAAGAACTAATACAGAGAACTGCAAGCGTAGTAAGATTAGAAGATAACATAGAACATACCAAGCAATATCCAAATGATCCGCCACCAAGTGATATTTTATAAGACTGCTCAAGAACATCATCTATTAATTTTTGCTTGTATGATAAGGTCGCCCGGCCTTTACTAATGACAAGCTCAGGATCCAATGTCACTAACTGCTTGAAAGCAAAGGGTTCTTAGAAATATATAATGGAGAAGTAAACTTAAATCACATGACAACAAGAACAACAACAATGGTGTGATGATGATAAGCAGGTTGGAACATAAAGGGTAAAAATTCACCACAAACTTAACAATCATCAGCAAGGAATAAAAAATGAAAATGGGCAGTTTATTGCAAAATATGCAATAGCAAAAACATAACAAAGATATAAAATGGATATATAATACTAGCTTACATGAAAACAATGAAAGGCAAACAAGACAGTGTTTCGCCACAAAGTTCTTGCACAAAACACATTCCAATGACATAGCCAGGATAATCAATAAATGATGAAGACTGGCCTGAGAAGTCCAGACACTGAATCCAAAAGAAATCTTGTTTCAACCTATTATCAACAATGAGTTGCAAAATTTCTGCAACCCCACTGTGTGTATCTGCCACAAACCACTTCCCCAATTTTTCATTGCCTTTAGGTAGGAGTTAGGACTCCATGCATAATGTCCACATCTTGTAGTTGGATTGATTTGTCAATGTAACACCGAGTCCTAGTTCTTTGGCTCAAATGCTAAGGGTGGCAACAGGTAGCCATTTACTTGGACCCACCCATGAAAACACTATTATCCTATGAAACAGTTTCAGGATTAAAGACTAATTTCTTTAAAAATAAGCTGATTAGGGTATGGGTAGAGTATCACATCATATTGCCAACATTTTATGTTGAAATGCAGGCTCCTTTCCAATATTGTTCTGGGGTTGCCTATGTATGGTAGTGCGCCTAAATCCAAATGGTGGCATGTATTGGAAAGAGTTGAAGAAAGGTTTTTGTCATGGAAAGCAAGCCAATCTCCTGATTTATTTCTTGTCATTTTACACATCAATTGTGAACTAAATTAAAAGAGGATGCAAGTCCAAGAATTATGGTGGCTGAGTCCGAGACCACTAAAACAGAGAAACGAAGCTCTTCTGAAGAAATGGTTATAAAGGATTGGAGAGGAATTAAAAAACCAGTGAAAAAAGGTTCTAGTGGTTAAATATGGTGTATCTCAAGACAGGTGAATCTTCCAAGATCCTAATTAAGAGAGCCATAATTTTGATGAAGGGTATCTTCTTGTAAATTGCAAAGTAAAATGAAAGGAAAGTAAACATGGAGGTCCACTTTTCTAGCAATTGTGCTTTGGCTCCATTTTTTCTTTTTAGCTGCTTTAGCTTGCCAGTAGTCTCTCTTGTACTGCACTGTTTTGATAGATAAAAGTTGATATATATATATATATATATATATATTTAAAAAGCACTGCCATATCTCTCTCATAATAATGATATAGGACCAACAGATAAAGTACTACACACCACATAACTCAAGTAATGTTTGAAATGATAATTTGAACTATTGCAAATATATGACGTGCAGAACTCATATTACCAAAAAAAGAAAAAAACTTGCATAATCTTTGATACAACTCATTACCTGCTCAAACAAGGTTGGATTCAAGTTAACACTGTATTCAATATTTAAATCTTTCAACCCACTGCTGAAAGCTTTACTGTCAGGAACAGCCCATCTCCAAAGATCCCCATCTTCGATGTATTTGAAAAGCTGATGGACCCTGGCAAATTCACTTTCACGAACCAATTGGCACCCAATTCCAACATCATTTCCTCTTGATCCCATATAATGATTATCTACATCCATTCCTTTTCCAAAAATCTTCTCTGTGAAATAATCAAAAGCTATTGTTGCCCCACTCCTCTCCATATCTATAATGCTGGTCACATTCTTGCCAATTGTAGCATCTCCACACAACATCTCAAGTGTAGTCTTGTGATGATCCAATACTACAACACTGATAAAACAAACACAATTCTTTTGAATAAAATTTAAAAAGTCACTAAATTCGACTACTGAAATACATAGAAAGATAGAATCTTTTTTTTAAAAGACCATCAAAGTTTGATTTTTGAAATTCTTAAAAGGGGAAGGGAATACAAATTAAAAGCCATTATACTTCGTTCGTTGGAACAATTAAAAGGGAAATTTTTTTAAAACCATTAAAAATTCGATCGTTTGAATGCCTAAAAGGGGAAGAAGATCCTTAAAAAAAATATAAATAATTAAAATTCAACAGTTTTTTATAATAAAAATTAAATTTTAACAGTTACATGATAATTAAGAACAGAGCAATGGCCATATCAGTCTTCTTTATAGGTTCTTCGTCCTTTACAGTTGAAATGCTTTAAAGGGGGAAGAACAAGCTAAAAACCCAATAAATTTCAATTGTTGGAATGCTTAAATGGGGAAGAAGAAACTACAAAGCAATCAATCTCGATTCTTGGAATGCCTAAAAGGAGCAGAGAAGATCAAACAAAAAAACCAATTAAATTACAATACATTGGAATGGTGCCAAAGGGGAATGAATACCTCCTAACTTTAGAAGAGATTTCCCCAACAAAACCAGAAGGGCCTGCAAAATCTAAGAGGTAGACTTCATCTACATCCTCCAAAGGTAGATTCTCTGCCCTGAAAAAAAAAAGAAAGAAAGAAAAAAAACGGATTGTCACCCAAAATCAAAGTGCAATCAACGAAAAGCTGTGGAGAAAGGGAAGAACCTGATGGGATCGTAGACGGTGTTGGGGAAGAAGATGGCGGGAAGAGAAGTGGCGGAGAAGTAGAGGTGGGCTGCAAGGGCTGCAAATGCCCCATCTGGACATGGGTAGTGATAAAGGACTGCTGCTCTTCTTCTCACTCCTTTCATGGCTTTGGTTTTTTTAGGGTTTTACACTCAATATCAGCATACCTATCACCTTCCACTAAAACCCTAGCTGCTCGCACTAGATGATCTATCTCCAGTCGTCTCAGCGAAGAGAGATATGCCTCGTGCACGCTGCAAGTTCCGCGGTAAATTCGAGTCCAGACCGGCCAAATTCGAAGTTGAAAGGAAGTGGAAATCCACGGTGAGACCCACCTGTTTGAAATTTTAGCCGGCGCAAATAAACACCCTTCAAATATAAGAGGTGTTTTCAAGTTGTAGGTTAATCCAAGTTTCTTCCACCATTGGATTGAGTATTTGATGAATTTTTTTTTTTTTTTATTTTACTCTTGGAGGGTTTTCAACTTTTTGGACTGGACTAATCCCTCTGGGGTCAAAGGGAAGCCAGATAAATTCCCCTGTGGCCCAGTATTATAGTGTAGTTTTGAACCTACAGCCTCTGAGTGCAAACCGTAATCCTACACCAACTGAGCTACCCCTTAGATTTATTCGATAAAAATCATGATAATGCAGAATTTGATGATACCTTTTGTACCTAGAGGCGTTAATTTTGAAGTGCTTGGATTTGTTTGAGTTCCTATGGACAAGTTTCTATTATGTATGGACCCTTTGATACACATTAGTGGTTTCCTGTGTTTGAGACTTTGAGTTCCTATGGACATGTTTTTATTATGTATGGACCTTTTGATATACATTATTCTGTCGTTCACTAATAGCTTGAGTTTTGGCGTTTCTTGTTAGCTTGAGTTTTGGTGTTTCTTATTATTAACATTATCTTTGTTAAATTACTTATGAATCTAGGTTCATAATTGGAGGGATGTAATTCATTTTGAAATGTTCCACCTATCCCAGGCAATAATAATGCTTATATAATAATTTTTTTGGAGCTGCTCAAGATGAACACTCACCATGTGATATATTTGAGTTTTACTTCAATAAGAGTTAGTCTCACCTAAACTCAATTATATGATGTAAAATAATATTAGTGCATATGATTTTATAATTAATGATGCATAAGATTATGTTAATCTTGGTATTTATTATATGATCAAATTTGTGCAAGAGCCAACTCTCATTGGAGTAAAATTTGACAACATCCCATTGATCGTAAGTAATTAGGGGTGTACATGGATCGGATTGGTGCGGACTATGCCAAACCCATCACCAATACGTGGCCATTAAAAACCGATCCACTCCGATTCGTGGAGGACCAGATCGGATTAATTTAATCCGTTCAATCCATTGAATCTAGTGTTAAAGAAAGAGATCAAATATGGTGTAAAGGGTTTTAGCATACAAGCTACCAATCCACAAAAAAAGAAAAAAATTACAAATATATATATTTTTAACCTGAAAGCTACCTAATTGATCAATACAAAGTGCTATTTTTATCTACATTACAACCAAAAGAGATCTGAGGTTTCATTTATTATACTTATATATAAAAGTGAATTACATTTTGACCACTGAAGTTTTTTCTTTTTTTTTTTTATATTTAAACATCTTAACTTATATCTAAACCCCTTAAGTTTTTTTTTTATTTATATTCAACGCCAATGGATCAAATTGGATGGAATCCGCGGATTGAGGATTAAATCCGTCACCAATCAATTGCTAACGGATTACAAGATTTTCAATCCGTCACTAATTCGTTTACCTTTGGTTCAGTTAAAAATCCGCAGATCGGATCGATTGCATGGATCGGCGATTTTTAGTGCACCCCTAGTAAGTATGTTATTTTGAATAGCACAGATTTTAAGGCGAGTTCTGGAATGGGTCTACCAAGTATGGAATTCTATGAGTAGGGCCTCTTTGTTTGGAAGAGGGATAGAGTTAAGTGTGGAGAAAGTAATTCATCAATGCTTCTCAATTGCCTTTTCTTCTAAGTTATTTGTTCTACTGTTTGTTTTGGTTAAATATAAAAAAAAAAAAAAATGTTTCAGTCGATAAAAAGGCAAAAAGAAAGAAAAATGAAAATATCCCCTTCTTAACTTCTGCATTTAAACCTGCTAGCCGTTAGGATGGTCCATACGGCTACGTATGGTCTTGGCCCAGGCCTGACCTGACTGCAACCTACTTTGGCTAGTTGTGGGCTCTATCTTTAGGCCCATGGGTTGTACTTGATTCTAATTGTCTAATCCAATTCTCAAGTGATACAACTGTGGAGCCTATATATGCTTAACAACCTAATCCAGCTTCAGATATTTAACAATGTGTTTATTTACATTATAATACATAGGAATTGAATACATATAATTCATACCATAAGTAGTTAAAAATGAATATCAAATGTGAGTTTTAAAAATGAGCCTCTTTTACCAAAAAAAAAAAAAGAGGCTCTAATAACCTTTCTTTTTTACGGAAACATAATAAAAAGATGGTAAATAATCACCTAAAAGGAAAGAACATTTGATGCTCATTTATGAAAATTAACCTTTGATCTTCATTTTTAACTAGTGATGGCATAAATTCTATGCATTTAATTCATACATGTTTTCATGCTAACAAACAAACCCAAAGAATATAAATGTGTTTTGTTAATAGTGTGGGCTGAGCCTTAGTTTTAGACCCTTGTGTTGAATTTCAAGACAAGATATTAGGCCTAGAAAATAAATGAGACGGGCTTGGTTAACTTTTGGCCCATCCATGAACACCCTATAGATGGCCACAAAAAAAAATGATTTATCCCGTGGGCCCCACTTTTTGTAACCAAAACCCGCTCTATCCAATTAGTCCACATGATATCTATCCAATTATTTTTTTTTTATTTGCTAGCGGAGGGTTCCCAATCATTTGGGCTGGACTAATACCTCCGAGCCCAGAGGTCCCACTATAACTAAAGTAAAATTTGTATAGATTTAAAACACAAAATGAGTCCATGTGATTGCAATACAAAATGAGAATGGAAAGAACCTTTCTCTGCCACTTTTGTAAGCCAATTATCATCCCCTGCAAGCCCTTAGGTATCGATCCAATCACAACCATCAATATCTTGAGTGGAATCTCAATATGTGAGCAACGGTTTTCATAGCATTTTACTTATCACAGTGACTTTATTATCTCAATAAAAGCTGAAAAGTTCAATTTTAATGGCTTTTGGCTTTTATTGTTTTCTGCAACAAAGCTATATATATTTTTACAGTGAGATTTGTTTTTGCCTTTTGTGTGAGATTGGTTTTCTACTTTCTCCAAGAGTCAAAAGTTGCTTTCTAAAAATCTGTAGATAATGCTTTCACTTTAAAAATGAAAATAGCAAAAATGCTAACATGGGTGAAAAATATTGTTATTATCTCTCTGAAGTCAACTTTTCTGTAAGAGTTGACTGTCTTTTTTATTAACCATTTAATTTTGAAAAAAAAAAATACTATTACATAGAAGAAGCATCCCATGGGAGGGAGTCTAGCTTATCTCAAGCTCTCACTTGTGAGAAAGTTTGAATGAGACAAGCCCAACTCCATAGCTAGCTCACAAAATTTTACACCACTCAAAATGAACATCCTTCTTTTGTATTTGATACCGTCATATTTCATTCTAATAAAAGTTGGTCCCACTGTAAAATTAAATATATATAAAAACCCATACATAAAATATCGAAAAAGTTCATTTGTCCAAGCATATGCTTGCACTTTTATACATTGTAGTAACCAACTACTATCCGAATAAACCCAAGGGGTAGCTCAGTTGGCCTAAGACTACGGTTTGCACTCGGAGGTTATAGTGTGGTAGTGCAGTTTACTTAACTTCCCTTTGGGCCAGGAGGGATCAATCCAGCCCAAAGGATTGGGAACCCTCCGATAGTAAAAGGAAAAAAGAAAAAAAAACCTACTATCCGAATAAAATTTGTCTATATCTATATGTGAAATTCTTTTTGTGTCATGCATGTAGTGAATTAGACCATATGGGATTAGACTCATGGGGAGATATAATTGAGATTCCCTTGATGCTATTCGTGAGGCCAAGATCAACCCCTGTTATAAGTGGTTCTTGTTTTTGAGTTTATTTGGACTCAAGAAAAGAATAAACTTCTAAGGAAGAAAAGCACCCGATGGTGGAATTGACATCGAAAGAAAAGCATATGGCTTGTGTGTCCACCGGAGTCGGAGTCGAACCTCGACAGTCACGTGTCAAGTTCTGGCACGTGCAGAAGTAGTCCCCAGCCCCCTTCCAAGCATTTGGGGCCCGCACCAGTTAAAATCCTCAAGTCTATGTAAAACAAATTCTTGGGGGCCATGGGTAAAGAAGCTATAAAATCTCCATCATATAGGGGTTTCCAGAATTTCTCCTAAATCTCACTATGGGCTTGTTTGTTAGCAATTGAAGACGCATAAAATCATGCCTTTTCTACTAAATTAAATTGAATAAGATCAAACGCAAATGTCCAAAAACAAGCGATAAATAATGTTTTTTTACTAAAATTGAACCAAGGGAAGAGGAGAAATGAATGATATCTATCACACTAGCTAGTAATTTAAATCCAAAGAAGTCAAGGTCTAAACTACATTACTACCTCATATCTTTCACTCTAACTTCATGTCCTTCATCTTTTCCCTCTTTAATATAAATCTTAACATTGGAGGTCATGTAACCATGTATGTATTTCATGTAAACAAACAGGCTCTTTATGACTATTTGGGCCAACTCTCTCTCTCTCTCTCTCTATATATATATATATATATATATAAGGAAATATTCATATGCATCTATCCCTCACCATTTTTGATGAGGAACACCCCATTTTGCGGGTGTTTCAAGTACAAAATGGAGCTAATACCTTACCTCCATTTTGTACTTGAAACACCCCCAAAATGGGTGTTCCTCACCCAAAATGGTGAGGGATAGATGCATATGAAGACCCCCCATATATATATATATTGCAAGGATCTCTTAAGCTCAAGTTCAGGATAAAATTTCATAAACTCATGCTTGTGGGGCCCACCTTTGGTCCATCCAAATGGACCAAACACATGACCTTCGTAAATTGCATATGTCCAACAATTTTCGGTCAGATCTGAATTTATTGGACCGTTGGATCGACTATGTATCGATCCAAATGGACCGTTGACCATTAAACTCTTGAGCCCATATAAAGATGATAGAAATCACATTTGTAGCTGATTTCTTGTAGAGAGGAAGATCCCAGGGAGTTCTTGAAATGACCCCCATCCCCATGTGGGTCCTCAGGTGGGCCCCACCACACACTTGAGCTTACCTTATCCTAAACTTTAGTTTAGAAGAGCTAGCCCCATAAAATATATATATATATATATATATATATCAAGTTGATCATGTATGAAACACATGAATTTCTTATAATATTATTTACGTTAATAAGATCAATGATAAGTGGACCAAACTCCCGCCGAGTCCCGTACAGGAAGGGGAGATTTATTTTGTCACCTTAGAATTTTGATAAATGGGCCCAATTGAAGAACCCATAAATTTCTTGCCAAACTTTTGGATTACATACATGCAATGAAGGTGACACGTCAAATAAATCTTTTGTGAATTAGCTATTTATTAAGGATCATCTCATTGAATGTTGTTGTCCATTTGGTAAAAACCAATGATTTTCACCTTCCATTTTTTAGGCAAGCCGAAAGATAGCTCACATGTAACACATTTTTGTATGACTTTTACTTATTCTTCTACATGTGATGTGCTTAGAGAATAAAACATATAAATTTCTATTTTTACAGTTTGAGTTTTAGGGCCTCATTGTTTCATGTGCAAACAAACTTGAAACAACCAAAAGGTGAATATTAAAGAACAACGATCAAATAATCTTTCCGTAAATGAAAATTGAATACGAAATATAGGAAATGAATACATGCTATCACCCTAGTAATTCAATGCTCAAGAAAGTCAAGATATGCATACTTGGCTATCTTATGTTTCATCCATGCCTCATATCCTTCACCCCCCTCGCGTCTTAAATAATAGTTGGTGGAGCTCATTTCACCCTGAATTCATATGTATTTTACGTAAATAATTAGACCCTAACACTTGTGTTTTACTATAGATTCCTTTGATTCTACGTGCAAAGTTGTGGGTGTGAAAGGACCACTGAATTATAGGAAAGTCGCCGAAATCTCTAATACCTTTCCGCGACATAGAAGGAATCCCGAAACCTTGATTGTGGCAACAAGAATGATTCCACCAAGTGCAATATATTTGTTTAAGATGTTGGTAGAAAGAACGCAATCAGAGAGGCTTGGGATTTTCCATGAATATTTTAGATGATATTGAACAAGATCCAAGAAGAATAGAGAGCTTCATATGAACGATAACGAGAATCAAACAGGTAAAAAACAGCAATATAAAATAAAGAGAAGGGGTGGCAAAGGCGTTCTTCCAAACCTCCTCAAATAACACCAGTTCCACACCCCAACCCCAACTTCCATTTGGACCTTCTCCTACCAAGGGGTCTCTCTCTCTCTCTCTCTCTCTCTCTCTCTCTCTCTCATTTCTTTCTTTTCTTATAATTTTCTAAGTGGGTCTTTCATGGGCTTGTTTCAGGTATCAGCATATCATCAGAAAGTGTATAGTTGGTGATTTAAGGACTATCTTTCTTGTGTGTTTTTTTTTTTTGGACACAAGGTTGTCTCCTTCTTGTTTTAAGTTGGAAGAATCAAAAGAAGCTCTAAGGAAATGGCACCAGTGACTTTGCCTCCTGGATTTCGGTTCCATCCCACTGATGAAGAGCTTGTGGGTTACTATCTCAAGAGAAAGATCAATGGCCATACGATTGAATTAGAGATCATCCCTGAAGTCGATCTCTACAAGTGTGAGCCATGGGATTTACCAGGTATCATAATGCTTCTTCTTGTTGATAATAGTTCTTGTTGTAGGTGTTGTAGCTTTTATTATGAGTAAAAGCTATCTTCTTGAATTTTAACTGTGAACGATGAAGACAATGGCCAGAGAAAGATCATGTTGTGAAAACAATGGAAAAGAGAAAAAAAAATGAAATGAAGTGTTCTCTTATCTTGTTGAAAGCAATTGCACCTTGTTTTCTAAGGTTACTGTGTCATTGTTTACCCAAAATGAGGATTTATACCTTTTGACTTTGCTTTGACATGAAAAAAGGTCTCCCAAATCCACACTTTTTTTACTTATGTTATCATCATTATCATTGCCATAATTAGCATTTTTTCCTATCAATATAGGGTTTGCACATTTCTCTAGCTATCCTGATAAACAATATCAACAACAACAACGAGACAATAATTGCAACATGAATTTCTTTTATTATCTCTTTCTTCTAATGTTGATTCTTACAAACGCTACATAGTTGCCTTCAACTATCTTTGTCCTTCCTGGAAAGGAATCTCTACATTTAGCATCCTGGGAAGCTCTAAAATTGCTATTAAGAATCTCTAGGCATTTCTAGGATTTTTTTTTCAATGGATATCAAACGGATCTGAGTGAATGGTCAAATTAAGATGGATATATCAGTAAGCAGTCTTATAGCCTCCAAAAGCTCACAAAACTTGAAGAACGTAAGCACCTTAAAATATGTTTGAATTCTAACTGAGGTGCACTGGCTACTTTCTAATCTCCCTGCAGCATTTTCTTTGGACTGCTTTGATTGCTCTACCCATGAACTCTTGTCTACCAAAGGAGGTCTATGGCCACCAAATAACATTTCCATCACAAAAATATCCATTCCAACTGCCATTGTACTGAATTTGGTTTTACTGGATTTGTCCCAGAGAAATCATTTTTACCAAGCAAAGACCTTGAGTGGTATTTCTTCAGCCCCAGAGATCGAAAATACCCCAATGGCTCTAGGACCAACCGTGCAACTCGGACAGGCTATTGGAAGGCTACAGGAAAAGATCGAAAGGTGATGTCTCAATTGCGTGCTGTGGGCATGAAGAAAACCTTGGTTTACTACAGAGGTAGGGCACCTCATGGTTCTCGAACAGATTGGGTGATGCATGAATACCGCCTCGACGAAAGAGAATGCGAAACTCCCTCAGGTTTACAGGTGCTACATTTCTTTCATCTTTCTCATCTTCAATTAACACTAGTTTTTCTTATCTCTCATCATTATTCTTGTTGATAGATACCATCAGTTTTTTCCAACCATTTGTATTAAGCAGCTTCCTTCTCATCTTTCTGGGTGAGATGCAGAGTTATGCACATTTTTTTTTCTCTTTTCTTGCAAATTGCAATGCACAATAAGTTGTTTGGAAACTTGTGCTAAAACACAACATCTGAACATGCTCAAACATTTAGACTGATTTAGGTGCATTCTCAACTCGAATTACTCACTGTTAGGTGTATTCTCAACTTGAATTGCTTTGGATTCTTAGCTAAATGGTCCCTTCAGATATCTATATTTATTGTGTCCCTATGATGTTATCATAGTTACCCAGTCCACAATTCAACATACCTCATTTGAGTTGGCAATTCCTAATTCAAAACTTTACTTGATTTGAAAATTTGACGAGATGGGTTCATTTGATTCAATCTTATTTGGATCGATGCATTGCATGAACTAATTCTGTTGAGTCCATACTATAAATTCATTGCCAGGGGCTGTGACGCCCCGGAGTCCCACATCGAATATAGAAAGGAAAGTGAATGGGGTTATATGTAGAGCTTATACCCTTACCTTGCCTGAGGCCTTTTGATGGGTTGAAGCCCATCAGAAGCAAAATCGTGAGGCCCGTGGGCCAAAACGGACAATATCGTACATAGGTATGGGGTGGGGCGTTACAAATGGTATCAGAGCCGACTCTCTACTAGTTCGAGTGTGGGTCCCTTGCCGTGGTCTGTGGGCGGGCCAAGAGGGCTGACAGGCTACAGAGACTAGCAGGTTAGAGGCCTTTTGATGGGTTGAGGCCCATCAAAAGCAAAACAACAATGAGGCCCGTGGGCTAAAGCGAACAAACCAATGTTTTACAAGTATTGTTCTACAGGTCATCATCATTAAAGTGGGGCCAACTCTGATTGGAGTTAGATACATGGATTAGAGTTGGTACATAGGGATAGGGCTACAATGCTTTTGAGCAACTTGGGTTTCTTAGGTAGACTCCACTAATGAATTTGTTACACTTAACTAAGAGGACTCTTAAGAGAACAATCCATGAATTGACTGGAATTGTTCCATACAAGCAAACTAGGTAACCATGTTTTGAGTCACTTCTTCCTAATCATCTGTCCTTGCTGGGTCTCTTCTTACCTTCTTCTTAGTGATTTTCATTCACTTTGGATACTTATTGCTGACCATATATTCATGTTGTTCACAGGATGCTTATGCATTATGCCGGGTGTTTAAGAAAAGCGCGACTGGCCCCAAGATTTTAGAGCAATGTGGTGGTCATTATGAGCATTCAAAGTGGATGCCTAATCACCACTCTCCAATCATGGACCTATCTTCTGAGAGAAGAGATGAGAACTCTGACCATTTTTTTCCATCAGAGACTAGCTCATTTGATATGAATGCCCATAGAGATTGGACAAGGATGCAATCTCTGGCAGAAGAGGTTCTTGGCTTCATTGACCCACCATTTCATAACACTGGAAGCTTGGCCCAAGCACAGTCTAGAGTAAGATATCATCACATGACATGGTTTTATGTTTGGGAATATACAATGGAATTAGAATTGGTAGCCCTAATGACCAGCCTATAGTTAAATTGTTAACCATTGAGTGCTCATTATAGATCTTTATAATACATCAGGTACATGTAAATATTATGATTAACCTCAATAATGTTGTTATTTAAATGGATATTAATTTTGACCAAGTTGATCTTATCAATGAGAGAGAGAGAGAGAGAGAGAGAGAGAGAGAGAGAGAGAGAGAAATATACCAAGACAATGAATCGAGATGCCCTTTGGATGACTGAGCCCTTATTTATATAGATACATTCCTTCCTATCATAAATCAATTACATTCCCTTGAACAAAGCTTTTATGTAACACTATTGCCCTTTGCTGCTGCTTTTTTTTTTTTTTTTTTAATTTCTCTACAGGTGAACATAGCTCTGGAGTGTGAAAAGTTGCAGCAATGGCTCTCATTGCCTCCATTGGAGATGGATGATCATCCACAGATTAATCTTACTGGCTCAAAGATTCAGCACTCTGAATACTTACAATTAGAAGATCCAAAAGAGAGAGACATATTACAAGAGCTGCTTTCAGTCACGTACAACTCTCAAGGACTTCCTAATAAGTCCCATTATCACGACAAATGGCAAGGAAATTGTCCAGCTATGGAAGAATTTTCCGGTTTATGTGAACAAGGAATTGCTGGACAAGTTGAAGAAAAGAAGGGTCAAATTAGTGAATTGGGTTCCTCTAGATTTATAGAGAAATCACATAGAGTAGAAGAAAATATCAGGTTCATTGAGGTTGGTGATTTGGAGGAGGAGTTTAAGGAAGAAAGAGTAGTGGAAAACTTGCAAGGTGAAAAAAAGTCAAATACAGATCTAGGAAAGGTATGGTTCACACACGCATGCTCATATCATCTTCCTTTACATTGTTTAGTTCTTGCTTTGTTATTAATGTGAGAATCACCAGAAGTGGAAAATGTTCTCCTACAAATGAATCACTAACTGTTCATATGCAGTCCAGCTTATGGGACCCATCTAGATGCATTTGTATCAATGGGGTTAGGGGGAATCGGAAAGTCTCATCATGGATAAAGTTAAAGGCATAAATCAGCCCCATCAGATTATCTTAACCCTTGATTTAATAGCCTTAACAAGTTTAATAGTCTTTTGAACCATGCCTTTTGTTCTTTTTCAAATTCAATCCATTATAGTGAAACAAAATCATGTGTCAATTTAGGCCTTGTGCCAACTCGCCACTTCAATATTCCCTTAGAGCTGGACTGCATTTGAAAAGTTTGCGATCCGATCCTACGATAGATTTTTTTCAAGACACCACTGCATTTTGTGAATTAACTGAACTAGTTATAAATCCCTTTTTTGATGGATTGCCCCAAGCCTCCCTGAGAAATGGACAAAATGCCTTCATTTTGGGCTATGTTGTGAAAATGTTCTAGTATGAAATCCATCGACCTTCAATAGGAACCACTGGGGTAGCACTTTTATCTATTTTACCAGAGTGTAATATTTCAAACTGCTGCAGTTATTTTTTATCTCTCTTGTCCAGTGGGACTGCCAATCTCTGTGGAATTGGTCATTGGCCACTCTTTTACATAGAAACAATTAGGTCCTTGGACTAGCCCTGATATGGTGCCTTTGATTAACATGCGGCATCTGAATGACAGACTACGTTTGAGGATCACAGGGCTCTAATAGAAGGCACCTCAGTATATCAAAGAAGTGAGGAACCAGATCATAAAGGCATGTTAACCTCCCTCCCTCTCTCTCTCCAATTTGTTTTAGATCAAACATTTGACAGTGTTAAATTGCAGGAGGAACCAATATTCAACAGGACATTTTCAAGAACAATGACATGGAAAGCAAACCCAATTGTTTAGAATATCAATCAACTTATTGTCCTTTTGGACTCATCAACAATACAAATGAGATATTCTTGGAAGATGGTGGTGTGAATGAATTCGCCGATACATCAATCTTTGATATTTATGAGAGTGTTGAGTTCAACCATGGATTGCTCATCTCAAGTCACAAAGTTGCTGAAACATTCTTCCATCATATCGAGCCCTCAAAGACAGTCAGTTTCCATTTGAATAACATCGATGAACGGGATGTTGTCACACCAAAAACAGAACAGGTGAGGAAGGGCCAGAAGAGAAGCTCCTTGTTTAACAAGTTAAAAGCATTTGCTGTTGAGACATTCATGTGGGTCAAGTTCTCCATGAGGCCTTGGATGAGATCTTACTCAGTTAGTAGGATGACAAATTATGTTGTCAATACAGCCGCGCTTCTATCGGCATCTGGCTTGTATCTGGGCGAA
This sequence comes from Umbellularia californica, assembly GCA_028538565.1. Classification (NCBI taxonomy): domain Eukaryota; kingdom Viridiplantae; phylum Streptophyta; class Magnoliopsida; order Laurales; family Lauraceae; genus Umbellularia; species Umbellularia californica. Next base: position 71,457,805 of record JAPQWN010000007.1, on the reverse strand, counting down.
ACTGCAAAAGTTGTTCGTTGGTGGAGTACTCTTTCAAATGATCAAATCATGGCTAAGAAACTAACTAAGCAATAGGAAATATACTGTTTGATTCATCAGTGTCAGATAAGAAGCACTTCCTATAGATATTAGATTGGAAATAACCTTTCATTACAGTTGCTCTAGCCTCTGTTACCATGGTGAGAAGCAAATTTAGTTTGTTTTTCTTCCTATTCTTTTCTTTTTTATTCAAGTTATTGTAGTATGTTGGGAAAGATTTGACTTGTATTAAATTGGAATTCATCTGTTACTGTATTATTAAGACTCCAAGTAAAATCATTAGGTTTCTGCCAACAAAAAAAAATAAAAAGTAAAATCATTAGGTAGTTGGTTGTAGCTTGTCTTACATGTTTACTTGTTTTGCAATAGTAGGCTATTTGCGTTTCTTTCTTTACTATTGAAAAGATTAAATATGCTTCGGATGGGAAATATGGTCCTTACAAATGCATATTTTCTGTTGATGTTATTTGTTAGTATGGTAGTAATATAAGCCAGGACCAATTTTTGTGTGTGTGTGTATACAAGAGCTTGCATATGGATAACTCTGGCCATAGCAGCTCAATAAGAATCGGATTTCAACATTCTGTTTTGAACTCCCCCAGAATTTGTCTTCGTATAAACTCATGGAATCCAACCGAAGTGAAATGCCGATAGAAGAATGAGTTTGATTATACGGAATTATATATAATGATGAATCTTGGGTTCTTATTGAAGATTGCAAGGTTTTTGGTTGGTGGGCCTAGACAAAAATGATGCACTGATCTCACAAACCTAAAGTTTGGATGCAATGCCCTCAAAATGGCAGCATGAAATAACATCAATGGAGCACTGGATATATGGTTCAGGACAAAGAAGCTGTCATGATCAAAGCCTCCCATCTAATTGGGTTGGTTTTGTGAGTTCCACTTTTCAACTTATTCTTGTTTAGGTTTGTATTCTGTGTCACTGAACTGGAGCAAGATTTTGTTAGGACAAGTAGGGTCTGGGTGATCCCCCTGGGATGTGTCTCCATAACAAAAAGAAGCACTTTAGTGTGTAATGGAGCAACATTTTTGGATACAGAGCAGGCAGAAAATCTGCAAGGTATAAAGTGATAAATTGGTAGATCTGGGTGATCCGATGCATTTTTGCTTGTAACACGTGGATGATGATTTAATAAAATTTACTGTTTTCCAAAGAAAAAACATGTGGATGACGATCTTCTTGTTGGTGAAAAAACAAGTGGATGATGATCTTGTTGGGCTTCAATAATCAGAGATTCCATTGGTAGTATCACCTTAATCATTTTGAGAATTTATTTTCACTCATTGTATGTGAGTCATTTCTATTTTGATATCTTACTGCCTATTTCTACACCACAAAAGTATGCTATATTGTTTGATGATCATAGTACGGCTGCCTCATTATTGGACCATATATTGAATAAATGGTCCAGATCTTGTCCAAGTCTAGGTTTGTAACCAATTAAAGCTTCTGACAGTTGTTGATGTCATTTCTAATCAGTAAACAAGAGAATAAAAGCCATGTCAAGGTGATCGTTCACATTCTCTTCTAATCAAACCTCATGAATCTTTTGAGGAGAATAAATAGAACAAATGTAGGAAGCATGTAATCTCAGTTTTTATTTAACTTGGGTTGGAGTTTGCTAAACACCAACTCCTTTAAAATAAAAGAAATTACATGTGAAAATGACATGAAGAGGGGAAAAAAACTAAGAAGGAAGAATTCCAAACATAAAACAGTAGCACACCACCATTAAGAGTTCCCCAAAAAGAGGAACAAGTAACCCTTTTACATTATTCCCAAATGCCCAAATACATGAATATGAGCAATTAGCCATCTGATTTGTACAGCATAGAAGAAAAAGGAAAGAAAAAAAATACTATACTATACTATTATTCCACAAATACACCCAACCAACCATAAACAAAAGACCAAATCCAGCCTCCCAAAGAGATGTAAGAATCTGACCTCTTGAACACCACATGTACTCCCAACCTTAAGAGAGATGGCTGCGTAAATTAGATGCAACCTAGAGGCTGGATATGAAAAATAAAAGATTTTACAATTTATGAAAATTGTCCCTTATTACACCCAATTTAAACCAAATTATGATTTTCGCCACTCAAGCTCTCTCCAAACACAAATACTCTTTTAATTAGTTAGTGAAAGTCATGCATGGATCATCGCCACCGCCACTAGGTCCACTAGCAGAACACCATGCATCATCAGTTATGAATTGCATCCATGCATCATCTTTGTCATCCTCATCCATGCATGACGATGATGCAACCGGCATGTCGGGAGACATGGTTTCATAGTCATTGATAATCCCTGAGCTGCTACTTTCTAGAAATGATATGCTACATTGGCCTGGCTCCTCAACTTCTGTACATGGCCCATTTTTCTTGAAAACGCGACATAATGCATAAGAATCCTGAAAAGAAAATATTGGTTTTAGCCTAATTCTCAAATAGTTCCAAAAAGAAACAAGCAATACATGGATAGGGGGTCTATTGCATGTTGTAACAGATGTGAGTAGGGGAGATAGAGGAATCAGCAGGTCTTGATATAGGAATTCTGGACATGTGGGACCCCATTATTTGGTGATGATAGTATTCCATACAAAAGGGAGATTTCTCAAATTTCATGCCTCAATGTTGGAATGTTGCAGGTTTTAGTCATATTAGATGTAAAGTAAAAATAATAAAAATAAACAAATGAAGAAGATTGCAAAAGAAGAAAGAATGCCTATGATCCTCATATGCAATTATTTGGGAGCGCCCCACATTATTTTATGATATGAAACTTTAACATCTTAGCAATAGGCCCACATCTATGGAGAACTAGAGAATCACTGAACTGTCACAGAGAGAGAGAGAGAGAGAGAGAGAGAGAGAGAGCATCTTGGTTGTTTTCATGAATTGGAGATGTATCAGGAATAAAGTGAAAGCTACCGACATCTTCATACAGGAAAGAAAGTGATAGATCGCTATGTTTTATCTAACCTTGCTCAAGCATGCTAAAATAGGCCTATAAGAATCCCAGCGATTATAATATCCAAAAGAGAGAAATGAGTTCTAAACTGTGTGAGAATCACATGGAATGCTAGGATAGTACTTTTGTCTCATTAGAATAATTGAAAGTGAAAAACAAAGCTTTGAATAGCAATAGATGTATCGCAGAGATCTAAGACCAGTACAAGTAAAGAATAACAAGTTCATTTGTTTACTAATAAGAAAGCAATAAAAGGAAAGGAGCAAAAGCCATAACTTTCCATGCACGTCATGCATAACTCACGTTCTCTAGCTCTTACCCTGGTGATTGCCCTTTAATTTCCAAAGAGCCCCTTTTATCATGAAACTAATGGTGCACAAAACACACCCCTTGTGCAGCAGTTGTAGACTTGTAGTTTCAATGCTAGCTTTTGAGATATTGTGAAAAGCACAAAAGTCTAGAGTGTACAGTGGGCACTTGAGGGTGGAAAAGCAGTGAATTTATAATAAAGTGTATAACTCCACAGCTATATCCATTGCCGGACTCACACTATTCGATCCAAACCACTCACATAATCTGTAGTACCCCTTTGTGATGGACCTCATTCAGATTTCTCAAAGAATTGAGCAAAGTGAATGGTAGTGTTATTGATATGTAAAACCATGCAATAGTCCAACATGTGGGCTGCTAACTAATTTGAGTGAAGTAGCCACGTCTGTGTCAATTAAAATGGTGTTATTTGAGCAGTTAGGTTTAGGATGGTGAACCCACTCTCACATTTAGGCAGGGGCCGCAATCAAGTATTATAATGCAGCCACATTTCACTTCATTTAACAAAGTAGGTGTGGGTAGTATGCCAATGGTTGCAATCACTAATAACTACTTGGGACAAATTTTATGTTGAGCTGTAATTGAAATGTTGGCTCCAGTCCCCACTCCCCAGGTGCCCAGCTATATGAATATTGTTTATAGGGGAGTTTTCTTCGGACAAGATGAACAAAATGGATAATGGCATATGGGTTGTAGCAAGGATTGAAAAAGTAGAGAAAATGGAGATGACTGAGAGGTGTTCAATGGAGGAGTTTTTCTGCCACTGTCTGTCCATGGTGGGGCCCACCCAAGGACGCCAAAGATTGGTGAACCTTGAAGAATGATTGGTCCAAATGACGATGCCCATGATCCAGGTCAAGCATTGTCAAATTCCTCAAGCAGAAAACAAGGCAACAATTAATACCGAACTCTATGTTGAGTAGTTCAGAAATGGGGCTGATCAATATATGAAGTGGGAGAAGGAATAGCCCAAAAAATAGTAGTAAATATCTATAATGCCAGTAAAACAGTGTGAGCATCACAAACCCATGTGTATGACCAAGTGGAATTCATGATGAAGATGGAACACAATTGTCAGTTGTTTCCTCTATTCCTCCATTTGGTAAGAGAGATGTAATAAAAATCAGCTCCAAATGACATTGTTAGCCATCATCCCAATTGAATGCAAAGAAATGGAAAGTCAAGATAAAAATGAATGATAGCCTAAAATCACCATCTGATGGGAGGGCCAACAACCTCAATGAAGTTGATTTTTCTATAAATAACAAGATGAAAACCACTTTCATTTGGTGTAGACAATAGACCCACCAACATGCCATCTAATAAGGTTGTTAGATTGTCATGGCTTATACCTTTCCTACAATGATGGTGTGGGTGGGTGTGGTGATGAGAATGGCAATGACAAAGATGATTTAACAACCTGAAGTCCCAATGTATCTTCACACTCCTTATCGTCGAGACGATATTCATGCATCACCCAATCAGTCCTGATGCCCTGAGGAGCTCGGCCTCTGTAATAAACCAGTGTCTTCTTCATACCAATTGGCCGATTTTGACAGCTCACCCGTCGATCTTTTCCTGTGGATTTCCAATATCCTGCTCGAGTTGCGCGGTTGGTTCGAAACCCATTTGGATATTTTCGATCCCGGGGTCCAAAAAAATACCATTCGGGATCTCTACTTGGCAAGAATGATTTATCTGTCACAGTTGAGAGGTTACAAACACACACAAAATTAGACTGTCAGCTTGAAATCTCCAAATGTGAAACTTTCTCTATATTGAATGCTCAAACATAAAGCAATGCAAGTTGAGTTTAATTGAGGAAGATGAATTAAAAATAACATGTGGAGAGTGTGGCAAGAAACAACCTGCTAGTTCCCATGGTTCACATTTATAAAGATCCACTTCTGGGATTATGTCAAGCTCTATCTTGAGGCCATGGATTTTTCTTTTGAGATAGTAATTCACGAGCTCTTCATCCGTAGGGTGGAACCTGAAGCCTGGTGGTAGACCGACTGGCGCCATCTATGGCTCTTTCTGATCTCTCCTCTTTCTCTTTCTTTTACTCTCCTCTTCCCTTCTTACAAGACTTCTCCCTTCTTGTCATCACCATGCTACTTATATAGAAAAGGATTCAAAGTCTTTTGTCTTTGAGTTATTTTCACTTTACTTTAGCAGATTCTAGACAAACGTTTCCTGCAAGCCCATATGCTGTAATGCATCTATGATCTAACTGACCCTCTCTTCAGAGCTCTACTACAAAGTTGCCATGGGCGCATTGGCTTGTAATTCAAATAATCGGCTCCTGAGTCATGAGTGGAGTGAAGTGTATCTTGGGTCCAGCCCAAACTGTACCCGATCCATCCAAGTAGAAGTTTTATGTGGGTTGAGCTGAGATAAGGGGCTGAAATTTCTTACTGAAGAGATCAGCCTATCTGAACTTGACCAAACCCGACCCAATCCGACCGAAATCTCCTCAAACTGACCCAATCCAGTTGAGAAAATTGCACCTCGGGTCAAGTTGGGCTCAATTCCAATTTGGGTTTGGCAATTTTAAAATTTTTGTTGGCCCAAGTCCACCTTTTACGAGCGCGTGTGAGAGAGAGGTGTGTTTATAGAGGAGCGCCCTGACTCCTTATTTTGTAGGGCCCAAAGCATTCCAAACTCCCATGAGATGATTCCTAATTTGCATTGATCTGATCGGCCCAATACGAACTGAAGATGTCAAGATAGTCTTTGATTATTAGCCTTTCCTCCGTTGCGTGAAGATCTTCCAATCAGAGACCTTTTTTTAGCACTCCCTACATATATATAATGTGGAACTATATGGACCCACAAGCAACAAAAGGGTGTCTTAGCCAAACTTTCTAAGCACATGTTCCTATCACATATAAGCATCATCAATAGCTAAACTTAATAAAGTTCTTATCACCATTCAAAGGTGATTGGAAACCGAGCCTCACACTTGGATGTAAAACATTAACATACAATCCCTACAAGAGTAGAGTTCTAATGAAATCCAACGCATCAGAGCTATTGGAAGCACAAAATCGACCTAAAAAGAGGAGAAAATTTTATACATTATTGATGATCATGATTATCTTCACAATCTGCATGTGATCACAACTATTAATCCAGTGTGCTTTGGTTGGAAAAGGCCAATGGGTTAAAAGTCATCCAATAGAAGATTCTAATCATCCAACTTACATTAGTCTTGGATTGTCAACCATAAAACAAAAAAAAAAAAAGCCATCTTGCCAATCAATGCAAGGAAGAAACAAGGTTGTGGGTGACTCAGAAACCACAGAAACTATACCATGTTTTGATGACTGTGTTGCAACTGTTTCGACTGCTGTATTCGATTCTTGTGGGAAAGAAAAAGTGGAATGTTTGAAGAGCAAGTGATTGGGCTAGCTTTAGCAGGTTAGGTAAAGGTCAAGTCTTGAGCTAGAAGAGACAAAAACAGAGGATGAGATTTTGGGATTCCATTTTTTCACTTTTTCTTTTTTTTAGATATCATCATCTTCAACTTTTAACGTAATTATTACGAAGCAAAAATCGCTTAAAGAAATGCACTACTTGTAATTTTTTCTTATTTTTCTGAGATTCAGCTTGCAGTTTGCAAACAAGTACAGTTACTTTCGGTATCTCCACATGGCCTCTCCATTTTCATAAGGTCCAAACTTTGGAAAAAAGACACACATGTCATGGACCATCTGTTGCATCTTGTATGCGTGTTAGGCGTCTTAATGGACCGGGTCAGTCCAATCGAAAACTTGTCCATTTACAGGTGCAGCTTGTGCTGGCCCAGAACGAGCCCATTTGCAATAGACGTAGTCGTTTGTGCGAAATATGTTGGGCTGTGCTGTTCTTGAAAATATGTTGGTCCAGGCTTGACCCAATTAACTATAGGGAAGGAAAGTTGGGCCCATTATGTGGGAAAAATTGTCGAATCCAGCCTGACCCATTTGCAGGATGGGCTCGGATTGGGCTTAAGTTGGCCCAGCCCATGGACACCCTACTTTGTGTTGGATTCAGCTTCAGTTATGGATAGGAATTTCCCTTGGGCTGGTGGACTGGAAGCTGCCTGACCTGACCAGCTTACCTCAACCAAGATGTAACTGGAGGTGGAGATTTTCAGTTTTGGTTCAGGCATGGGTTTCAAACTCAATACCACTTTGAATTTGGGTTGGGTTCAGGTAAATTATAAAACTAGGATGCAACTTGGGTCAGGTTGAATTGGTCAGACTCCACTGACCTTCAAGAATTTGGGTGAGGTTTTGACTTTTGACTGGGGTTTGTTTTTGTTCTCTAGAAGGTTCTGATTGGTTTTACAACTGCAGTCTGCCTGCAGCTATGTGCTCTATGTTTAAGCCTTTTTTGAAGTAAATCGGGCTGGGTTATTGCTGTCTTCTGAATGGGCTAGCAGGATTGTTCTGCTGGGCCTACGATACTGAAACACTACAACCCTAGTACGTTATTTCTTTTGTTTATCCAAAGTCCAAATCAACTTTTACAATGTGGTGAAAAGGGCGTTCTGATTATTTTGAAGTCCAAATCAATTTTGTTGGAATCCCAAATGCCACATTTGATTGTGAAGAGTTCTTTAAAGTGGTATTTCAAATGACAGTTTTCCCATGTAAAGTTCTTAAATCACTACTTTTGGAAATGTTAATCAGCCCTTCGCATTCCAAAATTTTACTTTGGGGACAAGATTTGAAATTCTTCAAATGCTATAAGATTATAAAAAAAAAAAAAAAAAAAATCTTAAAATGCTTGCAACCAAACAGATTATAAAAATTCAATGAATAATAGAGAATCAACAGATGTAAGTTATCATGAACTTTTAAGAAAGAAAATGTAAGAAACAAATATCAAATGTCTGCATCATCCTCAAGCTCGGATCCCACTTGTTTGGAATGAGAGGTAACTTTACAAGCAAACCTACTGTTCTTTCATCCAAGATCCAAATTTTTTTTTTAAGATTTAACTAAAACCTACCGCTCAAAATAGAGGATGGAATTTTAAGTTTGAACATGCAGAGGTGGTGCTTATAATAGCAGCAAATTAAAAGAAAAAATGCAATGAAGACAAAAAAGAGGAGATGGGGTTGAGACATGTGGCATGTGCCATGTCTCTTGTCACCTCAGCCTCTTTACACAATTTACAGCAGTGTTCCATTGCAAAGCACTAAAATACACTTTCTTTAGAAAAAGACTGACGTGTTACACATCGATGACGTTGAAAGAGAAGTTTGACAGTGGCATGCATGCATCATGGTGGGGCACCACCAACAACAACAATCTAGAGCTGAAATTCTCTGCCTCTTCTTCTAATTTTCCTTCTGCTGAAAGTAGATACTTGATAGGTTGTAAAGTCGCCGCAACGTTTGACAAAGGCAGATTTCTTAGGCCTTTGTAAGGGCCCATCTTTCAAGGGTCCAGATTGTTATGGGTCACACAATCCTACTCTCATTTAGTCATGTGGATGGGCAAACCAAATGGACAGTTAAGATGAGGTCAGTCGAACTCTACTGGTTACTATCCCTACTTAGAAACCATCAATTCGCTAAGTCTGAAACCCTTTGGAAATGGGGTCCCAGTTGGGTCCACAAAGTTGGAGTCAATGGCAATTGAGTTGAGTCCAGATGTATTTGGATCTTGGATCCAAACCCAGTTACTCGAATACCAAAAGGGTAGATGGAGGCATTTAGGGGTGTTAAAAAAAAAAAACCGCTCAGCCGCTAAACTGATCCGGACCGATTCGAACCGGGCAGTTCGGATCGGTTTTGTAATAGATTGGTTCGGTCACGGTTCAGATTTCCTTCAAACTGTTTGATTCGATTTCGGTTTTCGATTTGAAGGTGCAGTTAAACCGCTCAAACCGAACCGATTATATAAATATATATTTTTTTTATAAAATATATAAAGGAATATGAAAATTTTCTTGAAGAAAACTTGAAACCTCAGTCCATTACTTGAAGTTCAACGATCTCAACGATTGAACTGCCATACTTTTGTGAATATATATATATATATATATATATATATATATAAAGAGAAGTCACTGAACCAGTTCTTTTCGGTTCAGTTTGAGCACATGGGCAGTTTGGAAAAATAGAAAACCGATGGATTCGATTTGGTTGATGGTTTCCCCTCTAAACCGATTCGAACCGCCATGTGCACCCCTAGAGGCATTAAGTGGGCTTGGGCTCTGCCAAGACTGGGCCCATGTCAAGGTTTGCCTTCTGATTAGGGTCTAAAATTAGGCCTCAATATTAGGGCATAGAAACCAAAGATCACCGTTGAGCATAGATTCTGGGATGTCAATGGTAATCCAAATATCTTAACTAATGTTTATTAGCAATAATTCTGAGAATTCTTGTTGAGGGATTTTTTATAAATTCCCCAAAAATGATGTGTCACACCAAGCAATGAGTTTCACAAATACTTAAGTACAATGTAATGATTTTTGAGATTGAATACCAAAAGTGAAATTTGATGGGGTTAATTTTATGAATTCTCATCATTCCACGGAGGAGTTTAGAGTTCCTGAGGGACAATATTAGTCATTGCTGTCAAGAATCCCCAACATAGAGAATACATGTTCGAAATACTTTTAACCAAACATGCACTTAGTCTCCAATCTAAGAAAAAGTAGGGATGGATCCATATTTTAGATATGAGAAAAATTCAGCTCTAAATCCAAACTTACAGTATTCCAAAGTCTTCCAAATATCAAATACTTGACTGTTCTGATAAGTGTTAAATATTGCATATTTTACTACTCATTAGTCCGAGTTTTATTGACATCTCATATGCATATCATTTGCTTTACACATACAGAGATTTTATCATTCTATCACATTAACGGATTATCGGATTATCTTGCATAAATCCGATTATTTGTAGCGAATTTTTATGTAATTTCTCTTGTATAGGTGGATCCTATGATTATTCCAACCTTTCGGATAATGTACCAAAGCATCAAGAAGATATTTCAAATAAAGAAATTATATGAAGAAATCTTATTGAAGAAATCTTGGTGAAGTGTTAAAGAATTCTAAAACAAAAGGAAAAGACTTTAAGATAAAAGAAGTCATTTTTTAACACAAAGGAGTGATTGGTGTATTGGTTAGAGCTTGGGTTGGTATGAAATAGGTTATAGTTTAAATCCCAGTAAATGCATATTATTATTTTTTACCTATAAGGTGCATATCTGTTTGGAAGGAATGTTTGTTGCAAATCAAGTTCAAACAATCCATGTGAAAGCAAATGAGTCAATCAAAAGCCTTCAAGTTGCAACAATGCATTTGTAGAGTGAAGGGGGATCTTTTGGCAAGTTAGTTATTTTGCAATTTTATATTTAGATTGTAATTAGGAGCTTATTTGTAACTAATCTAAAGAGAGTGTGTGTAATTGAAGATCATTAATGAAGATTTGGAGCTCTTTCTTGATGTTTAGGAGCTAAAGCTTTTGGATTAGACTCTCCTTTTAAAGCTAAGTAATGTGATTTGTTCAATTTCATGCATGTTTTAGTTTAAATTCCTTACTTGTGTCTTAATTAATTAGTAGATTTTAGATCTAATTGTACTAATCTCTCTCATTTCTCATGCTCTATCTCTACACTTGATGCTTGGATATTCTCAATTAATACTTTATAGTTAGATTAAGTTCTCTCACATAGCATGCTCTATAGCCCTTATCTTTGATCTTTTGTAACTTGATTTTGATGATTAATTGTCAGGGTAGTTAGGTTATGATCTAGGATATTGGCTTTTTATTTTCTTTACTTTAATCTTCATTGTTATATCATCCAATCCAATTAGGCAAGAGATTGCTAATTGGATTGTAGATTTGGGAATTGAATCAGAACATACATTGTTTGAATTAATTACTTACCTTAGTGGATTTTGGATTGCCTAATCTCTTCTTTTTATTGTTGTTAATTTAAATCCTTGTTTGATTTATTATTTTCACTTTTAGAATATTAGACCTACATTTCACATAACTTGTTTTAAAATCCTACACATTTCACACCACATCTTCACCTTAAATCTTCCATTTCCATTATCATTCATCCACTAGTTAGTGTAGCTTGTTAGATTAGCTTAGATCTTATTCATTTTATATTTTAAATTGTTAATTAGAGTAGTTTTAATTTTATTTCACATTTCAATTGATTTAATTCCATTTTTCACTCATAGTTAGTAGTTTTAATTGCTCACTTCAATTTCTATGTTAGCTATATCTTAGTTCAACTCTCACTTAATTTTGATTCATTACTTCTTCCATCCTCTCCTCGTGGGAACGATAATCCGAACTATTTTAGTCATTTACTACTTGACGACATCATAGTTTTGCAGTTAAGCGTTGCACATTTAAATGTCGATCACGTTCCCTAACCAAGCTATGTACGGTGATGGAGGCTCAAATCATGATCCTAACCACTTGATCGATGACCAATAAATTCTCTAAGTCCAAAACATATACGCAGTCAATCCAATGGTCTAGTCCATTTAAATGGGTGTCAAACCTTGAATCGGTGACTGTCACAAGGGAAGTCCCTGTTTTATGGTCCACTCGGATGGATCATAATGTGCGCCTCGTTAGGAATTTAGGCGCACGGTGTTCGCCTTATCGCAAGTGCCGGTAGAAGAAGGTTTCTCCATGTTTGATATATTTATTTTAGAAATAGTTGATACAAGTATACCCATATTAGCCCCAGTTGATTCAAGTGTATATATTAGCCCTACTTATTGTGTCAGATCAGATCTGAAACCAGACATTTGTCTTTTGGCTGGGTGATGCCAGATCTAGTTCTGGAATCATCATTCGATAAAATTGAATCCAGATCTGGATCACATTAATTCACCCCTCGTCCAACCCATTACATATTTACATCCCTTGTTTGATCGTTATCACATATGAGAGAGAGAGAGTAGGAGGCCGACTCTTTTATACTGGGCTTTTCTTTTTTTTTTTTTTTTTTGGTTATTGGAGGGTTTTCAATTCTTTGGACTAGACTATTCTCTCCGGGCCCAAAAGGAAGCCGAGTAAACTCCCCTATAGCCCCAGGTACTGCAGTTTCGAATCTATAATCTCCGAATGCAAATCGTAGTTTTAGGCAAACTGAACTATCTCTTTTATACCAGGCTTGATTTTAAAGAGTATACAGGTGGAGCCATGGAGACCTGCCAGCCAGCCAGCCTAATTATCATCAGAAACCGTAACCTAGGCCTGGGCTGAGTACAGTTAACATGTACAGGTCTTGTGCTGGTGATGATTAATTGATTATATAACTCTGTCCTTCATGACGCCCTCCACAACAGCTGAGATCAAGAGTTATCATATGTGGTCAAGCTCATGGAGAATGCCTTATGCTTCTTATGCCTGGATGCATGTTCTTTTTTAAAAGGATCCAACGATGAGTAAATATTAACCCTAAGGGATTGGCTGATTGGTCAGGATCACGGTTCCTCCCTCTTTTGAAGCTAGAGGTTTTAGTATCGATCATTAGTTCTCCACTTTGCAAGAATCGAAGGTTGAGTCAACTTGTGCTATCACCTAGGGGCCATAGGGGTTTTACCCAGCTTCTCTTTGGGCCCAGAGGGAATAGTTCAGCCCAAAGGGTTCGGAACCATCCATTAGCAGAAAAAATATATTAGATATCAGTGCTAAATTTGACTTGGTGTCAATTTATGTTGGGACGACTTCAATGCAGCAACGCTATCTTACAAGGTCAAATCTGAGTCCGCCGACTCAACGTGGATGGATACAACCGAGAACCTTATTTTTCTCCCTTTCTTCAAGTCAGCTAATTTAATTATATCTATTTTCTTCCAAATGTACCCTTGCTAGTTTCTTGGGCTTGTTTGGCAAGTCTACTAATAGAGTTAAGTAAAATGAAGCCCTCATTTCTTTGGAAAAAAAAAAGTCACATCAAAAGCACTCTAATTCAAATTTCCCACCATATTTTTCAAAAAAAAAAAAAAAAGTAAAAAGACAACCCCTTTCTTTACTAAAAGACAAAAAAACTCTACTTCCACATACAAAAAGTAAAAAAAATTACATTACAAACAACTGAAAATAAAATACTATCATAACTCACTTACATTTTATTATATATTTAAAATAATATGTACTTCACTCAATTCCATTAGTAAAGCCCCCAAACAAGCCCACGAAACTCATTTCATATAATATAAAGGTGGCCCCATGTACTATAATTTCTAAAATGTAAGACAACGTTATAACTTCTAAAGGTCAATTCATGTTATAATTATTAACGGTGGGACTCATATTATCATTGATAGAAACGCGGCACACCTTTTAATTCCTATAAAAATGGCCCTCATGTTGCAATTCATAGGGGTAGGTACCATATAATTTTTAAAGAGTAACATTGGGCACACATCTTAACATCTAATCCACTCAAAATCTATCATTCCATTATAATTAATACGAAAAAGTAATTATGCTATTAAACGACAATAAATATGCTGAGCATTTTAAACAAACAATTAAGAAATTAAACAACAAAAATATGTTATGCATTTTTTACGTGGTGCAATTGGCCTCTTCATTCTAGTAATCATGTCCCTGACGCTTAATTGAAAGAGAGCAAAATCAATTCACGGAACGCGGTTGATGTATCCATCATCCTAGAACAAGCTCATTTTGATTTTGTCAAGCTTTTCTGATCACATGCAACATTAATTACGATGGAACCTTGCTCTTTCTCCTTCTTTCTTGTCAGGTTTCCATGGTGGGAAATCAAAATCCTTCTTCCCCTTTGGAAAGTTGATATCTACACCACCATGCTATTGACCTGCAGGATGGCTCTTTTTGTGTGTTTATATCTGATTATTTTACTTATCATCACATCACCCTTTATTTTAATTTTTTCATTTATACTTTTAGTATTCATTATATTTTTTCCAGTCTTTTTTAAATTTATCTTCCAATTTCAAAAGTACAAACTAGAGAAATAAAAGCAATACTCACACACACATCGACTAAATCGAAAACGGATTCTCTATTTGGACCAATCAGGGGGTGCCACATGAGAAGAGATGTCACATCCCATCTCCTCCATAAATAGAAAAAAATAAATATTTTCCCCCATGCAGCACCCCCAATTGATCCAAATAGGGGATCTAGATTGGACTAAACCTTATCTAAGGACCTGTCACAATTCCACAAATGCAAAATGATGAAAAGGACATAATTTCTTAGAAACAAGGACAAAATACCAATAAAGTGAATCCTAAGAATCCTTTTAAAGAGTCTTTTTTTTTTTTTTTTTTTTTGGGCTGGGGGTGGTTTTGGTTTCCACAGTCCTTGTGGGGATCCAAGACAGAAAAGGTCCCTGTGGGGGACAACGTACTTCACGACATTTGTACACTCATGCCCACAAGCACATGCAAATCGAGATGGAGGATGGTGCAGGAGTGGCAAAAATCAATTTGGTATTTGTGTGAGGATGGTGCAGGAGTGGTTTGGTTTCCAGTCCTTGTGTGTGTGTGTGGATGGTGCAGGAGTGGCAAAAATCAATTTGGTATTTGTGTGAGGATGGTGCAGGAGTGGTTTGGTTTCCAGTCCTTGTGTGTGTGTGTGTGTGTGTGTGTGTGTGTGTGGGGGGGGGGGGGGGGGGGGGGGGGGGGGGTTGGTTTCCAGTCCGCGCGTGTGTGTTGTGGGGTGGGGCGGGGGGGGGGGGGGGGGGGGGGGGGGGGGGAGGGGGTGTTGTTTCCAGTCCTTGTGGGGATCAAAGTCCATGTAGGTGATTTACCAAAACCAAAAAGGTCCCCGCGGGGGGGGGGGGGGGGGGTGGGGGGGGTGGGTGCTTTGGGTTTGGTTTCCAGTCCTTGTGGGGATCAAAGTCCATGTGGGTGATTTACCAAAACCGAAAAGGTCCTTGTGGGGGACAACGTACTTCACGACATTTGTACACTCATGCCCACAAGCACATGCAAATCGAGATGGAGGATGGTGCAGGAGTGGCAAAAATCAATTTGGTATGTGGAAACCGACCCTATTACTTTTTTGAATTTTTATTTTTGTATTAACAGAGGTTTTCAACCCTTTGTGTGTGTGTGTGTGTGTGTGTGTGTGTGTGTGAGGCGGGGGGGGGGGGGGGCGGGCGGTGGGGGTGGGTGGGGGGGTGTTTATTTACCAAAACCGAAAAGGTCCCGGGGGGATGTTTGGGTTTGGTTTCCAATCTTTGTGGGGATCAAAGTCCATGTGGGTGATTTACCAAAACCGAAAAGGTCCCCGGGGGTGGGGTTTGGTTTCCAGTCCTTGTGGGGATCAAAGTCCATGTGGGTGATTTACCAAAACCGAAAAGGTCCTTGTCGGGGACAATGTACTTCGCGACATTTGTACACTCATGCCCACAAGCACATGCAAATCGAGATGGAGGATGGTGCAGGAATGGCAAAAATCAATTTGGTATGTGGAAACCGACCCTATTACTTTTTTGAATTTTTATTTTTGTATTAACAGAGGTTTTCAACCCTTTGTGCTGAAATAATCCCTTTAAAACCAGAGAGAAAGTCGGGTAAGACCCCTATGACACCTAGGTAGTAGCACTAGTAATTCCTCCAAAACCAGAGAGAAAGTCGGGTAAGACCCTAAGGAAAAACCGGAGTTCAATACCAAGACCTATAACTCCGGAAAATAGAGGAACCGTGGTCTTAACCACTCGGCCAACCGCATTGAACAAAGCTTTATAGCAGATGATCGCTGGTTACTCTTTTTTTTGTCCTGAAAATACAATGGGACATAAATTGACCCGCTTAATTAACCACCTAAACTCGTTAAAATAAACTTAATTAATGTGCATAGGCACATCTTTAGCGAAGGTATTGGTTGGGCACCACTTTCACAGGGCAATAATACATAAGAATCCATGTGATTGAACTTTTGCTTGTATGCTAATGATTCATGTAATGACCACTCAACAACATAAGTGGTTGATAAATAAGTGAACAACAAACATCTGCAGTTATGATATTTATATAAACAGAGGGTAATTATATATGCTACTTGTCCTCAATAAGCCTTATCAACATGAAAACACTCTAGCTCGGAGAACTCAAGGGCAGGGCCAACTGAATTCTCTGAATCCATTGCTGTAAATTAATCACTAACTGATAAGTACTTAATTGTTAAGCAATTGGAGACTTAATTGCCTTTCCATCTCCTTCATTCGTGTTTAATTCCTTTGATTTTATATAATTTTGCAAGAGTATTGGTTTTTGGTAATTTGCAGGAAATTAGTGAAGAATGAAGGTACAGATTGAAGGAGCAAGTGAAATTGAAGTTTAGGGCAATAAAAAGCAGGAAATTCAGCTTCATAAGTTCTACCGGTAGAAATGGCTAAAATTCTGGCAGAGAGTTGGAGAGGAGATCTTCACTGTTTAAACCGGAATTTCTACCGGTAGAACTACTCTAACCGGAAGTTCTACCGGTAGAACACTCGGATTTGAAGAGAATTTTGCTTTTGGGGTATTTTTGTAATTAGAAATGTGGGGACCTATATAAAGCCCTCTAACTCGAATGTTAGGGTTATCTGGGAATTGTCTTAGTTTCCCAGCCCCATTTTCTCTCTTTCTTCCATAGATGAATGCATTGTGAGTTTTAATTGAAGATTAGTGTTCAATTTTAGTGAATTCTTGATTAAGACAGAATCCTTCATATTATTCCAAGTTTTAATAGAGGTAATCTTTCAATTCTGTTCTTTTTGTTCTTTTGTATTCATAAAATCTGTTTGAAGACTTCTCCATTAATGGAGGGGTAGAATTATAGATGGTTTAACCTAAGGGGGATTCAACTTAGATTTACATGAATTGTCTTCCTTGATTTATGCTTTAATGATGAAAGATAGTTTCCTTGGATTTTATGTTTCCAGAAATTATAATTGAGATGTTAAGCCTTTGACTAATTGTGTTCATCTTTTAGATACAACTAGTGCTTAGGTCGATTACTCTCAGATTATTGAATAGAATGTCTAGGAATCTCTTTGGAAATTATTAATTTAGATTGATATTTGATTTCCACGAAGAAATTTTCCAGATAAGATTGGATTGATCCAAATCTTACCTGTGAAAGGAAAAGGAAGATGAAACCATGTAAATCAGGGTGAATTGAACCCAAAGGTTGAACCATCTCTTTAGTATAACATTTTCATTCAGTTTTCTGCAGTTTTAATCAGTCATCGGCTTAGAATTAATTCCATCCTTTGAAAAAAAGAGTTGGTCACTCTCGACCAAAAGAAGTCCTCTAGAGTTGAACCTCTAGCCCATTATCTGTGGATTCGACCTCTTCATGAGTGAAGTGCTACACAGCGATAAAATTCTGTCCTCCGCTTAGGACACACACACCCAAAATCAGCTAAGCATTTCTGGCGCCGCTGCCGGGGAACAGCAATTTGAGGTAAAACAGCTTTAAGAGATTTCTTCTTGTTCTGTTGTTTTTAGTTTCTTTTAGAATTAGGAGATTATTTTGATAATTGGGGTTGTTGGTTGTATATGTCCTCTCATTACCGTAGGGACATACACAACAAATTAGTCAGAGTAAATCTTGCAGAAGTTCCGATACTTGATTGGCCAGGGATCGACATTTTTGTTGAGCTTCCCCTAACCGATCCTACTTTTGAACCAATGGCAAATAGACAGAATAATGATGACCCCCATAATCAACATAATCAAGTTGTACCACCTAAGTCAATAGATGATTATTTAACCCCTAGGTAGACTGATGCTCCATCTTGCATTGTCGATGAAGCTAAGGGTGGAAATGCATATCAGGTCAAACCGAGTATTTTGACTCATATTCCCACTTTTCATAGAATGACATCTGAAATGCCATATTTGTATGTTAAGGAGTTTAATGCCATAATTGAAACCATGTGTCCTACAGCTCAAAGAGAGTCAGCCAAACTTCGGCTGTTTCTTTTCTCTTTGAAGGGGAATGCCAAAAATTGGTTGAACAATCTGCGATTCGTACGAATCACCACATAGGATCAATTGCAAAGGGAATTTTATAAAAAGTACTTTCCTCATCAGAAAACAATTGCTTTAAAGAAAAATATTCAGACTTTTGCTGAAAAAGGGGGAGAATCTTTTCATCAATGTTGGGATCGGTTTCATGAGACGTTGAACTTGGTCCCTCATCATGGTTTTACTATTCCTGAGTTAGTTACAATATTTTATGAGGGATTGAGTTCGACAAACAAACAATTCATTGATATGATGTGCAATGGTACTTTTCGTGCCAAGGAACCTCATGAGGCTTATGCATATTTAGAGAGTTTAGCAGAGCAGTATCAGGTTTGGGATACCACCAATCCCAATGATAGATCTACTCCTAATGTGTTTCCTAGTGTTCCCAATGCAGGAAAGTTTACTTTGAATGAGAAGGAGGATTTGAGTGCAAGGATAGCCCAACTTACCCGTCAGATATAAGGTCTAGAGCTGAAGAGAGTCAGTAAGATTACTCCTACACCAGTTGCTCAAGTGGATCAATTGTGTGCAATTTGTTCGCAGAATGATCATGGTACGGACAATTGTCCTACCATTCCGTCCATCAAGGAGTTGCTCCATGGTAACCCTCCATCTGATGTCAATGCTGTGAATCCGTAGCAGAAGTCTTCTTTCCAATCTAACCAATATCAGAACTTCAACCCTAGGTTCAATGATCATCCCAATTTCCGGTGGAGGGACAACCCTCCCCAAGCTCACAATCAGAATTCTTCAGGTTTTCAGTCTCAGCCCTATCAGAATCAAGGGCAATTCTTCCAGTCTGCCCCACAGTATCAGCAGCAGAGATTCCCATCTCAGCAGCAGTTTCCACACCAGTCTTATCAGCAGTTTCAGCAACAAGGACCCCCACACGGTCATGCTCCATATCAGCCTCCCCATAAGAGAAGTCTAGAGGATACCTTTCAAGCCTTTTTGAGTAGTCAAACTTCCATCAATGAGCAGAACAATAGGACCCTTGAGAACATCAAATCTCAATTAACTACACTGACCAATGCGGTGAGTGCTAGTCAAACCACTAAGGGTGCCTTACCTACCCAAGCTATTCCCAATGTTCAAGACCAGCACTTTGTAGCCGATTCCGGTGAGTTGGATGCTCAAGTTGAGCATCTTAAGGCTGTCGCCATTTTGAGGAGTGGCAAGATCATTGATAAAACCATCCCTCCAAAGCCATCTAAACCTGATGTTTCTACTTCCATGGCACCTCTTGCTTCGCCTGAAGTGAAGGAGCCTAAGAGTTTTGAAATTCAGTCCACTCAAATCATCATTGTACTTTATTTGTACTATAATGAAATTTTTAGTGTAATAAAAGTCATGCCCCCTATTAGATTTAAAAGACGTGATTTAACTCTTTTTATTTTTTCGGATTTTCATGCCTTCTATTAAATTGTAATAGATATGCAAAATAAGTGGTTCACTTCATTTCCTTTCTTATTTTAAAAGCATGTTTTCTCACTGGTAAGACATTTCTCCTTTGAATACAAGGAATGAAGGATCAGTGATCAATTCAATTATTGGGTTTTTTTTCTTTTTGATACCTTAGCCTCTAAGGCTGGGATCCAAGAGAGCCCACACAAGTGGGAAGAGGACAAGGGCAAAACAAAAAAACTTTCTTGAGGGGATAATGTAATTAAGAAATTCTTGGAGGGGCCAAATGCAAAAATGCATAAAACTTTGGCCACTAGTCCTGCCCCGAACGAGAAAGCCTGCACCGTGGAAGGGGGGGGGGGGGGGGGGGGGGGGGGGGGGTGTGGTTTGGTTTCCAGTCCTTGTGGGGATCAAAGTCCATGTGGGTGATTTACCAAAACCGAAAAAGGTCCCGGGGGGTTGTTTGGGTTTGGTTTCCAATCCTTGTGGGGATCAAAGTCCATGTGGGTGATTTACCAAAATCGAAAAGGTCCCCGGGGGGGGGGGCGGGTTTGGGTTTGGTTTGTCCTTGTGGGGAGCAAAGTCCATCTGGGTGATTTACCAAAACCGAAAAGGTCCTTTTGGGGGACAACGTACTTCACGACATTTGTACACTCATGCCCACAAGCACATGCGAATCGAGATGGAGGATGGTGCAGGAGTGGCAGAAATCAATTTGGTATGTGGAAACCGACCCTATTACGTTTTTGAATTTTTATTTTTGTATTAACAGAGGTTTTCAACCCATTGTGCTGAAATAATCCCTTCAAAACCAGAGAGAAAGTCGGGTAAGACCCCTATGACCCCTAGGTAGTAGCACTAGTAATTCCTCCAAAACCAGAGAGAAAGTCGGGTAAGACCCCAAGGAAAAACCAGGGTTCAATACCAAGACCTATAACTCCGGAAAATAGAGGAACCGTGGTCTTAACCACTCCGCCAACCGCATTAAAGAAAGCTTTATAGCAGATGATCGCTGGTTACTCTTTTTTTTGTCCTGAAAATACAATGGGACATAGATTGACCCGCTTAATTAACCACCTAAACCCGTTAAAATAAACTTAATTAATGTGCATAGGCACATCTTTAGCGAAGGTATTGATTGGGCACCACTTTCACAGGGCAATAATACATAAGAATCCATGTGATTGAACTTTTGCTTGTATGCTAATGATTCATGTAATGACCACTCAACAACATAAGTGGTTGATAAATAAGTGAACAACAAACATCTGCAGTTATGATATTTATATAAACAGAGGGTAATTATATATGCTACTTGTCCTCAATAAGCCTTATCAACATGAAAACACTCTAGCTCGGAGAACTCAAGGGCAGGGCCAACTGAATTCTCTGAATCCATTGCTGTAAATTAATCACTAACTGATAAGTACCTAATTGTTAAGCAATTGGAGACTTAATTGCCTTTCCATCTCCTTCATTCGTGTTTAATTCCTTTGATTTCATATAATTTTGCACGAGTATTGGTTTTTGGTAATTTGCAGGAAATTAGTGAAGAATGAAGCTTTTGGATGAAGAATAGATCAAGTACAGATTGAAGTAGCAAGTGAAATTGAAGTTTAGGGCAATAAAAAGCAGGAAATTCAGCTTCATAAGTTCTACCGGTAGAAATGGCTAAAATTCTGGCAGAGAGTTGGAGAGGAGATCTTCACTGTTTAAACCGGAATTTCTACCGGTAGAACTACTCTAACCGGAAGTTCGACCGGTATAACACTTAGATTTGAAGAGAATTTTGCTTTTGGGGTATTTTTGTAATTAGAAATGTGGGGACCTATATAAAGCCCTCTAACTCGAATGTTAGGGTTATCTGGGAATTGTCTTAGTTTCCCAGCCCCCTTTTCTCTCTTTCTTCCATAGATGAATGCATAGTGAGTTTTAATTGAAGATTAGTGTTCAATTTTAGTGAATTCTTGTATTAAGACAGAATCCTTCATATTATTCCAAGTTTTAATAGAGGTAATCTTTCAATTCTGTTCTTTTTGTTCTTTTGTATTCATAGAATCTGTTTGAAGACTTCTCCATTAATGGAGGGGTAGAATTATAGATGGTTTAACATAAGGGGCATTCAACTTAGATTTACATGAATTGTCTTCCTTGATTTATGCTTTAATGATGAAAGTTAGTTTCCTTGGATTTTCTGTTTCCAGAAATCATAATTGAGATGTTAAGCCTTTGACTAATTGTGTTCATCTTTTAGATACAACTAGTGCTTAGGTCGATTACTCTCAGATTATTGAATAGAATGTCTAGGAATCTCTTTGGAAATTATTAATTTAGATTGATATTTGATTTCCACGAAGAAATTTTCCAGATAAGATTGGATTGATCCAAATCTTACCTGTGTAAGGAAAAGGAAGATGAAACCATGTAAATCAGGGTGAATTGAACCCAAAGGTTGAACCATCTCTTTAGTATAACATTTTCATTCAGTTTTTTGCAGTTTTAATCAGTCCTCGGCTTAGAATTAATTCCATCCTTTGAAAAAAAGAGTTGGTCACTCTCGACCAAAAGAAGTCCTCTAGAGCTGAACCTCTAGCTCGTTCTCGGTGGATTCGACCTCTTCATGAGTGAAGTGCTACACAGCGATAAAATTCTGTCCTCCGCTTAGGACACACACACCCAAAATCAGCTAAGCATTTCTGGCGCCGCTGCCGGGGAACAACAATTTGAGGTAAAACAGCTTTAAGAGATTTCTTCTTGTTCTTTTGTTTTTAGTTTCTTTTAGATTTAGGTGATTATTTTGATAATTGGGGTTGTTGGTTGTATATATCCTCTCATTACCGTAGGGACATACACAACAGATTAGTCAGATTAGATCTTGCAGAAGTTCCGATAATTGATTGGCCAGGGATCGACATTTTTGTTGAGCTTCCCCTACCTGATCCTACTTTTGAACCAATGACAGATAGACAGAATAATGATGACCCCCATAATCAGCATAATCAAGTTGTACCACCTAAGTCAATGGATGATTATTTGACCCCTAGGTGGACTGATGCTCCATCTTGCATTGTCGATGAAGCTAAGGGTGGAAATGCATATCAGGTCAAACCGAGTATTTTGACTCATATTCCCACTTTTCATAGAATGACATCTGAAATGCCATATTTGTATGTTAAGGAGTTTAATGCCATAATTGAAACCATGTGTCCTACAGCTCAAAGAGAGTCAGCCAAACTTCGGCTGTTTCTTTTCTCTTTGAAGGGGAATGCCAAAAATTGGTTGAACAATCTGCGATCCGTACGAATCACCACATAGGATCAATTGCAAAGGGAATTTTATAAAAAGTACTTTCCTCATCAGAAAACAATTGCTTTAAAGAAAAATATTCAAAGTTTTGCTGAAAAAAGGGGAGAATCTTTTCATCAATGTTGGGATCAATTTCATGAGACGTTGAACTTGGTCCCTCATCATGGTTTTACTATTCCTGAGTTAGTTACAATATTTTATGAGGGATTGAGTTCGACAAACAAACAATTCATTGATATGATGTGCAATGGTACTTTCCGTGCCAAGGAACCTCATGAGGCTTATGCATATTTAGAGAGTTTAGCAAAGCAGTATCAGGTTTGAGATACCACCAATCCCAATGATAGATCTACTCCTAATATGTTTCCTAGTGTTCCCAGTGCAGGAAAGTTTACTCTGAGTGAGAAGGATGATTTGAGTGCAAGGATAGCTCAACTTACCCGTCAGATCGAAGGTCTAGAGCTGAAGAGAGGCAGTGAGATTACTCCTACACCAGTTGCTCAAGTGGATCAATTGTGTGCAATTTGTTCGCAGAATGATCATGGTACGGACAATTGTCCTACCATTCCGTCCATTAAGGAGTTTCTCCATGGTAACCCTCCATCTGATGTCAATGCTGTGAATCCGCAACAGAAGTCTTCTTTCCAATCTAACCAATATCAGAACTTTAACCCTAGGTTCAATGATCATCCCAATTTCCGGTGAAGGGACAACCCTCCCCAAGCTCACAATCAGAATTCTTCAGGTTTTCAGTCTCAGCCCTATCAGAATCAAAGGCAATTCTTCCAGTCTGCCCCACAATATCAGCAGCAGAGATTCCCATCTCAGCAGCAGTTTCCACACCAGTCTTATCAGCAGTTTCAGCAACAAGGACCCCCACAGGGTCATGCTCCATATCAGCCTCCCCATAAGAGAAGTCTAGAGGATACCTTTCAAGCCTTTTTGAGTAGTTAAACTTCCATCAATGAGCAGAACAATAGGACCCTTGAGAACATCAAATCTCAATTAACTACAACAAGGACCCCCACAGGGTCATGCTCCATATCAGCCTCCCCATAAGAGAAGTCTAGAGGATACCTTTCAAGCCTTTTTGAGTAGTTAAACTTCCATCAATGAGCAGAACAATAGGACCCTTGAGAACATCAAATCTCAATTAACTACACTTACCAATGCGGTGAGTGCTAGTCAAACCACTAAGGGTGCCTTACCTACCCAAGCTATTCCCAATGTTCAAGGCCAGCACTTTGTGGCCGATTCCGGTGAGTTGGATGCTCAAGTTGAGCATCTTAAGGCTGTCGCCATTTTGAGGAGTGGCAAGATCATTGATAAAACCATCCCTCCAAAGATGTTTCTACTTACATGGCACCTCCTGCTTCGCCTGAAGTGGTGGAGCCTAAGAGTTTTGAAATTCAGTCCACTCAAATCATCATTGTACTTTATTTGTACTATAATGAAATTTTTAGTGTAATCAAAGTCATGCCCCCTATTAGATTTAAAAGACGTGATTTAACTCTTTTTATTTTTTCTGATTTTCATGCCTTCTATTAAATTGTAATAGATATGCAAAATAAGTGGTTCACTTCTTTTCCTTTCTAATTGTAAAAGCATGTTTTCTCACTGGTAAGACATTTCTCCTTTGAATGCAAGGAATGAAGGATCAGTGATCAATTCAATTATTGGGTTTTTTTTTTTTTTTTTTTTCTTTTTGATACCTTAGCCTCTAAGGCTGGGATCCAAGGGAGCCCACACAAGTGGGAAGAGGACAAGGGCAAAACAAAAAAAAATCTTTCTTGAGGGGATAATGTAATTAAGAAATTCTTGGAGGGGCCAAATGTAAAAATGCATAAAACTTTGGCCTCTAGTCCTGCCCCGAAAGAAAAAGCCTGCACCGTGGAAATAAAAGCCTACACAAGTGAGAAAAGGTATAACGAAGAATCGATTCCCACCCCCAATCTCCTACCCTACTTGTGGGAATGAAACCTACGGGGAAAGAGGTATACTCAAGAATCAATCTCTGGATAGCCCTAAGTTGCCAACCAATTCAACCCCCTATTGTCTTCATAGTTGGTTAAGGACCTTTTGAATTCAATATATGCAAGTACATGCATGTTGCACGCTGCATATAAATTAAAATTAACCAAAAGTATGACAGAGCACATAAATAGGGAAGTGGAGGTTCTAAAATTCAAAGTGAGCCCCACTCACATAACTTCTTTAGAATGATTGATTAGAGTAAAAAACAGGAGTCGGAGAGAGAGAGAGAGAGAGAGAGAGAGAGAGAGAGAGTGAGTGGGGACAATCGAAACGATGGGTCATTGGTACAAATCCCGGCCCCATTTAACTCATTATCTCATACTGGTACATTATAAGTGGATCCCACTATGAAAATGAACGTGCCTCCTCGCTCTAGAATCTATTCTAAAGTGATTCTGATTGTTAAATCCTGGTTGGGTAATTTACTTTTAAAGTGATGAGGGCCATAAATCCCATAAATTTACTTCTTATTCTGAACCGAGTTTGGGTAATTCACCAACTTCTTATTACTTTGTGGCATGTAAGGGTATCTTTTTGACTTCTTTTATATAAAAACAGAAGATGGTTTTTTTTTTTTTTGTTTATTGAAATGAGAAAATAGATTTTTAATTTTTTTAAATGAGAGGTAATCATTAAAATTTAGTACTTTTTTATATGAACCTTCTGTTTTTCCTATCACTTTAATTCACTTTATAAGTGAATTACCCAAACAGGCCCAAGAGTTTTCCTTAAAATACTCTAGTTATGCAATCCATTGTTTGATGGTCGGGTGTGATATAAGTTTCGTACAAAAAACAACTGAATTGATTTACATTGATAAAAAGTACTGAAATTTCTCAAAAGCATATGCGAATGCGTAATTACTCTCTCTCTCTCTCTCTCTCTCTCTCTCTCTCTCTCATAGAAATAAAAAATATGTAAAGAGAGAAATCCTCTCGTTGCACAAAGGTGCATGAGAATGTGTATGTACTAGGGGTGTAACGGTTCGGTTAACCAGTTAATTTGGAAAAATCGTTAACCGGACCGTAACCGCGGTTAATAACCTTTTAAAATCGTAACCGTAACCGTATATACAAAAACCGTGGAAATCGTAACCGCGGTTAACCGTATTAAACGGTTCGGTTACGGTTAATAACCGTGGAAAATAAGGGGATAAATGTGAATGATTGAAGGTAAAATGACACATAAGGAGCAATTGGATAAAAATCACATTGATTAGAAATCTTTATTATACGGTTAACCGTACGTATACGGTTTCTTATTTTTTTCTTTTATTTGTAAACGGTACAGTTAACCGCATACGGTTAACCGAACCGTATCATACGGTTCGGTTCGGTTAATAACCGTGAATTATTATGGAAAACCGTAATCGAACCGAACCATGCGGTTTTTGGATTTCATTAACCGTAACCGAACCGTGAAATACGGTTATTAACCACGGTTCGGTTCAGTTCGGTTCGGTTAGACGGTTTTCCGGTTTTTTTTTTACACCCCTAGTATGTACCATGAAAAAAAATCTGCTATAGGGAAGAAAGTCATGTGGATTATTTGTGCAGCCCATTGTTTGGTTGTCTTGTACAACATGTTTTTCATATAAAAAAGGGAAAAAATGAACTTATTTTTCAAATAAAATGAAATTCTATTTCCTAATAATAGGATAGAAGAAAGTCATGTGGATTATTTGTGCGGCCCATTCTGTGGTTGTCTTATACAACATGTTTTTCATATAAAAAAGGGAAAAATGAACCTATTTTTCAAATAAAGTGAAATTCTATTTCCTAATAATAGGAGCTGGTATGTTCTCCCCTCAATATATCCCATGAAGCACAAAATCCTCTCACCAACAAGTTCCTAAAATTAATAGGAGTTGTGTAAACTGTTTATTGAGTGGTGTTGTATTTACATCTTCAGAGTTCAGACCCATTCACCATTACAGATTTGGAGAGAGTTTCGATCAAGGATATGTTGGCCGATAGCCTGACACATCACTGACACAACATGATAAGATATCAATGAATTTGATGACAGCAGAAACGTGATGGACATGGACAATGTTATGTTGACAAATGTTTTTGGCATGGTCATTCTTGTTTCTCAACAAAATCCTGAATTTTCTAAATACATCCACCCTATTTATTAGATACACCCACCTTATATCCCAAGAGGAACTCTAGCCTTGGGATTCGCGTCAGGAGAAAGAGATAGCACCGTTGCAGCACGTGTCTCTGCAGCTTTGTCTCTCCCTATCTCAGTATGCGTGCCAGTTTTTTTCCTGCCGTTGATTTGGTTTCGTGACGCATGGTAATTCATTGCATAAGCATGCTGTTGACTTGGGACGCGTGCAGCAATCAGATCCCCACAAATTAGGTTTGGTCAGGCCCAAGTCTGGGTCGGGTTAGCCTGACCCGTGCAGCAGAAGCCCATAGTGCTAAAAACCACTGGTACAGGCTGATGGGAAATTCTATATGCACCCCTTTATATGCTGAACACACCCACATTCTAGGAAAAAAAAAATCACTGTAGATAAGGAATGTGGGTGTGCTTAGCATATTAATGGGTGCATATAGAATTTCCCCAGGCTGATATATTGCATGCGTCAGCAGGCCCGGTCAATGGTCAAACAGAAACTTTGACCATCAATAACTTTATCATTCGGATTCGGATGGAGAAGTGGTTTGGTTCTGCGGAATCGTGGTGATGAGAACTACCTAGTGGCATCGTCAGATTTGGAATCCAATGATCAGAAATTTTTTGGACCAGATGCAGTCATCATTGACGTTTGAAATTTGTCGCGTGATATTTTGGGTCATCTGAGCTTCGATGGACGATCTGTTTGCGCTTGTGGACCCCAAGCAACTAGATCTACACAGGTTGGCTTCTGTGAAATTTCACCAATAAAAAAATTCGAAAGGCCAAAAGAGTAATTGCAAAGGCTAGCTTCTGTAAAATTTCGTCAATCAAAAAATAAATTTGGAAGTTTTCACGCACTCCAAACAATTTAAAAGAATGTGCGAACAGAACTACTACAAAACTGATGCTAACTATCGAGCTAGGCTTGGACTTAGCCTGGACATCTTCCCCATGGCCTAATTTGGACTTTCCATCCAGGCTCAGGCTCATTTTACAACATGGTCATATAATACACTGGACCCGGACAAACTTAGCCTATCCACTGAGGCGCATCCATGATGTAACAATCTATATAACTCTACCGTAATAAGTGGACCTATCTTTGACAGCAATTGATGGATCTATTTCAAAATTATTACAAATTGATGTGGGAAGATGGGCCACCATGTGTACTAAGATAGATAGTTGCTCTCGCAAAATGTGTCAAAGGCTGCCTTGGAGGACACCAAGACCGTAGGATTGATTGTCCCATTAAATGAACACATCATGAAAGGCAACTGCATGCCTCACCCTTGACACACGGATACGGGATAATCAATCCCTTTAGCATGCATTGTATAATTGTATTCCATGTCACATTAGCATCTCATCACATCTATGATAAGACAACACACTAGCTTACATAGGCATAACATATAGAGTGGGTGCCAATATTAACACCCATCCTTAAAATGGGACTGATCAACAATTCAGATCCACTCACATGATACCGATTGAAATAGGGCGCAAAGCATAAGAGAAAATCGCCCTTATGTAGTAGTAGTATTAGTACCTAACAAATAAGAACATGTTGTGTAGCCTATTATTGGGATTGAAGTGGGAATTCTTTCTTGTTTTAAAATCCTAATTTACTTGTGCATACGGACGCAAATTAACAGCCCTCGCATATTTAGATAATGACCCTAGAGAGAGATAAATTTGACACTTGAAGTTGCTGGAACTCATGAAGGACGCTCATGCCTTTATCAAAGATAACAAGGGGTAGACCTGGGCGCCATCATGAATAAAACTGTTACGGGCATTCCAGATGGACCAAGACAGCACCACCCATTCCTCTAGCTCTTCTCTAGACAACACCTCCACTAGAGACTTTGATACCTGCTGAAACTTTTCCTTGGAAACGTGACGTTTATGCAGCTTGGCACGAGATAAAGACCAAATACTCACTACTTGCCAATGGACAATCCCATAGAATATGGGTCATAGTTTCCACTTCACCTTTCACATATAGGGCATCGAGGATCCTCAAGTATTTTACTTATCTAAAGGTTCTATCTAGTTGGTAAGGCTTCATTACAAGCCCGCTAGAGGAAATGACGAACTTTACCTGGGATTTTTAGTTTCCAAATTCTTCTCCACATTCCTTTTTACTCCTCCGCATCTGAGGCTTCTCCCTCCTCTTTTGCCTTTTGTTTCCTAAGTTTCAGCGCATAAGCTGAGCTGAGTATTCTCCCGTGGAGGTTTTATTCCATCTTACGCTATCTGGGCTATTGAGATTTCCCAATACCATTTGCTTTATTACCGAGCTGTCTCGACATCAAAAGCTCCATTAATGATAGACTCATTCCACCGCTTCCAATCCTCATCAATTAATTCTCTCACAAACTTCACAACAAGCTCATTTGGTTTTCAGCCTGGAATGCACTTTAGCCACTTGTCTTCCCATATTTTAATGGTTCTTCCATCTCCAATTTTCCAGATCATACCTTCATGTAATGTGTCCCGAGCCGTGAGGATGCTACGCCAAATGAGAGATGGATTTGTACCAATCCTGGATTCCATAAAAGAACACTTTGGGAAATATCTGGCTTTATAAACTTGATAAACTAATGAATGCGTGTTTTGAGTGAGTCTCCACCGTTGCTTACCTAAAAGAGCTAGGTTGAAAGCTTGAAAGTCTCTTAACCCAATTCCCCCTTCTTCTTTGGGTGTACAAAGCTTTTTTCATTTCTTCCAATGGATTTTCCTACCACCACTAGAGCTGCCCCACCAAAACTTAGCAATCATGGCATTTTTTCATCATAAAAACTCTTTGGTAGTTTGAAGCAGCTCATTGTGAACGTGGGGATGGATTGGGAAACTGCTTTAATAAAGACCTCTCTTCCCAGCTTGAACAAAAAGTTCTCATTCCAACCTTGAAGTTTTTTTGCTATTCGATCTTTGAGCCCCGAGAAAGCACATTCTTTGGACCACCCCACCATTGTTGGCATCCCCAAATATCTTTTATATTGCAGAACTACCTGAGCACCCCGAATCCCTTGAATTTCCACTCGGGTATCTACCCCTGTATTTTTGCTAAAGAAGATATATGTTTTTTTCAAATTAGTTTTTTGGCCTAAGAAATGTTCATATAAAGCTAGCACCTCCAACAAATGCTTGCACTCTTCCGGATTTGCTTGATAGAACAACAAGCTATCATCTACAAATAACAAATGGGAAAGCCTTGGGCCCCCTCTACTAATGGAAATGCCGCTCCGTCTTCTGTCTCTCTCTACTCTTCTGAGAAGGGCTAAGAAACCCTCTGCACAAAGAAGGAGCAGGTAAGAGGACAGGGGTCCCCCTTGTCTGATGCCTCTAGAAGGTGAGATGTAGCTCTGCTGCTCCCCATTGATGAGGACGGCATAAGATGGGGTTTTAATACATTCCATCACAAGATTGATCCATCTAGCTTCAAATCCTAATTTCTGCATAATCCGTTCCAAAAATCCCCATTCCACCCTATCTAGGCTTTGCTCATGTCAAGTTTGATGGCCATAGAGCATTTCCGCCCTGCTTCTTCTAGCTTTCAAGTGATTCAGAACCTCGTATGCAACAATGATGTTGTCAGTTATGAGTCTCCCAAGTACAAATGCACTTTAGGCATCAGAGATTACCAATGTAAGAATGGTCTTTAGCCTGTTAGCTACACACATTGAAACAATCTTATACAGTACATTGCATAGGCTAATCGGTCTATAGTCTGACATTTTTGTAGGGTTTTTAATCTTTGGAATAAGTGCTATGTGGGTGAAATTCATTTTTCTCAACATGTGACCCAGGCAAAGAACAGATAATATAGCGTGAACAACATCTCTACCTACAATATGCAAGAATTTTTTAAAGAAAAGGCAAGACATACCATCCGGGTCGGGCGCTTTTGACAGGTGCATTTGAAAGACCGCTTGTTTGACTTCGACGGCTGTGTATGGCATGAGGAGCTTCCTATTCATATCAGGGGACACCACCCCTTCAATAGCTTCCACGGTCTCGTCTATCCGGTGGGGGTCATTGTTAGTGAACAGTTCTTGAAAATAATTGGAGGTGATCTCGCTCAGCTGTTTCAATTCCGTACACCATTGGCTATGAGGATTCAAAAGACCATCAAGCCCATTGTTTTTCTTCCTTTGTGAAGCACTCTGATGAAACTAACGTGTGTTTTTATCACCCACCCTTAACCATATTGCTCTTGATCTTTGCTGCTAATGTAGCTCATCCGCCAGGAGCAGCGAGTTAATCTCTCCTCTCAGGGCTTTGATATGATCCCAGTGTTGCCCATCTCGATTGTCATGCGTAAGAGCTTCAATGGTGTCTAGCTAAGCTTTGACCTGCCCATTGACTCCACTAAACTTCTGCTTACTCCAGTGCACCAAATCCATCCGACAAAGCTTGAGTTTTTCAGTCAAGTAGTACATCGGACTCCCTTAAGCCCTAGCTTGATCCCATAGACTCCTAACCGCATACTCACACTCCGTGTCCGTTAACCATTTTTCCTCAAAACAGTGCTGCCTTTTCTTTCTCCCTTGAGTCGTTATTTGCTGACCCACCTCGATGAAAATTGGGATGTGATCAGATGTAGGAGACAGGTGATGAGTGACTTTACTATTTGGAAACCAATTGGACCACATGGGGGAGGAAAAGGCTCCATTAAGCTGCTCTTGAACATTTGTCGTTCCAATCCTATTATTGTCTCATGTGAACTCATACCCACAGTAGCCCATATCAATTAAATTGCACAGGCATAACATCTATCTAAATTCCCACATCTGTTTCAAAGATCTTTTATGGCTTCCCCTCTTCTCTTCTTGAAACATAATTTTGTTAAAGTCCCCACAGCAAACCCACGGATGTTACGCCAACCCATTCAGGTGATCAAGCAATGCCCAAGATTCCCACCTCCTGTGATCTCCAGACCTTCCATAGAACCCTGTCAGACTCCTAACTCTACCATCCTTGTGCCGTACATAAGAATCAATATGGTGTCCTTGTGCCGTACATAAGAACCAATATGGTGTCCTTGTGCCGTACATAAGAACCAATATGGTGTGGGAGGAATAATTTTGAATCTCCAAGTTTATCCCTTCCTTCCAACATAATGCTAATCCCCCACTTCTTCATGTGCTAGGAACCGTAAAAACACTATTGAAACCCATAACAACCCTCAACCTTTCCATGCTAGTAGCGTTCGGTTTTGTCTCCATACCTGTTTGGTAATTTTAGTTGTCAAGTCAAGTCAAGTTAAGCATCAAATCAAAAGCATTTTATTTCAAAAATACCTCCATCTTTTTCCAAAAAAGTCAAAAAGCAACTACCTTTATTCACTAAAAGACAAAAAAAACTCAATTTCCCTATACAAAAAGTCAAAAATATTCCATCTTAAACAACTAAAAATAAAATACCATCATAACCTACTTATATTTTATTCCCTCTTTATTTCACTTTACTAAACTTTATTTTAAAAGTAAAACAAGACGTTGGGACCTTAAGATTTCACCAAATGGTGAAATGACCGAACTACATAAGGGTTCCCAAGCCCCCTGTAGTTCCAGCTTAATATCCTCATTGTGATCGGCCACTAATTACAAAGCCCCATCCACCACCATATAATCTGAAACATATCTGAGTCTATTGCTAACAGAAGGTTGCGTGTTTGGGTTGGCATTTTCATGTCTCGCCCTTCTGTGTCTAGACGTAAAACCCTTGTGATTTTTCCTCCCGTCTAGGTTTGCATGAGAGAAGATTTCCCATATCTTTTCCATTTTGTGCAAAGGCCGAAGGGCGGAAATGGATCCCCTGTTTGGACCACTCGTGGGTACCACATGGGGGAGAGATGCCAAATCAACGACATCTCATCTCCTTCTAAAAGAAAATTCTTTCACATGTGGCATCCAATGATTGGTCGATATCCCTATTTGGACCAAAAAGGGGATCCTTTTTCCTGACAATCTAGATCCCCTGTTTGGACCACGCAGGCGGTGCCACATGGGAAGAGAATTTTTTTAAAGAGATGTGATTTTTTTTTTTTTTATAAATAGAATGTAACATCTCAACCCCATGTGGCACCCCTTGCCTAAACATGGAATCCGTTTCCTTTCCCTGAAGGAACCCCTTCTCCCCTAGCATTCCGACGTGTCCCATCTTTGTCCCCATCTGCAATCCATCTCCATCTCTTTTTAGTAGTTTTATTAACTTTATGTACCACCACAAAATCACTATTTGTTAGTGCGTGCACTCCAGCCTTGTATGCCTTGGTGTCACTCAAATATATCAAGAGAAGCATAGTCGTATACCTGCTGCGATGTGAACTGTGCCACCGACTCCGTAGTCTTCCTCGATTGCATGTGCCCATACTTCGGCTCGTGCGATGCAAAGTCTACATATCCCGAACCTTGAGCCCGAATGAGAGCCCGAATCTGACGTGGAGTTCCACGTGGCTCTGACGTGGACCGCACAGTGTTTTTAACTTTCCATATGAGCGGGAGAAAGGAAAAATATAAGGGGAAATCGGTCTCTGCACAACAAATGCCCAAATGGCCTCTGCTTCTTCTCCCTCCTCAACCCCTTCTCCACCGTCGACCTCCTCTCCAAGATCTGGTGGCTTCGTTCGCTACTGTCGTCGTCGTCGTCGTTAGCGAACGAACCCACCAGATCTTGGAGAGGAGGTCGACGGTGGAGAAGGGGTTGAGGAGAGAGAAGAAGTAGAGGCCGTTTGGGCATTTGCTGTGCAGAGACCGATTTCCCCTTATATTTTTCCTTTCTCCTGCTCATATGGGAAGTTAAAAACACTGTGCGGTCCACCTCACAACCACGTGGAACTCCACGTCAGATTCGGGCTCTCATTCGGGCTCAAGGCTCGGGATATGTAGACTTATTGATGTTAGTTTGCCGTATCCGGCCTTCCTTCACTGGGACAACGTCATAGTTATTAATATCGTTTTGTTTCGGTCGAAATGGCCGAAATTTTTCGTTTCGGTCAAGTCAGTTTGAATTTCGGTCAATATCGACCGAAATTCAAGATTTCAGCCAATTTCGGCCGAAATTCGGAATTTCGGCTGAAATGTAACTTTTCGGTCAAAATGGAAATTTACAAAATTATTTTTTTTTTAATTTTTTTACACATATATTTTGTATTTCTAATATTTTCACAAAATATAATTCCAAAAAAATTACTATAATGGATTAAATCTATATTTATTACTTTTTCTATTTTTTTTTTACTTATATATGTATGTATATTTTGTTATATTTTTTCCGAAATATAATTCCGAAAAGTTTCGCCGAAATTTCCAATCGGCCGAAACTTTTCATTTTGCAAGCCAGAGCGAAATGAGGTCCGAAACGATATTAACAATTATGGACAACGTATAAAAAAGTAATTGGCCCGACGGAGCCTAGTGGGAGACGTGACACACTAGCACAGGCCCACGTGGTAATAGAAGAAGATTCTGCTCTTTTCCAACTCGGCTAGTCCTTATAAGAAGATCTAACCTCTGACCGTTAGATCTAAATGCAAGTCGCTACGAGCCATTTCCATCCATATCCACTCTTGCCTATTTAAGTCGGAGCCTCCTTCACATTTTTCTCCTCACTGCATTTCATTCAAGCTTTAATTTCCACTTCCTCTTCCTTCCCTATCATCTTCTCTCCCACACTAAAATCCCTTACCTCTTAGCCACATAAATAAACAGTCAGAGCCACAGGTAAAGACTCTCTCTCTCTCTCGCCACAGGTAAAGACTCTCTCTCTCTCTCTCTTTCTCTCTCTCTCTCTCATTTGGATACTAACTATTTTTTAATGGAGTGCTCTGTTCTCCAAAGTTAGGCAACAAAAAACAGTAAAGAAAAGCCATGGATGTAGAACTAACACCCAAAACGGCTCAGAAGTTCTATGGCAGTGATGGTGGCTCTTATTATATTTGGTCGAGTTCTGATGTACCCATCCTTAGTGAGGCAAAAGTTGGTGCAGGCAAGCTTGTTTTGGCACCGCGTGGTCTGGCTCTTCCTCACTATGCTGATGCAGCTAAGATCGGCTATGTCCTACAAGGTAAGAAGTAAGAAGCCACTTATTTGTGGGCTTTACATTTTTAGTGTATTCCATGTGTTGTGCTTCAGTTGCATGTTAAATCAATATATATAGAATGCATCCCTTTTTAAGCGCTAACCCAAATGGACTCATTGATTTAACCCAGAAAACGAGACATAATAACCCAACGGCGGCCCTTGGGAACAGATGAGACCCTGTCCTGTTTCTTATTGAGACTCATTTCCTTTTTGAAATTTATGGAATTCATGTCCGGAGAATTCTTGAATTTTGAGATATAGTGGGATTTCTAAGTACTCCCCTGGAATTGAGCATAAGGAATTTCACTAAAATCCAAGGAGGGTGGGAATTTTGAATTCCCAAAGGCCATTTGGGATCCTTTTCATGAGGCTGAAATTAAAAAATGCTAGTAAAGAAATATAGTATTTTGGAGATTTTAGGAGACAAGATGTCACATGTTATATATGAATTCCCAACATTGTGAATTCCTTGGAGAAATTCCACGAACGAAACAGGCCCTTTAAAGATTTTCAAGAACTCCAAAGAATTTTAGTTTTTCTTTTCTTTGTTGGAATGGTGTATAATTTGTGGGTTTGGTTTTGGTGACACAGGTCAAGGGATAGTTGGACTAGTGTTTCAGGAGGGACCCAAAGAAAAGGTGGTGAGGCTCAACCAAGGAAATGCTGTTGCTTTAAATTTCGGTGAGATTTCATGGTGGTACAATGATGGGGACTCCGAATTCGCCGTCGCCTTCTTGGGCGAATCTGCCAAAGCCTACAGTCCTGGTCAATTCACCTACGCCTTCTTAGCAGGGACTAATAACATCCTCAAGGGTTTCTCTATGGAGTTCCTTACTCGAGCTTGGAACTTGGAAAAAGTACAAGTGACTGAGCTTTTGACAAGCCAAACTGGACAGGTAATCGTCAAGGTGAAAGAAGGGATACGCATTCCAGATCCTTGTGAATCTGATATTGCAAAAGTTTTCAACTTCAATTCAGCACCGTTAGACGTCGATGTAAAGCATGGAGGGCGTACCATGTCTCTAACAAGCATGAATATGCCTTTGTTAGGAGAAATGGGATTGAGTGCCAAGCTCGTGAAGCTTGATGCCAATGCAATGTTCTCTCCGAGCTTCTCGACGGATTCATCAGTTCAGGTGATTTGTATCGTTAGAGGGAGCGGACGAGTCGAGATCGTGGGCGTGGATGGTAGTAGGGCTTTGGAGGCAAAGGTGACTGCAGGTTGTTTGTTTGTCGTGCCCAGGTTCTTTGTTGTAGCTCAAATTGCAGATGGTGAAGGAATGGAATGGTTTTCTGTCATCACAAATCCACAGTAAGTGTTCTTCATTGCATGGTCTTCAAGAACTCATCTTTCTAGTGATAGATGACTTGTATGTGATTGGAAGTGATTTTTTTTTATCATAGTTAGCGATTAATATAAAAAAATAATCATCAAACAATTTTCCAACTAACAAAGGAAGATGAGAAATGAATACCCAATCATCACCTCCCTTGTAAATCAAATCCTACAAAGGTCAAAGTCTTATTTAGATCCCCACCTTATGTATTTCACCCCTCATCTCTTTTATAATCGTTTGTTCAAGCTCTTTTGACAATTTATTCATATGTAAACAATTTCATGTTAATAAATGGGCTCTTATTGTTATGAGATTTTCTTTAATAATGTTAGAGGTGTAAGGAGAGTGGAAAGTGAAACTCCCTTAAATTATAATTCTACTTTCTAAGAGATACTGAAAATATATGCTCTCTTTGCACTGTTGAAAATATATTATAGCATGTGTTAGTAATTACTGTGAATGGTTCTCTTGTTTTCAGGCCAAGTTTCAGTCATTTTGGAGGGAAGACATCAGTGCTGAATGCTGTGTCTCCACAGCTTCTTGAGGCAGCTTTCAATGTGACTCCAGATCTGGTGAAGCTTTTCAAGGTGAAGGGGAGCAAGGATGTCATTTTCTTCCCCCCACCAAATTAGAGACATTTCCCTTTCTCCTCTTTTGGTAAGAGGTTGCTGTACTAATTGATTGGTTGGATGGTCAGATATGTAAAATTGGGACAAATATTCAGAATCAAAGTATTTTGACCATATTGTCTTGTGGGGTTGAGTGAAGGTTGATTACTTGTAGGTCTTTAGTTAGTAGTTTGATATAAATTGTTATGCCATTAACTAACAACTCGAACTTTTGGTATTATCGGTTATTAACACTGAATCAGAATCAGAGGTCATAAGTTCGGTACCACCTATCTGTCTAGTTTATCTGGTAGAAGTTGCATCTGCTCCTTATTGAGCATATAAATGTGATGCCCTTGTTGTAAAGTAGACCTTCATTGGTCCCATGTATGTTTACATTTTAATTAATAATATGTTATATTTATTTAAATGGGCTTCTTAGCATATATGCGATCCTTTTATAATTGTTTAAATCATAGACTTGTAATGCCATTCTTGTAGGTTTACAGGAGAGAATTGATTAGAGATTCTTTCCATTATGATGGGTCTTTTTAGCACAGAGAGATAAATTCGGAACAGAGAAAAGCTGATCCTCCCAAACACAACAGCCAGAAAAAGAAAAAAAAAAAAAAAAACAAGCATAAAGTGAGAATCACAAACTTGTTTTTAGACGTGAAACACATTGGTGTACAGTGCACTAGTGTTCATTTAACGCAAAAATGGGTGCAAAAGTAAAGGAACCATTTTATGGGAGAGTTTGGAGGAAAGCAGGGAAGTAAAATTTGCTAAGCTGGCAAGAAAATAAATTAGAGAATGTAAAAGTGGAAATTTTCAATGACAATATCATTGGTAGAATTCCAACTATTGGCAAAATATCAGCGTAAAAGCGCCATTTGGAAATAGTGTTCATCTGGAATTTAGTTCCTGAACCAAAGGAGAGCGAGCCGGGCAATTTTTTTCCTAAAATTCTTCAACCAATTGGGCTTAAAAGGTAAAACAAGCTATAAGTGCCAAAAAAAGAAAAAAAAAAAAAAAAAAAACTTCGCCATCTTTCTCTTCTTTAAAGATAAATGCCAAGGTTCAAATCTCGTTCCCTCACTAATAAGAGTCTGCCTTATCGCTATTAAATTTCTTTCCCCGGCTAACCATTCCTATCAAAATCCTTAAGGGTACATTTGGAAAACAAAGAGGGATCCTCTATTCAGAGGATTCCTTCATTCTCCTGGATTCTTTCCCTTTGTGGATTTGCAAAATCCAATGGGGGGAGGTGGAGACCGAGGAATCAATGGAAAAGATGAATTTTTGATGGGTTTTGAGGATTGGAAAATCCCTCACTCGCTTTTCCTCTCTTCATCCAAACGTGTCGAGGAAAACCAGAGAGAATTTCTGTCAGAGGACATAATCCAAACATGCCCTAAATCATTAATAGAGACAACATAAATACTTTTCAACAACCACTACTCATGTCTTCACTAGTCCTACAATCAGTTGAAGAATACATGTCCCCCAAATAAAAAGGGGATAAAAACAAATATGAAAACCTGCAATTTCCCACTCCATTGAGAACAGGTAATATGTTTTCTTCACCTCATTTCCCTGTTGCCACTGGTAGAATGGCAGTTACATACCTTGTGGCTGCTTGGAACCCTACTTCACATGTGCCAGTAGCGTGGAATTTCCATATGGGTTTAATATTGTGGTTTCTCAATGAGGCCTCAACTTTAGCCGAGAACTGAAAACACGTCTCGTGGAAAATGCTAGTAGTCTTTTTTCCCATGGCTAGCACATGCAAAGATGAAAATAGCGGTGGCGGCGGGTGGCTACGATGTGGGCGCTACGTATTGTAGCGGTGCGATTTGAAAAAATTTTCCAAAATTTTTTTAAAAAATCCAAAAAATCCATAAAATTGTAAAATGAAAGAAAATGTGTTTCTTTTACAAAAGTAAGTAAGAAAAGGGAGTGTAGCGGTGCCCTCAATATATGAGGTTCTGTATCGCTGTATAAATAGAAAATAATAATAATGATTAGTTTTTTCACATGTATTCATGTTTTATCTCACTTAATCCAAGCCTAGCCCAATTATTAAATAAATTATTAAATGGGCCCAAATTACATACCAAGCCTAAAGCGGAGTGGGCCAGGATTGGGCCCATGGTGGCCTGGGCGATGAACACCTTTACTTTTAAGTGGGCTATGCGTGTTGTACTATGCCTTGCATAGTGTATTAGAAATACCATACCATTTCTAAAGAAAACCAATTAGTCTTAAATTTCAATAATTTTCATTTTGGGCCACATGTGTATGTATGGCTATAAATGAACCTTTCTCTAGTGGGGCTCTATTCTCAAATGGTCATATGATCTAAGCTCTGTGAAGTGTAGACTCTTAAGTGCATCTCTTTTAATCTGTTGTTTTAATTACTTTTAAGTTTGGACTATCATAGTAACCCGTGTTCAACACAAATATAGCCAACATTGCAATTTAAATTTTCATGCATTAAACAATATATCAAAGAATTTTAGAAAGAAAGCAAAGGATGAAAAGGTTATGACCATACCTATTTATGCAATCTAATCAATAATGGTAAAGAAAGTAAAGAGAGAAATTGAAGAAAAATTAAAAATGGTTGAGTTTGGGTAGAAAGGGAGGTATTGCACAACAGAAAGGAAATATGGTGAGTAATTGCGGGTGCTTTGCATGATAAAGAGATAAAGTAGGTAGTTTGCATGAGATAAGGTGGGGAGAAAACGGAAAAACTTTGAAGAAGAAAATAACTTACTTTCAAAATCATAACCATCAACCAAAATTAAAGCTAAAGCCCTTAGCTTTAATATACTATATATAAATATTGATTAGATTTCAGGAACTTTCAATCTTGCATACATGGATTTCAGATCATAAAACATGTTCGGTTAACCAGGTGATTAAACTCGGCTCACTGGGTATGGGAGTCGAGTAACTTTAGTTGTCTTCAAGAATTGACCGAGTCTTATTTTCACTCGGGTAACTCACATGACTCACTTCACTTTGTCAAATACACACATCTATTTCTTATTAATAATAAAGAGTCCATACCAAGTCCAAAATGTGAAAAAGTTATATTTGTCTAAATTCCAAAGTCTATTTTAAAAACAGTATTTTTTAGCCTTTTAGTTTTCTAATTCTCATTTATTCTCTTTCATTTATTCTTTAAAACCTCTAAATCCGAATTTCATCTTTTCCTGCATAAAGGAGTACTTAATTTTCTTTTTAATGACAAGGGTATCCCTAAGGTCTTTGACCCCCGACATGATTAATTTCCTGGTGGCACCGACTAAACCTGCACAAACACATGCTAGATAAATATACCGCGTCGTATGCCATTGCACCGAAGATGCACTTAAGTTACTTATATATATTTGTATTAGTTTATGAATATAATTTTTATTTTACATATTTTAAATTTAGACTACAAATAATAAGTGCACTTGACTCTCCCAGTCGACTACTACTATCAAAGTCGATACTCAGTACTCACCCACCGAGTCAAGCCCGGGTCACGAGTTGGCAAGCTACGAGTTCTACGAGTCGAAACCCCAAACCTTCGCGCCAAGTTTGAAACCTATATAAGAACGCAGAGTTTCTTTCACATGGATCAAAGCAAGAGATGGTTTTCTCCAAACACTTGAAATTCTCCAAAACTCTCGTCTCAGGCCTCCACCATTTTCAAACAAAGTGTAAAACCACCTCAATCGATTCCAATCTTAATCGTCTTTTCCTCCAAGAACCCAACACTGCAGAAGCCACAAAAACGCTCGAACTTACCTCAAACATCGAAGTCTCTACTTATAATCGCCTCCTAGACACTTGCATTCGTTCAAAATCATTGAACGAAGGAAAGAAAATCCATCACCATAGCCTCAAGTTGTAAGACCCCACCCCGAGTTAATCAAGATTAACTCTAGTTAATTGAAGTTAATGCTAATTAATCTCATTTAATGAGACTAATGATGGTTAATGACCCAACTCGATGAGATTAGTCTCAAATGATTGAATTAAGCCTAATGAAATGATAATGAAGGGTATTGAATGGGTTGAGTGAGATTTTAAACTCAAACTAAGAGAACAAGGCCTTTTTCCGTAAATACGGATTTATACGTATTTTGTCGAATACGGAAACTCTTGATACCAACGCGTGTATCTCGACGAGTACGTTAACTTTCATAATAGACTCGAACTCGTGTGACGAGGATTTCGTCAAGTGGCCTTTCGTTTGACTCAGAACGGAAATAGCCTTAGTGGAATGGACTTAGTTGCAAAATGAACTCATATAAAAGGAATGAACTTCCTTTGAGTTCATTTCCAACGACCCCCCATCTCAGGCAAACCCTAGGCACTGCTTTTTCTTCCTTTTTCTTCTTTCTCCTTCCATTTCTCTTCATCTAGAGTGAGGATTGGAAGCTTGGAAAGTGGTTGGAGTGAAGCTTCATCTTCTTCATCTCCTTCCTCATCTCGTTTTCCATCTCGGAGTAGTGAAGCTTGTAGGGGAACTCAAGGATTTCCTTCTTGGAACTACAAGTGAAGAAGCTCTTGCTAGAAAGACTTCAAGAGGCAAGTATAAATGTTCATTTATGATCAAACATGCTAATTTTCAAGTTCTCTTGAGTCATTAGAGATGGGTTCTCAAAACCCCTTTTTCTTTCTCATGAAATGGAGATTAGATTGAATGTGAATGCTTAATGGTTGTTCCAAGAGTCCAAGAGGGTGTTTCCTTGGATTTTTATAGATTATTGAAGAGACTGGAGTTGAGAACTCAGTTTCTAGGATTTGCTTCAGAAGTTCTGAAGCTCGAAAATGACAGTCTGGGCTAATTACGGCTAGCCGTAAGGCTAACCGTGGAGCCAACCGCCAAATTCTGTGAAAATGTCAGCTTCTGGAAAGCTAACCGCCAGTTTTCGGTTAGCCGAAATTTGAATTTCGGCTAGCCGTGAGGTAGCCGTGAGGTAACCGCAAGGTAACCGTAAGGTAACCGTAAGGTGACCGAAAATCAAGACAGAAAATATCAGCTTCTAGAAAGCTGACCGTGAGCTAACCGCGAAATGGCGGTTAACCGAAATTGGAATTTCGGCTAGCCACCAGCCACCTTCCGGCTAGCCGCCGACTGCATTTCGGCTAGCCGCGGGCCAAGTTCCGGCTAACCGCCAGTGAGCTTAAAATTGACTTAAAATTTATTGTGAGTGAAAATTTGTCCAATCGATCGGACCTAACGGTCCGATCGATCGGGGGACTCAGTTTGAGTCCGGTGGATTTTGATATTGAGGGTGGAAAATTTTTGGGGACTAAATGCACATATTAAATGAAAATGTGATGTCCATCGAAAATAACATGTGCATTTAGTAACTAATAATTACACCTATAATTTGTCTAAATTGGGATAGAGACAAGTAGGACCGTGAATGATTAAAGATTCATCTAATCCCATTGAGTCTATAATGGCTGCATACAATGAACCACTGAATTCTGAATAAATGTAATGAACCATTGAATAATGAACAAAATGAATAAATGCAATGAATAATGAATAATCCTGCTGCAGCAGATGATTGGGGTGTTCCGGAGCTCCGTGGTGATGCCAGTGATCTCTGATCAAGACACTGGTAGATCCCACATATAGACTGAAAAGTCAATGAAAAGCCATGTACAAGCCATGTAATGAAATATGAATTGAATGAAAAATGTATTGGACTGAAAAGTCCCCAAAAGCCATCTAATAAATGCTCAATGTAATCCGAATGACATGAAATGAATGAAATGAATTGACTAATGCTTCTTTTGGAAGACACTGAACTGAATAACGGTAATATTATTGTACTTGTAATCTAGTCATTGATTATCAATTGACTGCACTGTTCAAAATATTGCGTTAACCTAGATTCAATTGTCTAGAGTTCTTATATTGATAATGGACAGGATTAGCATGAGTTATCGTAATGTGTTTATATCTTGTTGAACCGTCGTGTTCATGGTGTTATTGATG
This sequence comes from Umbellularia californica, assembly GCA_028538565.1. NCBI lineage: Eukaryota > Viridiplantae > Streptophyta > Magnoliopsida > Laurales > Lauraceae > Umbellularia > Umbellularia californica. The sequence goes on along the minus strand of JAPQWN010000007.1, from coordinate 71,414,504 downwards.
GCATTACAGGCCCAGTTGCCCATCCCGGCCTTGCAGAGGCCGCGCCGCGAGCGGAGGAGGCCCGTCCGTTACCTCCAGGAGGTTTAGCCGAGTGGGCTTAGTTCGGAGGGCGTAGCTTTTGGATGTTTTGAGATTATTTTGGAATTTCATTGATACTTTTGTATATCATTTTGAGATGTAATTAACTGTCCCCTGCATTGTATTGTGAATATGCAGTTGTGGACTTCATTGGATTATATTTTTGTAAATGGGAACTTTACTGGTAATGTAAAGTCAATTGTTGTCAATGTACGTATATGTTTCCGCAAAATTGTACATTTGACAGGTATATGTATGTTAGATCCCTTGTGAGTCTTCGTCTTAACTTCGGTTAATTCGAGATTTACGGGAGTAAGTATGTTGGAAATCGCGATCCGGGTGGGGCCCCGATTAGCCCGGCCTCGGGCCCGGGTCGTGACACAAGTACAAACCCAACATCAAGAATACTTCCCTACTCGAAAAAATCGCCTGCTTATACATTGTCTGTGGTGAAATTGAGCTTGCCCGCCTTGTATTCGATGAAATTGAGAAACCCAGTATTTTTTTATGGAACTCGATGATCAGAGGTTATGCCTGGAATGGACCTTTTGATCGAGCTATTGATTTGTACTACCAGATGCTTAATTCGGGCTTGAAGCCGAACAAGTTCACATTCCCTTTTGTTCTTAAGGCATGTTCGACTTTAATGGCGTTAGTAGATGGAAAGGAGATTCATGAGGATGCTAAGAGAGTTGGGTTGGAGTCGGATGTGTTTATTTCTACTGCACTTGTAGATTTTTATATGAAATGTGGGTGCTTGCGAGGTGCGTACCAGGTGTTTGAGAAAATGCCTGAAAGAGACATTGTGGCTTGGAATGCCATGATTGCAGGGTTGGCTCTTCACGGGCTGTTTGAGGATGCAATGGGATTGGTTTCTGACATGCAGAAAGGAGGAAAGAGCCCAAATTCTTCAACTGTTGTTGCAGTTCTGCCTGTGCTTGGCCAAGCTAAGGCATTGCATCACGGAAAAAGCCTGCATGGATATTGCATTAGGAGGTTATTCTATAATGATTTGTTAGTAGGAACTGCACTTTTAGATATGTATGCAAAGTGCGAGTGTTTGAGTTATAGTAGGAGAATTTTTGATATATTGAGTGTGAGGAATGAGGTAACTTGGAGCGCGATGATTGGAGGTTACGTTTTGTGTGACCAAACGATAGAGGCTTTGGCAATTTTTGATCAGATGGTGCTTGACGAGGCTCTGAAACCCACATCAGTTGCTCTAGGTACTGTTTTGCGAGCATGCGCGGAGTTGAATGATTTGGCTAGAGGGAAAAAGATACATGGTTACTCAACTAAAAATGGGCTCATATTATACATAAAAGTAGGAAATTCACTTCTTTCAATGTATTCTAAGGGTGGGATTACAGAGGATGCGATAAGGTTGTTTGACGAAATGAAATCAAAAGATGTTGTTTCTTATAGTGCAATCATCTCTGGATTTGTCCAAAATGGTAATGCAGAGGAGGCTTTGATTATATTCAGAAAGATGCAGCAACTTTGTATAGAGCCAGATCTTGCAACCTTGCTTGGAGTGCTTCCTGCTTGTGCCCATCTGTCTGCCTTGCAACACGGACAGTGCAACCATGGCTACGTGACTGTTTGTGGGTATACATCAGACATCGCAATTTGTAATGCTCTCATCGACATGTACTCAAAATGTGGTAGAATCAGCATTGCTAAAGAAATTTTTGATCGAATGCCAAAACGGGGCATCATCTCGTGGAATGCAATAATTGCTGGCTATGGAATTCATGGGCTTGGTACAGAAGCTCTGTCATTGTTTCATGATTTGCTTAGTACTGATTTGAAGCCTAATGACATCTCCTTCATAAGTCTTTTATCTGCTTGCAGCCATTCGGGACTCGTTACTGAAGGAAAACACTGGTTCTATAAGATGAGTGAACATTTCAAGATCATGCCTAGAATGGAGCACTATAACTGTATGGTTGATCTTCTAGGACGTGGTGGGCTCTTAGATGAGGCCTATGACTTCATCTGAAGAATGCCATTGGAACCAGATGTCTGTGTCTGGGGGACCTTGCTTGGTGCTTGTAGGATTCATGAGAAGATAGAACTAGGGGAAGCAGTGTCAAAGACCATCCAAAAACTAGGACCTGAAGGTACTGGAAACTTTGTACTCCTATCCAACATGTATAGTGCCGCGGGGAGATGGGACGATGCGGCAAACGTTAGAATCATACAGAGAGGCCAAGGTTTTAAGAAAAGCCCAGGATGTAGTTGGATTGAGATAGGTGGCAGTTTGCATGCATTCATTGGTGGGGATCAATCACACCCACAATCAGCATTGATATATGATAAGCTCAAGGAACTGCTGGTGGATATGAAGAAGTTGGGCTATCAGGCAGATACTAGTTTTGTACTGCAAGAAGTCGAAGAGGAGGAGAAGGAACGAATTCTTCTTTATCACAGTGAGAAACTTGCAATAGCATTTGGGATTCTCAATTTGAGGTCGGACAAGCCCATCTTTGTTACCAAGAATCTACGGATTTGTGGTGACTGCCATACTGCCATAAAGTTCATCACAGTCATCATTAAAAGGGTGATTACTGTCCGAGATGTGAACCGGTTTCATCATTTTAAGGATGGGACATGCAACTGCACTGATTTCTGGTGAAAATGAGTAGCAGCAAAGATGGATAAAAAAAATGTGATAGAATTTTCAACGAAGCTGTACATTTGATTCCTGGAATTCTTTATGTTGTACTCCATTGCATGGGATGGTTATGAGGTACTGCAAGGTATATGTTAGAACTCATCAAACACAACCATCGTGAACCCCTTAGTCCATATATTTGGTGTTGTCTTTCCGAAATTCTACTTTTCGTCTCAATTTTATTTAAACCCATGTTCTCTTTAATTGCACAATTTGGCATGCCTTTTCTCACTACTTTCTTTGGAGTCGTTATTGATCTTCCCTTCTAAGTTTGAACTTACAAAGATGAAGTTTCTTGCATAACTTTTGCAAGGCTTATATGACAAAAGCAAGATTTAGATTATTGCAAACTTGTGTACGCTCATACCCCAAGGCATAGTGGTATGCACCAAGCAACCTAGAAATAAGCTACTTAATATGCACACAACTTAAAACTCGCAAGCGCACAAGATCACTATGTAGTGTAGTGAATTGTAAGTACGAGGTCGATCCCACGAAGACTTGTGATAAAACAATGTCAAAATTAACTAAAAATCAGAATATTAAATGGAATAATTGAATGATGAAAAAACTGAATTAAACTATTAAAAACAGTAAATTAAACTATCAAAAGATAATTGGAAAGTAACTTAAAACACAAAACTAGTATGAGAATTGAAAAACAGTAATAATGAATGAACTAGGGTTTCATCTACTCCCCTAACCAATCCTATGTATGTCCCTTATTATCTTTTAATCAAAAATCAGATTTTATTAGTGACATCTATCAACCTAGACCATGGCATATGCGTCTAAATTATTATTCCCCTAAACCTAATTCATGAGTGGCATACTACATGAATTGTTCATCATGATGCAAAAACTAAGCATGGCATATGTCCTAGTCAAAACAAACATAATGCATAAAACAATGGGAAAGATAAATGCATGAGTCTAAGCATGGCATATACTTAGATTATTCATGGTTCTAAACCCTAGATGCATAACATCAAGATCAATCAAAATTAAGTTAGCTACTCTTAAGATTAATTGAACATCATATGGTTGGCATGGCATATACACAACTCATCAATTAATAACATGGTTTAGAATCTCAACCAACAAAACTGAAATCTGAATTAAAAGACGCCAAAAGGAACTACATAGAACTAGGCTAGGGTTTCAATTACACCCTAGCCCTAAAAAGTTTAGCTACTCATGTCTTTAATGAAAAATAAACTAAAAAGTAGAGTCATAAGAAGAAAACTAGAAGATGATGAAGATGCAGTGGATGGCCAGCAACTTTTTCCCCTTTTTCTTGCTCCAAAAGCCCTCCAAGATGCTCCAAAGAATGCTCCAAAGGTGGTTGTACGGAAAATAGGGTTTATGGGATGATAATAACTGATTTTTATGCTTTTCTGGTGGCTGAATGGTGGCTCTATTGTGGATGGACGTGGCTGTTCATTGGATGTCTTTTTATACTTTTGCAACAGCCCCTTTAGTAATAGTTCCCTTGTAGATTTAGGTCTCCATCTTGCTTTTCAATTGGGCTTTCTAATTAGAATGAAATAGGAGTCTTCTTTCTTGATTAGCAAGACTTTCTAAATCTGGTCCCACTTGTATCTTCTAGAAAATACTTCACATGGACCCACAAATCTGAGAATTAATTGCAATAACTAAATCTGAAGCTTTTATAATAAAAGTGGGCCCATATAATGCTTGCACAATGAGTGTGGGACCCCTCTTTTAGGACTTCTATCTTGACTTGAACAAGACTTACTCCAAACTTTCCTTCTTTTTCTCCTTGTTTTTCTCCAATCTTGGGCTCCACTTCAACTTGAATAGGACTTCTAATTTCTGAAATTCTTCTATTTGCAATAGATGTGGACCCTTCTTGGGCGTGTAACCCTAGATTGGATTTCTTCCTTTTTCTTCTTTCTTTCTTTTGCTTTTCTTCTTTGAATTGTAAGTTCCCAAAGAATTAGAAATTAATCTTGAAATCTGGAATAGCTTGGATGGGACCCACCATGGTCCTTCTTTGGGATTCACGCCCATCATGTCTTCTTTAATTACTCTCTTTTTGCTCCTTTTGACCTTAGCATAAAAATTAACAAAACCTATGTAAAATCAAATAAAATAACTATACTAGAACAAGATGAATCAAATATTAGGGCTTAGATTATAAACAATTAACCACTTATCACATAGGACCATCGCAAGAAGCAAGCTTCCCAAAGAGAGTTTCCAAAAAGTTAATCTATTATCATAGTTCATTCATTACATAAAGCCTTCTTAAATACATTCTTTAACCTAAAGAAGCCTTAGTTAAACTTAAAACTCAATAAAGACCCTCCATCTAACAAGTCCTAAAAACAGGATGTATATCTAAAACATAATATAAGTAACCTGTCCTGATTGGACTGAACGATGATAATGACCATTTGGGATCCCCACATTTTCCAAGTGAGCCCATTCAGGTTGGCATTTTGGCTTGTTGTGCATCAAGGCTGGGACGGAATCAGGCTATGGTCTGAGTCTGGATCTTGGACTGCATCACATTCCCATAGTTCCTTTCACAGTATCACTTCAATGCTTTGTACTAGAGTTGTTTCTGGTCTTTTATTTCTGTGCCCTAAACATTCTCAAACAGGGTTTTTTTTTTTCCTATGGGTTCATAATAGATGTCGTCTTATAGTTCTAAGGTAATTTATAGTTTGGATGACTCTATTAGTTAAAAGACCAAGTACATGAAGAAATTTTCTGGAGTTGGCATCATTTTATTTAGAAGTATGTGTCTTAAGAATCTTTGTGATGTTCTCTTTCATCCCCTTCACTAACCTTATCATGTTTTTATGTCTCCGCACTGCCTTTTTCCCATCCATTTACTCAAGCCAAGATTTTGTTTATGGTAGGTAGCCACTTCTTTATCGAGGATCCATTCGGATGATGAAATGACTGGTAGTTAGAATTGTTTGGAAGAACGGAAGGTTACCCATTTGAGGTCAACAGTAAACCAAAAGCAGATTAGGTGGGTTCGGTTTTCTGCTTATTCTACCTTAAATCATCACAGGGATGATGGAAAATAATGATTTGAAAGAAGTCAAAGAATAAATTCTCACCTAATGATATTCAGGTTGCCTAACCACCTAATTTGCATAATAATTTGCCATAAATTCTGCCAAAATAGTCAAATATACCCAAGTGCATCCTAAACAAGTATTCTTGGTTTGGATAGTTTTACCTGCATTGCCTATGGATTATACTAGTCAAACTTATTTGTTGGAGATTTTTTTTTTTAATATTCTTTTCTTTTTTGACAGTGTTTGATAATTAACTGCAGCTCTGAATGTGATGTATGCAACTGGAAGGAGCCTCAAAGGGATGGGCACTTCTTATTGCTATGTATTCAAGGAATTACATGCTGCCATGCTGGTAATATTTAGTTTGTAAAAGTTACCTTTCAAATTTGTTGTGCTTTGCTATTTGTTGTACTTTGTTTCATATGCTTAAACCTTAATGATTAAATACCCTGTGTACTTTGCTATATTGTAGCCCTTTATGCTCAAATTTTCTTTTTCTTACCTTTCTGTTTTCTTCTTCTTCTTTTCAGTTTCCTGCATCCAAGATGTGTAGTTACCCTTTCGTTTTAGTAAATTTGGACTTTCTTCAAGGATTCTCGCCAAAGACTTTCCCTGCTGTCAAATTGGCAAACATTATGAAAATTAAGTAATTTAATCAAGTTGAATTGTTTGTAAGTCAATCAAGTTGAATTGTTTGTAAGTCATTCTTAAAGTAGGAATTTGAGATCATGGCGTCAATAGCTTAGTATTTATAGTCAATAGTAATAAGGATACACAATAATCGGACATGGACGAGCTCAATGAGGTATGGAAGTGCTTTTAAGGATTGTTTGTTGCATTTTCCAATAAAGAAGAGGACCTGCCTCTACCCTGTCCTCATTTCCTACCAAAATGGCATTTGGTTCTGCTGGTTTCTGTGAAGGATCCACCTTTTTGAATCTTCATTTCTAAAGCAGCAATTCAAGTGTGACATTCTACATCCTTCTCCCTTTATCTTGGTTTGGTTTCATGTATGCCATGGCTGGCTCAGCAGAAAACTGCCAAGTAACAGGCACAACAGAATCTCCGCAGACTGAACTAGAGAGCCTAGGAATTGGCACCGAAGGTCACCTTTGAACACACCTTTGATCATGAATTAAAGAAAGACCCAAGTCAAGACATGAAAACTATCAAGAGATTTGAGCAAAATCAGGGTTTTGCTGCTGTCTCAGAATTTCTTGGACTCAAAAAAGTTCCTACCATTTTTAAAGAAGTTAATAATGTTTAACTAAGCTCTGAGCCTCCAAAGTTCTGCTGCAGTAGCTTTCTTTATTAATTTAACCCGGATGTTGTTGTTCTTTACCCATTAAAGCTGGTTATTTTCCTTCCAATAATAATTTCAGTTTTGAGTTTTGGGTTTGACAACAATCCTAAAGAAGCATCATGATTGCAGTAGCTTCAAATTACTGGGGGAGGTCGGAAAAGCAGATCCTTTCTCGCGAAGAAAATCACGCCATCACAACGCGCTGGAAGTTCAGGAGGAGAGGACTCGTTGCTGCACCCAATCGTATGTGGGGAAGGCGCCGGAAAATATGACGCTCTGTCTCCGCCCGTTTGTGCGGAAATGGCTGCTGCATAAACACACCCTACACTACGTCAAAACTGCAAATATACGACTGGAGCCCGTAAATGGGTCCCATCCATGATGGTGTCGCTAATTTCATTCAATACACTACTACGGTCTCTAGGCTGTCGATTAATATTTGAGAACTTTAAAAGTCGCCAAACAAACAACATGCCCAAAGAAAACTCTATTTACAATCTCCCTCTCTCTCCAAACCCCAACGAAAAACCCTAATCCCCAAATCTCCTTCGCTTGGTCATTGAGGTTTGAGCATTGAAGAGATTCGAATGCAAGATCTACGCATTTGCAGAAGGTCACCTGTCGATGGAGTTCTAGGGTTTTGTGGTTCATCGATCGACGCCTCTAAACAAACATCATCATTTCTGTTGATGTTGTTTGAAGCCATCATCAATTGACTGGTTTGATTTTCAAGAACTCCACTCTCTAACTCTTTAAGAAGAATACTATCTCTTTTAAGTTCTTTCTTCAATTGATTTTCTCCTCTTTTCGCCTTTCAAAAGGCATTCTTTCTTTCTTTTCTAAAAAATCTATCTCAGCAATCGAAAGAAGAAGAAGAAGAAGAGGTGGTGCTTTAGCTACGGCACCCACGTCTCTATCTCTGTGGTGACTGGTGAGTGCTTTTTAGGGTTTTTCTTTGAAAATTTCTATCTAAAACGAGATAAAGACTTTACCTTTATTGATGCATGCCGTTGGATAATCTCTATACAATATTGATAATTGACCGCCAACCTTTGAAATCGAAATTTACTTTAATCTTACTTTTGATGATGATGGATGATGTATGTGGATCGGATGGACGGGCCAGATCTAAAATGAAGATGTGAGATGATGATCTAGGCCGTCATTTGGACTGTTTGATCATGTTGATGTACCAGCAATGTTGGAGTGGGTCCCCCATGGCCATGATCATGTGGGCCCCACTAACCTGGTTAGCGATGGAGCTTTCCTAGTCTTTAGGATTCACAAAATGCATATGCATCTCAATACATATCGAGAATAAAAGCAATTGGATGATCTTTTATTAAAGGTGGTTATAGAAAACCTGGATCTGCATTTTTTAAGCACCGCCCAGTTTGTGTGGATACTATCTAATGCATGACAATTGCCAATCAAAGGTGAGAAGGGATGAGATTATGTGGTGGGTTAGTGCATTATCATCACCATGATTCTAGGCTCAGGATTTAATGGTTCTATTAGTGCATTACTTATCATGATTCAATCAATGGTTGATGTAGTCAGTTCAGTGTTAGATTGGGAATGGTGGGTTTGTGTTTTCTGAGGGATTGGGCGGATAAAAGGTAGCGCCCATCGTTTGAAATGGAAATGGAGTTTGTTTTTCTTATTGCTAACCTGGGTTTTTATGGTGGCTTTTTTTTTTTTTTTTTGAACGGTATTTTTCGAATTGTTTGATGTTGATACTGGTCGTAGATCTTGTGGTTTTGATTGGATTGTGGTTAGTTGATTTTTTATTTTTTTTTTTGAATTGTTAGTTGTTGATATTGGTTATGGATCTGTTGATTTTGGTCAAACCTGTGGTTTGATAATCTTACTAGGATTTGATCCTATTTATCATGTGATTTCTTTAATTTGAAGAGGTTTTCATCCTCTGGATTCAAGATATGATTTTTTCTGTTGTTAATTTGAATTGGTGTAATTCATATTTCCTTCTTTCACGGATTTATTTGGCTGCGTGAAAACAAGGGAGGAAATATGATTGATTGCGGAACACTTTTTGCCATTGTATTTGGAGCAATGGGAGTAAACATGGAGACAACCTAGTTCTTCAAATGTGATTTCGAAGAGAATGGTTCAATGGAAAGAGTGACCCTATTTCTAAACTTAGTGTGTTGTTTGAATCTGACATGGCCCGTTGTTATACTCTATTTAAGGTATTCAAATTCATCCTGACTTGCAACATGGCAATTGTTCATCTTAGTTATAACTGTTGAGAAGTTGATACTAGTTCTTGTAGTGCGTATTTCTGATAATGTGCTTTTTACAGGCCAACGATCCCACAATCAAGCGCATCATCAGTTCATCACTCCTTGCATTGCTCTGACAACTGCCGAATATCTAGCTTATGAATGTTGGAAACATGTCTTAGTCATACTAACAGACATGTGTTCATATGCAAATGCGCTCTGTGAGGTATTAACTCTACTATCTTAGCTGTTGTAGCTCTCTGACAGTGGACACTTATGAATGCTTATGCACCAAGTGTTGGACTGTTGGTTTGCACATATTAATGGGCTGCTACTGCTGCTGCTGTTGTTTTACTTTTGAGGATTTATTGTTTTGGTATCATCTGCTATTTCTATTTCTGTAGTTTTAAATGGTTGTATTTAGCCTAAATTTTATGAGTCGGACTTGGCAGAAGAAATATTGGAGGAAGGATCTGCTGTGCTTGCTGAAAGGTTAGTAGTTTCTAGTATAACCCCAAATCTAACATCTATTTTTCCCAGCTTCATAGGTGGCATTTATGCTCATTTATAGAGAATTAAATAAAGCTTCTGTGTTTATTTTTTGGAGAACCTAGTCCTCCATTTTGCCACATCAAATGTACGGCTGCACCTTGGTATTCTTTACATGCAGGGCCCAAGGTTGACCATCATGATCTAAATTCTTTATATGTTTGAGCCCCCTCTGATGGAGGATATCCCAAAAGATTGTCAGATTCATAGACATTCATCATTTCGGCGATTAGACGAACAATTTTGTGGACTGTTTGGCCAAACAAAGGTTGGATAGGTCTCTAAATTCTGTTGTTTTTTCTATGTAATTTTTTATTTTTGTTTATGTATAGTTCTTGTATATCATCTCGTTGCCTTTATTGTGGGTGTAGGTTTCCTTGTATTCTTTTTCTCTTAATCAATCTTTACCGTTACCAATTTATAAAAAAAGGAAAACAAAAATGAAATTGTAATTAACCGTGAAAAAACCCATTTTGAATGTGAATTGATCTCCTAGCCTATCTGTCGTCTTTGCTGTGTTTATTTTTACCAACATTTCATGCTTAACAATTCAGTATACTAACCTTTTCTCTACATTTCTATGTGTGCACAATATGCAGGAGAGGCGATAACCGAAGTGAAGACTGATCTTTGATCATATGATTAGATGTCCACTTGTAGCTGGAGAATGGGCACGTGTGTAGTCTTTATTTGATGCAGTTTAAAATGATGTGCACTCCAATTTAATTTTTTTTGAAGATCAGCATGGAGTATTGGGCATCCTGAGGGTAAGGAGTTAGGACTCAATTAAAGCCATGACTGGAAGATGGGGTTTGAGATCTTTTCTAACTCATATGGCTATATGAGCCAATAACCATTCACTTTTTAAGTGTAGCTTGTTATGGAGGTCTTTCGGAGATCTTTGATGGATTTTTCATTATATTTTACAAGGTTTTATTGTTTTAGACAAATTACTTGCTTGAAAAATCTCAACTTTGACTAAAAAACTATCTCCATCTCTGTTGATCTCAAAAAACCCATCTAAAAAAACCCATCTCTGTTATACCCCTCTCGTTGGATCAAAATTTACAGATGGGTTCTCTCTTTTAGTGTTGTGTGTTTTCAACCTCTCTGCTTTCCTCTGTGTTGTACAGTGGCTGAGTAGCCTATTTCTTCCTGAATTATTTTGATGGGTGTCTGATAAAGCATAAGCACATGGCTCTATGTGCGATAAATATTGCAGGCCAGAGGCAGACAGATTTGGCTATGAACCAAAGGACAGGTATGGCTGAATTGGAGAATGGATTATCCATGTCAAGGCAAGTGTCCTTATTGATGTTGTGATCTTTATACTAACTAAATCTCATTGATGTGATGAAAACTTGTTATTTGCTTTCTTAGGCAGGTCAGCTCTTTTTATTGTCATAAATATTTGGTAGTAAGGTGGCATGCACACTAGAGCACAAAAAACCCACACAGAGTACAATGAACTGTAGATAGTTTTAACTGTGGACAGTTTCTTACTAAGTGCAATGAACTGGGGACAGTTTTCTATGCCTCCATTTTTTTCTTTCTGGCTTTTCTCATCCAGCACTGATACTAAATGATCCTTTTGAGTTTTCACTATAGTTTACATTAGTTGACATCTCATATCACATCACCATATCCATATATTCCTAGGCCAAATGTAACTACTCATTTAATGTAGAAGAGTTTCTATTATATCAAGACATTCTTTTTTGTTGTTTCTTGATGACGGCACTTGCAGTCTACTGAACCTGAATTTATGCACATTTTCCTTTGTATGTATGTGTGTGTTAGGAACAGTGTAGTATTCTCATGTGGTAATTGCAATTTACAGGGGCATTTAAAGGTGAAGAGATGTTCAGTAGAGGAAGATTTCTGTCTCTACCCATGGTTTTTGTAGGAACTGCGTGAGTCTATTTTTGCTGGTCAATGTGGTAACAACCACTAAAGTTGTCTCAAAAGATGGTCTTCAAGGTGTCCATCTCTTAGACATCATGTATATAACAAACCAATAGAAATCCATTTCGGCACTGTCAGTGGAGGCACTTTGAAAGGTGAGGCACTTTGAAAGGTGACAGTGTCTGAGCTATCCTCCTCGCGATGTCAAAGTACTTTCCCCTACAGCTGAAGTCATCTAGCTCCAACGACATTTTCTCTTTGCAAGAACTTGATCAGATCGAGAGCTGCCCCAAGCTGTGGAGTCCCTTCAAATGGCTCCAATGACATTTTCTCTTTGCAATTTGCTTGGAACTTGATCAGATTAAGAGCTGCCCCTATGGAGTCCCTTGGTCTGAAGTACTCTCTCCCATTCTCATGTAGCTTCTTCGCTTGCCTGCTTTTTCGATGGGAATTGAGGAATGACAACATTTCGATGGGTATTCCTTCCTTGTAGTCGAGGGCCACCTGCTTTCCACTTCTGCAGGCCTCCTTCTCACTTCTATTATTGATTTTTTTTATACTCTTTTCCAATGTAATTGTTGTATAGTTTTCTCCAATATAATTAAGATTTTAAATGTATTAGTGTTCCACCTTAAAGATTTTAAGTGATTCTAATGAATTTTCAGGCTTTTAAAAAAAATATATATTGAAAAACCTAGGCATGCCCTGGTTTTTCAATATATTTTTTTTTAATTCGAAAAAATAAAAAAAGGCCGTCGTTTTTAATGCCATTAAACGACTGCCCAAGGGCAGTCGTTTTTTCCATTGTTCCCGACTATCTTCGAGCCGTCGTTTTCCAAAAGCTACTGCAATATTAAGGACGGCCGTCTGACAGCTTAGGGCCGTCGTTTTTCATTAAAAACGACTGCTTTAGGCTGTCGTTTTTCATGTTTTTTGGTGTAGTGCTAAGGATTTTACCTGACTTTTGCAAATCTTATTTCATCGTGTTGGATACTTTCAAGTCCACCAAGTGCACTTCAATATCTTTCTACTAAACAATTGTATTCTCACATGACATCTAGGTCTCTTTGTGAAGACTTATAGGAACCTTTGCAAAAGTGGGACAATGATAGAACCTGGTCACTGTTCTTCATCTAAAGTTAGTCATAATGCTGTAACTTTTGGAAACTTGGCTTTAAATGGTGGTTTTAAACTTTGTACCTTTTCTTCTTTAACTTAAGTCATTATTTTTAAAAATTTTGGTTTATTAATTTTAATTTCTTCTCTTTCTTTCTAGCCATCATTCCATTGTTTCCTTGGGCTTGAATATATGACATGAATAAGCTCAGTTTGGTCGGTGCTCTTCCTAATTAGTTAGTTTCCTTTGCTTAGGACTTACGATTCACCACAGAGATTCCTCCTGCATCAAATAATAAAGCTTCGAGACTTTCAATTTTTCTTTGTAAATGAAGACGTTGCAGTCTCATAGCAATCGAGTTGGAAAAGAAGTCAAGTGGCGCACATGCTTCTGAAAGAACGTGTGAAATTCTTATTTATCTGGCATGGCAAGATTTTGATTAAAGGCATCCATGATTGTTATTTATTAGATAAATCTGCTTTTTGCATGAAGGGCTTTCACTGCTTTCCTCTGTAATCCATCTGTATGTTCCATTAGCTAAATCTGCCATTTTGTGTGTGCGTGCTTGATGCCAGTTCAAATCATTTCTAATCTGTATATTACTTAACCATTGTGCCCTTGCTGGAATTGTACTTAAGAGAATTTTAAGTGTTGCTTTGAGAAAACGAACATGCAATTTGTTTGTGGTTTCAGATGTAAAAAGCTGATAAAAATCAATAAATGCCAAATAAGATTGAAAGGAACACCATGACTCACCTTCTATTATATTTTCATACTGATCTCAATGAATAGCCTCCTCAAGAACAATTGCCAGAATGAGATTCAGGTGTGAAAGCACAAAGAGGAAGTTCTCCTGCAATTGCTCAATCCTGTACCATTCCAACTACCTAATTGCCTCAAAGTTGGTATTCACGTGAATTAAAAGCTTCCACAGGATCTATTTAACCTCAATGTCTAGATTTCTCAATCCAAAATTTCTTACCATTCCAACTACCTAATTGCCTCAAAGTTGGCATTCACGTGAATTAATCTTCTATTCAACTTCAATGTCTGTAACTTAATATCTCATTTTTGTTTTTTCCCAATTGACTCTCACTCTTATCAAGAACTTCGTGTATAAATTTGTGAAACAGCCAATCTATTGATGGCACAATGGTGAGGCACCTCCTCTCCACTTAAACAACTTAGGATCAATCTCTGATTGTAGCGCTAATGGTGTAGGACCTGTGAAGGGTGTGTCGGTTCTTATTAGAGGGAAAAAAAAGAGCGTATTGAATGTCCTTCATATATGTATATATATGTATATATATGTATATATATATATATATAGAGAGAGAGAGAGAGAGATGATATATAAGACTATGCATATATATATATATATATATATTTGTTAAAAATTCTATATTGATGGGATAAGACTAAAATAAATACGAGAACAAAAACATTTTTAAAATTCGATCCTCATTTTAACTTAGAGGGAAATGCTCCTATGAGAGCATCTCTCATCTTACAATGAGAGATAAAGGTGGGGCCCTTAGATTTAAGTTGTTGGCATTGGATATTGATGTGAAGGCCCCCACTTTATCTCTATTACTTTTGGTATGTGGAAACCAATCCTATTACTTTTTTATTTTTTATTTTTGCACTAACGAAGGTTTCCAACCCTTTGTACTGGAGTAATCTCTCCAAAGTCAGAGAGAAAGTCGGGTAAGACCCTATGACTCCTAGGTAGTAGCACTAGTGGACTCAATCTTCGGTTCTTAAAGAGGGGAAAAACCGGAGTTCAATACCCTGACCTATAACTTCAGAAAATAGAGGAACCGTGGTCTTGACCACTCGGCCAACCGCATTGAACAAAGCTTTATAGCAGTTGGTTGCTGATTACTCTTTTTTTATCCTGAAAATAAAATGGGACACAGATTGACACGCTTAATTAACCACCTAAACCCGTTAAAATAAACTTAATTAATGTGCATAGGCACATCTTTAGCGAAGGTATTGTTTGGGCACCACTTTCACAGGGCAATAATGCATATGAATCCATGTGATAGAACTTTTGCTTGTATGCTAATGATTCATGTAACGACCACTCAACAACACAAGTGGTTGATAAATAAATGAACAACAAACATCTGCAGTTCTGATATTTATATAAACAGAGGGTAATTATATATGCTACTTGTCCTCAATAAGCCTTATCAACATGAAAACACTCTAGCTCGGAGAACTCAAGGGCAGGGCCAACTGAATTCTCTGAATCCATTGCTAGAAATTAATCACTAACGCTGATTTTTGAAATTCAGTCCACTCAAATCATCATTGTACTTCATTTGTACTATAATGAAATTTTTAGTGTAATCAAAGTCATGCCCCCTATTAGATTTAAAAGACATGATTTAACTCTTTTTATTTTTTCTGATTTTCATGCCTTCTATTAAATTGTAATAGATATGCAAAATAAGTGGTTTCACTTCATTTCCTTTCTTATTTTAAAAGCATGTTTTCTCACTGGTAAGACATTTCTCCTTTGAATGGAAGGAATGAAGGATCAATGATCAATTCAATTATTGGGTTTTTTTCTTTTCTTTTTGATACCTTAGCCTCGGAGGCTGGGATCCAAGAGAGCCCACACAAGTAGGAAGAGGACAAAGGCAAAACAAAAAAATCTTTTTTGAGGGGATAATGTAATTAAGAAATTTTTGGAGGGGCCAAATGTAAAAATGCATAAAACTTTGGCCTCTAGTCCTGCCCCAAAAGAGAAAGCCTGCACCGTGAGAATAAAAGCCCACACAAGTGAGAAAAGGTATAACGAAGAATCTATCCCCACCCCAATCTCCTACCCTACTTGTGGGAATGAAACCTACGGGGAAAGAGGTATACCCAAGAATCAATCTCTGGATAGCCCTAAGTTGCCAACCAATTCAACCCCCTATTGTCTCCATAGTTGGTTTAGGACCTTTTGAATTCAATATATGCAAGTACATGCATGTTGCACGCTGCAAATAAATTAAAATTAACCAAAAGTATGACAGAGCACATAAATAGGGAACTAGAGGTTCTAAAATTCAAAGTGATCCCCCCTCACATAACTTCTTTAGAATGATTGATTAGAGTAATAAACAGGACTCGGAGAGAGAGAGAGAGAGAGAGAGAGAGAGAGAGAGTGGGGACAATCGAAACGATGGGTCATTGGTACAAATCCCGGCCCCATTTAACTCATTATCTCATACTGGTACATTATAAGTGGGTCCCACTATGAAAATGAACGTGCCTGCTCGCTCTAGAATCTATTCTAAAGTGATTGTGATTGTTAAATCCTGGTTGGGTAATTTACTTTTAAAGTGATGAGGGCCATAAATCCCATAAATTTACTCCTTATTTTGAACCGAGTTTGGGTAATTCACCTACTTGACTTTTTATTACTTTGTGGCATGTAAGGGTATCTTGTTGACGTTTTTATATAGAAACAGAAGATGGTTTTTCTTCTTTTTTTTTTCGTTTACTGAATTGAGAAAATAGCTTTTTAATTTTTTTAAATAAGACGTAATGATTAAAATTTAGTACTTCTTTATATGAACCTTCTTTTTTTCCTATCACATTAATTCACTTTATAAGTGAATTACCCAAACAGGCCCAAGAATTTTCCTAAAAATACTCTAGTTATGCAATCCAATGTTTGATGGTTGGGTGTGATATAATTTTCGTACAAAAAATAACTGAATTGATTTACATTAATAAAAAGTACTGAAATATCTCAAAAGCATATGCGAATGCATAATTTCTCTCTCTCTCTCTCTCATAGAAATAAAAAATATGTAAAGAGAGAAATCCTCTCGTTGCACAAAGGTGCATGAGAATGTATATGTACCATGAAAAAAAATATGCTATAGAGAGGAAAGTCATGTGGATTATTTGTGCAGCCCATTGGTTGGTTGTCTTGTACAACATGTTTTTCATATAAAAAAGGGAAAAAAATGAACCTATTTTTCAAATAAAATGAAATTCTATTTCCTAATAATAGGATAGAAGAAAGTCATGTGGATTATTTGTGCAGCCCATTCTTTGGTTGTCTTGTACAACATGTTTTTCATATAAAAAAGGGAAAAAATGAACCTATTTTTCAAAGAAAATGAAATTCTATTTCCTAATAATAAGAGCTGGTATGTTCTCCCCTCAATATATCCCATGAACCACAAAATCCTCTCAACAAGAAGTTCCTAAAAATAATAGGAGTTGTGTAAACTGTTTATTGAGTGGTGTTGTATTTACATTTTCAGACCCATTCATCATTACAAATTTGGAGAGATTTTCGATCAAGGATATGTTGGCCGACAGCCCGACACATCACTGACACAACATAATAAGATATCAATGAATTTGATGACAGCAGAAACGTGATGGACATGGACAATGTTATGTTGACAAATGTTTTTGGCATGGTCATTCTTGTTTCTCCACAAAATCCTTAAAATGGCACTGATCAACAATTCAGATCCACTCACATGATACCTATTAAAATAGGGCGCAAAGCATAAGAGAAAATCGCCCTCATGTAGTAGTAGTACTAGTACCCAACAAATAAGAACATGTTGTGTAGCCTATTCCTGGGATTGAAGTGGGAATTCTTTCTTGGTTTAAAATCCTAATTTACTTGTTTCAATAGAGAGGGAAACTAGCTTATAATCTTTGATGCAACCCATTGCTTGATGGTTTGGTGTGATATGATTTTCTTAAAAAAAAGGAAAAAAATCAAATCAATTTACGATGATAAAAGTATTGTGATTTTTTGCATGAGAGATACGAATGCATGATTCATATCTCTCTCTCTCTCTCTCTCTCTCTCTCGCTCTCTCATAGAAATAGAAGTTTGCATAGAGAGAATCTGTAGCTGCACAAAGGAGTCTTAGGCTGCATATGTACAATGAGAAAAATTGCTATAGAGAGAGAAAAGTCGCGTGGATTATTTTTGCAGCCCATTATTTGGTTGTCATGTGCGACATGTTTTTCATACAAAAAGGTAAAATTGAATTGATTTTTCTAATAAAAGGAAATTCTATTTCTTATAGGAGCTGGTATGCATGGTTCTTCTCTCCTCAAAATATGTATCTCGCGAAGCACAAAGTCCTTTCCCAAACAAGTCGTTAAAAATGGCACTGATCAACAATTTTGATCCACTCACATGATAAGCAAATGGTTTTTTTCTTTTTTCTTAGGGCCTGTTTCTTTATTAGAATTTTTTATAGGAATCTATTATAACAGTGATATTTTGACATGGTGTGACATCTTATCCTTTAATATTTGCTAATCACATATTTCTTTACGAGCATTTTAAAATTCTAACCACTTGAAAGGTTTCAAATGATTTTAAAAATTTAGGAATTTCAACCCCTTTTCTTTTAGGTGGAATTTCAGTACGCTCCAAATAAAAATACTATGAAATTCAGTATAAAAAAAAAGGGTAAGTCTCAAGATATGTAGATGAATTGGTTGGGACATGGGAGTATGGGACATCATTTTTTTTTTTTTATATATAATTAAGATAGAGAAGAATTTTAGTAACTGGGAACAAAACATAAAGTATACAAAATAACACCTCTGGAGCACTGACCCGCCATTTAGGACAGCTCATAGAGAGGGGAGAACCCCTGGTAGGGATCCAAAAGTACTACAAATAAAGCACAACAACACGTGTGTATACAAACGCAAATTAACAGCCCTCGCATATTCAGATAATGACCCTAGAGAGAGATAAATTTGACACTTGAAGTTGCTGGAACTCATGAAGGAGGCTCATGCCTTTATCAAAGATAACAAGGGGCAGACCTGGGCGCCATCATGAATAAAACTGTTACGGGCATTCCAGATGGACCAAGATAGCACCACCTATTCCTCTAGCTCTTCTCTGGACAGCACCTCCACTAGAGACTTTGTTACCTGCTGAAACTCTTCCATGGAAACGTGACATTTATGTAGCTTGGCACGAGATAAAGACCATACACTCACTACTTGCCAATGGACAGTCCCATAGAATATGGGTCGTAGTTTCCACTTCACCTTCACATATACGGCATCGAGGATCCTTAAGTATTTTACTTTTCTGAAGGTTCTGTCTAGTTGGTAAGGCTTCATTACAAGCCCACTGAGGAAATGACGAACTTTACCCGGGATTTTTAGTTTTCAAATTCTTCTCCACATTCATTTTTGCTCCTCCACATCTGAGGCTTCTCCCTCCTCTTTTGCCTTTTGTTTCCTAAGTTTCAGCGCATAAGCTGAGCTGAGTATTCTCCCGTGGAGGTTTCATTCCATCTTACGCTATCTAGGCTATTGAGATTTCCCAATACCATTTGCTTTATTACCGAGCTGTCTCGACATCAAAAGCTCCATTAATAATAGACTCATTCCACCGCCTCCAATCCGCATCAATTAATTCTCTCACAAACTTCACAACAAGCTCATCTAGTTTTCGGCCTGAAATGTACTTTAGCCACTTGTCTTCCCATATTTTAATGGTTCTTCCATCTCCAATTTTCCAGATCATACCTTCATGTAATGTGTCCCGAGCCGTGAGGATGCTACGCCAAATGAGAGATGGATTTGTACCAATCTTGGATTCCATAAAAGAACACTTTGGGAAATATCTGGCTTTATAAACCTGATAAACTAATGAATGCGTGTTTTGACTGAGTCTCCACCCTTGCTTACCTAAAAGAGCTAGGTTGAAAGCTTGAAAGTCTCTTAACCCAATTCCCCCTTCTTCTTTGGGTGTACAAAGCTTTTATCATTTCTTCCAATGGATTTTCCTACCACTACTGGAGCTGCCCCACTAAAACTTGGCAATCATGGCATTTACTTCATCACAAAAACTCTTTGGTAGTTTGAAGCAGCTCATTGTGAACATGGGAATGGATTGGGCAACTGCTTTAATAAAGACCTATCTTCCCACCTTAAACAAAAATTTCTCATTCCAACCTTGAAGTTTTTTTGCTATCCGATCTTTGAGCCCCAAGAAAGCACATTCTTTGGACCTCCCACCATTGCTGGCATCCCCAGATTTCTTTTATATTGCAGAACTACCTGAGCACCCCAGATCCCTTGAATTTCCACTCGGGTAACTACCCCCATATTTTTGCTAAAGATGATATATGTTTTTTTTCAAATTAATTTTTGGGCCTGAGAAATGTTCATATAAAGCTAGCACCTCTAGCAAATGCCTGCACTCTTCTGGATTTGCTTGATAGAACAACAAGCTATCATCTGCAAATAACAAATAGGAAAGCCTTGGGCCCCCTCTACTAATGGAAATGCCGCTCAATCTTCTGTCTCTCTCTGCTCTTCTGAGAAGGGCTAAGAAACCCTCTGCACAAAGAAGGAATAGGTAAGAGGACAGGGGGTCCCTTTGTCTGAAGCCTCTAAAAGGTGAGATGTAGCTCTGCTGCTCCCCATTGATGAGGATGGCATAAGATGGGGTTTTAATACATTCCATCACAAGATTGATCCATCTAGCTTCAAATCCCAATTTTTGCATAATCCGTTCCAAAAATCCCCATTCCACCCTATCTAGGCTTTGCTCATGTCAAGTTTGATGGCCATAGAGCATTTCTGCCCCGCTTCTTCTAGCTTTCAAGTGATTCAGAACGTCATATGCAACAATGATGTTGTCAGTTATGAATCTCCCAAGTACAAATGCGCTTTAAGCATCAAAGATTACCAATGTAAGAATGGTCTTTAGCCTGTTAGCTACACATTGAAACAATCTTATACAGTACATTGCATAGGCTAATAGGTCTATAGTCTAACATTTTTGTAGGGTTCTCAATCTTTGGAATAAGTGCTATGTGGGTGAAATTCATTTTTCTCAATATGTGACCCAAGCTAAGAACAGATAATACAACGTGAACAACATCTCTACCTACAATATGTAAGAATTTTTGAAAGAAAAGGCAAGACATACCATCCGGGTCGGGCGCTTTTGACAGGTGCATTTGAAAAATCGCTTGTTTGACTTCGACGGCTGTGTATGGTACGAGAAGCTTCCTATTCATATCAGAGGACACCACCCCTTCAATAGCTTCCACGGTCTTGTCTATCCGGTGGGGGTCATTGCTAGTGAACAGTTCTTGAAAATAATTGGAGGCAATCTTGCTCAGCTGTTTCGATTCCGTACACCATTGGCTATGAGGATTCAAAAGACCATCAAGCCCATTATTTTTCTTCCTTTGTGAAGCGCTCTGATGAAACTAACGTGTGTTATTATCACCCACCCTTAACCATATTGCTCTTGATCTTTGCTGCTAATGTAGCTCATCCGCCAAGAGCAACGAGTTAATCTCTCCTCTCAGGGCTTTGATATGATCCCAGTGTTGCCCATCTTGATTGTCATGCGTAAGAGCTTCAATGGTGTCTAGTCGAGCTTTGACCTGCCCATTGACTCCACTAAACTTCTGCTTACTCCAGTGCACCAAATCCATCCGACAAAGCTTGAGTTTTTCAGTCAATTAAGTAGTACATTGAACTCCCTTAAGCCCTAGCTTGATCCCATAGACTCCTAACCGCATACTCACACTTCGGGTCCGTTAACCATTTTTCCTCAAAACAGTGCTGCCTTTTCTTTCTCCCTTGAGCCGTTATTTGCTGACTCACCTCGATGAAAATTGGGATGTGATCAGATGTAGAAGACAGGTGATGAGTGACTTTACTATTTGGAAACCAATTGGACCACATGGGGGAGGAAAGGGCTCTATTAAGCTGCTCTTAAACATTTGTCGTTCCTATCCTATTATTGTCTCATGTGAACTCATACCCACAGTAGCCCATATCAACTAAATTGCACAGGCATAACATCTATCTAAATTCCCACATCTATTTCAAAGATCTTTTATGGCTTCCCCTCTTCTCTTCTTGGAACATAATTTTGTTAAAGTCCCCACAGCAAACCCACGAATGTTACGCCAACCCATTCAAGTGATCAAGCAATGCCCAAGATTCCCACCTCCTGTGATCTTCAGACCTTCCATAGAACCCTGTCAGACTCCCAACCGTACATTAGAATCAATATGGTGTCCTTGTGCCGTACATAAGAACCAATATGGTGGGAGGAATAATTTTGAATCTCCAAGTTTATCCCTTCCTTCCAACATAATGCTAATCCCCCACTTCTTCATGTGTTAGGAACCGTAAAGACACTATTCAAACCCATAACAACCCTTAACCTTTCCATGCTAGTAGCGTTCAATTTTGTCTCCATTCCTGTTTGGTAATTTTACTTGTCAAGTCAAGTCAAGTTAAGCATCAAATCAAAAGCATTTTATTTCAAAAATACTTCCATCTTTTTCCAAAAAAGTAAAAAAACAACTACCTTTATTCACTAAAAGACAAAAAAAAAAACTCCATTTTCCTGTATAAAAAGTCAAAAATACTCCGTCTTAAACAACTAAAAAAAAATACCATCATAACCTACTTGTGTTTTATTCCCTCTTTATTTTACTTTACTACACTTTATTTTAAAAGTAAAACAAGACGCTGGGACCTTAAGATTTCACCAAATGGTGAAATGACCAAACTACATAAGGGTTCCCAAGCCCCCTGCAGTTCCAGCTTAATATCCTCATTGTGATCGGCCACTTACAAAGCCCCATCCACCACCATATAATCTGAAACATATTTGAGTCTATCGCTAACAGAAGGTTGCGTGCTTGGGTTGGCATTTTCATGTCTAACCCTTCTGTTTCTAGACATAAAACCCTTGTGATTTTTCCTCCCGTCTAGGTTTGCATGAGAGAAGATTTTCATATCTTTTCCATTTTGTGCAAACGCTGAAGGGCGAAATGGATCCCCTGTTTGGACCACTCGCGGGTACTACATGGGGGAGAGATGTCAAATCAATGACATCTCATCTCCTAAAAAAAAATTTCTTTCACATGTGGCATCCAATGATTGGTCCAAACAGCATATCCCTGTTTGGACCACTCAGGGGGTGCCACATGGGAAGAGAAATTTTTTAAAGAGATGTGATTTTTTTTTTAAGAAATAGAATGTGACATTTTAACCCCATGTAGCACCCCTTAATTGGTCCAAACAGAGCTTCCCTGTTTGAATCAAACAAGGAATCCATTTCCTTTCCACGAAGGAACCCTTTCTCCCTGGCACTCCGACGTGACCCATCTTTGTCCCCATCTGCAATCCATCTCTTTTTAGTAGTATTATGAACTTTATGTACCCCCACAAAATCACTATCCCTAATTGCGTGCACTCCAGCCTTGTATGCCTTGGTGTCACTCAAATATATCAAGAGAAGCACGGTCAAACTGACCTGCTGCGATGTCCAGCCTAGTATGCCTCTGACCGTTAGATCTAAATGCAAGTCACTACGAGCCATTTCCATCCATATCCACTCTTGCCTATTTAAGTCGTAGCCTCCTCCACATTTTTCTCATCACTGCATTTCATTCAAGCTTTAATTTCCACTTCCTCTATCATCTTCTCTCTCACACTAAAAACCGTTACCTCTTAGCCACATAAACAAACAATTAGAGCCACAGGTAAAGACTCTCTCTCTCTCTCTCTCTCTCTCTCTCTCTCATTTTTATACTAACTATTTTTAATGGAGTGCTCTGTTCTCCAAAGTTAGGCAACAAAAAACAGTAAAGAAAAGCCATGGATGTAGAACTAACACCCAAAACGGCTCAGAAGTTCTATGGCAGTGATGGTGGCTCTTATTATATTTGGTCGAGTTCTGATGTACCCATCCTTAGTGAGGCAAAAGTTGGTGCAGGCAAGCTTGTTTTGGCACCGCGTGGTCTGGCTCTTCCTCACTATGCTGATGCAGCTAAGATCGGCTATGTCCTACAAGGTAAGAAGTAAGAAGCCACTTATTTGTGGGCTTTACATTTTTAGTGTATTCCATGTGTTGTGCTTCAGTTGCAAGACATGTGGAGACTGTTTCACTCCATATTGCTTTTGTCGTGGTGCAGGGGAATACTGAATACAGTTGCATGTTAAATCAATATATAGAATGCATCCCTTTTTAAGCGCTAACCCAAATGGACTTATTGATTTAACTCAGAAAACGAGACATAATAACCCAACGGCTAGTTGTACAAAAAATCCGTCGATCCGTAAATCCGATCCAATCCAATCCGATCTCCGGATTTTTATCCGATCCGAAGGTAAACGGATCGGTGGCGGATTGAAAATTTTGTAATCCGTTACCAACGAATCGGTGGCGGATTTCACCCTCAATCCGCGAATTCAATCCGATCCGATCCGTTGACATTAAATATAAAAAATATATATATAAGGGGTCTAAATATAAATTAAGATGTCTAAATTTAAAATAAAAAAAATTAAGGGGTCAAAATGTAATTTTTTTACAACATATTTGATATTTTTCTTTTAACATTTGATGGAACGGATTGAACGGATTAATCCGATTGATCCGGTCCTCCACGGATCGGATCGGATCGGATTTCAACAGCTACGGATTGGTGACGGATTCCAAATCCGTCAATCTGTAGGTAACGGATTGGTGACGGATTTGGCCCAATCCGCACCAATCCGATCCGTATACACCCCTACCAACGGCGGCCCTTGGGAACAGATGAGACCCTGGCCTGTTTCTTATTGAGACTCATTTCTTCTTTGAAATTTAAGGAATTCAAGTCCGGAGAATTCTTGAATTTTAAGACATAGTGGGATTTCTAAGTATCCCCTGGAATTGAGCATAAGGAATTTCACCAAAATCCAAAGAGGGTGGAATTTTTGAATTCCCAAAAGGCCATTTGGGATCCTTTTCAGAAGGCTGAAATTAAAAAATACAAGTAAAGAAATATAGTATTTTAGCGATTTTAGGGGACAAGATGTCACATGTTATATATGAATTCCCAACATTGTGAATTCCTTGGAGAAATTCCACAAAGAAACAGGCCCTTTAAAGATTTTCAAGAACTCCAAAGAATTTTAGTTTTTCTATTCTTTGTTGGAATGGTGTATAATTTGTGGGTTTGGTTTTGGTGACACAGGTCAAGGGATAGTTGGACTAGTGTTTCAGGAGGGACCCAAAGAAAAGGTGGTGAGGCTCAACCAAGGAGATGCTGTTGCTTTAAATTTCGGTGAGGTTTCATGGTGGTACAATGATGGGGACTCCGAATTCGCCGTCGCGTTCTTGGGCGAATCTGCCAAAGCCTACAGTCCTGGTCAATTCACCTACGCCTTCTTAGCAGGGACTAATAACATCCTCAAGGGTTTCTCTATGGAGTTCCTTACTCGAGCTTGGAGCCTGGAAAAGGTACAAGTGACTGAGCTTTTGACAAACCAAACTGGACAGGTAATCGTCAAGGTGAAGGAAGGGATACACATTCCAGATCCTTGTGAATCTGATCATGCAAAAGTTTTCAACTTCAATTCAGCACCGTTCGACGTCGATGTAAAGCATGGAGGGCGTACCATGTCTCTAACAAGCATGAATATGCCTTTGTTAGAAGAAATGGGATTGAGTGCCAAGCGCGTGAAGCTTGATGCCAATGCAATGTTCTCTCCGGGCTTCTCTACGGATTCATCAGTTCAGGTGATTTGTATCGTTAGAGGGAGTGCGCGAGTCGAGATCGTGGGCGTGGATGGTAGTAGGGCTTTGGAGGCAAAGGTGACTGCAGGTAGTTTGTTTGTCGTGCCCAGGTTCTTTGTTGTAGCTCAAATTGCAGATGGTGAAGGAATGGAATGGTTTTCTGTCATCACAAATCCACAGTAAGTGTTCTTCATTGCATGGTCTTCAAGAAGAACTCATCTTTCTAGTGATAGATGACTTGTATGTGATTGGAAGTGATTTTTTTTTTTACTTTTTTATCATATTTAGCGATTAATATAAAAAAGGATCATCAAACAATTTTCCAACCAACAAGGGCAGATGAGAAATGAATATCCAGTCACCACCTTCCTTGTAAATTAAATCCTACAAAAGTCAAAGTCTTATTTAGATCCCCACCTTATGTATTTCACCCCTCACCTCTTTTATAATAGTTTGTTCCAGCTCTTTTGACATTATTCATATGTAAACAATTTCATGTTAATAAATGGGCTCTTATTATTATGAGATTTTCTTTAATAATGTTAGAGGTGTGAGGAGAGTGGAAAGTGAAACTCCCTTAAATTATATTTCTATTTTCTAAGAGCTACTGAAAATATATGCTCTCTTTGCACTGTTGAAAATATATTATAGCATGTGTTAGTAATTACTGTGAATGGTTCTCTTGTCCTCAGGCCAAGTTTCAGTCATTTTGGAGGGAAGACATCAGTGCTGAATGCTCTGTCTCCACAGCTTCTTGAGGCAGCTTTCAATGTGACTCCAGATCTGGTGAGGGTTTTCAAGGTGAAGGGGAGCAAGGATGTCATTTTCTTCCCCCCACCAAATTAGAGACATTTCCCTTTCTCCTCTTTTGGTAAGAGGTTGCTGTACTAATTGATAGGTTGGATGGTCAGATATGTAAAATTGGGACAAATATTCAGAACCAAAGTATTTTGACCTTATTGTCTTGTGGGGTTGAGTGAAGGTTGATTACTTATAGGTCTTTAGTTAGTAGTTTGATATAAATTGTTATGCCATTAACTAACCGTTCGAGCTTTCGGTGTTATTGGTTATTAACACTGTATCAAGATCAGAGGTCATAAGTTTGGTACCACCTGTCTGCTTAGTTTATCCGTTGGAAGTTGCATCTGCTCTTATAAATGTGATGCCCTTGTTGTAAAGTAAACCTTCATTGGTCCCATGTATGTTTACATTTTAATTAATAATATGTTATATTTATTTAAATGGGCTTCTTAGCATATATGCGGTCCTTTTATAATTGTTTAAATCATAGACTTGTAATGCCATTCTTGTAGGTTTACAGGAGAGAATTGATTAGAGATTCTTTCCATTATGATGGGGCTTTTTAGCACAGGGAGATAAATTCGGAACAGAGAAAAGCTGATCCTCCAAATACAACAGCCAAAAAAAGAACCAAAAAAAAAAAAAAAACGCACAAGCATATAGTGAGAATCACAAACTTGTTTTTAGACGTGAAACACATTGGTGTACAGTGCACTAGTGTTCATTTAACGCATACGTGGGTGCAAAAGTAAAGGAACCATTTTATGGGAGAGTTTGGAGGAAAGCAGGGAAGTAAAATTTGCTAAGCTGGCAAAAAAATAACTTAGAGAATGTAAAAGTGGAAATTTTCAATGACAATATCATTGGTAGAATTCCAACTATTCACAAAATATCAGCGTAAAAGCACCATTTGGAAATAGTGTTCATCTGGAATTTAGTTCCTGAACCGAAGGAGAGAGAGCCTGGCAATTTTTTTCCTAAAATTCTTCAACCGAATGGGCTTAAAAAGTAAAACAAGCTATAAGTACCAAAAAAGGAAAAAAAACTTTGCCGTCTTTCTCTTCTTTAAAGTTAAATGACAAGGTTCAAATCTGGGTCCCTCCCTAATAAGAGTCGTGCTTTATCGCTATTAAATTTTTTTCCCCGGGTAACCATTCCTACCAAAATCCTTAAGGGCACGTTTGGAAAACAAAGAGGGATCCTCTATTCAGAGGATTCCTTCATTCTCTCGGATTCTTTCCCTTTGTGGATTTGCAAAATCCAATGGGGGGAGGTGGAGACCGAGGAATCAATGGAAAAGAGGAATTTTTTATGGGTTTTGAGGATTGGAAAAACCCTCTCTCGCTTTTCCTCTCTTCATCCAAACGTGGGTTTTCATCGGAATCGAGGAAAACCAGAGAGAATTTCTCTTTGAGGACATAATCCAAACATGCCCTAAATCATTAATAGAGACAACATAAATACTTTTCAACAACCACTACTCTTTTCTTCACTAGTCCTACAATCAGTTGAAGAATACATGTCCCCCAAATAAAAGGGGGATAAAAACAAATATGAAAACCTGCAATTTCCCACTCCATAGAGAACAGGTAATATGTTTTCTTCACCTCATTACCCTGTTGCCAGTGGTAGAATGGCAGTTACATACCTTGTGGCTGCTTGGAACCCTACTTCACACGTGCCAGTAGCATGGAATTTCCATATGGGTTTAATATTGTGGTTTCTCAATGAGGCCTCAACTTTAGCCAAGAACTGAAAACACATGTCACGTGGAAAATGTTAGAAGTCCTTTTTCCCATGCTAGCACATTCAAGGATGGAAATAACGGTGGCAGCGGACCGGCTACGAAGCGGGCGTTACGTAGCGTAGCGGGACTACATAACGGCGTAGTAGTGCGATTTAATAAAATTGCCCTAAAAATATGAGAAAATTCCATAAAATCCATAAAATTGTAAAATAAAAGAAAATGTGTTTCTTTTGCAAAAGTAAGTAAGAAAATGGGGTGTAGCGGTGCCCTCAATATATGAGGTTATGTATCGCTGTATAAATAAAAGAATAATAGTAATGAGTAGTTCTTTCCACATATATTCATGTTTCTTAGTCATGCAAACTTATTTCTAGTTAGAGTGAAATTTGATTGAGCTCTATTTTCGGGTAGAATGAAATTTTGGCTAAAGCATTGATTTTAATTAAGTAATATGTGGCTAAGACATGACTTTTTTATTTTTATGTTTAGCCTCATTGTGGAGCCCACCAATGATTAAAAGGAATCCAGTGCTTTAGTTTTTATTTGTTCTTAAAGGGTCATTTAATTTTTATTGATACCTTTCAAAGGGTCCATAAGTGCCCTAATGAAATAAGGGATGGGTCCATTTAATTTTTATTTATGCCTTTTAAAGGACCCATAAGTGCCCTCTAATGAAATAAAAGAGGAGTCCACATAATTTTTACTCATAACTTTCATAGGGCCCATAAGTGCCCTCTAAAAGAGGGGTACGTTTAATTTTTATTTATAACTTTCACAGGGCCCATGAGTTTCCTCTTAAAATAGGGGCCACATTTAATTTTTATTTACAACTTTCAAAGGCACATAAGTGCACTCTAATGAAATAATACAAGGATCGAAATGAAATTGGTTTTGATGCCATGAGTGCCCTCTAAAAGAGGGGGTACATTTAAATTTTGTTTATAACTTTCATAAGGGCCCATTAAGTACCCACTTAAACGAAATAAATCAAGGGCAGGGGTTTCATGCCCTATTTCTTTTCCTAAAACAAAGTCGACGAAAATCGAGAAAAGCAAGAGAGGGGAGAGGAAAAGAAGGAGGAGAAGGAAGAAGGAGGAAGAAGAAGGAGGAGGAGGAGGAGCTGCGCTGCTGCTGCTGCTGCCCTGCTGTCGCTGCACTACCGCACGCTACTGCTATTGCTGCGACGCTGCTGGTGCTGCCACGCATCAGATATGTCTTCTGCAACTCATCTTTTTCTTTTTTCTTTTTCTGTTGTTTTTTCAAACTGTGGTCAAGTGTTGAGCAAACGGAAGAGGGGGAGGGAAGGGGGGTTTTAACCCAGACCGCAATGTAGTGACCGCTACGGGTGCGATACCCGATATTTCCATTGTAGCGGCCGCCACGGCCAATATATTCATCCATGCATTCACTAATTGGCTTAAAATCTACTCTTAATGTGGGGGTTAGAAAACCAGTGTATTTGGATCTGGTCCTTGTATAGGTTAATCTGTTGGATCGATCCATCATAAAAATAAATAAATTTTGAAGATCCAAATTTTAATCTGAACTCAAGATTATAATTGATGCTCACATCAGTAGATTCTAAAAAATGCGACTCTATAATCTATTAAGCATACAAGTGGGGCTCTACTCTCAAATGGTCATATGATCTAAGCTCTGTAAAGTGTAGACTCTTAAATGCATCTCTTTTACTCTGTTGTTTTAATTACCTTTAAATTTGGACTATCATAGTAATCCGTGTTCAACACAGATATGGCCAACATTACAATTTAAATTTTCATGCATTAAACAATATATCCAAGAATTTTAGAAAGAAAGCAAAGGATGAAAAGGTTATGACCATACCTATTTATGCAATCTAATCAATAATGGAAAAGAAAGTAAAGAGAAGAATTGAAGAAGAAAAATTAAAAATGGTTTGAGTTTGGATAGAAAGGGAGGTATTGCACAAAAGAAAGGAAATATGGTGAGTAAATGCGGGTGCTTTGCATGATAAAAAGATAAAGTAGGTAGTTTGCATGAGATAAAGTGGGGAGAAAACGGAAAAACTTTGAAGAAGAAAAATAACTTACTTTCAAAATCATAACCATCAACCAAAATTAAAGCTAAAGCCCTTAGCTTTAATATACTATATAGAAATATTGATTAGATTTCAGGAACTTTCAATCTTGCATACATGGATTTCGGATCATAAAACATGTTCGGTTAACGAGGTGACTAAACTCGGCTCAATGGGTACGGGAGTCGAATAACTTTAATTAGTTGTCTTCAAGAATTGACCGAGTCTTATTTTCACTCGGGTAACTCACATGACCCACTTCACTTTGTCAACTATACACACAGCTATTCCTTATTAATAAAGTGTCCATCCCAAGTCCAAAATATAAAAAAGTTATATTTGTCTAAATTTCAAAGCCTATTTTAAGAACAGTAAATTTTATCCTTTTATTTTTCTATTTCTCATTTATTATCTTTCATTTATTCTTTAGAACCTCTAAATCCAAATTTCATCTTTTCCTACATAAAGCTGTACTTAATTTTCTTTTTAATGGCAAGGGTATACATAAGGTCTTTGACCCTCGAGACACGACTAATTCTCTAGTGGCACCGACTAAACCTGCACAAACGCACCGTAGATAAATCTACTGCATCTTATGGCATTGCACAGAAGACGTACTTAAGTTACTTATATATTTGTATGAGTTTATGAATATAATTATTATTTTTACATATTTTAAATTTAGACGACAAATAATAAGTGCGCTTGACGCTCCAAGTCGACTACTCCCAAAGTCGATACTCAGTACTCACCCACCGAGTCAAGCCCGGGTCACGAGTTGGCAAGCTATGAGTTCTACGAGTCGAAACCCCAAACCTTCGCGCCAAGTTTGAAACCTATATAAGAACGCAGAGTTTCTTTCACATGGATCAAAGCAAGAGATGGTTTTCTCCAAACACTTGAAATGCTCCAAAACTCTCGTCTCAGGCCTCCACCATTTTCAAACCAAGTGTAAAACCATCTCAACCGATTCCAATCTTAATCGTCTTTTCCTCCAAGAACCCAACACTGCAGAAGCCACAAAAACGCTCGAACTTACCTCAAACATCGAAGTTTCCACTTATAATCGCCTCCTAGACACTTGCATTCGTTCAAAATCATTGAACGAAGGAAAGAAAATCCATCACCATATCCTCAAGTACAAACCCAACATCAAGAACACTTCCCTACTTGAAAAAATCGCCTGCTTATACATTGTCTGTGGTGAAATTGAGCTTGCCCGCCTTGTATTCGATGAAATTGAGAAACCCAGTATTTTTTTATGGAATTCGATGATCAGAGGTTATGCCTGGAATGGACCCTTTGATCGAGCTATTGATTTGTACTACCAGATGCTTAATTCGGGCTTGAAGCCGAACAAGTTCACATTCCCTTTTGTTCTTAAGGCATGTTCGACTTTAATGGCGTTAGTAGATGGAAAGGAGATTCATGAGGATGCTAAGAGAGTTGGGTTGGAGTCGGATGTGTTTATTTCTACTGCACTTGTAGATTTTTATATGAAATGTGGGTGTTTGCGTGGTGCGTACCAGGTGTTTGAGAAAATGCCTGAAAGAGACATTGTGGCTTGGAATGCCATGATTGCGGGGTTGGCTCTTCATGGGCTATTTGAGGATGCAATGGGATTTGTTTCTGACATGCAAAAAGGAGGAAAGAGCCCAAATTCTTCAACTGTTGTTGCAGTTCTACCGGTGCTTGGCCAAGCTAAGGCATTGCATCACGGAAAAAGCCTGCATGGATATTGCATTAGGAGGTTTTTCTATAATGATTTGTTGGTAGGAACTGCACTTTTAGATATGTATGCAAAGTGCGAGTGTTTGAGTTATAGTAGGAGAATTTTTGATATATTGAGTGTTAGGAATGAGGTAACTTGGAGCGCGATGATTGGAGGTTACGTTTTGTGTGACCAAGCAATAGAGGCTTTGGCAATTTTTGATCAGATGGTGCTTGATGAGGCTCTGAAACCCACATCAGTTGCTCTAGGTACTGTTTTGCGAGCATGCGCGGAGTTGAATGATTTGGCTAGAGGGAAAAAGATACATGGTTACTCAACTAAAAATGGGCTCATATTAGACATAAAAGTAGGAAATTCACTTCTTTCAATGTATTCTAAGGGTGGGATTACAGAGGATGCGATGAGGTTGTTTGACGAAATAAAATCAAAAGATGTTGTTTCTTATAGTGCAATCATCTCTGGATTTGTCCAAAATGGTAATGCAGAGGAGGCTTTGATTATATTCAGAAAGATGCAGCAACTTTGTATAGAGCCAGATCTTGCAACCTTGCTTGGAGTGCTTCCTGCTTGTGCCCATCTGTCTGCATTGCAACACGGGCAGTGCAACCATGGCTACGTGACTGTTTGTGGGTATACATCAGACATCGCAATTTGCAATGCTCTCATCGACATGTACTCAAAATGTGGTAGAATCAGCATTGCTAAAGAAATTTTTGATCGAATGCCAAAACGGGACATCATCTCGTGGAATGCAATAATTGCTGGCTATGGAATTCATGGGCTTGGTACAGAAGCTCTGTCATTGTTTCATGATTTGCTTAGTACTGATTTGAAGCCTGATGACATCTCCTTCATAAGTCTTTTATCTGCTTGCAGCCATTCGGGACTCGTTACTGAAGGAAAACAGTGGTTCTATAAGATGAGTGAACATTTCAAGATCATGCCTAGAATGGAGCACTATATCTGTATGGTTGATCTTCTAGGACGTGGTGGGCTCTTAGATGAGGCCTATGA
This sequence comes from Umbellularia californica, assembly GCA_028538565.1. NCBI lineage: Eukaryota > Viridiplantae > Streptophyta > Magnoliopsida > Laurales > Lauraceae > Umbellularia > Umbellularia californica. The sequence goes on along the minus strand of JAPQWN010000007.1, from coordinate 71,381,661 downwards.
CTTCATCCGAAGAATGCCATTGGAACCAGATGTCCGTGTCTGGGGAGCCTTGCTTGGTGCTTGTAGGATTCATGAGAATATAGAACTAGGGGAAGCAGTGTCAAAGACCATTCAAAAACTAGGACCTGAAGGTACTGGAAACTTTGTACTCCTATCCAACATGTATAGTGCCGCGGGGAGATGGGACAATGCGGCAAACGTTAGAATCATACAGAGAGACCAAGGTTTTAAGAAAAGCCCAGGATGTAGTTGGATTGAGATAGGTGGCAGTTTGCATGCATTCATTGGTGGGGATCAATCACACCCACAATCAGCATTGATATATGATAAGCTCAAGGAACTGCTGGTGGATATGAAGAAGTTGGGCTATCAGGCAGATACTAGTTTTGTACTGCAAGATGTCGAAGAGGAGGAGAAGGAACGAATTCTTCTTTATCACAGTGAGAAACTTGCAATAGCATTTGGGATTCTCAATTTGAGGTCCGACAAGCCCATCTTTGTTACCAAGAATCTACGGATTTGTGGTGACTGCCATACTGCCATAAAGTTCATCACAGTCATCGTTAAAAGGGTGATTACTGTCCGAGATGTGAACCGGTTTCATCATTTTAAGGATGGGACATGCAACTGCACTGATTTCTGGTGAAAATGAGTAGCAGCAAAGAAGGATAAAAAAATGTGAAAGAATTTTCAACGAAGCTGTACATTTGATTCCTGGAATTCTTTATGTTGTACTCCATTGCATGGGATGGTTATGAGGTACTGCAAGGTATATATTAGAACTCATCAAACACAACCATCGTGAACCCCTTAGTCCATATATTTGGTGTTGTCTTTGCGAAATTCTACTTTTCGTCTCAATTTTTTTTAAACCCATGTTCTCTTTAATTGCACAATTTGGCATGCCTTTTCTCACTACTTTCTTTGGAGTCGTTATTGATCTTCCCTTCTAAGTTCGAACTTACCAAGATGAAGTTTCTTGCATAACCTTTGCAAGGCTTATATGACAAAAGCAAGATTTAGATTATTGCAAACTTGTGTACGCTCATGCCCCAAGGCATAGGACCATCGCAAGAAGCAAGCTTCCCAAAGAGAGTTTCCAAAAAGTTAATCTATTATCATAGTTCATTCATTACATAAAGCCTTCTTAAATACATTCTTTAACCTAAAGAAGCCTTAGTTAAACTTAAAACTCAATAAAGACCCTCCATCTAACAAGTCCTAAAAACAGGATGTATATCTAAAACATAATATAAGTAACCTGTCCTGATTGGACTGTACGATGATAATGACCACTTGGGATCCCCACATTTTCCAAGTGAGCCCATTCAGGTTGGCATTTTGGCTTCTTGTGCATCAAGGCTGGGACAGAATCAGGCTATGGTCTGCGTCTGACTGCATCACATTCCCATAGTTCCTTGCACAGTATCACTTCAATGCTTTGTACTAGAGTTGTTTCTGGTCTTTTATTTATGTGCCCTAAACTTTCTCAAACAGGATTTTTTTTTCTATGGGGTTCATAATAGATGTCGTCTTATAGTTCTAAGGTAATTTATAGTTTGGATGACTCTATTAGTTAAAAGACCAAGTACATGAAGAAATTTTCTGGAGTTGGCATCATTTTATTTAGAAGTATGTGTCTTAAGAATCTTTGTGATGTTCTCTTTCATCCCCTTCACTAACCTTATCATGTTTTTATTTCTCCGCACTGCCTTTTTCCCATCCATTTACTCAAGCCAAGATTTTGTTTATTGTAGCTCGCCACTTCTTTATCGAGGATCCATTCGGATGATCAAATGACTGGTAGTTAGAATTGTTTGGAAGAACGGAAGGTTACCCATTTGAGGTCAACAGTAAACCAAAAGCAGATTAGGTGGGTTCGGTTTTCTGCTTATTCTACCTTAAATCATCACAGGGATGATGGAAAATAATGCTTTGAAAGAAGTCAAAGAATAAATTCTCACCTAATGATATTCAGGTTGCCTAACCACCTAATTTGCATAATAATTTGCCATCAATTCTGCCAAAATAGTCAAATACACCCAAGTGCATCCTAAACAAGTATTCTTGGTTTGGAGAGTTTTACCTGCATTGCCTATGGACTATACTAGTCAAACTTATTTGTTGGAGGGTTTTTTTTTTTTTTTTAAATATTCTTTTCTTTTTTGACAGTGTTTGATAATTAACTGCAGCTCTGAATGTGATGTATGCAACTGGAAGGATCCTCAAAGAGACGGGCACTTCTTATTGCTATGTATTCAAGGAATTACATGCTGGTACTATTTAGTTTGTAAAAGTTACCTTTCAAATTTGTTGTGCTTTGCTATTTGCTGTACTTTGTTTCATATGCTTAAACCTTAATGATTAAATACCCTGCGTACTTTGCTATATTGTAGCCCTTTATGCTCAAATTTTCTTTTTCTTTCCTTTCTGTTTTCTTCTTATTCTTCTTTTCAGTTTCCTACAACCAAGATGTGTATTTACCCTTTCGTTTTAGTAAATTTGGACTTTCTTCAAGGATTCTCACCAAAGACTTTCCCTGCTGTCAAATTGGCAAATATTATGAAAATTAAGTAATTTAATCAAGTTGAATTGTTTGTAAGTTAATCAAGTGGAATTGTTTGTAAGTCATTCTTAAAGTAGGAAATTGAGATCATCGCGTCAATAGCTTAGTTTTTATAGTCAATATTATTAAGGATACACAATAATCGGACATGGACGAGCTCAGTGAGGTATGGAAGTGCTTTTAAGGGTTGTTTGTTGCATTTTCCAATAAAGAAGAGGACCTGCCTCTACCCTGTCCTCATTTCCTACCAAAACTGCATTTGTTTCTGCTGGTTTCTGTGAAGGATCCACCTTTTTGAATCTTCATTTCTAAAACAGCAATTCAAGTGTGACATTCTACATCCTTCTCCCCTTATCTTGGTTTGGTTTCATGTATGCCATGGCTGGCTCAGCAGAAAACTGCAAGTAACAGGCACAAAAGAATCTCTGCGGACTGAACTAGAGAGCCTAGGAATTGGCACCAAAGGTCACCTTTGAACACACCTTTGATCATGAATTAAAGAAAGACCCAAGTCAAGACATGAAAACTATCAAGAGATTTGAGCTAAATCAGGGTTTTGCCGCTGTCTCAGATTTTCTTGGACTCAAAAAATTTCCTACCATTTTTAAAGAAGCTAATAATGTTTAACTAAGCTCTGAGCCTCCAAAGTTCTGCTGCAGTAGCTTTCTTTATTAATTTAACCTGGATGTTGTTCTTCTTTACCCATTAAAGCTGGTTATTTTCCTTCCAATAATAATTGCAGTTTTGAGTTTGGGCTTTGACAACAATCCTAAAGAAGCATCATGATTGCAGTAGCTTCGAATTACTGGGGGAGGTCGAAAAAGCAGATCCTTTCTCTCAAAGAAAATCACGCCATCACAACGCGCCGGAAGTTCAGGAGGAGAGGACTCGTTGCTGCACCCAAACGTATGTGGGGAAGGTGCCGGAAAATATGACGCTCTGTCTCCGCCCGTTTCTCCGGAAATGGCTGCTGCATAAACACACCCTACACTACGTCAAAACTGCAAATATACGACTTGAGCCCGTAAATGGGTCCCATCCATGATGGTGTCGTTGATTTCATTCGATACACTACTACGGTCTCTAGGCGATCGATTAATATTTGAGAACTTTAAAAGTCGCCAAACAAACGACATGCCCAAAGAAAACTCTATTTACAATCTCCCTCTCTCTCCAAACCCCAACAAAAAACCCTAATCCCCAAATCTCCTTCGCTTGGTCATCGAGGTTTGAGCATTGAAGAGATTCGAATGCAGGATCTACGCATTTGCAGAAGGTCACCTGTCGATGGAGTTCTAGGGTTTTGTGGTTCATCGATCGACGCCTCTAAACAGACATCATCATTTCTGTTGATGTTGTTTGAAGCCATCATCAATTGACTGGTTTGATTTTCAAGAACTCCACTCTCTAACTCTTTAAGAAGAATACTATCTCTTTTAAGTTCTTTCTTCAATTGATTTTCTCCTCTTTTCGCCTTTCAAAAGGCATTTTTTCTTTCTTTTCTAAAAAATCTATCTCAGCAATCAAAAGAAGAAGAGGTGCTTTAGCTGCGGCACCCACGTCTGAGTGCTTTTTAGGGTTTTTCTTTGAAAATTTCTATCTAAAACGAGATAAAGACTTTACCTTTATTGATGCATACCGTTGGATAATCTCTATATAATATTGATAATTGACCGCCAACCTTTGAAATCGAAATTTACTTTAATCTTACTTTTGATGATGATGGATGATGTATGTGGATCGGGTGGACGGTCCAGATCTAAAATGAAGATGTGAGATGATGATCTAGGCCGTTATTTGGACTGTTTGATCATGTTGATGTACCAGCAATGTTGGAGTGGTTCCCCCATGGCCATGATCATGTGGGCCCCACTACCCTGGTTAGCGATGGAGCTTTCCTAGTCTTTAGGATTCACAAAATGCATATGCATGCCAATACATATCGAGAATAAAAGCAATTGGATGATCTTTTATTAAAGGTGGTTATAGAAAACCTAGATCTGCATTTTTTAAGCACCGCCCAGTTTGTGTGGATACTATCTAATGCATGACAATTGCCAATCAAAGGTGAGAAGGGATGAGATTATGTGGTGGGTTAGTGCATTATCATCACCATGATTCTAGGCTCAGGATTTAATGGTTCTATTAGTGCATTACTTATCATGATTCAATCAATGGTTGATGTAGTCAGTTCAGTGTTAGATTGGGAATGGTGGGTTTGTGTTTTCTGAGGGATTGGGCGGATAAAAGGTAGCGCCCATCGTTTGAAATGGAAATGGAGTTCGTTTTTCTGATTGCTAACCTGGGTTTTTATGGTGGCTTTCTCTGTTTTTTTTTTTTTTTGGAATTGTTTGATGTTGATACTGGTCGTAGATCTTGTGGTTTTGATTGGATTGTGGTTAGATGATTTTTTTTTTTTTTTTTTTTTTTGAATTGTTAGTTGTTGACATTGGTTATGGATCTGTAGATTTTGGTCAAACCTGTGGTTTGATAATCTTACTAGTATTTGATCCAATTTATCATGTGATTTCTTTAATTTGAAGAGGTTTTCATCCTCTGGATTCAAGATATGATTTTTTCTGTTGTTAATTTGAATTGGTGTAATTCATATTTCCTTCTTTCAAGGATTTATTTGGCTGCGTGAAAACAAGGGAGGAAATATGATTGATTGCGGAACACTTTTTGCCATTGTATTTGGAGCAATGGGAGTAAACAAGGAGACAACCTAGTTCTTCAAATGTGATTTCAAAGAGAATGGTTCAATGGAAAGAGTGACCCTATTTCTAAACTTGGTGTGTTGTTTGAATCTGACATGGCCCGTTGTTATACTCTATTTAAGGTATTCAAATTCATCCTGACTTGCAACATGGCAATTGTTCATCTTAGTTATAACTGTTGAGAAGTTGATACTAGTTCTTGTAGTGCGTATTTCTGATAATGTGCTTTTTACAGGCCAACGATCCCACAATCAAGCGCATCATCAGTTCATCACTCCTTGCATTGCTCTGACAACTGCCGAATATCTAGCTTATGAATGTTGGAAACATGTCTTAGTCATACTAACAGACGTGTTCGTATGCAAATGCGCTCTGTGAGGTATTAACTCTACTATCTTAGCTGTTGTAGCTCTCTGACAGTGGACATTTATGAAAGCTTATGCACCGAGTGTTGGACTGTTGGTTTGCACATATTAATGGGCTGCTACTGCTGCTGCTGCTGCTGCTGCTGTTTTACTTTTGAGGATTTATTGTTTTGGTATCATCTGCTATTTCTATTTCTGTAGTTTTAAATGGTTGTATTTAGCCTAAATTTTATGAGTCGGACTTGGCAGAAGAAATATTGGAGGAAGGATCTGCTGTGCTTGCTGAAAGGTTAGTAGTTTCTAGTATAACCCCAAATCTAACATCTAATTTTCCCAGCTTCATAGGTGGCATTTATGCTCATTTATAGAGAATTAAATAAAGCTTCTGTGTTTATTTTTTGGAGAACCTAGTCCTCCATTTTGCCACATCAAATGTACAGCTGCACCTTGGTATTCTTTACATGCAGGGCCCAAGGTTGACCATCATGATCTAAATTCTTTATATGTTTGAGCCCCCTCTGATGGAGGATATCCCAAAAGATTGTCAGATTCATAGACATTCATCATTTCGGCGATTAGACGAACAATTTTGTGGACTGTTTGGCCAAACAAGGGTTGGATAGGTCTCTAAATTCTGTTGTTTTTTCTATGTAATTTTTTATTTTTGTTTATGTATAGTTCTTGTATATCATCTCGTTGCCTTTATTGTGGGTGTAGGTTTCCTTGTATTCTTTTTCTCTTAATCAATCTTTACTGTTACCAATTTAAAAAAAAAAAGGAAAACAAAAATGAAATTGTAATTGACCGTGAAAAAACCCATTTTGAATGTGAATCGATCTCCTAGCCTATCTGTCGTCTTTGCTGTGTTTATTTTTACCAACATTTCATGCTTAACAATTCAGTATACTAACCTTTTCTCTACATTTCTATGTGTGCACAATATGCAGGAGAGGCAATAACCAAAGTGAAGACTGATCTTTGATCATATGATTAGATGTCCACTTGTAGCTGGAGAATGGGCACGTGTGTAGTCTTTATTTGATGCAGTTTAAAATGATGTGCACTCCAATTTAATTTTTTTTGAAGATCAGCATGGAGTATTGGGCATCCTGAGGGTCAGGAGTTAGGAATCAATTAAAGCCATGACTGGAAGATGGGGTTTGAGATCTTTTCTAACTCATATGGCTATATGAGCCAATAACCATTCACTTTTTAAGGGTAGCTTGTTATGGAGGTCTTTCGGAGATCTTTGATGGATTTTTCATTATATTTTACAAGGTTTTATTGTTTTAGACAAATTACTTGCTTGAAAAATCTCAACTTTGACTAAAATGACGTTCACAGGCATATTGAAAGGAATACTGAAACGAGAGAGAGAGAGTTCTGTGAATTATTCTCATTCGATGTATTGATCTCTTGGATTACACTTCTTTATAAAGACTTTACATTGCCTAAGTTTAGGCTAAGAATCACCACAAATCATGGAATCAAGACCTAATTATATCTCTAAATAAGGAAGGACATCCTAGCATATACAAAGTTATCTTCTGACTAAATCTCATATATACAAGTGGGCTGGGCCTATTATCATACAAGTTTTGGGCCGAGATGGGCCGGGCCTATTATCACTTTAACACCCCCCCTCAAATTGATGCGGTGAATCAACCAGCAACAATTTGCGAACCAGGAATTCATGCCGCGGGCGTAGAAGACCCTTGGTGAAGATATCAGCAAGTTGGAACTCAGTGGAAATATGAGGAAGAGAAATGACTTTGCGATCATACTCGTTCCGAATGAAGTGACAGGCCACTTCAATATGCTTGGTCCTCTCATGAAATACCGGATTTTCAGTGATTCGAATGGCACTTGTGTTGTCAGCATGAAGAGGAGTCGGTTGATTCTGGGAGAAACCAAGCTCTGAGAGCAACCCACGTAGCCATAGGATCTCAGAACAAGCGGAAGACATGGCCCGGTATTCTGATTCCGTGGAAGATTTTGAGACTTTATCTTGCTTTTTACATTTCCAGGATATCAAGGCGTCTCCCAAGTAAACACACCATCCTGTGGTAGAGCGGCGTGTGTGGCCCAATCCGCGTCAGAATAAGCAGTTAGTGTAAGTGGTGTGCCAACTAGAAAAAATAAGCCGCGGGTAGAGGTACCAAGGATATATCGAATAATCCGTTTGACGGCCGCCAAATGATGATGCCGTGGGGCTGTCATAAACTGGCTGACCAGATTAACAGCATAAGAGAGATCTGGGCGAGTAATGGTTAGGTAGACAAGGCTACCAACCAAACGACGATAGAATGTAGGATCAGGAAGAGGATCGCCGTCTTGTTGACGAAGTTTGGCATTTACTCCCAATGGGGTGTCGACTGGACTAGAATCAGCAAGCTCGGCGAGATCCACTAGGTCAGTAGCATATTTGTGCTGATGAAGAAACAAGCCTTTCTTGGATTGATGAACTTCCAAACCCAAGAAATAATTCAAAGGTCTCAAATCCTTCATATGAAACTTGTCTTGCAGAGAGGCCTGTATTTGTCGAATCATATCACTGTGAGGGCCAGTAATAATGATATCATCGACATACACAAGGAGAATTGTGGATCCTCGTGATGAATGAAGTGTGAACATCGAAGGATCATACGGGCTCTGTATAAAAGAAAGCTGAAGGAGAGTGGTTCGGAACTTATCGAACCAGGCTCGGGGTGCCTGTTTAAGGCCATATAAGGAGCGTCTTAAACGAGCGACATCGGTCTTGGAAGAAGAAGGAATTCCATTAGGGAGACGCATGTAGACTTCTTCTTTAAGATCCCCATGAAGAAATGCATTCTTCACATCCATCTGATATAGAGGCCATGACTGAGAGGCAGCAATTGCAAGAACTGTACGGACAGTTGTCATTTTGGCCACCGGAGCAAAAGTCTCCTCATAGTCGATACCATACTCCTGCCTGTTTCCAAGTGCAACTAGACGGGCTTTGTAGCGATCCAAGGATCCATCAGACTTCAATTTCACCGAGTATACCCACTTGCATCCAATGGGTTTGACAGATGAAGGACAGGTAACGATGTCCCATGTATGATTTGTTTGAAGAGCAGTAAGTTCTTCCTGCATAGCCTGTATCCAACAATCATGCTGCACAGCTTGAGAGTACGAGTTAGGGATAGAAATAGAAGACAAAGTGGTTAATAATGAAGCGTGAGTAAAGCCATAACGATCAGGTGGCTTTATGTTGCAAATGGATCGGCGAAGAGCAAGAGGCCCCGGAGGTGGATTAGGTGCAGGCTCCAGGGCAGGAGGCTCCGGAGGTGGATCAGGTGCAGGATCTGGTGTAGTCAGGGTAGGCGTAGCGAGAGACCCAGGAACAGAATCAGTTGTAACATTCCGTCGGTTATACACAAAATTCGGCTTAAAACGAGTAACAGGTGGAGCTATTGCATCTGAAAAGGATGGTAAAAGAGAGAACGAGACAGAGTCATTCGAATCAGCATGCCTTGGAAAGAAATATTGATTTTAAAAAAACACGACATTGCGAGAAACCCGAATTCTTTTGGCTGTAGCATCATAACATAGATAGCCTTTTTGATTAAGTGCATAACCAAGAAAGGCACATATGGAGGATTGAGCTGTTAACTTAGTGCGCTCAGTGGGAGGAAGAAGAACAAAACAGACACACCCAAAAGGACGAAGATGATCATAAAGAGGATTCTTTTGAAAAAGTCTAAAAAACGGTGTCTGGTTGTCTACTCTAGATGAAGGTAAACGATTGATGACATGCACAGCGGTTGATAGGGCTTCGGGCCAAAACCTAGTGGGAACAGAAGATGCTAACAAAAGTGAACGAGTAATGTCCAAGAGATGTCGGTTTTTCCGTTCAGACACACCATTTTGTTGGGGAGTGTAAGGACAAGATCGCTGTGAAATAATGCCTTTGGATTGCAAAAATGTTTGAAAGTCCTTAGAAACATACTCCCCTCCTGAGTCAGACCGAAGAATTTTAAGGGTAGTGGAAAACTGATTCTCAACATAAGACAAAAAAACTTTAAAAACCGAGAAAACATCAAACTTAGCATGCAAAAAATAAATCCAAGTGAAACGACTATAATCATCAATGAATGTAACAAAGTATTTATAATGAGAATGAGAGATAACAGGTGCAATACCCCAGACATCACTATGAACAATATCAAAACATTTCATTGCTAAAGAATCATGAAGAGGAAAAGGAAGGGTTTTCCCTTTCCCCATCTTGCAGCTATCACAATTAAAAGAAACATTCTTAAAAGAAACTTTATTATCACTAATTAAACCAGAATTTAATAAAAACATCAAAGTTTTGGAATTTGGATGTCCTAAACGATTATGCCACAACTGGCATTTATTATGACTAAAATGAGAAAACAAAGCAGACTCTGAAGGAGGCTTTTCTTGTGACGAAATCTGGAGAGGAAACAGTCGTCCCTGCTTAGGGCCCTTCGCTAGCACCTTTCCCGATACCTGATCCTGCACAACACAACCAGAGCGAGAAAAAAAGATGGAGCAATTACTATCAACAAGTTGACCAACGGATAACAAATTGGTGGTTAAGCGAGGGGAAAGAAAAACATTATGCAAGGGCAAGGAGTGAGGAACCTGGCCAACAGCAGAAATAGGAACACTGCCACCATCAGCAGTATTGATGCAGAGGTCTCCATCATACTCCCTAATATGAGTCATATTGGCAGGAGAGTGTGTCATGTGATTGGAGGCCCCTGAATCAATATACCAGGTGGATACTGAAGATGTTGGTTTACCTGATAGGCCAAGTGCAGAGAAAGCATTTATGATCATTTGCTGGACCATTTCAGGAGTAAGGGGAGAAGAAGAAGTGGCAGCAGGTGGTGCAGGCATGACTGGTGAAAAAGCGTCAGGAAGATGTGCAGAGTAGGCTCTCTGTTGCTATGCCCTATTCTGAGGTCGCGTCCGGCATTCCGGAAGAACATGACCTTTGGTTTTGCAGTAGGAACAAAACTTCTGGTCGCACTGAGTGGAAACATGTCCGAGTTTGTGGCAGCAAAAACATTTGACCTTGCTCATGTCCCGTGCTTGAGGCTTACCCCGGGCTATATAAGCAACATCGATAGGAGCAGCCTGAGGAGCATGATTTGTAAGTGTTGTCTGAGTCACCAAGCGCTGTTCCTCTCTAAGAAGTTCGCCCAAACATGATTCGAGTGAAGGGGATGGCACCCTGCTCATTAAGTTGGAGCGGACAGTTTCAAATTGAGGCCGTAACTTCATCAGAAACTGATCCCGCTGACTTATTTGGTGGATCTCTTGAATAGTGGATAAGGAGGCAGCGGGAAGGTCAGCATAAATAATCTCAGCGTAATCAGTCCACAGACTTGTAAACTGAGAGTAGTAATCCTATATCAACAAGGTCCCTTGAACAAACTGCGAGATTTCATGTTCTAAATGAAACCTTCGAGCAGAATTTTCTTGCAAATATATCTTTTTTAAATAGAGCCACATTTCTTTAGCAGTTTTGTATGGGCGAAGATTCAGGATAAACTGTGCTTCAACGGACCCCAAAATCCAGGTCATGATCTGCCAATCTTTAACCTCCCATTTAGTTAGAAGCTTATCATCAGTAGGTTTGGGATCGGAATCATCAAGATGACCCCAGAGTTCTTTACCCTTAAGGTAAATTTGAAATTGAAAAGCCCAAGTGGTATAGTTTTTACCATTAAACTTGATCAAAGTAATATCTCCTTTCTCCATGATATTAATGCAGAGATATGTGCAGCAAAAAAAAAAAAAACAGGCAGCAATCCTACTACCAGCAGAGTAAAAAACAACTTGAAGACACACAGAACAGCCACCAGAGAGTGCAGAAAAGTAACGAAAGGAACCAGAGTAGTGTAGCAAAACAATCACAAATGATCAGAATTACTGAGATGTGTGTACTAACCCAGCATGAAGAAATGTAGCAAAAAATTTCCCAGAACAGGAAAAAATTTGAGCCAGACGACCTTGAGATCCAGTGCAGGAGAGATGCGTGGGCCCCACAACGTGGTCCAATCACAGATCAGAGGACATCATCCAGGAGAATATCAAAAATGTGTCCTCTAGTCCAAGTTTGATTGGATTTGGAGAAGTATCCACAAAATTGTACGGCTAAGATGAAATCTTATTGAGTAAAAAGTGCCAAAACCGTCAGAAGAAGAAGGGAGTAAATAACACCTGATCCGATGAAGAAAAAAACCATAAAAATCTTCAAAAAATCTTTGAAGAGCAGTCGATCATCACCATGTAGATTGCTGGCTACAAGTGATTTGATTAGAGGTGGGCCACCTTGATCATAGATATCCCAGGCAGAGAGAAGAAGGAATGAAGCTTTAGAAATTTCTCAGAATGAAGAAGGAAGAAGATCTCCTAGAACTCAAGCTCTGATACCATGACATTCACAGGCATATTGAAAGGAATACTGAAACGAGAGAGAGAGAGAGTTCTGTGAATTATTCTCATTCGATGTATTGATCTCTTGGATTACACTTCTTTATAAAGACTTTACATTGCCTAAGTTTAGGCTATAAGAATCACCACAAATCATGGAATCAAGACCTAATTATATCTCTAAATAAGGAAGGACATCCTAGCATATACAAAGTTATCTTCTGACTAAATCTCATATATACAAGTGGGCTGGGCCTATTATCATACAAGTTTTGGGCCGAGATGGGCCGGGCCTATTATCACTTTAACATAAAAAACTATCTCCATCTCTGTTGATTTCAAAAAACCCATCTAAAAAAACTCATCTCTGTTATACCCCTCTCGTTGGATCAAAATTTACAGATGGGTTCTCTCTTTTAGTGTTGTGTGTTTTCAACCTCTCTGCTTTCCTCTGTTTTGTACGGTGGCTGAGTAGCCTATTTCTTCCTGAATTATTTTGATGGGTGTCTGATAAAGCATAAGCACATGGCTCTATGTGCGATAAATATTGCAGGCCAGAGGCAGAGGCAGACAGATTTGGCTATGAACCAAAGGACAGGGATTGCTGAATTGGAGAATGGATTATCCATGTCAAGGCAAGTGTCCTTATTGATGTTGTGATCTTTATACTAACTAAATCTCATTGATGTGATGAAAACTTGTTATTTGCTTTCTTAGGCAGGTCAGCTCTTTTTATTGTCATAAATATTTGGTAGTAAGGTGGCATGCACACTAGAGCACAAAAAACCACACAGAGTACAATGAACTGTAGATAGTTTTAACTGTGGACAGTTTCTTACTAAGTGCAATGAACTGGGGACAGTTTTCTACGCCTCCATTTTTTTCTTTCTGGCTTTTCTCATCCAGCACTGATACTAAATGATCCTTTTGAGTTTTCACTATAGTTTACATTAGATGACGTCTCATATCACATCACCATATCCATATATTCCTAGGCCAAATGTAACTACTCATTTAATGTAGAAGAGTTTCTATTATATCAAGACATTCTTTTTTGTTGTTTCTTGATGACGGCACTTGCAGTCTACTGAACCTGAATTTATGCACATTTTCCTTTGTATGTGTGTGTTAGGAACAGTGTAGTATTCTCATGTGGTAATTGCAATTTACAGGGGCATTTAAAGGTGAAGAGATGTTCAGTAGAGGAAGATTTCTGTCTCTACCCATGGTTTTTGTTGCAACCGCGTGAGTCTATTTTTGCTGGTCAATGTGGTAACAACCACTAAAGTTGTCTCAAAAGATGGTCTTCAAGGTGTCCATCTCTTAGACATCATGTATATAACAAACCAGTAGAAATCCATTTCGGCACTGTCAGTGGAGGCACTTTGAAAGGTGACTGTGTCTGAGCTATCCTACTCGCGATGTCAAAGTACTTTTCCCTACAGCTGAAGCCATCTAGCTCCAATGACATTTTCTCTTTGCAAGAACTTGATCAGATCGAGAGCTGCCCCAAGCTGTGGAGTCCCTTCAGATGGCTCCAATGACATTTTCTCTTTGCAATCTGCTTGGAACTTGATCAGATCAAGAGCTGCCCCTATGGAGTCCCTTGGTCTGAAGTTCTCTCTCCCATTCTCATGTAGCTTCTTCGCTTGCCTGCTTTTTCGATGGGAATTGAGGAATGACAACATTTCGATGGGTATTCCTCCCTTGCAGTCGAGGGCCACCTGCTTTCCACTTCTGCAGGCCTCCCTCTCACTTCTATTATTGATTTTTTTTTTTATACTCTTTTCCAATGTAATTGTTGTATAGTTTTCTCCAATGTAATTAAGATTTTAAATGTATTAGTGTTCCACCTTAAAGATTTTAAGTGATTCTAATGAATTTTCAGGCTTTTAAAAAAAATATATTGAAAAACCTGGGCATGCCCTGGTTTTTCAATATACTTTTTTTAAATTCGAAAAAATAAAAAACGACGGCCTTTGGCCGTCTTTTTTATTGCCATTAAACGACTGCCCAAGGGCAGTCGATTTTTTCATTGTTCCCAACTGTCTTCGAGCCGTCGTTTTCTAAAAGCTACTGCAATATTAAGGATGGCCGTCCAACAGCTTAGGACTGCTTTAGGCCAGCGTTTTTCATGTTCTTTGGTGTAGTGCTAAGGATTTTACGTGACTCTTGCAAATCTTATTTCATCGTGTTGGATACTTTCAAGTCCGCCAAGTGCACTTCAATATCTTTTTACTAAACAATTGTATTCTCACATGACATCTAGGTCTCTTTGTGAAGACTTATAGGAACCTTTGCAAAAGTGGGACAATGATAGAACCTGGTCATTGTTCTTCATCTAAAGTTAGTCATAATGCTGTAACTTTTGGAAACTTGGCTTTAAATGGTGGTTTTAAACTTTGTACCTTTTCTTCTTTAACTCAAGTCATTTGTAAAAAATGTGGTTTATTAATTTTAATTTCTTCTCTTTCTTTCTAGCCATCATTCCATTGTTTCCTTGAGGCTTGAATATATGACATGAATAAGCTCAGTTTGGTCGGTGCTCTTCCTAATTAGTTATTTTCCTTTGCTTAGGACTTACGATTCACCACAGAGATTCCTCCTGCATCAAATAATAAAGCTTCGAGACTTTCAATTTTTCTTTGCAAATGAAGACGTTGCAGTCTCATAGCAATCGAGTTGGAAAAGAAGTCAAGTGGCGCACATGCTTCTGAAAGAACGTGTGAAATTCTCATTTATCTGGCATGGCAAGATTTTGATTAAAGGCATCCATGATTGTTATTTATTAGATAAATCTGCTTTTTGCGTGAAGGGCTTTCACTGGTTTCCTCTGTAATCCATCTGTATGTTCCATTAGCTAAATCTGCCATTTTGTGTGTGCGTGCTTGATGCCAGTTCAAATCATTTCTAATCTGTATATTACTTAACCATTGTGCCCTTGCTAGAATTGTACTTAAGAGAATTTTAAGTGTTGCTTTGAGAAAACGACATGCAATTTGTTTGTGGTTTCAGATGTAAAAAGCTGATAAAAATCAATAAATGCCAAATAAGATTGAAAGGAACACCATGACTCACCTTCTATTATATTTTCATACTGATCTCAATGAATAGCCTCCTCAAGAACAATTGCCAGAATGAGATTCAGGTGTGAAAGCACAAAGAGGAAGTTCTCCTGCAATTGCTCAATCCAAAAATCCTGTACCATTCCAACTACCTAATTGCCTCAAAGTTGGTAATCACGTGAATTAAGTTTCCACAGGATCTATTTAACCTCAATGTCTAGATTTCTCAATCCAAAATTCCTGTACCATTCCAACTACCTAATTGCCACTAAGTTGGCATTCACGTGAATTAATCTTCTATTTAACTTCAATGTCTGTAACTTAATATCTCATTTTCATTTTTTCCCAATTGACTCTCACTCTTATCAAGAACTTCGTGTATAAATTTGTGAAACAGCCAATCTATTGATGGCTCAATGGTGAGACACCTCCTCTCCACTTAAACAACTTAGGATCAATCTCTGATTGTAGCGCTAATGGTGTAGGACCTATGAAGGGTGTGTCGGTTCTTATTAGAGGAAAAAAAAAGAGCGTATTGAATGTCCTTCATATATGTGTATATATATATATATATATATATATATATAGAGAGAGAGAGAGAGAGAGAGAGAGAGAGAGATGATATATAAGACTATGCATATATATATTTGTTAAAAATTCTATATTGATGGGATAAGACTAAAATAAATACGAGAACAAAAACATTTTTAAAATTCGATCCTCATTTTAACTTAGAGGGAAATGCTCCTATGAGAGCATCTCTCATCTTACAATGAGAGATAAAGGTGGGGCCCTTAGATTTAAGTTGTTGGCATTGGATATAGATGTGAAGGCCCCCACTTTATCTCTATTACTTTTGGTATGTGGAAACCAATCCTATTACTTTTTTATTTTTTATTTTTGCACTAACGAAGGTTTCCAACCCTTTGTACTGGAGTAATCTCTCCAAAGTCAGAGAGAAAGTCGGGTAAGACCCTATGACTCCTAGGTAGTAGCACTAGTGGACTCAATCTTCGGTTCTTAAAGAGGGGAAAAACCGGAGTTCAATACCCTGACCTATACCTTCGGAAAATAGAGGAACCGTGGTCTTGACCACTCGGCCAACCGCATTGAACAAAGCTTTATAGCAGTTGATTGCTGATTACTCTTTTTTTATCCTGAAAATAAAATGGGACACAGATTGACCCGCTTAATTAACCACCTAAACCCGTTAAAATAAACTTAATTAATGTGCATAGGCACATCTTTAGCGAAGGTATTGTTTGGGCACCACTTTCACAGGGCAATAATGCATATGAATCCATGTGATAGAACTTTTGCTTGTATGCTAATGATTCATGTAATGACCACTCAACAACACAAGTGGTTGATAAATAAATGAACAACAAACATCTGCAGTTCTGATATTTATATAAACAGAGGGTAATTATATATGCTACTTGTCCTCAATAAGCCTTATCAACATGAAAACACTCTAGCTCGGAGAACTCAAGGGCAGGGTCAACTGAATTCTCTGAATCCATTGCTATAAATTAATCACTAACACTGATTTTTGAAATTCAGTCCACTCAAATCATCATTGTACTTCATTTGTACTATAATGAAATTTTTAGTGTAATCAAAGTCATGCCCCCTATTAGATTTAAAAGACATGATTTAACTCTTTTTATTTTTTCTGATTTTCATGCCTTCTATTAAATTGTAATAGATATGCAAAATAAGTGGTTTCACTTCATTTCCTTTCTTATTTTAAAAGCATGTTTTCTCACTGGTAAGACATTTCTCCTTTGAATGGAAGGAATGAAGGATCAATGATCAATTCAATTATTGGGTTTTTTTCTTTTCTTTTTGATACCTTAGCCTCGGAGGCTGGGATCCAAGAGAACCCACACAAGTAGGAAGAGGACAAAGGCAACACAAAAAAATCTTTTTTGAGGGGATAATGTAATTAAGAAATTTTTGGAGGGGCCAAATGTAAAAATGCATAAAACTTTGGCCTCTAGTCCTGCCCCGAAAGAGAAAGCCAGCACCGTGGGAATAAAAGCCCACACAAGTGAGAAAAGGTATAACGAAGAATCTATCCCCACCCCAATCGCCTACCCTACTTATGGGAATGAAACCTACGGGGAAAGAGGTATACCCAAGAATCAATCTCTGGATAGCCCTAAGTTGCCAATCAATTCAACCCCCTATTGTCTCCATAGTTGGTTAGGACCTTTTGAATTCAATATATGCAAGTACATGCATGTTGCACGCTGCAAATAAATTAAAATTAATCAAAAGTATGACAGAGCACATAAATAGGGAACTAGAGGTTCTAAAATTCAAAGTGATCCCCACTCACATAACTTCTTTAGAATGATTGATTAGAGTAATAAACAGGACTCGGAGAGAGAGAGAGAGAGAGAGAGAGAGAGAGAGAGAGAGAGTGGGGACAATCGAAACGATGGGTCATTGGTACAAATCCCGGCCCCATTTAACTCATTATCTCGTACTGGTACATTATAAGTGGGTCCCACTATGAAAATGAACGTGCCTGCTCGCTCTAGAATCTATTCTAAAGTGATTGTGATTGTTAAATCCTGGTTGGGTAATTTACTTTTAAAGTGATGAGGGCCATAAATCCCATAAATTTACTCCTTATTTTGAACCGAGTTTGGGTAATTCACCTACTTGACTTTTTATTACTTTGTGGCATGTAAGGGTATCTTGTTGACGTTTTTATATAGAAACAGAAGATGGTTTTCTTTTCTTTTTTTTTTTTCGTTTACTGAATTGAGAAAATAGCTTTTTAATTTTTTTAAATAAGACGTAATCATTAAAATTTAGTACTTCTTTATATGAACCTTCTTTTTTTCCTATCACTTTAATTCACTTTATAAGTGAATTACCCAAACAAGCCCAAGAGTTTTCCTAAAAATACTCCAGTTATGCAATCCAATGTTTGATGGTTGGGTGTGATATAATTTTCGTACAAAAAATAACTGAATTGATTTACATTAATAAAAAGTACTGAAATTTCTCAAAATCATATGCGAATGCATAATTTCTCTCTCTCTCTCTCATAGAAATAAAAAATATGTAAAGAGAGAAATCCTCTCGTTGCACAAAGGTGCATGAGAATGTGTATGTACCGTGAAAAAAAATATGCTATAGAGAGGAAAGTCATGTGGATTATTTGTGCAGCTCATGGGTTGGTTGTCTTGTACAACATGTTTTTCATATAAAAAAGGGAAAAAATGAACCTATTTTTCAAATAAAATGAAATTCTATTTCCTAATAATAGGATAGAAGAAAGTCATGTGGATTATTTGTGCAGCCCATTCTTTGGTTGTCTTGTACAACATGTTTTTCAAATAAAAAAGGGAAAAAATGAACCTATTTTTCAAAGAAAATGAAACTCTATTTCCTAATAATAGGAGCTGGTATGTTCTCCCCTCAATATATCCCATGAACCACAAAATCCTCTCAACAACAAGTTCCTAAAAATAATAGGAGTTGTGTAAACTGTTTATTGAGTGGTGTTGTATTTACATTTTCAGACCCATTCATCATTACAAATTTGGAAAGATTTTCGATCAAGGATATGTTGGCCGACAGCCCGACACATCACTGACACAACATAATAAGATATCAATGAATTTGATGACAGCAGAAACGTGATGGACATGGACAATGTTATGTTGACAAATGTTTTTGGCATGGTCATTCTTGTTTCTCAACAAAAACCTTAAAATGGCACTGATTAACAATTCAGATCCACTCACATGATACCTATTAAAATAGGGCGCAAAGCATAAGAGAAAATCGCCCTCATGTAGTAGTAGTACTAGTACCCAACAAATAAGAACATGTTGTGTAGCCTATTACTGGGATTGAAGTGGGAATTCTTTCTTGGTTTAAAATCCTAATTTACTTGTTTTAATAGAGAGGGAAACTAGCTTATAATCTTTGATGCAACCCATTGCTTGATGGTTTGGTGTGATATGATTTTCTTAAAAAAAAGGAAAAAAATCAAATCAATTTACGATGATAAAAGTATTGTGATTTTTTGTATGAGAGATACGAATGCATGATTCATATCTCTCTCTCTCTCTCTCTCATAGAAATAGAAGTTTGCATAGAGAGAATCTGTAGCTGCACAAAGGATTCTTAGGCTGCATATGTACAATGAGAAAAATTGCTATAGAGAGAGAAAAATCGCGTGGATTATTTTTGCAGCCCATTATTTGGTTGTCATGTGCGACATGTTTTTCATACAAAAAGGTAAAATTGAATTGATTTTTCTAATAAAAGGAAATTCTATTTCTTATAGGAGCTGGTATGCATGGTTCTTCTCTCTTCAAAATATGTATCTCGCGAAGCACAAAGTCCTTTCCCAAACAAGTCGTTTAAAATGGCACTGATCAACAATTTTGATCCACTCACATGATAAGCAAATGGTTTTTTTCTTTTTTCTTAGGGCCTGTTTCTTTATTAGAATTTTTTACAGGAATCTATTATAACAGTGATATTTTGACATGGTGTGACATCTTATCCTTTAATATTTGCTAATCACATATTTCTTTACGAGCATTTTAAAATTCTAACCACTTGAAAGGTTTCAAATGATTTTAAAAATTTAGGAATTTCAACCCCTTTTCTTTTAGGTAGAATTTCAGTACGCTCCAAATAAAAATACTATGAAATTCAGTATAAAAAAAAGGGTAAGTCTCAAGATATGTAGATGAATTGGTTGGGACATGGGAGTATGGGACATCGTTTTTTTTTTATATATATAATTAAGATAGAGAAGAATTTTATTAACTGGGAACAAAACATAAAGTATACAAAATAACACCTCTGGAGCATTGACCCGCCATTTGGGACAGCTCATAGAGAGGGGAGAACCCCTGGTAGGGATCCAAAAGTACTACAAATAAAGCACAACAACACGTGTGTATACAAACGCAAATTAACAGCCCTCGCATATTCAGATAATGACCCTAGAGAGAGATAAATTTGACACTTGAAGTTGCTGGAACTCATGAAAGAGGCTCATGCCTTTATCAAAGATAACAAGGGGCAGACCTGGGCGCCATCATGAATAAAACTGTTACGGGCATTCCAGATGGACCAAGATAGCACCACCCATTCCTCTAGCTCTTCTCTGGACAGCACCTCCACTAGAGACTTTGTTACCTGCTGAAACTCTTCCATGGAAACGTGACATTTATGTAGCTTGGCACGAGATAAAGACCATACACTCACTACTTGCCAATGGACAGTCCCATAGAATATGGGTCGTAGTTTCCACTTCACCTTCACATATACAGCATCGAGGATCCTCAAGTATTTTACTTTTCTGAAGGTTCTGTCTAGTTGGTAAGGCTTCATTACAAGCCCACTTAGGAAATGACGAACTTTACCCGGGATTTTTAGTTTTCAAATTCTTCTCCACATTCATTTTTACTCCTCCACATCTGAGGCTTCTCCCTCCTCTTTTGCCTTTTGTTTCCTAAGTTTCAGCGCATAAGCTGAGCTGAGTATTCTCCCGTGGAGGTTTCATTCCATCTTACGCTATCTGGGCTATTGAGATTTCCCAATACCATTTGCTTTATTACCGAGCTGTCTCGACATTAAAAGCTCCATTAATAATAGACTGATTCCACCGCCTCCAATCCGCATCAATTAATTCTCTCACAAACTTCACAACAAGCTCATCTAGTTTTCAGCCTGAAATGTACTTTAGCCACTTGTCTTCCCATATTTTAATGGTTCTTCCATCTCCAATTTTCCAGATCATACCTTCATGTAATGTGTCCCGAGCCGTGAGGATGCTACGCTAAATGAGAGATGGATTTGTACCAATCTTGGATTCCATAAAAGAACACTTTGGGAAATATCTGGCTTTATAAACCTGATAAACTAATGAATGCGTGTTTTGACTGAGTCTCCACCCTTGCTTACCTAAAAGAGCTAGGTTGAAAGCTTGAAAGTCTCTTAACCCAATTCCCCTTCTTCTTTGGGTGTACAAAGCTTTTATCATTTCTTCCAATGGATTTTCCTACCACTACTGGAGCTGCCCCACTAAAACTTGGCAATCATGGCATTTACTTCATCACAAAAACTCTTTGGTAGTTTGAAGCAGCTCATTGTGAACGTGGGAATGGATTGGACAACTGCTTTAATAAAGACCTCTCTTCCCACCTTAAACAAAAATTTCTCATTCCAACCTTGAAGTTTTTTTGCTATCCGATCTTTGAGCCCCAAGAAAGCACATTCTTTGGACCTCGCCACCATTGCTGGCATCCCCAGATTTCTTTTATATTGCAGAACTACCTGAGCACCCCAGATCCCTTGAATTTCCACTTGGGTATCTACCCCTGTATTTTTGCTAAAGATGATATATGTTTTTTTCAAATTAATTTTTTGGCCTGAGAAATGTTCATATAAAGCTAGCACCTCTAGCAAATGCTTGCACTCTTCTGGATTTGCTTGATAGAACAACAAGCTATCATCTGCAAATAACAAATAGGAAAGCCTTGGGCCCCCTCTACTAATGGAAATGCCACTCAATCTTCTGTCTCTCTCTGCTCTTCTGAGAAGGGCTAAGAAACCCTCTACACAAAGAAGGAATAGGTAAGAGGACAGGGGGTCCCTTTGTTTGAAGCCTCTAAAAGGTGAGATGTAGCTCTGCTGCTCCCCATTGATGAGGACGGCATAAGATGGGGTTTTAATACATTCCATCACAAGTAGGGATGTCAAATGGGCCGGCCCGGCCCGGCCCGGCATTCTCTGGCCCGCCGGTTAACGGCCCGTGGCCCGGCCCGTACATGGGCCGGGGCCGGGCCTAGGTGGCTGGGCACGCTGGCCCGTTCGGCCCGGGCCCGCCAAGAACGTGGGCTGGGGCTGCAGCCCGCCAGGCTCGCTGGGGTCGGCCCGCCAGCCCGCCAGGCCCGCCTAACGACCCTAAGCTCATTTTTTGAAAAAAAAAGTCCTTTTTACACCCCCCCCCCCCCCCCAACAGCTATAAAACGGTCATATAAGGGGTATTTTGTGTCATTTTTCATTTTACAAAGTCTATAAATACACTAACCCTCCCATTCTCATTCCTCACCAATTTACACAACTCTCTCATTCTCTTTATACATTTTCTAGCTCTCTCTCAAAGCATTCAACTCTTTCACTCTCTCTAAGAAGTTTTTGGAGGGCCAAAGATCAAGTCATCAAGAGACAAGATCAAAGGGGCCTTCAAAGATTTAGAGGTATTTATATTATTTAAATTTGAGATTCCATATATATAAGTTTATATTATATTGTATTAACTCTCATTTTCTCCCCTTTCTTATATTAATTATCACAAAAGAAGGCTATTAGAGCCTATTACTGTTATTACTTATAAATTTTATATTTTGAAATATGGCTGGAAGATTTCCAACAGAATTATCTTCAGTTAATTTAGGGGAAGAAGAAAATTTTATTGAATTACAAGATGAAGTAGGTGATTTACCACCCTCCTTTCCTAAGAGTTCCCGTAAACCAACCAAGAGGAATAGAACTTCACCAGTTTGAGTGGCATTTACAAGGTTTGAGGTTGTTGAAAATGGAAAAAACAGTTGAAAAGGCAAAATGCAAATTTTGTAGTAAGATTTATGGTGCCCATTCAAAAATGGGTACCGGCCATTTGGCAAGGCATATGCGTCTATTATGTCCAGGCATCAAAAAGGCAACGGATGCAGGGACAGGAAGGCCTGGATCACAGACCCAAATTTCTAGTACTGGTGGTAGCAGTAGTAGCAGTTTGGGTCTTTTTTCTTTTAATGCACAAAGTTGTAGACAAAATCTTGTTAAAATGATTGTGTTATCCGAATTACCATTTTGTTTTGTTGAAAATGAGTTTTTTGAAGAATGGGTCCAGAAATACTGTCAACCACAATTTCACAGTATTTCAAGAAATACAGTCAGAAATGATGCTATTAGACTCTGGCAGGAAGAGAAAACAAATATAAAAAATTACCTTGCAGAAATTCCTGGTAGAATAGCCCTAACCACAGACATGTGGACATCTAAAGGGGGTGACAGTTATCTTTGTCTTACTGCACATAATATAGATTCAAAATGGATTATTAATAAACGTATAATTAGTTTTAGCAGTCTTGAATGGCCACACAATGGCACTAGAATAAGTACATTTATTTTGGAAAAACTAGATGAATATAATATTAAAGAAAAAGTTTTATCTATAACTTTAGATAATGCCAGTAATAATACAGTGGCTATTGAATTAATGAGAATGCAGATGCCACTTGCAACTCTGATAGATAGCTCTATCTTTCAAAATAGATGTGTATGTCACATCTTAAATCTCATTGCAAAGGTCGGTTTAAAGCATATTGTAAGTTACACAGATGCTATTAAAGACATTGCTAGATTTATTTTCACCTCCGCACAGAGAAGACAATTGTATGCTTGAATATGTGCGAGGCAAGGCGTATCAGCTATTAAATTGCCTAAGAAGGTAGAACATAGATGGAATTCTATGTATGATTTGTTAAACAAGGCACTTGATCGGAGAACTGTTTTGAATGAATTTTGTGCTTTTCATGCGCAACATTTGATGATTAGTGATGAACATTGGGAGTTATGTGCCCAAATAAGAGATTTATTAGAAGCTTTTTATACTTCAACATTATTTTTTTCTGGGATATATTATCCCACATCTAATGAAGCTTTAATGAAGCTTTTTAAAATTACTTTACAATTCAGTAGATTTAGAGATCATTTTTTACTGAGTAGCACTATTAAAAACATGGAAGAAAAATTTAATAAATATTGGAAAGAGGCTCCAATGACATTTTCTTTAGCTGCCGTATTGGATCCTAGGTTAAAATTAAGTGGTGTATAGTTTTTTATTGATAAAATAAATAAAAACATGAATTATATAGATTTAAATGTTTTTTCAAATATTAGGGCAAATTTACAAGCACTTTTTCAATTTTATTGTGAGCAAATGGGTATAACTGGGCTTAGTATAGGCCATTCAGAAGTCCAGCAAACAGGTGTTAGTGAGTGGGATGTGTGGTATTCTTCCCTGTCTACGGGCATGACATCCAGCTCAAGCTCAAGTAACACTGTGACGGAATTATCATCGTATCTTGACATCGGTATAATACGGGTGCAAGATGCATCTAGTTTTGACCTTTTAGCTTGGTGGAAGCAACAATAAAGCATTTATCCCGTGTTGGCCGCCATGGCCCGTGATCTATTGACTATTCCAATGTCTTCTGTAGCATCAGAACAGGCTTTTAGTGCAGGTGGACGTGCGGTGGACGACAAAAGAACCAATCTTACTGAAGAAACGGTGGAATGTTGTGTTTGCCTACGGGACTGGTATTTGACAGATAAGAGGAAGCGAGTTGACATCAATGGAAGATTATGATCCAGCAGAATACATTAGTGGACTACACATCTGATTTTTTACTTGTTCCTTCATTGCAATTTTTAAATTTATAAGTTTTTCATTCTTTTTTATTTTTATTTTCTAAAAAGTTTGTAAGGTTTTGAAGGTAATCCTATTTAGAAACCTTCAAGAAGTTAAGATCCAAATGGTTCTCTCTTCTCTGTGGAGTAGGTCGAGTTTGACCGAACCACTTAAATATCTTTGTCATTCTCCGTGATTGTGTGATGTTAAAATTTTTTACTTATTTGATAATTCATTAGCCACTGTAAAGAAAATCCATTAATTTTTAACTGTTTCATTATTAAAAATACAGTGGCTATAATGCCAGTTAAAATCCAAATGGTTCTCTCTTACACTAACTGTGTCTTTGACTCTTTCTATATGAACTCAATTTCTATGTATTATATACGAACAAACATAAAGGATGGTAATTATAAACAAATAGTTCCACTAATGATTTTTATTTTTATTTTTTGTTACAATCACTGATGAATTTATAGTGTTGAGCTCATAAAATCATTTTAAAGCCTTATTGTAGAGCATCACGAAGTATTAAAAATCTATAGTTAAATAATTTCAATCACCCGAATTTTTTTAGTGAACTATGTTTGATTGTTCACAACAAATGGAAAAACAAAGTTTTAGTAATAAAAAAGTTTACTTTTACTTTATCAGAACCTAAACATTTTACTTTCTAAAAGACAAATAAAGTAATTACACAACCATTTGCCAACTTTTCACTTCACTTCTTGAAAGACATGTTAGTTTTTGCTTTATTCTTTTTTTTTTTAATACTGAAAAAAAAAAAAAAAGTGCAGGCCCACCTGGCCCGCTGGCCCTGCACGGCCCGGCCTGCTCCAGCCCGGCCAGTGGGCCGTGTTGGGCCAGGGTTTTTCCCTGGCGGGCCGGCCCGCTAGCTGGGGCGGGCCGACTATGAAGCGGGCCGGGCCGTTTGACATCCCTAATCACAAGATTGATCCATCTAGCTTCAAATCCCAATTTTTGCATAATCCGTTCCAAAAATCCCCATTCCACCCTATCTAGGCTTTGCTCATGTCAAGTTTGATGGCCATAGAGCATTTCCACCCCGCTTCTTCTAGCTTTCAAGTGATTCAGAACGTCATATGCAACAATGATGTTGTCAGTTATGAGTCTCCCAAGTACAAATGCGCTTTAAGCATCAGAGATTACCAATGTAAGAATGGTCTTTAGCCTGTTAGCTACACACATTGAAACAATCTTATACAGTACATTGCATAGGCTAATAGGTCTATAGTCTAACATTTTTGTAGGGTTCTCAATCTTTGGAATAAGTGCTATATGGGTGAAATTCATTTTTCTCAACATGTGACCCAAGCTAAGAACAGATAATACAACGTGAACAACATCTCTACCTACAATATGTAAGAATTTTTGAAAGAAAAGGCAAGACATACCATCCGGGTCAGGCGCTTTTGACAGGTGCATTTGAAAAATCGCTTGTTTGACTTCGACGGCTGTGTATGGTACGAGAAGCATCCTATTCATATCAGAGGACACCACCCCTTCAATAGCTTCCACGGTCTTGTCTATTCGGTGGGGGTCATTGCTAGTGAACAGTTCTTGAAAATAATTGGAGGCAATCTTGCTCAGCTGTTTCAATTCCGTACACCATTGGCTATGAGGATTCAAAAGACCATCAAGCCCATTATTTTTCTTCCTTTGTGAAGCGCTCTGATGAAACTAACGTGTGTTATTATCACCCACCCTTAACCATATTGCTCTTGATCTTTGCTGCTAATGTAGCTCATCCGCCAGGAGCAACGAGTTAATCTCTC
This sequence comes from Umbellularia californica, assembly GCA_028538565.1. Taxonomy (NCBI): domain Eukaryota; kingdom Viridiplantae; phylum Streptophyta; class Magnoliopsida; order Laurales; family Lauraceae; genus Umbellularia; species Umbellularia californica. The sequence continues at coordinate 71,355,254 of JAPQWN010000007.1, read as the reverse complement.
CTCTCAGGGCTTTGATATGATCCCAGTGTTGCCCATCTCGATTGTCATGCGTAAGAGCTTCAATGGTGTCTAGTCGAGCTTTGACCTGCCCATTGACTCCACTAAACTTCTGCTTACTCCAATGCACCAAATCCATCCGACAAAGCTTGAGTTTTTCAGTCAATTAAGCAGTACATCGGACTCCCTTAAGCCCTAGCTTGATCCCATAGACTCCTAACCGCATACTCACACTTCGGGTCCGTTAACCATTTTTCCTCAAAACAGTGCTGCCTTTTCTTTCTCCCTTGAGCCGTTATTTGCTGACCCACCTCGATGAAAATTGGGATGTGATCAGATGTAGGAGACAGGTGATAAGTGACTCTACTATTTGGAAACCAATTGGACCACATGGGGGAGGAAAGGGCTCTATTAAGCTGCTCTTAAACATTTGTTGTTCCTATCCTATTATTGTCTCATGTGAACTCATACCCACGGTAGCCCATATCAACTAAATTGCACAGGCATAACATCTATCTAAATTCCCACATCTATTTCAAAGATCTTTTATGGCTTCCCCTCTTCTTTTCTTGGAACATAATTTTGTTAAAGTCCCCACAGCAAACCCACGAATGTTACGCCAACCCATTCAAGTGATCAAGCAATGCCCAAGATACCCACCTCCTGTGATCTTCAGACCTTCCATAGAACCCTGTCAGACTCCCAACTCTACCATCCTTGTGCCGTACATAAGAATCAATATGGTGTCCTTGTGCCGTACATAAAAACCAATATGGTGGGAGGAATAATTTTGAATCTCCAAGTTTATCCCTTCCTTCCAACATAATGCTAATCCCCCACTTGTTCATGTATTAGGAACCGTAAAGACACTATTGAAACCCATAACAACCCTTAACCTTTCCATGCTAGTAGCGTTCAGTTTTGTCTCCATTCCTGTTTGGTAATTTTACTTGTCTAGTCAAGTCAAGTTAAGCATCAAATCAAAAGCATTTTATTTCAAAAATACTTCCATCTTTTTCCAAAAAAGTAAAAAAGCAACTACCTTTATTCACTAAAAGACAAAAAAAGACTCCATTTTCCTGTACAAAAAGTCAAAAATACTCCATCTTAAACAACTAAAAAAAAATACCATCATAACCTACTTATATTTTATTCCCTCTTTATTTTACTTTACTATACTTTATTTTAAAAGTAAAACAAGACGCTGGGACCTTAAGATTTCACCAAATGGTGAAATGACCAAACTACATAAGGGTTCCCAAGCCCCCTGCAGTTCCAGCTTAATATCCTCATTGTGATCGGCCACTTACAAAGCCCCATCCACCACCATATAATCTGAAACATATCTGAGTCTATCGCTAACAGAAGGTTGCGTGTTTGGGTTGGCATTTTCATGTCTCACCCTTCTGTTTCTAAACGTAAAACCCTTGTGATTTTTCCTCCCGTCTAGGTTTGCATGAGAGAAGATTTTCATATCTTTTCCATTTTGTGCAAATGCTGAAGGGCGAAATGGATCCCCTGTTTGGACCACTCGCGGGTACCACATGGGGGAGAGATGCCAAATCAATGACATCTCATCTCCTAAAAAAAATTTTCTTTCACATGTGGCATCCAATGATTGGTCCAGACAGCATATCCCTATTTGGACTACTCAGGGGGTGCCACATGGGAAGAGAAATTTTTTAAAGAGATATGATTTTTTTTGAAGAAATAGAATGTGACATTTTAACCCCATATAGCACCCCTTAATTGGTCCAAACAGAGCTTCCCTGTTTGAATCAAACAAGGAATCCATTTCCTTTCCACGAAGGAACCCTTTCTCCCCTGGCACTCCGACGTGACCCATCTTTGTCCCCATCTGCAATCCATCTCTTTTTAGTAGTATTATTAACTTTATGTACCCCCACAAAATCACCATCCCTAATTGCGTGCACTCCAGCCTTGTATGCCTTGGTGTCACTCAAATATATCAAGAGAAGCATGGTCGAACTTACCTGCTGCGATGTCCAGCCTTGTATGCCTCTGACCATTAGATCTAAATGCAAGTCACTACGAGCCATTTCCATCCATATCTACTCTTGCCTATTTAAGTCGTAGCCTCCTTCACATTTTTCTCATCACTGCATTTCATTCAAGCTTTAATTTCCACTTCCTCTTCCTTCCTCTATCATCTTCTCTCTCACACTAAAATCCCTTACCTCTTAGCCACATAAACAAACAATCAGAGCCACAGGTAAAGACTCTCTCTCTCTCTCTCTCTCTCATTTGTATACTAACTATTTTTAATGGAGTGCTCTGTTCTCCAAAGTTAGGCAACAAAAAACAGTAAAGAAAAGCCATGGATGTAGAACTAATACCCAAAACGGCTCAGAAGTTCTATGGCAGTGATGGTGGCTCTTATTATATTTGGTCGAGTTCTGATGTACCCATCCTTAGTGAGGCAAAAGTTGGTGCAGGCAAGCTTGTTTTGGCACCGCGTGGTCTGGCTCTTCCTCACTATGCTGATGCAGCTAAGATCGGCTATGTCCTACAAGGTAAGAAGTAAGAAGCCACTTATTTGTGGGCTTTACATTTTTAGTGTATTGCATGTGTTGTGCTTCAGTTGCAAGACATGTGGAGACTGTTTCACTCCATATTGCTTTTGTCGTGGTGCAGGGGAATACTGAATACAGTTGCATGTTAAATCAATATATAGAATGCATCCCTTTTTAAGCGCTAACCCAAATGGACTTATTGATTTAACTCAGAAAACGAGACATAATAACCCAACGGCTAGAGGTGTACAAAAAAATCCGTCGATCCGTAAATCCGATCCAATCCGATCCGATCTGCGGATTTTTATCCGATCCGAAGGTAAACGGATCGGTGGCGGATTGAAAATTTTGTAATCCGTTACCAACGAATCGGTGGCGGATTTCACCCTCAATCCGCAAATTCAATCCGATCCGATCCGTTGACATTAAATATAAAAATATATATAAGGGGTCTAAATATAAATTAAGATGTCTAAATTTAAAATAAAAAAAAAATTAAGGGGTCAAAATGTAATTTTTTTACAACAAATTTGATATTTTTCTTTTAACATTTGATGGAACGGATTGAACGGATTAATCCGATCCGATCCGGTCCTCCACGGATCGGATTTCAACAGCTACGGATTGGTGACGGATTTGGCCCAATCCGCACCAATCCGATCCGTGTACACCCCTACCAACGGCGGCCCTTGGGAACAGATGAGACCCTGGCCTGTTTCTTATTGAGACTCATTTCTTCTTTGAAATTTAAGGAATTCAAGTCCGGAGAATTCTTGAATTTTGAGACATAGTGGGATTTCTAAGTATCCCCTGGAATTGAGCATAAGGAATTTCACCAAAATCCAAAGAGGGTGGAATTTTTGAATTCCCAAAAGGCCATTTGGGATCCTTTTCAGAAGGCTGAAATTAAAAAATACTAGTAAAGAAATATAGTATTTTAGAGATTTTAGGGGACAAGATGTCACATGTTATATATGAATTCCCAACATTGTGAATTCCTTGGAGAAATTCCACAAAGAAACAGGCCCTTTAAAGATTTTCAAGAACTCCAAAGAATTTTAGTTTTTCTATTCTTTGTTGGAATGGTGTATAATTTGTGGGTTCGGTTTTGGTGACACAGGTCAAGGGATAGTTGGACTAGTGTTTCAGGAGGGACCCAAAGAAAAGGTCGTGAGGCTCAACCAAGGAGATGCTGTTGCTTTAAATTTCGGTGAGGTTTCATGGTGGTACAATGATGGGGACTCCGAATTCGCCGTCGCGTTCTTGGGCGAATCTGCCAAAGCCTACAGTCCGGGTCAATTCACCTACGCCTTCTTAGCAGGGACTAATAACATCCTCAAGGGTTTCTCTATGGAGTTCCTTACTCGAGCTTGGAACTTGGAAAAGGTACAAGTGACTGAGCTTTTGACAAACCAAACTGGACAGGTAATCGTCAAGGTGAAGGAAGGGATACACATTCCAGATCCTTGTGAATCTGATCATGCAAAAGTTTTCAACTTCAATTCAGCACCGTTCGACGTCGATGTAAAGCATGGAGGGCGTACCATGTCTCTAACAAGCATGAATATGCCTTTGTTAGAAGAAATGGGATTGAGTGCCAAGCTCGTGAAGCTTGATGCCAATGCAATGTTCTCTCCGGGCTTCTCGACGGATTCATCAGTTCAGGTGATTTATATCGTTAGAGGGAGTGGGCGAGTCGAGATCGTGGGCGTGGATGGTAGTAGGGCTTTGGAGGCAAAGGTGACTGCAGGTAGTTTGTTTGTCGTGCCCAGGTTCTTTGTTGTAGCTCAAATTGCAGATGGTGAAGGAATGGAATGGTTTTCTGTCACCACTAATCCACAGTAAGTGTTCTTCATTGCATGGTCTTCAAGAACTCATCTTTCTAGTGATAGATGACTTGTATGTGATTGGAAGTGATTTTTTTTTTACTTTTTTATCATATTTAGCGATTAATATAAAAAAGGACCATCAAACAATTTTCCAACCAACAAAGGGCAGATGAGAAATGAATACTCAGTCACCACCTTCCTTGTAAATTAAATCCTACAAAAGTCAAAGTCTTATTTAGATCCCCACCTTATGTATTTCACCCCTCACCTCTTTTATAATAGTTTGTTCCAGCTCTTTTGACATTATTCATATGTAAACAATTTCATGTTAATAAATGGGCTCTTATTATTATGAGATTTTCTTTAATAATGTTAGAGGTGTGAGGAGAGTGGAAAGTGAAACTCCCTTAAATTATATTTCTATTTTCTAAGAGATACTGAAAATATATGCTCTCTTTGCACTGTTGAAAATATATTATAGCATGTGTTAGTAATTACTGTGAATGGTTCTCTTGTCCTCAGGCCAAGTTTCAGTCATTTTGGAGGGAAGACATCAGTGCTGAATGCTGTGTCTCCACAGCTTCTTGAGGCAGCTTTCAATGTGACTCCAGATCTGGTGAAGCTTTTCAAGGTGAAGGGGAGCAAGGATGTCATTTTCTTGCCCCCACCAAATTAGAGACATTTCCCTTTCTCCTCTTTTGGTAAGAGGTTGCTGTACTAATTGATAGGTTGGATGGTCAGATATGTAAAATTGGGACAAATATTCAGAACCAAAGTATTTTGACCTTATTGTCTTGTGGGGTTGAGTGAAGGTTGATTACTTATAGGTCTTTAGTTAGTAGTTTGATATAAATTGTTATGCCATTAACTAACCGTTCGAGCTTTTGGTGTTATTTGTTATTAACACTGTATCAAGATCAGAGGTCATAAGTTTGGTACCACCTGTCTGCTTAGTTTATCCGTTGGAAGTTGCATCTGCTCTTATAAATGTGATGCCCTTGTTGTAAAGTAAACCTTCATTGGTCCCATGTATGTTTACATTTTAATTAATAATATGTTATATTTATTTAAATGGGCTTCTTAGCATATATGCGGTCCTTTTATAATTGTTTAAATCATAGACTTGTAATGCCATTCTTGTAGGTTTACAGGAGAGAATTGATTAGAGATTCTTTCCATTATGATGGGGCTTTTTAGCACAGGGAGATAAATTCGGAACAGAGAAAAGCTGATCCTCCAAATACAACAGCCAAAAAAAGAACAAAAAAAAAAAAAAAAACACACAAGCATATAGTGAGAATCACAAACTTGTTTTTAGACGTGAAACACATTGGTGTACAGTGCACTAGTGTTCATTTAACGCATACGTGGGTGCAAAAGTAAAGGAACCATTTTATGGGAGAGTTTGGAGGAAAGCAGGGAAGTAAAATTTGCTAAGCTGGCAAAAAAATAACTTAGAGAATGTAAAAGTGGAAATTTTCAAAGACAATATCATTGGTAGAATTCCAACTATTCACAAAATATCAGCGTAAAAGCGCCATTTGGAAATAGTGTTCATCTGGAATTTAGTTCCTGAACCGAAGGAGAGAGAGCCTGGCAATTTTTTTCCTAAAATTCTTCAACCGAATGGGCTTAAAAAGTAAAACAAGCTATAAGTACCAAAAAAGGAAAAAAAACTTTGCCGTCTTTCTCTTCTTTAAAGTTAAATGACAAGGTTCAAATCTGGGTCCCTCCCTAATAAGAGTCGTGCTTTATCGCTATTAAATTTTTTTCCCCGGGTAACCATTCCTACCAAAATCCTTAAGGGCACGTTTGGAAAACAAAGAGGGATCCTCTATTCAGAGGATTCCTTCATTCTCTCGGATTCTTTCCCTTTGTGGATTTGCAAAATCCAATGGGGGGAGGTGGAGACCGAGGAATCAATGGAAAAGAGGAGTTTTTTATGGGTTTTGAGGATTGGAAAAACCCTCTCTCGCTTTTCCTCTCTTCATCCAAACGTGGGTTTTCATCCGAATCGAGGAAAACCAGAGAGAATTTCTCTTTGAGGACATAATCCAAACATGCCCTAAATCATTAATAGAGACAACATAAATACTTTTCAACAACCACTACTCATGTCTTCACTAGTCCTACAATCAGTTGAAGAATACATGTCCCCCAAATAAAAGGGGGATAAAAACAAATATGAAAACCTGCAATTTCCCACTCCATAGAGAACAGGTAATATGTTTTCTTCCCCTCATTACCCTGTTGCCAGTGGTAGAATGGCAGTTACATACCTTGTGGCTGCTTGGAACCCTACTTCACACGTGCCAGTAGCATGGAATTTCCATATGGGTTTAATATTGTGGTTTCTCAATGAGGCCTCAACTTTAGCCAAGAACTGAAAACACATGTCACGTGGAAAATGTTAGAAGTCCTTTTTCCCATGCTAGCACATTCAAGGATGGAAATAACGGTGGCAGCGGACCGGCTACGAAGCGGGCGTTACGTAGCGTAGCGGGGCTACATAACGGCGTAGTAGTGCGATTTAATAAAATTGCCCTAAAAATATGAGAAAATTCCATAAAATCCATAAAGTTGTAAAATAAAAGAAAATGTGTTTCTTTTGCAAAAGTAAGTAAGAAAATGGGGTGTAGCGGTGCCCTCAATATATGAGGTTATGTATCGCTGTATAAATAAAAGAATAATAGTAATGAGTAGTTTTTTCCACATGTATTCATGTTTCTTAGTCATGCAAACTTATTTCTAGTTAGAGTGAAATTTGATTGAGCTCTATTTTCGGGTAGAATGAAATTTTGGCTAAAGCATTGATTTTAATTAAGTAATATGTGGCTAAGACATGACTTTTTTATTTTTATGTTTAGCCTCATTGTGGAGCCCACCAATGATTAAAAGGAATCCAGTGCTTTAGTTTTTATTTGTTCTTAAAGGGTCATTTAATTTTTATTGATACCTTTCAAAGGGTCCATAAGTGCCCTAATGAAATAAGGGATGGGTCCATTTAATTTTTATTTATGCCTTTTAAAGGACCCATAAGTGCCCTCTAATGAAATAAAAGAGGAGTCCACATAATTTTTACTCATAACTTTCATAGGGCCCATAAGTGCCCTCTAAAAGAGGGGTACGTTTAATTTTTATTTATAACTTTCACAGGGCCCATGAGTTTCCTCTTAAAATAGGGGCCACATTTAATTTTTATTTACAACTTTCAAAGGCACATAAGTGCACTCTAATGAAATAATACAAGGATCGAAATGAAATTGGTTTTGATGCCATGAGTGCCCTCTAAAAGAGGGGGTACATTTAAATTTTGTTTATAACTTTCATAAGGGCCCATTAAGTACCCACTTAAACGAAATAAATCAAGGGCAGGGGTTTCATGCCCTATTTCTTTTCCTAAAACAAAGTCGACGAAAATCGAGAAAAGCAAGAGAGGGGAGAGGAAAAGAAGGAGGAGAAGGAAGAAGGAGGAAGAAGAAGGAGGAGGAGGAGGAGCTGCGCTGCTGCTGCTGCTGCCCTGCTGTCGCTGCACTACCGCACGCTACTGCTATTGCTGCGACGCTGCTGGTGCTGCCACGCATCAGATATGTCTTCTGCAACTCATCTTTTTCTTTTTTCTTTTTCTGTTGTTTTTTCAAACTGTGGTCAAGAGTTGAGCAAACGGAAGAGGGGGAGGGAAGGGGGGTTTTAACCCAGACCGCAATGTAGTGACCGCTACGGGTGCGATACCCGATATTTCCATTGTAGCGGCCGCCACAGCCAATATATTCATCCATGCATTCACTAATTGGCTTAAAATCTACTCTTAATGTGGGGGTTAGAAAACCAGTGTATTTGGATCTGGTCCTTGTATAGGTTAATCTGTTGGATCGATCCATCATAAAAATAAATAAATTTTGAAGATCCAAATTTTAATCTGAACTCAAGATTATAATTGATGCTCACATCAGTAGATTCTAAAAAATGCGACTCTATAATCTATTAAGCATACAAGTGGGGCTCTACTCTCAAATGGTCATATGATCTAAGCTCTGTAAAGTGTAGACTCTTAAATGCATCTCTTTTACTCTGTTGTTTTAATTACTTTTAAATTTGGACTATCATAGTAATCCGTGTTCAACACAGATATGGCCAACATTACAATTTAAATTTTCATGCATTAAACAATATATCCAAGAATTTTAGAAAGAAAGCAAAGGATGAAAAGGTTATGACCATACCTATTTATGCAATCTAATCAATAATGGAAAAGAAAGTAAAGAGAAGAATTGAAGAAGAAAAATTAAAAATGGTTTGAGTTTGGATAGAAAGGGAGGTATTGCACAAAAGAAAGGAAATATGGTGAGTAAATGCGGGTGCTTTGCATGATAAAAGATAAAGTAGGTAGTTTGCATGAGATAAAGTGGGGAGAAAACGGAAAAACTTTGAAGAAGAAAAATAACTTACTTTCAAAATCATAACCATCAACCAAAATTAAAGCTAAAGCCCTTAGCTTTAATATACTATATAGAAATATTGATTAGATTTCAGGAACTTTCAATCTTGCATACATGGATTTCGGATCATAAAACATGTTCGGTTAACGAGGTGACTAAACTCGGCTCAATGGGTACGGGAGTCGAATAACTTTAATTAGTTGTCTTCAAGAATTGACCGAGTCTTATTTTCACTCGGGTAACTCACATGACCCACTTCACTTTGTCAACTATACACACAGCTATTCCTTATTAATAAAGTGTCCATCCCAAGTCCAAAATATAAAAAAGTTATATTTGTCTAAATTTCAAAGCCTATTTTAAGAACAGTAAATTTTATCCTTTTATTTTTCTATTTCTCATTTATTATCTTTCATTTATTCTTTAGAACCTCTAAATCCAAATTTCATCTTTTCCTGCATAAAGCTGTACTTAATTTTCTTTTTAATGGCAAGGGTATACATAAGGTCTTTGACCCTCGAGACACGACTAATTCTCTAGTGGCACCGACTAAACCTGCACAAACGCACCGTAGATAAATCTACTGCATCTTATGGCATTGCACAGAAGACGTACTTAAGTTACTTATATATTTGTATGAGTTTATGAATATAATTATTATTTTTACATATTTTAAATTTAGACGACAAATAATAAGTGCGCTTGACGCTCCAAGTCGACTACTCCCAAAGTCGATACTCAGTACTCACCCACCGAGTCAAGCCCGGGTCACGAGTTGGCAAGCTATGAGTTCTACGAGTCGAAACCCCAAACCTTCGCGCCAAGTTTGAAACCTATATAAGAACGCAGAGTTTCTTTCACATGGATCAAAGCAAGAGATGGTTTTCTCCAAACACTTGAAATGCTCCAAAACTCTCGTCTCAGGCCTCCACCATTTTCAAACCAAGTGTAAAACCATCTCAACCGATTCCAATCTTAATCGTCTTTTCCTCCAAGAACCCAACACTGCAGAAGCCACAAAAACGCTCGAACTTACCTCAAACATCGAAGTTTCCACTTATAATCGCCTCCTAGACACTTGCATTCGTTCAAAATCATTGAACGAAGGAAAGAAAATCCATCACCATATCCTCAAGTACAAACCCAACATCAAGAACACTTCCCTACTTGAAAAAATCGCCTGCTTATACATTGTCTGTGGTGAAATTGAGCTTGCCCGCCTTGTATTCGATGAAATTGAGAAACCCAGTATTTTTTTATGGAATTCGATGATCAGAGGTTATGCCTGGAATGGACCCTTTGATCGAGCTATTGATTTGTACTACCAGATGCTTAATTCGGGCTTGAAGCCGAACAAGTTCACATTCCCTTTTGTTCTTAAGGCATGTTCGACTTTAATGGCGTTAGTAGATGGAAAGGAGATTCATGAGGATGCTAAGAGAGTTGGGTTGGAGTCGGATGTGTTTATTTCTACTGCACTTGTAGATTTTTATATGAAATGTGGGTGTTTGCGTGGTGCGTACCAGGTGTTTGAGAAAATGCCTGAAAGAGACATTGTGGCTTGGAATGCCATGATTGCGGGGTTGGCTCTTCATGGGCTATTTGAGGATGCAATGGGATTTGTTTCTGACATGCAAAAAGGAGGAAAGAGCCCAAATTCTTCAACTGTTGTTGCAGTTCTACCGGTGCTTGGCCAAGCTAAGGCATTGCATCACGGAAAAAGCCTGCATGGATATTGCATTAGGAGGTTTTTCTATAATGATTTGTTGGTAGGAACTGCACTTTTAGATATGTATGCAAAGTGCGAGTGTTTGAGTTATAGTAGGAGAATTTTTGATATATTGAGTGTTAGGAATGAGGTAACTTGGAGCGCAATGATTGGAGGTTACGTTTTGTGTGACCAAGCGATAGAGGCTTTGGCAATTTTTGATCAGATGGTGCTTGACGAGGCTCTGAAACCCACATCAGTTGCTCTAGGTACTGTTTTGCGAGCATGCGCGGAGTTGAATGATTTGGCTAGAGGGAAAAAGATACATGGTTACTCAACTAAAAATGGGCTCATATTAGACATGAAAGTAGGAAATTCACTTCTTTCAATGTATTCTAAGGGTGGGATTACAGAGGATGCGATAAGGTTGTTTGACGAAATGAAATCAAAAGATGTTGTTTCTTATAGTGCAATCATCTCTGGATTTGTCCAAAATGGTAATGCAGAGGAGGCTTTGATTATATTCAGAAAGATGCAGCAACTTTGTATAGAGCCAGATCTTGCAACCTTGCTTGGAGTGCTTCCTGCTTGTGCCCATCTGTCTGCCTTGCAACACGGACAGTGCAACCATGGCTACGTGACTGTTTGTGGGTATACATCAGACATCGCAATTTGCAATGCTCTCATCGACATGTACTCAAAATGTGGTAGAATCAGCATTGCTAAAGAAATTTTTGATCGAATGCCAAAACGGGACATCATCTCGTGGAATGCAATAATTGCTGGCTATGGAATTCATGGGCTTGGTACAGAAGCTCTGTCATTGTTTCATGATTTGCTTAGTACTGATTTGAAGCCTGATGACATCTCCTTCATAAGTCTTTTATCTGCTTGCAGCCATTCGGGACTCGTTACTGAAGGAAAACACTGGTTCTATAAGATGAGTGAACATTTCAAGATCATGCCTAGAATGGAGCACTATATCTGTATGGTTGATCTTCTAGGACGTGGTGGGCTCTTAGATGAGGCCTATGACTTCATCCGAAGAATGCCATTGGAACCAGATGTCCGTGTCTGGGGAGCCTTGCTTGGTGCTTGTAGGATTCATGAGAATATAGAACTAGGGGAAGCAGTGTCAAAGACCATTCAAAAACTAGGACCTGAAGGTACTGGAAACTTTGTACTCCTATCCAACATGTATAGTGCCGCGGGGAGATGGGACGATGCGGCAAACGTTAGAATCATACAGAGAGACCAAGGTTTTAAGAAAAGCCCAGGATGTAGTTGGATTGAGATAGGTGGCAGTTTGCATGCATTCATTGGTGGGGATCAATCACACCCACAATCAGCATTGATATATGATAAGCTCAAGGAACTGCTGGTGGATATGAAGAAGTTGGGCTATCAGGCAGATACTAGTTTTGTACTGCAAGATGTCGAAGAGGAGGAGAAGGAACGAATTCTTCTTTATCACAGTGAGAAACTTGCAATAGCATTTGGGATTCTCAATTTGAGGTCCGACAAGCCCATCTTTGTTACCAAGAATCTACGGATTTGTGGTGACTGCCATACTGCCATAAAGTTCATCACAGTCATCATTAAAAGGGTGATTACTGTCCGAGATGTGAACCGGTTTCATCATTTTAAGGATGGGACATGCAACTGCACTGATTTCTGGTGAAAATGAGTAGCAGCAAAGAAGGATAAAAAAATGTGAAAGAATTTTCAACGAAGCTGTACATTTGATTCCTGGAATTCTTTATGTTGTACTCCATTGCATGGGATGGTTATGAGGTACTGCAAGGTATATATTAGAACTCATCAAACACAACCATCGTGAACCCCTTAGTCCATATATTTGGTGTTGTCTTTGCGAAATTCTACTTTCCGTCTCAATTTTATTTAAACCCGTGTTCTCTTTAATTGCACAATTTGGCATGCCTTTTCTCACTACTTTCTTTGGAGTCGTTATTGATCTTCCCTTCTAAGTTCGAACTTACCAAGATGAAGTTTCTTGCATAACCTTTGCAAGGCTTATATGACAAAAGCAAGATTTAGATTATTGCAAACTTGTGTACACTCATGCCCCAAGGCATAGGACCATCGCAAGAAGCAAGCTTCCCAAAGAGAGTTTCCAAAAAGTTAATCTATTATCATAGTTCATTCATTACATAAAGCCTTCTTAAATACATTCTTTAACCTAAAGAAGCCTTAGTTAAACTTAAAACTCAATAAAGACCCTCCATCTAACAAGTCCTAAAAACAGGATGTATATCTAAAACATAATATAAGTAACCTGTCCTGATTGGACTGTACGATGATAATGACCACTTGGGATCCCCACATTTTCCAAGTGAGCCCATTCAGGTTGGCATTTTGGCTTCTTGTGCATCAAGGCTGGGACAGAATCAGGCTATGGTCTGCGTCTGACTGCATCACATTCCCATAGTTCCTTGCACAGTATCACTTCAATGCTTTGTACTAGAGTTGTTTCTGGTCTTTTATTTATGTGCCCTAAACATTCTCAAACAGGATTTTTTTTTCTATGGGGTTCATAATAGATGTCGTCTTATAGTTCTAAGGTAATTTATAGTTTGGATGACTCTATTAGTTAAAAGACCAAGTACATGAAGAAATTTTCTGGAGTTGGCATCATTTTATTTAGAAGTATGTGTCTTAAGAATCTTTGTGATGTTCTCTTTCATCCCCTTCACTAACCTTATCATGTTTTTATGTCTCCGGACTGCCTTTTTCCCATCCATTTACTCAAGCCAAGATTTTGTTTATTGTAGCTAGCCACTTCTTTATCGAGGATCCATTCGGATGATCAAATGACTGGTAGTTAGAATTGTTTGGAAGAACGGAAGGTTACCCATTTGAGGTCAACAGTAAACCAAAAGCAGATTAGGTGGGTTCGGTTTTCTGCTTATTCTACCTTAAATCATCACAGGGATGATGGAAAATAATGCTTTGAAAGAAGTCAAAGAATAAATTCTCACCTAATGATATTCAGGTTGCCTAACCACCTAATTTGCATAATAATTTGCCATCAATTCTGCCAAAATAGTCAAATACACCCAAGTGCATCCTAAACAAGTATTCTCGGTTTGGAGAGTTTTACCTGCATTGCCTATGGACTATACTAGTCAAACTTATTTGTTGGAGGGTTTTTTTTTTTTTTTTTTAATATTCTTTTCTTTTTTGACAGTGTTTGATAATTAACTGCAGCTCTGAATGTGATGTATGCAACTGGAAGGATCCTCAAAGAGACGGGCACTTCTTATTGCTATGTATTCAAGGAATTACATGCTGGTAATATTTAGTTTGTAAAAGTTACCTTTCAAATTTGTTGTGCTTTGCTATTTGTTGTACTTTGTTTCATATGCTTAAACCTTAATGATTAAATACCCTGCGTACTTTGGTATATTGTAGCCCTTTATGCTCAAATTTTCTTTTTCTTTCCTTTCTGTTTTCTTCTTCTTCTTCTTTTCAGTTTCCTACAACCAAGATGTGTATTTACCCTTTCGTTTTAGTAAATTTGGACTTTCTTCAAGGATTCTGACCAAAGACTTTCCCTGCTGTCAAATTGGCAAACATTATGAAAATTAAGTAATTTAATCAAGTTGAATTGTTTGTAAGTCAATCAAGTTGAATTGTTTGTAAGTCATTCTTAAAGTAGGAAATTGAGATCATGGTGTCAATAGCTTAGTTTTTATAGTCAATATTATTAAGGATACACAATAATCGGACATGGACGAGCTCAATGAGGTATGGAAGTGCTTTTAAGGGTTGTTTGTTGCATTTTCCAATAACGAAGAGGACCTGCCTCTACCCTGTCCTCATTTCCTAACAAAACTGCATTTGTTTCTGCTGGTTTCTGTGAAGGATCCACCTTTTTGAATCTTCATTTATAAAACAGCAATTCGAGTGTGACATTCTACATCCTTCTCCCCTTATCTTGGTTTGGTTTCATGTATGCCATGGCTGGCTCAGCAGAAAACTGCAAGTAACAGGCACAAAAGAATCTCTGCGGACTGAACTAGAGAGCCTAGGAATTGGCACCAAAGGTCACCTTTGAACACACCCTTGATCATGAATTAAAGAAAGACCCAAGTCAAGACATGAAAACTATCAAGAGATTTGAGCTAAATCAGGGTTTTGCCGCTGTCTCAGATTTTCTTGGACTCAAAAAAGTTCCTACCATTTTTAAAGAAGCTAATAATGTTTAACTAAGCTCTGAGCCTCCAAAGTTCTGCTGCAGTAGCTTTCTTTATTAATTTAACCTGGATGTTGTTGTTCTTTACCCATTAAAGCTGGTTATTTTCCTTCCAATAATAATTGCAGTTTTGAGTTTGGGCTTTGACAACAATCCTAAAGAAGCATCATGATTGCAGTAGCTTCGAATTACTGGGGGAGGTCGGAAAAGCAGATCCTTTCTCGCAAAGAAAATCACGCCATCACAACGCACCGGAAGTTCAGGAGGAGAGGACTCGTTGCTGCACCCAAACGTATGTGGGGAAGGCGCCGGAAAATATGACGCTCTGTCTCCGCCCGTTTCTCCGGAAATGGCTGCTGCATAAACACACCCTACACTACGTCAAAACTGCAAATATACGACTGGAGCCCGTAAATGGGTCCCATCCATGATGGTGTCGTTGATTTCATTCGATACACTACTACGGTCTCTAGGCTGTCGATTAATATTTGAGAACTTTAAAAGTCGCCAAACAAACGACATGCCCAAAGAAAACTCTATTTACAATCTCCCTCTCTCTCCAAACCCCAACAAAAAACCCTAATCCCCAAATCTCCTTCGCTTGGTCATCGAGGTTTGAGCATTGAAGAGATTCGAATGCAGGATCTACGCATTTGCAGAAGGTCACCTGTCGATGGAGTTCTAGGGTTTTGTGGTTCATCGATCGACGCCTCTAAACAGACATCATCATTTCTGTTGATGTTGTTTGAAGCCATCATCAATTGACTGGTTTGCTTTTCAAGAACTCCACTCTCTAACTCTTTAAGAAGAATACTATCTCTTTTAAGTTCTTTCTTCAATTGATTTTCTCCTCTTTTCACCTTTCAAAAGGCATTTTTTCTTTCTTTTCTAAAAAATCTATCTCAGCAATCAAAAGAAGAAGAAGTGCTTTAGCTGCGGCACCCACGTCTGAGTGCTTTTTAGGGTTTTTCTTTGAAAATATCTATCTAAAACGAGATAAAGACTTTACCTTTATTGATGCATACCGTTGGATAATCTCTATATAATATTGATAATTGACCGCCAACCTTTGAAATCGAAATTTACTTTAATCTTACTTTTGATGATGATGGATGATGTATGTGGATTGGATGGACGGTCCAGATCTAAAATGAAAATGTGAGATGATGATCTAGGCCGTTATTTGGACTGTTTGATCATGTTGATGTACCAGCAATGTTGGAGTGGGTCCCCCATGGCCATGATCATGTGGGCCCCACTACCCTGGTTAGCGATGGAGCTTTCCTAGTCTTTAGGATTCACAAAATGCATATGCATGTCAATACATATCGAGAATAAAAGCAATTGGATGATCTTTTATTAAAGGTGGTTATAGAAAACCTAGATCTGCATTTTTTAAGCACCGCCCAGTTTGTGTGGATACTATCTAATGCATGACAACTGCCAATCAAAGGTGAGAAGGGATGAGATTATGTGGTGGGTTAGTGCATTATCATCACCATGATTCTAGGCTCAGGATTTAATGGTTCTATTAGTGCATTACTTATCATGATTCAATCAATGGTTGATGTAGTCAGTTCAGTGTTAGATTGGGAATGGTGGGTTTGTGTTTTCTGAGGGATTGGGCGGATAAAAGGTAGCGCCCATCGTTTGAAATGGAAATGGAGTTCGTTTTTCTGATTGCTAACCTGGGTTTTTATGGTGGCTTTCTCTGTTTTTTTTTTTTTTTTTTTTTTTTTTTTTTTTTTTCTTTTTGAACGGTATTTTTGGAATTGTTTGATGTTGATACTGGTCATAGATCTTGTGGTTTTGATTGGATTGTGGTTAGATGATTTTTTTTTTTTTTTTTGAATTGTTAGTTGTTGATATTGGTTATGGATCTGTAGATTTTGGTCAAACCTGTGGTTTGATAATCTTACTAGTATTTGATCCAATTTATCATGTGATTTCTTTAATTTGAAGAGGTTTTCATCCTCTGGATTCAAGATATGATTTTTTCTGTTGTTAATTTGAATTGGTGTAATTCATATTTCCTTCTTTCAAGGATTTATTTGGCTGCATGAAAACAAGGGAGGAAATATGATTGATTGCGGAACACTTTTTGCCATTGTATTTGGAGCAATGGGAGTAAACATGGAGACAACCTAGTTCTTCAAATGTGATTTCAAAGAGAATGGTTCAATGGAAAGAGTGACCCTATTTCTAAACTTGGTGTGTTGTTTGAATCTGACATGGCCCGTTGTTATACTCTATTTAAGGTATTCAAATTCATCCTGACTTGCAACATGGCAATTGTTCATCTTAGTTATAACTGTTGAGAAGTTGATACTAGTTCTTGTAGTGCGTATTTCTGATAATGTGCTTTTTACAGGCCAACGATCCCACAATCAAGCGCATCATCAGTTCATCACTCCTTGCATTGCTCTGACAACTGCCGAATATCTAGCTTATGAATGTTGGAAACATGTCTTAGTCATACTAACAGACATGTGTTCATATGCAAATGCGCTCTGTGAGGTATTAACTCTACTATCTTAGCTGTTGTAGCTCTCTGACAGTGGACATTTATGAAAGCTTATGCACCGAGTGTTGGACTGTTGGTTTGCACATATCAATGGGCTGCTACTGCTGCTGCTGCTGCTGCTGCTGTTTTACTTTTGAGGATTTATTGTTTTGGTATCATCTGCTATTTCTATTTCTGTAGTTTTAAATGGTTGTATTTAGCCTAAATTTTATGAGTCGGACTTGGCAGAAGAAATATTGGAGGAAGGATCTGCTGTGCTTGCTGAAAGGTTAGTAGTTTCTAGTATAACCCCAAATCTAACATCTAATTTTCCCAGCTTCATAGGTGGCATTTATGCTCATTTATAGAGAATTAAATAAAGCTTCTGTGTTTATTTTTTGGAGAACCTAGTCCTCCATTTTGCCACATCAAATGTACGGCTGCACCTTGGTATTCTTTACATGCAGGGCCCAAGGTTGACCATCATGATCTAAATTCTTTATATGTTTGAGTCCCCTCTGATGGAGGATATCCCAAAAGATTGTCAGATTCAAGACATTCATCCTTTCGGCGATTAGACGAACAATTTTGTGGACTGTTTGGCCAAACAAGGTTTGGATAGGTCTCTAAATTCTGTTGTTTTTTCTATGTAATTTTTTATTTTTGTTTATGTATAGTTCTTGTATATCATCTCGTTGCCTTTATTGTGGGTGTAGGTTTCCTTGTATTCTTTTTCTCTTAATCAATCTTTACTGTTACCAATTTAAAAAAAAAGGAAAACAAAAATGAAATTGTAATTGACCGTGAAAAAACCCATTTTGAATGTGAATCGATCTCCTAGCCTATCTGTCGTCTTTGCTGTGTTTATTTTTACCAACATTTCATGCTTAACAATTCAGTATACTAACCTTTTCTCTACATTTCTATGTGTGCACAATATGCAGGAGAGGCGATAACCAAAGTGAAGACTGATCTTTGATCATATGATTAGATGTCCACTTGTAGCTGGAGAATGGGCACGTGTGTAGTGTTTATTTGATGCAGTTTAAAATGATGTGCACTCCAATTTAATTTTTTTTGAAGATCAGCATGGAGTATTGGGCATCCTGAGGGTCAGGAGTTAGGAATCAATTAAAGCCATGACTGGAAGATGGGGTTTGAGATCTTTTCTAACTCATATGGCTATATGAGCCAATAACCATTCACTTTTTAAGGGTAGCTTGTTATGGAGGTCTTTCTGAGATCTTTGATGGATTTTTCATTATATTTTACAAGGTTTTATTGTTTTAGACAAATTACTTGCTTGAAAAATCTCAACTGACTAAAAAACTATCTCCATCTCTGTTGATCTCAAAAAACCCATCTAAAAAAACTCATCTCTGTTATACCCCTCTCGTTGGATCGAAATTTACAGATGGGTTCTCTCTTTTAGTGTTGTGTGTTTTCAACCTCTCTGCTTTCCTCTGTTTTGTACGGTGGCTGAGTAGCCTATTTCTTCCTGAATTATTTTGATGGGTGTCTGATAAAGCATAAGCACATGGCTCTATGTGCGATAAATATTGCAGGCCAGAGGCAGAGGCAGACAGATTTGGCTATGAACCAAAGGACAGGGATTGCTGAATTGGAGAATGGATTATCCATGTCAAGGCAAGTGTCCTTATTGATGTTGTGATCTTTATACTAACTAAATCTCATTGATGTGATGAAAACTTGTTATTTGCTTTCTTAGGCAGGTCAGCTCTTTTTATTGTCATAAATATTTGGTAGTAAGGTGGCATGCACACTAGAGCACAAAAAACCACACAGAGTACAATGAACTGTAGATAGTTTTAACTGTGGACAGTTTCTTACTAAGTGCAATGAACTGGGGACAGTTTTCTACGCCTCCATTTTTTTCTTTCTGGCTTTTCTCATCCAGCACTGGTACTAAATGATCCTTTTGAGTTTTCACTATAGTTTACATTAGATGACGTCTCATATCACATCACCATATCCATATATTCCTAGGCCAAATGTAACTACTCATTTAATGTAGAAGAGTTTCTATTATATCAAGACATTCTTTTTTGTTGTTTCTTGATGACGGCACTTGCAGTCTACTGAACCTGAATTTATGCACATTTTCCTTTGTATGTGTGTGTTAGGAACAGTGTAGTATTCTCATGTGGTAATTGCAATTTACAGGGGCATTTAAAGGTGAAGAGATGTTCAGTAGAGGAAGATTTCTGTCTCTACCCATGGTTTTTGTTGCAACCGCGTGAGTCTATTTTTGCTGGTCAATGTGGTAACAACCACTAAAGTTGTCCCAAAAGATGGTCTTCAAGGTGTCCATCTCTTAGACGTCATGTATATAACAAACCAGTAGAAATCCATTTCGGCACTGTCAGTGGAGGCACTTTGAAAGGTGACAGTGTCTGAGCTATCCTCCTCGCGATGTCAAAGTACTTTTCCCTACAGCTGAAGCCATCTAGCTCCAATGACATTTTCTCTTTGCAAGAACTTGATCAGATCGAGAGCTGCCCCAAGCTGTGGAGTCCCTTCAGATGGCTCCAATGACATTTTCTCTTTGCAATCTGCTTGGAACTTGATCAGATCAAGAGCTGCCCCTATGGAGTCCCTTGGTCTGAAGTTCTCTCTTCCATTCTCATGTAGCTTCTTCACTTGCCTGCTTTTTCGATGGGAATTGAGGAATGACAACATTTCGATGGGTATTCCTCCCTTCCAGTCGAGGGCCACCTGCTTTCCACTTCTGCAGGCCTCCCTCTCACTTCTATTATTGAATTTTTTTTTTATACTCTTTTCCAATGTAATTGTTGTATAGTTTTCTCCAATGTAATTAAGATTTTAAATGTATTAGTGTTCCACCTTAAAGATTTTAAGTGATTCTAATGAATTTTCAGGCTTTTAAAAAAAATATATTGAAAAACCTGGGCATCCCCTGGTTTTTCAATATACTTTTTTTAAATTCGAAAAAATAAAAAACGACGGCCTTTGGCCGTCGTTTTTAATGCCATTAAACGACTGCCCAAGGGCAGTCGATTTTTTCATTGTTCCAGACTGTCTTCGAGCCGTCATTTTCTAAAAGCTACTGCAATATTAAGGATGGCCGTCCGACAGCTTAGGGCCGTCGTTTTTCATTAAAAACGACTGCTTTAGGCCATCGTTTTTCATGTTCTTTGGTGTAGTGCTAAGGATTTTACGTGACTCTTGCAAATCTTATTTCATCGTGTTGGATACTTTCAAGTCCACCAAGTGCACTTCAATATCTTTTTACTAAACAATTGTATTCTCACATGACATCTAGGTCTCTTTGTGAAGACTTATAGGAACCTTTGCAAAAGTGGGACAATGATAGAACCTGGTCATTGTTCTTCATTTAAAGTTAGTCATAATGCTGTAACTTTTGGAAACTTGGCTTTAAATGGTGGTTTTAAACTTTGTACCTTTTCTTCTTTAACTTAAGTCATTATTTGTAAAAAAATGTGGTTTATTAATTTTAATTTCTTCTCTTTCTTTCTAGCCATCATTCCATTGTTTCCTTGAGGCTTGAATATATGACATGAATAAGCTCAGTTTGGTCGGTGCTCTTCCTAATTAGTTATTTTCCTTTTGTTAGGACTTAGGATTCACCACAGAGATTCCTCCTGCATCAAATAATAAAGCTTCGAGACTTTCAATTTTTCTTTGTAAATGAAGACATTGCAGTCTCATAGCAATCGAGTTGGAAAAGAAGTCAAGTGGCGCACATGCTTCTGAAAGAACGTGTGAAATTCTCATTTATCTGGCATGGCAAGATTTTTATTAAAGGCATCCATGATTGTTATTTATTAGATAAATCTGCTTTTTGCATGAAGGGCTTTCACTGCTTTCCTCTGTAATCCATCTGTATGTTCCATTAGCTAAATCTGCCATTTTGTGTGTGCGTGCTTGATGCCAGTTCAAATCATTTCTAATCTGTATATTACTTAACCATTGTGCCCTTGCTGGAATTGTACTTAAGAGAATTTTAAGTGTTGCTTTGAGAAAACGAACATGCAATTTGTTTGTGGTTTCAGATGTAAAAAGCTGATAAAAATCAATAAATGCCAAATAAGATTGAAAGGAACACCATGACTCACCTTCTATTATATTTTCATACTGATCTCAATGAATAGCCTCCTCAAGACCAATTGCCAGAATGAGATTCAGGTGTGAAAGCACAAAGAGGAAGTTCTCCTGCAATTGCTCAATCCAAAAATCCTGTACCATTCCAACTACCTAATTGCCTCAAAGTTGGTAATCACGTGAATTAAGTTTCCACAGGATCTATTTAACCTCAATGTCTAGATTTCTCAATCCAAAATTCCTGTACCATTCCAACTACCTAATTGCCACTAAGTTGGCATTCACGTGAATTAATCTTCTATTTAACTTCAATGTCTGTAACTTAATATCTCATTTTCATTTTTTCCCAATTGACTCTCACTCTTATCAAGAACTTCGTGTATAAATTTGTGAAACAGCCAATCTATTGATGGCTCAATGGTGAGACACCTCCTCTCCACTTAAACAACTTAGGATCAATCTCTGATTGTAGCGCTAATGGTGTAGGACCTATGAAGGGTGTGTCGGTTCTTATTAGAGGAAAAAAAAAGGCTTATTGAATGTCCTTCACATATGTATGTATATATATATATATATAGAGAGAGAGAGAGAGAGAAATGATATATAAGACTATGCATATATATATTTGTTAAAAATTTTATCTTCATGGGATAAGACTAAAAAAAGATGAGAACAAAAACATTTTTAAAATTTGATCCTCATTTTAATTTAGAGGGAATGAGCATCTCTTACCTTACTATGAGAAATAAAAGTAGGGGCCCTTATATTAAAGTTGGAGCTATCCTACTTGTCCCGGGTGTCATGTCCCGGGACTGGCCCGACTCCATAGGTCCAAATGACCAAAATGCCCCCCTCCTATTGAGTCGGGCTTGTCCCAGGACAGGACACCCGGGACAAGTAGATTTTTTGTTAAAGTTATTGGCATTAGATATAGATGTGAAGGCCCCCACTTTATCTCTCATACTAAGATAAGAGATGTTCTCGTACGAGCACATCCCTAACTTAAATTGATTTAGCTGGTGTATTAAAGAAATTTGGAATTGGATTTGGATTTCCTACCTGCTGATGTTTTGTACCTGGGAATCCATGAAAGCCATGATCACCATTGATCATAACTGGTGTCCATGGGACAACTAAAGGGAAACTTTGGTGGGCGTCGACAAGCACAGATGGCATGCTAGAGTTACCATGATCACCAGTGATCGAACTTGTGTCCATGGGACAACTGAAGGGAAGCGTTGGTGGGGGTCGACAGGCACACATGGCATGCTCCAGTTACAGTAAACATCGTGCAGATCTAACCCCACCCTCCCTGCCCTCTCTGTCTCCACCTCTAGGAATGGATGTGGGGACGATTGAAGAAGATATGTCAAAGAGAAAGCGATGTGCACACTCCAGAATCCAAAGAGAAAAGGACAGGAACGTGGCAACCGATGCAACAAATGATGGAAGCAATACACAGTACTTTTAGCTTTCATGTCTCTTTTGTGTACTCCTTGTCTTTACTGATTACTGTACCCTTCCAAACATTAGCCTGCAAATCAAGACGGGATCTTCCATTCAGATGACCTGGGCTATTATTTTATTTCATCCACTGGCTAATTAGGTGCAACCCTACATAAATTGTGAGGTATTAGGTTTTTCAGCCTCTAACAATGGAAAAAAAAAAAAAAGTGTGGGAACATATGAAAGCTCACTTTCTTGGTGCCAGAGCATTAGAAACTTTTTCAGGAAAGTTTGGCCTGCTGCTGGTCCATATGCTTGGGACACCTGACAGCATCACAATTTATGGTGCAAAGAGTTGGAAAGGCCTCTTTTCTCCTTTCTATACAAAATCTTGTGTGTTGGAATGGATGTCCTAGTCCTAGTCCTAGTCCTAGTCCTAGCCCTACCCTATCTATATAGAGAACGGGATTTTAAAAAATTGTACCCAGAATTAAAGACGGCCATTAAAACAGTCTGCATGGAAAAAATCCGGGGCTGACTGCAATTGATGGTGATGGTAGATAAAGGGCATAGAGTGATCTGAGGTGGTGCTGGCCTCCACTTGTATGGATAAAATGTGCGGGCCAGCACTGCACGGCAAGGCCTAGTACGGCAGTTAACGTACCATGGCTCAACCCAGTCCTGTCAACGGCACGGGCGTGCTAGGTCTGTTGCCAGGCACAACCGGCACGAATGGGTGGCACGGCACGAGGGTTGCCTGGTCCCAATGGTTAATGGGCTAAAAGGTCTTTTTTACCCTCACCCAACAGCCATTAAACGATTATATTAAGAGTATTTTTGGTCTTTTTGAATTTTCCAAAGTTTATAATTAGTTCCGATCCTCCCGTTCTTATTTCTCACCAAGATCGTCCAATTCTCTCAACACTCTCTATCTCTCTCGAAGCATTCAACTCTCTCACTTATTTTTTTTTTTTTTTTTTTTTTTTTTTTTGGGGGGGGTGGGGGTGGGGGGCGCAAAGATCAATTCATCAAAAGACATGATTAAAAGGGCCTTAAAAAATATTGAGGTATTTATATCATTTAAATTTGAGATTTTATATTTATATATAGTCTATAGTATATTATATTAACTCTCATCTTCTTCTACTTCTTATATTAATTATCACAAAAATCTCTGTTTCTATTATTATATAACTTTTTCTTTCAAATTTCGTTTTTGGAATATTGTTGGACGATATTTTAGAAGAATTACCACACAATCTTCTTTCATTAATTTAGGGGAAGAAGACGATTTTGTCTAAATGGAAAAGGAAGAAGTAGTAGATTAAGTCCCAATGCAACCTACTAGTTCCTGTAGAACGTCTAAGAGAGCTAGAACTTCTACTCTTTGGTAAGTGTGCGTGCCTAATTATTACGGACTTGGGGTTAACTGATGATGAGGGTTTACAGAGAGGTTGTTTAGCTTGAACAAGTGTCTCTGCTGATCTGAAACCTGAAAGGGAAGAGAAAACAGCAGTCGGGGCCCGAGGCTGCTGTCAGCCAAAGGCACTCCGACGCCTGAGTTAGTGCAGTCACTGAACTAGGGTGAAGTGGGGAAGAAGAGGATGTTAGCAGAATAACAGAGCAGGCTGTATCTTGCATGTACCTGTTCATGACTCTTCATGCAGGCATATATAGAGGAGAGTGGAAGGTTCCATAGTGGAGGTAGGTGAGGATACTTGTCCCATCAGCCCACACCTGGGATCTTTAGTGGGGGTAGGTGAGGATGCTTGTCCCATCAAACCTCCCCTCAAATCCCTCACATAAATGTGGATGTGATCTGTTGATAGGAACGAGCCTTTATCCTTGGCCGGTGGCCGCCCTACCTGACAGGGACTCCCTACAAAGTACCCGTCCCATCTCATAATGGGAACTGGAAGCCCGGTGTTCACCTCGGCAGAGGGGCCGAACTGGAGAAGGCGCCGGGGTCAGCTATACCCGAGATCGGACTGGGACGTCAGCGTGAGGTCGAGTTCGGTAGGACATGGTCGGTACTTCTACCGGGACCAGTCCCACCTCGACAAAGGCTGAGACGCTGCTTATGTCGGAGAGAAGGGGGTTAAGACCCTGATTGGCGCTGTTTACCAAAGGATTACAACATCGGTTTCGGTAGAAGCAGCCCACACAATTGCCCCCTACTCCTGACTTCGGGGGGTCAAGGAGACCACGGGGTTAGGAGTGATAGGATGGACTTTCCCGAAACCGATCCTGTAGTTTACACGAAGGCATGGGGTGCCGCTTCGCTTTCCGAGGCGCTTTTAATAGCGCCAGGCTGTCTGGAGGCGGTTTAATAGCCCCAACCATATCATCATGAGGGCGCTGTGACGCCGCCATGTGTCAGGTCCCTGATGGCCATTGCGTCTTATCGAGGAGACGGGTGGCGTGCTCGAGGCGGTGTCTGCACATGCTTTTCGGGATACGAAGAGATCTCCATCCCTGTATAAAAGCCCCGGTCCTCGAAGGAGGACCACTTTCGCTGTCACTGTGCTTGGAGCTTTCGCCTGAGTTGCCCGGAGCCTCATCGTCCGAGAAGCCCTTCCGTTCGTCTCCTGAAGTTTAGAGTTTTCTGTTCTCTACATTCTTTCCGGCCTTGTGTCTTAGTGAGTTCCCTTCTGCCTCTGACATTTTTCCTTTTCTGGGTTCTTTTTCTGTTTTTGGGGGTGTCTACTGTCTTTCTTCTCCGTCACCGTCACCAGTATTCCGGTCTAGGCTAGGGAAGATGGGGGTTTTTAGACATTGGATAGACACAGAGCTTGCCCTAGCCGAGCTTAGGAAACAATACCAGATACCAGAGAACGTCCAGATTAGGGCGGATGGGGATGGTGACCGAAGCCGACCACGGGTGCTTGGAGAGGGATGGATGCCATTCCCTCTAGTAGCCATAATCGAGGGCGGAGTGAGATTCCCAGTCCATCCCCTCCTGAGAGCTTGCCTTAGGAGGTGGAACCTTACCCCGTGCCAACTAATGCCCAATGGTTTTAAGATAATCATGGGTATAGCCGAACTGAATAGGATATTGGGAACCAACCTTGGCGTCGAAGACATTGAGGATGTGTATAACCTGTGTCGATCTCCAAAGGACGACGCATACTACTTGCGAGTTCGACCGAAGGAGATTCCCATAATCAACGAGCTCGAAGACAACACAAAATACGCCGGGGAGGACTGCCTTTACGTCACCGGGAACTGGGAGTATGCCCCCGGAGAGCCCAGGGTGGACCATGTACCCGGTCGTCTCGGAGAACCACCGAGTAAATATCTCAATTTCTAAACTTCTGATGTAGTTTCATTCTGCCGAACTGATGCCTAATTGCTTGTCGTGCAGGTCACGCGGAGAGGAAACGGCAGAGGAGGAACTCCGGGTGGCGACGAAACGTCGGCTGGTTGAAAAGGATTTACAGCTACAAGGGTCACCGGACCCGATCTGCCTCAGCCCTTCTTGGGTACGAACCCGTGTACCGATCTTTCATAAGAAGACGGCACGAGAACCTCAGGGGGGAGCAAGTCCTAACTCTTGCCGAAGCCGAAGAGCAAACAGCTCCAGCAGCAGGGCCTGCGCAAGTACCTCCCGAGGCCATACCTTCTAGAGCTTCAGCCGAAGCCGGTCCGTCGCAGGTCCAGACCGCAACAGAGACCGACTCCGAGGAGGAAAGTGAGCCGGAGGGTGAGTCCGAGGGGGTTCGGCAAGAGGAGCTTGTGATTCTCCCATCTTCTGAGTCGGACGAAGAGGCTGAGATGGGACGACGTCGCGCGGCCCTTGTTAGTCTTGACGAAGTCATCTTCGGAGACTCGCCCACCTCGGGGGCCGTTCTCCCTCCGAACCTGGAGGATACGGTCGTCTCTCCCCCAGTTCAATCTCCTCAGCCTTCAGCAGCGACCGAGCGCTCCACCAAATCTCGTCGGGATTCGGTTCGGCTGGGGAAAAGGCCCAGGGTTGCGGACCCAGTGGGGGACGAGCCCAACCCTGCCTCTCAGCACTCGCCGCTGCTCGGCCCTCCGATCTGGAACCCCAGCTTCCTGCTGGAGGATGGCCAGTCGCTGTCGTCGGACGGCCGGCTGAGTGATGGCACATCTGTTGTCAGTGCCCTTGCGCACGCCTGTGCTCTGCCTGGAGACATGGCAGAACATATGAAGAGGAGCGAGGTGGAGCTGGATGTGGCTCAGATGGCCGACGCCCTCAGGGTAATTTTCTCCTTTGAACTTTGCATTGCTTTGATTTTTGTACTTCTGATATTGATGTCGGCTTAACACTTGTTTCTTCAGATCCTGCAAAGGGCGCTGGTGTCGGCGGACAAAGCCCAGCAGAGCACCGCTCGGGCGGAGAGGGCCGAGAAAAGGGAACTGGAGCTCGAGGCCGAGCTCAGCCTAATAAAGCAGAAGGCAGCCGAGCAGGAAACGAGCGTCTTGGGCCTCAGAGACGAGCTTGATAAGGTCAGAGCGGAGCTGGAAAACCAAGTTCAGGCAACGGCCGAACTTGAAAAGAGGTGGGGGGAGGCAGAGGCTGAACTCCGAGCTGATGTCGACAAGCTACGGGCCGAGGTTGACAAAGCTTTTGACGAAGGGGTGACGGAAGCCACCGAACAGTACATCGCGCAAGTCAAGAGCGTCAGCCTGAAGGCCTGGAGACTGGGATGGACAAGCTCGTTGAGGGCAGCAGGGGTCCCCGAGGACAGCCCTGTATATACAGAGATCCCTCAGTTTCCTCCTCCTCAGCCCGTGGCGAACCAAGCTCGTGAGGCCCCAGCCAGGGAAACCGAAGACCCTGCCCCCGGACACGACGCGGATGTCGACGCCGGGCAAGTGGCCGTCGAAGTCGTGGAAGATGATACTGCTGACGGCGCCGAGGGGGCTGTGGTCTGAAAAATGATGTAATTTTGCTTTTATTTTTTGTTGAGAAATTTGTAACCTTTCTGATTCATGAAATGAAATTGGCTTTGCTTCCAACTTTGAACATTTGTGGCGAATTTTTCTTCTCTTTTTTCCTTTCTTTATGCATTTGGCTTAACGACCAGAATAAATAATAGGAAATAAAGACAAAGTAAACGAATTCGGTAGAAACCGAATTCGTAGTAGTTGTAACCCGAGGTGCTATATTGATTTTGCAACCATAACGAGCATCAATCTCGGTAAAACTGAGGGCGCTTGGTCCTATGACCAAAGCTAAGTCCGGTTTATAATCAGAACTCGACTGGTCCATTGACCAGGCCAAAGTAGTCAACTAAGATAACCGAACAAAGAATTCAAGTCGGTTCCGTAACCGGGCTGTAGATATATGCCGAGTTCCATGACTTGGACATTTTTTCGAGAATAGGGGACAGCTTGTAAACGTATTCTATAAAAAGAAATAGTTTATTAACTTCCCAAATCTGATTACATCTCAAAAATAGAATTTCTTGAGGTGGGTGGCATTCCATGGGCGTGGCAGCTCTCTGCCCTCCATGTCCTCAAGCCTATATGCAGACTGCCCAGCAACCGAAGTCACCTTAAACGGTCCATGCCAGTTCGGTGCAAACTTTCCTTCGCTGGGATTCCTGTCTGCTGGAAGAGTCTTTTTCAAGACCAATTCTCCAGGGGAGAACTTTCGCTCTCTGACCCTTTGATTATACCCTCTAGCCAACTGTCGCTGGTAGGAAGCGAGACGGATGGCTGCGGCATCCCTTCGCTCCTCCGCCAAGTCGAGTTCTGTGGCGAGGTTTGCATCATTTTGGCCTCGGTCGAACAGTTCCGACCTGAGGGTGGGGAGGCCGACCTCAAGTGGAATTACAGCTTCCATTCCGTAGGCTAGGGAGAAAGGAGTTTCCGAGGTCGAGCGCCTCGGGGTAGTCCTATATGCCCATAGGACGCTTGGAAGTTCCTCTACCCATCTCCCTTTGGCTCGATCTAGTCTCTTTTTGAGTCCGTCAAGCACCACCTTGTTCGAAATTTCAGCCTGCCCATTGCTCTGGGGGTAGGCCGGGGTAGAGTAGTAGTTCCTGATGCCAAGGTCTTGACAGAAGCTTCTGAAGAAATTGGAGTCGAACTGGGTCCCGTTGTCCGTGACCAAGGTTCGAGGTACTCCGAATCTAGTTACAATACTTCTCCACACGAAGTTTTTGGTATCCTTCTCAGTGATGGAGGAGAGTGCTTCGGCTTCTATCCACTTGGTGAAGTAGTCAGTTGCTACGATCAACCATCTTTTGTTCCCTGGAGCTCGGTGGAGTGGTCCCACGAGGTCCAGTCCCCATTGGGCGAAGGGCCAGGGGCTGGAAAGGGGGCTCAGGTCATGTGCTGGCTGATGGAGAGAGTGCGAGAACTTCTGGCACTTCTCACATTTCCTGGCGTAGACTTGTGCATCCTTCTGCATATAGGGCCACCAGTACCCCTGGCTAATAGCTCGGTAGGCGAGTGACCGACCTCCGATGTGGCTGCCGCAGATCCCTTCATGGATTTCATAAAGGAAATCTTCGACTTTACTTGGATGAACGCACTGGAGGTAAGGGCCATTGTAGGACTTCTTGTAGAGTTTATCATCTGGAGAGAGCCAAAATCGGGCTACCTTTAGCCTGATTTTGTGGGCTTGGCCCTTGTCCTCGGGCAGCTGGTCATTCTTGAGGTAGGAGATAAGTTCATCCATCCAGCTTGGACCGAGGTCAGTGCACAAAATCTGTCGAGGCGGTTGAAGTTGTATGCTCGGTCTGTCCAGTGCTTCCACTTCGACAGTTCTTTTTCTTCCTGCCTCGACAGCAGAGGCTAGATTTGCTAGGGCATCGGCGTGAGAGTTGGAGTCTCTGCCTATTTGCCTGACTTCAGCCTTTTGGAACTGAGATAGGCGTTGCTTGGTGTAGGCCAGGTAGGCTGCCATCCTGTCATCTCGGGCCTGGTAATCTCCATTCAGTTGGCTCGTGACCAGCTGTGAGTCGCTGAAAATCACCAGTTGTTGTGCCCCCAGGGTTTTTGCACTGCCCAGCCCTGCAATTAGTGCTTCATACTCAGCTTCATTGTTAGAAGCTTTGAAGTCAAGAGTCAGGGCTTGCTCAATGACAAGACCCTCCGGAGATTGAAGGACTATGCCAGCACCAGCCCGTTTGGAGGTGGAGGACCCATCGACGAAGATTTTCCAAGATGAGTCGAGGAACTGCTTCCAGGACCGATCCTGCTCGGTATCTGCCGAAGTCCTTGCCTCCTTGCCCCCCAGTTCGGTGTCGAGATGGCTCGGTGCCGAACTAGGAGAGGTGAATTCCACAATAAAGTCTGCCAGGACTTGGGCTTTGATGGCCGTTCTGGGCTGATACTGGATATCGTATTGCCCGAGTTCGACAGCCCATTTAGACACTCTTCCTGAAAAGTCTGCTCTCCTGAAGAGGGACTTGAGTGGGTGTTCGGTCACAACCACGATAGAATATGTCAGGAAGTAGTGGGAGAGCTTCCGCGAAGCACTAACGAGTGCTAACGCGAGCTTTTCCAATGGCAAGTATCTCGTTTCGGCATTGAGCAAGATTTTGCTTGTATAATAGATGGGTCTTTGCTGCCTGTCATCTTCTCTTACGAGCACAGAGCTCACCGCATGGTCCGAAACTGCCAGATATAGATATAAGATCTCACCCCGCACTGGGGTGGAAAGCAGAGGAGGGGAGGAAAGGTACACTTTGAGCTCCTGGAAAGCGCTTTCGCATTCCGGGGTCCATTTGAACCCGGAGCTCTTTTTCAAGAGCTGAAAGAAGGGAAGGCATTTATCCGAAGCTCGGCTGATGAAGCGGTTCAGTGCTGCCGCCATCCCCGTAAGTCTCTAAACCTGTTTTATCGAGTTCGGGCTCTGCAGGGCTTTCAATGCCGAGATCTGATCGGGATTGGCCTCAATTCCTCGCCTGGTAACTAGGCTGCCCAAGAACTTGCCCGAGCCGACGCCAAATGCACATTTGGAGGCGTTCAACTTGAGCTGATACTTCTTGAGGATGGAGAAGGTTTGACGTAAGTCAGTCAAGTGGTCCTGCGACCGTTTAGACTTAACGACCATATCATCAATATAGACCTCGATCGTCCTGCCGAGCTGGTCCTGAAACATCTTGGTTACCAGCCTCTGGTAAGTGGCACCGGCGTTTTTTAACCCGAAGGGCATTACTTTGTAGCAGTAGGTGCCCCTGGGTGTTATGAACGCGGTTTTTTCTTGATCAGGCTCGTGCATTGGAATTTGATGGTAACCTCGGTAAGCATCGAGGAAACTCATCCTCTCGTGGCCGGCAGTGGCGTCGATCAGCTGGTCTATCTTCGGTAGAGGAAAGCTGTCTTTGGGACAGGCTTTGTTGAGATCGGTGAAGTCTACACAGACCCTCCAGCTGCCATCCTTCTTTTTTACCACAACTGTGTTGGCCAGCCAAACAGGGTACTGGACTTCGCGGATAGCCTCAGCGTCCAGTAATTTGTCGACCTCCTTGGTCACAGCCTCTGCCTGTTGGGCGCCCGTCCTGCGAATCTTTTGAACGACAGGTTTATGTCGGGGATCCACATTCAGCTTATGGCTTATGACCTCGGGGCTGACGCCGGACATTTCATATGGGGTCCAGGCGAAGACCTCCCTATTTTGTAACAGGAAGTCGAGCATCCTGGCCCTCTCCTCGTCAGCGAGTTGGCTACCGAGCAGGAAGAACCTTTCTGGATCGCTGGTATCGATCCCGACCTGGGTGAGGTCCTCGATGCTCTTCTGTTCGGGAGTTCGTCCCACAGCGTCGAGCTCAGCTTCCAGCTCGGTCATGTGGACTTGCTGTGGCTGCGTATCTCCGGGGACCACGGCCAAGAGGCATTCTTTGGCCATGTCTTGGTCGCCGCGGACTATGATAACTTCGAAACTCCCATCCTTGTTCTGTAAAGGAAACTTGAGCTTCTGGTGATGGGTCGAGGGAACGGCCTCAAGGTTATGGAGCCAGGTTCTCCCCATGATGGCATTGTATGGAGATTGTGCATCCACCACCAGGAAGTCTACCTTTGTGGAAGCTCCTCCGACCTCGACCTTGAGGGAAATTTTCCCTTTGGGATACACCGTCTTGGAGCTGAAACCCACCAGGGGGGTGCGGGCTTCCTGCAGGTCCTCCTCTTTCAGGCCCATCTTTCTGAAGCAATCCAAATAGAGGATTTCCGAGGAGCTTCCAGGGTCCACTAGGATCCTTTTGACATCGAAGTTGTGTAACCTCATAGTCAGAAGAAGAGGATCATTGTGGGGTAGCTGGACCCCGGCCAAGTCTTTATCAGAGAACCAAATTTTTGGCCTCTCCACACGTGCTTTCTTTGCCGAGGGACCGAACTCGGCCGTCATCACATGCTTGCTGTGCTGGGCTTTCCTGGCATCGGCACGGGCTCGGTCACTTCCCCTGGGGGCAGGAGCCAAGTGAATGACGTCGATGGTCCCTGCAGGCTCACCGCGGCCTTGGTCATCAGGGAGGCGTTGCTGAGCGTTGTTCACTCTGCCTTCTTCCCTGACATGGTCTCTTAGATGCCCATCTTTTACGAGCTTTTCAAGGTGCGCCTTGAAGGCATAGCAGTCCTCGGTTCTGTGTCCTCTATCTTTGTGGTAGGCACAGAACTTGCTCTGATCTCGGGAGGAGGCGTCACCCCTCATTGGCTGGGGCCATTTGAAGAAGGGCTGGGCCTGGATTTTGCCGAGGAGCTTGTAGATAGGCTCTTTGAAGATGGTATTGACGGCTCTATAAGAGGCGCCACTTGGTTTCGGCCTCGCGCTGCCTCCCGAGGTGGGGGCAGGGCGTACTGCCGAGCTGGATGGCTCTCTACTCCGATCCACCTCTTTCTTAGCAAGCCTCCTCTCTCTTCTCGTGGGACGGCCCTCCGGTCGGCTTTCTGGCCAGAGATTATGGCTCTCCCGAGCTCGGATGTCGTCTTCTTCCTGCTCAACGTACTGGTTCACCCGGACCATCAGAGCCTTCACTGAAGGTGCAGGATGACGTACCAATTTCTGCCGAAGCTCATTGCCCGGAAGCAAAGCTTGTTGGAAGGCAGTGACGGCTACGTCGTCGTTGGAATTTTCAATCACGCTGTAGATGGTCCAGAATCGTTTGGCGAACTAAGTAAGAGTCTCGGTCGGCCTCATCTTGATTGAGATCAGGTCGGCGTCAGTCTTCGGAATGACCCGGTGGGCTTGAAATTTTTCGACAAAGGAGTTCCGGAGCTGTGGCCAGCTCGAAATCGATCCCTCGGGGAGTGCACAGAACCACCGAAGTGGGAGGTCGCCCAAGCTGGAGGAGAAAACCTTGCAGTCAAGGTCGCCGTCCCCGCTAAATACCATCATCTTCTGGGTAAAGTGCCGAAGATGAGCCTCGGGGTCCGACGTCCCGTCATAAAGATTGAAACGTGGGACGCTAAACTTGTCAGGAAGGGGATGATCCCTGATTTCCTGAGAAAATGGAGAGGTACCATGGATGTCACCGTGTTTGGTAGTTAACCGACCTCGGGAGAGGCCGGCCTGCTCCAGGCTCTGCTGTACGGCCAGCTTAATCTGCTGATCGATGTAGTCAGCCATCTCGGGGTCGGCCCTGATCTCCCGCCTTTGTTTATGGTGCTGGCGCTGGTCAGCACTGGCATGAGTGTTACTCGAGCCCTCTTCTCGAGCTCGGGTGCGCCTTTCATTCAGCTGATCCCTTAGGTCTGGTCGACCCCGAAGACCGAGACGAGCTCGTTGCTTAGGTGGAGGGGTGTGAGAGGCTTCGGGCTGGACTTGGCTCTTCGTCTCAAGCTGCCGCTGAAGCTGGAGGATCTGCCCTTTTTGCTCTTCGATGATGAGGTTTTGGGCCTTGATGGCCTCGGCTTGGGCCTCAACATCGTCGTCCAGGACCATGTCGTCGTCACCTTCATCGCCGAGGTGGACGTGATCCTCTTCCATGTGGTCCCCGTGAGAAGACCGAGGAGGAGGAGACTGCACAGGAGCCCCACTTCGTAAGGGCCGTTCCTAAGGAGGAACGTCCTTTCGAGGCGGCGCGTTGAGAACAACTTCCAGGCGCGGACGTTCCGCCCGAGAGGTATTCGTCCGAGCCCGCTCTAATACAGAATCGCGCCGAGAAGACGCTGCTGCTCCTCTTGACGATGAGTGTGTCACCGTAACGGGTGAACCTACACTCCGCATACCAGGTTCTCCTCCCACTCCCCTCGGAGGAGGGTTGGGTGGTGCTTGCCTGGTATCTCTTCGCGAACTTGTCACCAACGCTCCTGCCTGATCTGTCACTAGTGGAGGTGGCATGAGAGGCAGGAATGTTTCTGGTTGCTTAGACCCAGACGGTCTAGCAACGCTCTTTCCCTTCTGAGCCTTAGGAGGCATAGCTGTTAGGATGGAAATGTGGAATTCTCAGATCGTTCCCCACAGACGGCGCCAAATTGTGCGTGCCTAATTATTACGGACTTGGGGTTAACTGATGATGAGGGTTTACAGAGAGGTTGTTTAGCTTGAACAAGTGTCTCTGCTGATCTGAAACCTGAAAGGGAAGAGAAAACAGCAGTCAGGGCCCGAGGCTGCTGTCAGCCAAAGGCACTCCGACGCCTGAGTTAGTGCAGTCACTGAACTAGGGTGAAGTGGGGAAGAAGAGGATGTTAGCAGAATAACAGAGCAGGCTGTATCTTGCATGTACCTGTTCATGACTCTTCATGCAGGCATATATAGAGGAGAGTGGAAGGTTCCATAGTGGAGGTAGGTGAGGATACTTGTCCCATCAGCCCACACCTGGGATCTTTAGTGGGGGTAGGTGAGGATGCTTGTCCCATCAAACCTCCCCTCAAATCCCTCACATAAATGTGGATGTGATCTGTTGATAGGAACGAGCCCTTATCCTTGGCCGGTGGCCGCCCTACCTGACAGGGACTCCCTACAAAGTACCCGTCCCATCTCATAATGGGAACTGAAAGCCCGGTGTTCACCTCGGCAGAGGGGCCGAACTGGAGAAGGCGCCGGGGTCAGCTATACCCGAGATCGGACTGGGACGTCAGCGTGAGGTCGAGTTCGGTAGGACATGGTCGGTACTTCTACCGGGACCAGTCCCACCTCGACAAAGGCTGAGACGCTGCTTATGTCGGAGAGAAGGGGGTTAAGACCCTGATTGGCGCTGTTTACCAAAGGATTACAACATCGGTTTCGGTAGAAGCAGCCCACACAGTAAGCAAATGAAATTATTAAGGTTATTGAAGATGGAAGGGAGGTCCCTAAGGCTAAATGTAAATATTGTGGTACGATTTATGTTATAGAATCAGCCGGGGGTATTGGCCATTTGATGAGGTATAGGAAAAAATGTGAACTCAGATATATTGTGGAGAATCAAGGGAAAGGGGCGTCAGAGATACATACCCAGATTTCTACTATTAATGGTAATAGTTTGGGGCTTTTTTCTTTTAATGTTGTTATTGCTAGACAATCACTTGTTAAAATGATGGTATGTCTTAACTGAATTATCATTTATTTTTGTTGAAAATAAGTTTTTAGAGAAGTTGCGACGGAATTATCCTCGTATCTTGACTTTGGTGTATTAGAGATGCAGGATGCATCTAGTTTGGACATTTTAGCCTTGTGGAAAACACATGAAAATAGATTTCCATCATTAGCCGCCATAACTCGTGATCTAGTAATCATTCCAATATCTTCTATAGCATCAGAACATGTTTTTAGTATAGGTGGACGTGTGGTGGATGACAGAATGACGAATTTAACCGAAGTGACAATGGAGTGCTGTGTTTACCTTCCAGACTGGTATTTGACTTACAAGAAAAGGCAGGAGTTGACATAAACTGAAGATTATGATCCAACCTAATACATTAACGGACTACAAATCTAATTTTTTTCCTTTTCTTGATTGTAATTTATAAATATAAAAGTCTTTTATTTTTTTTAATTTTTATTCTCCAAAAGGATTGTAAAGGTTTTGAAGATAATCCTATTTAAAAACCTTCAAGTAGAAAATATCCACTCAGTGGAGTTGGTCAAATTTGACCGAATCACTTAAATCTGTGTGTCATATTCTTTTTTTCATTATCTATATTTTAGTGTAAGACCAATTAAATCACTTAAAAGCATATATTCATTTAATTTAAGACCATACGAGACGGCAAGGCACGAGCCATGACGTGCTGGGCGAGCAATTGGCCTACCGTGCCCTGCCGGCCCGGCCTGTTTGGCATTGCTAGTTCGGACCACTCATGCCCCATGAGGACTAGATCCTTCAAAATTATCTAGAGGGCATTATCCATGAAGTAACAATGGACCATGGGGATGAGAAAAGGTACTCGTGTATCAGCTTCTAGCTGATCTCGGTGTTGCCGCCAAACTGACAGTGCAGTCAACAAGAGACAAAATGTTGACTGAATAGATATGATTAATGAAGAGATTCTACCTATCCAAATAAATCTATGGAGAATTCCTTCAGTAGGACTCATCTGCATATGACTTTCTGAGGCCCATGCATAAAAGGATTACAAACACTTTTTTACAGGACCCCCTAAACAATGGAAAAAATCTAAGGCCCTTAATCAAGAATTAGGATCATCAGATCAAAGTGGGATCTTCAATTCAAGAATTTCTTGATTTTGTGAAGGGGTATGCTGGCAGTATACTCTTCGGGGTTGCAGCATTCATTCAGTTGAACTACTTAGCTCATTTACCATGTTCTGATCTTTGTTGCTTGGTGCATACAAAGAGTGGGCCCGAGTCTCATAAACTGCACTTATTATCAGTGATCTTGACAATTCAGCTCAAGAAACCATTTACCAAACTTGCTGATTGCTCAAAAATAGGCCACATGCAAGATGGTAAGTATGCCATTTTTCTTCTTAGGCTCTTCTTGGATAGTGGTGCATCAATTGGGTGGCCCAAGTATGTGTTGTGTGCTGTGTTTTGGTGCCTTGAATTTTGGCTTATGGTTAGTATCCAATACAATGTTTGTACCTACCCATGATGCAACAAGGATAACAAGTTTGAACCGTAGATAGTATTGTCTTGCTCCATTTTATCCATCTTCACTACTCTTCCAAACATACCCTAATTTGTTCTTTTCGCAAGAAATAGAGAGTTTTGGAATCCTCCAAATGCTATCCCTACATGAAATTCAAAAATCTTCATGGCTCATCCAACATTTTGAAAGGTTTAGGGTTTATTTATTTAAAAGAATGTCTGATGGGATTTTTTATGTTGGATATTTCTAGCATTGATATAATTGTTTTCTCCTTGCCATTTCAAATGCTACGTTTCTTTTATTATAATATTGAGTTTCAACCCTTTCAACCAACTAGAAAAGTTATAAATAGTCTTTGGAGTTCTTAAAACTCAAGCATTTCAAATGCTATATGGGATATGAGGATTTGAAATTTTATGTGGGGGATGGCATTTGGAGAATTTCGAATTTTCCAAACAAGAACTTAATGAATTCAACTCAAGAAAAAGGCCCCAAACTATGAGAATTTTAAAGGCAATTTGTGACTTTTATAGCTTTTTTGAAATGTTAAGGGGACGACCATCATAACAATGTCAGAAACTTCAAATATGAGAATCTCTTATAAAAAAATACATCCAAATGAATAAGTCATTAATTTTGTTAACATAAATTCCTCTTGTTGGGAATTCCTCATAGAAATGCAGTTGTTATCCTGTTGGGAATTCATAGTTTCTATTTGATTAGATTTTAGAATTCCTAGCCCTTAGTTTTATGCATGAGCGGATCCATGTATTGGGCACATGGGGCGTCCACCCAGGTAGAGTTGGAGAAATCCAATTAAGACCATTGACCAAGGCGGCTACGCCCCATGCACTCACAACGAACCGCCCCAACCCCGCTCACCGGAAAACCAAAAACCCTCTTCTCAAAAATCCCCATCACCCTCTGCCTTTCTCACTCTCAATAACAATCATCACCAGTCAATTGCATTTCCACTGGCATCTCTCTCTCTCTCTTTGAGAGGCGTCCCGGTAGGTGTTCCCCTATCTCTTGAAATCTCTCACACAAGCCATAACCGAACCCAATGCCTTTTCTAATCCCTAAATTTTCTAAACCCCAATGCTTAAATCCCTAAACTCCACCCACTATCCCTTATCATTCCCTTTCCCTAATCCCCTTTCCCCTTTTGTTTTGAAGTCTGATAAGGAAGAAATTTGAAGGATTTCTCATTTTTAATATATTTTAGTTAGTGCTTTTGCTCTTGGGTTTTTATTATGGTTTTGTTCATTGGAGTAATTTTCTTTTTTCTTTTCCCTTCTTTTGCTTTTGGTGTATTTATTTATTTTTTTGTGGCTTTCTTTGTTGAGTTATATGCAATTTCTTATGTGATTGGTATATGTCTGATTTTAGTTCGAGAAATATAAAATTCCATACCTTATTTATTTGAATCTTTATTGAAATTCACTTATTCAATTTGATCAATATTATGCGC
This sequence comes from Umbellularia californica, assembly GCA_028538565.1. Lineage (NCBI taxonomy): Eukaryota > Viridiplantae > Streptophyta > Magnoliopsida > Laurales > Lauraceae > Umbellularia > Umbellularia californica. Next base: position 71,317,058 of record JAPQWN010000007.1, on the reverse strand, counting down.
ATGGAAAACATACTTTATACTCCAGAAGAATATTGACATTTTCAACGGACCATTGTATGCCCCACTCAAATGAAAATCCTGGGTCCGCGATTGGTTTTATGTACAACAATTGGAATCAGGACAGCATATCCCCACATATTTTGCCCCGTTAGATCAAAGTTGGCCTAGTTCTACATCCACCATAAAAACATCTTTGGCACACTTGTCCCTAGGGCAGACCTACATGTAGGTAACCAGGGGCGGTGGGCCCATGTTGATTTTGGAATTGTTAGAGATTTGGATGGGCATGGACTTGTCCATATATATATATATATATGTAATAAATAGTCTCCTCACGTTTAAATCTTGTGATCGCCACACTTCACAAAACCTTGGTGAAAACACTTTTCTTCTCTTTTGACATTTTCGTTGCACCGAGTGCGCCAGATCCTCTTCACGCGATTCTTTTTTGATATCTTCTTTCTACTGAGAGCGTAAGATCCACTTTGTGGCGATCAAGCTTCTCGCCGCTGGTGCTCTCATGGTTTCTCTCTCTCTTACTAAATAATCCTAAATAAAGCAATATCCCTCTATCCTCCTCGTATGTAGTATAATCATAATCACCCTATGCTTAAATTTGAACCCTTAATCTCTAAATCCTATTTTCAAATCCTAATGCAAACCCTAAGCCATAATCACCAAATCTAAGCATATCTATAAGTCCGAAGATAACCAAATCACCATTAGGCACACTTTAATATTCAATTCATACATAAATCATGTCTTAGAGTTCGTATGTTTAGATAATTAGAGTTATATGTAAGTGACAGTTTTTCTTTTTTGCCAAGAGCCAATGACCAACTATAGGGAATTATTTTTACAACTAAGGTGAGTGCAAGCAACCAAATTCCTTAGATCCAAATACAACTCCTTTAGGAACCCAAATTGTATTTGGGTGCTCACTTGAATCACTGTTTCAGGGCATCCAAATACTTAGGATTAAAGAAAATATTATTTAAGGTTGTTTTGATGATGATGAATTGATGGTCAACTGAGTTTGAGAGAGGTAGTGGAAAGACTCTTTAATTGGGCTAGAGATCTCAACATAGAGAAATATTTTGTGTCTATTGAATGCAATAAATTCTCTTTTGACATTATTCACGTGATAAAAGCCAGCAAAGCCGAATAACAGTTTGGCCCCACTCAAATAAATATCTTGGGTCTGCCACTGCGTGCTTGTAACCATCATACGCATAAGCGATATCCATCTAATTTTTGAAAGGCCACCATGAGATGAAAGGAAACCACATTGAGCTGATTTTCCAATCCAATGGTTGCCACCGCATGATGGATTGATTGGGCAGGGTCTTCAACACTTTGACGGACACCCATAACCATGTTAGCAAATACAGCCAGAGGCGGACCTATATGTAGACCTGGGGGGCCATGGCCCCTGGCCCCTCTTAAGTTTTAAAATTTTATTTTTTACCACTTACTTTTTTGTAATTTTTTTATTTTAATTTTTAAATTATTAATTTTTTTTAATAATTTTCATTTGGTCCTCCGGTTTCATTTGGCCCCGGGTTCCATTTTGTGGTCCGCCCCTCATGCAGTTCATGAAGAGAGAGAGAGACTACCCCGTGACCATCATGTCCTTATCCAGAGGGTACGGATCTTAGTCAACCTCTTACCCACCTTGACCTGAAACAGAGCTCCTCGTTAGATGTGTGATATTGATATACTTTCCTGATGTTTGAACAATAATAATGTAACAGAGGACCACATAGTACCTCGTTGAAACTCCAGAAAGTTCATCAGATTCCCTCGGCTAGAACCTTTGAATAATGTAACAAAAACTATTTTAACACTAATCATGTTGGAGCCAAAAACTATTTTAACACAAATCATGTTGGAGCCCTTAAAGTACTCTCTTATAATTTATAAATATAAATAGAAGAATCTAGATGCCGGAACTCCACCGTGGCATCCATATGATGATTACCGAAACCATTCATCTTGAATCTCAGCTTCTCTAGTGAAATATCTACTAATTTCACTTCATTAGGAGTTCATCCCAACGTTAGAATAGCATAAGATTGTACTAGTTTTGTTATCAATGGCATGCACAATTTTGCAGTGGGACAAGCTCCCATTGAAGCTCAATGAATATGTCTGCAGAGGGATGAGAATTTAAGATGAGCTATCCACATTGTTATGTTGTGGGTCCTATGGTGAAGTTCTAGATATCTGTGCAAGGAAAGCCTCCAACAGTTGCGAGTGGGGATTTGGACTTCTTAAAAAAACTGCATACAGAGGTTTGTCAGTGGAAGAGATTGGTGTTTTCTATGTAAGCTTTTGTTTCTTATACACTCGTGGCTACGCTGAGAATTGGAGTCCCCGTTTAAGAGGGAGAAACAAATATGATAGCCTTATTATCATAATGCTTACAATGGAACGCATTTGCTAGTGTTGTCCGGATTAAACAAAGCCTAGTTTTGGGATAAGATAAAATTATTATAGTTAATAAAATCTCTATTGACTTTTCAGAGATACGATGCTCCATGTTGCGATATATAATTTCATTTTATAAAGTCATGCACTGATACAATAGCCAATGTCCCTTACCAATTGAGCAGCAATAATAGAATCAGATAGGTGTTTCTTACTAATGAATTTTCAAGTTTTGTCATTCACTGTTTTCTAGAAGTGCATGCAATGGCCAATTATGTTCTTCGTTTTTTAAATCAAACCGTTGGGGCTGGAATACTTTTGTTGGAGCAAATGACCTTTCATGTGAAAAGGGGGTTTATAGTAAGTGAATTTACTTTTAGCCCCCAAGAATTTAATACGTAAAAATTCATCGTTAAATGAGTTTCAACTTAAGATTATTAAGGATGTGAGGGGTGAAGGATATCATGCGAAGGATGAATGATACGAGATAGTGATGTCAATTAGACCTCAACTTTCCTTGAATTTGAATTACTAGGGTGATGACTTTGTATTAATTTCCCATCTTAAATCGATTCTATTTTCATGAACGGAAATATTAATTATTTGATATTCATTTTTGGATATTCACCTTTGATGTTCATTTTTATAATTGTGAATTATAATCTCCTTACTTACCCCAAGAATTATAAGGACCCAAGTAGGAGATCGCATCCATTTCAATTCAAATCTATCATTCCTTTATCCATTCTTCATGTTCTCAATTATAATTACTGTACATCCCAATGACAATTACAGATCTGGAACATTTAACAAATGACAAGCATCACACCTGTTGAATCTATATTGTAAATTCTGATAAAGTAGAATTATTGATTTTGGAAGAATGATCATTTAGCACTTATTGTAGCTGTTCAATTCAGAGGGCTGAGGGATAAAGTAGAATTATTAATTATGGAAGAATGATCATTTGGCACTTATTGTACCTGTTTCAATTCAGAGGGCTGAGGATGAATGCATAGCATGAGCTGTAACGGTAGGATCCTTGAATCTACTTAGCTCATGGGGACTTTTTTTTTTTTTTTTTTGTTTGATAACGCAAGGTTCATAGTCCTTTAGGCCTGAATAATTCTTAAAGGATTAGGAGAGGAAGTCGGATAAAATTCCCCTGTGACTCAAGTGTGGTAGTGCAGCTTATGAGGATATTGACCAAATCTCAATCTTTAAATATAGTGAATGGGTGTTAAACTTTTAATTAAGGGGCTCACAAAAATTGTGTGGTTGTCAAATTCAAGTACATGGCAAGGAAGGATGATAAGGTTTGTTTTAAGAGGGTCGTTCTTCTATATATATAGATTCGGGCATTTTCTAGTGATGCCCGTATTAGTTTTGGGGTAGATATAATGTTCTTGTACTTTTTCCCTTTTCATGCATTTGGTGTTTTTATTCAATGTACTTTTCGTTTGAGAGGGTAGCTTTTGAGAATTTCATATATATATATATATACATATTCCCGCATTTTCTAGCGTTGCTCATTTTAATTTTGGGGAAGGTATAATGTTCTTGTACTTACCCCTTTTCAGGCATTTGGTGTTTTTGTTTAATGTACTCTCTTACTTTTAAGTTTAATGCGGGTCCTTACCGGGTGGGCTCGAGCCTCTTATATATTTTATTTGGCGGGCTTGGACTTTTTTTTGGGCTCAAGGATGTAGGCCCAACATCAGACCCGATCTTGACGTGGACCCTTTAAGCCTTTTTGGACCCACACATCTGCCTACTAAATCTGCCTACTTGCCGGTCCTTTCCGAGCCACTATTGCTACTCATTAGTTTATTCAAACCCAACATACTTGGTGCATAATGTGACGTAAGTGTCCAATGTGCTTGCACTCATGAACGTGTTAGTGGGCGCACAAATATCCATTGAGATGATCCAGTCCCAAGGCTCAGATGGTCCTCCAACCTTATCGGTGGCTACAGTTCAATAACTACATTTGGATAAGATTTCAACCCAAACAATCATGAGATTAAAAAAAAGAAGCAAACTCACCTTCAAGATTGATGCATAAGGACAAAGTTTATCACTTAATATTAGCTTGTAGACTTAATTCTCCAAGATTGAAATTGGATGGTTTAAATTATTCATTGGGCCCATGTGGCCACTTGTGGGACGACCATTCTAACCATCTTAATTCATCGAATGATTTTTTTTTTTCTTTTTGAGAGAGAGAGCAAGTTTGTGTGTGAGAATTTATACAAATCATTACCATTAATCTAGGTTGATATAAGATTTTGCTCCACCTTGTGTAGCCCACTAAAATATTTGTGAATTAGTAGAAGTTAAAGATGGACAAGGGGATCTGAGTCTTATCACAAATTATGATTAGATAAAAAAAAATAAGGGCCATTAAGTCATCTCGCTATTTTTTTCTTTTCTCGTAAACAAGTTTCAGTTAAATTTTGAGTATATACATATGATGTGTAGAAATGGTGTTTGTTGGGATCAAAATAAGATTGGAGTACCTCACAAGAGGCCCACTTGGATGCACAACAATATTATAAGATAAAGAGCATAAATCTTAATTAGTGCGGACTGATTATCTAACTATTGAACGTCTTACGTCTATTTCTTATAGGCAAAAGGAGTGAAATTGTGTGAGTGTGAAACTCCACCTCTCGATGGGTAATAATAGAAAGTGAATGCCCTTGCAATGCGGGCGAAATGGGGGTGGCAGCCATCGCCCTCTTGAAATTTCAAAATCCCCCCTACTGTTAATGAAAATCTCAGAAGTTACTCACTTTGGTTATTTTATCACACACATATTTTCTAGGCCCAAATTTTATTGGGTTATTGGGTTGGTCCCACCATATAATAAATAAAATCCAAAGACATACCAACTTAGAAAAAAAAAAATAAAATTGAAGACATCATTTGTAGCTTATAAGATGTTTAAAAAGGAGGGCTTCACAATGAGGTTCCACACCCACTAGAGGATCCAAACTCCACCCCCATCACATATATCATAACTTTTAAATTAAAAGCGATAAATTTTAATTAACTTCCATAATCACTGGATGTTCGGTGTAAAAAAAAAACGCCTTCATAATTTCTCTGTAATAATAAAGATCTTCTCGCCAATATTATGATAAAACGGGGTGGTTCGTCTATGGTGATTTTTCCAGTAATTTCCTCATTTAAGGTTAAACTGAAAGACAATCATTTTCCACGTAACTAATCACTAAACAGCAGAGAAAGGGCAAAAAAAACTTCATTTTCTTCCCAATCTGAATGATGTGATGTATGTAAGCTTGTCTGTCTGTCTCCTCCTCTGCGCACTTCAACTGACACGTGCCAGCTCATTCCCACGCATTACAACATCCTGCTCCAATCCACGGCATTTAAGTCGTTCGTACATGCCACGTGAGCATCCAGCTCGGACAGTCCCAGAGCCGTTTCCGTCCTTCCGTTTTAAATATTGGTGCAGACAGCGCTGGGGGACCTGCTTTCACTCCCCAGGCCCAAGTGCGGTGGTTTTTCTCTCTCTGAAACCACCGCTTATCTTCATCTGTACGGCGAAGAGCGGTTTTCGAAGCGGTTTTCAGGTATGGATGGCGGTTTACGATCCTCTCCTCTTTATTTGATCTTCTACTGCTTGACTTTCGGTTTTGCGTGTGTAAAAACTATTCCATTTTTTGCAAGTTTTGACCTTTACTTTTGATTTTTTGGTAGATCTGTCGATTTAGGGTTTAGATGGTTCTGCTGATGTAGAGCAGGTTTTTTTTTCATGATCTGCACTGCTCTTTTCGTGTTTTTGTATCTTCTTCTCTGTTTTCAGCTCATCTCATGTAGATCTCTTCATTTCCCATTTTTTGGGCGTACTCCTGTGATTTTTTTTTGTGCTTTTGTGAATGATGTTTTAGAGATTTTGCCTGCTTGAGTTTGTAGATTTGAATGCTGCAAGTATGCCAAATAAATCGGTTGAATGATCTGTGCTTGAGTATTTTTATGAAAAAAATTCATGATTCCTACTCCATGAGCTGCCCTAATCTCTCTCTCTCTCTCTCTCTCTCTTTCTCTCGTTTGCTTTTCTGTTTGGATGGAATTATGGTATGGACTGATGGATTTCTTTTCTAACAGATTCGTTGATTTGTTCTTTCCCGTCTTCCCTTCCTGTTTTTACAGGGTTTTGGAAAATGTTAGGAGTGTGTTTTCAGAAAGTAGGGTTTTTGAAATTGTCAACAATTCGTCCTTCGCTTCTGCAGTTATCTGTTTTTTTTTTCCCTACCAAGTGGTCGACTTTTTGGTAATATGTGTATTTTGGGTTATGGGTTTTACTGTTTGGGGCATTGGGTTACTGTAATGCCTTTACTTTCCCCTTCTCAAAAGGGGTCTGAAATTGGTTAATCTCGTAAGAAGTTTGGGTTTCCTTCTCTAGATGTTAAATTACTTTATTGTCATTGTTATTGCTTTTAGGCGTGGATTTGTAAAGCATACTTGCGATTTGCTTTGGGAACATTATTGTTGGTGATCTACATTTCCCTCATTATTTTTGGAGGTTTTTTTTTTCGTGTAGAGTAAAACTAGAAAAATCTAGATTAATTAACATTTGCATTGTCTGATGAGAATTGATTCTTGTGGACCCTTACCTGCTTTGCATCCCATTTTCTCAGGAAGCTGTTTTTGGGATTTGTTTGTCAGCTTCTAGCTGTATCTTGTAGCCTGCAATGTCTTTCCCTGGACCGGGAAAGAATAAGTTTCTGTAAAATTTGTGGAGTTAGGAGCTTACTCTACTCGCTCTATTTTAGTTTTGGATACAGTCTAGTTTTCGTGCTGTGGTTGTGTGGGGCACTGATTTTACTAGGTTCTTCTGGCTGATGATTAGGGGTTGTGTTATGTTTAAGAGTTTTAGCTTTGACCTGTGCCCCTATTTTTGAATTAGTGCATTCTGAGATCTTGGTTGTCTGTGTTTGGGTGCAACCATTAAGTCATTACGATGGTGAGAAAGAGGAGGACCGACCTTTCTGGCACCAGCGAGGGCACTGAATCTCAAGAAGGGGAAAGTAGTGCTGGCCGAGGGGCCCAGCGTCCCCCTGAAAGAGCTCCTCCCATACAGCAGGGAGCTGGGGGATTTCATGGAGGAAGAGGTGGAGGCTCCTTAACCCCCCAGCCTTATCAAGGTGGTCGTGGGCGTGGTGGATCTCAACAACGTGGAGGGTTGCCTCATCAATCTGGTGGCCACCCACCTGAATATCAGGGGCGTGGTGGATATCAGCCCCGTGGAGGAGCGCATCCACAGCAATTCGGTGCCACAGGACCTGAATCTAGTGGAAGGCGCAGGGGTGGTGGTGCTGCAGGCGGGCGAGGCGGCACTGGCCCGGCCCCCCGTCCACCAGTTCCCGAGCTGCACCAAGCTTCCCAGGCTTCATATCAAGCCGCCTATCCCCATCCGCCTTTCCCATCTGGAAAATCAACAGAATTTTCATCCCAAGCAAGTTCCTCATCGGAGGGCCCTTCACAGGTGGCACAGCAATTTCAGCAGCTCTCGGTCCAATCGGAGGAGACTGCTACCCAGGCAATTCAGCCTGTGGCTCCTACCCCTGGGTCAAGCAAATCTGTACGATTCCCACTTCGCCCTGGTAAGGGTAGTACCGGGCAGAAGTGCATAGTGAAGGCAAATCACTTCTTCGCGGAGCTGCCTGATAAAGATCTTCACCAGTATGATGTAAGTCGTTAATGTCTGGTCACTAGTCATGATTGATCAATGGTTTGCTTTCGTGGTTGTGAATTCCATGTACTGATCATTAAATCATTAATTGATCAGGTTACAATTACACCTGAAGTTTCATTAAGGGGTGTGAATCGGGCGGTCATGGATCAGTTGGTGAAACTGTACCGGGACTCGCATCTTGGAAGGCGACTTCCAGCTTATGATGGCCGGAAGAGTCTTTATACGGCTGGACCACTTCCTTTTACTTCCAAGGAGTTTGTGATTACCCTGGTTGATGAGGAAGATGGCCAAGGAGGCCCCAGGTATTGTTACGTTCTCCTATCTACGCACATTCCTTCTCTCGTCTCTCTAGTTATAATCTTCATCTTTATGCTGATTTTCTCTTCAATTGTAACACAGGCGAGAAAGGCAGTTCAGAGTTGTTATCAAACTAGCTGCTCGTGCAGACCTACACCATCTGGGTTTGTTTTTGGCTGGAAGGCAGGCTGATGCCCCTCAAGAAGCTCTTCAAGTTCTTGATATCGTTCTGCGTGAACTTCCTACTTCTAGGTAATTCTTATGCTGTTCCAGATGTTTAATGTTTATGGTTGAAGTTTGTTTTGGATCCTTATTCCATACAATTGATTAAAAGTATCTGCTGTGTTGATTTTTTAGGTATACCCCTGTGGGTAGATCTTTTTATTCGCCTGATCTGGGGAGGAGGCAGCCACTTGGTGAAGGGTTGGAGAGTTGGCGAGGTTTCTACCAAAGTATTCGTCCAACCCAGATGGGATTGTCGCTGAATATAGGTATGACCATTTTCTTTTTATTTCATTTTACATGCTTTCTGTTGCTTTTGCCTTGTCTCACAGCATCGGTTTTATCATGCATTTCATCATGCATCCTCTAAATTCGCAGTCCAATGTAGTGATGTTTGCTTTATAATATGTAGCAGAGCCTCTGAATTGGGTTCATTTACCCAAGTTTCTTAAAAAATAAAATAAAAATAGCATTGATTGTAGGTTTGCATCCATGTACCAAATTATAAAACACAGAATTGTAAATTCCTATGTGGCCCAATGTGTGCTAGAGTGGGGAATGAGATTATGGGACATGTATATTATGTGTATTTTCAACTTTTTAAAATATAGGCCTCCGTTGGTACTTCTGAATGTGCCATTTGTTATCTATTACTCTAGTGTAATTTTGGATTATGGACTCATCTAATCTGCATGTTGAGCAATGTAAGATGTCCATCTGGCTGTACCACATCTGAATGACCTTATTTTTGGGCTGTCACATGATTCCTGTTGTAAATGATGTATATAATTCATCTTTAGCATATTTTAATGAACACGTTTTCATTTGTATTTTGTTGCTGCAGATATGTCATCCACGGCTTTCATAGAGCCGCTTCCTGTCATTGATTTTGTAACGCAGCTTTTGAACAGAGATGTCTCATCTAGGCCGTTATCGGACGCTGATCGTGTCAAGGTCTGCCCTCATTTTTTTGTTCATTTTGAATTTTGCATGCTTTTATCGTTTTGTCAGTTAATGAAACTGGGTGGGCCATTTTGCAAAATTATAGACCCCGATTTTACAGTTGGCCATCTGATACCTGGATATTTATCAACTTTTTAACCTTTCTCCATTCTTGCTGTTCTCTTTTAGAACCTGGCAGTTCATGATTTTTTAAAATGCCTTTCGGACTAAAGTTCTACTTGTCAGCTATTTCTGTTGCAATTGATGTTCTTATTCTGAGTATAAACAGATTAAGAAGGCCCTCAGAGGTGTGAAGGTTGAGGTCACGCACCGAGGTAATATGCGTAGAAAGTATCGAATATCTGGTTTAACATCACAGGCAACCAGGGAATTGACGTAAGGGTCAATCTGACTGATTCTTTTGCTTATTTTGTCTGTCTATTCAAGCTCATTTTCTCTATGAATTTTGCCGAAGTTGTCATTCATATGTGTTAAAGCACTTAGCATTCACATGTTTTGGGTGTTGGATTTGGACAGTTTTCCAATTGATGACAGAGGCACAATGAAGTCTGTTGTTCAATATTTCCAAGAGACGTATGGTTTTGTCATTAAACATACAACATGGCCTTGTCTCCAAGTGGGAAACCAGCAGAGACCAAATTATCTTCCTATGGAGGTAAAATGTTTAGAAACTTTCTTGTTACTTTTTGTATGATTCATGAATCTTCTTTTGATGGAAAGCCATGAATTCTCTGACAGGTCTGTAAGATTGTTGAAGGTCAGAGATATTCCAAAAGGTTGAATGAGAGACAGATTACGAATCTGCTTAAGGTTACTTGCCAGCGTCCTCGAGATCGAGAGCTTGATATCATTCAGGTGATTCAACCGTTCGTTTAAATCATTGCCAAAATATGACTAGGTGATAGCAGCCAGTGTAGTCTTCATTCATATAATTGTAGTCTTGCTCTGTTGTAATAGCGTGCGACTCTTCTTCAATGCTGTAATGGTATGTCTCATGCTGCGTAGTATGTGGCTCCTCCACTTCTTCACTTTGTCTATTGCGGCAGGGGTCCCGGAAATTTCCCGTCCACTTTCTCCATTTGAGGAGAAATTTAAATGCTTTTAAAATGGTGTGCAGCTTTTCTTCTCAATTTTTTTCTTTGTTTTTTCCCCTTCTCCATTTTCTCCATCGGTTCGGATTCCCAAATTTCCTTCCTCCTACTTTCTCTTCTTCCAAACACGCATAATAATTTGCTCGATTTCTACTCAGGTTCATCTAAACATTATTATTCATTATATATAAATCTAAATCAACTTATGTTTATGTGATTACATGTTCTTTGTTGTAATTCTAGTTATCAGTTTGTTGTGTTCCTTTAAGTTCTAAGTGGTCCTCCACACTTTATTGAAGCTTTCCTTGTTTTTGTTGCAATCTGATTTTAAATGTAAGGAATTGCTTACTGTGCTAATTTTTACATTTGCAAAGTAACCATAAGTTAGGTGCATCATCTTGCTTTGCTTTGCTATGTTGGAACTGAATTTATACTTCTTGTCAGAAGTCATTTGCTTTGTTCTGTTTTCTCTTCAGACGGTTCATCACAATGCATACCATGAAGATCCTTATGCGCAGGAGTTTGGTATTAGAATCAGTGAAAGACTTGCCTCTGTTGAAGCACGCATTTTGCCTGCTCCTTGGGTGAGTAAATTAAATTTTTATGTTATAGCTGTTGCATATATGCGTTGCCATTATTCATTACTTTCTGTATTTGCTACTGTTACATTTTGTGTTTGCATTTGTTTGATTTTGCAGCTTAAATATCATGACACCGGTAGAGAGAAGGATTGCCTGCCTCAAGTGGGTCAGTGGAACATGATGAACAAGGTATTCTTTGTTCAGAAATTACACTTTTACTTTAGAACATGGAATAAAATATTCTCATCAATGTTCTTGAAAGAAACACTTTTGCTCTGTTAGTGGTAAAAACCTCGCGGCCATGGCAGCAATGTGGGTCCACAGGCAGGGATGGCAATATCTGACCAGATTCACTAACCCTACCCAAATCCGACCTGCTCCTTTTGCTGTGTTAGTTGTAAAAACCATGTGGCTGTGGCGGCAATGTGGGTCCACAGTAGTTATTCATGTCCAGGCTCACCATCTTCTAACTAAATTGACCTAGTAGTAATTCACTTCTTGGGTTGACACTTCTGACGTGATTAATAAATGTGTCTCGCTTGGATTGACATTTTCAACTTGATGGACAAAGGGGTTGGGTTTGGGAGTCAATGCATGTTATCCACATTGCTCAAATTGACCCATTACCCCACCCCCCACTACCCATCTCCAGGAAACAATTTGGGATCTAGGGAAATTGACACCCACATGCATCCCTAATAATTGGTTGTCATGCATTATTAAATTGGCTCATTCTCGTTTGTCCTTGATCTTGTTTGTTCACCCTCACACTCACCTTTCAACTTTACAATGTAATGCATAAATATTGTAAAGGTTACTTTGTCACCTTTGGAAATCTTAAAAAAAAAAAAAAAAGTTCTAATGCTTTGTTTATATTTGCAACTCTGGTTTGTGTACCTTCTAGACCTATAATTTAATTACGTTTTCTTATTGCAGAAAATGGTTAATGGTGGAACTGTGAACAACTGGATGTGTATAAACTTTTCACGCAACGTACAAGATAGTGTTGCCCGTGGATTCTGCTATGAGCTTGCTCAAATGTGCCAAATTTCGGGCATGGTATGACTACAACATTCATTTATGCAGTTTCTGGGTGGTTAAGATAATATTTAGGATGTTCAGTTTATATCCCTTCCTGTCAGTGCATAATAATTAATTTTTTTGGGAAATTCATGCAGGTATTTTCACCTGAGCCTATACTACCAGCATACACCTCCCGACCTGATCATGTGGAAAGGGCTCTAAAAACACGTTACCAGGATGCCATGGCCATTCTCCATCCCCAGGGCAAAGAACTTGACTTATTGATTGTAGTTTTGCCTGATAATAATGGGTCTCTTTATGGTAAGGAAGTTTCTTATTTTTTCTTTTTTCTTTTTGAGAGTTTATGGTATGGAGAGCCATTGCTCCAATTAAAAGAAATTAGGCTGTGTTCTCTGTGTTGAGATCTGCATGATGTTCCATTGTTTTTTTTTTTTTTTTTTGGTTCATGTCTTCATAGGAACAATGCTTTCTTTGCAGGGGATTTGAAAAGGATCTGCGAGACTGATCTTGGATTAGTTTCACAGTGCTGCTTAACTAAACATGTATTCAAGATGAGTAAACAATATCTTGCCAATGTTTCACTGAAGATAAATGTGAAGGTAGACACTGCAATATTGCAAATTTGTGACCCATCTCAACAGTTCCATTGGTTATCTATTGGGTAATTGTCAGTTATGACAACATGGCTTCTGATTTGCTGATGAACAGGTTGGGGGAAGGAACACTGTTCTTGTGGATGCAATCTCAAGGCGCATACCTCTGGTTAGTGATAAACCAACAATTATCTTTGGTGCTGATGTGACTCATCCACATCCAGGAGAGGATTCAAGCCCTTCTATAGCAGCGGTAAGATGCTTATTTCCTTTAAGTAATTTAAACTTTGATCCTACTTTTTTTTTTCTTTCCTAAGATGGGCTGGCTTATTATTTATCATGCCCTATCAAATGCCTTTCTATAGTCACGTTTGCTTTGAAACCATTAATTATCTATATTTTCTTTTTTGCTTGAAACCATATAAGACCAGGCACACATAACCAATGAAACGAACAAACATAGAACAGAAAGCACCTAACAACTACCAGACACAACCAAGTGCTAACAAGCCAACACCACACACACACCAACTGAACAAGGACTCATAACCTTGTTCATTCCAGAGACAAGTTCTTCAGCCTCTGCCAATTTGAAGAAGATGCTGACCTGTTGCATTTGTTTACTTGATCTTGGATCCCTTCCAGGTTGTGGCTTCACAAGATTGGCCAGAGGTTACCAAGTACGCTGGTTTGGTCTGTGCGCAAGCTCACCGTCAGGAACTGATCCAAGATCTGTTTAAAGTTTACCAAGATTCTGTACGAGGAACTGTCTATGGTGGCATGATCAGGTATGACCATATATTTTGTAAACCTTGAGGTGTACATGTTTATCGCATATGGTTGGTAGTTCTCACCTTGATGCATCAAGGGGAACCTTGTGTATATATCATGCTGTGTTGGGCACTGCATTTGTGTAGGAACACATGCATGCTAGCTATGCACAGACCTTGTATTTAATATAATGATGATTAGATTGTTACTTTTAAACATATGGATTCAAATAACACTAAATTCTCTCTTAAATTCAGGGAGCTTCTTATTTCTTTCCGAAGAGCAACTGGCCAGAAGCCTCAGCGCATTATATTTTACAGGTAATTTTTTTAAGCTTCTCTCTCATCATTCATTATTCTGATGTGCTTTTGCACTGGGCTGACAATTTTGTCTTCAGGGATGGTGTGAGTGAAGGCCAGTTTTATCAGGTCTTACTTTATGAATTGGATGCGATCCGAAGGGTATTATCCATCTCCACAGAATTGTTGCCACAGTTAAATTCATTTATGATTTGATAATTATCATTGAATGTAAATTCACCATTTTTTTTTTCTCTTTAGGCATGTGAGTCACTTGAACCAAATTATCAACCTCCTGTGACATTTGTTGTGGTCCAAAAGCGTCACCACACGAGGCTTTTCGCAAACAACCATTCTGATCGTCATTCGGTTGATAAGAGTGGAAATATATTACCTGGTAATATAATTTTTAGCCTGAATGTAGAACCGGTGTGTAAAATGCCTCGTTTTCTGGGTGTAATTTTTGGAAACTCATAGGCACTGCTCTCTATTGCAGGAACGGTAGTTGATACTAAGATCTGCCACCCTACCGAGTTTGACTTCTATTTGTGCAGCCACGCTGGCATTCAGGTACATTAGAAAGATATTATTTCCTCAAGTTGATTTTTAAAGGTTTTCTTTTCCCTGTTTCTGGTGTTTCTATTGATCTTATTGCTGCTGCTGCTGCTGCTGCTGTTCTTTTGGTAATATTGACATTGACAACTCATGTTCATGTTGTGACCAATGGTAATAAAATGTGAAGGGCACAAGCCGTCCTGCTCATTATCATGTCTTGTGGGATGAGAACAAATTTACAGCTGATGGACTGCAGTCTCTCACAAACAACCTTTGCTACACGTATGAATCACCTACAACTGTTTTTTTTTTTTCCCTTTCAAATGCCTTATGGCGCAAACTAACTTGATTTGATCTGGTTTGTTTGGTACAGATATGCAAGATGTACCCGCTCTGTTTCAATTGGTAAGATGCTCAGAATTTTTTTATCTGATCAAGTGGATTTGGTGGTCTCCATGTTATCTTCTGAATTAATTGGCTTGGGTGCACATTGCTACTTAGCCTGCCACTCCAACTGAACGTGCTCTGATTCACTGCACTTCTGACCTGCCAACCCACCCGATTACTTCAGGGCTTGGGTCAACATTTCCAAGCCTTGAGTGTCAATTAATTATTGCCTCAGTGGGATGGGTTCAGGTTCGTTCCTTGCTTATCATCCGTAACAGTAAACCTCATTTGATCCTTAATGAGCAGTTGGGTTGGTGAAGGATCTGGCTGTGGAGGCACCTTTAGCACAATTAGTTTACGAAATAGAGGAGGAAAACTGATATTATTGAAGAATCATTTCAAGAATGTACATGAGAGATCTTTAAATAGGCCTCTCATACATTTAAATAAGGAACTTTTCTTTTTTAGATGGATTTCCTTTTCTTTTCTTTTCTTTCTTCTCTCTTTTTTTTTTTTTTTTTTTTAAAGTACTTTCTTTGAACTTACACCCTAAGAAATTTTTTTTTTTTGAATGGCTTACACCCTAAGAAAAATAGTTAGTGAAAACAAGGAAAATACTAAAAGAAATAATGCGAAAATACTAAAATAATAATAAATGCTCAATTGTGAAGTGGACCCAACATTCTTGTTTGGGTGGTGCTGGCAGTGGTCAAGTGAAGAAGTTAAATAATAAAATTAAAATTTTAAAAAATGTTATAGAAGGGGTCCTCAAATCTGACGGGTGCGACTGCCGCGTGCTAACATCTAGGTCCGCCCTTGGGCCTGCTGTACATAGTTGGACCTGTTAAGCCCACTGTGAGGCTTGTGCCTGGGCCCCATGGGCCTATTGAGTAATAATCGATTTGAACTTGATTGATTTTACTAGTTGGGCATGTTAGGATCCATATGTTTGCCCATTCTTTCCCACTGAACCTGTTGCAACCAATGCTGCCACTTGATTAGTCAACCCAACATTGCAAACGTGCTGCCAATAGCTATTAACTGCAGTATGTGCCCATTATGTATGGACTGGCCATTGCCCGCTTGTCTGCTATGAACTCCCTAGTATGCCCCTGACCTTCCTACAACTTTCTGTCACAGCCTGCTTCCCATTTCTGTTGCTGCCATTTGCACAAATCCGAACATCCATTGCTGGCTCTCTGTAAAGATTTGCTGTTCCTGTTTCCATCCCTTTCATAACTAATTTCCAGAGTCTTGCACCTGGATCTGATCCCCTGATTAGTCTTGAGTCATGACCTGAAAGTCATGTGCAACTTCTGATGCTTAGCTGCCAGTGAATCCTGTACTCTGCATTTTTTTCAACAATGGATTAGATCTTCTGTACCCGCTCTAGGGTCATTTTTGTTTGCAGCCCCGACCTGACTCGTGTGACTTGCTTATCAAAGATCGTGTGACTTGCTTATCAAAGGATAGTCTGCTGTTAACTCTGTTCTCTCTGACCTCACCCTAGCTATGTGGTTTGACTCAAGTGTATGATATCTGAATTAGCCATCCCTTTCGTGCACGGCTGAGTCGTTACAGCCATGCATTGATTTTGTTGTCTCTGTATCGGTCCCCTGTTGCCATCTAACTGATGGATTTACCCTAGTTCCTATCTTGGCACCTATTCCATTTATCTCTTGCATTTTTGAATCCATGTGCACTAGCGTCAGACCATTACACGCGAGTTATTGATTGGAATGAATGATGTATGCCTTGACTGAAACCTTTGTGAACCAACAGCTGTTCCTATCTTGGCACCTATTCCGTTTATCTCTTGCATTTTTTAATCCGTGTGCACTAGCGCCAGACCATTGCACACGCGAATTGTTGATCTGAAGGAAAGATTCATGCCTTGACTGACACCTTTGTCAACCAATAGCTGTTCATTGATCTCTGTTCTGTTGGATTTCCTCACACTGATTAACATTCTGTATAGTTTGGGGCCAAGTGCGCTTGTCTGTATTCTATTATTTTGGCAATCCCGCTGTTTGCCATTTGTTATTCATCTGCCCTGTAGCCTATGGAATCTTTGGGGTTCATAGATCACTACTGAGAGAAGAGCTTGTGGTCAGTCATTTCTAGTTGTCATTGTAATACTTAACCATTCAAAATGTGAATAGAAACAATGTTATTTAGCAGGTAGTGTGCTCTCTAAATTATGATTTCTGAATGTTATCTTAGAATTCATGTTTGGGTTGTGACAAAATTTATGCTGGCTGTCAACCAACCTAATGCAACCCTCTTTCATCTGGGCTTGGGACCAGCAATAAAAGCTGGCGACGTTAGCATGCTCTCTTAATAAATGAAATTTTCCAAGAGTGATTGCCTTAATTTTTATATGGTACCATTGTTGCGGTTTTTGCAGTGCCTCCGGCCTACTATGCCCATCTAGCTGCTTTTCGTGCACGGTTTTACTTGGAACCAGAGACATCTGACAGCGGTTCAGTTACTAGTGGAGTTCCTGGTCGTGGTGCTCCCAGCACTGGAGGTGCTCGCAGTACAAGGGTGCCCACAAGTGCTGCAGTCAGACCTCTCCCTGCACTAAAGGACAATGTGAAGAGAGTGATGTTTTATTGCTGAGCATTTTTTTTTCTTCACCAGATTGGGCTCTTAGCATTTGAGTGATACTTAACTTGAGCATCCAGGGATCGGCTTTTATGCGAACAAAGGGCCAACACAACTCAATCAGCGAGTGTGTTGGCTATTGCTGAGTTATTTGAAACTGCTTTCCTTCAACCCCTTTATAATGATATCCTACGGATGACTTTCAAGTTACTATTGGAACAATCGTTTGGTTTGTGAAAGTGAAGGAACATCAGTCGTCTTTTATGTTTATTGAAGCATCTACTATGAACAAATTGATTTTGCTTCACCTGTTTGTGTGCGTGGAAAATGTCTTTGGACAAATGATGGCTAGTTAAGGTTTGTAAGACTTAGATGGTCATGGTGGGAAAGCTCATTAGATTTAATGGCAACATGACTGAAAACATTTTTGCTGTTTGTAGGGGCATACAATGGTGCAATTGCATTCTGAACCTGTGAAAGCTTGCAACTGTTTCTCTGTCCCAAACAGTGTCGGGAAAGTGCGGGAAAAAAGTGCCGACTTTGTAGTGATGTTTTCGAGGGATTCCGAGGTCCAACCACTTCAGATGGGGTTTTGATTTAATCGTAATATCATATCAAACAATGGAAAATAAACTAATCGTCAAATTAAAAATTGGTGGCTGCTTGCCAGTCTCATTGTTCATTCATTGACCAAACTGATTCTTGGATGCCATCTCTCTCTCTCAGGAAATCCATCTAGATCTTTAAATCCATCAGTCACCTTACCTATGATTCGTGGAGCCCCATGGGCTCTCTTGTATGAGGTAGGGGATTAAAAGTTCCTGCAGGGACCTAATTGTGTATAAAATTTCATTGGGTGAATCTAGCTGTGCATGACACCGGGGTTGGGTTTATGTTGTACCAGCACCACTTCTCAGCATCTTTGGTAGGGTTTATGAGTTGGGTATTACATTAATCCTGTTTGGGTTGACATTAATTTTTAATGAATTCAATCCAACGGTAAATAACACTCGGAGTGTCAAACCCGGAGCTTGTGACAATTCACGTGATCAGAGGGGGCCCACCTGTCTAAACATGGACATCCATCCGTAGAGATGAACTTGAGGGCGATCAAAGGGTTAGGATGATCTAAAGGTCTTGAGATTTTGCACACATGTAAGCCCCATCTAGATCTTTTGATCACCATCTCTTCAGGTGGGCCCCACACTAATGGTCCATACTAACCATGCTCTGTTGAGAATGGTCAGTCCAATCGGTTCCCGACCACACCCTTTGCTCTGCCGACAAACTTGATGCTGAGAGGATTTGATCCTTTGCTAGTTGCCATCCCTGCATTGGCAAAACTCAGTTTTTTCTATGACCATGGTTATGGAGATCCTACCGTCAATCAAGGGTCCACATGCCATGTGGCATGTAAAGATAATGAGATGGGATGGTCATTCTAGGTGGGAGGATGAATTGTGGATAAGGAATCAATCTCCCAAATTCAGCTCCAGCAGTCTACTGCGATTGAAAAGATGGGTGTTGTTAGATTTGATGTGAAATAACTAGGCAATTCCATCTCATCTTCTTAGATTAGATGGTTAGAAATTACTTATGGGTTTGATACTTGCAGATGCCATGTTCACGACAATATGGGCAAAGAAGATGAAATCTTCACTTCCTGTGTAGGAACCAATTGTTTGATTGGTATTAGATATATTAAATACATAAGAATCATGGTCAAATGAGCTCCAACAAAGAAATATAATGTGGCAGATGGGACCTTTCACTTTCCTACCATTCGATTAGGGTGATGACCAGTTATTCATTTTCCATTAAAGGAAAGATTTTCTGTGGTCATTTTTGGAGATCCACTTTTCTTTTTTTTGTTCTTCCTTTTTAACCACTTTTTAGAAATACGAGTTCTAAGAATTCAATGTCGAAGAAACTATTATGAGAGCAGGATGAGCAGATGAAATATGGAAGAAAGCCAAAGCACGCTGTGCCTTATGTATCCATTGAATAATTAATCGGATCTCACATGAGATCACGACAATCTTTCATTTTATTTTGTTACAAATATGCTCATAACATATACAATCAAACGCAGGAAGATCAATGAAAAAAGCAACACCACAAACAGGGACCACAACGAACACCATCCACCCCTTCTCCCTTCAGTCATGCCTTGGATGTTCATGCATGTGTCTTTGTTCTGAAGCAGTCCCTCGTGACCCTGAGAGGATTGGGACTCAGGAATTAACCCAGAATCCTAAGAGGGAATTAAATGTTTCAAATGAGTGATTGCCAAGTCTTACAAAATGAAACAATTTACCGAAGTAATGAGAAGATTGATTTTCCTTACCTCGACAGTCGAGACTCGGTGCGCCTGTTGCCAAATTATCCAAGAGTACCGATCATTAGTACTAGCAAAAATATATGCTAAGCACAACATGACAAATTTCACTCACTCTAAACATTCTCTCAATTGAATAGATTAACTGAGATGAACTTAATAGCATATAAGGTCAAAAAAGTAGGAATTTGTAAAGAGTTGGATTACATGCCTTTGCAATGGCTGAGGTTTCACTGCTGCCTTTGGGTCAGGTTGTTGGGTTTCCTGTCCTCCCACTGCTACCTTTTTTGCCTGGCATCAGTTCATGGCAAACAGTCAAATGATTGGTAAATGCTGTAATAGATTTTTAGGATCTTACACCCATTGAACTACCACTTATCCCAAAATCAATTGGTGATAGGAAGTGGCACAATAATAGTTTTTTGGTGACGGCGATGGCTCGACTACAATTATGATCGCTCAGGAGCGAGGGTGAACGTTGACATC
The DNA here is from genome assembly GCA_028538565.1 of Umbellularia californica. NCBI lineage: Eukaryota > Viridiplantae > Streptophyta > Magnoliopsida > Laurales > Lauraceae > Umbellularia > Umbellularia californica. The sequence goes on along the minus strand of JAPQWN010000007.1, from coordinate 71,296,669 downwards.
AACAATCCCTCCCTCAACGGCACACCCGCCACGACTCCTGCTGCGAACTCGCAAAACACGTGTCCCGTAACTCGAACACCCAATCTATCAAGGCTCAGATACCACTTGTAGGATCTTACACCCTATTGAGTTATCATTTATCCCAAAACCAATTGGTGATAGGAAGTGGCACAACAATAGTTTTATGGTGAGGGCGAAGGCTCGACCACAATTATAACCACTAAGGAGCGAGGGTGGATGTTGACCTTAACAAGATTTTTTTACGCCTAGTTTTAAGATTCCCAGAGAGCATTTCAACTTGACTCACCAAATTTCTGAACTGGAGATTGTAGAACATCTGAAGATATCTTTTTTTGGCTTGTTTTTCTTCCTTGTTCAGCTGCCTCCAGAAGCTATAGATTGATCCCATGTTTAATAATTTTTTTGCATAGATCTTCCATGTGTAGCTACAAAACATTCCCATCAAGACAATGTGCTCATATACTCAGCAATTGTGGAACACAAAACGCTTGTGAAAAAAAAGTGGAGCCTAAATCTGTGGGGTTCTCGAATTACCATTCTTCAATGCGCTGGAGGCCGTCTGTAGATATCTTGTTCCAGTATGAATTGTCTTGCTTGCATCTCTCAAAGAATTCAGCGATTTTATTGCTTGCTTCATCTCCATTGTTAGGATCAATATGGAAGCCGGAAACTCCATCAACAATGATCTCAGCTGGTCCTCCTTGGTTGGTTGCAAAGGTGGGCAATCCGCAATTCATTGCTTCAATTACTGTCAGGCCAAATGCTTCAAATAATGCAGGCTGTAAGCAACAAAAGATTTAAGTTATGGTATTAGTTAACTAACGAGAAGTGTATAATCGCTCAGCCGATAATAAGTACTAATCAAACCTGCACGAAGGCTCCCTTTGTATCAGCGATGAACCTGTAAAGCTCGCTGTTCCGTTTTCTGTCAGTCTGAGCTGCTATCCATCTAATCTGACCCTGCAGCTGGTACTTCTCAATAAGGGAATGCATCTTCTTTATCTCACTCATCTCTTCTCTGTCTTTTGATTTGGAAGCATCAAAGAATCCTCCAACAATGACAAGGTTAACCAACTTCCTCAGCTTCTTGTTTTTTCCATACCATTCTGTTAGTCCTGTGATGTTCTTCACTATATCTAGCCTTGCCATTGAAAAAATGATGGGTTTCTTCCTGTCTTCAAGAAATCCACTGCTTGAAGCACAATACAATTCAGTTTTTAGAAACATAGATCAATCTCAGTTGTTCTATAACAGAGGCCTAGTACTGTGTATGCACTTCAATATGTGTAAAATAGGTCAGTATTATCTATGGTAGTTAGGAACAGTCTTGGAATATATGAAATATAGTAATCATGTAAGAGAATGCTTTATTTACTAAAGGTGCCAAACATGCCTCTTGATGCATAATTTTTTGTCCCTTTAATATTCTTTTGTTGTATGGTACAACTTAGCATAATTGTTGTCATATGTATGTTATATAGAGTAGCGTAAGGATGCAGTTTAGCTGCTTTTTAAATATTAATATGGTATTAATGCTAGCAATAAGTCCTATAAGGAACCAACTGACATGTGCTCATTGTTATTCTCTTTACTGTACAAAAGCTCTTCAATCTCAGGTCGAAACGTTGTAAATCGCTTCTGTTCCAGCGTGTAAGGGAAGTAGACAGACTGATCGGCTCCGGGTGAAGCTATGTTGAACTTGGGATCAAAGACATTAATCCCCGATGCAACTCGGTATAGCCCTGGAAGTGTGTATGCGCCATGGCTTTCATATTGTCCAGGCCTATCGTTGCTGTAAAGGAAAGCATTTGAAGTCAATCATCATGAATTCTGTGGAACTTTACAGTGAACTTTATTAATCTAAAGTCTAGCTTATTCTCTAACCTTCCTGCAATTTCTTGGAATGTGCTTGTGATGATAAAGTCGGTTGTATTCATCGCAATTATGTCAGCAGTGAATTGGCATGAAAAATGATACTTCTGGTCGAATTCCTTCCATTTCAGATCTGAGTCTTCGTACTTTGTTTTCTCGAGAGCGTGTGCTATAGTTCCCTACATTCAGAGCATACCATATCAAAAAAAGGAAAAAGAATAGTAAACAGAAACAGATAACAATATTTTAGATTATCCGAGAGGGTTCTACACATTACAATCAGGAACTAGTATTATTTTGGGAAGTCAAATGTGGTTTCTTTGGGAGAAGTTCTCTTTATATACATGGTTTTTACTAAAACGCTTAACTTCCATTGTAAGTTCTCTTTATGTACATTACTTAGATGCTTAACTTCCATTATTTTAATATCTTGACTTTTTGGAGGAGGAGAGGTTCTCTTTCCTCTCTATCATAACTATAAATGTTCATCTCAGTTTGATGTAGAAATCGATAAAAATAGAAGAAAAAACAGTAGCCCAAGTGAAGGAGTTTGCACTTTTCATCTGTGACCCAACACAGAGTAGATTGAATACACACCATTCTACCAAAACATTGGGGTTCAATTTGCATCTCAGCTGTACCCAACACACCCTTGTCGAGTCCATAAATAAATATATATATATATATATATATATATATGTGAATCAAATGCAGTGAGATGAGATTAGGAGTCAAAGTACTGGTGGCACTATCATACCTGAGTTACCCCAAGTTTGCTTGCTATTAGAGAAGCTACCAGGTTCCCATCTGTATAGTTTCCAATGATCAGGTCTGGCTTCCCTTCCAGGTGGTCCAAAATTTTTGCAGCAGCATCCTGAAAGTTCAATGTGATAAATAACAGCTATAATAGAAAAGTATGAATTCTAAATGAAGAGACTTTCTTTCACTGAGTGAGTATAGAATGACATGCCTGAGCGAATTGCTCGAGGTATGGGTAGACATCGAAACGTGACACCCATTGGCGTAGGTCACCATTCTCTGTCTTGAAGGGCACTCGAAGTATATGCGAGTATTTGGTATTGAGAACCGCTTCCAATTCTTGGTTGCATTTAGTTCCTCGGGCTTCTGGTATAAGTCGTGTAACCTGTATATGCATATTGAATAGTTTTATTACCTCATGTGCAATTTATCAGTGGTTCTTTCAACAATTATAATTTTCAAAACTCACAACTAGAATTTGAGGCTTCACAGTCAATCCTTGCTCCTTAATCCTGATAAGCATTTCCTCCTCTAAGGCTTTTACTTGATCGAGAATGTAAACAACCTGTTTCAAATCGTTTAGGAAGTACTTGGACCATCCTAGTAAAATCATTTTTTCTCTGTGGTGCATTTGGATGTACCCCAATTCTCAGAAATTTGAACTTTCGGCACAAAAGATGCTGAGAGAGAGAGAGAGAGAGAGAGAGAGAGAGAGAGAGAGAGAGAGAGAGAGAGAGCATTCTCAATTGTGCATTTAGGGGTCGTGTCAAAATATAAAACCACATTAGTTGGTATGCAGTTCTGTTTGTGTCCCAAATCTTTATCAGTTGCCAATACGTTACATTGATTTGGGTTAGAAAAGCCAAAAAGAGTATTGCTATGCAGTTCTGTTTGTGTCCCAAATCTTTATCAGTTGCCAATACCTTACATTGATTTGGGTTAGAAAAGCCAAAAAGAGTATCGCAGTGTGATTTCATATTTCCACACTGCCTCTATGCACATGGGTAGCCATCCATTTTGATGATGGCGATGTGGGGGTAGATCCATTTGAACCTTAACATTAAGAAGTGGTCTGGAGTTTATACCTGTCCACCAGTATCTGGCAAACCAAGAACATCTGCTTGGCCGAAGTAGCCATGGGGAGAGAAAATTACGATATTAAAGATTGTTGGGACTCTGCTAAAGAACTTCTCCATGCTTAAAGGATCTGGTGCTTGAAGGACCTCGGACAGCAAATGTATGGTCTCCTTAACACGCTCGGCGGTGTTTCCCCATCCTTTCTCCAGGCTCCATTCCTTGAACCTGAAAATTAGAGACACTCGACATCCAGATCATGTGATAAGGTTCCCTGACTGTAAGTTCAAGATCTTGTGCAGAAATCAAGTCAAATGCGCAATCACCTTGGCTCAAATTGATGGAACGGTGTTTCTTTGGATAGTGCACTTACAAACACCTCAGCAAGGATCAATGCCGTCTGAAGCTTTTTCGTGGTGTCAAGGGACTCACTGACCATTAAAGACTGCATATTCATGGTAAGAAATGGAAACATGTTAACCATCAGCTGTTAGAATAGCATCAATATTGCTTTCTATTGTGTTTTCTTTCTCCATACTTCTCCCTGATGTTTAAGAGCTATCAAGTAGTCCAACAAAGGCTTCATGCTCTGGGAGTCCTTTCTGAGCTGCGAAGATAAGAATTTTGCAATGAATTGGACACCATTCCCTATCGATTGAGGTAAGACCAAGTGAGGTGTAGAAAAATCGAAAGCTCCGAAATCCAATTCCAATGCATTCTCGTCATTAGCCCTGCACATAGGCATTGTAACAGTCCCATTAGTCTTGAACAGGAAATTCAAAATTCAATTCTACTTTTTAATGTGCATTGATAATAACATACCATTTCTCATCAAAGATGGTTTCTTTGAATCTTAAGAATGCTGAAGAAGTAATGGCCTCTACTGAAAGATCTTCAGAGTTTACTTTAACATATTCCCAAATTCCAGGATTGGATCTTACCGCGAATGCGATGTAGGGAGGGACAACAGCTGCCTCCTGTAATTTTCAGGCAAAATTTCTCTGAACAACATGAAAAAAAACTCATGTTCTCAAAAGCCCGAATAGGAAAATAAATGAAAATTTCACCTGAGTGGAACGTATGATGGATCCAAGATACCCATCCAGGACTCTGACTCGCTCAACCCTATCTTCAATCACTTTCTCCAATTCCTCCCTCAGGTGATTGCTTTTCATTACCCTTTTCCCCTTCCCAGCATATCTGTTTTCCAGCAATACCCACCAAAAAAAAAAAAAAAAAAAAGTTAAGATCGAGAGATCGAGAGATCGAGATCGAGATCGAGAGAGAGAGAGAGAGAGAACCTTGCGAAACACCGCTTCATCTGGTACCGGCTCTGCTTCAGAGCTTCAGGCATGCCCTCTGCAATGGAGTCTGATCGTCTGAAATTCTTTGTAGACGCCATTTTACAAAAAATACTCAAAGACCCAATAAAATTCTACTGTAAAAATCTCTCCAAACTCGTCTCAGCTTTGGGTTTCCACCTCCAACAATGGCAATTTATAGCAAATGGTTTGCTCTTCATTCCAAATTACAGTTGGTTCAGTTGCTTTCTGCTTCCACAAGCTATGAATGCAGTCCGAATCGAGGAAATCTTGCTGGAAATGGGCCCAAGAAAGGTATGATAAGAGTAGAAAAGCACATTTCATAAATAAATGGCTGAAAGAAACATAGAGAGCAAAGAAAGGAATTTGCCCACAGACCGTGGGATTCCTTGTTGGGGTCGAAAGCTCTGATATCATTCATTGAAGTAATGGGTGAGGATTGAAATGTCTTTGCTTTCTCTTCTGAAATGCGTATTCTTTGCTTTGTTTGATTTATGCTGTTCTGACCGTTACAAACCGCTGTGTCTATGCCATGCAATGCGTGAGAACTACTTTTTGAAAAAAAAAAAACCCGGGAACGGAGACACAACTAGTAGGGCTATCAACGAGCCAAATTCGACCCGAACACACATGGACCCACCTTTTAGGAATGTTGGTAAAGGGGCCACCTTTAGAAATTGAAAAAGTCTACTTGTCCCGGATTTCATGTCCCGGGACAAGCACGACTCCACAGGCAGGGGCATTTTGGTCATATTTCAAAAATGACCAAAATGCCCCTGCCTGTGGAGTCGTGCTTGTCCCGGGACATGAAATCCGGGACAAGTAGCATGGCTGTTAGAAATTACATCATCACATTCACTTTTTAAGAATTAGAACTGGGGCCCACCTTTAGAAATCTTTTTGTATGTGGGGGCCATCTTTAAAATTCACAATTTGAAACCCACCTATATAGAAATTACTATGTGCACGCCTTTAAAAATATGATACATAGACCCACCTTGGAAAATGTGTGCAGGCATTCCGCCAGAAAGTCACTTAAATTAGTTCTTTGCTATGTGGGGTTTTTTTTTTTGACATGATATGATGTCAAGTCCATTTTATTTGAAATGTCATGTTCTTTTCTTATTAGAATCATAAATTCCAGCCACCCAAAAGGTCTTAAATGACTTTAAAGAATTCTTAAAATTTCACTCTCCATGCATTTTGTTGGAATTTCAAATACTCTGTCAAGAAGATGGATTTGGAATTCCACTTACCAGACAACTTTTGGAGAACATAAAATCCCCCCATACATGAATTCTTGGAATTCTATTAAAGAAATATGCCCCGAAATTTATAAATGCTAGAAAGTGAGGTGAATTACAAATGCCTTATTTTGAGTATGAAATTCCGAAATCCTTCAAATTCTGTCTAGGAACATGGAATTCTCACAAAGCAACAAGCTATGTCGCGAATACTTCAGTTTATCCTTCTCTTTCCTCTACACCTTCTACATTACGGTGACACTTTCTAGTGCTTTTAGATCATCAGAACATTTATCTGTTCCCAGATTCTTGATTTGTGCAGCCTGTTCTGATTAACTCAATTACCCGTGGGATGGAAATGAAGAAGCAAAGAAAACCAAAAGCTGCTCAAACACAATGATAAGGAAACAGTTCCTACATAGTACTGGTACATAAAGTATACTGTGAATTGCAGAAGAGTGATGCTGATCCTGCAACTAATATCAAGTCCGTTCATAAAACATACTTATTTGAATCCTAAACGAGATAGAGACCTTAGAATCTCATTTCCACAAGCCAGAGAAGGGACAACTTGCCTATTAATTAGTCATAGGTCACCTATGATAGAAATATGCTAATTGAGGAGTGAGTAATCTCTAATGACAGTTTCTCCTTGTAGCTTCAATTACAAAACTTGCTTTAAAACCACTATTAAATGAATCTCAGCCCAATTTTAAGGGATCCCTGGATGTTGTTGGTGGCCCTTTATTCCAACCAACCAAGGAGTGCATGGTGCCACAAAAGAGGCTCTGACACCTCATAGCCATTTTGAGTCGGTTTGTACATATTTGTGACCATAACATAAAGTGGACAAACCTAGACTAGTGCATGGTTCTTTTGATTATAATAGATTGTAAGCATTTGAAGCCGTGTAGAGCACCGCAGAAGAGTCGAATTTCTCCTATACTTATTGGATAGTTGTTCATGGTTAGATCTAGGGACTTTGAGCCATGAGGTATGGGACCTCTTCTCTTCTGGGAATAAATGCAATAGGAGCTGGGTTCGACCTACCGCCACCACATGCTTTGCAATATATATATATATATATATATAGGGCAGCGTTACACGGCGCATAGACATTTTTTAGGAGAAAACGCCCCTTTTAGTTGGGCCCACTATCATGCATGATGATCATGGAAGTTTATTGGATAAAAAGATCCATATGAGGCCTACATATATGTAAAGATCTTGAGTCGATAAGATCATCCTGACTTTTTGATCCATGGCCTTAAAATTTAATGGTTTAGAGGCATCATTGTATTATAATTTCAATCCAACGGTAAGGGAAAGTTGGATGAGTGTCAATCTTGTACTTGTGACTATTCATAAGAGGATAGTGTGTGTGGAAAGATTAGATCGACTCAACATGGGCCCCATGATAAAAAAAATAAGAGCAGATAAGAGGGCATTTTTAAAGTGGGGTGTTTTTGAGAATTTTTCATATATATATATATAAATACAGGGAGAGCATTTCTCACCTTGCTATGAGAGATAAGGTGAGTCCCTCATATTTAAGCTGTTGGCATTAGCTATGGATGTGAGGGCCCCCACTCTGTCTCTCATAAAGGGTGAGAGATATATATGGGAGATGCTCTTATGAGAGATATTTCTCATCACCTTATATGAGAGATAGGAGTTCCCCCCCCCTCCCCCCCATCTCTCATAGAGGGTGAGAGATATCTCTCATAGGAGTATCTCCATATATGTGTGTGTGTGGGTGCTTGTCATTTCCAAGGTGAAAATGAGACTATTTTGAAGGTTAAAACACAACAGTGCAAGATTTACCTTTTATTTAGTGGCTTTTGATACCATATTGAGTTTGAATTTTGTGAAAAGTCATGAAACATAATTCAGAGTTTGGTTCAAGGGCTTTTATGTAATTAGAAAATTAGAAAATCTTACTTTTTTTGGTGATTTTTTCTATTTTTGGAAAGTTAAGAGTATCAAGTTTAAATACAAGACATTGTATTTTTCTTTTCTTTCTTTCTTTTTTCGTATTCTTTTTTTTTAAAGATAAGACATTGCATGTTGCTATTAGGAATAATACAAAGTTTAGTTTCTCTATTGGACTTTTCCTAGTTTTTACCTTCTGGATTTAGTTTTATGTTATTATGTTGAGGTTGGTGATCTTCTTCTTTAATCTTTTCATGCTTCTGCTGTTCCAGATTGGTTAGCTGGATGGTGCCTTGAGAACCATGATCTTGTTACTGATGCATCACAAAAAATATATTTTCTTATTGGTCAATTAGTCCGAAGATATTCTGACCAATGGATGATACAAAGCTAATCCATTGACAATTTCAGTTAGAAGATGGATTGCTGATCAATCTAATTTGCAGCTAATTGTTGTGGTCTGGCTCTAGACTAATATAACTCTTTTGGCTTAATAGGCTTACACATAGGTGACTTCACAGAAATTGGAAACTTTGGTCACAATTTGTTGCCAAAATTTGATTGATCAGACTCCCTTGGTTTCTTGAGATGGCTTGTAAAATTTGAACTCCAGTTTTACAAAGCCGTATTTCCTACAGAACTGTCCATCTATTTCAACTGGGAAACAGATTCCGAGCTGTGATCTTGGAGCTGCAGATGCTTTCTAGTTATGACTGTTGATTTTTTTCCATGTTTGATGACTATCCAACAGAGTTGGTTAACACTTAACAGCATAATAAGTTTGGCACCATCCTTTTTACATTTTATTTTCCTTCGTTTTTGGTCAAATGTTCTTCGAAGATTCCCATTTTAAATTAGTTGAATAAGGAGCTTCCTCTTTATTTTACTTATAATTTGGGACTTGTTACATTATATGCTGTTGCTGTTGTAATGTGGGACTAAGTTTGGTCTTAGGCAGGCCTATAAATGCATATCTAAGAGCCTATCCGTTTATTAATTCTTCAAGGGTTGGACCAAGATTTGTCTGTTTGATTGGTTCAAAGTCAGAATTGGGAGTTGTAAATTAGGAGGATTTTGGAGTTGTTGCTATAGAAGATACCAAGTCAATTGACCAAGAAGTCCCACATGATGAAGTTACAAATGAAGACTCGCTCCAAAGAGCTGCAACAAATAAATATTTGAACTGATGATAAGAACTAGCTGTTGGAGTAGCTAGTTGTTAGAATAGTTCCAGAGAATAAGTTTCAAACAATATTATAGATAGAGCAATATGTATTATGGATAAGATAGCATTGAAGAATAGAAAGTAAATCTGAAGTTTTCTCAAATTAGAGAACTGTTTAGTGGGCAGGGCCAGAAAGGGTGGAGTACAATACCAAATCTAATGGAATAAAGCCCTAGAGAAAGCCTGCTGAATATCAGGCACTCTTTTCCACGAGTTGTGCTGCATGAACACAAGCCAAAGGAACTACATTGCAAGAACGATTCACATGAAAAATCTACTTTTGTCTGGGAGTATTGAAGTTCAGATGTGGGATTGATCCTCAAACATAGAGGATAAGAAATTAAAAACAAAAGTGGTTGCTCAGCTGCAACTCAGTTGGTTAGGGACATTCGTATGTGAATAGAGCCCGTGAGTACGAATTACCGATGTAGCAACAAAAAAAGAAAAAAAAAAAAAGGAAAACCACAAGTGTTTCGTTGCTCACATGACAGGTTGATTGGGGAATGCGGCTTTACCCGTGAAGGATAATGCCAATGCCTGCTTGGTATCAAATACCACTGGCTTGTGAGATTTGTGAAATTGTCTGGGATTTTTTTGAATCCCATTGGCAGATATTGAGTTTGGAATGTTGCAAGGATTTCTTAAATGCAAGGATTCCTAAGATGTCACGACCCGGGCCCGAGATCTGATTACTTCGGACGGACTCCCGAGTCGCGGAACCATACTTACTCCCGTAAATCCTGAATTAACCGAAGTTAAGACAAGACTCACAAGGGATATCAAATCACAATACCTGTCAATGTACAATGTGCGGAAAACATGTATATATACATTGACTACAATTAACTTTACACAAAAGTTAAGTTCTATTATACAAATTTACAGCCCACTAAAACCAACACTGCACGCTTAAAATACAATACAGTTGGTATTTAATCACAATCCAAAATTCTCTATTACAAAAACATTCATTTACAATCGCCCTCCGACTACGCCCACTCCGCTAAACCTCCTGGAGGTAACGGACGGGCCTCCTCCGCAGGCGGCGCGGCCTCGGCAGGACCGGCACGGGCATCTGAGCCTGTGATATCATCAATAACACGTGAACACGAAGGTTCAACAAGATACATGCATTTTCATGATTCTTCATGTTATTTAACAATTCTTTAACAATTCTATACAAGAATTCAATAAGGTAAGAACTTAAACAGTTCTACAATAAAAGAACTTAACAGTTCTATATAACCTACTTCAATTCCATAACAAATATCTATGTCAATCATATCCTTTCATTTCGTTTATTTCGTTCATTTCGTTCATTTCGTTCATTTCGTGTCTTCCAACGGAAGCAGTGTAAGCACAAGGCGGAAGGGCAAACCATTCATGGCCTAGGCTTCAAGATTATTCAATTTTCATTTAGTCACATTAATTAAGCACAAGGCGGAAGGGCAAACCATTCATGGCCGAGGCTTCAAGATTGTTTCACTTTTCATTACATGACTTTTCACAAATGGTGGAAATTTTCCAGTGTCTTGATCAGAGAGCACTGGCATTCCACGAGGCTCCGGAACGCCCCTCACATCTACTGCAGCAGGAATTATTCATTCATTCAAGTTACTGTCACCTTTAGTGACTATTCATTTCATTTCATTTCATTAATTCAATTCATGTATTCTGTCATTTCGTGCATTATGTCAATGACGTTCACTATGTCAATGAAGTTCACCTCTGTGTCACTTCATGGATTCTATTCATTTCTTATCAATTCTATTCATACTTCTAAGCCAGACAAACGAGTGAAGCGTTAGTTATCCAATGTACATGTTATTTTTGATGAATATCACTTTATGTATTTGATTTGTACATTGAGACGACCTTCGCTAACACCTATGTAGGCTTAGACATCAGCATGGAATAGCCTGTACAAATTAGGCTTCATGTCCATAATCTTTTCTGAGTTCATCTCAGCTGTCGGTTGGCCTGTCGGCTGACCGACCATACAACGTCGGTTGACCTATCGGTTAACCGACACTTTGTCGGTTCAAGTTCCAGAAGCTGGATTCTTCAGTCCACTTCCTGATACATTCGTCGGTCAGGCTTCGGTCATGTGTCGGCTGACCGAAGATACCATGTCGGTTGACCGACCTATTGTCGGTTCGAATTCCAGAGAGCTGGAATTCACTGAGACAGATTTCAGATCTGTCGGTTAGTCCGTCGGTTGACCTGTCGGTCGACCGACACTACCATGTAGGCTGACCGACACAATGTCGGTCAGAATTCCAGAGAGCTGAAACTCTCCGAGACAACTCCCAGAGCTGTCGGTTAGCTTGTCGGTCAGGTGTCGGCTAACCGACACATGCTCAGAAGTTCAGTTCTGAACTTCGGATTTTCTGAAGCAAAACTTCCCGAAATTGAGTCAAATAGACTCCAACATCTCTAAAACACTATAAATCATAAGAATGCATAAGTACTTGCCTTTTGCGAAGGTTGAATGGAGAATAAACCTTCCTTAGCTTGTAGTTCCAAGAGAAAACCTTGACTCCAAGCTTGACACTTTCACAATTTGAAAACAAAGTTGGGGAAGATGAAGTGAAGGATGAAAACTCCTTGAAAACACTTACAAATCCCTTGTTTGCCTCTTGATTGAGTAAGATTGGAAGGAAAGAAGAGAAAAAGCAAGAAGAAAGGTGCCTAGGGTTTGAAATGCTTTAAAAAAATGAGATAATGATCTCATTAGGGTTCTCTTAGCTTATATAAGCTAATAAATTGCATTCAAGCCCATGAATCTCACTAAATTACAATTTAAGTCAAATGAAGGGTCATTTGACCAGATTCTCGTCAAACGACTTCGAACCTATTATGAAAGTTGACGTACTCGTCGAGATACACGCGTTGGTATCAAGAGTTTCCGTATTCGACGAAATACGCGAAATTTCGTATTTACATAAAAGTCCTTCATTTCTACGTTTGAGTCTAAAACTCCATTTAAACCATGCAAATCCATTCTTTACCATTCCATTAAGCCCAATTCATTCATTTGAGGCTTATTCCATATTATTTGGTCATTGACCATCATTAGCTCAATTAACCGCAGTTAATTAGCCTTAAGCATAACCAATCCACTTAATCTTTTCATTATCCGTTCATTCCATTCATTTGGGACTAACTCATCGAGCTTAGTCATTAATTACCATTAAACTAGTTAAACATGGTTAACTAGCACTAATTTCAATTAACTAGAGTTAATCTTGATTAACTCGGGACGAGACCTGACAACTATCACAACTTTTTGAACCATTCGGTCCTCCGAATGCAATTCAAATCAATGCAATCCAATTACAAGGAAAATAAACAATTCAATTCAAAATTACCTGAACAAATAGCTCGGGATACTTCTGAGCCATTTGCTCCTCAAGTTCCCATGTAGCTTCATTAGGTTCATGATGATCCCAAAGGACCTTGACCCACTTGATCGTTCTAGTACGCAGAACTGCCTCCTTTGTATCTATGATCTGAACTGGCTTCTCAACATATGTGGTGTTTGGTAACACTTCGATCTCTTCATGATGAATGACATGTGAAGGATCATGCACATACTTCCGAAGCATAGAAACATGAAATACATTATGAATACCGGAGAGTTCTGATGGGAGGTCTAGGCGATAAGCCACATTTCCAATTCGACTCGTGACCTTGAAAGGTCCAATAAATCTCGGGGAAAGCTTCCCTTTCTGTCCGAATCGAACAGTACCTTTCATTGGAGAAGTCTTCAAAAAGACTAAATCATTAACTGCAAACTCTAGATCACGCCGACGATTGTCAGCATAGCTCTTTTGCCGTGACCTAGCAACTTTTAGCCTTTCCTGTATCCTCTGGACTTTCTCTGCTGTTTCTGCAATAATCGTAGGACCATGGAAACTCCGAGTTCCAACTTCTTCCCAACTAACTGGGGTCCTACACTTCCGACCATACAATGCCTCAAATGGTGCCATCTCAATGCTGGAGTGATAGCTATTGTTGTACGCAAATTCGCACAAAGCTAAATGGTCATCCCAATCACTCCCGAAATCAATCACACTGGCACGGAGCAAATCTTCCAGAGTCTGTATAGTCCTTTCTGACTGCCCATCTGTCTGTGGATGGTAAGCAGTACTAAACTGAAGTCTAGTGCCAAACGAACTCTGAAATGACTTCCAGAATGTGGACACAAACCTGCTATCCCGATCGGAGACAATCGAGACCGGTGTTCCATGCAATCGAGTCACTTCTTTGACAAACAGTTTAGACATCTCACTGAATCCTATATCCTTTCTGATGGGAATGAAGTGTGCAGACTTTGTAAGACGATCAACGATCACCCATACGGCATCGTGCTGCTTCCTCGTCCTCGGTAAACCCGATACAAAGTCCATCGTAATGTGCTCCCACTTCCATTTAGGAATTTTCAGTGGATGAAGCAATCCCGGTGGTTTCCGGTGCTCAACTTTTACACGCTGGCAAGTTAAGCAGGATGATACATAACCTGCTATCTCTCGTTTCATGTTATTCCACCAGAATCTATCCTTCAGATTTCTGTACATCTTCGTACTTCCAGGATGCATAGAATACCTGGTGTGATGAGCTTCAAACATGATAGCTTGTTTAAGATCTTCTTGAGCTGGGACACATAATCTGTCTCTAAAATACAGAACTCCTTCTACTAACACGAAATCTGGCTTCGTGGCAAGGTTATCTCTAATCCTTACCAAATCAAGGTCTTGAAATTGCCTAGCCTTGATCTCCGTGATAAGCATTGGTTCAAAGACAGACATTGCTGCAAGCATTACTTTACTGTCTATCATTTCAATAGCCACATCCAGATCTCTGAATTCTTCGATCATGTCCCACTCACCAACCAATGATGCTAAGTCAGCTGATTTCCGACTCAAAGCATCAGCCACCACATTACCCTTTCCAGGTACATATTTGAATGGAAAGTCGTAGTCCTTGATTAGCTCTAACCAACGACGTTGCCTCGAATTAATATCTTTCTGAGTGAATAGATACTGAAGGCTCCTGTGATCGCAATGAACTTCAAAAGTCTCTCCATACAGATAATGTCTCCATTGCTTCAATGCAAACACAACCGCCGCGAGCTCTAAATCATGTGTGGCATAATTCTTTTCATGTTCCTTTAACTGACGCGAACCGTAGGCAATCACCCTACCATTCTGCATCAATACACATCCCAAGCCAATACCCGAGGCATCTGAGTATATCTCAAATCCTCCTCTTCCGTCGGGTAAAGACAAGATTGGGGCTGAAATCAACTTTTGCTTCAAGGTTCGAAAACTAGACTCACATGCATCATTCCATTCAAAGGAAGAGCTCTTGCGAGTCAGTTTCGTTAATGGCGATGCTATCCTTGCGAAGTCCTTGACGAACCTCCTATAATAGCCTGCCAATCCCAAGAAACTTCTTACTTCTGGCACATTCTTCGGGCTCTGCCAATTGGTAACTGCTTCAATCTTAGCTGGGTCAACTGCTAATCCATCTCCGGAAATGATATGACCCAGAAATGCAACCTGCTGCAACCAAAAGTCGCACTTTTCGAGTTTTGCATACAACTGATTCTCTCTCAGTATCTGCAAGGCTGTCCTCAAATGACGTGAATGCTCGACCTCTGACTCTGAATAGACCAGAATGTCATCAATGAAGATTACCACAAACTGGTCTAGGAAGGGAGCAAACACCCTATTCATTAAAGCCATAAACACTGCAGGTGCATTGGTTAGACCAAAAGGCATAACTAAAAACTCGTAGTGACCGTAACGAGTCCTGAATGCAGTCTTCTGCACATCTTGATCCTTAACCCGAATCTGATGATAACCAGATCGGAGATCAATCTTGGAGAAATATGATGCACCCACGAGTTGATCAAACAACTCGTCAATTCTAGGCAGAGGATACTTGTTCTTGATTGTCATCTGATTTATCTGCCTATAATCGATACACATTCGCAGGGTACCATCTTTCTTCTTCACAAACAATACAGGTGCTTCCCATGGTGAGACACTAGGTCTGATAAAACCTTTGTCCAGTAAATCCTGTATCTGCTTCTTCAACTCACACAACTCTGATGGTGCCATTCGATACGGTGCCTTCGATATTGGTGCAGTACCGGGCACAAGTTCAATTGTAAAGTCCACTTCCCTAGCTGGAGGTAGACCTGGCACTTCATCCGGAAACACATCTGGAAATTCACAGACTACAGGAATGTTTCGCAATTCCTGTACAGGCTTCTTCTCTGAAACGAATGCGATGTAGCCTTCACTACCACTACGCATCATACGTTCAGCCTTAAGTGCTGAAACGAGCCTGGTGTCATACTTCTTCTGCACTCCTTCAAACAATACACTGGCATTGGCTTCATTAACCCTGAAGGAATGACTTTGCGAAAACAGTCTAGACAAGCCCTGTACTTCGCAAGCCAATCCATGCCGAAGATCACATCGAAATCATTCATAGGTAGTATCACCAGATCAGCTGGCATTGATACATCTCCAATTCTAATAGTGCATTGTGGAATATATAATTCACACACTACTTTACTCCCTAAAGGAGTAGATACAGTAAAATCATAAGACAATTGCATGATCCGGTCTTGCATGCCACCAGCAAATGCGGGATCTACAAATGAGTGTGTGGAACCGGGATCAAACAATGCAATTGCAAGTCTATTATCTACAAAAATTGTACCTTCAACCACATTCGTGGCAACATCAGCTTGTTCTCTGTTGACAGCATAAGCCATCCCAGCCATCTGTGGCCTGTTTGGCTGCTGCTGCTGTCTCGGTTGTTGTCTCTGCCACTGACGCTGCTGGCCCTGACGTTGTGGCTGTGGTTGCTGTCGTTGCTGTGGTCTAGGAGGAGGAGCTGGTAAAGCTAATCTCTGCGGGGGAGCAGGAAGTGTTGCTTGACCCTGCGCAGGATACTGGTACGGAGCTCTATCATCTCTCCTAGCTCTTGGACACTGTGCCATTCTGTGTTCCAAAGAACCACAGACGAAGCAGGCTCTAGTATTCCTCCAACATAGCTCAGTCCGGTGACTCTTGCCACAAGTCTCACAGACTGGCAGATTCTCTCTTCTCTCATTCCTAGGAATGAATTTCTGCTTCTGCTTCTTATTTCTAGACTGTCCTCCTTTCTTAAACCAGGAGTCACCACTTCTCTTGATGTTCACAGTCTCTCTATCTCTCTCTCTGAATTTCCTCAGCGGTATATGCCCTGTCTACGGCATCATCAAACGTCGTAGGCTTCTGTCCAGCCATTACGATCGCTTTGTAATCGGGGTTCAACCCAATGAGGAATCTCTTAACCTTCTTCTCCTCAGTATCCACCAAGTCTATAGCATACTTGGACAACTGTAAGAAGGTATGAACATAGGCAGCTACGGTCATTTGACCTTGCTTCAAGTGTAGGAATTCCGATTCCTTTTGCTGCTGCACATGCTCGGGAATAAACTTTCTTTGGAACTGTTTCTTGAAAGTCTCCCAAACGTCCGGTGCGGTCATGACTTTAAATGTGTCCTTGACACTCTTCCACCAAGTATTTGCTCCCCCTCTAAACATCGTAGAGGTGAGCAACACTCTCTGCCTGCGAGTGCAGACGACCGTTTCTAACACATCTTCAATGTGTTCCATCCACTCATCAGCTTGTATGACATTCTCAGTACCATGGAACTCTGTAGCTCCTCTTTTACGAAACCGCTCATAAACAGCATGAGGGTCCGTCTCCTTATGCTGTAATACTAGCTGAGTCTCAACATGAGGCTGTAGTGGAACAGACGGGGCTTGCATGACTTGCAACATCGAAGTCATTTGGGTTTGCAAACCTAACTGAGCTTCATGACTTTTCGCAATCTGCTCGTTAGTTCTGGCTAACTGTTCCAGAATAGCAGTAAACCGAGCATCATTATCCGATGCTGGGGGAGGTGGTGTAGTACCGTCATTGACAGTAACTTCTACGAAGTTATCACTCCCTGATCCAGAAGCCATACTGTAAACAATATGGAAGGTAAGATAAACATCTATACACTTCCATGACCTTTATATCACATATAGTGAAAGCAATAAATACAAATCCAAGATTGGATTCGTCTTATCGATATCGTTCCTCACTTCGTTCTTAGTTGTACTAAGGCTTTTAAAAGTCCCTTAACCTAGTTCTCAACCTAGTCTCTGATACCATACAATAAGTATGTCACGACCCGGGCCCGAGATCTGATTACTTCGGACGGACCCCCGAGTCGCGGAACCATACTTACTCCCGTAAATCCTGAATTAACCGAAGTTAAGACAAGACTCACAAGGGATATCAAATCACAATACCTGTCAATGTACAATGTGCGGAAAACATGTATATATACATTGACTACAATTAACTTTACACAAAAGTTAAGTTCTATTATACAAATTTACAGCCCACTAAAACCAACACTGCACGCTTAAAATACAATACAGTTGGTATTTAATCACAATCCAAAATTCTCTATTACAAAAACATTCATTTACAATCGCCCTCCGACTACGCCCACTCCGCTAAACCTCCTGGAGGTAACGGACGGGCCTCCTCCGCAGGCGGCGCGGCCTCGGCAGGACCGGCACGGGCATCTGGGCCTGTGATATCATCAATAACACGTGAACACGAAGGTTCAACAAGATACATGCATTTTCATGATTCTTCATGTTATTTAACAATTCTTTAACAATTCTATACAAGAATTCAATAAGGTAAGAACTTAAACAGTTCTACAATAAAAGAACTTAACAGTTCTATATAACCTACTTCAATTCCATAACAAATATCTATGTCAATCATATCCTTTCATTTCGTTTATTTCGTTCATTTCGTTCATTTCGTGTCTTCCAACGGAAGCAGTGTAAGCACAAGGCGGAAGGGCAAACCATTCATGGCCTAGGCTTCAAGATTATTCAATTTTCATTTAGTCACATTAATTAAGCACAAGGCGGAAGGGCAAACCATTCATGGCCGAGGCTTCAAGATTGTTTCACTTTTCATTACATGACTTTTCACAAATGGTGGAAATTTTCCAGTGTCTTGATCAGAGAGCACTGGCATTCCACGAGGCTCCGGAACGCCCCTCACATCTACTGCAGCAGGAATTATTCATTCATTCAAGTTACTGTCACCTTTAGTGACTATTCATTTCATTTCATTTCATTAATTCAATTCATGTATTCTGTCATTTCGTGCATTATGTCAATGACGTTCACTATGTCAATGAAGTTCACCTCTGTGTCACTTCATGGATTCTATTCATTTCTTATCAATTCTATTCATACTTCTAAGCCAGACAAACGAGTGAAGCGTTAGTTATCCAATGTACATGTTATTTTTGATGAATATCACTTTATGTATTTGATTTGTACATTGAGACGACCTTCGCTAACACCTATGTAGGCTTAGACATCAGCATGGAATAGCCTGTACAAATTAGGCTTCATGTCCATAATCTTTTCTGAGTTCATCTCAGCTGTCGGTTGGCCTGTCGGCTGACCGACCATACAACGTCGGTTGACCTATCGGTTAACCGACACTTTGTCGGTTCAAGTTCTAGAAGCTGGATTCTTCAGTCCACTTCCTGATACATTCGTCGGTCAGGCTTCGGTCATGTGTCGGCTGACCGAAGATACCATGTCGGTTGACCGACCTATTGTCGGTTCGAATTCCAGAGAGCTGGAATTCACTGAGACAGATTTCAGATCTGTCGGTTAGTCCGTCGGTTGACCTGTCGGTCGACCGACACTACCATGTAGGCTGACCGACACAATGTCGGTCAGAATTCCAGAGAGCTGAAACTCTCCGAGACAACTCCCAGAGCTGTCGGTTAGCTTGTCGGTCAGGTGTCGGCTAACCGACACATGCTCAGAAGTTCAGTTCTGAACTTCGGATTTTCTGAAGCAAAACTTCCCGAAATTGAGTCAAATAGACTCCAACATCTCTAAAACACTATAAATCATAAGAATGCATAAGTACTTGCCTTTTGCGAAGGTTGAATGGAGAATAAACCTTCCTTAGCTTGTAGTTCCAAGAGAAAACCTTGACTCCAAGCTTGACACTTTCACAATTTAAAAACAAAGTTGGGGAAGATGAAGTGAAGGATGAAAACTCCTTGAAAACACTTACAAATCCCTTGTTTGCCTCTTGATTGAGTAAGATTGGAAGGAAAGAAGAGAAAAAGCAAGAAGAAAGGTGCCTAGGGTTTGAAATGCTTTAAAAAAATGAGATAATGATCTCATTAGGGTTCTCTTAGCTTATATAAGCTAATAAATTGCATTCAAGCCCATGAATCTCACTAAATTACAATTTAAGTCAAATGAAGGGTCATTTGACCAGATTCTCGTCAAACGACTTCGAACCTATTATGAAAGTTGATGTACTCGTCGAGATACACGCGTTGGTATCAAGAGTTTCCGTATTCGACGAAATACGCGAAATTTCGTATTTACATAAAAGTCTTTCATTTCTACGTTTGAGTCTAAAACTCCATTTAAACCATGCAAATCCATTCTTTACCATTCCATTAAGCCCAATTCATTCATTTGAGGCTTATTCCATATTATTTGGTCATTGACCATCATTAGCTCAATTAACCGCAGTTAATTAGCCTTAAGCATAACCAATCCACTTAATCTTTTCATTATCCGTTCATTCCATTCATTTGGGACTAACTCATCGAGCTTAGTCATTAATTACCATTAAACTAGTTAAACATGGTTAACTAGCACTAATTTCAATTAACTAGAGTTAATCTTGATTAACTCGGGACGAGACCTGACATAAAATCTGGGTAAATTTTCAGTGATGGGAGTTTCTGAAAGGAACCTTTTCTTTAATGGTATTTCTGACATGAACCTTCTGAGATGGATTCTAGAACTCCCACCATATAAAGAGATATCATTCTGAAATACCGACATGATATTCGAAGTAGAGGGGTAGATTTGGCTACTTCCTACAGAAATCTTATGACTTCAGAGAAAGGGGCTTCCATTCAAGAGGTGAAGAGTCCAGTTATCAACTCAAGGTTGAAAATTTATGGGGGGCATCAAATTCTTAGGAGCTACTCTCGTAAGGTCAGTGGCGGACCCAGGATCTTTATCTGTGTGGGGCTAAACTTTTGGTCAACTTTATTAACTTTTCTCATATGAACAATACAAAAAGAAACATTCTGTTGCATTTAAATAGACACAATTTTTTTTTCATACTCGGATCCCTGGCTCAATTGAAGGGTCTTCTCACTACCTCTTCTAAATTTAGGTGATCATCAATTAATCATCATCAAAATTGCCTAAAATAACATTTCCTTTAATCCTACTTGTTTGGATGCCTAAAACGATGATTTGAGTGAGCATCCAATTACCCAATTAGGGTTCCCATAAGGGTTTTATTTGGATCTAAGGAATTTGATTGCCTGCACTTACCTTAGCTAAAAAAATAATTTCCCATAATTGATCATGGGCTCAAGGCAAAAAAATAAAAAGGCTACTTAAATGTAACTCAAATTATCCAAAAATATGAACTCTAAGACCCAATTTATGTACGAATTGAATATTAAAGTGTGCCCAATGGTGATTTGGTCATCTTTGGCTTGTAGATATGCTCATATTTGGTGATTTAGGGCTTAGGACTTGGATTATGATTTGGAGACTAAGGATTCAAATTTTTGGCATGTAGTTATTAAGATTATATTACATTTGAGGAGGGAGGAAAATTACTTAATTTAGTGTTATTTAGAGAGAGATATATTAACCACGAGATGACCCGTAATGAGAAGCTCGACTATTGCGAAGAGGATCTCGCACTCTCATGAAAAAGAAGATGTCGAAAGAAAACGAGGCGAAGAGGATCTGGTACTGTCGGTGGAAAGATGTCTAAAGAAAACATGAGTCTCTCACCAAAGTTTTGTGACATGGGATGATCATAAAATTTTTGACATGGGGCAGTTGTTTAGTAGATATATGTGGAATAGGTTCAGGACCATTCAAATATCAAGCGATTTCAAAATTGACATGAGGCAACCACCCTATATCATCTTCAAGTAGGTCCGCCATTGCATAAGGTGAAGGATATTAGACGATACCCCATACGCTAGAAGTGCAATTATTTTTAACGACTTGAATTTTCATTAGGTGAGCTCCACGGTAGGCTGACCAATCTTAAGAGCTATTCTCATAAGGGTGAAGCATATTAGATGATACTTCATACACTAGAAGTGCAATCATTTTTAAAGATTTGAATTTTCATTAGATGAACTCCATTGTAGAGTTTCACTCTTTCAACTCAAGATTTTCTTAGTTAAAACCTCAGATGATCCCTACTCTACATATGGAATTTTAATTAATGTTTAAAAATATCAGACTTGATATTAAACCATTAGCTCCAAATAAACATGGCATTATAATTACAAAAGAAAAGAGATAAAAAGAAAACATTGTGAGGAATCTAAAACCCACCAAACGCATTTGTTCATTCTGGTCCAATGGTCGCATTTTTTTTATTTATTTAGACAAAGATCTAACATGTGTGTGGGCCTTTTTCTTGCTTGTGCGAGCTCTCTATTGGCCCCAAGCCCCCAACTCCCTTGGTTGGATTACCCAAAAAAAACATATGTTTGAACATTGAATGGTTTAGGTTGGACCCATCATTCCAAGGCAATGGTTCCAATCAAACTTGGTCTGACCTGGTTTTCATATAAAATCAATGGGTATATTGAAGAGTATTATTAGGGGAGTTTTTCTGTAGGAATTTCCTATGGGTGCCTTGCAAGATTTTTGGTGTTCACCAAATGCTTGCTTTTTATTGGTTTAGACGGATCTAACAGATCTTTTGACCAGTTAAATGGATTAGGTATACCCAACATTCCAAGACACTCTTTTAATCGAACTCTGTTCGACCAGGTTTTCATAACTATAAAATTAATGGCTAATGTCAAAGAGTGTTCATTGTCAATGTGCCAACGTGTGCTATGATGCCGAGCATTGAAATTGAATTCTGGGTCTGTTAGATAGGACATGAATGGTTTCAAATTATTTAATCCGATCCGATTTCTTGCCTGGGGCACCTAACTTTAAATGAAATAAAATAAACTACTAGTAGTGGTAGTATTTTTTTTTTTTTTTTTTTTTTTTTGCTAATGGAGGGTTCCTAGCCTTTTTGGTTAGACTAATTCCTCAGGATCCAGACAGAAGTCGGATACTGTGGCCTTCAGGTAGTAGCACTAGTGTATTCAAAATTTGATTCCTGAAAAGTGAAAAATCAAATATCAATACCAAGACCTATAGCTATGAAGAGAGAGAAATTGCCCATTGTTGTGCCCACTCATCTAACCCCTTTTATGATTTACTAGTAATGGTAGTGGGGAATGAAAGCTTTTAGTACTAGTGGCACCCAGCTAGCTTTTCTGCTATTTATTTTGTCACCAAGGTCCTGGACTGTGACAGAAGTGTCATGTGATTGCCACGTGACTCATCCTTGTGGTTGATGGAAATTGTTGAACTAGGAGAAAGAAAGTAATTTCTCTTCTTCTTAGCTTTGGAGAGTCACTTTGTGTCAAGACCAGGCTCCACCCATATATCAATTGAGTCAGACTGACATTAATCTCGGAGCGTTTGGACAAGAAGAATTCTTTGAGGTCAATTCCATGAATCCAACAATAGAGCCTATATTTGAAATGTGAATCTCTCAAAATCATTATAACAACTTGTTTTATCATTATGAAAATCAGAGTTAGTATCCATCATCAAGCCGTTGAAGTCTAAAAAATGATAAC
The DNA here is from genome assembly GCA_028538565.1 of Umbellularia californica. Classification (NCBI taxonomy): domain Eukaryota; kingdom Viridiplantae; phylum Streptophyta; class Magnoliopsida; order Laurales; family Lauraceae; genus Umbellularia; species Umbellularia californica. The sequence continues at coordinate 71,273,389 of JAPQWN010000007.1, read as the reverse complement.
AGATAAGGTGTACAATGACTTTTGAGTGGTAAGCATTTCAAGGGTGAGCTACACTAATGAATTTAAGTTAGGTTTAGAGAACTATTTGAGCCCTACTTTTAGGATGTGAGCTTGTTATCATCCCCTAACATGCTTTATCAATGTCCAGGCTTGCATATAATGTATTTACATGTAAAATCTATAGTAAAGTCTACCTCTTAAATCCAAACTTCTCAATATCATTGTTGCCTTGATGATTGAAATTGGGTCAGACTTCACTTTAGTTGGAGTTGAGCCCAATTATACTCTAATCAAAGTTAGGATTAACCCCACCCAAGTACTAGTTCAAAAATATGATGTCAACCTAGCTCAATTGAAGTGAAACTGGAGCCATTTTGAGTGAGATTTAGGCTGTGAGGTGACCCCATTTATTGACTTAATAGGCCTCATGTACGATACTTCTATATGAGGCCATGCAGTATCTGGATTCACACAGAGAGGACAAGATGGGACAATAATAGTACTGGAAAATTTATATGAAAACTGCCACTCCTGTCACCTTACTTTTATTATATCAATTGTGCTGCATGTCCCGAGTTGGGTCCCGAATTTGGGACCGAACATAACATCTCATGTTCCGACTTGGGTCCCGAATTTGGGACATGCTTCCCCCCCCCCCCCCCCCCTTATTATATCAATTGTGCTGCATGTCCTGAGTTGGGTCCCGAATTTGGGACCGAACATAACATCTCATGTCCCGAGTTGGGTCCCGAATTTGGGACGTGCTCCCCCCCCCCCCCCCCCCCCGAATTTGGGACCGAACATAACATCTCATGCCCCCCCCCCCGCTGCATGTCCCAAGTTGGGTCCCGAATTTGGGACCGAACATAACATCTCATGTCCCGAGTTGGGTCCCGAATTTGGGACCGAACATAACATCTCATGTCCCGAGTTGGATCCCGAATTTGGGACCGAACATAACATCTCATGCTTTGTGCACCCCCCCCCCCCCCCCCTCGGGACCGAACATAACATCTCATGCTTTGCGCACCCCCCCCCCCCCCGCAAAAGTCAAATGCCCTTATCCCTTACAGCTGTACACGTGGTGATTCGGTCCCGAATTCGGAACGTTTGGACTTTTTGTTATTATATTGCATGTGCAGTCTCATTTATCCAATGTAAATCATTGATATTTCTCCTTCCAAAATACATGCATCACTTGGTGGGCATGATTTTTTTTTTCGTGCCATTTCTTTTATTCATGACCTAATGATCCAACCAATTGGTTCAAACCATTGTGCCAACGTAGAGATACGCATTAGTTAGAGCCCCTTATGAAGGGGGAAAAAAAAACTTGCATGAGAATGCCTATGAGCCATCCAAACTGCATTATATCACAGTAGTCACTCAGCAAGAGGCCTCACTCGATATTTGAATACATAATTTTTACATATACAAGCTTTAACATTTTGAATCATATAAGTCAGCATAGATCAAATTCCAGTGTGCAAACTCCTTTACACTAATATGACCGCTATTTAGACTAGCAGATTTTAAATAGGTGGATCTCATTGTAGAGTTCTAGTTCTTCAATATCCCTCAGTGTTTCAAAGGGCTTGTTTGGTTGTTGGCATCTGGGAATTTCTATCCGAAGTATTTAAATTCTTCAAATATTGTTTTCCAAAATTTGGATTTCGAGAATACTTAAGGTTGGTTGCCTAGCATTGAATGTATTAGAAAATGCTTACAATCAAACACGTCCCGAGATCTAACTCTCAAGTTTCATGTAAGATTCACTTATATTAATTTTAGAGAGATGCAAACCAGAAGGCAACGGATCCAAAGGCTCTGCTGCACCTTATTCTATTGCCCATTTTGAATCATATTCGATCACGCTCCTCAATGCAGAGCCTGCCCACAGCAAAGAAACCGGCGTCCTCGACGCCCACACTACTGCGGCTCTGCTTACTTTTTACACTGCAGCAGAAACAGCAGAGAGAGAGAGAGAGCACAAACAGTAAAACACTATTACAATAATAAAAAGCTTCTGCAAGAGCACTGCAAATCCAACCCTCACATAAATGCAGAGTATGAGTATTTTCACTGGAGTGCCTTCTGTAGGGGATCTTCCCAGCCTTTCTCCTTAGTCATCATTCCTTCCTCCTCTATCTCTCTCTCCTCTGCAGACGACTGCAGGAATTCCCATCATCATTCCTCCTCTACCCCCCACTTTAAAAATGAGAGCGAAAGGACGACACGGACAAAAGGAATTTACAGCCATGAAAATTTTTCCTCATTTGAAAAGTTTCCCTTGTTTGGAAGCTTTCTCTCTGCATTCTCAGAACGTGTCATTCCTCGATATACCCCTTATCCGGACATCACATTCCACCCCATGGAAAACCACGTCCATTGTGTACGGATGGGAAAAGATGTAAAACCCTTTCTTCTTGTTTTTTTTTTTAGTCCTCTTCCTAGACAAGGTAAAAAGTAATAACCAAGAAGTTGAGGTGTAGTGGTGTATTCTTTATTTATGTTTTGTGCAAACATGATTTTTAGAAGAGGAATTATTTAATTGTTAATTTTAAATATTTATCTTTGATTTTTTAATTTTAATTAATTATAAAAACACAAAATCCCTAAGATTTCAATTACTTGAAAAAAAAAAAAAGTTTTTTCCCTGTACTATCCCATTCCCATTGATTTCCATGCATGGTGACCAAAGTAAGATATTTTTCCAGACGTTTCAGCTTTATTTTTGGAATATCGCAAAGTTTTATTAGATTAATGGAAATGGGTATTGAAATACAAAGAGAAAAGTGCAATTTTTTGAGATTATTGTATATTTCCATAAATAGCCTTGTGGTATTGCAAAAATGGTGTAGTATGGACTTTGTTCATCAAGGCGAAAATCAACTGCTAATGGTGACCGTTTAAATATATTGAGTATATAAGTATTATGATCCTAACCATTTGATCCGTTCATTGTGCAATCTCAACCCTTGATGGTGTTGTCCCTTGTCTATCCTTTTTTTTTTTACCAAAGTGATGTATAATTAATCTTGTGGAATTCTACAAAAACGCCCTTCATCTGATCTCAAGGACATGCCCAGAGAAAAAAAGCAAACAGTGCCAGCCTGAATGTGTCCACCACTCCCTCCAAAAAATAATGATTGCAATAAGAATTTGTCAAGGAATTGGAGGCCGTAGCATAGGTGGGCCATTAAACCTGACATATGCGTTTCCAACTGCCCAGTTTATTATTCTGAGTCTTAAACGGGCAGGTGGGTAGATGATAAAATATCCTTGTAAGTTCCGTCCCTCATTGGACAAGTGGGCATGGACGGCTAGGATCATGCATCCTCCATAGCCCATCTCTTCTATTGGCAGTGATGGAGCATGGATGATCAGATCAGAAAATGAGTAAATGGTGCTAACATTACATCTTTTAATGCTAATACACAGCTGAGTAAATTCAATTTCCATTGAAATACAGATGCAGGTATCCAGTCCTCTACCGACATAAACAAATAACAACAATTATCAGTAATAAATGTGATTGGAAAATGCATTAAATTAGTATGAAGGATTTGGGAAATTTCGAAAAATTTCTCTTACTAGACATCTTCTTGTAGTAGTGTTGATCCGGATGTTAAGGAGGCAAATTAAGGCCCAATCAATATGCTGGGATGATGGGATTTCTCTAGAATTTTATAGTCGCTCTCATTAGGGGTGGAAATAGGTACAATTATGTGTGGGCGGTCGCACCCAGTGGATCTCGGGTTGCTTCTAAAATCATAATGAAAATCTTGGTGCTGAAATCATAATGAGATTCTCCTTTGAAAATCCACATAAAAGTTTTATGTCTGCCCCATAACCCACATGTAAATGTAAATTTTAGGTTTGTTCCGGAGACTCAATTGCATGTTCCGTCCCACACCCCTCAAACAAAAATTCTAGTCCGCCATTGCTTACCATAACAATGTCACCCGTCCACGTGCATATGCAAAATCATTTGCAAGAGAAGATCACCCCAAAGAACATAAGAACATGCTTGTTTTGTTTTTTTGTTTTTCTTTTTTTTTTTTAATTATTATATCAAATTTCAAGTGTTGTAGGCTTGTAGCCCTTCCGAGGGAGGCAAAAAGTCCCTCTCCATCTTAGTATGTACAGTCCTTGTATCCGCCTTTCTTTGGTTAGTGTTGAGATTTTAAGTCTATGTTTGGTCATTTACTTTGGATAAAGCCACTTGCACAGGACCTCCCTTAATGTTTGGTCATTAATTTGGATATACCCACTTGTTCATCTTACTAGAGTGCCTAACCTATTTAGAGTAAGGGATACCCACTCTCTCTCTCTCTCTCTCTCTCTGTATTTGGTTTGTCTGACAACCCAATTATTCATTGTATCTATTGTAGATATCTTAAAACTTTAAAACATCATTTGCACGCAAATCAAGTTACCAAAACTTCTATTAACAAAAAGAAACAAAGAAAGAGCTACCAACCCTTCACTCATCTTTTGCATTAAAATCTCCCCATGTCAACCGGCCAATGGTTGAAAAACGAACCACTCTAGTGAGTAGTGACAACAGAGTTCACTTGCATCTTCAAAATATATATGAATATGAAGGATGGATGGTTTGAAAAATGTGGACATATTGACACACACCAGCAGCAGTGGGCCCAGCAGAATGCAGAGTCGAATTTGATTGTAGCTGCGGTTTTCATGAAGAGTGGAAGAGAGTCAGTATGTATGAGGTTGTTTGTTGGGGCTTGGTCTTTTTTTTTTTTTTTTTTCTCTTTCTTCTCTTATTAGAGTCCTCTCTCCTTCTGAGGTTACAGGTTAGACCATCATTGCGACAGAAATCTGATTCTCCAGTTGTGGAAAAGAACGCGAGCCAAGGAAAATTAAATGAGAGTTGTCGAAAATCCCACACAAGAAGATGAAATGGAATGATGAATGTGCGTGTGTGAGAAAGAAAGAGAGTCAAGGAAAATTAAATGAGAGTTGTCGAAAATCCCACACAAGAAGATGAAATGGAATGATGAATGTGTGTGTGTGAGAGAGAGAGAGATCAATCAGCCTCTCCCTCCCCTTGAGTGGCCTTTGCTTTAATTTTATTGGTAACATATATGAATTGAGTTAGTGAATTAGATGGGTGCATTAAATAGTAATGTGGACTGGGACTACGTGAATGAATGAATGGTGATTGAGGCATTCCTTCATTGGGCTTGGGCGTCGTCCTGTCATCCTTGGCCCTTTCCAACTATTATAAAATGAATACATGGGCTTGTCTGAGAAATGCATTAGAACCAGTGGCAAAGGGGGGCTGGTTGATCCCCAAGGCATGTAGGTATCGATCTAGTGACTAGTGTTCCCACCAGTAGTCCATGGTTAGAAAAAAAAAAAAAAGAAAAAAAAAAAAGAGACTGTCTGGTAGTTCCTTTTGCATCATGAAAACGATTTTCCATCAAAGACAAGTTCCATTGTGTTCGCCCAATTTATTTAGGTCATATCCCGCAAATCTTATATGTATGAAATAGATAGGTGGATCTTTAGCAAAAGAATTTTAAAAAAAAAGATACGTGGGTAAAAGATCTTTGTAGAATAAATATTTTACAAATAAACCTTTTGATAAGACGAATTCACTATTTGAAATAGGCTTTTAAGAGTCAGATACTTCATGTTTTTTCAGTTTTCTTGAGAACCATGATGAGTCATCTAGATTTTTTAGCTTTTCAAAGAGGACCAACTGTTCCGATTTTCTAGAAATGAAAGTTTAATGATCTACAAATTTTCTTAAATATCTCAAGATCCATGATGAATTAACAACTCATATTTGATCTACCTGCTATGTTTGACCTTTTGAAGAAATCCAACGATTTGAATCACTTACTTGGGTCGTGCAACTATAAAACAAAAAATTAGGGGTGTAACGATTCGGTTAACTGGTCAATTTGGGAAAACTATTAACCGAACCGTAACCGCGGTTTTTTGTCTTTTAAAACCGTAACCGTAACCGTATCCACAAAAACCGTGGAAATCGTAACCGCGGTTAACTGTATTAAACGGTTCGGTTACAGTCTAATAACCGTGGAATGCCTTCCTCACATAAGATGATAAATGTGAATGATTGAAGGTAAAATGACACATAAGGAGCAACTGAATAAAAATCTCATTGATCTATAATCTTTATTATACGGTTAACTGTACGGTTACGACTCCCTATTTTTTATTTTATTTATAAACGATACGGTTAACCGAACCGTATTATACGGTTCGGTTCGGTTAATAACCGTGAATTATTATGGAAAACCGTAACCGAACCGAATCGTAAATTTTTTGAATTTTATTAACCGTAATCGTAACTGAACCGTGAAATACGGTTATTAACCGCGGTTCGGTTCGGTTAGACGGTTTTCCAGTTTTTTTTTTACAGCCCTACAAAAAATAGACCACCTGTGATCACGTGAAAACCTAGCCCATTTGGGTTTTGAGTATAAAGGGGTCACGGTTATTTTTTTTTCTTCCTTCAATTATCTCAATATCCATGAAGAATCAAGGGTTGATACTTGACCCCATAGCCGTTTTTAGCAATCCCAAAAGGATCAATGGTTTGATTATTAATTAAGGAACCCACATAATCCAAAAATGCATATTCTAAGGTCTATGATTTTTCACAAATATCTCAATATCTGCGACTAGTCAACAATTCAAATTTGACCCAGTCGTCATGTTTGATTTTCTTAAGAGATCCAACGGTTCAAATCATTCATTTGGTTCACACGATTTAATAAAATGAAAATATGAAACCAAATTGCTTTAGATCATGTGAAAGCCCAACCCATTTGCCACTTACGTGCATCAACAGTTCACAACTTTTCTTAAATTTCTGGAGATTTCATTATGAATCAAGGGCTGAAATTTGACCACGAAGCCGTTTTTAGGTTTCCAAACAATATTAGTGGTTCAGATCTGACTATAGGCCCCTACAGAAGCCTAAAAATGTATATTTTAGGGTTCGCTATTTTTCTTTTTACAAATATCTCAAGATCTATGGTAAAATTAATGGTTCAAATTTGACATCATAGCCGTGTTTGAGCTTATGAAGGCATCGATGACCCAACATATCAAACCATACATATGGTCTCCAGAATTAGAAAAAAGAAAAAAAAGAACATGGGCGTCCCTTTTTCCGAGGTACTGTAGCTCCACTTTTGTGGAAGATATCTGTGCAATTTAAAGCAAAAACGTCTGTGTGGACCGGGGCTCTTTTTTAGGCTGTGCCAAAGAAAGTTGTTTTTTTTTTTGCTCATCTTATTTAAGTTTGAAATAGAGTTGCAAGAATTGTTACCAAACGGTCCAAATATTCTACTTTTAAACCATTTTGAGACAAATAGAGCTTGGAAATGGACATGCCAAATAGGTCTTCAATTTCTACTAATTTGCTTGTGGAATGTGAAAGCACTCACATTTGGTGATGACGATCTTAAGGAAAAAAAAAAGAAAAAGAAAAATGTTTAATGCAATATTTTCTTCAAAAGAAGAAGACATCTATTGTTGACAAAAGTTCTATGAGGAAATTACCTGAAAAATCCCCTTAGATGTCCCATGCATCAGAAAGGCCGGTAACTGTAATGGCTCTCCCCCACCAATTCTCAGTACTTCTATTGAGCAACGATGTCGCCGTTCATCATTTCAGTGACGATACTGTCTCTCGTATTTCTTTATCCTCATCTATTTTACTCTTCTTCCTCTTTTTTCTCCTTCTCCCTCACACTCCCTTTCTTACCCAACCTGCCACCTCCATCTCTTTCAAACGATCTTCCATCTTCCTTTCATTCTCAAAAACCCACACTAGGCCTCAACTTCCATCAAATCAACTCTCTTTTTACCCTAAATACATCGTCTTTCTTTCATTATAAAAAAACCTATATCACAAGTTTTTATTTCCATCAAAAATCACTTTTCATTCTCCCTTTGAAACTCTTTTTCTCTTCATCTTAAAAACACATATTAGCTCTTCATCCCCATAAAAAAAAAAAAAAAAAGCACCATTTGAAACATCTCAATGTGCCAATTGCAAAAAATTCCGTTTCATGAAATGAGTTTTCCTAAAACAAATGACAATGAGGGATTTCTCTGGCGGATTCGGCTTATTCTTCTTCATTGGGTGGGGTTGCATTTTTAGAAGTCATTAGTTTTTAATTGTAATTTAACAAGGAGTACTTAAAAAGAGTCAAAGTCTAGAATCTAGCAATTCCCAGTGGGATAGTGTGTGAGAACATAATTTGATTATAGGTGGCCAGGTGGCTTAGAAATTAAATATGGTGGACTAGACATGAGAACCATATGGTGCTCATCTAAACATTTCTGGAATTAATATTTTAGGACATTATACCAAATTAAAGAAGAGCTTTGTGAATCTAAGAAGCATGTATGAGCTCCATAGTATAAAAACCCATTAAATGGGCTTGGCTTGTAATCTTGGCCCTAGCCCATGGTACTAGAAAAACCTTTCTATGATAACCCTAATTTTGTAGAGTTTATTAATTCATTCAAATATGATTTCCTCCTAATATAAAGTGTGGATAATCGTGGCAAGAAAATAATGCATGCTCATGACCTCCATGTTCTGAAAAATAGAACTTTCAATAGAAAATAGTTTTTTCTTTGCATGTATTCACCCACCCACCCATCCATAAGGGCACGTTTGGCAAAAGGCATGGCAGTGGAATCCTTTCTATTTTCTTTTTTTTTGAGGATTTTCCATAATTGGTTGGGAGAGGATTTTGACTGGAATGACATGAGTTTTCCTCTCATGTGATTATTTGCACAATTGGACCCCTCGTCGAACCAAGTGAATCCACGAATGAGTGGAAAGGCGGAGCTATAGTGTCTGAACAGTGACTGAGGCGTTAATGTGGTCTTGGCCCGTTTTTGCATTTTTTAATGCATCTTTTGGGTCTCACAATTAAGATTCAAACCGTTAATAATGTTTAAACAATCCAAAACGGCCAATTCACCTAATTTCAGCCGTTGATTCATCTTAGATCTTGAGATAAATGCAAAAATGTCTAAACCATTATATGACCAAATTTTGAGATCTGTTGGGCCAAAACCGGGATGGAGAACAGTCCATTCTTTTCAATTTTTTTGTTCTCGTGGGCCCCACAATCATGATCTGAACCGGTAGTTATTTTTTGGAAGGTCAAGCACGGCTACTTGACCAATTTTCAACCGTTGATCCTTACCATATCTTGAGATATTTGCAAAAACGTCGTGGTATTAAAATATTAATTTCTTATTCTTGTGGCCCCCCTTTGCACGATTTGAACTGTTCAGATTTTCTAGATGACCACAAACAACTTTGTGGTGGAAGTTGAGGTCTTAATTTTTCATAGATTTTGAAAATTTTTATAAAAATACTTATTACAATTGGATCATACATTTTACAATTTGTAGGAATCCTCCTTCCATCCAAATATGGAACTCTCGTTGAGAGTCCTGCTTGAGGATTGTGGCCTTCTTTGGAGATGGAGAGTATCTTTTAAATAAGGGATTCTTCATCGTTTACCGAACGTGCCATAAGTCTCTTGCAATAAATAGTACAGGCAGGGATCGAATGGTCCTTGATTCTTCCTGTAGAAGGAAAGTGCCTCACCATCTAAACCGTGTCAATGGATTATTTTCACAAAACATAGTTGTACACCATTCCATTACTTTAATTGAAACATATGAAAAACATTTATGACCCAAATGATTGATTTTCGATGGGAATAGCTGCACCAAATATGAAAAAAACCTGGTCCAAAGAATATATAGATTGATTGAATTTGTCCATTCTCGCGTTTCAACATCTTTCATGTTTTAATACTGAGTCCCATCTTTCACGCACGCAAACTTTTAATTCTCCTTGCCCTAGTTTGATGGTTGATTGACTTATATATCACTTTGATGTGAGTGATTCCTCATTGAATGATTCAACATATGTGGATGTGATACTTGTATTCGGAATTATTCAATCCCATAATGATATCAGTGTTATCAAATATGATATTTGGACATTTAATTGATTCATTCCAGAAATTTAGATACAAAGATTTGACTCCATGAAAAGTTAGGCACACTTGGCAATGATCTTCTAAAATATCATCACCATTTTTCAGATCTTAGTGGTGACTATGGCATTGATAATTTTAGGAACAGAATTACAAGGGGGAGGGGCACAGGGGATGGAGAAATTGGCTGTGTGTCTGTGAGTGTGTAGAGCTGAGGAGAAAGGGGAGAAAGATCACGTAGGAAGAGAAAAACTTAAGAAATGAGAAAGAATAAAAGGTTAATGGTGTTAGAAAGGCCTGCCTCACATGAAGCACATGTCATGTTAAGCCATCTATAATCACGAAGACATCATTTCACAGTAGAATTCTTAATCCGTGATACATGGAGAGTTTGGAAAGAGATTAGTATCTAACCCATGATTGCAACAAAGAATCTCGTTTTTTCTCATAAAGTACTCATCTAAGGCAAGAATAGTTCATCGCTGTTGAAATTTTAAAGGGAGTTGGAAATCCTTGAATGATCAGCCAGAACACCTACCTCATCCAGAACTAGCTACCTAATACCACTGCAAAAGAGTCTCAAAATGATTCGATTTTGATTTACTAAACAAATGCCCGAGGGAAAATGTAGTCATTTGAGAAAATCTAAAACCCCTTTTTTTTTTTTTTTTTTTAACTAAAACTTAATCTGAAATAATGGAATATTGTAGTGATGTTGATGCCAGAATAAATTGAATCAATTTTCACATCAATATCTTCATTTAAGGCAATTGAAAATATGATTGGTGAAAGCCAGGATGTGTTGTTGGTCCCACCAATTAGACTTTTGTTGATTTTGACATTCCTTGACATTGTCTATGACCTATTCTACATTGGAAAGGAAGCGGTAACTTTCGAACAATCAATCCAAATTTTAATTCCTTACTCTCATAGCCACGTGGATTGTTGATTTGCCTTACCTCTCGAAAACATAAAGCCAGAGCAAAGAAGAAAGGTCTTGCATGTCATGTTCTACAACAGTGGGATTGCAATCAAGATGATGATAGGAGATTGAAAGTCCTGCTCGTGTTTGCCAAATCACCAATATACATCAATAATCTAGTTCATGGTAAAAACAGGGTAGTTGTTTAAGAGGGGCCTATCTTGATGAAAAAGTAAATCGTAAAGCGGCCAACATTTCACATCAAGCACAATCTTTTTAGATCAATCAAAGCAATATTATTTAGAAAAATATTGTCCTATGAGCATATTGTATGTTGCTTATATGCAGTCCAAGTCTATAGCTCATGGAGCACATATAGATGAAGGTGTAGGAAGGGAGGAGAAGGTCTCTTCTTAGGGCGTGTTTGGATGTGTGGTGAAGTGAGGTGAGGTAAGGTAAAGTCTCCATTATTCAGACAAGAAAAGACAATATGTCATATCAAAAGTACACAATTTCAAAATTCCCTCTATCTTTTTAAAAAAAAGTCAAAAAAGCAACATTCTTTTTCTACTAAAAGACAAAAAAACTCCACTTTTCTATAAAAAAAAAAATAAAAAAGATTTCATACCAAACAACTAAAAACAAAACACCATCATAACATCCTATATTTTATTCTTTTTTGATTTGATGCTTCACCTCACCCTACTTCAATTCGCCATACATCCAAACAGGCCTTTAGAAAAGGCGGGGGCGGGGAGGAGCCTTTTTTTTTATTCAAAAAAATTACCCCAATCAGATTATTTTATTTTAGCCTTTCATTTAACTCCCTAAAAGGAGTATCTTCATAAAAAAAAATTGAAAGAATGGGGTCCATGAATAAAATTAGAGGCATGCATTCCACTTGTGTGGTCACTATTTGCTGGTACTGAGTCAAATGCCCGTTGGTTAAGACATGGGATCTGACCTTAGATAAAGAGCAGTCCATATTTCTTGCAAATTGGCAGATCAAACCATAGCTTTTAATCTAACGGCAACAAGGCCGGCCCCCACTTATTTTAGATGGGTGCATTGGACCCAATAAATTAATTGCAATGCGTGCAATGCAGATAGAAATCAAAACTCCCCCAATCAAGAAGCCTAGTGGAGTTAGGTTAGGTTTTCCATAGGGGTTTTTGGTAGATGAAGAAGATAGTTAGTTGACTTTCTTGAAAGATCAAATCAAAGCAACGATGAGAGAGGGAGAGAAAGAGAGATATATGTACGGTTTTGACTGGTCCAAGGGCAGGTAGAGGTGGCCCAGTTAGGTGGGTCAGACGTAGGTTATTAGGTTTTATGAAATAGACTTCATTTCCAAATAACACACAAGAAACACACCAGAGAGAGAGAGAGAGACGTTTTTCATTGGTTTTTTTCTTCTCCTGCTTTTTCACGGGCTTCGATTATGTCGACGTTGGCGATCGCGGGTCAAACTGTCCGTAATTATTTCGAGAAGATCGGAAGCTCGTGATGAGAATTTTCTTTTCAGGGAAGCAACAGAACACCAAGACAAAGAGATTACAGAGGCCCCCCACTTTTCGTTTTTCCCTCTCTCGACCTCTTTTTATAAGCATTCCTCTCCATTCTGTTCAGTCTGTTCCAACGAGATAGAGACACCCAGAAGATGAACGATGTGAAAAGAATGAAAGAATTCGAGTTTCAGCGGTTTTGAGGAAGACCCATAGAAAGGCATGTATGTAGGCTTTTAGAGAACTCCTAGAAAGAAGAGCTTTGAAGAGGTCTCAGAGAGAGAGAGATATGTATGTACCTAAGCGGTACTAGTTTGGCAGTTGAAGTTGAAAAGAAAAATCTTTTTTTTTTTTTTTCTTTCTGAATGGAGAGTTAAAACTTGCATTTTAGTACAGGGTTCTGGTCTGAGGGGTATTTGGATTAGTAAGCTATTAAAAGAGAGGAGAGTTGGGTTCTACTTTTGTGGGTTTTGTGAAGAAGAGAAAGGATTGTAGGTAGTTTTATGGTTGAGTGTTGTTTTTTACTAAGTAGAAGAACCCATTAGATAGGACGGAAAATGAGTAGCTATGGGAGGAATGGAGCTGTTAGACAGTATATTAGATCTAAGGTTCCTCGTTTGAGATGGACTCCTGATCTTCATCACTGCTTTGTTCATGCCATTGAAAGACTTGGAGGACAAGATAGTATGTTTCTTTTTACCTCTTTTCCTTTGCTGCCTTCTTCTCCTCCTCCTCCTCCTCTCTCTCTCCTTGAATTGTCCCACTTCATGGTTTAAAATGTTGGTACCTTTTCTTTTCATGTAGAGGCCACTCCTAAACTGGTTCTACAGCTGATGGACGTGAGAGGGCTGACAATTTCCCACGTCAAAAGCCATCTACAGGTTTTTCCTTTTTCTCTCTTCTTATCTGTTCGATACTGATCTTGCATTTATTATAGTCACATTTGTTAGAAGCACGATATCTGCCTATTAGTGAAAATTCCAGTCTTTCTGATGTTTTTTTTTTTTTTTTTTTGGCTCCCATTAGATGTATAGGAGCATGAAGAATGACATTAGTAAACCAGGTACATGTTAATAGTCTTTAGTACTTTTTTATTTTACAAATCTTCTTCCTTATACTTGATTTTGCTACCACTTTGATCATATCAACTACCTCCTTAAAAAACAAAAGACTGTATCAACTTGCAAGCTTTTATTCATGCTACTTTCTTTTTCATCCATTCCAAAATCTCAATTCCAGCGGAACTGATTCATGTCTGAAGTTGAACGACATAACCCAAGTAACCAAAACTCATTTGCATGTTTTATTTTGCAGATTTGCAATCACCCCAGCATAGACAGGTCTCCTCCCATGATCATGATGATGCTATAGATGAAGAAATCGATACATCTTCAACACCCACTCATGAATTCCAGTCTCAATACATTATGCACCATCCTTTCTTTCCAAAAAAGTAAGATTTACATTTCCAAAAAGCTAATGAAAAAAGACACCATTTGGGTTCTTTTTTAAGGATCTTGGTCCCCCTTTTCTTTTAATCTAAAACCCATCTTCCATTAATCTCTTTCTTTTTGTTGTTCCTGGTAGATCCCGAATAGAGACGAATTTCGTGTCACATGCACTGCATTGCAGCCAAAGAATATGTGAAAGAGTCGCCTACCCGTACAGTTTTAATGATTATACGCAAGCTGCTTCAGCTGAGAACAATGGAATAATAAAACAAGGCTGCTTCAGATTGCAGGAAGATGCTGGAGCTACAGGGATTGTGGCAGATGATCTTTACGAGCTCAAAGCACTTGAGTACACAGTAAAGGAATCCGAATTTTTCAAGGTCCGAAAAGGAAATACAGACGTTTTTGCTTTTCCTTTCTTTCTGCATTTGAGATCTCTATTCTCTACTGGTTTGGCTTTTTGTCCCTGGCCTTTTATTCTTTTTCCATTTTCCTTCATTTCCTTTGACACCCATCTTTGTTTGTATTGCTTTTAGTTTCTTGGGTGATTTTGAAAGATTGCATGAACATGTTCACTCCTGGAACAGGACCATGCTCTCCTCATAAATGATCCACTAGAATAGTTTCAAGTAAGCCAAAAAGAAGTTTAAAAAAAAAAAATTCTACTTGTACTACTATGTTTTTTGTGTTGGAGTAGTCTCTGTCATATCTTCAGTTGATGAAATATATACATTATAAACCAAAGTGTAACTTTAATATATATTATAGGGGCAGATTAGATATCATATGTTTTGTTGGTTTAAAACATTTCTTCAATTTTCCTTGTCTTTTGTGATACATGTGTACGTATATCACTTATACCGTGGGTCCTTATTATAGTATAATATACTTACATGTAGGTGATGAATGCACATAGATACAGCTTTTCTTTACCGTACATGTATTTATATATATATATATATATATATATTATCTTCTATATAAATAGATAAAGCGTGCGTCACACTTTTAACAGATTAATTCTTGTGTGCCCTAATTTGATAGGGATTGAAGATTAGGGTAGTCTCTGCCAAAAGGCAACTTTCAGGGCTTGTTTGGGAGGAAATTATTTTAAGGTGTTGCTCACTTGGATGTATGTGTGAATGATAGGAGGAATACGGTGCTACAAAAGTATCATTGTAGATAAGAGATTTGAATTCAAGAAGGAAAAAAAAAAAGGGGAATATGGGTTTGGGGGTTCACATTAGGGTGAAGAGTGGTTTCTTTCTCATGCAAATATTACAATTGAAATGAGAAGTGCTTTGCAAAGTGCCTATTTGGGCACACAATTTCTCTTGCATCGAATGGCTGTGCAATTGAACATTTTTATTGCCCCGATTTGGCGACTGAAAACTCCATCATTTGGGGGATGATATTTTAGTTTTTTGTTAAATTTACTCTTTTTAATGGGTTTTCATAAAAGAAAGTACTTTATTCAAATTGCATTTAATATAGTACTTGAGATCATCTTGAAACATTCATTATGCTCTAATGAGATTTGGAATCAAGATATAAATCTTCTACACTATGAAAAAGTGAATTTTTAGCAGCTGCAAAATTCGCTTTTAGTGGCGGCTTTTCTCCGCTACTAAAAGACACTTTTAGCCGCAGGATTTTTTTTCCCACCGCTAAAACTGTTGTTTTTGTCTCGAAAGGCACCGTCTATGCTTTTACGGTAGGAAAAAAATCTCTGCTTTTAAAAATCACACTTAGTCGACTTTTAGCGGCGGATGCAGATTTTTCTGTTGAAATCACATTTTTTTGTAAGGAGCGTATTAATTATTTTCGTTCAGTTGAAATTCAGTCAATTTAATTAATTCTCTTTTATCTTTAATTAGAGTAGCATCTTAAAGAAATCTTAATAAATTCTTGTGAGATCTTCTCTTATCTAGTGAAAGTTCTTGGGCTCATTGATCCTCTCCTTTTGTTTTTCCGAATACCATTGATCCTTGCCATTTGTTTCAATACATGCACTTTTATCCATCCATTGATTTGGGTTATTCCTTTGTTTGAAATTGCATTTCTTGTTCGAATAACCGATTTACAATGTTTGAAATTGCATTTCTTTACCTCTACTGTTTTACTGATGGCAGATGAATAAGTTTGAAGAAGATGATCAATTTATTTCATCACGGAAGCGCAAGTCAGAGGAGGACCTCCTATTTCCAATGTTTCAAAGGAAGTCAGCAAGTGAAGAAGAAGGTATTGAAGGAGGGGAGCGAGTGAGCGATCTATCATTATCTTTATCACTGCATCCGGTGCAGAAGAGTTATTATACTTCATCAACCAGTGAAAACAGTGAGCTGCTAACCTCTTCATCAAGAAGAAATCTCAAGGAATGCTTGGGTTATTCAGAGGGGAACAACATAAGTTTGGATCTCTCCATCTCTCTGAGTAGTTCCTGGATTCAACACATGTGAAAATGACTTCTTGTTTCTCATATTGTTTTCATCTGTTTATCATTGTTTTATTCTTATTTCTCTGATAACGTTTTTGCTTTGCCTTTGACCTTTACGTAGACTAGTTACATAAATAAGCTTCAGTTATTTAAAAAAAAAAAACTGAGAGAGAGCTAGAGAGAGAGAGAGAGAGAGAGATACATTATTTGTTACATAA
Source organism: Umbellularia californica (assembly GCA_028538565.1). Lineage (NCBI taxonomy): Eukaryota > Viridiplantae > Streptophyta > Magnoliopsida > Laurales > Lauraceae > Umbellularia > Umbellularia californica. The sequence goes on along the minus strand of JAPQWN010000007.1, from coordinate 71,256,816 downwards.
ACCTTGAACATTTTAAGGTTGAGAAAAATGACGGAGGGTCCAAAGACTTTATAATCGCGGTAGACGGGCCCCTCCTACTTTTATTTTTAGAAAATTTGACCCAAATCCATGATTTCAGGAAATGTTGGATTATTTTGGGCTTTTTTTTTTGTGAAATTTGCATGTGGGTTAGTCCATCATATCTTGGAATGGATGCTCTCTACTGTCGTCCTTTTTTTGCATTTTTCTTTACAGGCGTAGTTTGGCAAGTCATGAGATGATAAAGAGTTTTTCTTATTTATCTGCAGCTCAAGCTATAGAGCAAAATAAATACTAAGCGGAATTCTTCTTCTTATTATTCAATATGATCGTAGATTTTGGGGCACATCCTTTCCATTTATTTGTAGGGTTGGCAAAACATGATTACCCACTCACCCTTCTTGGATTTGACTTGCATTTGACCCACATAATCCTATAAGAATTTGACCAGGATTCAAATGAGTCGGATTAGGGTTAACCCAAATATTGTGCATAAGATTGTCTCTTTATTCTTAATCGGCAATAATTTTAGGATGGTGATTGGGAGGATAAGATTATGTTGTGTGTATAAAAATCTACAATGGTCAACTGGAAATCCCCATTAGATGAAGCTCTCAATTAGTATACCTGGCTGCTAGTGGCTAGCCCATACTTGTAACGCTGAGGAAGAGCCAATGCCCATTGGCAGGGTCCAAGTTGAGTTTTTGGCCCAGTATGTGCTCGCTTTAGGCTTTATGCATACTGAAATAGTGTGCCTTGAAATCAGTATGGGCTGAGGTTCATAACCATAAGATATGAGTGCGTACCTTAGTTTGGGCTCAGATGGCCTTGGCCTGGACAAGTCTCATTTGCTCTTGCCCACCCAGTTTCAATTCTAATTCAGTTAATGAGTAGCATATTGTACAAGTTTAGCAGGTTACATGGTTGTGCTTGTGTTGGTATTAAGTTTTTGTAAGCTAACCATTCCTACCATACATTGAGGCATTAGCAGAGGTAGCATAAATACTATCTAATGCTCCTCCTTAGCTGGAGCCCTTCCTCATCACTCTCCCTTTAAGGGCCCGTTTGGATAAATGAGGAGTGGAGTAAAATGTAGTAAATTTCACATGTGGAGTGGAGTGAAGAGAAGTAAGTTGAAGTTAAAGTTGAGTATTTCACTTCACTCTATTTGGATGCTTATTTTGAAGTTATAATTTGGAATAGAATCTACTTTTACTCAAGAAAATAAAAGTATATAGAGTTGAAGTGAAATGGAGTACGTGTGGCTCACAACATTACTTTATTTATCAGTCCAGACTCATCCAAATTGGGTAGAGTTGAAATTTTAGACTGTTAGGACCCATTTAACTTCACTCCGCTCTATTTTTTGCCATCCAAATAGGCCCAAAGGTAGATCCTAGTTGGCACATTTTTGGTGACACATTTTTTAGCACAAAGGCATTTCTCCTTGGATTTGAACTCGTGGCCTAGTGGCTTTGATTCCATATGGAGATTATTTAGCTAACTATTTCTACCAAATCCTCGAGGCTGAGGTTACCTAGGTAATTTGTTTTAAAATTTGGCTGAATCAGGTTGAACTTTAACTAGTAGATAGCCCTAATCAACCCCAGCCTTCTTTCTTCTTCTTCCTCCTCTTAATCTTACCCGTTTGCCACCTATAGAAATATTGGTGATCAGTCAAATCATTCAAGATTGGCCACTAATGCCTGGTTGCCTTGGCTAAGGTACAAGGTTCTGCAACCTTTGGTCAACACACTTGGTGATGTTGCCATGACTCAAAAATGTTAGGCTCGAGCTGGTTACATAAATTTAAACTTTATGACGACTCATTATCCACTAAGTCTGGACGCCATGCAGTAGTAGCACCTCCAATTGTAGTGGATTTTCACCTTCTAGCAGACTGCATATGTACTAATGCTGTCCAGCTCGTGGGGCCCACTTGAATGCTTCTCATCATTGGGGTTAGGATGGATGGAAAGGTTTTTGTATGGATAATCAGCCTCATCAGATCATCGTAACCCCTGCTTTAATGGCGTTAAAGTTGAATGGCCTTTTAACCATAGATTTTTAAGAGATTCAAATTAATGGTGAGTAAAAGTTCGATGAACATAAAGATGGATCGGGGAGAGGGATAAGAATGTGAAAAAAGCTGCACTACTGCTCAAAAGTATGCCCCATAGAGCTGGAGTGCACATACAGTTTACTTGTGGGAGAGATTTCTCCTTCAATTGTAGGCCTTATTCTAGATGAATTGGAAGAAAGTCTCAACCATCATTAAATTTGGACTGAAGATCCATTATTTTATACCACCCATTTGATGGAAACGATTTTGTGGAATTGATGTGAAAGGTTGCTCCACACACCTCATTTTTGCAACATCTTGTTTGTCGGCATTCCACTAGAGAGAAAAAAAAATCTTATACTTTCCTTCTGTGAGGGATAAATAAAGAATACTGTGCTCTTAAGGAAGTTATCCAATGCTCGGTTGTATTAGGAATTTGTGTACGTAGGTGCCACGGAGGTGGAAATATAGATGTTAATATTCCTTCGGACCTTATTTTGGTCTGGCCTCTAAGATCAAAAGCTTCGTCTGATTCAGGATTTTGGCGAAACTTTTCGAAATTACATTTTAGAAAAATATATGTAGAAAAATAAAAAATAAGATAATAAATATGGATTTAACCCATTCTAGTAAAACTTTTTGGAATTACATTTTAGAGAAATATAAGAAATACAAAGAATAATATGTATAAAAACTAAAAAACTAAAAAAATAATTAATTATGCAAAATATCATTTCAGCCGAAATTTAAAATGAAAAACATTATGTGAAACTTCGTTTTGGCCATTTGATTGAAACAAAAAATTCCGGCCATTTCAGCCGAAAATGGACGAAATTAATAATTATGAGTGGAAACCACGGCATCCTAAATCCCATCTCCTAAAAAACAAAGTCATTGGTGGCGAGTAACAATGCTCTCCCCTTTATATCCCTAGAAAGGATGAGAAAAATAAAATCTTATACCACCCTTTTTGTGAGAGAGAACTAAAGAAAACCTTGCTCTTAAGATCAAGGTTATCAATTGGTTGGAAGTATTATCTTAGGAATTTGTGTAGGTGCCATAGAAGCAAAAATCACCGTATCCTAAATCCTACCTCCTAAATTTGAAATTTAAAAACGTTGCTTGCCATAAAAACCCCCCATAAATTCTCCCTTTTCTTCTATAAGAAGGGATGCACCAAATGCGAATACCTTTTTCTGTGCAGAAACATGATACATTCCTACTCTTTCATGGACATGAAAGTTGTACAAATGCATTCTAAAGGCATGTTTCTTTACTAGAACTCCTTATGAGGGTTTTTGGGGCTTATGTCCCCCTAGCATTTGCAAACCATATATTTCTTACCAAGCATTTCAAATCTCTAGCAACATAGGTCTCAAATAACATTTGGGGATTTAAGAATTTCACCCTCTTTACATTTGGTAGAATTCCTGGATGCTCAAGTCCAAGGGAGCATCCAGGAATTCCACTACATCTAAGAGTTCATGAATTCCCCAAATATGAACTCCCTGAATTCCAGAAAATAAACAAGCCCTTGGAGAATTTCAAAAACATCAAGATTTTCAGATGCTCATATGTAATAGGGAGATGCTCATACGAGAGCATCTCTCACCTTACTATGAGAGATAAGATGGAGGCCCTCACATCCATATCCAATGCCAACAACTTAAATGTGAAGGTCCCTTTCCCTATCTCTCATATAAGGTGAGATATATTTCTCATAAGAGCATTCTCCCTTTATTATAATATTATTTTGTTTAGTGTTGTGTCTCTCTCTCTCTCTCTCTCTCTCTCTCTCTCTCTCTCTATATATATATATATATATAGAGCAAGGCTCTCTTCAGCTCAAGCTTATGATAAAATCTCGTAAGCTCGTGTTTATGGAGCCCACCTTTTGTCCATCCAAATGGACCAAACATATGACCCTCCTAAATTGCACATGTCCACCAACTTTCGGTTAGATCTGAATTTACTGGACCATTGGATCGATTATGTATCGGTCCAAATGGACGGTTAACCATTAAACTTTTGGGCCCACATGAAGATGATAGAAATTACGACTGTGGCTGATTTTTTGCAGGGAGGAAGATCCCAAGGAGTCATTGAAATCTCCCTCATCCCCATCCTCACGTGGGTCCCCAAGTGGGCCCCACCATACACTTGAGCTTACCTTATCCTAAGCTTGAGCTTACCTTATCCTAAACTTGAGCTTAATAGAGCAAGTATATATATGTTAATATACAAAAAATAAATCAGGACTAATGAGCAAGCATATCTACGTAGGGGTGCTCATGGACCGAGCCAGCCCGCTTTTGACTAAGCTTAGATATATAAATTGGGCCCATTTAATATCTGGCTTGGATTCAGTGGTAGAAATGCTCAAAGTCTTGCTCGACCTGATGATGAGTTCTTGTAAGTCACTATAATATGTCCAAACAACAGCTAGACAGGCCTACAATTTATAAAAAGCTCGGTTCACTTGACATTTGCCACCCATGTTGGTTTTGGGCGAGATACAGGCGTGTGTTTCTACAGTTTGGATGGGCTTGGATATGCCTCAGCCCAGCTGGCTGACCCAGCCCATGATTACCGTACCCTTATTTCAAGCACATCAAAGGTTCTAACCATAAACATGGATACTCGCCAACATGCTAATGGATGAGTGGTGTTGGTATCTTAGTATCACACTATTGTTATTAAATATTGAAATAAACTTTATAGAAAATCAATAAACTGATGTTATTGAACTAACAGATTACATCGGTTTATATAACAAAGATTAAATTAATCTAATTTTACTATAATCTTTCTATCCTAACATCCAATCCCCACAGATGGTATTGACGATGATGACAGTAATTCTTAATTTTAATGATGCAATTGTCACACTGTCTCGGTTTCACGTGGAATGTTTTTTCTCTAGAAAGTTTACAAATAAAAGCACTTAGGTATATATATTATTCTTCTTGTAACTTGTACTATTGAATATTTGCCTCAATAATCTTTCTTGCTGCAGCATTTCAACTTCAATTAATGAAACTTTCACCAAAAATAAAAATTTAAGTAAAGAAATCAAATAATCATTGTAATTTAAAACATGCTGCAGAATGCAATGTATTATTTTAAAATGGGCATATGTACAAATTTTAAAGCATGCTGTGAGCTTTGAATTCAGTTTTATCCTAGGGACTTAAATTATATTAGATGGCTCATGATTTTGCTAAGATGAGGTCTGTGAACCCTTTCTCATTTTGGGCAGAGACTAGTTTCACATGTTTTTGTTTTGTTTGTGTTGCTCCTGTGCTTTTCCTTTACTGTCTTATTTGTCTCTTTTCTTTATAATGAATGGTTCTATTTATCAAAAGAAAAGGAGGCAATGAGCTTTCATGATTAATATGCACAAGAACAATATATCAATGTTATAAAAAACCGCCTTGGCATCAAACCTGTGATGGCTAAGTCTATGCCATTTTTTCCCATTTTTTGGTAAGGGCAACAAACAAAGCAATGCTAACAACCCAAAACAGCTAAGGCCCCATCTCGGCACCTACCGAGCCCAATAGATAGTCTTTTTTGGTAAGGGAGAGATTTCACTAAGTAATAAAGAAAGTGTAAGCGCACAAAAACTCACAGACTCGGGGGGGGGAGTGATTTTGAGGCCTATTGGAAGAGGACGGAGGCTGGAGCTCCTTGTAGGTGGTTGTGATAGAAGAACCGGTGCCTCGAGCCTGAAAGGGGAGGAAGAAGACGGTCAGAGGACCCTGGCTTGGGCAGCGCAGGGCTCTCCGATGCCTTTGTTAGTTGCAAGTGCAGGACTAAACAGAGGTAGGAGATGAAGTGTGGGAGGAGACGGCGTACCAGCAGCATGTGGATAGCCCCTCCTTTTTACCTGTTGAAGGCTTCTGTATTTATAGAGGAGAGTGGACTTTGGGGTAAGCACTTGAGAGGCTGTCCCATCGTACCCCACTCTGTCCCATCGGGCCATACCCTGATGGATTGGCAGTGTAGCCGTGTCAGGGATTTGGGCGGTGCCCTATCCTGTTGCCGTGGCACGACAGCTGTCCATGGTCATCTTGATCAGCAGTCTGACCGAGACCGAGATGGAGCATGGCCAAGGCTGAACTCCTGGTCTCATGCTTGTACCGAGACCGAAGCCAAGGGGCATGTTACCGAAATGGAGCGCCTGGCTGAGGGCTGAGGTCGGTATTCATGCTTTTGCCGAGGCCGGGACCTGAGGTCGGTCGCCTTGGGGAATACCCCCACACAAAGCCCCCCAGCTTTTGACCTCTAAGAGTTCCAAACTCTTTGAGGTTAAAAGCTAAATAGCCTAATGGTTTTTTGAAAGCTGGTGCCAGCACCGAGCTTGACGGTTGTTTGAAGACTGGCTGGTACTCTTACCGGGGCCAGTGTAATCTTTCGGGCAGCGATCTGGTGCAGGACCGAGATGCTTTATGCCGAGATTGGGACTTAACTGACTGGTACTTATACCGGAGCCAGTGTAAGCTGTCGGGCAGCAATCTGGTGCAGGACCGAGACGCTGTATGCTTAATTCGGGACTCGACTGGCTGGTGGCTGGTACTTATACCGGAGCCAGTGTAATCTTTTTCTCGAGGCTGGTGGCATCACCGAGCCTGCTTTTTCGAAGCTGGTGCCATCACCGAGCTTGATTTTTTCCGAAATCGGGACGTAACTGGCTGGTACTTTTACCGGGGCCAGTGTAATTTTGTTTCTCGAGGCTGGTGGCATCACCGAGCCTGCTTTTTTCGATTTCATCTGAAAGGGCGAATGTTACTGCTGCCGAGCGGGAGAAGGCACTGCTGCCGAGCTGGAGAGGACCAAGTAATGCTTGCCCAGCTGGTACTGTTACCGAAGCTGGTGGCCTCGATGCACTGCTGCCGAACTGGAGAGTCTACTTCTGCCGAGCTGGAGAGTAGCATTGCAGCTGAGGTTGATGATGAAGTATCCCAGCGGCAAAGGATAATGCCATCAAAGCTGATAGTAGAGGACCGTGCCGCTGCAGCGAGGGCCGCGAGGGATTCGCGGACTTCGGGCGTCGCCGAGATGGGCGTCGCGGACTTCGGGCGTTGCGAACTTGGGCGTCGCCGCGCCAGGGAGGGCGTCGGGCGTCGCCGAGCCGGAGAGGGGCGTCGCGGACTTCGGGCGTCGCCCCGCCAGGGAGGGCGTCGGGCGTCGCCGAGCCTGAGAGGGGCGTCGCCGACTTCGGGCGTCACGAACTTGGGCGTTGCCGCGCCAGGGAGGGCGTCGGGCGTCGCCGAGCCGGAGAGGGGCGTCGCGGACTTCGGGCGTCGCCGCGCCAGGGAGGGCGTCGGGCGTCGCCGAGCCTGAGAGGGGCGTCGCCGACTTCGGGCGTCGCGAACTTGGGCGTCGCCGCGCCAGGGAGGGCGTCAGGCGTCGCCGAGCCGGAGAGGGGCGTCGCCGACTTCGGGAGTCGCTGACTTCGGGCGTCGCCGAGATGGGCGTCGCGCGCTGAGATGGGCGTCGCCCACTTCGGGCGTCGCCGAGATGGGCGTCGCGCGCCGAGATGGGCGTCGCAGAGGTGGGCGTCGCGCGCCGAGATGGGCGTCGCCCACTTCGGGCGTCGCCGACTTCGGGCGTCGCGCGCCGAGATGGGCGTCGCCCACTTCGGGCGTCGCCGACTTCGGGCGTCGCGCGCCGAGATGGGCGTCGCCCACTTCGGGCGTCGCCGACTTCGGGCGTCGCGAACTTGGGCGTCGCCGCGCCAGGGAGGGCGTCGGGCGTCGCCGAGCCTGAGAGGGGCGTCGGGCGACGCCGAGTTGGGAGTGCCCTCGGGCGTCGCCGCGCTTGAGATGGCCTCGAGATGGGCGTCTCCAAGATGGGCGCCTCCCCGAGCGTCCCCCGTTCTTCATCTGCTTCGCCATTAGCCGCTTGATCAGGATCTCTAGGATCGTCGACAACCTTCCATGGGTCGTGGAAGACGATGCCGAGATGGGGTTGATGAAGCTTCTGCAGAAATCGTCCCTCTCTGGCTCTTCGAGGCATGGTGTTTGGAAAGATGACTTTTTGATCGATTCCCACAGACGGCGCCAATTGTAAGCGCACAAAAACTCACAGACTCGGGGGGGAGTGATTTTGAGGCCCATTGGAAGAGGACGGAGGCTGGAGCTCCTTGTAGGTGGTTGTGATAGAAGAACCGGTGCCTCGAGCCTGAAAGGGGAGGAAGAAGACGGTCAGAGGACCCTGGCTTGGGCAGCGCAGGGCTCTCCGATGCCTTTGTTAGTTGCAAGTGCAGGACTAAACAGAGGTAGGAGATGAAGTGTGGGAGGAGACGGCGTACCAGCAGCATGTGGATAGCCCCTCCTTTTTACCTGTTGAAGGCTTCTGTATTTATAGAGGAGAGTGGACTTTGGGGTAAGCACTTGAGAGGCTGTCCCATCGTAGCCCACTCTGTCCCATCGGGCCATACCCTGATGGATTGGCGGTGTAGCCGTGTCAGGGATTTGGGCGGTGCCCTATCCTGTTGCCGTGGCACGACAGCTATCCATGGTCATCTTGATCAGCAGTCTGACCGAGACCGAGATGGAGCATGGCCAAGGCTGAACTCCTGGTCTCATGCTTGTACCGAGACCGAAGCCAAGGGGCATGTTACCGAAATGGAGCGCCTGGCCGAGGGCTGAGGTCGGTATTCATGCTTTTGCCGAGGCCGGGACCTGAGGTCGGTCGCCTTGGGGAATACCCCCACACAGAAAGCAATGCTAAAACCCAAAACAGCTGAGGCACCATCTCCTAAGTCATGAGTAACCATAATGGTAGACAGACCTAGGTATTAGATTTCCTCACCTTACCATTCATATCAATACTCCTCAATACTACCCTCGGGTGAAATCCGGTCGGTGCATTTTTGACGATACACATATTTTTTCAGCACCGAGTCGTTCCTCATGACTGATTGACACCGATATCAAATTAAGTCTTCTCAGCTAACCATTTACAACAAAACCTCTAGGTGTTATTAGATGTAGCATAAATACTTTTCAATAGACTACATGTGCTTTAATTTAAGGGTCAGGGCAGGTGGATGACGCTTGTAACAAGAGGAATACAAGATTTCACAAATGGGCTAAGGCACAGAACCAGCTTTCAATCTTTCTGGCCGAGTCATGTTGTGAACATATTTAAGGCTGAGAACTAGCAGGCTGGGCCTGGACTGGCTATGATTCAAACCTGGCCCATGTCTTGCCTACAAAAAAGAACTCTCCTGAGCCTAACAGCCAGAGAGATCCAATCCACCTGTTGAATTCAGGTATCTTGCTCGAAACCTAATTCGGCTAGGAACCAGTACAGACTTGAGAGCTCAACTACTTAGGGGGCTCAAGGGACCTATTTGGTCCACTGTTCAGCCCTGATAGGAACTGAAGGGCCCCCCAAGTCTGTGTCTGTTTCTAAAGTGGACCATAGACCCGTTGTCCAGCCTTCCAGGTCGTCCCCTTGGTGCACTTTAAGCCAGGGTTGTGACAATCAAGGGAGGTGGAAGGATGAAAACATTTGGATGCTTATATGATAAATAAATAAATAAATATTTTATAGAGGTGGTGGGAATAGAATTCCAAGACAAACTGTATACGTTTCTGATTTCATATTTTACACAAAAATTTGGTGTAGGTAATGGCCAAAATTTGGTGTATCAAGATACAGGTCTTAAAATCTTTGCTGAACTTCATTCAAATGACATCACTCCAAAATCGATATGTATGTGGAGTTTGGCCTCTCTTTGGAAATGACAAAAGAAGACCTTTATTCATCTTACCGACTCAGTCTATTAAACCACGTCCAAGATTGTTAAAAAAAAAAAAGAAAAACCCACATTCAAGATAGGGACCAAATGCATTTATTAATTATGAGAAGTGCGGGATGGTCTAGTGGTAGAGGGCATCCAACCTCACCTAGTGCGAGGAATCAGACCCCTAGGACGAGCAGAGAGCACAGCTGGAATGTGTCCTAGGGCAAAGCATGGATGAAAGGATACTCAAGGCAACACTATGGCTGAAGTAACATAGTCGCAACGTACAACAGACAAATGGAACACCTCGGGGATGACCCTTGAGATGATAGATTAGGCTAGTTTAGGATTAAGATAGTTTAAAAATCCTCCCATAAAAAAAAAATAAAAAAATTCCATGAGAATGCCCTCTTATACCAAAATGTTTTTTTTACTTTGTCAATTTTTTTTTATTGAGTTTCCATAAAAATTGTTATAATTGCAAATTCAAAAGTTGAATAAAAAAAGCTAGCTAAGAGGATCCTCTAAGCTATGGCCCATGGCTGATGTCCCATGTCCCACGACCAGGGCAACCATGGACTTGCATCCTGCAGCCAATGTCCAGGGCTCTGCTTAAGCCTGATTATAATTAAGGACCCTATTTGGATACAAATCCATCATAGTTTAGATTTCTTGCACATTAGGCGGGGAGCATGGAAGGTATCCATGCCAATCACTTCCATTCTCAGAAATATTAAGAGCTACAATTGCAGTGTAGTGTTGAATCCTGGGTCCTCTCCTTTGCGTGTGTCACGACCCGGGCCCGAGATCCGGTAACCCCGAGCCGTGATCCCATACTTACTCCCGTAAATCCCGAATTAACCGAAGTTAAAACGAAATCCACAAGGGATAACAATCTCAACAAACCTGTTAATTACACAAACCTGCGGAAACGATTTCATTTGACAATAGCAATTAAGATGTACATGTATACAAAATAATGTTCCTTATACATGTGTACTATCCATCATTTGCCCATCAAATAGTGCATGTCCAAAATTATTGTGCAACGATCATTAATTACAACCCAAAATGATTATACAAAAGAATGACTTCACAAAATATTTCCAAAAATGTAATATTCTTTCTCGCACGCGGATACCCGTGTCAAACGGTATCCCGGCCGTTCCATTCGATCAGTCCTCCTGGAGGAACCTGAGCGGTCTCCTCCGCTCCCGCCTGGGGTGCTGCCGCACCGGCAATGGCAAACGGGCCTGTAATGCCATCAATAACACTAATGAACACGACGGTTCAACAATGTATAAACAATTCTTGCAATAGCATGTTAATTCATGAGTTAGATTCATTCAATATATCAATAACAGTTCCAATCCTAGATGAGTCTAGAAAGTTCCTACAATAACAATAAATCGACACGAAGGTCAATCATATGGACATGTATAGGGTGGCCACTACCATAGCATTCATTTCATTACATTTACCATTTTCCCTCAAAGGAAGGATTCATTAGTACCATCTTCCCTCAAAGGAAGGATTCATCTTCCAAACGGAAGGCATCGATCAATACCCATAGATACGATCGGAATTTAGTGGGACTTACTAGTGTCCGGGCCAGGGACAACTAGCATCACCACGGAGCTCCGGAACGCCCCCAAATCCATCTACTGCAGTAGGATTAGACATATGTCTCATTTATTCATTCATTGAACTCATTTAAAGTTCTAAAACAATAGCTAGGTAGTGCCAGACTCGAGGGTCAATACTTTTCAGTGAGCAATCCATCTCTGGATTCAATTCAGCTCCAAGATTCCCATAATAACAAGGGAATGGAATAATAGTGCTACCAATCTCATTAGATTAGGGCACAATGTTACAATAAGGAATCACTAGACAACCATGACTCCATTTAATTCTATCTTAAATCTAAACAACCATATAGATATAACCAACGGTACTAAATGCACGTGTTATTCATGATGAGCATCACATTTATATTTGGTGTGTGCATTATAGTCCCCGTAGTTAACGTCTATGGAAGTCTAGACCCCAATTTATTAATTGTGAAATTCTCCCTTCACTATCCTTAATTCTCAATAGTTTCAATTTACTTCGTGATTAGTCGTCGAACTAATCCGGGAGCATTTATACTCACAAGGAGTGCTCCAAACTTATGCAAAAATCCCGAAATCCAAAATCCACAAATTTTTACTCACAATTCATGTGTTGGCCAAGGTCGGTCAGCTCGGCGGTTAGCCGCAACTCAGTTGGCGGCTAGCCGGAACCTACTTGGCGGCTAGCCGAATTTCGACTGGCGGCTAGCCGGAATTTCGACGGTTAGCCCGCGGTCAGCTTTCCAGAAGCTGACATTCTCTGTCTCCATTCTCGGTCACCTTACGGTCACCCTACGGTCACCTTACGGTCACCTTGCGGTCACCTAGCGGCTAGCCGAAAATTCAATTTCGGCTAACCGAAATTTTGGCGGTTAGCTTTCCAGAAGCTCGCCCATTATGGATTCCGGCGGTTAGCTTTACGGTTAGCCTCGCGGCTAGCCGGAACCCACCCAGAATCCTATTTTTGAGCTTCAGAAGTTCTGAAACAACTTCTGAAGACTGAGTTCCCTAAACTCCAGCCCTTTTCAACTACTTATAAAAGTCCAAGACAATGCATTCTCTTGAGAATGACCATTAGAACTTCAAGTTCTCTTCTCATACAATATCCATTCACTAATAATACCCCTAATATCCATTAATCTATACATCCAATCCATAGAGATTCTATAAAACTCTACAATGGTTAACAATAATCACAAGAGAGTGTTTATACTTGCCTCTTGCAGTCAATGCACTCAAAGCCCTCTTTAATAGCTTGGCTTGAGCTCAAAATCCCCAAATCTCAACCCTAAATCCATAAAACATCGAAATGCACGACCCTTAAGCTATTTATGCTACAAACCTTCCCTCTCTACTCAATAGAACTTGGAAATCCTAAGGAAAGAACATCTACTTACTTGTAGCTCCAAGCAAAGAGATTTTGAGTTCTCTTTCGAGCTTCACACTTCACAAATGGAGAAATGGTTGAGGAAGAAGATGAAGACGGTGCTACACTCCTCAAGAACCTCCGTGAATCTCTCCAAATCTTGCTCTCGATGAAGGAGAATGAAAGAGGAAGAAGGAAGGAGATGGAGAGGAACGAGGCTAGGGTTGATGTGGTGAAAGGAATGAATGATTCATTTCATTCTAATATAAGAGTTCACACTCCAAAACCCCCTTCCCATTATCTTTATTACATTTTGAGTCAAATGAACATTCACTTGGCCCATTTGAGGTCAAATGGAATCGCGCTTATTATGAAAGTTAACGTACTATTCGAGATACACGCGTTGGTATCAAGAATTTCCGTATTTGACGAAATACGTGGAAATCCGTATTTACGAAAAAGTCCTTGGCCTTGCTTATTTGACTCTAAACTCACTTTTAATCCACTCAATACCACTCAAGTCCATTCCATTATGCTTAATGCATCATTAGAGAGTAATTTGTCTCTCTTTGGTTATTAATCTTCATTAACTCAATTATTCGTGCTTATTTGGCATTAATCTTAATTAATTAGCCTTAATCACGATTAGTTCGGGTCAGGTTGTAACAGCGTGTGTGATTGGTTTTCTACCCAACATGGGCTGGAGTTCACTCCCACACCAATCACGTCTCTCAAAGGACAGCCACCTTGGCTGGTGAAAAAAAAAGTTTCAAGAGAGAGAAGTTTTCACTTCGAGTTCTAGTTTAGTTTTTTTTTTTTTTTTTTCGAGTTCTGGTTAGTGCTATCAAAAGAAATTGTTAATGGGGGCAATGGGGACCTCTGATGCTTTCGTCTAGTCTTCAAGGGTAGCTTAGTGCCATCTGTGTCAAGACTAAACACAAATTTATTAAAAATCTCAATTTTCCCATTCTTATACTTTTCTTTTATGTTTCTCTCTTTTATTTCTTTTTGTCAACATGGCATCAACATGAACTCATTTAGTTTAATAGTGTTTTTATTACTCTCATTTCTTAAAAACGCATGTCCATGCATGCTAGTGAGATCAGTTGACCCATTGAGCTAACCCTTTGAAAATCTGAACTTCTACTAATTTTAATTTGAAGATTTTCTATGCATTAGTCTTCACTTCTATAATGAAACATCCTCAAATGCGCTCTTTGTTATATTGTTTGTTGAGGAGTTCTAGATGTTATACCAACAGTTCTATGTAGCTTGAAAACATCTATTTGAGCTTGAAAGTTATATATACAAGTTGAAACTGCTCCCTGGGTACTAAAAAGAAAAAGAAACTACTCAACTAAATGCACTTGATGAATGCTGTTTAGCCTTTAAGCTTCTTTGACATATATTTCTGTGTCTTTGTCCTCCTAAAATTTTCTTTCATACTAAGATTTCTTTTTTAATGACCAAAGTTTCATATGCTTGATTTTTGCATCAATCTCTAAGTGTGGTTGCCAACTTGTTGAATGAGCGCCCAGTTTTGAGTGGCTTTGTATGTCAGCAACTTGATCTATGATCTTATGTAGATGAGTTCTATTTCTTTGCTGTTGATTGCTGACTTTGAGGTGAGATCCATATCTTCTCTTGAACATGTGGGCTCCATCATATTAGAGCCTTTCATTTTCTATTTCCTCTCAATTATTAAAGCACTGGACATGGGATGAGGGTAAAGTCCTTTCCAATGGAATCTTAAATGGAAAGTGCTCGTAGTCCTGATTCCTCGCCCTTTTTTACAATTATCTATTGAGAGGTGGGAAAAGCAAAACACCCCCCACTGATGGTCCATACTTTTCATTGGATCATGATGGTTAGAAATCGGGTTATGGATATGGTCGAGTTAAATATAGATGACTCACTCTAACAGCAAGTAGGTTTGTTCAAAGTTTTGAAGGGTTTGGGGTAGGTTTGAATTTTGTGCATCCCGGCCTACATTCTCTCATTTATGTTCTATTTACATTAATGATGAAATTGTACAAGTGAAAAAATGTCTTTCTAAAATTGTTCGATATCTCTTTTAAATTCAAGTGGTGAAGCTTGTCTGGTATCACATATCCAAAACTCAAGGACTGAGCCGAGCAAAGGCTAGAGTGGCTTGACCCTGATGCATTCCAAACCTGAGCTTGACAAAAGTGGGTGTGGACGAACAAGGCTGATGCACAATACGTTACAAAAAAATATAATTTTTAGCGGCGGTTTTCTTGAACCACCGCTAAAAGTGTCGTTTTATGCTCCAAACTGACCGTCCAGCTTAAAAATAATGTTTTAAAGATGAAAAACATTTTATGAGGCACAAAAAAAAAAAAAAAAAATACACTTTTAGTGGCGGAAAAAAACCTCACTAGGGCAAATTTTTCTACCACTAAAAATCTCTTTTGCCAAACTCCATTTATCTTATCACAATATCTTTCTCTGAGAAGTCACATTGGTCCAATAATCATATGTACGAAAGGTATTTTCATACCATCCAATTCTTGCATTCTCTCCATGTGCCACTATTGGCACGGTAGGAATTGCATGTTGATATATCCCATTTTCACATTGGTCCAATAATCATATGTATGAAAGGTCTTTTCATACCATCCAATTCTTCCATTCTCTCCATGTGCCACTATTGGCACGGTAGGAATTGCATGTTGATATATCCCATTTTTTTATGGAGAGTAGATTCCTAATAAAAAGTACATGAATAGTGGGGGCCTTATCAATATACATTTTGGGTGTTTCTTTTTTAATAGTTAGTTCGATAGGCTCGTGGGTCAGATCACATGCAAGGCACCAGGACAAAAATGTGGCTATGACTTTTTTGGCTCACATGTTGAGAAACTCACTATTAGTTAATTATTTTTTACACCCACGCAAATGTGGTATATATTTTTCACATGGAAAGCAAAGCAAGATCATTTCTTTAATGATCAGAATCTCCATATAAAACGCTTGCAATTTGAGAATATTGGATTGAAAAATAAACTAATCAATGATCATGCATACCTTTGATGCACCTAAGGATTCCTTCAGTTGTTTCTAAATTTTAAGACCTCAGCTTATCTTTATATTGGCCCCACTAGTTCTACATGAGGGGATATCTGATTAGATATGCTTTTATGGGAAGTGTGCTTACTAGGTTACAACATATATATATATATATATATAGGGGGATATTCATATGCATCCATCCCTCACCATTTTGGGTGAGGGACACCCCTTTTGGGGGTGTTTCAAGTACAAGAGGGAGGTACAAAGTACCCCT
This sequence comes from Umbellularia californica, assembly GCA_028538565.1. Classification (NCBI taxonomy): domain Eukaryota; kingdom Viridiplantae; phylum Streptophyta; class Magnoliopsida; order Laurales; family Lauraceae; genus Umbellularia; species Umbellularia californica. The sequence goes on along the minus strand of JAPQWN010000007.1, from coordinate 71,240,694 downwards.
CTTGTACTTCTCTTGTACTTGAAACACACCCAAAATGGGTGTCCCTCACCAAAAATGGTGAGGGATGGATGCACATGAAGACTCCCCATATATATATATATATATATATATATATATATATGAGATTCATGCGCATCCATCACTCACCATATTACAGTGAGGGACAACGTAGTAGGATTGACTTTATGATATATCTGAACCATTCACACACATGAGACCCCCTTAAGTACATCGCATCCATTGAATTTTTACCTAACCGAATGGATTGGACCGTTGGATCTAAGGTCACGTTTTTTTCTTTATTATAAAGTCATTAAGCTTGTGGGCAACGGATGAAGGGGTTAGAACTTGATATATGGGCTCATCCAAGATGTCTCTTTCCGTCTCCCACAAGTTTCATGATCAATGGGTCCCTAGGTGGGCCCCATTAAGGGTGAGGGAAGGACGCACATGATATTGACTACTGACAAATGCACTAGTATATATTTTGATAAATGTTCTCTTAATTTTATAGTCGAAATGGCCAAAATTTTTCGTTTCAATTAAGTGGCCAAAACGAAATTTCACATAAATATGGTGAGGGAAGGATGCACATGATATTGACTACTGAAAAATGCACTTGTATATATTTTGAGAAATGATCTCCTAATTTCGTAGTGGAAATGGCCAAAATTTCTCGTTTCAGTTAAGTGGCCAAAACGAAATTTCACATAAAACTTTTTGGTTTAAATTTTGGTCCATTTCGGCCGAAATGAGATTTTACAAAATTAATTATTTTTTTATCTTTTTAAATTTTATACATAGATATTCTATGTAGGAGAATATTCAAGTGCATCCATCCCTCACCACAATGGTGAGGGATGGATGCACTTGAATATCCCCCTTCTATGTATTTCTTATATTTGCCCAAACTGTAATTTCAAAAGGTTTTACTAAAATGGATCAAATCCATATTTCTTGTTTTATTTTTTATTTCTCTACATATATATATATTATATTACTCGAAATATAATTCCAAAAAGTTTGGCCGAAATTTCAAATAAGATGAAACTTTTCAATTTGAAGACTTGACGGAAATGGTGTCCAAAACGATATTGACAACTATGATATGCAGTCCACCTTGGATTGACATAGGCCCTTTCACACTCTCATACCCTCGTGATCTATTATCAGGACTAGTTGCACTATCATCGAATCTTTATCCACCATAAGCTAGAGTGCATCTCAAAGAAATCTATAGTTACATTACCACTAAAGTTTAAGGCTTTTAAGTCGAGGGTTAAGATTATCTTACAAAGTTGATTATTTTTTTTATTTCTTTCTGTTGTCCCTTATCTTTAAGAGAGACATTTTCATGTACCCAATTCCATTAATAAGAGGGCGTCTTAAGTGGGCCCCAAGACCAGGACTACATAATGCATATATCCGGTCATTCTTTAGAAAATGATCCCCTGTTTGGTCCAAACAAGGGGGTGCCACATGGAGAAAGATTTTTTTTTTCGGTGAAGGAGATGAGATGTCATTGATTTGACATCTCTCCCCCCATGTGACACCACCTTAGTGGTCCAATCAGGGTTTCCCTGTTTGGACCAAACAGGGGATCCCTATCCTCTTTCTTCTTGCGGGAGAACATTGCCCATCTTTTATGTTTCCTCGATCTAAATCAGATGCGATGCTTGTGGGACTGTTTGTTAAAGCATTGTGAAAACAGTATATAGCTGAAATGAATTTGCATGAAATTTACACATGACCAATTTGTCATTCATCGTTAAAAGCTTGGGTTGGCTTTACCCATTTCTATTAAAATCTGACCTTGAACTCAATTTTAAGTCTATGAAGCTTGGCTTGTCTCGGCTCGAATTGGGTTCAATCCAAAGGGTAGCTCGCTCAGCTCCTTTACAGAAATAGGTGTAACAAATCTTTACATGATGTGCCAACGCGCTCCTAATTGAATGGTGTTGGTAGCTTAATATCACATAGATTTGGAGCGATAATAACTCAATTTAGATAAAAAAAAAAAAAGCTTATTTAACTCATGAACCTGAGCAATAATTGAACCTGTGTAATCCAACCCCAATGTCTGACCCACACAATACACGGGTCATTCGCGAGTCTAATAATCTCGAGCAGCATTGAATTGGGTCGGGCAGAATTAGACCCAAGTAATCTACTACAATACCAAAAATATATATAGACCCAAAACATCCCTTTGTCTCTGCCACAGCTCTGAGACAAAGCTGAACCCTCTGAGGCATTGATAGACAAATCCTAAGTTGAGGAAGTGGAACTCGACATTAAGGCTCACCTATCGTAAATCATGCCTCTCAAAATAAATATCCTCCCAAAGATATCCTCATCCAATGAGAACTGGTCCTACCATGATAAGAAAGAGTGTTTGATTAAACATATTATAAAGGGCAGTCTCATGCATTATTCATTAATCACCTTTCTTATCAAAATGATCAATCATGCTATGTGACCAAATCTTTTTATTAGGGTAAAATTTGGAGACGCTTATACCCTGTTTCTTTAGTGGAATTTCTATCAGGAATTTACAATGTTTCCTGAAATTTCTGAATCACACATTTCTTTACTAGCATTTCTAAATTCCAGTCATATGAAAGTTTTCTTTTGACATTTTAGAAATTCAGGAATTCTATTCCGGTTGCATTTTAGTGAAATTTCTGAACGCTCAAGTCCAAAAAGGCGTTCAAGAATTCCACGATATCTAAGGAATTTCGGAGACACTTCCACTCTATCTAACTCTGATTTCTCCAAGTTGGGAGTATCTGGACTCAATCAATACTTTAATATGACAAAGTGCAGGTATACGTGGCCATCGCACAACCGCCCAGGGGACCTTCTCCTACGTGTGGCCACCACCAGAGAGAAAAGAAAAAGAAAGTGTTATTTCCACTACCTTTTGAACGTGAAGACAAACTCAGTGGGCCCCACCACTGCTCCCCCACCCCACTAGACGTCTAGAGTCTAGACCTCTTTCTCTCTCTCTGTGCGTGTGTGAGTCCACTCCACTCCTCCTGAGAGCAAAATCACAAGCACTTTCTGCCACGTGGCGTACATGTTAGCGAAACAAAAAACAAACGGGTCTGTGGCAGCTGATAACGTTATCCTACACCCATTGGTTCGTTATCTCCACGTGTTGGCGCCTTTTTCATCGCTGGGGATTCACGGGACCCGCATGCCGCGCGATATCTGAAAGAACGAAAGATGGCATTGGAAACGAAACGAACTCTTCCCCCATTTACGCATTGCATTTCCAATTCCATACACGTCCGGTCAACTAACTGATCATGACCCTCGCCACTTTCGTTTTTTACCTGGCTGGGAACAATAACCATTCTCATTCTCGTTCTCATGAAATCTTTGGTCGTAATTTCTAGAGGAAATTACCAAAAAAAGGATACTAGATGGTTCCCTAACCGAAAAATAGGCTACGAGTCAATATTGTACGGAAATAGTTCCCAGTGACCACTTCAGTTTTTTATTTTTAATTAAAGATTTAAACGATGTGTGACGACGTCGTTGCTTAATATAGAGAGTTGGCGACAACGTCGTCGCTAATTCGTCAAATCTGCATATTCTCCGACCTTCATAATCTGCAATTGCTAGTGAATCAGAACTATATGTCTTTGTTTTTTTATACATAGATATATGAGTGTGGGTCACGGATATGGAAGAGCAAGGGACATGTTCAATGGGATTTATGGGGGAAAACGATCGGAGGAAGAAGGCATCAATGGGGTTTTGAATCTAGGATTCTTTTGAGCATGTATTTCCCCCATTGATGCCTTCTTCCTCTCATTATTTTCTCTCATAAACCCCATTTACCAAAACTCTACTCCATACTTTTTCTTCAAATCGCCAGCAAAGTCATAGATCTTGTGAGGGTCTAGAAGGACCTTGGAGACACTCTCATTCTCCATGCATCTCTTCACCAAAGCAATTAGCTTAGGGCACTCATTCTTTATGCTAAAATTACCATCAATTTCATATGTGTAGAACCAGCAGGTGAATAGAACAAGCACAACATCCACATGCCCTAAGCTCTTGCCATCGTAAAATGGATTGTCTTCGAGCTCTTCTTCCAACAATTTCAAGCAGTCAATGGACTTTTTCTTAGTTGCCTCTTGAGCTTCTCTCTTACTTTTCCATATCCGTGACCCACACTCATTTATATGTATATAAAAAACAGTAATATAGAGTTTTAATTCATTTTGGTATAGAAAACCAGTAATCGCAGATGATGAAGGCCGGAGAAGACGCAAATTTGACGAATCAGCGACGATGTCGTCGCTTGTTTAAAAAAGGAAAAAAAAAAAAGAATATTCTAGTGGAAATACCGGTTCTATTGCATAAAAACTATAGGTATCTCTTTCGGTTAGTGGCCATCTAAAGTCATTTTTTTTTTGTAGTTTTCTCTAAATTCTTTAAAAATAAAGCAAAAAAATAAAAGACCTAAGGGCGCATTTGTATATGTATACAAAAATTTAACGCAGTTTTCTCTTTTCTCGTGATAGAATGGCCACATCAAATGTAGATTTTAGGTATTATGCCCGTACAGTGGTACTTAGACCTTATTTTTATCTATAAAACGGTTGAAGTTTAAGTATTTTTCATAAAATTGATCATGCGATATCTTAAGGTGATGTGGTATGACATACGGGATTGTCCGATATTACACTATTATTAAATAAGCAACTCTGTGAAAAATATTTAAACTTTATTTATTTTCAGGGAAGTGGAAGATTTTAAGACATTTGTATGGAAAATATCCCTAGATTTTATTGTAGTGTGAAAATACATTTCTACTATCCTATTTTTTTCTACGGAAAATTGGGTTGCACACTTGTTCTTAGCCCCCCACAACCGTTGATGCCCAATTTGATAAGAAAATCTGCTTCATCTGATTGGGTTATCAATATCATAGTCCAAATCAATCATATGAACACTTACCTACTCCATCTCATCTCCACATCCGTCCATCTTGTGGCCTCTGTTAGTGAAATGGAGATCGTTGGATGGATATGACTTTTGAATCATGTGCCATCCGCGTCGGATCCCACTAATGACTGTGTAGATCATATAATACAGTAAATGGCCGCTCCATTTTCCAGTAGCGACGTGTCCGTTGCTTCCTGATTCATGGATGGTGCGGTCCACTGGCTACAGTAGTAATGCAAAATTCAAATTTAGTGATAGTGTCTGGCAATATATGGAAGTGTGGAGAACACAGATGTCTTTGTTTGGCAAGGTCTTTAATGGATATTTTCTCAGATGGTGATTGAAAAAGAGGAGTCTCTTTTGGGTGGCAGGAAGAAGAACAGGTGAGTGATTGTGTTTATGTATCTTTGGTTCTGTTTTTATTTACCAGATGAAATGGATTTTGGGTTTAGCTACTTCACTCAAAAGCCTCTTGCATGTGTAATCTTCAGATGAATTGCTTGCTGAAATCTCTTTTAGAAAAGAAAAAGTAGTTTCTTGGGTTTCATTTTCTTCAAGTGGGCTATTTAGATTTTGCTTTTCTCTGCCTTTTCAGCTTCTCTGCTCCAACAGTTGCACTGTTTTTGATTTTTTGGTAAAGAGTTTTATCAGGATAGTTGTTGGTGAAATTCAAAACCTTGAAAAATAGCTGTTTGGTTTAATAAACTGAAGATCTCTCTTACTGAGTTATTTGGGTTCATCTTTCTTCTTCTTCATTTTTTTTTTATATGGTTTGGAATATTCTATTTTAGCTCTTGTTTGCTCAATTGGGTATCCTTTTATTCCTTATTTCAGGCAATTTTAGTGTGACCCAGACTGTTTGTACTATATTCAATATTTCACAACCAGCTTGGAATCATAAGAGAGCTGGTAAAAGGATGCTTGCTCAATAGTGGGGGTTCACTTATAGGACTGTTTCTTTTGGTTTCTCAGTTGGGTTTATTTGGCTGAGGATTGCTATCTGATTTGAGGGTTCTTAAGATCCTGATTCTATAAAGAACTTCAAGGAATTTCTTCATTTTATATGAGGTAGAGAGAATAAGAAGAAGAAGAAGAAGTAGCCAAAGGAGAGACTGTCAAAATATTAACATGTCTACTGTGTTGTTGTGGGTCATTACCCCAGCAGAGGTCTCCAATAGCCTTGGGTTTTCTGAGTCCTTCCGCAGAGGAGGACGACAGTTCCATAATTTAAGGTCTGTAAATAGAGCTGCGAGTTCAAGGAATCGTTGTTGGAAACAGAGGGAGTGGAAACGCAGATGGAGCTCTTGCTCTCTGAATGCTGATCTCAAGTATGCTTGTTTGGGGTTTGTTCCTGAAGACAGTGGGAATTTCCCAGTGGTTTCAAGCTTAATAGCCAATCCGGCAGGAGAAATTGCACTCACCTCAGAGCAGAAGGTTTATCATGTTGTCCTTAAACAGGCTGCTTTGGTGAAAGAGCAGTTAAGGCCGAATGGAACTCTCGAGGTGAAGCAGGACAGGGCCGTTCCAGGCTCCCTGCATTTGTTGAACGAAGCCTATGATCGATGTGGAGAAGTTTGCGCAGAGTATGCAAAGACATTTTACTTGGGTTAGCCTTCTTATCTGTTCTTTAATGTATCATTTCTGATTAATTTGGGACTGATGGATTAAGATGCATTTTGAACATACTGAATCTGGAATCCATATAAGAAGTTAATTGGGATTTTCATCTGTTCTTTTTAGGGACGCAGCTTATGACCCCTGAAAGGCGAAGGGCGATCTGGGCAATCTACGGTAATTGATTTGAACCTTTAATTAATCTTCTGTTTACCAAGTTTTCTTTATTTTATTTGAGCTTGAGTTGCATATTGTGTTATTAATATCCATTTGTTAGAGCAAGCAATTTTTACAAAGATTGTGTTCCATTTGACAAGGGCACCAATTAGAACATAAAAATCTCAGGTTCAAGACTTTTTAACCCAGTTCTAATTTGTTCTGGACTAGGCCCTTGCTACATCATATTTAAAGAAAGGAAGGTCCTAGAAATTGTGTTTACTTCTTGCTGCACAAAGTGATTAAAACAAGAATTCATACACACTTCAGCTGTTTCATCTTGCATAAGGTCGTGAAAACATTGCAAAAATTGGCTTGACCTTGACCTGAAAACAATACTAAGAAACACCATGTAAGATTGAACAGGTAATGGTTCCCCTAAGAGTCCACCAAAAGTCCAAAACCTTTATCTCCAATGATTAGTACCATCACTACTCATTTTGTTAAGGGCAGAAGATTTCAAAATTATCAAACAACAATATATAGTTTTCATCACATGAAACAAAACACACATCTTTTGTTAGACTATTTCTGTTTCTTACCTATCCAGTCAAAGATTTGTAAATAAGATATTGGTCTGACTACCTTACAATCCTTCCTAATTTAGTTTCAATGTAGTTAGTTCATGTGATTAATCTTAGTCTTCTTAGATATGGGTTTTTTGTACATTGAATTCACAGGCCACACAGGCCATGAGATTGACATGTAGTAGGCCATGGTTTAAATCATTGAATTTCTAAATGCAAAATATCATAGCGATATTATCGAAATAGCTGTCAAACATAAATTAATTTCTCAAGGGCTCAGAACACAGAATAATGAGGATCTCGCGAGGGCACTTCTAATAATATCTGGGTGGCATCATGCATGGTGAAGTACCTAACACTAGAGCTTTAGCTCCTTTATGTACCACACATACTCAAGGAGAAACATTAGAGTACGGAAAGGAATAGAAATTAACATGAGAGAAGGCACAGCTCAATGATCTACGCCAGCACCTTGGGTGACTGTCAATTTTGTACTCATCTTCTCAGAATGAACATAGAGTGTTTTGCATGCTTGGTAAAGATCTTTCGGGGCCTGTTTGTTTCATGGAATTGAAGTCATAGGATTATATTTCTCTCTGAGTAGTTAGAAAATGAAGTATCAAAGGTAAATATCCAATATGGCCATCGCTCCCTTTTAATAGAGATTGAATCAAGGGGAGATGGGAAATGAATACCTCAGTTATCGCCCTAGTAAATCAATTACTAGGAAAGTCAAGTTTCCATCTACATCTCCACCTTAGATCCTTTAGCCCTCACCTCATATCCTTCGCCCCACCTCTTTAATAATCCTCCAACGGAGCTCATTTGACCATGAATTTCTATGGATTCTATGCTAACAAACAGGCCCTCGGTAATAAGTGCAGAGAGCACTGCAGCTAAAGAAACAGATGAGTCATTGCTTTAGGTTTCCAAGATGCTCCACTTCTACATTCTTACTTGTCTTTTTATATTTTAGTGTGGTGCAGGCGGACAGATGAGCTTGTAGATGGTCCCAATGCTTCACATATAACACCAACAGCTCTAGATAGGTGGGAATTAAGATTGGAGGATCTCTTTACCGGTCGACCATATGATATGTTTGATGCTGCTCTATCCGATACAGTAGCAAAATTCCCTGTGGACATACAGGTACACTTAACAACATTTCTTCTCTGTAGTAAAACCTCTACTTCTACAGTAGCAACTCCTTTTTCTTGGATCTCTGTGGCTTTTCTCTGTTGACAGTTTTAACCATTTTATATTTCAAACTTCAAAGGCTCCATTCGGTAAATGATAACCTAGGATGCTGGGTTGAATAATGACAATCTACTTTAGTTGGGACTATACCTTTTTGACCTTAATATAATGAGTACAAAATGACCTCGAGTCCAACATTGATACCCTTTTTTATGGACTGGAGTAGGGAAAATTATTTGGCCTCGAGATTTCTTTGAGCAGAAGGTGGGCTACAAAGGATCAAAATAATCTTAGTTTTTGTAAGAAATATATGAAAATGTCATGGGAAGAGAAGATCGCCCTGCTCAAGTGTTTACTTACCATCTAATTTCGGCAACCTTTGCTCTAGGAAAATACATTGAAGTCCCTTCTGACCCAGAAATTACCGACTTCAGGAGAAGGTTGGTTGCCAGGATTCTCTCACCATGATATGGTTAGGGGCCTTTTTGTTCTTGTCAACAGATACTGACATGTACAAAAAGCCTGTTACACTGATGTGAAATGGTCTCCCCAACATTTTAGGGATGATCATATTCTCCGTAGTATTGATTTCCATTTTATCACTGTCATCTTATCCAGAATCTCAATTTCCTGCCTTACAGCCATTCAAAGACATGATTGAAGGAATGAGGATGGACTTAATTAAGTCAAGATATATGAACTTTGATGAGCTCTATCTGTACTGTTATTATGTAGCTGGGACCGTTGGCTTAATGAGTGTCCCAGTGATGGGCATAGCTCCTGATTCACGTGCGACAACTGAAAGTGTCTACAACGCTGGATTGGCATTAGGAGTTGCAAATCAGCTCACCAACATACTGAGGGATGTTGGAGAAGAGTAAGTTAAAAAAAAAGCCATTGAACTTGCTATCTTCCCATCTAAAGTTCAATTGAAGAGTTTATGTGCTTATCGGTAATTGCCAGATGAACATTTATCTGAATCCAGTGGTGATACATGGCTGGTAGCACTTTTTATGCCCTTAATATTTCATTGAGCATGAAATTAATACAATTCAGTCCATTTTTTGTTTTATTTTGTTTTTATTGCTTCAAAGTCAGTACAATTCTCTTATGAGGTTTCTGTTATTCAGTGCAAGGAGAGGAAGGATTTATTTGCCACAGGATGAGCTGGCACAGGCAGGGCTATCAGATGAGGATATATTCGCCGGGAGGGTCACTGACAAGTGGAGGAGCTTCATGAAGAATCAAATCAAAAGGGCAAGGATGTTCTTTCAAGAAGCAGAGAAAGGAGTGACAGAGCTCAATCAAGCCAGTCGATGGCCGGTAATATAGATTTTTTTTTTTACTTGTTTAAGAAAAATGAGCAAACAAAAGGGAAATTTTATTAAAAAATGAGTAATTCAGTTCTCAGCCTCCCAAATTAAAATTTATTATGTAAAGTTCAAAACTACAGTTAAGGTACATTGCATATAAGAAATCTGGGACCTATTTTGAAATTTGCAACCCTGCCCTGAATTCTTACATTGCCTTGACCCATTAGACTGCAAATCTATCATCCCTTCCACGGTCAAGAAGATTGCAGAACTTTTTAAGCTATTACATTATCTTTAACATGGAAGTGCTCCAACCCTTTCATTTATTCATTCACACATCACGCATAACTCGTCCATGTATTTGCACCATTTATTTCATAATGAACTTTCGATGCTTATTCGTGAAGAGTCAAACAAATTCATCCACATGTACTTACACCATAGTAATCATCCTTTGGAGTGCCAAAAGGAAATGGGAGTTTTCTTGTCTAATATTTCAATTTTGAAATTAGTACTTGTAATATTATGCATAGATCAATGGCTTAGATTCTGATTTCTTTCTACATGGTGAAATGATCAAATGTCCTTTTGGATGATCATATGCAGGTCTTCGCTTCCTTGTTATTGTATCGACAGATACTAGATGAGATTGAAGCAAATGATTATGACAATTTCACAAAGAGGGCGTACGTTAGCAAGGTCAAGAAGTTGCTGGCATTGCCTGCTGCTTATGCGAGGTCGGTCATGAGCTCTTCAAGAACGTTATCGGGCATTACAATGGGATGAAATATTATCCCACGATCACAACAAATAAGAAAAAAGAAATGAGTCTTGTATGAAAAATACATTGGCTTTCCTTGTAGAAATAAAACAAATGGAAAAAAAAATTAAAAAAGAAGGATTATATTGTATATTGGAACCAGCATTGGGAAAGTGGATTTATAATGCAACTCCAAAAAGAAAGTATGTGATCTTCACTTCTCATGTATGTTCTTTTGGTTTTTATATACTTTTTCATGTCCATTTGTCTTGTGTTTGGAGAAATGAAGAGAAGAACATCAAGTGCTTGAGAAAGACTCTCATTTGTGGATTGTTTTATCGGTCCTGGATCTACCAATTTCAGACTGCTAAGACTAATGGAGTGGACAGGAGTGTGGACAACCGATGGGGGTGGTTATTGGAGCAGCGTTTCATTCAGGAGGGGCCCCCACAAACATCACCTTGTTCATGACCAACTGTTTGTGAGATTCATCAACACATGAGATTAATGGACTAATGGGTAGAGTTGTATCTTTCATTGGCAGACAAGCAAAGGATCAATCAAACTCTCAACTTTTAACCCCAGACAATGAGCAACTGCACAATTAGGAATTAGGATAGAGCATTGCATAGTGGCATATGATACTAAACTTTTGGGATATTTACCATACCACAAGAATGAAACATAGTTCTGGTTCAAGGTTCCAAAATGCATTAAATGGGTCAATGTGGCAGATCCGATGGGCTATAGCCCAACAGTCGTAACATCAAGGGCATTTTCGTACATCTACAACTTGGTTTCCATGGAAAGGGAGAGGTGAGATCCGGAGAACGTGTTTGTTCAAAGTCAATTCCGTGGAAAAGGAGCAAGAGAGGTGCGATTTTCTACATCCCAGTTTCCCTCACGTTAGGTGCAGCTTGATCGAGAGGAAAAGTCTAAAAAAAAGGCCCATTTTTTCTTGCCAGCAAGAGGCACAAGCGAGATAGACATGGGGTGTCTAAATTGTGAAATTGATGATATTTGTTTCTCTTTTTTCTTTTATTTTTTTTATTTTTTTATTTTTTGGGGTATACTAGTCTAAGGGGCTAGACTCAAAATAGCCGACACATGTGGGGGAGGAGAAGCTCACAAAGTGGAAAGATAGGCCACACAAGTGGAAAGAGAACTCTAGAAAATAAGAATAATGACATACCTAGTGGTCCATTCCTGGGCAGTCTGGTGACAATAGGGGTTGACATCCAATTGAGCAACCATTTTTCTTTAAGAATATATGAATGTCCAAAATAGATCGGAATAGAGAAAGAGAATTCGTGTAGCCGACTCCAACAAGACTTTGATAATGACGATGAATATATAAATCTCCACTTTTTCTTCTGTGAAATATCTCCACCAAAGTCCTTTACTCTTCTCCCACTTGACCAAAGCCCTTGTCTCAATCGGGGGAAAAATCAATTTTAATAATCAAAATTTTTTTTTATCGGTGATGGGACATATATTAAAGGATCAAAAGAGCAATACATGAAAAAGGAAAGGAAAGGAAAGAGGAAAGGTTCAAAAGCCTTGTACCAAATTCCTCACCAAAAGAAATTATTCACTGAAGAGTAAAAAAAAAATTCTACAAGACATCAGATACCAACAAAAGTGTCATCTCAATTCACACCTTGCTTTGCTAATGAATTTGCTATGTCATTAGCTGAACTGTTAACATGTTTGAACTCCACTCACATTAAAAAAAAGACAAAACTCTAATTTCCTTAAGATGTAGAGAAATTTGCAAGGAGCCTTACCATTACGTGAGACCCAATATATTACATTGGAAAAGTCATTTTTCACAATCAAGATTAAATGACTTGAAAAATATTATCAAAGCCTACAAAACCGCAAGCACCTCAACTTCGATAAAATCTTTAATTCTAATCAGCTTAGGAGAGGGGGAAAAAAAAAAAAAAACACATCACTTTTGAAATTACGGAGCACCCCTTCAATTTCCGCCGGACCGAATTTACATCTTTCTGCACCATCCAAATTAAACTTAGCATATATACCTTTGAATGGCGGGCACCATTGAATAAGATTGATGGATCAATCTCTTGGATATGTTTATTCAACGAATATAATGCATTGAACAAATGGATATTCTATGCAATATGCAATCCAAGGTACAGTGAGTGAGGCATCAGGGATCTCCTTGTTCCTCAATTAATGGAAGGCATCGATTTGACATGTGGAGGAGGGCCTACCTTTGTTTGATATCACCACATCATATATCCCAACTTGCATGAGCACTAGCCACTACCCCAGACCACATCAATGGGTTGGTCAAGTTGAGAACATATAATTAATTATGCTTCCTATATAAGGAGTTTTAGAGGTTTCACCTCCTCATTTTTAAATCAGTGATTATATCTCAACATTTGATCACTGCAGAAATTAAGTGTAGTAAATTACAAAATGAAGAGCAACTGTTTGATTGAGGGATTTGCACACATTAAAATGCTCATCATGAAATCAGGCACACATTGTGATTTAATAGCCTAATTTGTATATATTCAATTATAATATGTTAAGTTAGGAGGTTTTGGCTTCAATTTTGACCGTCGGTTATAATTTTAACCGACAGTTATGTAACTACTCGTGCAACTACCCACTCATTTTTCCATCAAATTACTCATATTTCGGTTGTTCCTATGTAATTATATCTTTTTTCTCCAATTTCTCTATTTTTATTTTATCCAATTTGTCCTATGGAAAGAGGTATTTTTTTTTAATATGTAATTATTTATTTTACAATGTAGGGAAATATCGTACTGAACACGGGTGATGGCACTAGTTATGATTATGTTAATCAAGGATCGACAAAGGCACGTGCTGTGAATGTGTCCAATCAAAGAAGAAATGGGCGGCACACATGTTGACAGGCGTTGGCATGTAATGATCAATTTTTCATATCATGACACCAAAATATAATGGGTTAGGATCCGGATCCCCTGTTTGGACCAATCAGGAGATGCCACATGGGGGAGGAGATGTCAAATCAGATGACATCCCTTTTCTCCAAAAAAAAAAAAAGAAGAGAAAAATAACCTGCCCCATGTGGCACCTCTTGAAACCTTGTTTGAACCAAACAGGAGATCCGTTTCCAATGAGTTATGAGTATGTCAGGAGTCCTTGATTGCCTATCGCAAGAGGGGACCAAGGAGTCCTTGATTGACTATTGCAAGAGGGGACCAATCAACCAAAATTTTGTTCACTACACTGTCCAAAGTTTTTGGAGCAATGAAGTCACAAGTGATGTGAGTTTTGGATGATGTGGCTTGGGGGGAGTTGAGGTGAAGTGTGATATGTGATCGGACTCTTATCTTTGTGTACCAATTCTTCTCATTCTTTTTTGTGGTGAAGATACATTCTTGGCCTAAAGGTACAAGTCCATCTTATTAATGAAATGCGAAAAAGGTTAGGCCTATTTGCTTGTTTTATATTGAAGTATATAGAAATTCTAATGACTTATAGTTATTTGGTTGAGAGCATTTATGACACAAATTGTAGGAAATTTTTTATAGAAATATAAACTTTGATAAGGTTGTTCTTGAGAACTCCAAATTTCCTATTTTATTGGATTTTGAAAGTGAGAATTTGCTGAGCAAATCAATTAAAAAGTTACTTTCAGCCAACAAAATCCTTTTGAGTTTTAGAATTCAAAATGTTATTTTGTTATTAGCATTTTGGAATTCTACTTCATAAAGTTAGCATTTGAAACTTCCTAAATTCTTCATATAGAATATTTCCAAATGCTTGCAACAAAGCAAGCCTTACGTAGTATTTTCTTATAAAAAAAGACTTAATAGTTGGAGGATTAGAAGTGAAGATCTGCAAAATATTCATAATAGTCTTATCTTTGATAGACCCACCTTTCTAATAAATCAAGACCTACCAAAGTGAGCTCTTATCTAAGTCCCTAACTTGCATCATTTTTATTTTTTTTAACCATATTGGACATGAGTTCTTCACTTGAAAACTAGGGTCCAATCTTATGTATGTGTGTGAAATCATGGTGCCAAACAACACAATTCAACCATAAACGTGTTGGCTTTTAATTTACGTAGTTAACTCTTAGCCCTTCTTTAATACTCCTCTTTTTTTTTCAATCGATCTGCATTCCTATAAATTTTTAAAAATTCACTAGCGATCAAGCTGCCCATTGTGGATCTCAGGTGTGGGAGGGACAAATCTGTCTTGCATGCCACATTTAGGTTTACCTCAAAGGTTACATCACACAAGATGATTCTTGGATCAAATATCAATCAGTCCCTCCAAATAGTCTTTGATTATGTGCGGTTTTCGGGTTGGTGGGGCTGGTCAGTGTTTGGTGTTTCCATGGTTGCTTGTGTTTTTATAGTTTGGTCGTACTCAAAATGGTATATTCTTTGGGCTATGCTGTATTAGTATTTGGGGAAGAGCAATGTTAGGGACAGACGCCCAGGACAAGCGGCGGACAGTCGTTAGAGGCACGCATGCTTTTCAAGACACACGCATGCTTTTCGAGATACCAAAATCACAGTGGTTGTCTCCCGCTTGTCCCAGGGCGTCTGTCCCTGGGATTTCTCTTTGGGGAAATTCTAAATGCACCTTTTATTTTGGTGAGCACGCTCACTTTTGAAAGAAAAATAAAACCATTCTTAATAAAAGAACGTGGGTGTACAAAGCAAAATGGATGGGTACGTATAAAATCACCTTCGTATTAGACCCCTACTACCTTCTTGGATGGACAAGTCATAAATGGATGTGTGGTACATTTTTTTTTTTCGTTGTCAGTCTTTCTTTTGTTTGTGGAACCATGCATGCCTCAACGTGGCCAAAGGATTGCCCCTTCTTTTCATTGAGAAACCACTTTTTCATCATTATCAATTTTAGATGTACATTGAACAAAATTAAGAGAGAAAACAAATCTTTTATTTATGTGAAACGAACCCATGTATCCACATACACCACAACATGCAATATATCTCCCAGATGTCACTGTTTTATGACCTCACCTTTTGTCCATACAAATTGATTTATCAAACTCCTTCCCAAAGAGATATTCACCATTTGATAAAAGTAGTGTACATGACATATGTAAACTAGTCTGTATTGTTTCCCAAACCAATGGTGAATAAAACTTTGACCCAGATGAATATTTAGACATGACCCCCCACCAAGAGCCAACAATTGAAATGGAAAAAAGTGTGTGCCAGAGAGGTCTCATGGGATGTGAGTATTTTGCTGTATTATTCTTGGATTCAACGGATCATTTCTACTAGTTGTTGCATTGCAAGATCACACCCTACATTGAAAAAGTAAAAAGAGAACTAAGAAAGAAGTAGATATAATTGGTGTTTGGATTTGGAATCATGCCATGAGCTTCAGGACTTTCTTCCAGGCAGGCCTGTTGGAGATGTTATCCCACCATGCATTCACTTTCTTCCTTTCCCTCACCAGATGACTCATGTCTACTTCATTCATTAGGTACCTTATCCCCGGGAGGTGGCTCATGTCAGCCAGGGTATAGCAAGCACCGGCCAGGTAATTGCTTTCGGCGAGTCGCCGCTCGTATATGTCGAAGACCTTCTCCAGCTTGTTCTTGCAGCTCTGGACCAAGTCCATGTCCCCTGGCTGGCCCATCTGGGGGAGAACCAGCAACTGCAAAACTATAGTGTAGACCAAGTCATTGAAGTTGTGTGCTTCCACTTCTAGCCATTGATCCACGAGGGCCCGCTCCTCTAATGTCTTCCCTAGTAGATTAGGACCGCGGTCCGCGAACTTGGCCGCATAGTATCTTATTATAGCCCTCGATTCTACACATGAACAACAATTATACAACAATTGAAGCAATGCTAGACTTCGATTCTCTATGGGTGACTATGTTAAATGAAGTACATGATTTTGATTCAGGATTAATTGTCAATGGGTTAGAATCTTGGTCCTCTTGATTTGCGAACTAAGTTTTTTTTTTTTTTTTTTTTAAATGATCCGATATCTAAATCAAAACATAGTTACTTATCAACAGCTTGAAATCCTAAATCAATAGTTACTTATCAACAGCTTGGATGAGCTATGAATATGTAGCAAAATGAGACCCACTAACCAAGAATTGTGATCTAGTGATCTAGATAAACCTTGATAGAGGGTGACCCAAAATCTCTCACATGTTAAGTCTAGATGAATAGATCCAACCCAATCCCTCTTAATAGTGGCTTAAAATAGACAACTGAGAGTATGAATATCATCAATAATTGTATTAGTTTTTAACTTAAAGGGCTACTTGTTTACCGGAATTTATGACTAGAATTTGGGAGGTTGAAGTTTTTTTGACATAATGTGGCATGATGTGAGATCTTGTCTAATGTCATTTGAAATGCTTTATTTTTTTCATTAGAATTTTAAATTCCAACCACTCAAATTTTTTTTTAGAATTCTTGGAATTCCACTCTCTATACCATTTGTTGAAATTTCAAATCTTCTATCAAAAAGAGAAATTTGAAATTCCACCTAAGGGGACGACTTTTGGAGAATTTGAAATTCTCCTAGACATGAATTCTTAAAATTCTGATAAAGAAAGGAGCCCAAAAACCGCAAAGATTGATGTTCAAATTCACACTTTTCTAGCAAAATAAAAAAAAAAAAAAAAAAAAACTTTTATACATGTGTAGGGGCTGACACCGGCTAAGATTGCACGAGTACAGCCGTTATGCTAGTACTTAGTAGTCAATAGTCATACTGTACTTATCAGCCATATCAACGACATATAATAGTCCTTTTTCCCACCCAAGATAGGGGCAATAGCATACTTGAATGTCAATGTGACCCAAAAGTAGGAATAAAAAAGGGGTGTACCAAAAAGCCTGAAGTCCCCTTCCTCCACGACTGGAACCTGTCCAAATGGCTACAAAACACCAAACAAGCATTTTAGATCAAGATACCCCCAACAAAATTAGGCAACATACACATCAGTAGAAAAGTTCATGTACGTGGGTGTTTATCTTTACATACTATAATAATTAGATACAAATTCTCAAAAATAGAATATCATTTTTAACATCTTTAAAGCCTTGTCCGGACTACATGAATTATAGAATAAAACATGAAAAAAAAAAAAAAAAAAGTGATGTAGTTTGTCAGAGAAGGCCTGATAGAGGACCCTAATCCTCACCTGCCGCTCTAGGAAATCTGGTTTTTTATGCTCTCCGGCCTCTAAAGCCACGTCTATGGCATCAAATTCCACACCTTTCTCGAGAAGGCATACTAAGACCCTCTGAGGACAAGCTGCCCGTATAGGCCCATACACTTTTACCACCATTTTTTCTTTTTGTTTTCTTGGCTCACCACTCTCACCCACTAAACCAACCCCAGAGCAATGACACAAGGACACTCTTGCATGCCATTGATACCAACAAGTTTATAACAAGAACACATGCAAGAAGCCAATAAAGAGAGAGAAAATGGTGGTTAAGGTTGCCACGTGCGGCTCCCAATAGGATTGGTAGGTGCAACGAGACTCACACTGTTACTGTATACTAAGAATGGAGAAGATGGAGGAGAAGGAGAAGGGAGAAGCATCATTTTGGCCGTTGGATCGTAAGGTGGCATGTGAGGAGATCACTGTTGGATACTAGTCGATTATGTCAGATTCGACTTTAAGCAGCTACTTGCATGAAGAAGACAAGTGGGCGTGTCAGTTGCATTGATCGTCTAAAGGAAAATCTCAATGAGAGGTGAGCGAGGCCCACACGTTACATCCGCAACTCGATGTAACTCCTTTTTTTTTCCCCAGGGGGCCGTAATTACTATACGTACTGTCGTAAAGCTAACAATAGTCCCAGGACAACTCAAGTATGTAGGGCTGTTCGATCTATATGATATCGCAGCTTGCGATATTCTAGAAATGTAGGATATCCCACAATCAGAAGCGGGAAGACATTGACATTCCCTTTTTTTCTTGACTGTGGGACCACCAAACTACTATCCAAACCGTTGGATAGCTGTATGAGTTTAAGAACTAATATCGCATTAAATTTAAACCGTTGACCTATCACGGTTATCGAAAATTTTGCAAGAAAGTCGCGTTGTTTTGCAAATTATAAGCCATGTTTTTTTTTTTTTTTTTTGCAAATTTCTTGATAACCGTGATAGATCAACGGTTCAAATTTAGTGTGATATTAGTTCTTACACTCATATAGCTATTCAACGGTTTGGATGGTGGTTTGATGGTCCCACGGTAAAGGAAAAAAATAAATACACTGATTGTTCAAGTGATTGTGAGATATTCTACATGCCTAGCTGCGATATCCTACGGATCGAACAGCTCTGCGGTAAATATACATCTTTGGGCTGTTTAGGGGCTATTGTCAACTTTATGACAGTCCATACGATAATTGTCCCTTTTTATTGCTTGTCCTTTATTAATTGCACCTAGATTTTTGGTGGGGTGGTGTTATGCAACGTGGGCAAGGCTCCACTTAAGAAAATGTCGAAGTCCAAGTCCAAGTCCAAGGCTAAGCCGAGCTGTCTCTACCCCAGCCAGGACCAAGATGTGGAAGCTCTCAACCAAACCGAGCCGAATTGAAATACAGATCCAGGGTCATCCAATTTGAGCAAAGAACAATATTGAACCAATTTCAGTTTGTGTGGGGCCCATTGGCCACCAAAAAATCCAACAAGCCAACCACAGGGCTAGATTTCAACCAAGTACATCTTTGGAGAAGCAGGGCCGGGGCTGCTAGGTTGGTCAGCAATTCCATCTCACTAGGTCACCTAGGGTTTGATCTCTAGTTATGTTGTCATTGAAAGATCTTTTTCTACTCTATTAGAATGGATGTTAGTTCCAAGAATTAACGCACAACGGAAGTAATAAACTCAAACCAAAGAGAACTAGCAAATAAATCTACTAATCACACACCACAAGAAGGCACACACAATTTTAAACGTGAAAATCCTATGCAGGGAGAGAAACCATGATCCGAAACCAAGTACTATTGAACAATTACAAGATATACTCACGGCTCTCTTTCCTAGTCAATCTGTCAACCTAAGGACTGTAATTGTTCTTGCACAATTTCCATATTGCCACGACTCCTTGCCGTGCACCATTTCCCGCACTTGATTCTACAACATTTTGAGAACCAAGATGATCAAATCTTCTACAAAAACTAGAAGCAGCAAACCTTCTAGAGCAACTCTTTAACATAATCTCTCAATGATGGCTCTAGAAAAGAAGGGATCACTCTTTGAATTTTCTCACCTCAGAACAATGAGATAATAACTTGATAGATCACTTAGGGTTGAGAGAAACACCCTTTATATTGCCCAAAATTCGTGCTTTAGTATTAAAACACATGCAAATGATACTCAGACTTGGAAATTCCAATTTCAAAAGGAAACAAAATTTGCAGCCAGTCTTGGGAAAGTTTGCGCCATCTGATGGATTGGGTAACACACTGTCTCTTGGAATTTTTCTGTCAGCGCCTGTTAATTGAGACCCTCTTCTCATCTGATCAATCCAACCATCATTCGATCGTTCGGGCCTCATGAGTTCACCCGAATTTGTTCTTTTTTTCTTCTTTTTTTTTGCTTCAGCTCTTTCGGTGACACAACCACAGTCCATTCTAAAATAAATTGAAAATGACAATTCAAAAGATTCAGAGTTTTATTTAACTCATGAATTAGCCGATACGTAAAAATACTAACAGCCATCGTCCAACGTGTGTGGGCTATCTTTCCCGTGTACACGGGGACTATGCCCATGTGTGCCGCCTCTTTCATGGGTCTCAGCTCCCTTGGCTGAGGTACCTTGGGAGTGTCTTATATAGGTAAGGAGTGAATGCTTGTTAGGGTCATTCATCTGGGAGTGTAAAATATCTTTTACGGTTCCGGGGAATACCCTCCATGCTCACGTCACCTGGTGTAATGTCTCTTGCCCAGGGCTGATCTTGAATTATCAGCAAACTCTCTTTGCAAGCACTACTTTTAGGGGAACTTTGCTAATAGGGGTTTTGACACATTAGTCATCCTTAAACCCTCTTTTTCTAATTTCATGATTGAAAGGTCAACATTTTTTAAAACTTATTTGCGCCATATATCATGATATCATGAGATTTATCAATTCCAATTTCATATACTTTCTGAAATGAGAAAGCGAATTCATTTTTTTTTAACATAACACAAAAAATGACATTTTGTGAAAAGTAAGTACAAATCTAACCACCATTTCCTAAGTTTTATAATTCGGAAGACTTTTTCCAAATATGTTGTATAAAATCTATGACATCATGGGATAATCCCATGATATTATGGATTTATTAGTTTCTGTGACATATACTATTCCCATAATATCATGGGATCTGGGGCAAAATAATTAAAATAAAATATTGACCAGAGTTAAGTGACTCTTGCGACATTCTCTGAATTTCAATTAATGAAATTAGAAAAATCGGGTTTAAGGAGGGCTCATATATCATAACCCCTTGCTAATATTGTTGCTAGACTTCACTGCTTTTGGTGTAGTGATAAAAATCCTTTCATTTTAGGAGGTTTGGCACATGTTTAGTTCCCGTAAAAAGAAAATATTTTTGGTGTCAATGTAAAACCATCTTAAGTTTTATATAATATTTGGGAATTCTAAGAAGCCCTTGCCTGGCCACGCTACCAATAGAGCAGTTACCAAAAAGTGAAAAGAAAAATATGAAGAATATTACACCAACCACGTCTTTAAATCAAAAAAAAAAAACCTCCTCTTTAGAAAGGCACCTTGTTAGAGCAAGGTGAGTAGTGATTTCTCGGATTATTTGTTTCCTCTTCCACCAGCCCCATTCATTAAGATTATTGTTGCTCCCTTTTATTGAATTTCTTGGTGCTATTTCAAAGAAAAAAGAAAAACCCCTAAAAAACCATTTGGAACTTCTTCATTTTTTTTTTTTTTTCTGCTAATGTAATTATGCAAATACCTATACAGCCCTACACACATGCCATACCCAAATCCATGGCCAACAGCTTACAATTTGGGATAGATCCTTGTTGTTCCAGTGGTGGCCTAGAAGTGGATTGGCATTAAACCACAAGTATTGTAAGCCTTCTGAACCTCTAACGGTCAATAACCAGTTTGACTTCAACTATGAGCTATTTCCACTAGCCCAAAGCCTTGGTAATGAACGTGTGGATGCCCTCTGCCTACATCATTCACACAGCTTTATGAATTTTGGCAGTGCTCCGTTCCCTTCTTGCATGTGAATTAGTAGACTGGATATTTTAATTAGAGAATAATCCTCATCCACATTTGAAGTTGTTCTCTACGTCCCCATTTGGATTTCTTTGTCTTGTACAGTGGTTAATTAGCAAAGTGACAGACTGACAGGGATAAAGCATACCTATCTTAAATCCAAAGAAAGATTTGAAATGAGACTTTCATTGTTATATATCAAGAGGGAGGGGTCTTTTCTTTGGAAAGATCAAGTCGATCTGACCCGTCCACCATCAGGGTGTCTGTCCTTACCCTTGAATCATACAGAAATGAGGTTGAAAGTAGAAAGGGGTTGGTCTTTGGTAGACATCTCAATCTCAACCTTATCTCATACAAGTAGGGGTGTTCATGGACCAGGCCGGAATGAGGCACATCTAAGCCCAGCTCACCACCCAAAGCTCAACACGGACCTTAAGTGTCTGGCCTGAGTTAGTCAACTGTGCCGTCCCTGGCTGAGCTTTCTATCACTTTTTTGGGCTTTAAGTTACTTCTTTGCGTAAGTTTATCACTAAAATGATATGCGTTACATGTACGGGCTGGGTTAAGATGAGGCACATCAAGGCCCAGCCTTTCGGCCCAAGATTGACACAGATCTTAAAGTGTCTGGGCCAAGCCTGGCCATTTATTCTAATGGGCCAGGCCTTTTCTATCATTTTGGAGCTTTTGGTTAATCCTTTTAAACTTAAAACTAAAAGAAAGATTTATATAAGCTAGTAGCCTAGTAGTAATTTATATGCAATGAAAACTTGTAAATAATTAATATAATAAATAAGAATTCTTCATGATTTCTATTATGTCAAAATCAATTATTTTCTCATTTTTAAATATGTTAAATAATTTCATTGATTATTGATAGCTTCTCTCTTACATCATTTTTCTACTCATTATTATTATTATTATTATTATTTGCTTTCTCTACCTCAACCTATTCCATGGCCAAAGAGATTATATCTCGAATTCATCTCTTTAGAATTTAGATCAAATGGGTAGAGATTTCCCATAGAATTTATTGTCATTAAGAAAAGCTAGTGGTATAAGAGCCACGACAAGTGATATTAGACTAAAGGTTGAGATCCTTAGCCCAAGTTTGGCATTTCTATTTCATATCTTTATTTCTCTAAATGTCTAAGCCAGATAGAGATTAGGAGAGTGACGAGTGTTTGGGATAAGATTATGGCCTCTGTCCACTTTAGACATTCAGAGGTAAATCCTCTAAAGTCCAAATATGCCAAAAGTAGGCAGATGAAAAATAAAAAATAGAGCTTTTGTCTCTTAAAGATATAATGGCGGGTGCCATTTTTTATGGCAAACTGCCCTCAGACGGTGTTTTATTGACACCGTCTGTCCTTTAAACAAAACCCCTTTCGTTTCCCGTTCTTTTTCATTTTTTTGTTTCAACACGGGATAAACGCCAGACGAGAAAAGAGAGAAGACAGGAAGATAGATCGTGCAAGTATGCATTGAACTTCTTGAACTCTCTATTTCTTCTTTTCATTACTCAAACAGAGAGTAAGATGTATTGGGATGGCTTTTGATTGAGTCTGTAAATGTTGGGAGGATGGGTTCTAGGGTTGGTATTTCTTGGTAGTTTTTTTTTTTTTTTTTTTTTTGTTGATTTGGATCTTTGGTGAAAGGGAAATGGTTCGGTGTTGTTGGGGTTTGTGGGTGGAAGTGCTAGAATGGGTAGGGTTTAGGGCTTATGGTTGAAAAGGGTTTGGAGTGGGCAGGGTTTTGGTTGGCTCGGATGATAGATGTCTCATCCCTTTCACGATGTCTCCACCCATGCTAAGGAAGGCATGCGACTCTATATAGATGGTGCCTGCAGCCCTACCAATGCCATCAAGTATACAGGTTGTGATTATGGATGCATTGAACCCTACACATGAGGTTTGCCTACTTTTTAAGATGTTTCAATTGTGTTTGATTTATTGGCTTGATGGATTATTATTTTATGGTAAAATCTTGAAAATGTGGACGAGTTGGATTATTATTTTGTGTTTGATTGGTTGATGGTGTGACGGTGTCATTTTCAACTTGTTGGAGTGATGGTTCGCGGTAATGTGTAATGGTGAGTGATGATGGAATGAGGAGACATTGTATAATGGTGTGTGGTGCTGTGATCTTCAAATATTTTATTAGTCACAGACTATACTTTGATGGAAATGATTACAGTTTCCAAATAATAGGTTATTTTGATCAAAAAGTCTATTTGGACAAACTCTATGGACAGAATTTGGGACAAACTGTCCATGTGGCGCAACGTAATTGAGCCCTCTCAAAAGTTGAAATGCATTGTCCCAATCACATTGCACCACGTGGACAGTTTGTCCCAAATTCTGTCCATCAGTTTGTCCATATAGACAAACTGTATTTTGATGGTATGTGTATAGATAATGGATGTGTTCTTGAACGGGTCATTGCTGATTGCGATCTTGAATTGGGTCCATGTTGTACATAATGACAAAAACTATCTTTTTAATACGAAGCATATTTCTCTAGAAAGTGGTAAATAGAGGGCAAACAAAACTGTCTATTTAAAATAGATTCGTACATTACTAAACACGTTTATTTTATTCTATCAATGGTTCTGTGCGTGCCTAAAAATTACGGACTTGGTTTAGGTGATGATAAGGGTTTACAGAGAGGCTGTTTAGCTGAACAGAAACGTCTCTGGTTATCCGAAATCTGAAAGGGAAGAGAAAACAGAGGTCAGGGCCCGAGGCTGCTGTCAGCCAAAGGCACTCCGACGCCTGAGTTAGTGCAATCACTGAACTAGGGTGAAGTGAGGAAGAAGATGTGAGCAAAATCAACAGGATATAGACTGTATTATTGCGTACCTCTTATGGGATTACCATGCAGGTATATGTAGGAGAGAGTAGAAGGTTCCATAGTGGAGGTAGGTGGGGATACTTGTCCCATCAGCCCACTCCTAGGATCAAAGTAGATGAGGATACTTGTCCGATACTTGTCCCATCGGACATCCCCTCAAATCCCTCACATAAATGTGGACGTGATAGGGAAGGTCCTTTATCAGTATTTGGCGGCCACCCTATCTGTCAGGATGCTATGTACTGCAGTTGTCCCATCCCATAATGGAGATTAGACGCCCGGTATTCACCTCGGCGCGTGGCCGAACTGGAGAGGATCCGGGGTCGAGAGTTAACTGCTGGAATATGAGATGCCGACCTCCAAGGGAGTGTGTTCGGTTCTCTTTACTGATGTAGACCGGGTCTCGGTACTTGCTGGTACTAACGCCGAACTGACTGAGACCGAACTCAGAGCAAGCCCCTCAATTGGTACTGCTACCGAACTGGAAGACGATTTCTGGATTACGGAAATACCCTACACAATAGCCCCCCCAGCCCCCGACTTCGGTAGCTCTCAAGTTTCCGAGGTTGGGGGCGGAATGATGGGGGATTTCTTGGTGCCGAGCTCATAGCTTTAGAGATTGCTGCTGTCTGATCTTTATTATATTGCTCCGCTGGCCGAAAGCGTCAATGTCACTTCGTCTGCCCGAAGTAATTAATTGCAAGGGCTGTATAGGAGTGGTAGGTGTACCGTTGCGCCACGCGTCATAATTTGGCAGGTGGTACGGCTGAACTGAAGCGACGCGTACGTCTCCCGAAGCGACATTATGACGGCGTGACTTAGGGACTCGAACGGACGCCTGCCTCGCTCTATAAAAACAGGGCGTCTTCTTCGTCCCTTCATTTTGGCATTCTGAAGAGGAAACTCCTGCTGTTAGAGCTCTTCTTGTCTGGATTCCTCTTTCCGCCTCCGCCACGCCAACTAACCCTTGTGAGTCTCTCCCTCCTTTTCTATTTTTTGCTCTTCTTCTGGTCCCATTAGGGTTTAGAGTTCCTGCAATCATGCCTCGTGACTCGAAGCCAAAGGTGGGAGCTTATAGACATTGGGCAGATACCCCTCAAGCCCTGGCGAAGTTCAGGAGGCTGTTCAACATACCCGAAGAAGTTCTTGTTAGGTTAGATGACCCGGATGATCCCTTCGACAGTCTGGCCGGGCGGACTGGCTGGATGGCGTTCCCGCTGGTCTCCATTGTAGAAGGCGGGGTACGGTTCCCAGTCCACCCTCTTTTAAGGGAGTGTCTTCGAACGTGGAGGCTTTGCCCTTGCCAGTTAATGTCCAATAGCTTCAAAATAATAATGGGGGCGGCCGAACTGAATAGGATCCTAGGGATCAACCTCGGTGTGCATGACACCGAGGATTTATATGATTTGTGTAAAGCCGCAAAGTCCGAAGTCCATTACTACCTCCGTGTGAAGCCGAGAACAGAGCCCCTTGTGCATGACTTGGAGGATTCGAGTCGGTACGCCGGGGAAGACCGCCTATTTGTCTCTGGGGATTGGGAGTTCGAGGCGTCCGCCCCTACTTCGGTCAAATTCTACAAGATTCCCCGCCGTCTCGGAATACCTCCAAGTAAATGCCAAGCTCAGATGTCTTGCTCTGCACTCATTTGTTTTACCGAACTCATACCTTGTTTTCTTCTTGTGCAGATCTCAGTGAAAGGAAGAGAGGCTCGCAGGGTCGGGTGGAAGAGGAATGTTGAGTGGCTGAAGGTAGTGAAGAAATACACGAGCCATCATACTCGCGCGGCCTGGGACCTTCTCGGTTACAAGCCAATCTACAATTCTTTTATTCCTCGAAGGTCGGGGGGCCTTCCCGCTGCTGAAGAGCCCGAAGGGAGCCCCAGACATCCTCCTGGTGAGGACTTTTGGGAGGAGAAGCCGGACATCAAGCCTGAACTTGATCCAGGAGTTGGTGCTTCCACCTCGGCACCCTTTCATCCGACCGTGAAGGTGAAAACAAAGCCTGACCTTGGAGCCGGAACCTCCACCTCGGCACCATCGCAGCAATCCTCGGATCCTCGACAGGCGAACGCCTCTCCTTCGAATTTGGAAGAAGAAGAAGAGATGCCGCTGCAGAGACGTCGCCGCCCCCCCCCCCCCCCCCCCCCCCCCCCCCCCCCGTCCAGTTCATAGACCTAGAATTTGAGGCCTTCGGAGAGCCGACCCCACTGGCTACTATTCCCCCGGCCTCTGACGGGAAGGGGCCTTCTCCTGCGCCGATTGTGCCGATCTTACCTTCGGGGATGCCGGTAAAGCACTCAGCAGAGGGCCCCCAAAAACGCCCTGCCGAGAAGAAGGGGGGCCCGGTCGAGAAGAAGTCTCGGCAGGAAGGGCAGTGGAGGAGCCCGGGAAGGGGGGCGCCCCCGTGGAGAAGAGCGCCATTTTGGAAGAGGGAATTACCCCTCCGAAGGAGGGGGATGTCCCATCTTGGAGGGATGCCGTTCCCCCTTTTCCAGGGAATATGGAGAGGCGGGATGAGACTTTTGCAAAGAAGGCTGCCGAGGTGGACCCGACTAAGCGGACTGTCTGCATCCCTTTCCAGTTGAACATGATGGTGCAGCCAGGGAGGCCCTTGTCGATCAACGACCGGCTTTGTAGCGACTCCCTTGTGGCCGCTATGATCACCAGAGCCTATTGCCTTCCGAAGGACATGGAGAAATTCGAGAAGCAGGAGGCTGCGGCTCTGGTGATGTCGGCGATGCAAGCATCAATCGCTGTAAGTTGTTTTGTTTCCTCTGGCTTCATAGTTTTCTTCATCTCGGTAAACTTCCTGACTTGAACTTTTCTGACGCAGAATGTCCAGAAGCTCGAAGTGGTACTGGAGAGGGCTCTGGCCAGGTCTTCCAAGGCTTCTCAGCTAGAGGGCGAGAAGAAGAAGACTGCAGCCGCCCTCGAAGTAAGTACGGGGCGGATAAAGGAGCTGGAAGAGAAGAACCAGAAGCTCGCTTTGAAGATGGACTCAGCAGGCGTCAAGATCATCAGGCTAAGGACCGAGACGAATGACTTAAAAGGGGCGGTCGATGTAAAGGCCAGAAGGGCTACCGAGCTGGAGGCTGAAGTACGTAAACTCCAGGCCGAGAAGGCAGCCTTGGCAAAAGCAAAGACCGAAGCTGAGACCAGTCTGCAGAGAGAGATGGCCGAAAAGGAGAACACGAGTAAGGAGATGGCCGAACTCAAAAAGTCTTTGCAGGATGAGGTCGATGAAGCATATAAAGATGGAGTGAGGTTCGCGACAAAGACCTACGAGGGCAAGCTCGACGGCGTTTGTCGGAGGGCATACGAACTTGGAGGCAGGGCTGCATTGAAAGAGGCGGGGATCTCGGAAGATCACCCCGTATATCGTGATCTGCCCAAATTTGTTCGTCGTACCTCGGCTCCAGTCCCTCCTCCCGAAGGTCCCGGCTCTGATGCTCTGCCTTCTTCAGATCCCCCTCCTGCTTCGACGTCTGCGGAACTTGACGCCAAGGCTGGTGAGGGGGAAAAAAAGGAGTGATGAATGATGTACCTTTTATTTTTCTGCATTTGGGAAGAATATTTGAATTTTCTTTTTATGTGTAAACACATTTGTGATAAATGAAAAAGACTTTCTTCAATCCCTGCGTTACTTTTTGCAATCAAGAATAACTGATTAGTTAGTGAGACCAAGCTCGGCTTCTATGACTGAACTCGAAGTACCAGATTTGTTACCCGAGGTATGTTTGTTAGGTTCCGCAACCATAACAAAGCACCGATCTCGGTAGAACTGGCCGTATGGCGTAAGCTGGTCCTGTGACCGAGCCTTTTTACCAAGTTTGTTACCCGAGGCATTTTTGTCAGGCTCCGCAACCATAACAAAGCACCGATCTCGGTAGAACTGGCCGTATGGCGTAAGCTGATCCTGTGACCGAGCCTTTATACCAATGCCGAGTTCTATAACTTGGCCAGATTTGGAAAATAAAATATTCTGTAAAAAGAATCAATTTTATTGACTTTCGATATCTAAGTACACATCAAAAGTAATACTTCTTGAGGTGCGTGGCATTCCATGGATGTGGCAGTTCCCTACCCTCCATGTCCTCAAGCTTGTATGCAGACTGCCCGGCTACCGAAGTCACTTTGAACGGCCCATGCCAGTTCGGTGCGAACTTTCCTTCGCTGGGATTTTTATCTGCTGGAAGTGTCTTTTTCAAGACCAGCTCTTCAGGTGAGAACTTTCTCTCTTTGACCTTTAGATTGTAACCCCTGGCCAACTGTTGCTGATAAGAGGCGAGGCGAATGGCTGCTGATTCCCTCCGCTCTTCAGCTAAGTCGAGCTCCGTGGCGAGGTTCATATCGTTCCGGCCCTGATCAAATAGCTCCGACCTGAGGGTCGGTAGGCCGACTTCAAGTGGAATCACGGCTTCCATCCCGTAGGTTAGGGAGAAGGGCGTAGCCGAGGTCGAGCGTCTCGGGGTGGTCCTGTATGCCCAGAGGACACTTGGAAGTTCCTCGACCCATCTCCCTTTGGCTCGATCTAGTCTCTTTTTGAGTCCGTCAATCACTACCTTGTTAGAGATTTCGGCCTGTCCGTTGCTCTGGGGGTATGCTGGGGTAGAAAAGTAGTTTCTGATGCCAAATTCTTGACAGAAGTTTTTGAAGAAGTTGGAGTCGAACTGGGTCCCGTTATCCGTGACAAAGGCTCGAGGCACTCCAAACCTTGTTACGATGTTCCTCCATACGAAGTTTTTGGTATCCTTCTCGGTGATGGAAGACAACGCTTCGGCTTCTATCCACTTGGTAAAATAGTCAGTAGCTACTATTAACAATCTTTTATTCCCAGGAGTTCGGTGGAGAGGTCCCACCAGGTCCAGTCCCCACTGGGCGAAGGGCTAGGGGCTGGAAAGAGGACATAGGTCATGTGCCGGTTGATGGAGAGAGTGAGAGAACTTCTGACACTTCTCACATTTCGTGGCATAGACCTCTGAGTCCTTCTGCATATAGGGTCACCAGTACCCCTGGCTGATAGCTCGGTAAGCCAGTGACCGACCTCCGATGTGGCTGCTGCAGATCCCTTCATGGATTTTATAAAGGAAGTCCTCGACTTTGCTTGGATGGACGCACTGGAGGTAAAGGCCATTGTAGGACTTTTTGTAGAGCATGCCATCCGGAGAGAGCTAGAATCGGGCTGCTTTTAGCCTGACTTTGTAGGCCTGGTTCTTGTCCTCAGGTAGTTGATCATTTTTTAGATAGGAGATGAGTTCATCCATCCAGCTCGGGCCCAGATCAATACACATGATCTGCCGAGGTGGGTGGAGTTCTATACTTGGTCTGTCTAGTGCTTCTATTTCGACAGTTCTTTTTCTTCCTGCCTCGACAGCAGAGGCCAGGTTTGCAAATGCGTCGGCGTGAGAGTTGGAATCTCGGCCGATCTGCCTGACTTCAGCCTTTTGGAACTAAGATAGAAGTTGCTTGGTGTGGGCTAGGTAGGCTGCCATCCTGTCGTCACGGGCCTAGTAATCTCCATTGAGTTGGCTTGTGACCAGCTGTGAATCGCTGAAGATCACCAATTGTTGTGCCCCCGGGATTTTTGCGCTGCCCAGCCCTGCAATTAGTGCTTCATACTCGGCTTCATTGTTAGATGCTTTGAAGTCAAGAGTCAGGGCTTACTCAATGACGAGGCCCTCTGGAGACTGGAGGACGATGCCAGCGCCAGCCCTTCTGGAGGTTGAGGATCCATCCACGAAGACTTTCCAAGATGAGTCGAGGAACCGTTTCCAGGACCGCTCCTGTTCGGTCTCGGTAGTAGTGGTTGCCTCCACCTCCTGGTCCCCCAGTTCGGTGTCGAGGTGGCTCGGTGCCGAACTAGGAGAGGTGAACTCCACGATGAAGTCTGCCAGCACTTGGGCTTTGATGGCCGTCCTGGGTTGATATTGGATATCATATTGTCCCAGCTCAACAGCCCATTTAGACACTCTTCCGGAAAAGTCTGCCTTACTGAGGAGGGACTTGAGCGGATGTTCGGTCACAACTACTATGGAATACGTTTGGAAGTAGTGGGAGAGCTTGCGAGAAGCACTGATGAGTGCGAACGCGAGCTTCTCTAATGGTAGATATCTCGTCTCGGCATCCAGCAGGATTTTGCTTGTGTAATAGATGGGCTTTTGTTGCCTGTCATTTTCTCGTACGAGTACAGAGCTTACTGCATGGTCCGAAACTGCCAGATATAGGTATAAGACCTCACCCCGTTCCGGGGTGGAAAGCAGGGGAGGGGAGGAGAGGTATACTTTGAGTTCTTGGAGGGCAC
Source organism: Umbellularia californica (assembly GCA_028538565.1). NCBI lineage: Eukaryota > Viridiplantae > Streptophyta > Magnoliopsida > Laurales > Lauraceae > Umbellularia > Umbellularia californica. The sequence goes on along the minus strand of JAPQWN010000007.1, from coordinate 71,209,704 downwards.
TCTCGCACTCCGGGGTCCATTTGAACCCTGAGCTCTTTTTCAAGAGCTGGAAGAAGGGACGACATTTATCTGAAGCTCGACTGATGAAGCGGTTTAGTGCTGCTGCCATTCCAGTAAGTCTCTGAACCTGTTTTGCCGAGGTCGGACTCTGTAGGGCCCTGATCGCCGAAATTTGATCGGGATTGGCCTCTATTCTTCGTCTAGTAACCAGGCTGCCCAGGAATTTGCCCAAGCCGACGCCAAATGCACATTTGGAGGCATTCAGCTTGAGCTTGTATTGTTTGAGGATGGAGAAGGTTTGATGTAAATCAGTTAAGTGGTCCTGTGACCTTTTAGACTTAACGACCATGTCATCGATATAGACCTCGACCGTCCTACCGAGCTGGTCCTGAAACATCTTGGTCACCAGCCTCTGGTAAGTCGCACCGGCGTTTTTTAACCCGAAGGGCATTACTTTGTAACAGTAGGTGCCTCTGGGTGTTATGAACGCAGTTTTTTCTTGATCAGGCTCATACATCGGAATTTGATGGTAACCTCGGTAGGCATTGAGGAAACTCATCCTATCGTGCCCGGCAGTGGCGTCGATTAGCTGGTCTATCTTCGGAAGGGGAAAGCTGTCTTTGGGACAGGCTTTGTTAAGATCGGTGAAGTCTACACAGACCCTCCAACTCCCATTCTTCTTTTTCACCACAACCGTGTTGGCTAACCACACAGGGTAGTGACTTCTCTGATAGCTTCAGCTTCTAGCAATTTTTTGACTTCCTCGGTCACAGCCTCTGCTTGTTGGGTGCCCGTCCTGCGAGTCTTTTGGACAACGGGTTTATGCTTGGGATCCACATTCAGCTTGTGGCTCATGACCTCAGAGGCGATGCCAGGCATTTCATATGGGGTCCAGGAGAAGACCTCTCTATTCTTTAACAGGAAGTCGAGCATTTCAGCCCTTTCCTCTTCAGCAAGCTGGCTACCGAGCACGAAGAATCTTTCCGGATCGTTGGGATCGATCCTGACTTCGGTAAGGTCTTCAATGCTCTTCTGCTTGGGAGTTCGGCCCACAACGTCGAGCTTGGCCTCGAGCTCGGTCATGTGGACTCGCTGCGGCTTTGCATCTCAGGGGACTACGGCCATGAGACATTCCTTGGCCATTTCTTGGTCACCACGGACTATGATAACTTCGAAGCCCCCGTTCTCGTTCTGTAACGGGAACTTGAGCTTCTGGTGATGGGTGAAGGGGACAGCCTCCATGTTACGGAGCCAGGTTCTTCCCATGATGGCATTGTATGGAGATTGAGCATCTACCACCAGGAAGTCTGCTGTCATGGGGGCCCCTCCAACCTCAACTTTGAGGGAGATCTTCCCTTTGGGATACACTGTCTTGGAGCGGAAACCCACCAATGGGGTGCGAGCTTCCTGCAGGTCGTCCTCTTTCAGACCCATCCTTTTGAAGCAATCTAAATAGAGGATTTCTAAGGAGCTCTCGGGGTCCACTAGGATCCTCTTGACATTGAAGTTCTGTAACCTCATAGTCAGAAGAAGAGGATCATTGTGGGGTAGTTGGACCCCGGCCAAGTCTTTGTTAGAGAACCAAAATTTTGGCCTCTCTATACGTGCCTTTTTTGCTGAGGGACCAAGCTCGGTCATCATCACTTGTTTGCCGTGCTGAGCCCTCCTGGCCTCGGCGCGGGCCCGGTCACTGCCTCTAGGGGCGGGGACCAGGTGAATGACGTCGATGGTCCCCACAGGCCCATCGCTATCTCGGTCGTTGGGGTGGTGTTGCTGAGCATGGTTCACTCTGCTTTCTTCTTTGACGTAGTCTCTGAGATGCCCGTCTTTCACGAGTTTTTCGAGGTGCGCCTTGAAGGCATGGCAATCCTCGGTTCTGTGTCCTCTATCTTTGTGGTAGGTACAGAACTTGCTCTGATCTCGGGAGGCGGCGTCACTTTTCATAGGCTGGGGCCATTTGAAGAAGGGCTGGGCTTGGATCTTGCCGAGGAGCTTGTAGATAGGCTCCTTGAAGATGGTATTGACGGCTCTGTAAGAAGTGCCACTTGATTTCGGCCTCGTGCTGCCTCCCGAGGTGGGGACAGAACGTGCTGCCGAGCTAGATGGCTCATTATTTCGATCCGCCTCTTTCTTAGCAAGCCTCCTTTCTTTCCTTGAAGGACGGCCCTCCGGACGGCCTTCCTGCCAAACATTATGGCTCTCCCGAGCTCAGATTTCGTCCTCCTCTTGCTCAACGTATTGGTTTACTCGGGCCATCAGTGCCTTCACCGAAACCGCGGGGTGACGCACCAATTTCTTCAGAAGCTCATTACCCGATAGCAAAGCTTATTGGAAGGCCGTGACGGCTACCTCGTCGTTGGAATTTTCGATTACGCTGTAGATGGTCCAGAACCTTTTAGCGAATCGAGTGATATTCTTGGTCGGCCTCATCTTGATTGAGATCAGGTCGGCGTCAGTCTTCGGGATGACTCGGTGTGCTTGAAACTTCTCGACGAAAGAGTTTCGGAGCTGTCGCCAGCTTGAAATCGATCCCTCGGAGAGTGCACAGAACCACCGAAGCGGGAGGTCACCCAGGCTGGAGGAGAAAACCTTGCAATCAAGGTTTCCGTCGCCGCTGAATACCGACATCTTCTGGGTGAAGTGTCGGAGATGAGCTTCGGGGTCTGACGTCCCGTCATAAAGATTGAAGCGTGGGACGCTGAATTTATCAGGGAGAGGATGATCTCTAATTTCCCGAGTAAATGGAGATGTGCCGTGGATGTCACTATATCTCGTAGCCAACCGACCTCGAGCGAGGCCGACGTGCTCCAGGTTCTGCTGCACGGCCAACTTAATTTGCTGATCAATATAAGCAGCCATGTCGGGGTCGGCCCCGGTCTCCCGCCTTTGCCTCCGCCGCTGCTGCTGGTCGGCACTGGCGTGGGTGTTACTCGAGCCCTCTTCCCGAGCTCGGGCACGCCTCTCGTTTAGTTGCCTTAGATCTGGCTGACCCTCGGGACCCCGCCGAGCCTGCTGCCGAGGTGGAGGCGTGTGAGAGGCCTCGGGCAGGGTTCCGTCCTTTGTCTCAAGCTGTCGCTGAAGCTAGAGGATCTGCTCTTTTTGTTCTTCAATGACGAGGTTTTGAGCCTTGATTGCTTCGGCTTGGGCCTCAACATCTTCCTCTAGGGCCATGTCGTCGTCACCTTCGTCACCGAGGTGGACGTGGTCCTCTTCCATGTGGTCTTCGTGATGAGACCGACGAGGATGAGACTACACAGGAGCCCTACCTCGTTGGGACTTTTCTTAAGGAGGAACGTCCTTGCAGGGTGGCTCGGTGAAAACAACCTCCAGACGTGGACGCTCTGCCTGAGAGGAAGTTGGCCGGGCCCGTACTGCTACAGGACCGTGCCGAGGAGACGCTGCTGCATCTCTTGACGATGAGTGTGTCACCGTGACGGGTGAACCTACACTTCGAATACCAGGTTCCCCATCCGCTCTTCTCGGCTGAGGGTTGGGTGGTGTCTGCCTGGTATCTCTTTGCTGGCTTGTTACCAATGCCCCTGTCTGGTTCGTCACCAGTGGAGGCGGCATGAGAGGCAGGTATGTCTCTGGCTGCTTGGACCTGGACGGTCCAGCAACGCTCTTTCCTTTCTTAGCCTTAGGAGACATGGCTGTTAGGATGAAAATATGGATTTTTCAGATCGTTTCCCACAGACGGCGCCAAATTGTACGTGCCTAAAAATTACGGACTTGGTTTAGTTGATGATAAGGGTTTACAGAGAGGCTGTTTAGCTGAAAAGGAACGTCTCTGGTGATCCGAAATCTGAAAGGGAAGAGAAAACAGATGTCAGGGCCCGAGGCTGCTGTCAGCCAAAGGCACTCCGATGCCTGAGTTAGTGCTGTCACTGAACTAGGGTGAAGTGAGGAAGAAGATGTGAGCAAAATCAACAGGATATAGACTGTATTATTGCGTACCTCTTATGGGATTACCATGCAGGTATATATAGGAGAGAGTAGAAGGTTCTATAGTGGAGGTAGGTGGGGGTACTTGTTCCATCAGCCCACTCCTAGGATCAAAGTAGATGAAGATACTTGTCACATCGGACATCCCCTCAAATCCCTCACATAAATGTGGACGTGATAGGGAAGGTCTCTTATCAGTATTTGGCGGCCACCCTATCTGTCAGGATGCTATGTACTGCAGTTGTCCCATCCCATAATGGAGATTAGACGCCCGGTATTCACCTCGGCGCGTGGCCGAACTGGAGAGGATCCGGGGTCGAGAGTTAACTGCTGGAATATGAGATGCCGACCTCCAAGGGAGTGTGTTCGGTTCTCTTTACCGATGTAGACCGGGTCTCGGTACTTGCTAGTACTAACGCCGAACTGACTGAGACCGAACTCAGAGCAAGCCCCCCAATTGGTACTGCTACCGAACTGGAAGACAATTTTTGGATTACGGAAATACCCTACACAGGTTCTATTTTAGATGGATGTGTAAAAAATAAATAAATAAAGATACCAGACAAGACCTTAGTCTCGAAATAAGGTGGAGTTATTCATTATCAAAGCGTTTGCGATTGATGTTTCGTAGCCTACAATTTGCCGAGGGTTTGGATTGTGTGCTGTGCTATCGACGATATTCATACATGCCGTCGTCGCCGCTGGGGTTTTGCATGTTATTTTGAAGGGGAGAGAGAAAAAGGTTCTCTCTCTTTTGTCTCTCTTTGTGAAGTCAATAAGATAGAGGGAAGAAATCTTGTCCCTTGACAAGTCGGTAAGCATAGTTAGTGTTAACTTTTGCTGGCTCGATTTTTATCCCGACAAGAATCAGAGAAGTGAAGGCTTGGGTATTTTGGTCGCAGAGAGATCAAACGATCCGGATTGTACAAGGGATCAAACAAATCTCAATAAAGCCCAATACAAACTCGGCTCATTCTACATAAAATAAACTATTGTAAGTACTAAATATTAAAGCAGCAATCAATTGTTGAAAACTTGAAATGGGTTTAGATTTGCGAAACAACCCTAACTCAGCACGTTTACAAAAATTAGGCAGGTCAATCCTAATCTAGCCCTTCTAAATGTAGGTTAGGTTTTTTTGGAATGTGGCCGAGAGATTTAAAAGTGTGTTGGGTTATGCGGGTCGGGTTTTGGACATGTTAAGATTTTGCACGTCACTTTACCATGTTGCTTGACATCCTTTGAAAGGAAAGGAAATGAATGGATGACTAACATAAACACTCACCCACTTATAATCACTTCCTAATTAATTGGATAGTTACGCAATAATGGATAACTAATTTTGATAGGTAAATAAAGCTGGAACTTAAGCATCTGTTTGAATGAGAAATAAATTTTTTTTTTTATGTTAACTTTCATTGATGAAACTTAATAGTACACGAGGGAAATATTGAAAACCCAAGAAGGAAAGAAAAGCGAAATATAAACCAACACCATCAACAAAATTAAACCCACAACCACAAGAGCAAGAGAGAGAAAGAAAGGACCACTAACAACTATAGCAACAAGAAACATTACAGGAAGACCACCTCTCTCCAATTTCTCAAAATGATATAAATAGAAATCCCATGAAATTGAGGAAGGAAGGACACCCATGAAGCGATGGTGAATTTGAACTTGTACGTAAGTTCTTCAACCGAGGTGCTGGAGTCCTCAAAGCATCGAGAATTCCTCTCCTTCCAAATGATCCATAAAAGTACCACCAGAGAGGCAGTTCTACACATAATCCTTCTTTTGATTGATCTCACCTCCAACAACCATGCCTCAAACAATCCACAGATGAACCTTGGAAGGGCCCAACTACAACGAGACCATCTTAGGACTTCAAACCAAAGCCCTTGTGCTACTTTACAATTCAATAAGAGATGATCAATTGATTCCTCATTTGCTAAGCACATAGGACACGCATTGACTATGATTTTTCTACGCCGACGCAGGTTATTCATAGACGAAATTCCACCTCATTGAACACTATGACCTTTGGCGGAATCTTCAACTTCCAAATTCTATACAAAGGGTTTACTGGAGAATGATCCCCTGACATAGCCGCGAAGAAAGAAGATACCGAGAAGATCCCTTCTTTACAGCCTGTCCAAATCCCGCAATCTTCCAAATTTTGATCAATGGAGACTTGGCTAAGAATGTTGCAGAGGGAGGAGAAATTGTTTTCCTCGGTCTCCGTGAAAAATCTTCTAAATGCAAGGCCCCAACTCATCTCCTTATCATTGCTACTTATATAGGAAGAGGCTGTCGCTTTACGATGTCTGCCAACTGCAAACAAGCCAGGGAAAGCTTGAGCCAATGGTTTATCACTAATCCAGTTATCTAGCCAAAACAACACTTTCTTCCCTGAGCCCACTCTAAATTTGATGTTGGCAACAAAAGCACCTCTAGACAAAACAATCCCTCTCCATAACCTAGAAGCACGATAATTACGATGTCGGATATCCCAACCATCTCTCAAAATTCCATATTTCGCTACCTAGACCTGCTTCCATAAGGAGTCCTCGTCTTCCCCAATCCTCCACAACCACTTCCTTCGGAGAGTGCAGTTCATCTGATGAATAGGTCTTAATCTTAGACCTGGTTTTCGTTGGCGTCGCAAAAAATAATTATGTCATCTGCAAATTGAAGATGAGAGATCACTGGGGAATTTGGAGCAGGAGCGAAGCCTTGAATAAGTCTCTCCACTGTTGCTGCTGCAAGCATCCGACTCAATGCTTCCCCCACAATGAGAAATAGGAACGGAAAGAGTGGATCCCCTTGTCTTAAGTCTCTTTGAGTAGGAAAGAACCCTTTAGAAGACCTATTGATAATAATGGAGAACCAAGAAGAAGAAATACACTCCATAATCCAGCCTCTCCATCTTTGACCAAACCCCATTCTACAAAGCAGATATAGAAGGAAGCTCTAGTCCACCCTGTCATAGGCTTTCTCAAGGTCCAACTTACATAGCAGGCCTGGCTTGCCTTGTTTGAATCGAGAGTGCACGCACTCATTTGCATTGAGAAAACCTTCTAGGATTTGTCTTCCATGAACAAAGGTGCCTTGAGTAGGCGAAATGATAGAAGGAAGGACTTTTAATATTCTACTTGCCAAAGCTTTTGCCAGGGTTTTATAGGCACTGCCTATCAGACCGATAGGACTAAAATCAGAAATATTGTCGGCACCTGGATTTTTAGGAACAAGAGTTATGAAGGAGGCCCCTAAATTTTTAGAAAGCTTTCCTCTAGAGTGGAACTTAACTAGGAAAGCCATGATATCATCTTTGGCCTCATTCCAGATAATTCATTCTGCATTCAAATGACCCCAAATAATTAGTTTTCTACCAAAACATTTATTTTCTGTAAAGTGTTTTTTTTTTTCCCGTGGGATACGCCAGTGTAGGTGCCAATCGAATTTCCTAGAGGCATAGGAATCCCTGATCATGGATGATGGACATCATTGAATCAACCCCATTTGGCAATCCCGGCCCTTGGTTTTAAGGGCTGAGAAATCTAATGGGGCTTTTAGATGTGGTTTTTTAACGGTGGATATAGTTTTAATTATCAAGGTCAAAGTAGGCCAGTGGCAGTTAATGAGGGGTTGTGAATGTTATTGGGTTGGGTTGATCAATAAGGTCAAACTGCGTATCGATCCGGGTTGTTCGTCATGCTGGATCCAGTGAAATTCAAGGCGTCTTACCTTTGGTGATGGTCCAGATGTACACTCCCATGGCGGTGCGTGTGCGGGAGAAAATTTTCCTAATCATAAGTGGGCCTGATATATCATGTACCCATGAAACATCTTCGAGGATGGATTCGTTTGACCCAGGAAGTGAAGGGGTCAAAAAGGGTAAAAGATCCAATTGGTTTGTACATGACACCCACCATCATGACAACAAGGGCTGTCAATGGGCTGGGCCCAGTGGGCCTGGTTCAAAAGCTCCTAACATAAGTCCAATTTTTACACGGGTTACTGAACCTGGATCTAATTAAGCTCATCTAAGGGTCATGGAAGGCCCAAGTAGCGTCGAATAGAATCCAAGTTCAAGAAATGTAGCCCTATAAGGATTTCAGACTGTTAAGATAGATGAAACTCCACCCCGTTGGGCCTGCTTGGCTTTCTGAACCTGCAGATGTAATTCAATTTGTGCTCGTGTATATTTCTGTGTTAGATCGGCACTCCTCTCTAGATTAAATCTTTGAAAATTATGATTTGTTCATAGATCATTGATTCATGCATAAAGGATCTGCAGGTGCTCATTGATTTTCATGTATTGTTGCCTTGATACATATGATGGAGAAGCCTCCACCAAGCAAACACCTAGTGAAGCCCACCTTATGATCGATCCAAATTGACCATAAAACAGGGACCCACATACTCTGATGGTCACTGATTCCAAATTTCGCACCCATCCGAATGATTGTGCATGATAAGACCTTATTAGGATATTGGTATAATCGAGATTGGTGTGGCATGATCGGTGGATCAAAGGGTATAGGGTGTATTATTGGATGATCAACAATTTGAAGTTAAAAGATTAATGCCTAGGATTAGTTTTATGATAAGCTCTTTCAACATGGTTAAGGGTTGTCTATTGGATTTTATGTTAAGGGCAGGGGAGGGTTGGCTGGGGTTGACCTGACCCATAGTCTCTAATGCTTTCATTATCATTTCATTTATATGCAATCAAGCCCGAGTCAGATGGTTTCTGGCTTTCAGCCCAACCTAATCATAATGCCAATGATACCCTGTTACAACTCCTTTCCTGCTGGCATGCATCTTGTGTGTGTTGTATCTCAACCACTTCAATTAATAACAATATCAAATCAAAAGAAAATGAAAGTGGAGGGAGTTGAGAGTAAAATCATTTTTATAAAAAATTTTGTACCTTTTTAAGAATAGTAACTTTTTTTTTTTGTTATTTTGTGCCTTTTAAGTTTTTTTTTTTTTTTTTTTTTTTTTTTTTGGGCTTTTACAACCGACTCCCTCCACTTTCTTTTTCTATTGATTTAACATTTAATTTTATTTCATTTTATTTAATTGTACGAATTAACAAACAGGCCCAAACTTGACCCATTGCGTTCCTCATTACCAACCAACGGTTTTGGAATTATAGCTTGATGATTGATTTTCTTTGTAACTTCAATTGATGATTGCTAACAAATAGTTTTGGACAATTTTGATGATTAGCCTGAATTTCAAGTATGATCAGCCTGTATGTAGGGTTGTAGCTCTTTATTATCATTCTAAATTTGATTGAGTTGACATTTGAGGATACCCTATGTACCTTGGGCATTTAGTATGAGCGGCTCAAATATCAGTTTGGCCGCCTAAAAGGGATCCTTTAATAAACAAAATACATTTTTGGTTCAAGAAAATAAATAAACAATAAGCCTAGAATGATATGGATTCCTTAGACAAGTCATGCATTTTAAGGCTGTTTCCTTTCATTAAGCTCTCAAACGATCTGGATTTCTCGAAGATAAATGATGTAAGCTCTACAACTTTCGATGTTCTTGAAGATAAGGGAGGGAGTCTGGACAAAGGAAAGTCATAAATACCCCCTTTTAGCACTACAAGGGAAAAAGAAAAACCGAGAGAAGGAGAAAAAAAAACAAAAAAGAAAACTAAGTTATATTGGAGCGTAACTAAAAACGGTAGTAACAAAAACAGTAATTAACATATTTAAATAGTTAATTTTTTTTTCAAAATTTAATATTGTTGTACTTACTTTTTCTGTAGTTATTTTATACAAGGCTGGATTTATATGCTCGACCCATCGCTTACAAACATCTTCGCCCCTCATTATCTTCAACATATTAACAATGGGGCATATGGTGCTTATGAAAATTGGTTTTCATGCTTTAATTGTATTTTACAGTTTTATTAGTTTTTTTTTTCCATTTTAAAGTGATATAATTAAACTAAATTAAATTAATAGAGGCTCATTATATAGAAGTGATTGTTCCCAATGGCTTCTTTAGATGCTAAGAAAACATGAATTGGCCTCCAAGTTGTACATGTTTGAGTCAAGATGCTTCCACTAAAAAAAGACAAATCTCTATAGAGACATCACTAAAAACAAACTTATCTCTTAATTAATTGAGAGCGTCTAAGTTTCTTTAATGAGCTGATATTTAAATGGATCCTTGCAACTGCATACAGATTTTTAAGTGGACCTAAAACCTGGGTACTAATTAATTAATATTACACAATATAAATGCACACATGCATTTGAAACAGTGGTGGCATCAGGTATTTGGTCCCAAACCTGGACCAAAATAAAACATTGCCATCAGGTTTTTGTGTCCTTTTGAGTGTTAAATCAACAAATCTGATTGGAGTCCATATAGTGTAACTGACTAAACACCTCGGTTCTCTCTTCATTAGGAATCGAAGATTGAGTCCACTAGTGCTACCAGTACCTTCGAGCCTCAAGGTGTTTATCCCGCTTCCCTCTTTCCCCAAAGGGATTAGTCTAGCCGAAAGGGTTGGGAACTCTCCGATAGAAAAAAAAAAAAAATCTCGGACCCAAAATAAAAAACGGTATGTGCCATTCAGTAGATCCATGCCATGTATATGTAACGGTAGAGACTAGTATTCATCTCCTTTAGGTATAAAATCCATAAACCTGACTTGAGTCCATGTATACAATAAACTTGATCGTGGAAACAGAATAAAATTGGGCCCATATCTTATTTTCACACACTCGGTACACAGGATCTTATGATTGTCAAAATTCAAGAAGATGAGATCTAGATTTTTTATATTTACCATGTCATCACAGGGAATGTATCGTTCATGTAAAATGTCGTTACTTTTTTAAACATGGAGAACAATCATAGAAAATATGGATTAATGAAAAGTTAGATATAAACTACAACTAAATTCGATTTTTATACAAAGTCCAATAACTTTTTTACCATTTTTCCTCATAATATCACAACTTTCTCACGATTTTCTGGCCATTTTAACTTTTGCCAAATTTTTTTTTTTTGAAAATATTGAGAAATATAATCATGAGATTAGTGTTTCCTAATAATGTCATATTATTTTCAAAATATTGTAGATATTTGTGGCATTGCCCACGGAAAAACTCATCTATATTACCAATAAAAAAAAAGATCTTATCTATATCAAGGTCCTTTTCACAACTTGCCTCAAATAAATTAAAATCAACAGACAAAAGAAGGATAAATAGTATTTTGGACTGTCGGTATAGAAAACATAAAAATTGACTATTTGTAGATAAAAGAAAAGTTTGTGCAGTAAGGTGGCAAGAGGTGTCTCACCACAGGTATACATCAAAGACTCTGCGAGAAGTGTGTAGGTTAGTTTCACATTTCTATACCATTAATCCAACTTAGCAACAAAAGGAAATAAGAGTTTGTATTTTGCCTGTTTTTCTCAAAATATATTATAATATATCAAATATATGATATCAAGTATATGTTTAATCCACAACCCCCTCTTAATTTCATTTGCAAACCTACCACCACTGGTCCCCAAATTTAAACTCACAATCACCCTCACCGATACATATACATATACAAATTCCAAACTTAATTCAATGGTAATGAGCTTTTTAATATTGACAAAATAAAGATATAGTGTGATCAGCCAGATCATACCCCCTTTCCATCCCCTAATCTTCACTTGCATACATCCAAGTAGGCCCCATATGTAAAACCATTAATCAATTAACCATTCAGAGCTTCTGTTAGCATTGGATTTTCTACTTTCCCCACCGCACTAAAAGATAATTTTTTTCCTAAATTACCCATCCTCCTCTCCCTCCCCCCACCCCACACTTCCAGTCTCTGGCGGGGAGGGATCCCCCCCCCCCCCCCACAACCCAAAAGAAAAAAAAAGCAATGGGTGGGAGGGGTAACGAGGAAGGGAAAGAGAAGAAGAAGGGAGAGGGGAGAGAAAATAGAGGAGGGGGGCCGGCAGGGGATCATATATCTCCCCCTCTCTCCCTCTTTCTTCCTCCCTCCCCCCCCCCCTCCATTTTCTTACTCCCTCTCTCCCTTCCTCTCTTCTATTTTCTCTTCCTCTCCCTCCCCCCCGTGGCCGGTGGTGGGGAGGGGGAAGGAGGAAGGAGAAGAGAAGAGGAAGGGAGAGAGGGAGAGAAAATAGAGGAGGGAGGCCGGCAGGGGATCCCTCCCCGTCGGAGACTAGAAGGGTGGGGTGCGGGGAGGGAAAGGGAGGAGGGGTACTTTAAAAATATATATATTAGATATATATTTTTTGCGGTGAAAAAAGATATTTTTGGAGTGCCAATAGAAGCTCTCTTAACTACGATGGATTGTAGTTATATATATATATATATATATATATAATTAGATTTGGAGCCATCTCCATTGCAAGCATTGTGTATGTTGAATGTGTTGACGTTTGAACCAGTCAGAATGCCACAGAATGCGCTATTGGACTAGACGTATGCATGCGTGTATTTCACATTCGAAAATTAGGAAATAGAGATACATACATGACTTTTATTGTGACCATACATTAAAATAAAGATCGAGACAAAGAAAAATCAAAAGCAGGTAGAAGACCAAAAAATTCCTTTTTCCAAAACGACAGCACTGCCATTTCACTTTCGGAATATTTACCCTAACGACATCTTTGATACCACATTTGCTACCTCTGCCTTCAATCCATGACAAAACCCAAAAATCAGAAAACAATACAAGACCATTTTATTGCTGATGTACTGTTCAGATGCCGTGACGCCCATTAAGGCAGTGGGCCTCTGCTATGCCATAAAAGCCAAAGAAACAACACGAAAAGGCCGGTACTGTAAAGAGCAGCAGTGGAAAGATACAAACAAGACAAAGCTCTCTTTCAAAAAAAAAAAAAAGAGGGAAGATAGTTCACATGATCTCATAAGTAAAAGATCTTAGATAAATTCAATTTCAATTCCTTGTTTTTACGGTGGGGGTCAACTTGGTCAAACTTTAGAAAGAAGAAGAAGAAGAACACGTAGTGGTGTGTCTGAAAAGAATGTCAACAACTAAACATTGCAGTTTTAATAGTCTTTGAGGGTCAAAACCGTAACTGAAAAATGGAGAAAATAGATGATAGGAGTCTTTTGCATGCATGGCTTAATTGAGTCCCCATCCATAGACCTAGGGATTATGGGAACCCTCCATCTGCTGAGGCACTGAAATGGATATGGGACAAGATTTAACATTAGCCGTTAATGGAATGATGGCCACATTTAATTTGGTAGAGCTGAATGTGAAGTTGTGCTAGTATTCTCAACTGTCCTTTCTAATGCCAACCAATGGTCATGATCGTATTGCGTAATATTTTGGACCTTCTCTCTCTTCTTCATGGAGCCAACAATGTAATATCTACAAGACTCCAATTGTCTCATGCACAAATATATATATATATATATATATTTAGAGGGAAGCTCTCCTAAACTGCAGCTTATACTATTATAAGCTGAAATATTGTATCATTATCATTATTTTCTATTTTTGACCTGACGGAACTGAGAAATCTAGTTCTAATTGCATTTATCGCTGGCTTGGAGATGGTGATTTGAGGCAGCTTACGATGGAGAGGATTTTGCAGACGATCTCAACTTAGAATAACGTAAGCTGTAGATTAAGAGAGCCTCCCTAATGTTTTTTTCTCATCTCCCTTTACTAATGGATTGGAGAGTTGCAAAGTGGTCAAATTGTTCAAAGGAGAAACAGCCTGTTGAAAAAGTAATCAAGGGAACCTAAAGAAAGTGCTGATAGACTCAGGATGGATAAATTGATGTGTGATCGGCTAAGAAAGTCCAGCAAGTAAACTTTGAGTAAACACTAAATAAGCTATGACAAGGAAAAATACCTATCCCCTCGGACCCTGTGTGTGTGAATGAAGTGGCGGACACATAAAAGCTCTCTCTCTCTCTCTCTCTCTCTCTCTCTCTCTCTCTCTCTCTCTCTCTCTCTCTCTGTGTGAATAAATGTGCAAGTTCTACTTACTCAACTATAGACAAGCAATGAACAAAAAGAATCAAGATACACACACATACGTATGAAATCCTACTATGCTTGAATTATTAAACAATAACAACACAAATCTCTCGAACAAATTCACCAAAGTTGAGTTACGTACCTAGCCTTCTTTCTTTTCTTGATTCATGAATGCTCATAGCAAATTCCGTCCTCCGAAAGTCCGCGTGGCGGAAGCAGCATTCTTCATCTCTGAATCCAAAGAGCCAAAGTTGATGCTGCCGTGATGTTGATCTCTCTGTGACATGGCACCACTTATGCTTCTAACGATTCCTCCAACGCCGAGAAAATCTCTAGTCAGTCTGTCTGAACCGCCTATGCCTGCGGCCAAATTCTGGTGCAGCTTTGCTTCATCGAGGTTACTCAGGTGAGAGCTGTGGTTCTGTTGTTCTAGCGATGTTCTGCCAGCGTTGAAGCCACCAAATCCAGTCTCCTGTTCAGGCGCACAACTCCCACCAAATTGAGCTGCTGCTACTCCTGACCCACCTCCAAAGAGAGAGGAATTTCCATTCGTAAGAGAATTCATTAGATCTTGGAGTTGTGTTTCATTATCTAACTGTGATCTCATGCTCTCCCCCCCTCCGTCGCCCCCGAAACCTCCCCTAAAATTAGCAGACATCTGTGACCTATCTTGTTTTGAAGAAGAACTTCCAAAGCCTCTCAACATAGACGCGCTGTTGCCGCTTGTGGTTGCTCCCATTTGTGCTGCTTTCTGAAGCAAGGCTGTGGCTGACATCTGAGGAATGACCGAGTCATTTTGAACAGAAGGGTTGTAAAGGGACACCCCGGAACCGATGTGATCGCCCATGACATTACCCGAAAATAGCGTCGACGCCTCGCCTCCAGCATTTCCATTGGTGAACTGGTCAGGAATCAGTAACCCAGAAGAAGAATGGTGGCCGTTGTTGTTTGAGCTGTTGTTGTTCATACTGCTAATGCTGCTGCTATTGGAAAAGAAGCTGAGGTTGAAGAGATTTGCAGCCGCTGCAGAAGAAGAGGTGTTAGAGTTGTTTTGAAGATCAGGAAGATGCATCAAACCTTGGAAAGGCTTATTTTGAAGTAGGCCATGGTGGGATTGGTGTTCTTCATGGAAGTCCTGGTTTGAGGCGGGGAGAAAGAAGGGAGAAGATGACTGCTGTCGGAAAGGCGATGGATTGGAGGAAGAGAGGATGTGATTGAATTGTGCTCCTCCTCCGGCACCCCTGAGCCTCAATAGGTCAGTAGATGGGTGGCTTTGGTCTTGTAGTGAGGAGATTTGTGAACCCACTTGGGATAGGGCTAAGCCCATGTTGCTGCTTCCATATAAGTGACTTCCCATGTTGCTGAGGCCAGTTGGGAGCCTTGCACTTTCTTGAGCAAGTGCATCACAAAAGGCCCTGTGAGTGATGAAGCTATCTCTCCTGTAAAATAAAATCATATAAATAAATGAACATCATAAATCACTTCATTAACGGCTCAAAATTAGTAAGTGGAAATAATGAAGAATTAATGGTTATATCTTAATTTCATGAGTTGAAAGAAGTATAGGCTGAAGAAAGATTAACTCCTGTACAGACAACAAACGAAAATGCAGAAGATCACTTTATTAATTCCTCATCACTAGTAAAACGCAAACAATGAAAAATTCGTAATTATTTCTTAATTTGATGAACTGAAAGAAGTATAGGAAGAAGAAAGATATATAGAATATAAGCCATTACATGGACAAACTCATTATAAGGACTTGTCATGAATGTATTCAATTAGCATGTTTCTTGGGAAGTTCATATCACTTACTTAATCAGAGAGGGTTTGAAATTCACCCACTTAAAAGATAAAACGTACGTATAGCAAATTGTAAAATGCCTTGAACTTTTTTATTATAACAACTTTTTACCCATATCACATTACAGAGACTTTCTTTGCAGGAACATTACACATGTTCCAGTGTGGCTAATTTAGTCGTTCATTGTAGGAATTGCACAAAAAAAGGAAAGAGAGTAAATTTCTGCAAAATGCTAGTAATCTTTTCCTGTTCCCTTTACCAAGAAACAAAAAGTTGATGTCAAGCTGAGAGAGAGAGAGAGAGAATCTAGCTCAAGCATGAAATATAAGAAATGATCAATCAATTGAGAAAACCCGTATTCATGAGGACTGGTTCTTCAATTCATGAGACCAGAGAATGTTTGCAATAAACATGAAAGCCGTCAATCAAGAAGCCCCATTTGCTGATCGTCAATTAATGCCACAGTCGCATAAATTTTTTGTTTTCATGCAAGGATTTTACTTCAAAAGCATAAAAAATAACACCATTCAAATACCCATTTCTTGCACTCTCTTTATAATAAAATTCCAAACCCTTTGAACTTTTAGTTATCTAATGCAAAAACTTAGCTTCAAATTGCAGAAATACCAACAATGAAGAAGGCCCTTTTGGTCTGGTAACCCATTTGAGAATATGAATGAGAGAGAGAGAGAGCATCTTCACCCAATGCTAACGTTTTCATCAAAAGAGGACCCTGCAAGACAACAGTCCTGGTCACATCTAGCCAACCCACAAGAGAACAAGCCATTTCACCATCTTCGCATTGGCAGCACGTGAATTGGAAATGGTGAAGGCAAAAAGGGGCGGTGGTTCCGAGGAGAAAGATGACTGCCTTTTGAAATCTCTATGACCATGGCAGATTTTAGAGATCATTCACGTGTGACCAGTGCCTCTGACTTTAACTTACACGTAGTAGTTCTCAGCTATCCTCTCACAAAAAATTACCAATGCCCCAGAAACCGAGAGAGAGAGTCTCCCCTCCGTGTCTACTATGGAATCTATCCAACCACAACCACCCCCAACAAAATCTTGCAAACACTACCCTTTCTATCAAATTCAAAACCCAGATCTCCAATTTCATTACTCATCTCTAATCTCACTTTATAAGTATCAAAATGATTCCTAGTTGCATTAGTTAGATTAGTTCTATTGATGGTATTATCGTATATCATTACTACCTTGAGAAGAGGGTTCCACAGTCGCATCTGTATTCTCTGGTGCCACAGGTCTTGGAATGGGCTTTCCAATCCGACTGCACTGCATATCTCTTGGAGCACTTATCACACTTCCACTTCTTCTCACCATGTTTTCTGCAGAAGTGCTTCTTGATGCCTGTAAGGTCGCCAAGAGCCCTTGATGCGTCGTGGTGAACGCATGTGGGCTCGGGGCAGAGATAGACTTTCTTCTTTACTTCTTTCGTTGTCTTCTGCTTCAGCTTCCATGGAAGGTTATGTCCTCTCCTATGCAGCTGTAGGTTTTGTTCCCTTTGGAACCCCTTGTTGCACACCTCACATATGAACCTGTTTGTGGCCATGAGGGTCTTGGGAGATAGTGCAATAACCTCTGCATCTGGATCTATTGTGGGGAAAAAACAACCATGCAAAAGGATAGGTATGATTAAAAAGATAAAAAGGAAAGAGTGGAGTAAAAAGGAAAGGAAAAAGAGACAAATCAAAAGACCCAACTAGGGTTTTGATGGTCTGAGTGAAAAGAACAAAGGAATATATAAATATGTTTATGTATTTATCTAGGCAGAGCTACTTGCTTGGTGTTCCTGGGAGATTCCTTTTCTTCTTCTGAGGAGCTGTAGTTGGAGCTGTTGATGAAGTGGGTGTGGAGGATTGCTGCTGTTTTATCTGGTTCTGATCTTCTTCTCTGATGCCAAAAAATGCGGTAGATGATGAGGCGGCCGCCATCTTCAATTCTTCTTCTACTGCTTGTGCTTCTTCTTCCTTTCTCTTCTCAGCTACCACTAAAGCAAAACACCCTAAAACCACCCAAATGAAATCTCAAGCTCCTCTACAATCCAAAATTCCCATCAAAAGAGGAAAACGTGGGGAGAGTGAAAAATAAAAGCAAGGAAAGAAAAATATGGTTCTGTTCTAATCCCCCTTGTGGCTAATATAGTCTACAAAAATGAAAATGGAAAAAAAAAAATTCTAATCTATGGTTAGTTACAGTAGAATTTTGAATAGATGAGAAGAGACTGAGGATTTTCCCAAATCTAAGGTCCCCTTAACAGCTTTTTCTCTTCTTCTTCCCTGTTGGGGTGTTGGAGAAATTGAAGAGGCTCCTCTTCTTCTGGTTTCGGCGAATAGTTTGGATTGCTTGTGACTGAGAAAACTTTTCCTTGTGTAGCTACAGTTTTGCTGAAATTCTTCAACCTTTCCCGACACAATAAAAATACAAATGAATATTAATTGGGATGAGGGGTTGCTGTTCATGCAACTCTAACGCAGGCTACTGTGTCGTTAAGCGGGGATGGATTGGGGCCACCGACTGTAGCAATTACCTCTCTCCCCTTCTCCTTCTCTAATTTCGCATCTCATCACACACGTCCAGACAAACAAACCTCTCTTGTATTAATCTTTTCCTTCCAACTGGCCTGTGGTAAAAATAAAAAAATAAAAAGGAAAAATAAATTAAAGTCATGTTCTTTTAGGAGCTGAATTCACTGAATTCTAGAATTCAGAATGCTTTTTTTTTTTTTCATTCGTATTTTGAAATTCTACTCATTGAGGGACAACATTTGAGATTCTCGAGATGCTCCATATAGATAATTCCAAATGCTTTCGACCAAACAAACCCTAAGGTTCACATGAGAAAATGAACATAGAATTTTCTTGTAAAGATTTATCACTTAAATATTTTAATACTAATTCTCTACCGTGATTGAATTAATAACGAAATAGGAATATTGTAATAACTTTTCTAAAAAAATAATTATTAAAATTTTAAATGTCGGACCAGAGAAAATGGTTGTTTCTCTAACCCCTAAGAAGAAAATTTATTTCACCTTCTACAAGTGGTTAAGGGCCCTTTCAAATGTAAAGAAAAAGACAAGTTGGTTGGATATTTCCCTAACCCCTAAGAATAGAGATTTCTCCACATTTTTCCCACTAGATGGACAAATGTGGAGAAATCTCAGGTTGGATAATCACTATTCATCTCTCATAGTAATATTTTGTAATATCCCGAGTTTAAATGGAGAAAACTATATAAGAGAACTTTCTAACACTATTTTCTGAATTTTTTTTATGTATTGTTAAATGCCAATTTTTATTAATAGAAAATTCAATTCTACCATTAGAAGAAAAGAGGTTTTTCTACCCAATATGTAAAAAGTTTTGTTTTGCTTCCATGTGTTTAAGTTTAGTAAAGAGGACAATTGATTTTCTCCCTAACATGGAACTAAATACCGAGGGCTTGCTTCTACACATAGAATTAAATACATAGAATTCATTGTTAGAAGAAGGGTTCCATCAAAGCAGTATTAACAAGTTAACGGGTGACAGATTTAAGTGCGATCTAGATGAGACCTTGATTGTCCTTGGATTTGAATGACGGAGGTGATGGTGGGTATTCATTTCCCATCTCCCGTTAATTCATTTTCCGTTAAAGAGAGATATTTTTATGGTCAATTTTAGACACTCACCTTTTTTTTTCTACAATTTTAGCCAATTTCATAAATATAAATCTTAGAATTTCTGAGAAGTCAATTACAAAAAAGAATGGCCCCTAAAATGAGTTCCAAATATGAAAAAATATATTGCACTTGGGAGTGTTTGGTAACAGATAAAGAATTCATAAGAAATTCACAGATTTATGGATTCCTCACTTAGGGTCCTAAAAAATGAGGGTGTTTAGTGGTCCAAATCCTTTAGGATTTACAATTTCCAAATATAGGTTCTCCATAGCTTTGTGGAAAATCAATGAGGAATCCCAAAAAATTTATTTGCCATATGAGACGTAAAAAAATATTTTATTTTTTCAATATCTCAACATCCGAATAAACCCCGAAAGAATTTCAAACAGGAGATCAAAAGAGGCTCCTCTAGAGAAAAGTCTTTCTTCTCCCACTAGTCTCCATTCCTCATTAAAATATGTCATCAAAATTTCAGATGAAGAATTACTACATTTTTTTTTTTTTTGGCTTAAGGGAGTAGTTTGTATTAAGAAAAACAGAGAAAAAGTATGAACTCTTAGAGCTCCCACAAGAGAAACAAGCAACCAGAGCTAAAAAAAATACAGCAATACAAAGAAAAAACCCAAAAAAAAAAGGAAAATTGAAATTTAGTTGTTAATGATTGGAGCCACTAGAACACCCAAATAATGTAGAAGAGACTGAAGATGCTTACTATTGGAAGGATTTATAGCTTTCCTTCCGAATTTCTTATTGATCTTAGTTCCTAAGAGATAAGGAGAGAAGTTCTTTAATGTGAAGCCTAGTTAATCCTAAGGGGTTGGCCGATTGGTCAGGACCACGGATCCTCCCTTTTCTGAAGCTAGAGGTCTTAATATCGACCTCCCGTTCCCCCTTCTTCAGGAATCGAAGGTTGAGTCCACCAGTGCTACCATCTTGGGGCCACAGGAGTGTTTATTCGGCCTCCCTCTGGCCCAGAGGGATTAGTACAACCCAAAGAGTTGGAAACCGTCCGATAGCAAAAAAAAAAATGTGAAGCCTAGTTCTCTGAGGAGAGGCTGTAATGCTCTTGAAGGCGGCATCATTTCTGGCAGACCAAAGGCAGTATATGACATTTAGAAGAAGGGTTCCCATGAGCTTCCTAGTTGGTTGGTAATTACTACATTTATAGTTGTTTCCAATCATGTTCTCTTATTTTTCATAATTATTCTTCCTCTAAAAGTTGACTTAATAGGTTCTTTTGATCTAGACAAGGAGATTTTAGTAGGTGAAGTGTCATGCTTATGTGAATGTGAGTCCACTGTCGGATTTCCTTAACATAAAGTTGCATGTCTTAACTGTAACAAATTTTGCCCATACATGTTTCCATTGAACCAAATACTCTACAACTCTCCCCTCTGCCTCTCAGGTCCTGAGTGGACCCTCATTTACTTTGATGGTAGAGAAATATCTATATATGGCCAAGGCAGTAGGGACATCAGGACTTCTCTGTTCCAGTATCAAACTGGTGGCAGATGCATAAGGCTACCATGCACGTCTTAAAAATCGCGTTGTGGGACCTAGCAATTTAGAGATGATAAAATGAAATCAATGTGAAAATAAAATGCCGCAGAAGTTGTCATCCATGATTATGCCTATTGAGTATGATCTTTGTGTTTTACACCCAGCTATGCGGGGTTGAGACTCTGTCCTTGGGGAAGGTAGTTGACCTTGAGTGAGTTGATGGAGCCCTTGGGTGAGGGAGGTATACATCGGATGAGGTGAGAGAGCCCTTGGATGATGGAAGGTGGCATGTCCAGGGTTTGAACTCAGGACAACCAGGTGAGAATTTACACCCCTTACCACCGAGGTAAGAGGCTGTTCTCATTGAGTATGAACTTTAACGGGAGGACTTGATCCTCCAAAGCTTCCATAAGAAGAGGATCTCTAATGCTTATAAGATGGAAAGCATTCTATAATTAGTGGGGCCTGCAAATCTACAATATATTAGAGGACTTAGTGTCTAGCCATCTAATTAGACAGAGTCTACATGACATTTGTAGCTATATGATGTATCTAGTTCTTTGATGCTATTCAGATTGCAACAAAGTCATATTAATGGTAAAATAAGAAACTCTAGTTTCTAGAGAAAAGAGGGTTTGAGGAAAATTAAAGTGGAGTAAGGTAAAACTGAAAACCCACTGGTAAAACTGAAAGCCCACAACTTGGTCACGGTCATTACTTTTAATAACGAAACATATCCATTATTTTCATTTTTCAGTTTGGTGATAAGCATGATACACTTGTGTGTGGAGCATTTTAGACATGGTTTTGGATAAGAGAACTGGGGCCACCTCAAAAGTACACTATAATTTGCATAAATGATATTGTGATACCAACGTCCACCATAGTCATACATAATTAAGGAGACCAAGAAAACTCAAGCCAAAGACTTATCTAGTTCTACACCATATATTAGTCAGAAGGATATGATGTGGGTCAGTGGTTGGTCAAATATCACTCTTATAATTAGTTTCTTTCAATCTTTGCACTTAAAACTTCAAAGCTTGATAGTATCATAATTATATATAATTTTATTATAATTCAATCTAACTGTGCATAATAGACCAATCATTATCAAATTGTTATTATCAGAGGGAAAGATGTAAGATGATTTCTTTTCTTGGCCAAGGGGTACTGCCTAAACCTATTCCTTGATGGTATGATGAGAGCAGGAGTCCTTTCCACAGGGACATCCATGTATCTTCAATGTGAGAGGGCTTGGACTGGCCAAAACTCTTTTTTTTTTTTTTTTTTGAAATTTTGCTATCAAAATACTAAGTCTCAAAATTCTTTTACCAATTCAAGAAAATCCCAAAATTGGAATATGCATGTGACTCTCCTGGAAAGAGGTGAATGGTGTCAGGTCAACCTGGCCAAGTGGGCAGTCAACTCCATGATGCTTACACAGCATCCTAGCCTAGAATATTATATAAAAAAAGGGAGGAAGAGAAAACTCCTCATTATTAAATAGATGAAGAAAATAGAAAGAAACATGTCCTAGCACTTTACAGGCGGGCAGACATTATTCAATAATATAAGCCGATATGGCATGGTTTTGCAGAGCTGCCGATGCCGCACTAAAATTGATATTTAAAATTAAAATAATATTTAAGTGAGAACTAGTTCTCATTTATTATATGTGAATTTTTTTACGGGATCCAACTAGCAACCCATTCAAACATAGTAATTAATAGGGAGTCCGCTGATAGTCATTAATCCTAAAGATTGTCACACATTTAAATGGACTGAACCATTGGATTGAAGGTTGAGTATTTTTATGAATATGAAGCCATTAAATTTGTGGGCTACAAATGAAGTTGTTAGTCCTTAGGGGCATGGGCTTGAAGTCAAACTTAATACTTGGAGTGATCTTATATAGATCTTTCAATTCCCCTAGTCCCATCTCCAAATGGGACCACAATTGAACCCCATAAAAAAGTTCTAATATACTAGGTGATATTACCGTTTAAAATTATGGTTCTAAACTTATAGCTGTTGAAGTGAAAGGGCAAATAGAGTCTACAAGAACATGAATGGGAAAAAATAACCTCGCTGCTGCTACGTTTATGTTGTAAGTTGTATGGACTTGCATGGAAAAAATCAATGCTTCTACTTGGTCTCCAGAGATTGGAACATCATCTCAATACACATGACAACGCAACAGCCTTTCGTAAGAATACCAACACGAGGAAGAACCCCACCACATCTTCTACTTTCAACAATGACAGGACGCTTGAAATGATGATGGCCCACTTACGTTTGCAATTCATGATGGATTGCATCTATGCTGAATGATCAAGAGTAGACTGTAAAATGTTCTTATCCCATGTATATACAATGGTCTTAGAGATTCCATATAGAGATCATGAGGATAATCCAGACCATCCAATTTATAGTCAGCAGGATGGGAGGGATAAAAAAAACAGGGGAGTGAGAGTGAAAAAAAAAAAAGTGGACCTCATCCATTCCTACTTTCGTCTGCAGCGTGAAATAGCTGGAATCTTCTTCCGTGGGTGGAATCCATTAATTACATGTACATGGTTGGTTTTGGACCTTGTGGGTGGAGGCCACAAACCGGACATGTATGAGCAGTGATTACAAGCCACGACACTACAAACCTGATCTCAACAAATGAAAGATGAAGGAAAGAACAATTGCCTGGTCCCAAAAATAAATGCCCGAAACATTCCCTTTGAGATTTGGAGCTGTACGAGAAACTAAAAACGTACAATTAATGTCTGTTCCACCCATGGGTCTAAATCTAATAACTCCTGTCCAATCAATGGAGGTGATTGTTAATCTGGATCATCCAATCTATGGGTAATAGAAAGATCATTTGGACTTATCACTGGACTAATTTGGTCAAAACCATGATACCCATTAAATGGTTATGAAAAACAAAATTCATCATGACCATAATTCCAATTAATCACTGTCTAAACTGTGGCCTGCAAATATGAGGTTTTTCTGGTTTCCTTTGGACATGTTTGGTTGCATGAATTCTAGAAACTAACATTAGGGTTTCTTCTAGGATTTCAAGGGTCCTTTCACTTTGTTCTTAGGACCTTATAAGTATTGCTTTTTGTGGACTTGCTTTGTTTTTGTTGGTTTTCTTCTTTTAATACAAATGACATTAAGCAAAAAAAAAAAAAAAAAAAAAAAAGAAGACATTAGAGTTTTAATGAATTTCTCAGATGTTGTCTCCTATTTGATTTCACAAATGCTCAAACACAATATAGGATTTTGAAATTTGAAATTCTGAAACAGGGAGAAATAACATTAAATTAAATAGAGCTGATTTTATGAGTTTTCTACCATTCAAATCGGAATTTTAGAGTTTTTGGAAGATGATAACTGTTATTGCTATTAGAAATGGTCAGACGGCCCAAATTGAGGTGAAAAATTACCTAGACCATGCGGGGAATTTCTTTCTTTCTTTGGGCCTGGTTGGATGTATAGTGAGGTAAAGCATAAAATCAAGAAATAATAAAATATAATTTATTATGATGGTGTTTTGTTTTTAGTTGTTAGGTATGGAATCTTTTCGACTATTTGTATAAAAAAATTGAGTTTTTTTGTCTTTTAGTAGATAAATGAAGTTGTTTTTTTTACTCTTTTTTTTTTTAAACTCTGAGAGGGAATTTTGAAATTGTGTACTTTTAATATAAACCATTGTCATTTCTTATTTGCATTCACTTTACTTTAACTTAATTAGTTAATTCCCAAACACACTACTTCACGGACAATGTGTTAGTAGAGTGAGAAATTTTATATGCACCCACCTATTTGCATTCACTTTACTTTAACTTAATTTTTTTTTTTAAAGGTAGGTGTGTTCAGTAAAATTAGGGGTGCATATAGAATTTCCGCAGTAGAGAGTATACCACTCCAAATCCAAAGTCAACATGGACTCACTGTGAGCACATTCTTCCAGATTTCTTTATTATGAAGTTTTCTTCGAGCACCTTTAAAAAACATTTGAGTGGAAAGGATGAAAACAAATGTCTTGAGTAATGTTCTCCCTAGAGCCCTAGTATAATATAAGGACTACTGGGTCATGTCAAAGAATTGTAAGACTTCTCGTCCCTGTCCAGTAACTACATTTCTCTTTCTAATGTCTAAACTTTTCCAAAGATGAGAAAGAGCCAGCAGGTTCCAAACCCAGAATTGGCTGCATCTGAAGGCACCCCAAAGACCAAGATAGAGTAAACAACAAAATGAGAGTGTCTCGCTGTCTGTCACAAGTGAAACTATCTCATCCACACATCTGCTTATACAAATTGCACACATGAACATGAATGAAGCACCTGTAATCTCTCTAGCAAGGAGCAGATCTTTTGTTCCCCCATTGTTTTAAATTGACTTGAACAACAAGACCCATTTTGGGATTTGTGAGTCCCTAGTTTTCTCATTAGTGGCAAAATCCTCATCATCATCAAATGGATAATTATAGGTATAAACTAGTGAATAGTACAGTGGGCCATAACTTGATAAAAATAATAACTGGTGCGCCAACCTCATTAATTGCACGGTCGAGATTGGCAGACATTTATGTGATCTTCCCCTTTGAAATAAAAAAGTCTAATTGTCCCGAATTCGGTCCCGAATTCGGAAACGAACATCCATGTGACATCCACGTGGTACACAGTTGTGCTACATGGGCATTGACTTTTGGGGGAGCGGAAGAGAGAAAAACACTGCAGTGTTATGTCCCGTCCCGAATTTGGGAATGAATTCGGGACCTGTAGCACCACTACTTTGAAATTAGCGTGCATGTACTTCATTTACAATTCAAAGGCCTTCACCAGCACGTAAGGTATCACTTAACAGACAAGTCAATCACGATTCCTGACTTCCAGTGATGATTGTCCAACTCTACCGTCTAGAATTGAGAAGGTCGGAAGGGTCCAAAACAGAGAGGAAAACACATGTAACATTGAAGTGACAATTGTGCCATCCAAGATGCTTTTCCGGTGAGCTGAGGTAACTGAGGTGCCAAAAATCAAAAGAATTTGGATAATAATAATAATAAAAAAAATATTATCCACAGATGTCGTTTTTGGAAAACTGATTTCTCTTGGGTATGTTCGTTGAACATTTTTTTTCCGCGGAAAAGTTGACGATTTTCCATGAAAAAATTATTTTTTAGGAGTTTGGTGTGGAACAATTTCACATAAACACTTTCCTACCTCGTCAGCATTTTTCTTGATAATGGTGTAAATGGGTTTTCTATGAGGGATATGGGAAATAGATTTCTTCGGAAAACTTCTCACTCTTTTCCTCACTCTTGTCGATTTCAACCCAAAACCCTACAACTCTTTCATTTCTTATTTCTTTAAATAAATTATTATTTGATATTGAATAAATAATATAAATATTATGTTATTTTTCTTCAAAAAATTGTTTCACCAAATAAGAAATTTTAATTTTCTATTAGAAATCTACAGTTGCACCAAATAACATTAGAACCAATTCAACAAGGAATTTATTTTTTTGCACCAAACATGAATTTTTAAGTTCTACGGAAATCATTTTTCAAAGTTTCAGTTTTTATGGAATTTGCTGACGTAGCGATTTCCCCTTTCCGCGGAAAGGGTACGTACACAAACATGCCCTTGTAATATTAATAGAAGATTATTGCAAAAAATAAATTTATTTTAAAATAATTGCATAAACAAATTAATATGGTTAAAAGATTATATCTAATGCGATACTTTTATTTTCTGATTGTGATATTGTTTATTATTTTTTTAAAATTTTTTTTCAAGGTTGGCCTACTGGCTAGGAGTGATACTACAAATCTAAAGACTTATGATTCGATCTTTCTGCCCTATGTGATACCTAGGTGTCAACACCACTCAAGTGTGATTGTGTTGTCATTATAATATAGCATTTATATGGGCAATGTTATTAAGAATAATCACTTTTAAATTTATATTTTTATAAATTTGGTAAATTAAAAGCTGCAACGAGGTCTTAAACTTAGTCAAACGGTTTAAAACATTTAATGCGCTTACTTTATTTAATTTTAAGTCAAATAAAGTTAAAAGTAGACTTACGAAACGACACATTATTAATCTATTAAATTGTGCACATGGGGCTGCCTGTACGCACACTTCACAAATAGATTCTTCGATCTTCTTCCTCCCCAAGCGTGGATTGAGTACAATTTGACAATGGTCAATATCCGAAGAGACAGAATTGTGAGCCTGTGAAATGACGACTTCATTGTTCTCCCTAATTTCTTTTCAAAATGTCGATTTCATGAGATCCTTTTGGAAAATATCAATTTTCTATGGGATTAAAGTATAAAGCAGCTGCCGAAAGTGAGAAACAAACGACTTGAAAGTCATCAAAATGTTAGGTGGGAATCGAGATCAAGGTAATGTCTCAGATAAGGGCATCATTAGAGAAGTATTAATGATGTCATGGTCCAAAATAAAAAAGCACACCTAACAAAGGTGAAACCTACAATTTACAGTAAAATAAGGTGAAACATACAATTATATATCGGAAGTGTGATGTGTTGGTAGGGTCCACCAGTGAAATCATCTAAAATTGTCAATTTTTTCAACAGTTTCGGCTCCCTCAATGCTTTTCAATGTCATCCAAGTGAATACCAAAAAAAGAAAACTTGTCATTCAAAGAAAAGTTCAAAGTTTTATTTATAGGCTCAGAGCTCAAGATATACACATAACCCCACAGGTTTTTCATCTTTCCTCTCTGGCTTTCTTGTTTTAAAGAAAAATCGAGGCTAAACTTACACCATGGGAGCCAGGGGACCTTTAAATGAAATCATTTTTAAGTCCAATCCCACGTGACTCAACTCTAAGGGGTTGGTCAAGTGGTCAGGCGCACGGTTCTTCTCTTTTTCGTAGCTAAAGGTCTTGATGTGAGCCCCCGATTCCCCCCTTTTTAGGAACCGAAGATTGAGTCCACTTTTGCTTCCACCTAGGGGTAGGGGTTCTACCCGGCTTTTCTCCGGGGCCGGAAGGAATAGTCCAACCCAAAGAGTTGGGAACCCTCTGTTAACAAAAAAAAATCCCACATGACTTGACCTATGGACATCAAAATAGTTAGAAAATTCAAACTACAGGACCATTGGACAAATGCCATGTTACGTCGGCCTCCCTTGTGGGGACATCGACGGCATACTATGTTCATCCAACCCTCACACCAACTGCCCTTTCTTTCTTCCCTTTGGATTAAAATAAAAATAAAAATAAATAAAATAAAATATTGGTGCCTTCCAGAAGTGATGTGAGACTTGATAGTCATGAATCACGTGATTAGAATAATTTAATTAACTTAGATTTTACACAAAAGCAGATTCCATCTAAGTTTTTCGATCTCTCATCTTTTTTATGCTTGTCGTGGCTCCCATTTGCCCTACAACAAGGGTTACATGGGACAAGGGTGATAAAAGTGTTGAATGAATGCAATGTTTCATCGTGCTGGGTCGATGGTGGGCTAGTTCATTCTTTGACAAGTCAATACTGTATGACGATTGACCAAAACATTTCATCTAATTAATTAGACTTGTTTTTCTTTTCTTTTGATTTGGTTTGTTTTTTTCTATATATATGTATATAATAAGTATCCTTTCTAGTTGTATGAAGCCCTCTACGTGTTTTTGTTTAAGTCAACATCCTCAAAGATACTAACCAATCTAACATCATTTTTTCTATAACAACTTTTAATCGTCTATTTGTGAATGTGTTTCTTGAATATGTCTTTTGATATTAAAGAGAATTTAAAAATAAATAAATATATATATATATATTTTCCATGTTTCGCTCATCATGATTTTGTTTCATAGTGGTCACAGTACCCGAAAAGCATATTTCCTGGGTCAGTAGTTGGTTGTATTGAGCAAAGAGTCATGCGCAAATGACCAAAATGCCCCTGCCATGTGGAGTCGGGCCAGTCCCAGGACGAGATCCCCTGGACAAGTAGACTTTTTGTTGAGCAAATGGCCCCGCTTTCAAAATATTGGGGCTGACAGGGATTATTACATGGGAATGTGTTAAATGGGAAGGAAAGACATCTAGAAATGTTAATTGGGAAGGGAAGATGTCTTCATTCTTGCGCTAAGAACAGTACTTAATGAAATTGGGCAGGTAACTTGATTGCTAACATCATATGATGCAAATGAATGCTTCCACTTTATATCAAGTGCGTCCTTTTCTCGAACACAGCAGAAAAACATCAGATTGATGAGTCATGATGACGCCCAATCTTATGTTAAATGATTTTCAAATAAAGTGATCCAATGTACTTGGACCCATTTCATCATCTTTTCAAAGAAAATCCTAACACGATGGGAACTTTTCGAAGTAAAATTTTCAAGCTGAGAGAGATGCATGACAAAAACATGGGTTTCCTCCTGCAGATATAGCCCACGTGGGCCAACCTTTGATGAGTGAATGAACTCTTTTCTCACTCTTATCTCTTTTTTATATTAATTTTATGCTCATCAAGCATTTACTCAAGGTTAAAAAAAAATCTATATCTAAAAGAGCACTAAATTTTAAGACTATTAAATCAACCAGACTAGGATAATTTGATGGAGCTAACTTTTTAAAATGGCATTTATCTATAAACAGTTCTTTCCATTCTTCCATCCCCAGTGACAGAAAAGCATATAAGTGGGCTACACAAGCCAAACCACATTATGCATATATACGTAATCTGCTTGTAGGTGAAAATCTCCCCTGATTATATGAGATTTCTTATGTTAAATATTAAGAAATTTAGAGCAATTAGGCTAAGTGTGCTCTTAGTATTAAATTCTAGGGTTTTCAAAGCTCCTATCTTCCTTTTTTTTTTTTTTGGCACTAAGTTGGAGAAGCCCATATTTTTTCTTTTTAGAAGGCACAAGAAAAAGTAGTTTAAAAATTGTTCTCGATATCCAAAACTACTTTGGTCGATTGGGATAAGACTTTGATGATATGATCCAAAATCATTTAGGTCCTGTGTGGGACGTTTCCATAATATCAAGTTTATCCTAGTCTCGGAAAAAATACCAGCTCGGAATATCTTGACCTCGGTTTTATGCAGTTTGGCAATAGTGCCCTGCAGCTCGGCAATAATGCCAGAGTGTGGCCATACCTGACCTCAATGTCATGATCGGTTCGGTTCGGCTAACCGAGATGGACACCAATGCTCGGTCAGTTACAACTGCGCTCCTATTAAGATTAAGCCATGTTACGGAACGTGCTGAGAGATAAATACCAGGTAGGAGATAGGGGGTTGTACTTATCCGATAGTCACATCCATAATCCCTGAAAGTAAAGGATCCACACTAGGGTATGGTCAGATGGGACCGTACCTCCAACCACCTCTACGGAGTTAGGGTAAGGTCTGATGCGACTCGGAGTTAGGGTAAGGTCTGATGAGACTCTACTTCCTACTTCTAGGTAAGGTTTGATGGGACTTCCGCCTATAAATATCCAAAGGATTGATCCGGAAGAGGTACGCAACCTTAAGAAAACATGCTCTCACCCTCATATATTCCAATTTCTGCCTTTTCTCTCTGCCCGCTGATCCTTTGTTCAGTGACTACACTAACTCAGGTATCGGAGCGCCTTCGACTGAGTGCAGCCAGGGTCTCTGACCTCTGTCTCTCTTCTCCCTTTTCAGGTCTCAGGCGTTCAATCCTTTCCAAGAAGTTCTATATCCACCTAAATAAGTCTATATCAAGTCTGTGTTAATTTAGGCACTCACAGGTCCTTTTACTCACCTAAACCTGTTTGGTCTCTCAAAAACTTCTTTTTATAAAAAATAATTATTATTATCATACTCTTGTTCCAACTAATCAAGAATCAATATAAGGCCAATAGTTTCTAAACCTTTAGTAAACTAACCCAAACTTGTTTCATCCTCAGCCCAACCCAACAAAAATGCCATCAAAACGTGCAGAAGAAACAAGAGACAGCATAACCCCAACTTAGAGGTGAGGGACAAGATAGGTCCCATCAAGATACATGCCTGTTAGTGGGGTTGGCGGGTGGAAAGAACTCATCATTGACAGAGGTTGGGCAAAATATCCTTATCATCAGGGGTTAATTTTGGCTGGTTTAATTTCCTTTTAACTGTTGAACAATATATTAGATAATTTAACTAAGGTTAAAAGAACAGCCTCCTTTTCTAGTGGCAAGAGGCGGCAGTTCTCATCTGACTGTCCAAAGTTGAACTTGGATACTCACCTTTTTTCTGTGGAAAGCTATCCTACCTCACCCGAGGTCTACTTCTCTCACTAAAGAGCTGATGTCTCAGCCCCTCTAATCTGGATATCCAAAAAAAAGACTGAGGGTAAGCAGTCAGTTACTTGTAGTGGGTACGGTCTAAACTAGAGGATCAATCGGCCCAATTAAGATTTTAAAACATTACACCATTGTAAGAATACATATCTATAAAGTACATATATTTTTTCCTCTACCCGAACCAATGAGAAATTAGAAGTTAAAATGAGTTTGTATGATAGCACGACCAAATGTTTCCAATCTTACAAACATCGAGCCACTTACTTGGTCATTCATTTGAAGGCACATATGCTTTTGTTGCTTAAATTATACTTCAAGCAACTTAACCATGCATGTCTTTCTTTCTACTGGGTCGATTAAGTCACTGCAGAATTTCCGGATTATGCCCATATTTATTCAGTTCTAATTAAGTTATGTAACGTAAGAGAGAGTCAATTGTCTAACAAGATGTGACTCTTCATAAAGACGCATTTCCATTTGAACTCTTTTCTGCAATGTTTTGCAGGTTTTTGGAAACATGAAGAGTAAGGCAAAGAAAACAGACAGAGAGAGAGAGAGAGAGAGAGAGAGAGAGAGAGAGAGAGAGAGGTTTTTGGAAACATGAAGAGTAAAGCAAAGAAAACAGAGAGAGAGAGAGAGAGAGAGAGAGAGAGAGAGAGAGAGAGAGAGAGAGAGAGACCAAAGTAGGGAGAGATATAAACTGTTTACTTCGTTAGACATAGATCTTATTCGTCTGACGATTGAGTTCTCTAGAGTAAATAAGCTCTGAAAAAGCTAAATTTGAAAAAGTTGCACCATTAGTTAAGATACATTTATCCGTTCTTGAACATCTTCTTTTAATATAACTGTGGGTGTTCCAGCCTTTTGGGTCAGAATAATCTCTACAGGCCCAAAGAGAGTTGGGTAAATCACCTGTGGCCCCAGTGTGATAGTGAAGTTTCAAACCCTCAACCTCCAAATGCAAACTGTGGTCCCAAGCCAACTGAGCTACCCCTCGTGGTTCCATTCTTGAACTTGAACAGATGAATAATTCCAGAAGATGGGATAATCTTCTCCTATGCATTCCTCTCCTATAAGATGGATAATGACTTTATGATAAAGACCTACTATATTTATAAAAATCTCTCAAAAGTTTCAAGGTCATAAAATATGTAGAGAAATCTCCTTTTCCTTCTTTATTGGAATTAATATTTTTCCCTTTGATGAAAATTTTTTTAAAAATAACAAGCATCGATGCCAACACACTCATACTACTTAAGTGGTGTTTGCACCATATTTAGGGATCAATCCTTATGTCCTCAAGTGAATGTAGAGATTCTAGACATTAGCCCAACATAGAACAACCAAGAATAGCAGCATTGGCTAAAAATTGTATGAAATTAATCAATTTCCACTTGGAGAAATAGGCTCTAGCCGTCCTCATCTTGTGAACCACAAAGCAGTTACATGATCTGTTTGTTGGGTGACTGCGGATCTTTGACGCGTGTGCCATCCCACTTGGGGCTGCTATAGGTCATGGAATCTCTGCTATAGGTCATTAAATTTTAGGAAAGAAAGCAATGTAAGAGAAATGATTTTGAACCTAAATTTAGATAAAAAATAATTATTAAAGGTATAGATATCATGTGTCAATAGTACAAATTTAATCTCATTTAAGAAAATAGTGTTTTATCCCAACATCAAAGGAGGATTATTTTACTCCTTTTAAATGAATTCAAATTAAAAGAAAAAGACGAGATTTAAAAAAAAAAAAAAAAAAAAGACTTTTCTCCTTCACAACTTCCTCTGCATCTAAATAGACCCTTTAGGACATGATGTGATGGCTATGGTTTTTTCACAAGAATTTTAAATTTCCAGCTACTTAAATAGATGAAAATGATCTTTGAAATTACTAGAATTCTTACCCTTTGCCTTTTTATTGGAATTTTTGCATGCTCAAATAAAAATGAGGATTCGGGAATTGCAATGTGTTGGAGAATGTAGGAATTCCTTGAATTCCAATAAAGAAAACTGCCCTTGAATTTCCTTCTTTAATGTTGAAACTTCATGAACCACAATAATTTATTTGCTTCTCTAATGTTGAAACTTCATGAACCACAATAGTAAAGGCCATTTTGCATAATTGAGAAAAAAAAAACAATAATTTTAATCTTTTTCTCTTTAAAAAAATGTAACACCAAAGTATACATAAAAATTGCATATCACTGTCACGGTATTTTTCATAACATAATGAAATTCTCAACATTTTTTTTTTCAATTTAAGTCACCATTGGGAGTTATTGCTAACTATGAAATCCACCACCACAGACACCAATGAGGGAAATTCTCAACATTACCAATATTCCCCACCACTGCCAGCCGATCACTATCTGTGAGCTCATGCTGATTCTTCAAACAGAGGCCGCACAAGTCACGTGCAATTATAACTTCTCTCTAATAATTACTTCATAATTCTCTCCATCCCAATTGATAATTTAATTCCCCGAGATATTGAACATGACCACATGGATGAGAAATCTCCTTTTAAATATAGAAAAAGTTATGAAACTGTTTGGAGCCGAGCCTTCGACCAACATTTAATAAAAATAAAAAAGCTACAAGAGTTTGACCCAAAAACATGGACACACATCAGCTCATCACATGGCTAAGAAGACATCTCCCTTCATCTGTCTAATATCTGATATTGTTTATTGCTCATTATTGCTCACGAGTGATCTGAGTCATTTTGAAGGCCCACTTGTTGGCCTGAATTTCGGATTGGGGACCCCAAGATAGATTGATGCATGATTATTAATTCCGACAGTTTAATATTTTAGAGTCAATTTGATGACCCACCAGTTGAACTGACTTAATTCCTTCGCCGAGAAACACAACCTACAGACATGTGGACTTCAGGATAGAATATTGATGCATGATCATTCCAACAGCTCAACTTTTAATAATCAATTTGATAGCCTACCCATTGAACAGTGAGATCCACTTTCAACCGACTAACACGTGGCCCCTGATATAAATTGATGCATGATCATTCCAACAATTTGGATTTTTAAAAGTGTCCTGCAGCCATGCGACGGAGGAAATTTGGAGGAGAGAACCGGAAAATCACAGTAAAAAAACTTAAAGAATAAGAATAAGAACAATAATAAAACGAAGGTATATATGTCATCTGACATGGATGTGCGGCTGTCGTTTTCTGCGGGGCGTCTTGCGGTTTGTATAGATTCCATGACCCCCACGGTGCTGACGTGGCATGGGACCCAGAAGCATTTCAGGGGGAGCAGAGGTGGGGCCCACTGGAATGGTGACGATGCCCTGCCGGCACCTCAAATGAGGACGAGGGAAACGACAGCCCTCCCTCACCTGTCACCATATCATCTCCACACCATTTTTTATTCTTGCCTTCCCCGGCCCACTTTCAACTTATTGTACTATATATACCTTACTTTACTATACATTACTATACTATACTATATCAGTGCTGCCTCTAATCTTTTATTAATCCATTTTCTTGTAACAGACATCTTTCTTACATGACTGATCATCTAAGAGTACGTCTCCTGTATTTGCTCACCTAACCCAACTTCTTGTTTGTAGATCTTGATTTTTTAATGGTTACATGAGAATAAATGTCTTGGCCCTACAAATCAAATGATTCAAACCTCATAATTAGGTTTCTTTTTCAAGTTTTTAATATAAGTGTGTCAAAATAGGTGTTATGTTTATTAAGGTTGTGACATTTTTAGTGAGAGTTTTAATGAATAGATCTGAGCTTTAACATGCAATATTGATTTTATTATCAATACTAATAATCTACATTTGCTTTAAACTTTTTTACTGTGTTTTGATTTTTTTCTTTCAGTGCTACTTTCATCTAACTAATTAAAATTTAGCATCAGATCTACTTACTTATAGTATAGGATATTCTACTAATTCTAGCTACTTTTTTTTCTTTTCTTTTTGGACTTTGGTACCTATATCTATTGTGGAGGGATTGCATAGGAACAACTAAACTGGCTATGCTAAGGTAGTCAAAACAATGCATTAATGTACAACCCATTGCATCTTATCCTTTTCCTATTCAAAATGAGTAAATTGACCAGTGAATCATATATTGTTCAGGCCAAAGCAAATATTTTGTTAGTCTTACTTGTCTAGTGAAGATCTATATATCCAAGTAATTTCTCCCCCAAAAGCCTTTTTACATCTCTCTTTTACACTCTTTCTATTAAAGTTTAAAATAAAAGTCAAAACTCAAAACAGTTATCATGTGAGAGAAAAGCACAAGTCTTACATAAGGATGACTCATGAGTGACATTATAAAAAAAAAAAGAAAAAAAAGAAGAAGAAGAAGCAGCAGCAGCAGTAACCCATTATGATGATGATGGTGATATATTTGTCTAACCATTCAAAATATATACCAAGTTTACATTAATCAAAGATAGGAATAGTAACAATCCTTTTCCAAGTTTTGTTATCCTGAATCCTACATGCAGTACATATTCCAGACAAAGCAAGGAGAGCAACCCCTTGTTTCCCATGCACCCATGTTAGTGGGGTGAGACAATGCATGTGATGATGGCGTTGGAGCTGTCGACCACAGGTCATCAGAGCTTGATAGGGCACCATCAAATGACTTTTGGGATGGGAGCAACAAGTGCAGAAACCCCAGTGGTTTGGGCTGCACTAGAGTAAGAAGAAAGGAATAGGGATGGTCAGTTAGAGTGCAGAATACTATAGACTATAGAGAAAAGAAAAAAAAGGGGTTCCTTTCGTTTGTTTTTTTTTAAATTTTCCCAGTTAATAGAGGAAGGGAGGTAACTTTTTCTAGTTGTTGTTGAAAGAAGAGACAAGAGAA
The DNA here is from genome assembly GCA_028538565.1 of Umbellularia californica. Taxonomy (NCBI): domain Eukaryota; kingdom Viridiplantae; phylum Streptophyta; class Magnoliopsida; order Laurales; family Lauraceae; genus Umbellularia; species Umbellularia californica. The sequence goes on along the minus strand of JAPQWN010000007.1, from coordinate 71,173,589 downwards.
GGGTTCACGAGAGGGGCAAAAAAAAAAAACTACTACAAGACTACAAAGGAAAGATTCCAAATAAAAGAGAGTTTCAAATCAGAGGCCATCTCCGGGAATTGTATTGTTTCGTACCCTCCATTATCCGACTCTCACACTCACAGCTGATGCAACAAATATCTAGTTACGGTATCATTTCACCAACATGACATACCAACTAATTCTCTCTCTCTCTCTCTCTCTCTCTCTCTCTCTCTCTCTCTCTCTCTCTCTCTCTCTCTCTCTGTGCATCAGCTTAACTACCTGTGATGCATGTGCACACGTATGTCAATATACCTGTGATGCATGTGCACACGTATGTCAATACTCTAGATATGTTCTGATGTACAGGGTTGCATTGAGTTGCATTCCATTGCAATACTAAGTTGCTGCTAATTGCTGTGGTTTTTAGTAGGAGAGCGAAATTCGGATCTTGACCCAGCTTTAATATGCAGGACCCGAAAGAACTTTGATGGATTCGATATTTATCAAATTGTTATTGATATTATAAATATTTAACATTTTTTTTTGGAAAATGGTAAGTAAATTCCAAAAAATTTAAAGATACAAAAGAATGGGGTGATGCTTCCACTTAGCTGCAATGCAAGACAAGAAACACTTGAGGGGAAGCAAATACCAAAGAACCCATAAATGGGCCAACCCAAAAAAGCGCGCACAAGTCAGGCCAAGCTAAAGAAACCCACAGCCTGGGCTAGGGAAAGGAAGAGCCAAAAAGTTATTCCAAAAAAAAAAAAAAAAGAGGAATAAAACTCAACCCGAATAGGATTCATATATTATATTCTATTTTATTTATTGTTGTATTAGGGATATACTATATGTGGGTATTTGGGTATGAACTAAATGGGACCCCAACTGGAACAAAACAAACCAGAAAGGCTCAAAATTTATAGGGGGACCTGGGAACGAGCATCAATTAGACCTAAACAAGGGTCCATTGACCAAACCCTTATCTTTTGGATTGCTTTGAGATAACTGGGTAATTAGCATTCTATTGACCTTACTAGGGCATGTTTGTTCATTTAATTGAAACCTAAGATTGTATTTCTATAAGTGGTCAAAATTGAAGAATCAAAGGTGAATATTTAAAAAATGATCATCAAATAATCTCTCATAGAGTAGAAATTGAATCTAAGGAAGATGGAAAATGAATACATGGCTATCGCTCTAGTAATTTAATAGATAGGAAAGTCAAGGTCCGGTCTTTATCTCATATCCTTCACCCCACTCCTCACCATGTATCCTTTACCCTCACCTTTTCAATAATCCATCGATGAAACTCATTTGACCATAAATTCCTACGTATTATATTCAAGCAAAAATGTATTTTAAGCAAACAAATGAGCCCTAAATGTACTGGAGGAAGATGTATCAGCTGAAACATTGGTCAAAGATGCATATATTACCTTATACAACTCAGTTTTGGCTGAGCTTTGAATCCATGACAAGTTTGACCAATGTATGACAGTATGGTTGATTTAGAAATGTTGATAGTGTCCCATTTTTAGTGTCCATGTGGGTTCTAGCTGACTCTTTTGCGAGGAACATGGAGCATCTCTAGTCCTTCATCATCATTTGTTTCCTCTTTCTTGAATAATAAGCCTTCTCAAAATGTTCTTAAATTTAATGTGGCTAGTACTGCACCAAGAAAAAAAATCAAATCTTGCAAGTGTAGGTGGTGTACGTCTTAAGAAAGTATAAGAGAGAGGTGTTGTTTATGTTCTCAAAGTATGTAGGCATTAAGATTCTAATGATCAGTCAGAAGAATTGGCTATTTTAGAAACTCTAAGGATTTATTCGTCTCATAACTTTTGGAATGTGGTGGTGGAAAGTGATTCTTCAAGTGTAATACTATGGATGAGTTGTTTGGATAAAGGCCCTTGGAAATTTTAATTCCTTTTCAATGAAATCAAGTCTTTATCATCATCTATGAATGTTGGATTTCGCCACGTGTATAGGCTAGCAAACAGAATAGTGGATGCTTTGGCAAAGTTGGGCTATCTATTTTGTTGTTTTTGAGTGGGTATTTAGCTCTTATACCTTGGTGTACCTTTTATTTTGCTCTCTCTTGTTATTGTACTTTTTAAATCTTTAATCTAATCTACCCTTGCCGTTAAAAAAAGGGCATGCCAGCCCTTCGAATCTTAGGAAAGGTCCAATCAACAGAACCTAGCTACCTGAAAGCATTAGATTCTTGGAGAGTGTAGGAGTTTGGTCTCCCTGTTATGTACATGTCTGAAAAAAAAAAAAAAAAAAAAAAAAAAAAAAAAAAAAGGCCACTCAATCACGAGAGGTGCCTTCTTAAGGCCTCAAAGTTTTCCGAACCTGTTAAGAGAAAGGCAAGGGATTTTGGGCTGGTGGCAGCTATTCACTAATGTATGGTGTCCAAAAGGTTAATTAAGGCCAATTTGTTTATTCTAATTGAATACCTAGGACGGTATTTCCATAAGTGGTTAACAATGAATAACCAAAAGTGAATATTCCAACATGACTATCAAATAACCTTCTCTTAAATGGGAGTCGAATCAAGGGAATATGAGAAATGAATACCGGGCCATCACCCTAACAATTTGATAACTAGGAAAGTAAAGGTCCCATCTACATATCCACATCATATCCTTTGCTCCTCACCTCCTTAATAATCCTTTGATGGTGCTCATCTAACCGTGAATTCTTATGTATTATGCAAAGGGCCCTTAGACTAATTATAAGGGGCCAGGTCAGGTGAGTCCCACAAGGTTGGACCCTTTCTGGGTCGTTCCTGAAATTTATCTAACAGCAAGAACTAGAAAAACTCAAGTTGTGTTCTGCATAATCTGCATCTTGCCTATTGTAGTTATGAGAAATGACTATATAAAAACACTTCCCATGGTACGTACCTTCACAAATAACACCTGACGAACATATACCAAGGTTACATCTTGGTAATCTTTACCCACTGCCTATCCTAAGTGGCCAATATCTTCCCATTCTGACATGGGCTCAAAACCTAGGTACCTTTGCATAGTTGAGGAGTGCTTGGCATCACTTTACCAACAGAACTACAGCTTGGGATTCCATTGAAATGACCCTACGATCCCAAGAACATGTGGACCTAAGTCCATTCACAATTAAAGAGCGAATGTTCTGCATTTTTTATGCATCTGTCTTCACAGAAGATTAGTGAGGCCCACAGTTCTGATCTTGTTTGCCCATGTAAAATCATTTCTTCCTCCAAGTTTTTTACTTTATCATATGGGAAATCATGCAATGATATGGAGGACAACAGAAAAACCAAAGTCTGGGTTTGAGATGGCATCACCACTTGACCTTTAATGAATATATGGGCCCACCAGGATAACAGCGACCTGCAGTGGAAAATGTGAGCAAGTGGGCCCAAGGCCTGATATTAGACAACGATGGAATTTAAATGGGCACTTACATGCACGTGTTCCTGCTGGCCTGGTCACATGTATGCATAGAAATGTTCTGTCAGCAGTTCGACCACGTTGTCATGAAAAATAGCCGGGGTCCGATATATGGTGATGTTACCAAATTCAAAATCACGTTGGTGGGCTCGCTGGGCCATATGAATGTTGGGACATCCAACCTGCTCCGGCTCATTATATTAAATTTCCTCTACTAACCAATCCTACTATATGACATCGCGTCGGTAGAGACAGCGAAAATACTTTTTCAAACACATACAAGATTTCTAGGTTTTTAACTTTGAGATGGTTGAGAGATGTATCAAAAAAAGGTTTTGTGCTAAATATTAAATTTCCACCGACATGTCCACTTTGTAACATGACAAATTCTCTGCATAACTCATTTCCTCTACTCTCTGTCAAATTCGACACATGCATCGTTATCTTGTGTTGCAAATAGTTTTTCCTTAAATTTGATGGATATAAGGGTCCTTTTTAAAACAGCTTTGGATTCCAGGCTTTCCAGCTCCTGTCTGCCTTTTCCTCTCTCTTTTCTTTGGCATCCGTAGGTGTGGCTGTGAAATGTTCATTTTTTCCCCTCTAGTTTGTTTTTCCGATACACGAGGAAAAGCCCACATTTTCCTCCTACAAAGTCAAAAGTCCAATCCATCCTTGTGCTTAAAAATCTTGAAGAATGTGAATGTTTGTTAATTTTTTTTGTATAAAATTCCTGCACTAAACGTATAAGAAGGCACTTATATCCTTGCAAAACCTTGATTATTCTGCTAAATGTAGCTGCACAAACCCTGTATCTGGTCAATGATCCAATGCATGGGCCACAGCACAAGAATGAGAGATGGGACAAGTAGAAGCCACTGCACTGAAAGACGGGTCACTGCCTCTTGAAAGGCAGAGAGAATCTGTGGGGACAAACTTTCATGGTACCTCTTGTTATTTCCTTTCTAAGTTTGGAAAGCTATCACAGTGACTCGCTTTTCTGTAGATTCTTTTTGGATAGTAAAAACCAGTGTTGGATCGATGCCTTGTCCCCACCATGATGGGTGCTTCATTGCCTCTTGTTATTTGGTTGGGGGGAATTTGCACTGCTTAAACCAAGCAGTGGTTGCTTTCCATGCTCCTGTGCATATGCCAACCATTGATCCAGTGGATTCAAAATGACCAAATGACGGACCTGTGGAAACATTGGCGTGAAAGCGATTCAACATATCGCTACTTTTATCCAAGGACCACCATATATCCACTACAAATATGGAATTTTTGGAATACCATGAGTGAAATTGGCGAACAAACAGTGGGACCTTGGATGATGATAGGAGACTTCAATGAAATTTTGAATAGCCAAGAAAAATGCGAGGGAAAAATATTTAATGCTCGAAAGGCCAAATATGCTATAGAGTTCATGGAAAAATATAAAATGATGGACCTCGAATCAGCTGGCCCAGCTTTCACTTGGTCCAACAAGAGGAAAGGTCTAGCACATGTGAAAGAAAGACTTGACAAAGCCATAAGAAATCTTGAATGGCGAAATCTGTTTCCAGAGGCAACCTTCTCCGTGCTTACTGTTGGTGGCTCCGACCATTCTCCCATCCTTTTTCTTGGAAAGCCAAGGTCTCCATCGCTTCTTAGGCCCTTCAAATTCCACACCATGTGGCTAAGGGACAAGAGCTGTGAGGAAATCATCCTTAATAGATGGGCCAAACCCTGTAGGGTTAATGGAAACAATATTGACCGCACCCTTTATCTTCTTGGAAAGAATTTTACTAGATGGAATAAACTTAGTTTCGGAAAAGTTGATGAAGTTATTGCTGAAACTAGACTTCAAATTGAAAGATTAAGGAATAAAGATTCTAATCTTGCTTCAGTGGAAATTGAAATCAAGCTCAACGAAAAGCTTGATGAGTACCTACGCAAGAAAGAGGAACTATGGAAACAAAAATCTAGGGAGTTTTGGTTGAAGGAGATAGGAACACGAAGTTCTTCCACTCTAGTACGATTAATAGGAGGAAAAATAATCGAATTGAGAAAATCAAAAGCAATAGCAGTTATTGGATGGATAGTAGAGAAGAAATTGGAGAGACTTAGTGTGATTAATTCCCTAAGACAAACTATGACTTCATTTGGCCCTAGAAACCTAAGTGAAATAAAAAACCTGATTACTAATTTGATTATACCGGAAGAAAACCAAGACCCTATAACTGTTCGCTTAGAAGAGGAGGTCAGGAAAGTTGTGTTTCAAATAGAATCCCTCAAAGCTTCGGGCCTTGATGGTTACCCAGCTAAATTCTATCAACATATGTGGGACTCGATTGGGTTGGATATCATAGCCCTTGTGCAAGACTTCTTTAAAAATAAATACTCCCTGAAGAAACTAAATAGGATTTTTATAGTTTTTATCCAGAAGAAGAGTTGCCCTAAAATAGTCAATGACTTTAGGCCCATTTGCTTATGTAATGTTATTTATAAAATTATTGCTAAAGTAGTGGCAAACAACTTTAAAAAGGTGCTTCATAAAATCATTGGACCTTATCAGAGTGCCTTTGTGGAAGGCAGAGCTATATCTGACAATTACATTGCAGCACATGAGGTGATCCACTCTTTCAAAAGGAAGAGGAAGGAGAAGTTTATGGGGCTAAAACTAGACATGGCAAAAGCTTATGACCGTATAGAGTGGGATTTCCTAGGAATAGTTCTAGAGGCCTTTCGTTTCCGTGAAGACTTTATTAAAATTATTATGGAATGTATTTCATCAGTCTCTTTCTCCATCCTTCTTAATGGATCCCCATTTGGGTTGGTCACGCCTATAAGAGGTCTAAGGCAAGGGGATCTTGTTTATATTGGGTGCTGAGGTCCTCTCCCGAATGCTTCTAAAAGAGTAAGAAAAATGGGCCATACATGGAGCAAAAGTCACTCGATCTGCACCTAGCATATCCCACCTTCTCTTTGCTGATGATAGCCTCCTATTCTGTAAGGCTAAGTTATATTAGGTCAGAGTTGTCAAAGATATTCTTGATGATTATTGTTTTCTTTCTGGGCAACTTGTCAATTTTGATAAATTTGCCGCATATTTAAGCAAAGGAACATGCACCCTTAGAAGAAAAGAACTTGCTAAAGTCCTAGGCGTTAGGCTCATGACCGAAAATGAGAGATACTCAATAAATCCCCTCATCATGAACATGAATAGAAACATTAGCTTTCAGTCTCTTATTTCTAAAATCAAGAGCAAAATCATGTCTTGGCAAATACCCTTACTCTCACAAGCAGGTAGGAGTACCCTAATAAAATCAGTTGCTTCTGCTATATATCTTGGTTTATAATACAATTGTTCTCCACTTACCCTAAAAATGAGGTGGACGAAATGTTTAGAAGCATCTTCTGGGGTGACAAATCTGACAAAAAGAATGTCCACACCTTTAAATGGAAAGAAATTTATTGCCCCATCGAAGAAGGTGGGCTTGGAATTAGAGATACCAAATAAAACAATTTAGCACTTCTAGTAAAAACATGTTGGAGGTGCCTAACTAATGAAGATCGTCTAAGCTCAAGGATTCTAAAAGCAAAATATTGTCCTAACAAATCTTTAATTATAAGATGCAAGATTTAAAAAGGGAAACTCTTGGTTTTGGAAAGGATTTGTAGAAGCAATTCATTTTATTAATGAAAGGATAGGGTGGATCATAATGGGGAGCAAATTTCGGTATGGAATTGTAATTGGATTCCAATGGAGAGAGGTCTTAGGAAACATTTATCCAATATGATTAATCAAGAAGATGGAATGAACAACTTATTAAAAATATATTTAATAACTTTGCTGATGTGGATAGTATATTGAAAATCTATATTCCGAGCATTAGTAGAGATGACAAGAAAGTTTAGCCCTATTCAAAAGGGGGTGAGTTATCCACAAAAACTACCTACAAAATTATTCATAGAAAATGCAGGGATGGCCCAAGATCCGCCTTTAATTGGAAGGCGTTGTGGTGCCTTCCTCTCCCCCCAAAGAGTTCTATTTTTTTTTTTTTTTTTTGTTGGAAATGCCTTAATAATGCAATTCAGGTACGCAAATTGCTTTATAACAAAAATATCTCCAATGAAGTCATATGCCCTATTTGCACAAGAGTAGAAGAATCGGTGGAGCATGCTCTCTTTCTATGTGATCACGCTAGGGCAGCTTGATTTGGATCTGACATTAGAATGCTTTCACATTCCATAGATCTTACCACAATTAGGGATTTGTGGGTTTTCTTTATGAATTTTTGCCAATCGATGAGCCCTCTAACCCATCCTCAAACTAAATCCTGGGTTTTGGCTCTCTGGTGGGCCTTGTAAAAAACCAGAAATGATTTTATTTTTAGGGGCATAAAAATTAAGTCCATGTTCACAATCCTATGCGCTCACAGTTTGATTTGTGAACCAATGAGCAAGGTTAAGAGGATCATTAAGAATCCTCAAATCTTCACCAGAATTTGAGTTTTTAGTACACTACGGGCAAGGCTCAAGTATTCACAAATGCCTCATTTAGAGCTACGGATAGAAAAGCAGGCTTTGGCTATGCTATTTGGTTTGATGCTTCTTGGGTGCATGCAGGATTCATCAATAGTCCCAAGGTTAAAACCCCAAAAGAAGCCGATACACTAAAGGAAGCTACGTTTCGCAGGGTTTCAGCAAGATCTAACTTTTGTCAGACGCTTGTGAGGTGATTCTAGCCATTAATGGGCTGATGGATTGATTAATCTATCCTATTTTGTTGGATATTAAAGACTTCATCTCTAAGTTTGAAGAGATCTCCTTTGCCCATATTCCTAGAAATGTAAATGTGTTTGCTCATGAACTTGTGAAGATGTCTTATGGGTCAAGCTCTCATATGTGAGACTTGGGTTGATAGGATGGGGTTTTTGTTGTTTTTTTTTTTTTATTTATTTATGTTGGCCACACTTCTTCTATTTTGATCTAGCTAGTTATTTTTATCTTTCGTTTAATGATATCTTATTTCTACCAAAACAAAAAACACATACATATCCTTTCTACTCGATTCCAGCATCTATTTTGAACATTATTGGCGGGCTCTTTATATGAGTACTTGCTGAAATGGTATCCTTTAAGCAGACACCCCTAATATGAACTTCCAAAATTGGTCCGGAAAGGAGAAACGATAAACAGATCCAATAATTAGGTTCCATAGGATTCTATCGTAGGGATGATGGAGATGTGTTTTTATTCATTTGAGGGACTACATATACTGTATCTATATGGGTCACCAATTACAATTCAGTTGTGACCCCCGACTCAGATGATGTTATGACTATTTCGGGGTCCATATTCCATAATTGATGTACTGCGAGCCAATGTCAATCTCAGAACACTAGCTCCTGTTGTTGACCTGCTACAGTTTTTGCAGTCTAGCTACAAAAAAAAAAAAAAAAAAAAGAGCTCCTTTTGGGCTCTAGATAATTATTACCCCAGTGTGGGATTCCGGCTTCAAATCTTAACCCACGAATGGTGGGAAACCCCATCTAGCCTTTCAAAGGCTGCCTTTTATTCTTCCCTCTTGTATGAAACTCTATCCTTTCATTTTTCATTGTGTAAGGGATTACAATAAATTCTCGTACAGACAACAATTAATACACTCGATAGAGAGGAAGAACACTGGCCCTCAACATTTTAGTGGGGCCCAGTTTCCGGAAATAAATGTATGCACCTCCAAGTTTCCAGCATCGCAATATTCAAGACAGCGAGTCCACCAAAGTTGACAACAAGGTGAATTAAATCTCAAGGCCCCCTGTATCACGAGGGGAAATCAAATTTGATGCTTTAATCTTTCTTATCTTTTCATTCTTTTTCAACTTGGAACATCCCAATGGCTTTACCCCAGCAAGAGGGCCGATAAAATCTCTCCCATTGTCTTCTCAGACAAGGCATTTTCATTTTCCAGATCCATGCCATTCTCCAGCACTGCTGCATCCAAGATCAGTTTCCTCTTTGCAATCTCGTAGACATTCTCATCAACGGTGCCCTTCGACACAAGCCTGCAAGAAAGGTCAACATTCTTCATTCATTGCGGCATAACAGCATAGCATGTAAAAGACTCTACGCAAACAAGCAAACCTCAAATGAGGCAGGACTTAGAAATGTATTCAGGCAACAACTGCTAAAATACCTGTAAATGGTGACCGGTTTTGTTTGGCCAATTCGGTGGCACCGATCTTCTGCTTGGCGGTCCATCTGAGGGTTGAAGTCCATGTCGTGTATAACTACTGTATCAGCTCCAATCAAGTTTAGCCCCTGTCCTCCAGCTCTTGTTGAAAGTAAGCATGCAAATATAGAAGGGTCATTGTTGAATGTGTCCACTATTGTCTGTCTTTCCGTAACTTGAGTGCTGCCATTTGAAACAAAATAGATAATATTTGGTAATTTGCTAATATACCATTGACCACTACACTAGGGAGTAGGGACCCATTTCTTTGCATGGAATTGAATTCCTAAGATTTCATGGTAAAATGGTTCCAATGCAAGAATTTGATTTGCGTTGGTGATTGCTGGCAATCACTTTCTGCCAAAGGGGATATAATTTGAAGGCCATTTGTGGATCTTCACTTAAAATGTACAACAGTATGCTTGCCAAATATATATATAAAGGCATCCGGAGCCATATTTACTTGCATGCATTATAGTGATAAAAGTATGACAACTATACCTGCCATCAAGACGCAGGTATGTAACTCCAATGACATCCAAGGCCCACTCAAGAATGTCAAGCATTGCAGTCCACTGACTGAAAATTAGAACTCGGTGTCCATGCTCCTTTAGGGATGGAAGAAGCTCAGCAAGTGCCTGTAGTGAGAACCACCATCACCAATTATATTCCAGCCGGAACAGCAGAAATGTAAACAATATTGTTCCTTTTATCTACTAGAATACTGTAATAGGTTTCCAACTTATCATAGTTACAAAGAATCGGCAGACATACCTTGCACTTGGCAGAAAGTAATACATGTTCTTCAGAAAGTGCTCCCCTTGCAGTAATGCCATAGTAATAAACTAGAAGCTGCAAAGCATAGTGAAAAGGTAAAAAGTGAAAGAGTTTATAGCAACTGAGCCATTAAACATACACCATAAGGGTTCTAAAAACAGAGATATCATGTTCAAGATGTTATGGCTAGACTTTCAAGTTACCAGATTCCTAAGATCTCAAAAAAAAAAAAAAAAGCAATGCTTTTTCCCCAATTCACGACTTCGAAGCAACTCTTCCACTCTCAAGTGTTGTGGTCCCCAAGGACATGCACATTAACCCAGACTGGAAAAATCGCCAGCCCTGTAGTGGTCTGTTGGACTGAGAACCATGCCAATCAGAAGATTGGAACCATACAATTTGCCTATGATATTTGGAAATGCTAACAATTTCTTTATGACCTACTTGTTTGATGGTCAAAAAGGGACGAGCAGGATAATTCTGTAAGTTTAAATTTCAGGCCATGCTCAATCCATAATGGGACCGACAAAATAAATGGTTTGCATCACCAACCATTTCACCAAGTGTAAGGAGGATGAGCTGTCACTAATTTACCAGTCATGACAGATTCATGCGGTCATTCACTTATTTCAAACTTTCAACGTAAGAATATATCATTAAGGTTTTTTTTTATTGCTAAGGCCAAGATTTCTTTATATCGTTAAGGATTATTAATTCAATACTCATTTCTCTTTTTTTTTTTTTTTGTTGGAAAGCTTACGAGTTTGCCCATAAATTCTCAAGTAATACTACCATTAAAAAAAAAATCTCGAGAAATACTGCTTGAAATATTCCCGTGATTGTGATGGAGGGAATGGATGGTTGGCTACATGCCCTGTTCATTAATATAATTTCAACTGAGAGCCATTAAAATTAGGTTTACTGTAGTACGGGCATTTTCATTTATGGACTGTCTTGCATCTTATTAGAGGTCAAACCCAATGCCCCTCCCCACTCCCACATCACCAACCAAAAGACCAACAACAACAACAGAAGCAATTGGACTGAAGACTTTTATATCAAAGCTAAAAATCTGTACATCACCTGTGGCAGTCGATTAAGATGATAGCCTACTACTAAAACAAAAACATAGATGAGAGCAAATTTCAACTGAAAAGGAACCCTGGAGATCAACTCAGTTCTGAACGCTCCCAGTCTTTGCCAAATAAGCTATTAGATTTACAACTATCCATAAATATTAGCTTTGTGGGTTGAAGAAAAAGGAGTTGAATGCTGTAAAATGATCAGGTTTCGGTTGACTCCTTTTAAGGGCTCTTAGCTCATCCATGAGATGCAGGGATCTTCCCCCTTTCTAGCAACTTATGATATTCAGGTGCTTGTACATGACTATCATAACCGTGTCAACTGATGTGATATACTTGTACTGGTACTAGATACTGCCAAAACTTCTAGGGTACAAGTTCAGCATATCCTACTGTGCTGAGTCAATTATTTCAAACTGATCTTCTACTTTTGCTTCCTTTGAACATAAATAATTGCAAGAAAGGAATTAATGAATTAACTCCAAAATGTTTTTTTAATGGTAATGTGACTCGAATCCGCAACCATGTGGCTGTGACAGTGAGCACCTTCCAACCATGCTACCAGCTATCAAATACGAAATTTCATGTCCTACATTTCCAAAAGTGCAGAGTCGCGTCGCTGATCCTCATAACCATGTCTATGTTTATATCTGTGTTTGGGCATCATACATAGAAACTAAAAAGCAGACCATTTACCTTTTTTCTCTTGTTAAAATAACAAAAAGAAAAAAAAAAGAAAACAACAAAAAAACAAAAGAAAAACTTTTTTATGTTGGAATCAGAAACAATCATAAAATGAGTTTCCCCATGACTATAATCATAAACAAGCAATTGCAAAGCCATGCTTAGAAATATTTTCAATACAAATATTGCAAAGGCAAGCAACCTCTCAAGCTTCATCAAAGACCAAAGGGAGTATTAGGAAGAATAATTACCCTGTGAATTGCAAAATCATTGTAACCCTTTAGCTCTTCAATTACTCTGTCCAAGGTACATTCAAATCCAAATGCACCTTTTGGATGCAAGATTCTAGCAAAACGAACAACATCCTCATCACTGTAAATACGCCTGACCAGTAAGGGATGATTTGCAATCTGGCATAAGCATTAAATACTCAAAATCAGATCTAGAAGCTGTGGGAGAGAAGACCAACGTAACATATGAAAAGCAAATCAGCACCTTCCGGAACTGCACAAAATAGTTGGAAACTTGACGTTTTGGAAACAGAGTAGCAACATTGTTAGTAGTGACATCTGCAAGCTTTGCAAGACGAGCTTGAGAAGCAGTACGATACTCATCAATTGCTTCTTTATAAGCCTCAGCCTGTTCTGTTTCCATGAATACATACTTGACCTGCACAAAAATATTCTTAACTTTTTTAGCAACTTAAGAATTAAAAATGGAGGGAAAAATATACAAGGATCCATACATTAGGGGCACAGGTTTCTAAGAAACTCATGAATTTGAAATTTAACTAGACAAATAAACATCAACCTCACCTCTTGTATCTTTGGGACAAGTTGCTGCATCACATCCGATTTTAACCGCCTCAAAATAAATGGACCTAGAATGGATTTTATACGGGCAATCAAAACCTTATCTTCTGAATTCAATAGTTTTTTCAGATCCACGTCTCCAGTTGCAAAAATATCAGGCATCATGAACTCCAATAATGACCACAACTCCTGCAACAGAATGCCATTGCAGTTATATAACAGTTGAAAAACATTGTTAGCTTACAGAAATCAGCATGAACACAAGACTGAAGATTGGTTCTGCATGAGTGATACAAAAGTCAACCCTGTCGATGGGGCTCCTGGTCTGGCAACAACTTGAAAACGTGCACCACTGAAAGCTTCTAGATTTAGCCACAAGGGAAAAAAGAAAAATTGTTCTAAAAGGTTCGTGAAATTTAAACTTCCAGAAGTGATGCAGCCGGACACAAGGCTAGGTAGGACCCACAGGCCCTGATGGACCATCTAATGGGGTCCACATGATTTTCTAGTTTTTTAGAATTAGTAGTATTATTTAATAATGGTTGCTTCCTAAATTATAAGTTGTTTAGGATTAGATATTAGTAGCATTACTTAAGAAGGGTTGCTTTCTAAATTATAAGTTGATTAGGATTAGATATTTCCTTATTTAGGACTTTACTACTCTATTTATACAGAAGAACTTATTGTAATGGAGCATGCTTTATTCAATCAAATCTATTTACGAGAGTTATTCCCATGAGTTCATGGCTGTGAGTGTTCTTTTGTGTGGAATCCCTTTGTTGGATTCAATCAACCTCCTCTGAGAGGTTGGTCTATTCGATCTAAGGTCCGGGGCTGCGCCAAGAAGCTAGGGTAAAAGTTACTAGAATAGCAAACTAGTAAAAGATACGTCTAAATTTATATTAGAATAATACATAAATAAATTTGCAAGAAATATCAAGATTCCAAGTGTTTCAGCCTCTGATATCCCACCCAAAAGGACTTAATTATTGCCAGATTCACTTTTCTAGTCACAATTGTAGCATAGAGCCCATAGCACAGTTGGAAGGTGCTCAGTGACGCAACCACAGGATTGCGGGTTTGAGCCATTAGAGCCACACACGCACACATATACCAACAGAGCCTCTAAAAATATTAACTCCTCTAAAAATACTAACTCCATAATCCATGTACAATAAAATACACAGCATAACAAGACAAGAAATCTCTTTGTAGGTTAAAAAAGAAAACATCAATTTCTTCAACAGAAGGGATTCTAGCACTTCAAGCAGATGACAAAAATGAAATACATGACAATCATGAGGCGAATAAAACATTATGTCATCGAAAAGTTCCACTTTGATATCACCATAGTCAATAAGCAGCACTTCCTCAATTGGCTTCCGAAGTTAATTTTTCTACCTTAAGATCACCATAGCCATTTAAGAACACTTCTGCAGCCTAATCAATTGCTTCCAAAGTAAATTTTTACTCCTTTAAGTATGGTTTATGAATTGGATGATATCCTGACAAGGACGACTACCAGCTTAACTGATTGGTACTTGGCAAGCTGGGCATGACAGAAATCTAGATCCAGCTCGAACGGGAATGGAGAGAATATAGTATTAGGAAGTCATGACTCATTAACACCACTACTGAGTAACATAAGTACCCTAATGTCTGCACAAGGAGCACTGCAATTGAGATCACCTCGAAAGACTTCTTTATATATCATCCAGTTACAAAGAGGAAATGGACCAAATGGTCTCTCTCTATCTTTCCAGTTTGATTGCCATCTCAGTGTTATAATCCAATTACCGAGCTAAACATTTGTTATAAACTCACTGAAAAAATTGTTCATTTTTTATCGAAAACATATTCACATAAAAAATTTTACAAAATAATTTTCAACTTTGATTAAACAGTCACTAATATCTTTATTTTTTCTTTTTTTCTTTATTTATTTATTTATTTATTTATTTATTTTTATTTTTTTTGAAAGGCTTACTAATATCCTCCTTAAATGTGATCTTTTGTTTCTACATTCGCAAGATTCAGAATTTGTAGTTATATAATTTGTCATTTACCTTTTAACCTTGCACCCTGTACTTGTAATTTTGCATCAACCTCATAGTAGGTAGGTGAACTACAATATACATACTTTGGTCTCTAAAAAGAAATCAGGGTTACCATTTGGGGGAAAAAACATTGTAGGCTTTTTTTATGCCTTTTCCATGTTTAAAATTTTTTACTTATAAAAATAGAACAAAGAGAACTTGATTAACTCGATCAAGTTTCAAGTTGATTTGGAGCCATGCATTTATCTGGGTCAGGTCTGCAGACTCAATGACATGAGGCAAATGTGTATATCCAAATGTGCATCGCTCATTAAATTTATTCATATTACATGGCAAAGGATATCAATCATGCATTTGTAAAATGGCATTCTCACCATCTACTGAAAGAGAAAGCCTTTAAAGCAACCCATCAAAGCCGCCTTCTCAAGATTTCCATAGCATGGACCATTTCCACTCATGACAATCAACTTTTTTTTTCCTTGAATGATTTCATGATAATCAACTGTTGTAAGAACACAATGTGTAATACTTATTGCTTCATAGTATAATAATTTTAAAAGAAACTATATGACAAAAAACATACATGCAAATCATTTTGAAGCGGTGTTCCAGTCAGCATCAGACGTTGTTGTGCATTTTGTGCAACAGACATTAAGTTTTTCCACCGATAGCTATTTTTATCCTTCAAAACATGAGCTTCATCCATCAACACACAGCTCCATCGCCAACGCTTCAAAGCCTTCCGGTCATCTTTCTGCTGCGCACTATAAGAAGTGCAAACTAAAATCTTTTTAATGCTGTCTAAAACAGTGAGATTTTGACATAGACCTCGCAATAAAAAATTAAAAAAATATATTAAAAAAAAACCCAGAGAGAACATGACATATTTCTAACCTGTGGCGCTCAAACAGGGAGTAACATACTAATAGTACATTAAATGGAGGTGGCAGACCAGACTTAGCTAGAGAGTTTAACTCTTTCGAATAGGCCGTTCGGCCAGCACCATGATACTGGAGAATAGAAAATGATGGGCACCACTTTCTAAGTTCTCTTTCCCAATTCTCCAGAACAGAGGCAGGGCAAACAATTAAGTGGGGACCTGGGTCATTGTCCAAGTGTTTCAGCAGAGTTAGGTATGTGATAGCCTGTCAGACAAGGAAAGGTATTACAATTGAATCCCAATTAACAAAAGAAACCTAACAATTGCCAATTTTAAGTGGACAAGGGCTTGTGTATCAAAGCATCAGCATACCTGGATGGTTTTACCAAGCCCCATCTCATCTGCCAGGATGGCTGCACGAAAACATTAGTTAGATCTGAGCATACATTACAATCCAAAATGGTAAAAACATCTTAACATGAGCCGATGTAGCATCAATAAAGATGAAGAAAGAAGCAAACGAGCCAAATGATATACTATATCAGTATCACATTTTTATCCAGGGAATAGTTCAAAATAGCGGCCCCTACGTAGCGTAGCACCCGCATTACTGCTACGCTATTTTGAAAATAGTGGCGCTACGGTGTAAAACCTGGTAGAGCCAATCTATTTTAATTTAAAACATTTTTTTCCTATTTTTCTCCTCAATAGTCTTTCCTAAAGTTATCTCTACGCTTATATGGTTCCAAATCACTAAAAAAACACAAGATTGGTTGTCATACAATATTTGAATTCTTTTGAACACTTAAAAAATTAAAACCCCTACGCCATAACGTAACGCTGCAACCGCTACGTAGTGTTTTGGTCACTAGCCGCTACGCTTGCCGCAACTGCTTTTTTAATCCTTGATCAAGGGAGCTATATGCTTAATTGGATTGTTCAACACTACACTAATCCCCATCAAGGAAACGTCTTAAAGCTGACTGAATCAGACATCCACATGAACTTTGTCAAACTGTATAAAGCAATCAGAACATCTATTTGAATTACTTTTAAGCCTAATAAACATGAAAAGTAGCCTTTCCAAACGACACTCAAGTCAAAGCCTAAGAGGATCCGGACTCTTTGGAGGCTGGCTGATGAGGTGGAGGTGATTTAAGATATAGTTAAGAGGAAGGCCAGTACTCTTTGGAGGCTGGCTGATGAGGTGGAGGTGATTTAAGATATAGTTAAGAGGAAGGCCAGTATCTTTCAATCATGTCTTAGGGCAGCAAATGATGAAGCTGGTATTTCAACGAAGCAGCACAGTAGATTGGGTTTTGTAGATATCCAGCTAGAGGTTTTGTTTCTGAGATTGCTTCTATTGGGCTAGCTGATCATGTCTAATGGCTTCTATTTTTGAGAGGCTGCTTTGGGTAAGTATTGTGAGATCCTGATTTTTAGCAGTGTACTTATCCCTAATTAATCTTGATTAGTAGGTTATTTTGTGTTTTAGTGGAAGCTTTGATTTTTTGAAGGACCTATTTGTAATTATTTTTTTTGGAGGGACTTGCTTGTAAATTGGATAAACTATAGGGGTTTATTTGTAATTTCCAGAAAACCCACCGATTTGAGGAGCTCCGGCAGCTTCTCTGTTCTTCTTCTTCATTCTCATTTTCTCTTCTCCGTTCCAGCAGCGACGATCAGCCCAGCTCTTCCTCTCCTCTCCCTCTCAGCTCAGCCCATCATCTAATCAGCCCCATCACCTGCTCATCATCTTCTTCTATCTCTTGTTCTCTATTAGAGTGCAGTTAGCTCTAAGAAGTGGGTTTGACATGATTTTGAAGGAGAATAGGTTAGAATCAGTTTTAGCTCAGTCCAGAGGCAAGTAACTGATATGCTATTCCTGATTGTGTATTTCAATTACAAGAATTTCATGAAATTCAGTTTTAATTCTAAAGAATTCCAGTTTTCAGTTCATTTCCAGGTTTTCTGCATAATATATGAATCTCAAGATTTCTCTGTTAAAATGATGTTTTGCAAATGCCTTTGAGTGGGTATAACTCATATCTCAAATGGTTTGAAGAAAAGGAACCCAAAGAGATGTGTTTCAAGTCAAAACAAAGGAAATCCAAAACTCTAGTTCCGCTTTCCTTTGTACTTAGTCGACCGACTCTTGGTCATGTGGTCAACCAACCACACTAGCCTGGCAGTCAGTTGCTTTTCTGCAACTTCTGTTCCTATTTCCCTTCATTGGATGTCGATCAACAATGAAGCAGGTCGACCACCTGGTCAACCGCTCACACTAGAAGTTTCCCAATTTGTTTCTAAACCTAGTTTTATAGCCTGGAAATATACCCTATGATACTCCAATGACCCTAAATCTTTAGGAGACCATAGTAGGGGATATCTAAACTTGACATTGACCTAAAAATAGACCAAATTGTCATTAACTCCAAAAATAACACCATTAAACATTAATGTGCCAAAGAGGTTATGTTTATTGAAATTAAATTCTAAAACACCAATGCATGGAACACATTAGTGTCTAATGTTGTTATTAAGCACTCTAGATCTTATAATGGACCTTGTATTTTTTTTTTTATTATTATTATTTTGAAATGATAATGGACCTTGTAGTTACTTTTAGAAAATTAACTATTCAATCCTATCCATCCAGGACTACCGACGAGGAGTCCTTTAATTAAGTGGCCGCCTGGAGTACCGACAGGGGATGTGGATTGATATTCTGATTAACATCTTGTCATGATTTATTAGTTATAAGATATTGTTATGAATATAAGTATATTTTAAGTATTTTGAAAATACATGTTTACATTTTACAAGAAATATATGTATTTTGTTAAATGTGGATATATGTACATGAGTACACTCTGATATAGGCACCACTTAGCTCAGTCCTTCTAAAACTGGACGCAGTGAAGGTTGGACCATTCCGTTCCACATACTAGCAGCTTAGTTCCGTTCTCTGTGGAGTATTTATACTCTAGGTACCTCTGTATTCTATTTTCTAAAATCCATTGCCACATTCTGCTATACAAGGTACCCACTGTATTCTGTTTATTAAATCATCTCTTAATTGAGATCAAGACAAGTTAGCTAATGCGGTCTTGCCCCTCAGTAATTTTGATATTATGATATTTAAGATCTCCTGCATCATTTAGATTTATCTTGTGTACCAGTTATCATGTTATTTCAGTTATTATCAGGCATTGTTTCAGATTTATTCTGTTTTTCTCAGATATTTGTTTAGCATATCAGTCTCTTCCCAGTTTATCTGATGTAACCTCTGACATTTCAGGTTATATGATCAGAAGACCTAGGATTTCAGTTAAGTTCTACAGATGTCATACAAACATCGGGTTCCGAGAGCTGCGCTACCATTGAGATGGGTTTTCTTTCTGCTCAGTTGTATAGACCTCCGTTGTTCTTTTGTCAGGATGTGTATTAAAATATTCCTATTTTCAGTCTTTAACTTCAATATTGTAAATGTAATAGATCTATGTATGCTCTGTTCTGCTCTATAACTGGGAAATTTATCATATGGGCAAATCACGTCCCCGGATTTGGAATACAAGGGGCTAATCTGAATTTGGGACGTGACAAGTATGCAGCTTGTTCTTAGTTACAAACCCATTTGTCTGAACAGTACAGAATTCGTCGGAAATCTTAAGCAACAACTTCCTATCAAAAAGATTAAAATTGGAATAAAAGTGAAGATTCACATAGGGCCATCACATAACCTCTACTTTGATAGGAGAACATTACCCACTCATCACCATTAAAGAAGAAAGCACCATCTACTTCA
Organism: Umbellularia californica; assembly: GCA_028538565.1. Lineage (NCBI taxonomy): Eukaryota > Viridiplantae > Streptophyta > Magnoliopsida > Laurales > Lauraceae > Umbellularia > Umbellularia californica. Next base: position 71,153,835 of record JAPQWN010000007.1, on the reverse strand, counting down.
ACACTCCTTTCATTAGAATTCCTGGGAATTCAATACAACGTAGGCAAACTGGCCCATTGACATGGGGGATGTTTTTGGCTAGTGACTGCCGTTGCAACTGTCAACTTAAGGTTTTGTTTTGTATATGTACAGTCTTCAGCTCAAACACATAGAGCTCTAATATTTTTTTCTTCTTGGCATGTTGTAACTGTTCACAAATGTCAAATTCCAAACCTTTTTTATTAACCCCAATAAAAGCAGACAAGAATGAGAAACGGTCTAAAGTATAAAGCAAATGAGAAGGTGCATGGAGAGAATAAGACCACATGAAATGAGTACCTCCTCCAATATTCTTCCGGTACAACAGAAGAAGAAAGTTCACTCCAACAAGCTGGTATGGTTTGAGAATCGGCTGAAAGTCCGATTCATCTGTTGTACACGCTGCATCTATATCTTCCTACATCAACAAAATGCAGTGCCAAATACAAAACACATCAAACAAACAGCTTAATAGCAAGGACCAATCCAATCCAATCCATTTCCACACCTCACTTCGGATTGCCGATAGGCTTAAAAGTTAAACTCTTTTGGAACAATCCCAGTTCAAGCAAAACTCCAATCAACAAAATTTAGTGTTAAAATCAGCTCAAATCATCCAATTTCAAACCACTAGCAGTCCAAGGTAGGTGTTTTCATAAAGATGAAAGCAGAAACCCTAATTAAACCCTATACCTGCGTCACAATCCTCGCCGAAGAGGTCTCCACTTCGGCATACCTATCACACGACCGCGCCGAAGATCCATACAGCTCTCTTCGCAGCGACGCTGATATCCTCGCGCACTTCTGCAGCGCTTTGCCGACCACATCCTCCTCATCTGCCTCATCTTCGTATTCGTCAACGGCGCGTGCCACTTCATCAATATCCTCCTCGTCCGACCGGATCTCAAAAACCTGGGGCAAATCCTCGTCGCTGTCTTCCACGACGAACCGCCGGGCCCGATTCGCCGGAGGCGGAACCTCCGTCACCTCAACATCATCATCCTCCAAATCCTCATCAATTTGGATGAAACGGCCGCCGTTTTGATCAGAATTCTGGCGGGAAGGGGGCTGGTAAGCGAAGGACTCGATCGGGGGCGGGGACTTCTCCTTTTTGAGGATTCTGGAGAGACTGAAATCATGATCTTCCCATTCTTCGTCGGAGATTTCTTCGAAAACGCGCTTCATTTCATCATTCGATGAAGATGGGAATTGGAACCCTAGAAAAAAAAAAAAGTTAGGGCTTTTGGCTGCAAGGAAGAAATGGAGAGAGAGAGAGAGAGAGAGATGTGAGATGGAATAGGGATTTGATTGGGGAAAGTGTTTAAAAGATGGCGGTTCGGGGAGAGAGAACCGCCATTTTTATTCGTAGCTGCTATTTTTGGGCTCTCTATCGCTTTTAGTACTAGTAGTAGAGGGACGGAGGGTGAGGTGTGTCGTTGCAAGAGCCATCATTCATTACTAGTTTTTATGGCTTTTGATGGTCAAGAATGCCAACCCAAACCAAATGAGAGCATAACTGGTGGACCAAATCTTCCTTGGAGGGGGCTGCCATGTAAAGAATATAAAATAAAATTTTTGGGGGGTTCATAATATCTAAAATGTTAATTGAGTTTTATATTATATTTAGATTTTTTGGTAAAATTCTTTTTTTTAATTTTCTTAAGAATTGTGGTAATTGGACCCGTTTTCAAATATTTATTATGTAGGAGACACCATTTGTATCATTTTGAGAATTTTATAAGGTTATTCTCATCCAAAACACCCATACATTTTGCATTTCAGCTTAAAAGACGGAGAAAATGGCTCATAGGGCTTTTTCTTAGGGATTTATAATATAAATAAAATATAATTAAAGATCTTCAATATATGTGTAGTTCTCTTTTATTATATATATATAATATCATAATACTAAGTGGGGCCCACAGTTGTGTAGAGAAAAAGCATGACACTTTTTTCTCTTTTATAATAAGGGCATAGATATTATATGATGATTATTATAATATAATAAGAATATATTATTATATTATATTATATTATAATATTTGTGGGGGGGCACAAAGGTGTAGTGAAAAAGTATACAACTTCTCTTATCTTTTATAATAAGGGTATAGATATAGATTTTATATTATTATTATTATAATATAATAATAATATATGATTATATTATATTATATTATAATATAATATTTGGGGGGCCCCACAAAGGTGTTGTGAAAAAGTTTCTAATTTCTCATAATAATATATTAGTATATTATATTATACTAATTTGGGGGTGGGCCCCACAATGGTGTAGTGAAAAAGTTTGCATTATAATATTTGGGTTGGCCGCACAAAGGTGTCGTGAAAAAGTTTATAATTTCTTATAATAATATATTATTATATTATATTATAATATTTGGGGGTGGGCCTCACAATGGTGTGGTGAAAAACAATTTGCAACTTTCTCTCTTTTATAATAGTAATAGATAGTAGATATTTGGAGGTGGGCCCCACAATGGTGTAGTAAAAAAGTTTGCATTATAATATTTTGGGGTGGGCCTCACAAAGGTGTAGTGAAAAAGTTTGCAATTTCTCAAAATAATATATTATTATATTATATTATAATATTTGGGGTGGGCCCTACAATGGTGTAGTGAAAAAGTTTGCAATTTCTCATAATAATATATTATTATATTATATTATACTATTTGGGGGACGGGCCCCACAATGGTGTAGTGCAAAAGTTTGCATTATAATATTTGGGGTTGGGCGCACAAAGGTATAGTGAAAAAGTTTGCAATTTCTCATAATAATATATTATTATATTATATTATAATATTTGGGGGTGGGCCCCACAATGGTGTAGTGAAAAAAGTTTGCAACTTTCCCTCTTTTATGATGGTATAGTAGTAGATAGTAGATAGTAAATATTTGGGGGTGGGCCCCACAATGGTGTAGTGAAAAAGTTTGCATTATAATATTTTGGAGTGGGCCCCACAAAGGTGTAGTGAAAAAGTTTGTAATTTCTTAAAATAATATATTATTATATGATATTATAATATTTGGGGGTGGGCCCCAGAATGGTGTAGTGAAAAATTTTGTATGAGATAAATAGATAATAAGGGTATATATTATTATTATTATTATTATTATTATATATTATTATAAATTTTTTGGTGGGCCCCACAGTGGTTGTAATAAAGAAACCATGTAACATTGTCTCTTTTATAAGAGTAGAAGATAGATAGTAGATAGTAGATATTTGGAGGTGGGCCCCACAATGGTGTAGTGAAAAAGTTTGCAATTTCTCATAATAATATATTATTATATTATATTATACTTTTTGGGGGATGGGCCCCACAATGGTGTAATGCAAAAGTTTGCATTATAATATTTGGGGTTGGGCCCCACAAAGGTATCGTGAAAGAGTTTGCAATTTCTCATAATAATATATTATTAAATTATATTATAATATTTGGGGGTGGGCTCCACAATTGTGTAGCAAAAAAAGTTTGCAACTTTCCCTCTTTTATGATGGTATAGTAGTAGATAGCAGATAGTAAATATTTGGGGGTGGGCCCCACAATGGTGTAGTGAAAAAGGTTGCATTATAATATTTTGGGGTGGGCCCCACAAAGGTGTAATGAAAAAGTTTGTAATTTCTCAAAATAATATATTATTATATGATATTATAATATTTGGGGGTGGGCCCCACAATGGTGTATTGAAAAAGTTTGTATGAGATAAATAGATAATAAGGGTATAGATATTATATTATTATTATTATATATATTATATAAATTTTTTGGTGGGCCCCACCGTGGTTGTACTAAAGAAACCATGCAATCTTGCCTCTTTTATAATAGTAGTAGATAATATATAATATAATATATAATATATAATATAATATAATTATAATTATAAATTTTTTGGTGGGTCCCACAATGGTTGTACTAAAGCAACATGCAATCTTGCCTCTTTTATAAGGGTATAATATAATATAATAGAATATAGTGGTATAGTAAGTAGTAAGTAGTAAGTAGTATAATAGGATAATATATTATAGTATATATAAAATATAATATAATATAGTATAATAGTAGATTTGTGATTTTAATAAAGGTGGGGCCCTCAAAGGGTGTAGTGAAAAAGTTGTGTAAGTTCTTCTCTTTTATAATAGTAGTAGATAAAATAAAATTTTGGGGTTCATAATATCTAAAATGTTAATTGAGTTTTATATTATATTTAGATTTTTTGATAAAAAAAAAATTTTTAATTTTCTTAAGAATTGTGGTAATTGGACCCCTTTTTCAAATATTTATTATGTAGGAGACACCGTTTGTATCATTTTGAGAATTTTATAAGTTTATTCTCGTCCAAAACACCCGTACATTTTGCATTTCAGCTTAAAAAGACAAAGAAAATGGCTCATAGGGCTTTTTTTTAGGGATTTATAATATAAATAAAATATAATTAAAGATTTAAACGCTGTAATATGCAAATAAGCTCTAAATCAAGAAAATAAGAGCAAAACACCCCCTAAGTTCTACCCTCGTCCTATCTCATGGGTTTAGGGTTGAACTCAAAGGGATACATGGACAAGCTTGGCCCATTATCAACTTTTCATTTTAACCATACTTTACTGTCCAAGAGTGAAATCGGCAACTGAAAGACCCAAGAATGGATCCTTGAGGCACGTGACAAAGGTGCCAACACTATTCAATCATGAACCATGAGCGTGTTGACAGCCTTTGATACCGTATTTGGATGCCAGATTCTAATATGTAAATCAACCATAGAGTGCCAATCATGTTTGCAACCTTTACCTGTGCCCTCGTCTCAACGCTGGTCTTGAGATTTTTGGGGCCTAAAGCAAAGATTTCAAAGGGGACTCCCTTATATATTGTATACGAAAATTAGCTTCAAACAAATGGGTCATAAATTAATCATTACCAAAATTCAAAACATATATATATATAGAAAAATCAATAGTCATTACATTACTTCAAATTCATTTAAACACTACTCTTCTAGCATTTTTTGCTGCAAATGTACTAATCAAAGCTGCGTAATCAATCTTATCAACCATGGCATTCTCAATTGAAAACATAGCTAATTCATTCAATCTTTCATGTGATATGGTTGACCGAAGGTAAGACTTGATCAACTTTAACTTTGAAAAACTTCTTTCCCCAGAGGCAACTGTAACTGGTATAGTTAACAATATTATGTAAGCAATCCATGTATTGGGAAAACAACAATCCATCACCTTCAAATAATTGAGCACATCAATTGGCTTCAAATTCAAGTAAAATTACCGAGATTGCGAAATAATAGAGTGCTAGGCCAGCATCAATAACTCAATCAACACCATAAGAGCATCTGTAAATCATTAAATCAAATAAACAACAATCAACAAATTTGCCAAACATAACGCATCTACAAATTATTTGTATTTTCATAATGTGATGATTAAACTGATTTTTTTTCTTCATAATAAGAGAAAGATCATTTGATTCAATTGATGTTGTAGTTAAACTTAGTGGTACATTTTCTTATCCTTTTATTTTTATATTGAGTTTATGTATACAACAAATTTTTATATAACAAAAAAAAAATACGTTAATCAATAGTCTTGTCCCCTTAAAAGTCAAAAAGATTAAAAGAACAAATAAAAAAAATAATGGCTCATTTTTAAAATATTCTTTGAAACTTGGAAAGGAGAGAATATTCAATCACCTGATTTTCTTCCCGGCTCGTCGACACAAAGGGTGAAACACATAAACGGAAAGTCGAAAACGGTTTTACAGTCCAAAAACCCAATTTTAATTGGGAATAAGGAGACCCAATTTTGATTGTGAATAAGGAGGGAGAGAGAGAGAGAGAGAGAGAGAGAGAGAGAGAGAGACGAGGTGTATTTGATCTCCGAAGTCAAAAGTGAATCGGCATCCAAAACTACTCTATAATAGCCGACCTAATCTTTTCTAATTTCCAAAGTTTCATACTCTGTTTTCCATTGTTTAACTTTTAAATATAAAACAAAATCATTAATTTAAGGCCCTTTTGTAATGAGCTGTTTAGAAATTGGGCCATTTCTCATGTCTTGGGCAGCCTTTTTTTTTTTAATTTTTTACATACCTATATATTATATGGGCTAAAGAAATTTGGGGCCCCAAAAAATGGACAAAAATTGGGGGCCTAAAGCGGCGGTTTCATGGGCTTTAGCCCAGGGCCAGCTCTGCGGCTCGTCTTCTCAACTAAATTTGATGAAGTTTTCAAAGAGCATGCTGTTATTTCCATGTGTCTGGTCTCGTATTTGATTGAAGTGATTTCTTTACCCCACTAAATAATAATATGGATCCTGTATTGACCTTGTGATTTGGATTCTAAGGCTAAATCTGGAGACCCAAGGCACTTTTGCAGTTAAAAAAATAAAGCTGAGATCAAGCCCGAACCTCTCAAAAATTGCATTTTCATGCAGACTAGGCATTCTGGCTTGGGCTTGGCCTGGCCAGAGTTGCACACCTACCTCGAGCATTGCAAAAGATTTCGTTCATAGCAATGGGGACTGCACGTATCAATCCAATCAGGGTGAAATATCTGCCAATATTTACTAGTTTAGAGCTTCTAATATGAATAGGTTGGATGAGCATATCAAAAAAAAAAAAAAAAGACCATATCGAGATTAATGGTTAGCTAGATTGTTTGTCACTTCATGTATATGGGCTGGATTTTCTTTAAAAGACCCAACCAAAACTTTTCCTGATCTTTTCACCAGTCTACTGAGGTTCACTAGTATGACCCGGCCCTATTAAAAGATCCAACTAAACAAGGGATGATTGAATAGACAAAATGACCCACCAGGCCTGCGGCCCGGCTTCGGCAATGGATGACAAAAATGACCAATCAAAGGTCCATGGGAAGGTGGCACTGGACCACTCCACTCTGGATATATATGGGGTGAGCTTCTTGTTCCATGATTGGAGGCAACAGCTATGTTTTAGCTACATAGCAAAATTTGTGTGCGTGTTGTGTTGTGTTTTATTTTATTTTTTTGTGAAAAGAGGATTTTCATTCGAAAAAAAAAAAGAACAAGCTCATGCACCACAAAGAGTGAAGGTGAAGAGAATGGTCAAATGAAGATACAATAAAAGAAGAGGGGGTAAAATCAAAATCTTCATATCTTTTTTATTTAAAAGAGATCTTTTTGTCATTTAGTGGCATAAAATGATAAAAATGGTATATTTTTAAGAAAAAAAGAATAGGTGATTCTTCAAATTTGGTACTTTTTATTTAACCTCTCTTCTTTTCTTGTCTCTTAATTTGACTATTAACATCATTTTATTTTGAGCAATAGTAATTTTTCAATTTCTTTCTTTCATTTTTACTTTTCTAACTGAAGCTTACATGTCACCTTTTGGGGAGCTAATAAGACATTATGCCGAAGAATTAACACAAGGGTGTAGCATTTTTTTTAGGATGAGAGTTATCTCCAGGGTGAGAACCGCTAAACCCACACAAATGCACATAGGACAAATCTTGGGTGATTTTGAACACAAGATGTGAGGCGCAAACTTACGCCTTTTGCCATTCCACCAACTCCTTATGTATAGCTTACATATCAATACTTTTTTTTATAAAATATGAGGTGGGTATACTTGAGGTCTTTTACCGTACTTGCAGTACCTATATAAAAAGTGTAAATTAAAAACTACGTACCTTCATGAAAAAAAAGGTACCTTGCTTTCAAACACTTCTATGGTTAACTTTGTAAAAGGTATCTCAATATCCCACAAATACCATCTGGTAGGTTGACGAAGGGGTACCTTTCTAAATGTTCTTCTTTACGACAACAGAGGAGCTGTTCTTTTATCAGAACTCTAACTATTCAGGGTTGAAAATGCAGTAACTTCCAAAAAAATTACATTAAAAACTAGGTACCTTTTAATCTCTCAAAAACTTTCATAGTTAGCTTTAGTAAAAAGTAGCTCAATATCCCCCGGTTATTGAAAAAAACTTTATTTCTATGTTCAAGTATATTTTGGAATTTCGATAGTTGTTTTAAACTATCATTAGTAATCTTCATTTATCATTTACGTTCGTGAGTCTCACATTTATTTGGTAAAGAAAAGGACAACCCCTTCAACAAACCTGAATTTCCATGATTTTCAAAGCCAGAAGGATTTAAATCTGTCGTGTTTTAGAAGGGGTGTATTCCTGTTAACTTCCGTGTTCTTTTCTAAAAATTGTTTCCTCCTGTGTGGACTCACTAGGGACGCATCCAATTAACAAAGGTAGGTTGTTTGTGCGCAGAGAATAATGAAATGGGGTAAGTCAAAATACCACTTTGATCAAAATAATCTTGACTTTCAATTTTAAAGCCTCAAACTTTAATATATTTTTTATTGCATTTATATGTTTGACTGAATTTAGTATTAATCATCAGATTTGTGTTAAATCAAAAAATTGCGTCAGTTCATATTGAGAGGGTGGGGAAGTGTGATAGACTCGAATTTCTCAAAAAGGGTTCATGTGATACAAAAATACAGAGGGACGATGAGGGGCTTAAATATGAGTGGTTTGATCGGATAAAAAAACCCATTTTACAAGGTTGGAAAGCTGAATTTTCCATGCACAGTGTAGTAGACAAAGGGTCTTGGTTTTTTAGCTCAAAAAACTTTGGGTTCGCAGATTCAACTAGAATTCAAAATTCCCTTTTCATGGCGGAATTCATCTCCACTTTCCTTTACAAAGGGACTTCAAAAGAAACCGACGTACAAGGTGAGTTAAGAGACCCTGAAACCTCCAAGGACATGCATCTAATACATGTTCCATGTAGCTGCGAAGTAGTTGTCTAATGTTAAAAGAGAAAGGCCTAGCTATGGTTCACATTCAACAGGCAAAAGTAGAAAATATCAGAGATGAATGGCTAGGATGGTTCTATACATCAACATCAGTTTTGTGCAGCTGCTGTCAGCTTGACATGGGTGGCCCATGTACCTGATGAATCGCAGAGCGTGCTACCAAGTGGGTCACATAGAGAGAAAAGCATTAAACTTAAACCAGCATCGGTTAATCGTAGATGGTCATATACATGTATTTATAAGAACATTTTATGGTTTTATACTGTGTTCATTCACTACTCAACAATGATACGAACCACCTCATAAAATAGGAGGGTTTGTTGTGTTGGTTTTTAATTAAAAAGAATCATCTCATTAAATTTCCCCAGATTTTTTTTTTTTTGTTACTAAAGCCAAGTAAGCTAGGACTCAAGAGAGAGCCTACACGCACGGGAAAGCGGTCCGCTTAAGCGTAAAAGGTAGTCCGCACACGTAGGAAGAAAGCCAACACAAATGGGAAGAAAGCTTGTACACACAAAAGAGGGGCATATCTAAGGTTTGAAACGTCGATATCCAAGTGGAAACTTAGATAGCCCGCAAAAGTTGGAAGAAAGCCAATAAAAATGAAAAAAAGCCTGTACATGCAAGAAAAAAGGCATATTGAGGGTTCGAAACCTAGATGAAAGGTATTTGGGTAAGAAGCCGTTCTCAAATATTCCGCATTGAAAATGGCGAGTGTATTTGATATCACCACTATAAAGGTGCTGCTATAATAAGTGAGGTGGTTTGTCTTAAGTGTGGTTTTTAACTGCACATGCTATTGTGTTAGTGTTTTGTTTAACGAAACTGGGAGATTAGATGAAGATGGGATGAGAAAAATCAGGTAGGGAGGACATTAAACTTTCTATTAGGCACACTTATAGGTGCATCATGCATGTGACTTCATCTCAGCACTTGTCGGTGCATGAGTCACAGGCTCACTGCTACCACCTATTCAAATGGTCAACGTCAAAATGCCGCTCCAGCAAGTCCTATTATTTGCATTGGTCGCAATCGTGATGTGAATAGACCCATCTCCCATGTCCTTGTACACGCCAATGGTGATATTGTCTTGCTTCTGATCCTCTTTGGAGGCACTGCTTAAAATATTCACTTCTTAGAAATCCAAACCAAACCACCACCACCAACCCCACCCACAAAACAAGCCAGCGCCACCCCCCCCCCCCCCCCCCCCACCCCACCGGCCAAACAAAAAAAAATTTTTAATCAGGGTTATGCCCAAACTTTGAAATTTACCAAAAAGAATTCCTCACTTTCAAACTCATTGATTAAAACAAGAGAAACAATGATATGAAGTGTTTGGATTTTATAGGTGGCATCACTAATGAACTTGTCGCACAACATTATTGATGGGGACAAACACTATAAAGAGGAGGACCACTTCATATTAATTATTATTTGAAGGTATCACTATGGTCCTATCATCAGTCCCATCTTAGAAAAACCAGCTCTATCTTAGAGACGGGACGCAGAACAGAGGTGTTGCTGCTGTTCATGCTCCTCCTTTAACGGAGGAAGAGTTTTGGCCAGCTCTCTCAACTTGAATTTCTGAGTCTTCATGTTTATCTTGGGAAGTTCCTCCATGAACACCACCCTCCTTGGAACCATGAAGTGGGGTAGCCTCTCTCTGCAATATGATATGATGTCTTCTTCTTTTATCTTCATCTCTACTGATATCTCCTCCTCCTTCTTCAATGAGACAAAGGCACAAGGGGTCTCACCCCAATGCTTATGTGGCATTGCCACCACACCCGCCTCCTCCACCATGGGATGACTGTACAGCACCGACTCCACCTGGACGCTGCTGATGTTCTCTCCACCTGAAATGATCACGTCCTTCAACCGGTCCGTCACCTCCACATACCCATCCGGGTGCACCACCCCGGCATCGCCGGTGTGGTACCACCCGCCACTGAAGGCCAGGGAGGTGGCGGCGGGGTCCTTATAGTACCCTTTCATAACAGTGCTCCCCCGGAGGACGATCTCCCCAACGGCCTGCCCGTCGTGGGGGACGCTCTTCTTGGTAGCCTGATCCTTCACGTCGAGCCCGGCGAAGCAGAGAGCGCTGATGCCCTGTCGGGCTTTGAGCCGCGCTTGCTCTCCCTCCGACAACCGATTCCAATCCGACCGCCACTCGCACACCAGCGCCACGCCGGTGGCTTCCGTCAGCCCATAGGCGTGCATGACGTGAAACCCGAGCCGCTCCATCTTTTCAAGGAGGGGCGCAGGTGGCGATGCACCGCCTGTAAGGATCTTAACAGGAACGGCTAGTGGACGCCGCTCCTCTGGGCGGGCCTCCAGGAGGACGTTGAAGAGGACCGGCGCGCAGCACATGTGTGTGACGCCGTGGTCGTTGATGGCACGGTACATCTCTCCGGCACTCGTGCAGCGGATGCACACGTTTGTACCTCCACGTGCGGCAATCCCCCACGTGAGGCCCCAACCGTTGCAGTGGAACATGGGGAGCGACCACAAGTAGATAGGATAGCTCCCCACTTCCCACTGCATAAGAATGCTTAGAGTGCTAAGGTACGCACCTCTATGGCTGTAGACTACACCTTTTGGAGCCGACGTGGTCCCAGAGGTGTAGTTCAGAGCGATCGAGTCCCATTCGTCCTCAAGGACATGAGGCTCGTAAGCTGGGTCGCCATTACGGACCAGCTGCTCGTACTCGAGCTCCCCCGGGCCCAATCGGACGCCCCTTGGTGCGTCAAGCTCGTCGATCACCACCACCAAAGGTCGTTTAATTGGGTCTTTGGCGAGGCGGTTGAGTGCATCGCGTGCCAATGGCTTCAGCTGGTGGTCGACGAAGAAGAGCTTAGCTTCAGCATGTCTGAGAATGGTGGCGATGTTACTGGCGTCGAGGCGGGTGTTGATGGTGTTGAGAATGGCGCCGGCCATGGGGACAGCAAAGTGCATCTCGTATACGGCTGGAACGTTGGGGGCGAGGACGGAGACGACGTCGTTCTTGGTGATGTCGAGGGAGGAGAGGGAGGAGGCTAGACGGCAGCAGCGTTGGTAGGTCTGGTGCCAGGTGAAGCGGGTGGTTTTGTAGATGATGGATGTTCGGGATGCGTATGCTGTCGCTGCCCTGTTTAGGAATGTGAGAGGAGTGAGGGGGGCAGTGTTTGCCTCGCACTTGACAAGCTGATCCATGTTAGCAATGACTCAGTTGTATCCTTGAGATTGAAAAGAGAGAGACAAAAGGCACATGCATGGTAGGGCTGGTGCGAAAACAGGGCTTTTTAAGAACGACCAAGGGCGAGCTGTTATGCAACAGACGCACGAGTCGTATTCAAAGGAAAATATCTTCACTAGGCTCACTCTCATGACTTAATGGGTGTGATATTTTTTATCATGGGGTTTTATTAGATTTTTAGTTTTGCAAATCATTGTATTTTTATAAATAACTATTAAACTATTTTTAATAAAATGATCATAAAATATTTAGTGTCTGTAGTTCCCAATAATTTTTACACCGAGTAGTACTCCTAGGTGGGTCTCATAATTAAGAGAGATTTAAAATTTTATCTCATGATGTCTCTACACACAGGGCGAATGAGGAATTTATTTTTTCTACTGGAGAAATATCCGGCTCGAATATAAACGAATCCCAACAGCTAGCTATTGAAAGGTAACTCTAAATTGGCAAAGGAAGCTCTGCTCGAAATAACAGATCATATTTGGAGATATTGTGCTCCATAATTTATTCATGATCTTGTAATCCTCGAATGTGACATTCCTAATAATTTTTAGTACAATATGATATTTTCTTAATAAGAAAAAAAAAAAAAGTAGCTATAGGAGTTGCAAAGATATTACACATAGAAATTGGAATGGACTGTGAGAATTGAGGGAGACAAGTTCCATGCGATACACGTAGTTGCAGGGTCGAAAAAAGTAGCTATTGGAGTTGCAAAGATATTACACATAGAAATTGGAATGGACTGTGAGAATTGAGGGAGACAAGTTCCATGCGATTCACGTAGTTGCAGGGTCGATTGACGGCATAGTGCTCGCCAATGACTATTCAAACTCAAATAAAAGTCCTGTTTAGAGACCCAGAAAAGGGAAGCACTTCTTTACAGCGAACACAAGTCACATTGTGGTGAGATCTATTGACTTCTCGTATACACAGGCAGATCACATGGGACGACTTTTTTTTGGGGCTACGGTGCATTTGGATTGGTGCCGCTGGTGGTCATGATATGAGAACTATAGTGATATTGAGAGGGGGTCCTATATGTGGGGACGGTCCGGATGTGTGCTTACGCAAGAGCATGTGCACAGGAGAAAATTCTACGATGAAATTGTGACCAATGAAAATATCCATTGTAGCTTGATCTTTCTTCTACGCCTGGTATTCTATTGCCCAAAAATGTCTTTGATGGAGCTATTCACATTGAAACCCCATCGAAGATGCCGCGTATGTAAGCTAATTAAATTTCCTTTGTTTGCGTCATGAGCCCAAATCTAAATATTCTCACATCTCAAGCCATAGGTTGTTACACATGTGAGTAAGGGTACGAAACTTCAAAAAAATCACAAGTCATGGTTTCGAACAAACTGTGAGCAATGAAGCATAATACAGGATTCTATGCCATAATTTGAATCACAATAAACTAAGTGCTAAACCCACACAAACACACACAAGGCAATTTTAGAGCGATTCGAAACACAAGAAGTAAGGAACAACCCACGTCTTATGCCACTCCACAAACTCCTAGGTGAGCTAAAGTTTAATCTACCTATGTACATTTATCATTATTTTTAATATTTCTATTCCTGATTCCATATTATGTTTCTTAAAATATAATTTATCCCCATTTCATGTTTACTTTTTTTCTTCTTCTATTTTTAATTCATTTATAGCAATCTTAATTACTTGTGAGGGAGACAATATATTTGTTTCTAATTTATAAAGTTTTTACTTTATCTTTTTTAAAATTCTTTTATTTTGTGCTAACTTTAATTTATTCACCTTTTCACCATCTATTAGATTAAATGTTTTTTTTCCCGACTTTTTTTTTTTTTTGCAAACATTAAAAAACAGAAAATTGCAAAATCCTGCTATTTTATGCTCAAACAAGATATAATATTTGATATTGAGACATGCATCGTAACTCAGTGGGAGAGGTGTCTCACCCTCACAAGTCATATGAGCCTAATGCATGGCATGTAGGTTAGACCCCACATGCTGTAATACCCATTAAAAATAGGAAAAGAAGGTTAATACTTAATTAATGTTTTTCTATTATATAGTGCTAATGTGTTGATGAGTTTAATCCTTAGTTTATTTTAACTAATATAATTGCCCTGGAGTACAGTATAATTAGGAGAACAAGTGACATGCAAGATTATGAAGGGCACTTAACATGGTGTTAAAACTAGCGTAAGATGATGAGTTTCATTCTAATTTATTTTAACTAAATAATTGTCCTAAGTATGATATAATTAGGAGAATAAGCAACATTGGAGAATGATTATTGAACTAAATAACGGTGGTTGAATACAATACTCATCATGGTGTTATTAAAGGATTAAAAAAAAAAAAAAAAAAAAAAAGAGAAGTGATTACATCAGGTTTACCACGATAGCTTAGAGGTTAGGCATATGCCTCTTCACTCTGAAGCAATCAGGGCTCGACCAGCTATTGTGTTAGTGAGGGACTTGGATAATGCGTGTAGATGCATGTAAAAACGTAGGAGTACACCAATTGGATTACTTGTTTAATCAAGTCCTCGTTTATAAGGATCGATTTGAGTGTCATGATAAATTTTGGTCCATCTTAATTGAGGCTCAACCAGTAGAAAAGGCTCGAATCATGATTTGGATGGTCAAAATAGACTTAAAATGGGACCTAAATTAAATTATAAAGTCCTGAGATGTGTAGCTAGGGATCCAAACCAGCTCCTAAGAGGTACATTTAGACAGTCAAATCAAACCCACAAAAAAGGGTCCAACTGAACCAAACAATCCATTAATAGCGGACTTCAGTCCACCCGAATTGGGCCCACTTGAACTTGGGCCAGACCAGACCCAACTCGACTATAATCAGCCCCAGAATGGTGTTCCAGGGCTGGGTTACAGTCTGGAAAAGGTGGCTGGACTCACTTTGGCAGAATATGGGGCCCACGCCCTCACTATAATGGGACGGCCAATACAATCCAGCAAAAGAACAAGTGCAAAATTTTCATAATTGGACACTTTCCAAAATTGCATCCAAGGGTAATCAGTGGGATTCTTTAATTGGACAACTTACCAAAGAGAGAAGTTTCAAGTAATCTACAGCAAAGCAACATCAGGTGGTGCCAATAACAACTATCATAGAGATATCTCTTGCCTAGCTATTTAAGCTGAAACAGGACTATTAATTGAGAAGCATATGTGAGGATAGGAATTAGGGCTGTGCAAAAAATTCGGTATCACCGCAAAACCGAACCGACCCGACCGATCGAACCGGGCGGTTCGAATCAGTTCATAATAGATCGGTTTGGTTAACGATTTGAAAATCATAAAAACCGCTTACATCGGTTGGTTATCGGTTTGAGCCCACGGTTAACCGCTTAAACCGAACTGACCGTATGCATTCTTACATGAACTCGACCGTCAACACTGCCTCAATGCATCTCCTCTAATCTCTCAAATGCTTTTTGATACTTCATTGCAGATGGATGGATTACTGTACGGGGTGTTTTTCTTCCATCATAATTCCTACCCCGTTTCAATGAAGTTTTTATTAAAAGGTTGCATTCTTGAGAATGCTAGAAAAGCTAGTAGAGTCTAGCCTTTTGATGGTTGGTTTTGGTCTCACCTAATCAATGTATTAAGAAACTTTCATTTCTGAAAAATACAGTGGGTTTTGATACAGATTCTGTTTGTCTGTGACTTTTCTTGACATGATCTATTAATCTATTGTAATTCCAAATGGTATCATGTGGAATGAATGTTTCACTGCAAGCTGGTTATTTTTTATTTATTTATTTTTTTGTGCGCTTGCATTTAGTCCAAACTTTCTTTTTGGAGTAGAATTATTTTTTATATGAGTTTAGTCCAGTCTGGAATGTTGGATTTTTATGTTTGCACTAAACATTAGAATAAATGCAAAGGATGGGGTATCATCATTTTGAAATTTTCAATGTCTGATTTTCAAATAAAATAAAAAACAATGGTTTAACCGACCGAACCGAACCGTTTGGTTGGTTCGGTTTGGTTTAAGCCCACTCCATCGGTCGGATCGGATCAGTTAATTAAAAAACCGATATGTTTGGTTTGGTTGTTGGTTTTAGTGTTAAACCGATCCGAACTGCGCATGCGCAGCCCTAATAGGAATAGGATAGGGTGAGTGGATTTTCCATAAGAATACCAATTGGAATACCTAAGAAAAGAAAATCAACATTTTATGATATCTCAGAAGATTCATTATACTTTTCTTTCTTCTTTTGTTTTTGTAGTTTAGGGGTTTAGTTCTTTCATTATTTAATATGTATGTGGGCTTCTAGTCTTTAGGTGTCAAATAACCAGTAACACCAAATGGTTATTGCTAGGGTTTTCTTCAATGTTCCCTCTTTCAGAATTTTTTAAGGGATTTTTGTATATACCCCCCAAGGTTTGTAGGATTTGTAAATAGCCCCCCTGAGGTTTTAGTATTTGCAAATAAACCCCTGCCCTTTCTTTTTAATACCTTTCATCTCCTCAAAATCAATATTCCTAACAAGAATGGATAGCCACCATCAGATTTGTGTTGGATTTTTATATAAACAACAGCTTTACCCTTACACCCATTAAATAAAAATGAGTATATTATTATTTATAAAAATATAGTTATTTTATCTCAACTTCCAATGATTTCACTCAATAACTCTCTCATGCACATGACTAGGGGTGAACTCAGGTACAAGGGCCTAGAGAGTGGGGACCGAGGCCCCCACCTATATTTGAGAAAAGTTTAAATCCCCCTCCCCCTAGCAAATTCTAACAAATTTATCTTCTTCTTCTTCTTTTTTTTTTTTTTTAACATTTGTCTCAATATTTCTTTTACATATAGCCAAACACCACCCCCCTCACAAATTCTAGAAATTAATATTTTTTTTCTATTTGTTGGTTTCCAAAATATTTCTTTTACACTCCTTACACATGAAGCATAATCATATATTTTGAAACTTTCATCAATCCAACAGTGGGTCATGTATACATTGGATAAATCATGGCCGGTTATAAGTACAGATGTTGATTGTCATTGTGACCAATTTGGATTTAATGAGAAGAACTCTATACTGATAAAAAAAAAAAAAAATATGTAAGGTTATTCTCTCCCACTAAGTGCAATTGCTAACATTGCATGCTTTATAAAAAAAAATTTGAGTCCAAGCTTTTGAATTTATGCATATAAGGATATAAGAGATGGATAAAAGTGTCATTTCATACTAAAAACCCATGGTGGTTGGAAGACTATTGACTTTGGGGACACTGGAGGTATTAAAATGAAAATGTAGGGGCCTATTTGCAAATACTAAAACCTCGGGGGGCCATTTACAAATCCTAAAAACCCTAGGAGGGTATATACAAAATGTTCTTTTTTAATATAAATAGTTAGATAAAGCATTTTCGTCTAGTAGGTAAAGTGGACCCCAAACAATGGCATGTGTTTTTTTTTATTGCTAATTCCTTTTACAAGAAAACTACTAAGGTAGTTTCCTCGGCATATCTATTTTGAAAGCTAAGAGGGGTCATGTGTGTCACATTGATCAAGTCTCCAAAAACGTAAATAAAGGAAATTTATACCACGAATAATATCAAATCTTGCCTCGAGAAAACAATTATATTTATGCCCTAACATTCTGTTGAGAGGCAACTCTCACAATTTCTACTAAAAGAAACAATCCCAACCATTGCATGACTGCTTGCAATATGTCGATCATAAATAATAATAATAATTATACCAAGGTGATGAAAAGATTCCACCATGAACTCGAATTTGATTCAAATTGAGGTTGGACTGCGTTAGGTGGGTCCTTCAGATGACTGAATTAGTTTTCTTTCGTGTAATTATGAAAAACAAATGTACTTTTGATTATACCAAAACATTATATATCTTATTGTGTCTAATGGTGTCTTTTGTCTAAATGGCCATTGTACAACCCCTCCGTCTCTCTGTCTCTCATTGGGGAAGCATAGATCATTAGATCTTTTGATTGTGAGGCCAAGACAAGTAAGCATCCACAATTTAATCAATCACTAAAAACAGCAAACCTGTCAAAATTATTATAAACTATACCAGCCACAACCAGCACCAAACCAGACAACCCATCAACTCCAAATCATTGCAACCTAAACAGCAAACCTTTTGGGGGTGTTTCAAGTACAACGAGGAGGGGGAGGGGCCCGTTGTACTTGAAACACCCTCAAAAGGGGTGTCCCTCACCATTTTTGGTGAGGGATAGATGCATATGAATATTTCCTTATATATATATATAATCAGTTTTACAAAAAGAAAAAGAAAGAAAAAATCTCTAATGAGAAAAGGCTCATCAAAATTGAAAAATGATCATCATGCTAGCAAGCTTATTTAGAAGAGAGTGACATCTGCTCCACACAGCCTTAGTCTTGACTGGTCAACGTCATATTCGGGGAGAGCAAATGTGTTTTTAGGCAGCCACAGAAATGAGAAACACGCCACTGGGTTTTCAAAATTCAATTACACGAGTAGCAACGGTCAAATTGCAGGAATCAATAGATAGATTTGACTTGCCAACTTAATATGGTTTGACCCGACCCAACCCAATTGTCACCCCCAGTACAAAATGAAGATCAAGTGCATGTGAATATCCAAAATTGAGCATCAAATTACCTTTTTCCTTTTATAGAAATACGATTAAAGGGCAGACTGAAAATGAATATTCAATCATTACTGTAGTAATTCAAATGATAGGAAAGTCAATGCTTCATTTCTTTAATATCGCTACCATATATCCTTCACTCACAGCACATCTCTTTAATATTCTAAAAGATTCCTATGTATGATTATATTCTATGTAAATTAACAGGCCAAAGGTGTAGAATTCAATTACTTAAAAAAAAAAAAAAAAAAAAAAAAAGACCGTACGTTAAACGATGTAGGACCATTTTCCGGATAAAAAATAAGAGCTTTAGTTGGTCGTCTATTAGGCCCTTTTGCTTCTCTCTTGTGCCTGGACTAACCTGGATCCAACCCAAGAAAATAGGGCTTGGTTAGATAGTTTGGCCCCATTTAGCTAGTTTTGGGTTGGGTCTGTTCTTGGTCTACTCAGTTGGGCGCAAAAAAATATTTGAGTCTTATCTGAGCAAGCACAAAACCATGAAATATAATAATATAAACCGTGAGAGTTATTGGTGGGTCCCACCTAACAATCAATTCAAACCGCGCACAAACATGGACCCATTACTAATCCTGAGGTTTGACACCCATCCAAATGGATTGTTATGTTAGATGGAGGGTTGAAATTTTTTTTTTTTTTTTTAAATATGAAGCCATTAAAATTGTGAGCTATGGATGAAGGGATTAGGGGCATGGAATTGAGGTCAAACTTGGTACTTGGGGTGGTCCCACATAGAACTTCCCATCTCCTCTGGTCCCATCTAGGATGGGACCCAAAAATGGGCCCCATAAAAAGTTCTCACAGTTCTCCGTGAGAATAGTTCGCACTAGAACAAAAGCCCTATATATAGGGAAATATTTATGTGCATTTATCCCTCATCATATTATTGTGAGGGACAACATAGTGGGGCCACCTTTATAATCCATCCGAACCATCCACACAATGGGACCCCTTGAATTACAATGGATCGACTGAGTTTACACTAATCCGAATGGATTGGACCGTTCGAATGAGGGTTAGATTGTTTTCTTTAATATAAAAATGCTCTTTTGAGATCGAGTAACTCTTACACTGCTGTAAGAGTAAGGGTTGATGTCCCTCATATTTAGGCTGTTGGCATTGGATATGGATCCAATGGATCTCCCCTTATTCTCATTGTAGCGTGAGAGTTACTCTATATATAATATTTTATCTCCTATTTGATGATGATTATTCTCTCATTGCTTTTCTTTCTCTCTTTATAAGACCCAGATTGGACCTGAAATTGGACCTGCACTCGGATCTGAACCTGATTACTTCCTTTGGTTTGGATTGGACTTGAACTCGGACTTGCACTCGGACTTGGACCGGAAACCAATGACATTATTATTATTATTATTTGGATCTGAATTTGACATGATCCAACCCTCAACCGAACCATCACCATCCCTAGGTCTCCTAAAGGCAGCGCAATACTTTCTCTAAAACTTTATTTCCGAATTCTGGGGTCTTAATGATACATAAAAGCAATATAATTTTCTAAGGTCACAATTGGAAACCAAGTCCTTGGGATTCCTCATCTGTTTTTTTATTTTTAGGATTTGAAAAATCCATGTTTAACAATTTATAGATCCTTGAGGATTTGGGCTAGTAGAATCCCTCATTTTTTTAAAGTTTTTTTTAGCTTTGACTGCTCCAATAGGATTCGAAAATCTTCAGTTTTGTGGATTTATGTATTGATATTAATTTTTCTCATCTATACATAGTGATACTTATACATATCAATGTAAAATCCTTAGTTATACAAATCCTCGGTGATGAATTTATATTTAGCGGCAACAAGGAATCCTCATATTCATGGATTCATCACCTGTTATCAAATGTGCCATCCTCCATACGCCTATGAAATTGGTAGATCTCAATCAAAAAAAATTTTCTTAAGTTTTTGTTGGTTGTTCAATTACTAGACAGAAAATCCTATTGCTCCCTGTCCTCTGTGGTCTCCATTGGATGAAGGCTTCTCTCCTGTTGTTCTCTCCAGTTGTGTCTCCAAGACCATAGATCTCATAGCAATCAACATTTCCTGGACCAAAGCACAGTGCCTGCCATCCTGCCTAAAAGAGAGTCTCCATAGCTTTCATTGGAGAGAACACCCAAGGGCTTAGTGCAGCACCCCACCACCTTGGCTTTGCACTTTTTGCTCATCTCCTCTTTGACCCTCTCTGCATTTCAGTTATTTTCTTCCTTCACTTCATTTCATGTGCTTCTAGAAATGCAATGGCGAGGAGCTTCAGAGATCGTCAGCTAGCGTCAGTGGCCACTTTGAAAAGCATTAAACCTCTTCCACTGATTCAATCCAACGTTTTCATTTATATCATTTGTACTTTGCACTGAATTTCATGGGCTTCAGCACTGCTACAGTTGAATTGCTTTTGCTTAAGATGATGAGGCTGATGGTTGTGATCCATTCAAATCTAATTCACTTTCATCTTCTTTCGTAATGCGATGATTATAAAGTTTCCAATATTGTTGCTGTGACCATTTGTTTATGCAGTGAGAGGATTTATCTATGTGGATTTCTAAATCTATGCGAGATAGGAATATTCTTGCATTTCTACTCCGGTAGGAAACAGAAATCTTCTTTCTCGAGAAAATTATTTTATATTTTATTCTTTTCTGTCAAAAAATTGTGTTGCACTAACCAATGGAGCAATCGGCGGCATGAAAAAACTTAAAAAAAATAAAATAAAATTCCTCTCTATCATAGAATCCTCTTTTTACACACATGCGGTAGAAAACCGGTTCCACAAAGTTTTTCACTTCTTGGCCAAAAAAAAAAAACCCAACCCCTATCCCTTATAAGAATTTATTTTCCAAGCAACGCACGAGGAAAAGAGCCCACACCAAGCATGGATTTTACTGCAGCGTGGAAAACTATTTCCACAATCCTCACTTTTTCCCCAAAAAAAAAAAGGCTACACAATGTGCCTTTGAGTGGAAATGTTTTTGTTAGGCATGTAAACGGGTGGACCCAGACCCAGATATAGACCCCAGAATTTTATACTTATGCACCAAAGTAAAAAATGTAAATCTATTATAATTATGTTTTATTGTTATATTTAATATGTAATATGTTATAGGAGAATATTTATGTGCATCCATCCCTCACCATAAAGTGAGAGACACTTACATAATTGAAAATATTCATGAGCAAAAGAAGAAAAGCCATATATGGTAGGGTTGTAAACGGGTCGGTTCCGGTCCAGGTCCATGGTGGACCCGGAACCATGAAGGAGAAGGGGGAACCGGATCTGGACTCGAAACCATTTTGGAACCAGTTTCTTGGCTTTGGAACAGGAACCATAGCCATATATGGGACGGGTCCGGATCTGGGTTCGGGTTTAGGTAGAGAATGATATTAAAAAAACATGATTTTTATGAGAGATTTTAGAAAATTGAGATAATATACGGGTTTTGAGTCCACGGGTCCGAACCAAGGTGGAACCGGACCCGGACCCATTTACTTGTCGGGGCCTAAATAAGAACCCAGACCCGGTTTTTGACGGGTTGGAACCTCCGGGTAATCGGAGAATCAGGTACCCATTTACATCCCTAATATATGGTCATATGCAGAAAAAGAATGTTCAACTGCAAAGAGGGAAAGCTAGGTAAGTGCCCGGCCATCACCCTATGGTGAGGGATGGATGCGCATGAATGTCCCCTTATGTTATATTCTTATATATATATATATATATATATATATATATATATGGGAAATATTCAAGTGAGAACTAGTTCTCACATATTATGTGAGAACTTTTTTGTGGGGCCCAACCAGCAACCCATCCAAACCTAGCAACCAATAGGAAACCCCTTGATAGTCACTAATCCCAAAGATTGGCACAAATCCAAATGGACTGAATCGTTGGATCGAGGGTTGAATATTTTTTTTAATATGAAGCCATTAAACTTGTGGGCCACGGATGCAGGGGTTAGGGGCATAAGTTTTGGGTCAAATTTGATATATGGGGTGGTCTCACATAGATCTTTCCATCACCCTTGGTCCCATCCCCAAATGGGGCCCACAATTGGGCCCTATAAAAAAGTTCTCACATAATATGCGAGAACTAGTTCTCACTTGAATATTTTCCTATATATATATATGTGTGTGTATATCAATTGGGTGCGTAGATATCTGGAACTGGACCCAGATTCAGATTTAGACCCAACACATTCACACATCATTGTAAAGGCTCTGTGCTTGCTTTCTACATCTCAAAAGGGTATGATGTTGATATGTGAATACTATACATCACTTTAAGTTTGTCACAAAGGGCCTTAGCGTTATAATGTACCTAGATACATACATGTGTATAGAATTCACGCATAAAACATTATATACGGCACAAATCTTATCTGGGGATTTTCTTGGGATATATATGTTCAGGAAAATCTTGTTGTAAAAGGAAGAAATAAAAATATACTTTGCAATTCATCAAAATAATGCAACTTAAAAAGTCTGATTTGGAAGTTTCTGAAGATAAATTGTAAAAGCATATAAAAATATCAGATTAAAGTCATTTTACAATGTTGTGATAAAAATATCATGATAATTTTGAAATCATGGCAATATTTGTGACAGTGAGTTATTGTTATGTATATAGCTCTTGCATGGGATTGGAATTGTTTGCAGATGGGTTGTTGGGACTTGGGACTCAATAACCTCACCAGATGTAACCAGCCTTTTGGTTCCCGCATGTTAAAAACTCAGGATCAATTAACGGATCTTCCTAACCTTCTAGTTATACGAGGCAATAGATGGAAAAGTTAAATATATACTATCAGCTAGTCATCAATTTTATGGTCTTAGATCAGATAACTATCGATATCTAATAAATCTGATTATTTTTAGAAAATTAACTAAATTTCAAAGTCAAATTTTATAATTTGGAAGAGAAATTCTTGCTTGGAAATCAAAGAGGATAACAGTCCTATGTGTTGACGTCAACATCCACCTTCGCTCTTGAGTGGTCATAATTGTGGTCGAGCCCTCACCCTCAATATAAAACCATTGTTGCGCTGTTTTCTATCACCAATTGGTTTTGGGATAAGTGGTAGCTCCATAGGGTGAAAAATCCTATAAGTGGTATCAAAACCTGATAATCTGGGTGTTCAAGTAATGAGACGCGTGTTTTGTGAGTGATCCTACACTATGATTGTGGAGACCCATTACTGCAGGACTACACAGTGATGCACGTGCGCATGGCTCGTAGAATCATAAATACAAGACATAATATTTCGAGGAATCCACACTGTTGGTTTCTTTCTTTGGAGGATTCCAGAGAGGTACAGGAATCATTCCATAAAAGATTAACAAAAAAAAAAGTTTATGTACCAAGTGCTTATCCATTTTGCAATCCATAACAAAGTTGATAGAATCCAGTTGTGAGAGATACCTCCTTTCCTTTGTACTTATACAGATCAATTAGGCAAGAGAGAGAGAGAGAGAGAGAGAGAACAACTCCTCAAATGTATTTTTCTTATGAAAAATACCTTCTCTATGATGCCCTATCCATTTTACTAGCAGTGTTTATTGTTCATCATGTATGTCTGCAACAGTAGCAGATACATGAAATGATGACAAGAAAGAAAGTCCTTGGTTTTATCATCTATACAAGCATCCTCTATATGTGGGTGACCAATAATCTGATCCTGTGTTCTCCCGGTACACTCGCGGAGTACATGAAATGGGAACCAAACAAAGTCCTCTGCTCTTCAAATCATGCTTTGCTTCTGATTTGCCCTTCCTCTCCAGACTGCCCCATTGAGGATGATCCTAAAAAGAACCCAACATTCCCAATTTCAGGCAAAACGACATCAACCCAAATAGTGAAAAAGTACCATCTTCAAGTTTGGATGATGGTAATGAAGAAATACAAGATTTTAGCCTTACCCTGTTGGCACCCAACTTCATGTATGGATTGCTAAGTAGCTGCATGTGGATATGGTCAAGAATTAAAAGCTATCATTATACACTGTAAGATGATATAAAGCTAATGACCCCAAACAGCACTCTCTCTCTCTCTCTCTCTCTCTCTCTCATATAGTTACTACTACTTTTTGTTGTGTTTGGTTTGTTACCATTACTGTCACCATCATGATATTGTGGTGTTTATTGTTTTATCATTCTTTTCTGCCGTTGCCTTTGCAATTATTTCATCATGATCACTTATATCTATTATAATCTTATTGCACTATCTTCCTTGGGAATTGTCAGTGTTGCTGTTGTAGTCGTTGCTATTATTGGTATCACTACTACATTAACAGCAGCAACAAGGACATGCTAATTATACTGTTGGTTCTTTGTTCGTAGTAACAGTAGCCGCCATTTTTACATAGTTGGTACTCGTAAGTATTACTAGTGAAAAAAGTAGGTTGTTGGTGAATGATATACCTGCACTTGTTCATGTAAAAACTTTATATAGCCAATTGCTTCTAGAAGCACAGATGCAGTGTCGGTCTGAAAGAAAATAAAACCCATGAATTGAAATTACATATGCATAAATAATCAACATAGTATCAATAGCTATCACAAACAATTCTGCAAATGTAACTAAAACGATAAGAGGTCAAATGTAACTAAAACCACGTGGTCGCTTAACCTTACACAATCACGATGGGATCAAGCAGATCCAAACAATGGGGCCCAACATGGGTGGCAAGCCAATGGACTTGGACCTCCCCACATTATAGGTAATGTGCCTGAATATCGCCGGACTATATGAGCAATCTTCACCATTAAGAACATCAGAAGTGGGGTTCAAAAGTATGAATTCCACCGTATAACTATTGTGATAAGGCAAACTGGCCAAGTGTGTGCTTTCATATCTGGTATACGTGTGAATGTAAGTATTTACCTTTCCAAAAGGTGACACAATTTGCTGTAGGGCAGTGATCCTATCTCCTAACTTGACTTTGGGAGCCTGTATCTGTAATTTCATGATTCAAGAAATGAGTAAAGGGTTTGAGTTTTGGTTCTTCTTTTTTTTTTTTCCTTGTTAAAACAAATCATAATCTTATGTAGTTGTAATCGAAGTCTTGAACCCGGTTCTCATACAATAGATACTCCTTGGACCCCAGATCTTAAACAAAGCTTATTTTCCAAAGTGATTATCCATTAGTTAAACCCTTCTTGTTATTGGATGAAAAGTTTTCTTAAATGGCCATTACTTTGAATCCTCTTACCTTCGACGATGACACTGCTGAACTCTCATGCTTAGGCTTTTTAGGGACATTATCTGAAGTAGATTCAGATCGCTTTTTCTTTGATTCACTTGTAATTCCTGTTCCTCTCCCATTACCTCTTATCTGCATGCATAAAACCTGAGTCCATAAGATGCTCAAAGTACTGTTTCATTAAAAGAGAACAATAATTAGACCATGACAATAAAAACCTAAAGAGAAAAAGGCAGTTCCAAATAGAATTCTTTTACAACATTACCCCATAAAACAAAATGAAACAAAAGTTTGTTTTTCTTACTGTTGAAGTAGACTCATGCCCTTGTTTCATACTGTCTGGAGAATTTGAGCCTTCCAGACAAGGCTTGGAGGCCTGGAGTTCCACCAATGGCTGATTCAAACTACCACCAAAAGAGATGAGGTCTGTAAAAGCTCTTGAATTAGCCCAAGACACATCTTGCATGCCATAGTAACCCTTGGTATCTCTTATGACTGAGTTGTTAACACCCAGTTGATATCCACCACAATTACCATTAGATGACTTCAGAAATGGGGATTCAGAAGCTTCCATGTCTTGATGTTGGAGCTCCCCCTTCAGATGTTCATAACATGGTAAATAACCCGAATTCACGTGTCCTAATCCTCCAGTGTTGGAGTAAGATGAAAGATGATGTGCCTCTTCCTTCATTTGTGAGAGACTCGAGTCCAAGCACCTATCGATACAAGAGTTTAAAGAGAGTTTGCGCATCTTCGGAGTGATTTGATTCTCAAGTTGTGGGTTTGGCGGTGCAATTGACCAGTTACTAACTAAATCAGATGAGTTGGGCAGCCTTTCAGGTTCTATCAAGCTCCCATCAAAGCTGTTCAACTGCTTCTCTATGTAAGATGTTTGGTTAGTGAATTCCCAACCGTTGTCCAATTTCTTCAAGTAATCATAAGCGGGTTCGAACAACTCTGTTGAGAGATGTTTCGAAGATAGCGCTTGGAGGAAGTTCTCCCCAACATCATGGCTGTCGCGCAAGTCTTCACCAGTTCCAACACTTCTGCACAATTAACCAAATGCTTATTATTCCCCCCAAATTCTGAACTTCATTCCTTTATCAGATTACAGATAACCCAAATTCAAAAGCACAAAATTGATAGGTTTCAGCATTAATTGTTTTGTGAAGAAAGACAATAAGCTATATGAGAGTAGTTCAAAAGATAACAACAGTCTGTAAAGAAAAGAAAATGAGCCCATCAGTTGAGGGGGAAAAGCAAATCCATAAACTTACCTTTTATTTGACCAATTAAACTTTGATTTTCAGATTTTTTTTTTTTTACTTTGTGTACTATCAAAGTCCTATCACCTATAAGGCTATGACCCCTTCTCTTTTGCACCAACCCTAAAAGAGATTCCTTTTCTT
Source organism: Umbellularia californica (assembly GCA_028538565.1). Classification (NCBI taxonomy): domain Eukaryota; kingdom Viridiplantae; phylum Streptophyta; class Magnoliopsida; order Laurales; family Lauraceae; genus Umbellularia; species Umbellularia californica. Next base: position 71,126,454 of record JAPQWN010000007.1, on the reverse strand, counting down.
TCATTTTTCTTTTTCGCATTAGATTCTTCCATCACTAGACTCAACCATTCATGAAACCAACTTAGGTGCAGGCAAAACTTACAGCAGAACCTGGCTCCATAGATGATTCTCCCCTGCAGGTTCTCCTGATAATTCTGTCGCCACTGATGAGGACTCAACTAGTTCACGCGATGAGTTATCGATGCTTAGGCTCGAGCGGTTGGATGCATTGGTGAAAGAGTTAGAGATTGAGATATCCTCCTCACAAGAGGAGTTTGAGTTATGATTTGTGGGATTCCATGGATTCATGTTAGCCCAAGTAGGAAGAGGATTTGCACTGAGATCCTTCCAGTTTGGTGTAGAAGAAGAGGTGGCAACTGAGCTTTCAGACCCTTCTTCAGTCATGGTGCCTTGGGAATTGCATCAGGGGGATATGGATTTTAGGCTCCTTTTTTTTTCTTTGGTGGGGTGAGAATTTAAAGAGGTTTTATCCGTTAGTGCTGACGTATGTGTAGAGGGAGATATAAATTATAAAGGGGGGACAATAGAATATGCACACTGCATTTTTCCACTAAGGTCGTGGGCAATAATTATAAGGAGGAAGGGACCATGAAGGGTTAGGGTTAGGATTGTGGGTTTATGAGACTCCCTCAAAAGTAAACTTCATTGAGGATGGACCTTTCCACAAAGTAATGACAAGTTGTCGAGGGTGGTGTAAGCAAGGCATATTTGCATGCCAATTCAATCTAGGCCGTTGAAATTTTGTGCCCCATTATGGATGGAGTGAGACTGAATAAATATGCCACTTTTTTTTTTTTATTGATATATGCCAGTTAAACAACAGTAAACACATGACTTCCCTACATTTTCTGATGCTTAGAATTCTCTAATCCACAGTTAGGTGCCATTTTTTGACAGTTTTGATTGGTTTACAAGACTCATGTATGGTTTTATATGGTGTGAGATGCTTGTTCTTGTATAAACACAGAAATATACAATGTGGGTGGAAGACAATTGTATTTCTTTTCCTTCTGTAATCAGCCATATCAAATAATTATTTTTCACATGATTCAGCAGTTCTCTGTTAGTAGTTATCTAGCATATATACGGATTATACAGTGCAGTTTATTTCATAGCAATCCTAGCGCAATTCTTTGATGATTGGTCCGATGTCTGAGATTGCTATATTTCATGACCAGAAGCACCAAAAACTTGAGTCATTAGTAAACGACACAACAATGTATATCAAAGGATTTTGACAGCCCCACTCATGTATGGAGCTTCCACATGGACGGAAACACATCTCCAGGGAACAAACAACCCCCCGGCTCAGATACCACATTAATAACGTGAAAACACTAAAAGCTTGAGCTGTTAGTAAATGACAGAATAATCCATATCAAAGGGTCTTGAAAGATATAGTCTAGGTTATTTTGTCAGTTATTATAGAATAGGAAACCTTGGGATCAGAATATTTCTCTTGAGAATGAATTTGGTTCTCCTTTGTAGATCGTCTGATGGTTCAATCCATGTGCCCTGAGTCAGCCATGGCTGTTCTAAACTCAGGTCCTTGTCTGGTCACTAATATCAGAACTTGGAAGACTTAATTCTCAGCCATCTTTGCTTATCATTTGAAGTTGACAAAGAGTGCCGACAAATTTTATGGTTGAACAAATTTGAAGTATTAAAAGGTTCTGATAAATACATAAATTTGCTGTGCCATTCTAAACAAGTAGGGCCCATTGATCAGCCCCTAATAAACAATTAACCTGAGTTGGTTAGAACTGAAAAGTACAGGCAAACTCAAGCATGGATACTGTACAACAAAGAGCAATCCAAGTAAGCGTGATGCGCCTATTTGGAGGATATGAATGTGGGAATGATGACTTCTGTAAGACTTGTGGAAAGTGTTAAGGAATTGTGTCAAATAGATACGGTGGTCTAGGAGCAAAGGCCACAAATGTAAGGGATATGTTGGCCCATTGGGTGGAAGAAGATGTGCATTGGTTGTCTTGAGGTTGGAGATAATTACAAAGTGTCAATCAGTCAAAGTTTTTGTATTTTCACTTATGAAATGCCTAGGCAGAGAGTCCACGCATAACATAGTGGTGGGGACACTCCCATAGGGAGAATGGGGTTTTGAAGCTCTGCCCATCCAGGTTAAATTCACCACTCCCACCCAGTGTGGCTTCCACAAAGGAGAGGAGAGAAAAAAAAAAAAAAAAAAAAAGGGGAAAGAAAGAAAAAGAAAGAATGCAAATATTTGGTAGACTTCTGCAGCATGTTATGTTGGATTTGCAACCATAAGGTCAAATCATGTTACTTAAAGAGAGAAAAAATTAATGTTATAGACTTTGTATTTCATAAAGCAGGCCTTCATCAGGGTATTCAAGTGGATATATTTTTGAGAAGTGCCTCAGATTTTGGGGCCCGTACATCGCCAATATGACAAAAGGGATACTGTTTAAGTGGAGGAATTGAGGATGTAAATGATGACCTTTTCTTGCTCTTGTTAGAAAATCTTAGAATGCCTCAGAAATGTCTGAATTTAAGTACTTTCAAAAGGGTAATGGTAATTGAAGTTCATCAAGTGTGAATTTGATTATTGATGAACTTAATTAAATTGATCTCTTGTTTTGTTCTTAAGTCTGAACTAAGGAAAGGAAAAGTGTTTCCCTAACCCAGGTGTTTAGAGTTACATTTGATGAGCAGTAGTTCAGGTAATGCAGTTTCTAATTATAGATTAATAGCAGCTCCATTTGTTCCAAGAAAACTTAAATCCCCTAACTGTGACTTGTCTCCAACATCACCGAACAGTTTTGTTCCATCAAATTTAATCCAAATTAACAAAACCACTGGAAATCATTGAATAGTAAGGTGCTAAGTACAAAGCAAACTTGTGGGTTTAGCAGTAGGTTTAGGTGGATGGACACCACAATGGTTGTTGTTATCATGGTGCAAGGTCCAGTGCCTGAAAACAACCTTCTTTGTACACAGGGAAGATTCTATGCCACTGGCATGTCCCAGTGTCATTTGAGGTTACGGTATGTCGTATTGCAGAGCGACATCGCGTGCCTGTTCGGTCATTCATCATCATCAACAGATTAGCAGGTCCTACCAAGATTGATTCTCCTTCCAACTGGGAGTCATCTTTTTTGGTCTCAATCAAGTACTCCAGGATTTGATGATGATGAAGTATGAGACTTAAATAAAGTTCAATTGATCATCTCAAACAATACAGGGACACTGCTCTGTCTATGGCTATTGGTGGCCCATTGATATGTCAAAAATGCACCCCATTTCATTTAAAATGGTTGCAGCTTGTAAGGCTTTGCCTTAAATACTTTTTCTTTGTAAACCTCAATTAGGCTCTCTGTAATCTAGTTTCTCTTTCCAAAACTAGATTCAGCTTGGCCTCTGTTTATAAGCTGGGAAGCCATGTTTTAGTAGGTAGGCGTTATTGGGTGGTGACCCTCTACGTCACCTTTAGCTTTGTGACGTATTTCCACTAAGATTTTCTATTCTAACTTGAAGAACATTGGCCCTTTTGGGAATATCCTTTTAGGGCTTCTGTAAGCCACTACCACACAGGTATTCTTGGCCATATGAACCACACACTTTTGTCCTATTATTAGTTAGGAAGAGATATACATTCTAACTCTCAAAGAATCATTTGCATTTTGCAATTGAATTGAGAAGGTTTAGAGACCTCCTAAGGTTGTTGAAGGCCCTTCCTGTTTGGACATGAATGGAGAATTACAAGGCTTATTTATTGAGTACAATAAAATAGGAAATCTAATCGCATTTAATCTCATCCAAATCCTAATTAAGTCTGATCTTATGCTAATCTTAGATGCCAACAAATTATTATTGACATATTTAACATTCTAGAAAGGATTATGTAATTGATGACATCGAATGTGAAAAGGCTTCAATTATGCAGACAACACTAATTTCAAATGTAAGTTGTGCACCTAATTTTTCTTTTTTTCTGAGAGTTGAACTTTCATAAGTCAAAGATATAACTATAAGATAACACCCAACAACTAGAAGAGAAAAGAAAATGCAAATTAAACTACTAAAAAAAAAAAAAAAACCAGAAGAAGAAGCAAAATCAAAAGTTGACATTGTCCAACAATATGCACTGCCAATCAATAACCTGCTTTTGGATGATCATTGCAACTCGTGGGCACTAATCCACAAAATTTAAATCAACCAAACATAAAAGGGTCATTTGATTGCAGTGATTATATGGCCATGGTCCCTTTAATAGGTAACCTTCCAAGTGGACAGATTGATGATAATGGATGGTTATGATTAGATGATAAAGATGGTTTCTATGCTTAATTGCAGTGTATAATCATTTGGAGAAAACTTGGAATGCCTTCCCCTTCTATTCGTCTTGGAGTAACACTTTATAAGCTTAATTGATGTCTAATGGGCCAGTAAATTCCATTACAAAAACTAAAGGATGACATGTCCATCAAAATATGGATATGGATTAATTTGTAGCTCATGCGTGCAAAACTCTCATTAGTTGGCCTCTGAAATCACAGTTGCACATCTGCATCTTACAAGAATGATGTCACAATGCTAAATCAATGGAAGGCGCACGTATGTTTGCATCAACAAATTGTGGACTATGACTTGGAGTAGAGTCCCGGAAAGAATGTCAACTTCCTTAAGTAAATGCCTTCTTGATTATCATTATTCATCAACACAACCTTATCCTAGCTATTTGAGCTCGACTTTGTGAGCAATATTTCATAAACTAGACATAAACCTTACTCATGGCACTTCCAGTTCTAGTGTTGTAAATGAAACAGAGGTCTTAACTTGTTGTGTGTGTATGTGTGTAAACTATAAACAAACAGAACAACCATTAAGAAAAGAGATGTAAATAGTGTTGGGATTATTACTTTTAACATTCCAATGAGAAAATCAAGAAATCTCCTAGAGTATCCAAAAGTCATTTTGGAAAGTTTAAAGGTCAAATGTCATCTAGAAAAATTAAAGGTCATGGGTTTTCTTGATATATGTAAAGTCATGTTAGTCTATATAAGGTTATGTAGTAGTTATTTTCAAGTGTGTGAAGCAAGAGTGTGTGTGGAGATCTTGGAGATTGTCGAGTGTTTTGGTGTAGAGAAATCTCTTGATATCTTAATATTTGATTTACATATAAATCTTTTGTCCATTTGATTAGAGCAGAGGCTCTGTATGGCCCTTTGGCCGTACAACCCCACATACACGTACAAGCGCACACACTCCATCATGTTTGCTACAAAGAAGTTTCAGCAGAGCGATTTATGTTTTTACTGTAGCTTCAGTATTTCATTCTGTCAATCTTAATATACAGAACTTAAACCTGAGTATTTGTTGAAGAAAACCTTAGTATACACAGAATACGAATTTCAGTTCCAGCGATACCGTATTAGAGCATTCCATCAAAGTGGTATCAGAGCTCATATTTTCATCAAATAGAAGTCAAAAGACACAAAGCTATCACTAAAAAGACTAGTTTTTCACATCTCACATGAAAAACATCCTCTCTCTCATCAGATTTATGTTAAGCTCTGTTTATGTTACCTTCAACTTTTCTTCAAGATCAATGAATAAGTAAAATTAAATGATAATTCGTAATCCTTGGAGCTCTTTCTAACGTTTTTCTAGCCATTTGATCATAGGGCGACCGAGTACTATCGGCCGTCGAAAGTCTGAGCAATCTGGAGCTGACAAGTGTCACATGATCAGTCAAAATCCAATTATAACACCAAAAGCATTTATAAAATTATTATATCCCTTTCATTTCAAGCACAGGTGAATTAGACCAATAAAAAACCAAAGCTTAGTGGTTTCTATTGGCGTCTTGGGCATGCTCTACTTTAGGTATAGAAGGCTTTGGAAGGTCCAATCACCAGTCGACGCATGTCCATAAGAAATAGAAAAACACTAGTATACGAGTACAAGACAAGCTAACATGGTGCATTAGCACGCGTCCTTTTTGATAAAGCTTATACAAAAGGGAGATAAAGATGTGGGTGCTGTAACTTGTGTTTACATATCACCGGCAACCTTTGGAAAGATAAACTAATACATGTTGACCTTATTTTGCTAATCACTTTCTGATTCATTGCTCATTTACTATATAAAATTCAGTCGGGGCCAACTGATGGAGAATCCAAGAAAGCCAACCATGGCTGCAACCTTATGCCCAGAGGGTCGCTTCACTTTTTCTTTCTTTCTTTCTTTTTCCTCTCCTCCTTTTTTAAGGTCAACATATAATTGACATACATATCAAAATTTCCAACTGATCCATCAGTATCTAAAATCTAGCATTTTAATCACTATTGTTTTGACTTTGGTAAATGCTCACACACCCGACTTGCAACCTACCCAACTTCTTTATCATTAGAGTTACAGTTAGGAATTGTTCTTAGGTTGTTTCTCTGGATGGGTGGTGCCTTGCCACTAAGCTTCTAGTGGATTGGTGGATTTTAGCATGTTATAATGATATTTGAACTTATTATAAAGTGGTATTGCTTTAGTTAAGAAGGGTTCACTTCCATCATTATGAAAATTACAAATCCTAAAGTTCGACAATTTTGTAAGCGTAATATCAGCATTAAACTTTGGGGACTTTAAAAAGGCGGTTAGGATGGTGACTTTAAAGGGAATCTTTGGAGCGCCAAGGTGGGTTTCACAACAAGAAGTCAGGTCAGCTTATATTAATTATCAAGATGGGAATACCCAGCAAGCACAAACAGAAGAAAAAAAAAAAAAAAGTACAGAAACACAAGACTACAAGTTACAATAGGATTGATGAGGAGATCCGTTATAGGAAGAAACTAGTGTCAAACCCCTGCTCTTCCCATATATTCCATTTGATGGTCTTCTCTATGGATAATGGCATGCCTATCCAACAGGGCTGTATAAGGGCCAAGCTTGGGTCTAGTGTTTAACCTAGCTAGTTTGGGCCCTTCAGATCTATTCAAAACTCAGGTTTTTTCACTAGCCCAATCCCAGCCCATGATCAATCCTAGTAAGTGCACCTAGGTATTGTTGATTGCACCAGAACTTATTTATTTAGACTGTATATTTATTCACTAACTCCAATTTAGTTTCAAAAGGGTGTTGTTCTGAATGTGTCAGGTTTGCGTTACATAACAAAGACATCCACAAATTGCTGAGTAGATTTCTGTTACTGAGATTGGAATATAAATCTTTTCAGACATTTTTAACTTTATTTTTGTGTTGTGTTGTGTTCATACAAGACAATCATAGCCATTAAATAAGATTGCGTTTCAAATACAAAATAATTAGGTCCTCTTAGTGCTCCATTGGCAATCCAAGCAAGACTTCTTTATCTTTGAAGAGACAAAATTGACATGCTTTCTTAAATAGTCCCCAACACCTTTCCAACATAACCGTATTTGATGTATCAAGGGCCATCGTCTTTATTAGGAATCACTTTCTTGTGTATGCCACAACAAAGAAAATATTCCGGCTCTGATGTGATTTTAAAGACGCCTGATCTTTTGAAGGATTTTATTCCCCTTAAAAGAAGAATCATGTAACAGGAAAAGCTAGCTAGCCCTACTATCACATGCGAAACAACATTTGAGATTAGCCATCTACAAAATATTAGCTTCAATGGACATTGCCTGTCGTTCGTTCTAATACCATGAAATGGACGGTTAAACTAACCCAAGGGAGGTTTCTACTTTGATCTTTCATTTCAAGGCCTTTGATGGGACTAATTATTGACGTCCAATGAATATGAGTATTTACGGAAAAAGAATCGGAGTTTGCTTAGTTGGTTAGCAACCCCTTCCCTCACCTAGTTATCTAGGGCTTGATCCATGTGGTCAAGTAAGGTTGAATAAATTAAGTGCTTACAAGTTTGGTTCATGTCTAAAATATGTGCCAGGCTATGTTTTACCAATGTAAGCGTTGTTCATAATTCCGGCCATTCAATGAAGAATCACCATCAGGTACATCCATCGTTTCATCTGGAAAATATTCAAAGATACGATTCAAATCACATATGAATCAAAACTTTCATGCAATTGGGCCGACGTAATAAGGATCCAAACCATAATAAACAACCCAAATCTAAGGTCACTCAAAACAATATTAACCATTGGATCAGGCACATGTAAAAATATGGCTAAATTATTTTTTTCATGATATAACCATGAATATTAATTCTAACTGGACTAAAATCTTGTACAGTCACAGAAACTGAAGTGTTGTAATTAGTAAATAGTCTTAATAAATAGTTTTTAGCTAGTTCTTTAATGACATTTTTGCTACATAATTGACAACTAAAAAGAAGTCATAAAAAAAAAAAAAAAAAAAAGAGTCCAGAGAAGACCTCCAAAATACTGGCGTCTTCAGTTTGTTATTTTTTTTAATGTGAGGTTGCCCGAAGTATACTTCTAATTTGAAGACACCAAGGTGCCAACACCACTCAACTATGAGTGTGTTGTCAGTTTGATCTTTCATTTTATGCATGATTTGAGCATCACAGGATGATATGGGGTTAACCATAAACCAATATCAAGGATAGGAAAGCAGTGGTTTGGATTAACTAGGTGAACCATCCCATCCTGACCCAAGCCGGCTTCATGGTGGGATATCTCAGGTCTATGGACTTTGATTCAAGTTCGGTTTGGTTTTTGGCTTCCCTAACTAGTCCTGCTGACCAATTAGCAAATTTTTTAACTGAATATCATGCATGAAATCCTCTTAAACTAGTTGGGTTTTGGGGGCTTAAAATGGTGAGAGTGTTGAGGTTGTTAGTTTGAGACTTGAGTTTGTCTTATACAAATTTTAAAATGAAGTAACTGATGATATCAAACTTGATCCAATCTGCACTCCAGCCCTTCATGGGGGCTTCCCCTAACCCTTCAAAATGTTATGAACTCGCCCAGGTCCCCTACTACCCTATATGACTTCATGCGGGTTTTTCTTTTTTTTCTTTTTTCTTTTTTCTTTTTTCTTTCTGCGTTGTGGACTATAATACAAGCATTTTTACTCACACACCCATATCCCCAACCACTTTATACATGTTTTGAGCCTTGTTTTGATGCATGTCATCTGGGTCCATGAATAGAAGGATTACCAACTTTATTTGACATGAAAACTTTGTTTCTATGAAAAAACGCTATGGCAAAACGGGGGTTTGAGAGATCTACCTCATGAAGGGGATTATGATGAAAATGCCTGTATGTATATTCTAATTATTTGTTGAGGCATTAAGATGGTCTGGTGAAGGTGTGTGGGACCCAATAAGGGCAGTGGACCTAAGGAGGATGAGGGGATGTTAAAACAAGCAGCAATGGGCCTGAGCGCGAACCAAATTTGAGTCCGTCCGGGCGACTCAGGTGAGCTGAATGAAGGCCTAGGATCACAAGCCCGTTTGACTAGTAAGCCTCTTCATTTTTAAGGTCCGTTTCGTTCTTGGAGGATGGATCTGCTCTGTTCAGAGAACAATGTGCGCTCTCTATGTTGGATACCTTGAGTTGAGTTTGATGTCAAGTAACAACTGTTTGGTATTACAAACCAATATATTGTCCATCATATTTTTCATCAAACAGTCAATCTAACAGTCAACTAAAAGCAGAGAGATCTGAAAGTTTAGAATACCTTATAAACTTTATTGGATTGTTCATATTTCAATAGCTAGGCGCCACTTTCCCGTTCTTCTATGTCAAAATCCAATTTCATAATTTACAGAGCCCAGTTATCTTTTTTGTAATTCAAGTGCAAAATCCCCCCCTTTTTTTCCAATACAAAATAAGAAACGGTTTCGTTCTTCTGCGGCATCATACAAATAAAGAAGCCCTAAATCTTATTTTAAGAGCATCCGGACCTTAGTGCCCAAAACCTCCTCTCAGCCTTCTCAATCCCGTTCTGAAAATGAGGATTAGCATTTTAGGAGTGGATCTATTCTCGGAGCGCTATTCAACTAAATATGAAGTGAACCGCGCAGAATTTTTGATTTTTTTTGCATTTTCTTTTTCCGTAAGCTTGATATTTATTTTTTTAATGAAAAAACTTTTTTTGACTTATTAATTATTGTCTATTTTATATTATCAAGTTACAAAGATAAACTTTTTTCTCCATTTTTTATAATTAAATACATGGATAAGATATATTTGTATTCATTAGTTAATTTTTTTTTATAAGCCCACAAGCAGTTTAATTAAATAGGCCCATAGATCTGGAATCACTCGGATCTTAATTGGATTCAATCCGGATCCATTTAGTGGAAACGAATCCATTCCCCCCCCCCCCACGAGCCCCTCCAAAATAAACCCTACTCTAGATGTAAATCTAAAGATCATCTTCTTCTCGAAAACGCCAAACCCTAATTCATGATGCAGACGGTGAATTCGATTTCATCGAAGATCTTCTCCATGAAGCCCTCCACCTTGAGCATTCTTCTCGTCGTGACCTCTCTTCTATTGTCATTGATCGCCTTCTCTCCTCCAACGCCGTTCTCTGTGAAATCCCTCCCTCCCAATTCTATCAGGTATATGTAGTAGAACGATATCTATAACATCTATTGATTCTTCTTCTTCTTCTTCTGCTGCTGCTGCTGCTGCTGCTGCTGCTCTTTTAGATCTCTAATTTTGAAATTGTTTGAATTCCTTGTCTCAAACTTCGAATTTTGCTTGAAACAGCTACTTTTCGCGCTTGAAACCGGATATATGGAGCTCAACAAGGACCGTGGAATGGAGACCTTGCAAATGGTGGAACAGCGATTCTTTAACAGGTTAGCAAGTGTTTTGTTTTGTTTTGTTGTTTTTTCTTCCCCTTAGATCTAGGTTTAGGGTTAGGGTTTTGGTTCTAGAGATATGATATGATCTGATCTGATCAGGAGTGTGTCAGATCTAATCCAGCTGCTTGGATGTATGTTTCACATTGAGTTCTTGTTTTTTTTTTTTTGTTTAGCCTGAATCTTCTTTTTAACTGGTTTCATTGCAGACAGCTGCATTGGTTTTTGTTGAAATGCTGCAGCTCTTCCAGCGGAGAGTAATGGATATATTCGAGTGGATTGCTATGGAGGGCTTAATCAGATGAGAAGAGATGTAAGTCTTAGAATGAGATTTTTTTTTTCTAACTTGTCCCTATCTTGCTTTCATTTTTAAGAAAGTTTGAATCTTTAAGCTTTTGGATGTGCATTTCATCAACCGATCACTGGAGATTGCATGATTGTCTAGTTATGAAGACCAATGCAGTGGACAACTGCACATACAGCAACAAAAAGACCCATTGATCATAACTGTGATCAATGAATGTTATTAATCTCGATACCATTGTGCCATATGTCAGCTTTTTTTGTCAAGTTTTTTTTTTTTATTATTATTAATTCTTGACTCATTTTAACTATTAAATTATTATTAGTACATATCTTTTTGTTTTATTGTTTTGCTTCATTACTTTTTTTCACTGGTTTTTTTTGTGATTGTAGTTTTGTGATGGTGTGGGTGTTGCTCGTTTGTTGAATGCGACTCTGGTTTTACCAAAATTTGAGGTTGCTGCGTATTGGAATGAATCAAGGTAATTCGCGGTGCCTTTTTCCCCCCTCTTTATCTCTAGTTTTATTAGTTTTGGTGGACAAGATTGAGTGGTTTACAATGAACTATGGTGGTTGGCTTTTGTGGTGTAAGCATCAATCTTGCTTTACATGGAAAATTAGAATCTAGAATGAATGGATATGTTTAGTTGTTCTATGCCAGAACCAATTTGATGTAAGCTTCAATCCAGTGGTTTTGCAGATGTTTTTGATGTTGACTACTTCATTCAACAGACAAAAGGATTTGTAAATGTCGTGAAAGATTTACCGGAAGAACTATCGTCAAGAGAACCGGTTCGAGTTGACTGCAGCAAACGCAAAGGCCAATTCGATTATGCTGAAAGTGTTCTTCCTGCTCTTTTGGAACATCGTTATATTTCTATCACGCCGGCAATGAGCCAAAGAAGGGATAGGTATTGCAGACTTTTAGGTGCACTCTTTACGTTTTAACTTTAGTCGTGTGCTTCAGTTGGTATTTGTCTTACCAAGTTGACTGCTGTAAGGTTATGATAAAAACTATTATTTCCTTATTGACCATATTTGATAAAAACAAATTCCATGTCTTGTTAGACTTAGCAAAATAAGCATTTTAACAATGAACAACATTCACAATTATACCTTCATCTATCTTCAAAAATCTATATTTGAAATTTGGAATATGTAGCCAATGTAATAAATTACCTAAAAGTGATGAATTAAAATAGCTGTAGTAATTCACCTTCCTTAGAGGTGATTGATAAGTTATTGTACCCATGTCCTCACCAGCATAGGCATTCAAATCTAGGTCACACAATAACATGTAACAAATGTATTTTAAGGACCTGCAAGTTACAGAGTATGCTTTGGAATTAGACCATGAATCAAAACCACTATGCTTTGGAAATAGACCATGAATCAAAACCACCTACCGCATTTTACCCACGACGAAGTACAAAAAAGTTGGCCTACCTTGTGTAGGGTTAAGGCTCGAAGGTTCAGTGCATGATTTTTGTGAATGAGGGTGGCCGGTGGCCCATTCTTCTGAGGATGAATTACAAAGTATATGTTAAATGAATGTGCTTTTATTTGACTCCATATAGCACTGGTTAATCGAAGAATTCAGACAAAGGGTTACTACAACAGGGGAAGGTGTTAGGCATCCCCAAATTTGATGCAGACGATGGGAACTGATGCAGGCCAGACCCATGGTCTGCATCAAAATTGCTTGTAAAATACGGTCTGCAAGTCAACGATATGAGGCCATTATGTGTATTCAAGGGTCAGTTTGCAGAAGAAAGACTACCAAACTAATAGAGACGTGAATAAAATGAGGGGAAAGAAGTTAAAGGATATGTACTCCCAGTTGGGATTTTGGCAGCATAACAACATGATTCGAGTCAATTGGGCAGCTTAACAACATAATTGAAGCTTTGGATCTTCAAGTGCACAACATAATGACATTGATTAAGTTCCTATGGGAGTTTTATTTAAGTGGATGGGAAAGATTTAATGTGTGGAGCTCTCTCTCAACTCATCTCATCTCTCTCTCTCTCTCTCTCTCTCTCTCTCTCTCTCTCTCTGTGGGTGCACACTTTCTCACTATCTTCATACTGGTTCTCAGTATTTCCAAGAGAAAAGCTATAAAGCCAAACTGACAATGTAGGTGTCTAAAGAGCCATCCCTTTGCAATGGTTGAGGACCTCGATTTATAGAGCCTTGGATGGCTGAGATCTGACAAGGGAAATGATAGGAATAGCTGGGGCCACTCATAAGTGGCGTCACTTAGCCAAGATGATGAAGAGAGCATAGTGCCACAGTGTACCTAAAGAACTTAGGTTTTGATGGCTAACATTGGTTCAGGTTGGTTAACTAAATGGTGAAAGATCTCTGTGGTCACCCTTTTTTATTAAAGAAAAAGATTTTGCTTTTTGTGCAAAGTAGCTACCAGTAAAAATTTTTGAGTCAAAGTGAATTTCTGGAAAAGAGTAATGGAGTTTTCTTTTTTTTTTTTTGAGTTTCGTAATAGAGTAACATTTAGGACAAGTAACTAGTGTTTTTTAGTTGATTTCTGTTTATGAAAAGATTTCAAAAAAAAAAAAAAAAATTGGGTTCATAACTAGTAGAGAAGCAATTTTCTTATTGAGACAGTTCATTAACAAAGTTCAGAGAAAGAGAAATTTTTATTTTGTGTTTAATTACTTAAAGAGCTATGTAGTTAGACCTTGTTTTAAAAGAATGGTTGTTATGTAATAATTTTGGGTCTAATGTACTCATGCCAGTATTTGGTCCAAAGCATAAAATTATGTATAAAATACAGAGTAACTTTATTATATATTATTAATCATAGTATATCGTTTTTCTAGGTTCTTTTTTACATCTAAATCACTTATAAAAGTCTGTTAAGGGTAGAATCAATTATAGAAATTGTTACATACATGAGAGAGAGAGAGGCTTTGAATGTTTTAACAGTTGATAATTTGTCCCTCTTTGATTCGTTATTCTCAAATTCTTGAACATGTTCACACTGGCTGCATTTTAATCTATTTAACTTTTTCTTTTTTGTATATAAAACATATTACATCGCATTGCTTAGTTGTCTGCATCTTATTATCCTCTTCAATTATTGATATTTTATTCATTGAAGTTTATTGCTTATCTATTAACACGTTCATTGATGAAAACAAGATAGAAGGAGAGGGTAAAAATAAAAGAAAAATAGTAGAAAGATGATTGCCAATTTATCCATTTCACATGTTTTCTTCTAATTGTAGGTATCCATTCTATGCAAAGGCTGCCCTCTGCCAGGCATGCTATAATGCGCTACGCCTTACCAAAGCTTTGGAGAAGAAAGGTTCTGATCTTCTTCATGCCATACCCAAGCCCTTCCTGTCGCTTCATCTCCGATTTGAACCAGACATGGTTGCCTACAGTCAGTGTGAATATACAGGTCTCTCTCCTGCTTCTATGCATGCTATTGATGCTGCACGTGGGGACAGGAAACCATGGACTGGAGATGCTGCTCGCATATGGAGAAATCGAGGAAAGTGCCCCCTCACGCCAAATGAAACAGCTTTTATTCTTCAAGCCCTTGCCATCCCAACGAACACAACTATTTATTTGGCAGCAGGGGATGGTCTGTTGGAAATGGAGGGACTGACATCGATTTATAAGAGCATATATACTAAATCTACCCTTCTTAGTAGTGAGGATTTTGTGAGTATGCATGGGAACACAAAAGCTGCACTGGATTACTACGTATCTATTAGCAGTGATGCGTACATAGCCACATATTTTGGGAATATGGACAAGATGGTTTCTGCAATGAGGGCATTGAAAGGGTTATATAGAACACTTTTTCTGAGTAGGAGGGCATTTGCAGATTATACCTCCAAGGGTTTGAGAGGGAAGGAGTTGGCAGACGCTCTATGGAAGACGCATAGGGATGATTTCATCATGGGCAGAGGATCTGCCCTGCCTGATTGCTTTTGTGAGTATGGGTTGTGATGTCCTTTTTTCATCAAAAATCCTGCAGTTTCTCTATGAGTTTTGATTCATGTATGAGTAAAAGATCAATGTATTGAAAAACGTTTCACTGCTATTGAAATTTCTAGGACAGGAATTCTAGTAACAATTTCGTTAATGATATGAATATTGTGTTGGAGGGAATGCGTTGGTAATATATGCCCTTAACAAAAAAATACTCTATGGGCTATGGGCAAATCTAATCACAATCAGATGGACCACACGCTTTGAGCATACTTGTTCCAGTATTCATAGGCTCCACAGTTGAGTTCCTCTATGGATGTTGTACACTTCAATTCATCATCCCATTCCCATCATATTGAAATCATCTCTACTGTAGTGTATTGGATATACTGTAACCTGAAATTCTGTCTCACTCTGTTTTGCATGTGATAGGTATGCTGTATGAGTTTGGTTGTGTGAGAGCCCCAATGCTTTTTCTCATACAGATTTGCAGGAATAGGGGTTATGGTTGGTTCCTCCGGGATGTGGAATGACAGAACTTTGGAATACCCAAAAATCATGTAACTGCATTTTCTTCCATTGCTGTGATGCCTCTTTTATTTGTCTCGTGAGAAATGGATCATACTTCTGCTTGATCTTCTTGGGCTTGATGTACATCTAAATGGATCAAACATTTCTCCTCTACTAAGTCATGGTTTTAGAAGTACAGTTTTGCACCTCCAATTGGCTAGGAACAAATCCATAACATAATGGTTAATACATTCACAGACTTCTATTATGGTTTGTTTTGGATCTTTTTGTTTTTGAAGAAAATAAAATGGTAAAATATAATGTAAGGCAGTAAGAATGGAGTTTCAGTCGCATTCAAGGCTTCAAATTAAAGCCATTGAAAATCAGCTGCAATAACTCCAACAGGTTTATCTGCTATTGCTCTTTCCTGGGCTCCCTCCAGACGGACTTTCAAAGTTGCAGAGTTGAATCATTGCTTCTGATTCAATTGAATGCATTTTGGGTGGTCAGAATGACTGATGCCAACTGGGAAAATGTGAAGCCATACTATGGCTCGTTCTGGGGACCTGTTATACTGCATCTTTGTTTTCTTTCAACCATTCATTTCTCATCCATTAGAGCCATGGAAGACTTCTGTGGCACTGGGAGTCCGACCTGGGATGGTAGGATTTGGGGATCTCCTCCGGCGTACAAAACGCAGCCAAAACCGGAGATTTTCTGATCGTTCCATCGCTACACTAAATGCAACGAGGAAGGCACCAGACTCCACTTTCCACAGCAAATCCTGCTGCACAAACGACCCCTTGCACTTTCTACTGACTTAAATCATTGCCCTAACCCCAACTTGATTCTCACTCCCATACTACGATAAAGAGTTGGGAAGACATGCTTCCTACCAGTTATTGCAAAAATTACCTTTTTAATGTGGTTTATCAAGCATTCTAGCAGGGGATCTGGTATTATGGTCCTTGATTAGAAATGACCCAATCCTAATGGGTCGCTCTTTAATAGATAATAGTTAAATTCTCACTTTAGCCTCATGAAGTGGAGAGGTCTTGTGTTGGGCACCTATCTTCGTTGGCCACTTTTCATAATTTCACCTAATGTATGTGGATAAAAGGGTTTGCATGTGCCCACGAGAATTAGTTCTTGGCTGTTCAGAATCGAGTGTTTCTCGGGCTCAGGGCCAAAGACTTCTGAGCTAGGCTGAGAGGGAGATACCCTGAATTATCAAAAACCAATAAAAAAAACTATATGATCTAATTTCATTGCAATAATATCATGACAATAGTATTAAAATAACATCATAACATCTATCACAATGTATTAATAATATTGAAATATTTTATTTAACTGCTTGTGATAATTCAACATATTTTTTTAGACTTATATATAAATAAATAAATAAACCTAGAGTTAATACACTTTATGAACACTTCAATTGAGTTTTTTAACTATGTTATGCAGATGATTAAACCTCCAAAACTTGTTGAACAAACTCCCCGGTATGTGACCTAAAATAGGAGGAACAGGTATGCCAATGGCACATGCACGTCTCAATATTCAGGAAGAGAACCGACAAAAACAACCCCTCTATATCCAGCATACTTGTGGGGTGGGCCTTAAAAAGAGTCCCAGTAAACTTATTACCCACTTGCAAGTCATGTCCACACACTTTTCAGTGGACCCTTCCTGCCAACCCCTGAAGGTTGGCCCCCTCTGAAAACCATCATCATTTCGTGACTATTAATTATCAACATTTGAGAAGACAAATTTCCATCCCCATCTCATATCACATCCATCATTATTATCATTACCATTAAAACCTCATGATATGTATGTTGAAATCTGCTTCATAAATTCTATTTCTCTATTATGATCGTGATCTATTCTTATTATCTTTATACACGGCTTCTTACACAGATCTAATACCCTTGATTGGTGAAGGATTAGAGGGCTGTGATAAAATCTGATGCCTTCATCATAATCATCATGTTTTTTCATCAGCCCACAGGCCACAACACGAGAGTTGGACAAGTATGGAATTTATCTTGATATGAAGAGAGAAAACGATAGGTTGTTGAGAAAATGGAAGTGGGGGGTGTCGGAAAAGGGCCAGCAGCAAAATCGAGGTGTGGTGATGCCTCTGACAATAATGACATGCCTCGGTCAAACGGACAGTCAAACCTCTGTTGCCTTTTTATTTCAATGTTCCTATTTGCCCTTCTCTCTTTCTTCCATCTACCAAATGGACCTCTTCCTTTTGCCGTTTATGGCCCCGGACAATTTAATTTGCTGGCAATGGCATATGGACAAGAGTCTGTAGTAGTAGGAGCAGCAGACCCATTTTGAAAAAAAGAGTTTTACATCTCTTCTGCATCAGGGCCTAGTGGGGTCCACTGAGTGAAAATGGTGGTCAGAACCCTTTTGTAATGGTTTATAACTGGTAATTTTAGGGAGGCCAGAGACCCCGTCTGATAAAACGGAGATTTATATATTGGATATAAGAGATTTTGAGGCCTTAGATTTAACTTTAGTCTCAAAACAGTTAAAGTGTAAATATTTCATGCATAGCTGTTTATACGACAAAGGTGTGATATCACAAGACACTGAGATATTGCATACTGCATAGTATAATATAAATGATATCACACGGCCCAGAAATGTTGCATGAACCAACTTGATAGAAATTCTTTGAATTCCAATCATTCAACAACAAATATCAGATCTTAGAACAGTTGTACGGGCAGAATCCTTAAATATGTATCAGAGTAAGAGGTCAAATGCACCTCTTTTCATCTACTAATATTGGTACATCATGTGACTTTAGATTGGACTACAAGCAAAAATACCCAAATTAATGCTTATCTATGTGTTTTCTTTAAATCTAAAGGACCCAATAAATCTAAATGCGCCCACGTGTGTATATTTAAAAATAAGTTTAGTTGGAACATCTGAATAGAAAGAAGAGATTCCACTTTCCACTGCTTGTTTCCTCGATCATCATGGACTAACAAAATCAAATTATACATCCATTCAATGTTAAGGTGGGCTGGTTTGTTGAAGGTTCTCTTTTCATAATCGTGATTTTGCAGGTTAATTGAGGGGTACTCATTTAGCTGGCCTAAATTAAGGGGAAAAAAAAACTTTAAATGCTACATTTTAGTTTACATTATTGCGGCTGACTTACTTGATCTTTGCCGAAAGGCCCAGAAAGGTATATAGCCGCTTGCTTAACCATGCTACATTGTGATATCTCAACCTTGTATATTAACAAGTATGTTGTATGAAATGTGTGTGATTAAACTTGTTAATGCGTGTTTGAGCTGAGCTGATTTTAAGCTTGGCTTGGCTTGGGCTAAGTTTCTGATGAAGCTGGAGTTTGAGCAGGAAACTTTGTCATTGAAACTCGGCTCGGCGTATTGTTGAAGCCAAGCTGAAACTCGGCTGAATGCAGCGTGAGATGTAGAGGCCAGAGGCGATCAAATGGTTGGAAGGGCATTTTGGAGAACTTGGGAAGAATTGACCAGCAATTTGACCGGGACACTTCATTTGCTGCTGCATTCTGCCATTCTCCATGTCGAGTCAGATCAGGTCTGTTTCTTTCCAGGGTACCTTTATCACCCAATCAGTGTCATCAGGATCCGCATCTATTCCTCCCATGTCCCACCTCACCATGACCAAGCGCTCTCTCTCTCTCTCTCTCTCTCTCTCTGTTTTTTTTTACAGTTTGAGCTCCTCCTTTCTAACACCATGAACTTAACATCCACACTATTCTCGGTCATCAAGTCACCTGGGGCCTAACTCTCATCCCCAGATATGTTAATAGGCTTCAACATAACTTCACCAACAGGCCAAAGGTAACTGTCTGGGTAGTCTTTATCTGATCAGACTATTGATATCATAAGCCTTTTATAATTATCTTTGGCATGCAACATTTTGAAATGACCAATATAGAGGGGACAATCTTACACCCAGGATATGGATTTGAAGAAAAGAACAAAGAGAAGAAGAAGAAGAAGAAGAAGAAAAATATGCTGCACTTCTTCCATTGTAGTATAGTCCGTGGGTCACGTTTCAGCTTCTTAAATTGTCAGGCAAATGGTTGGATGGAAAGTTCATTGGTTAGGTTTTATTCTGTGGCATAACTGCTAGTTTTTTTCGATGACTGTGCACATGTTTTAACAGGCCTTCACGGCAGATGGAGCGAGTTTATCCAATTGTTCACTTTATATAGCTTTGTTTTAGAGATTATGATAGAACCAAATGAAAGTTTAAGTATATGTAACCAGCTGAAAAAGACCACA
Organism: Umbellularia californica; assembly: GCA_028538565.1. Taxonomy (NCBI): domain Eukaryota; kingdom Viridiplantae; phylum Streptophyta; class Magnoliopsida; order Laurales; family Lauraceae; genus Umbellularia; species Umbellularia californica. The sequence continues at coordinate 71,106,609 of JAPQWN010000007.1, read as the reverse complement.
CAATGTGTAATTATACAGTAGTTGGACTTGGTCACCTCAGTATTCATAACTATCTTTATCATATGCTAATTACTTTTTTACTATGAATGCTAAAAGATAAAAATTACAAATTTTAGCAATGTGCATGAAATCAGAATCTCTGTTATGTCTTTTGCTTCTCACTCATATTACTAAAGTATCTCTCTCTCTCAAGAATTACTCATTACCATATCCTATATCCATGAAAACACAAGGTGAAGATAAAATATAAGAGATAGGTAATAGGAAATAAAAATATAGAAAAAAAAGCTTATGTATATTAATCCTATCAACTTCAAAGTATACATCTACCGTGAATTCGGCAAGTATGAGAGTTTGACCACTTTCGTTCACTTTTCAATCTCAAGAGATTTTGTGTAGAATGTGGATATTTTCCTATTTTCCTTCTCAACGGCCTAGTTATTTGCGTGCGTGCGTGCACGTGTGTGTGTGTGTGGGGGGGTGGGGGGGGGGGGGGGGATGAAGGGGGGCCGGGCCGAGCCGGGCTTTGAGAGGCCCTAGGCTCGGCCCTAGTATTTTTCAGTAGGCCCTATATAGGCCAGAGTTCGAGAGGGCATCAAAAACCCTGGCTCGGGCTCGGCTCTTATTAAGTTAATAGGCCCTAGGGCCGGCCCTTTGAGCCCGGCTCAATTGAGGCCCTAGGCACGACTCATGAGCCCGGCTTGTTTTATAATGATATAGTTCTAGTTGAAAGAAAATATTTTCAGGAAAAAAAATATTTTCAGGAAAAAAAAAATTTTCATGAAAAAAAAATCCTATCGGAATTCAAAGAAATCTGCACATGCAAACCAGAACAAAAAATGATCAAATACATGCATTCATCCCATATTCCCATTCCTATAATTTGGATTGCAGCAATAAAATTAACTAAAATAAGAAAGACTCCATAAAAGCAAAGGGAGCCTAGTTCCAACACTCCATAATTGTTCAATGTTAATGTAGATGAGCATTATCAAACTCCAATAGTAATACAAATCAAATTAAACTTCAATAGCATCATAGAATAAAATAAAGTATTCGGCTAGCATCATAAAATAAAGGTTTAGGGTTTAGGGTTTAGGGTTTAGGGTTTATGGATTATTTAGTGCTTAGATTTATGGTTTAGGGTTCATGGATTATTTAGTGTTTAGGGTTTAGGGATTATTTATATTGGATTAAAATTAGGGTTTAAGGTTTAGTGCTTAGGTTTAGGGTTTATAGATTATTTAGTAGTTAGGGTTTAGTGTTTTGGGTTTAGGGATTATTTATATTGGATTAAAACTAAGATTTAGAATTTATGGATTATGATATATCATATATGTATTATATACTGTATAGTGTACATATATATATAATATGTATTAATATATGTAGGCCCTAGGGCTTACGAGCCGGGCTTCATCAAGCCTGAGCTCGGCCCTTTTAAGCAAACAGGCCTCCTATTAGGCTCTAACTCGGCTCTTTGTCTTTTGAGCCGAACTCGGGCCAAGCCTATAACGGGCCGCCCGCGGACGGCTCGGCCCACTTTCACCCCTAGCGGGGGGGGGGGGGGGTGTGGTTTAATGCAAGCATTAATCCCCGAAATTTCCCTTGTTGGGAATTTCTAACAAAAGTGAAGTTATCTCACATAATTTCAAATTCCATGGTTTACGAGTTTGGATCCTCTTTTGTAATTGTTAAATGGGAACGGTGTAATACATTATTGGAACTCCATAAATAGACTGATAATCCGGACCTTTCACAATGAGTCTCATCTCCTCCAATAAATTAAATAGCCTTATATTTCACTTAATTAATAGGAGTGTTATCCATCATAAGATTGAACACATGATTAAAAACATGACTGAGTGCTGACCTGACATCCTTACTAATAATACATCATTAATCAAATTTCTAACAAAAGTTTAATCGTATGGTGGGACCTATTCCAATTGAGCTGAAGTTTGAAGATATATAACTAAAAGGGATCATGAAATTTTATCTTGAACTGTCTGAGTTTCAATTCTCAAGTCCAACCACGAAATACTCGGCAAGGAGAAAACAGGAAATTGCAGCTACTCCGCGTTTAGGTGCAGGGCGTAATTTCAGGAGAAGAAAAGGGGTATTATGTACAGTATGTAACGGATCCTCCATGTCGGTCAAACAATTTGACTACTGAGGGAAAATCTGACATGCATTGTCAGGGGCCCAGACCGTGGTTTGGTAGTAAACAGAAACCATATTTCAACAACAAACGAAAGACCCACCTCCCAATCAATTTCCCCTGCTACAATCCAATTTCCCGATTCTACCCTCCCACTCTCTCCATCTCCCCCAAATTACCCCCACTTTCCTTGGAAAATGACAAGGCGAACCAAACATGAGTAACCGACAATCGACCTGTCCCTACTCTACGCACACCAAAAACGCATTGAATTTGCTCGGTAGATGATATTTCGTCTGTGGATGTGGGGCATTTTGGTCATTTTATTTAGGGACCCCACTTGGGTTTGGATTCATGGTAAAGTAAAGGGGCAGACTAGGATGGATAAATTTAGGACAATGCACTCATAGTTGAGTGGTGTTGGCACTTGGATATTGCGTGCATGTCCGGGGATTAATTCATTGATTTGTAGGTTGATAGCATCACTCGTGGTAGATTAGATCAACTGCAAGCAGAGATCAGAAGCTAAACATTATTAGGTTGATCAAATGGTTTTAGCATTTAGTTCTTTAGGCCTTCCAAATATGAGTTTAATGTGATAGAATTGAACGGTGATTAATGTATCGATCACGTTCAAACAAGGATAAACCATTAGTTAAAAAGGGTGAATGCTTGTAAATGGATTGGATTGAAAATAGGTGTTGGCCGTATATCAAAATCAAATAAGGAAGTTCCTTTTTTCATTTTTCATTTTAGAATGGTCTCTTACCAATGTGGTAAGAGGTGGCAATTCTCACTTGGCTGCCCACCTTTCTTTACGAGAGGGCTTCATCACCTCGTCCGAGGTCTACTTCCCTCCTCCGAGGGTTTCATCACCTCACCCTGAGGTCTACTTCCCTCCCTCAGGGCCCGTTTGGTAACTCTACTAATTGAGTCAAGTGAAATAAAGTTGATTTTAAAGAAAGAATAAAATATAAGTGAGTTATGATGATATTTTATTTTTAGTTGTTTGTTATGAAATCTTTTTGACTTTTTGTATGGAAAAGTGGAGTATTTTTGTCTTTTAGTGAGTAAATGTAGTTGCTTTTTGACTTTTTTGGGAAAAGATGGAGAGAATTTTGATAAAAGGTGCTTTTGATGGGATGTTTAGATTGACGTAATTTTACTTATAAAAACTTTACTTGACTTTATAAGTAAAATTACCAAACGGGCCCCGCGGGGTTTCCATCACCTCACCTGAGGTGAAGAAGGGAAATGTTAAAATGGCAATTTAGAAAAAAAAAAAAAAAAGAAGAAGAAAGTAGAAGGGAAATGTTAAGATGAGTGTTTCGAGTGAATTTGCCGATTGATCTTGTGAAGGGGTAGTTCAGTGGTCCAACTGACTACAGGTACAGGCGATCCCCCGTATCTTGGAAGTAACGGGGACCACTGCCTCGATTTAAGATTGAGGGGAGACGGGGGACTTCCTTAATTGGTAGTCCCATCAAGTTATTTATTTATCTTTCCACTTCTACTATCATTTCGTTTTCACCTGAGAAATGGACATTAAAAGTAATAGAAACGTGTGGACATTTTATAGAGATGAGGCCATGAGGGTCAGGAATTATTTACCATCTTAGGTGGAAACATTTGTTGTCATTTGATCTTTGTATTTATGATGAATTTGGCTCTGGCAACCCTTTGATCTTCTTCTGCTTATTAAATGAAGGCAGTTCCTTTAAAGTGAAAAACAACAAACCCTATATAACCCATCACTGGACATGCATGTGGTGAAATGTGACCAACAAATGGGAACATTTCTCTTTATTCAATACTAAGGTTAGGCATCTTTCCTCCACAAAAAACAATCAAAGATGCATAGGGTGCAAAGGTGTGTGCATGAGTATTTGTGGCATGTTTGTTTGTAAGAATTATGAGATATTTTGTTTATGAGCATTAGGAGAATTCCAAATGTTATTCCCGAAAAGTGGAAGTCAAATTGTTCATTGCCCACCAAGCATCCATAATACTAGAATTATGATAATTATAAAAGATAAAATTGGCTTTCCATATGTCTTAGCATTCAAGATTCTACAATTAGAGCATTTGGGATGCTTACGAGATAAAGACTAAAACCAATGTCAGGAATCCCCCAATAGCAATGGCGGACCCAGGTGCAAGGGTTTGGTAGCTGAAACCCCACCCTAGCGGAGAATTCTCAAAAAACCCCCTGCAAATTCTAATAATTAATGTTTTTTTTTTCTTTTATATTTTCCCCTTCCCACAAGATTTCTTTTACATTAAGCCCTTCCAAATTAAATTTTCTGGGTCCACCCTTGCCCAGCAGACATTGCCCCGCAGACACGATTCCTCTCGAAAAAATCTCAAACCAAATAGGCTCTTAATATAGAGAGAAAAAATATATAACGAAGAAGCCGTGATGATGCTCATCTATCGCGGATGGATCAGATCTCCATGATGGCATGACCTGAAGTTTCCTATAGAGGTCAAGTGGTACCATAATAACATGACATTGGAAAATATTTACACATGCAAACACACTTGAGTTTTATTCCAGAGAGAACTATCCACACAAAATATCGTGCAAACTCTCTGGCCCCACCTAGGGCCTATCTATTGAGGGGGAGTTGGGTGATGCAAAGATCTCGATATATAGGAGTGTACAAAATGCTAACTACATTAAAATCACCCTTACCCCTTAATTCACATGCCTTGAGTTTAATGATATATTTTAAAATATCAATCCAACATGAGTAACAGTCGGATGAGTGTTAAATTTGAACTTGCGTTTTTCTTCTTCCCCTTCTCTTATGAGGATAGGATTGGGGGAGGGGGTAACTCAATCATAGGCAAGTTAGGTGGTCTAAAAAATGGAGTATACCATACATAAGAATAAGAACTAGTATAATATTTATAAACATATAAAAACTTAGTTTCCAGTTGAACATTTATAATATGTATAAGAACCAACTTAAACTCACCTATCCTTTTGTTCTATTCTTGCCAGAGAACTGAAAAAGCACAGGATTAAATAAATGATAACAAAAGTTAAATAGCACATTTTATGTATGACAAATCTTATGATAGACCTAAATAGCAGAATGAAATTTATATCTTAAATCACAGGGGGATTGGAACATAAGTTTCTTTTTAACCCAGTTCACCATCAAGTAGTGGTAAGTCAAGAAGAGAAGTCGGGTCTCTCTTTTCTTCATGTAAAAATGACATACACAGACATCCGTGGTACTGCAATTTTACGAAAACAAAGCTGGAAAAGGACGGTACCGCACAGGAGCACCCAACTCATTAATTTTTAATGTGGCCCTTGGAACAGTTTCACAGCTTTTGCTTGGGCCCACCGTCCACCCAGTTGTGAATCAAGTGCTTCTCATTTGTCATTTTTACCTTTCAAATGGATCGAGGATTACATAACCATCTCTGTTCATTTCATTGTGAGATGCTACATGAAACCTACTCACCATTATTGGTTCGGCTCAGATGGGTTTTCTGGGTTTGAGGGCTAACCCCATGACCGACTAGTCGTTTATTAAATGGCTGAGATGTATTCATTCTGCATGCAATTCTCCATAAAGATCAGGCCTATACATTCATATCATACAATGCAAAAGTGGTGCCTAAAGTTCCCTATTGAGAAAAATGTGTGGTCCTGCTCCAATTATGTTTATAGAGACAGGCTAGGGGAAATAGACTAGTTAGGCTAGTCAACCTGTGTCTGACCCATTAAATGCGGGTCAAGATTTGAACCGTGTATAATGTGGGTTTGGTGCAGATCAGGTTAGGTGAGCTGGGTCAAGCTTTGTCACCCTTGCTTACAATAATATGAGAGGGCTCACAATGTAGGGTCTACTTTGAACCTCCACCAACCTCAGTTTGGAAGTGGGATGGAAAGTGTTCACTCATGTGGATAAGGTTTGAATAAACTCTAGGCTTGTTAAATGATGGTAATCATATATTTAAAATTTCTCATATCAATCCACTGTTGTATATAGGCTCTTATTTGCCTATGTATCAGGTTCAATGAGCATACCTTGGAGAAACTCAAGCTATTCACACTCACTTTTCTTCTGATTTAACATTTATTTCATTTAAAAACGATTCAATCATTAGCTGCAGTTGGACTCGATTACAAAAATGAACCCACTTTAAAATCATTAAATTTTGGGAGTTTAGGATTATTTGATTATAGTGATAATTGGTTCAACAGATATCCTCATGAATGTCCCTACACATTTGACCTACCCCCATGAATTTTATGTGATCTGAGCTTTAAGAGTGAAGTACAAAGGCATCATTGCATCTGAAACTTGATTAAAAATCAAAGTTGGGTTGATGACACACATGGGAAATGAATGTGAGGTGATTAGGTTTAATCCACAGGAATCTCAAATTTTGTAGTCAGAATAGTGACCTTTTCTTTCTTAATAATGTAGAATGTTAGCAATTGCATTTGATTTTAGAAGTTTATGAATTATGATCTTAATTGATCAGATGTTTCAAATTCAAATTCACCCTAAAAGTTCTAAACTCCTGATAATAAAACATAATCAATATTTGTTAGATTTCTGCGCACATGTATTATTTTAGAAGGAGAGAGAAGCATCTGGATCTGAATCCATTAAAAAAAAAAAAGATTTCCATATGTTGGCATTGATAACAATAGTAACAATAATAATCAGAGACATTTGCATTTACATCAAATCCGATAAATAACCGATTGGAAACGAGAAAGGCAGTGGTGTCAGAGTGTCATCTCGTATCATTTCGGTTCGATACGAGGGCGTGTATAGCACTGGAGAGATTGCTGACAGCCGATATGAGCCCATCGATTCCTTGCCGATTCATCTCGTTTCGGTTCTCCGCTATCTGAAGCCTCCTCTCTTCCAATTCCAGCACGTCTTGATGCCGCTTCTCCTTCTTCTCCTCACAAGCCCGCAACGTCCGAGCCAACAGCGACGCGCTACGAACCACGCTCGACCCCACGTTTCGGACCTTCCTCCGTTTCGTATCGGAATCCACTCTCTCACTCCCTTCTCCTTCTGTTTCGGACGAATCCGATATCTCCGCTACAAGATTATCAAACATAACCAGTTAATGGGTTAATCCTCTCATACGCACCTAATCAATATTTGTGGTTACATTTTATGGGTTCAAAGCTGACCATAGTCAACGATTTTTTTTTTTTTTTTTTTACACCGTCCATTTGGAATGGGCTGATCCGATCAGTGATCGAGACTGATTGATGGGGACCAAGGGGTATCAAGGCACGTGTGTCATATTGTATTATATGCATCTAACTATGGGGAAGTGACAAGTGTTTTATGAGAAAATAATGAGCACAATTTGGTAATTAATAAGGAATCCACAAATCTAATGATTACCACCATTGAAATATGGATTCTTTTGCTTAAAGATCTGTGGAGGTAAGATTTCACAATGATACGGATGCATTGGGTGCACATCACTCACAAATGTCTGCCTCAATGTGCAAATCCTAAACTTGAGGATTTTTTTTGTTTTTGTTTTTGGAATTCCCAAAGGTGGGTGACCTTGTAGAAAGCGAAAATCTGTTTGTTGTAAAGATAATTTCAATGCATAGATATGCAGGAGAAGAAAAAAAATTTCAAATCTTATGAGTGAGGTTGGAGTTGGACCCCAAAATCCTACTGAATAATTAGAATTTTCATTGGTTTGAATTCTCTGGAATTCACAATCGGCAAAGGTGGGGAAAAATCTTTTCCCTTTGGGGAGGAAAAAAAAAAACACAACCCCACATCAGAACTACCTGAAAGAGGCGATTGCAGGGGCGGCTGAGGCGGCGGCGGAGGTGGTGGGGGAGGAGGAGGAGGTGGTGGTGCAGACGGCTGAGAAATAACAGGTGTGGGTGCATCTGGGGCCGAGGATCTCTGCAAGAATCTTCTATTAACGACGTCGTGTAGCGCTTGGAAGACATCATAGAGAAGATTGGAAGGAAGATTTCTCTCCTTCCTCTCATGCTTCTCCATCTGCCAATAAGAAGGTCGGTCGTCGGACGGAGCTCCGGCCTCGTAGTCTCTTACCTTCTTGTAGTCTCGGAGGAGGTTGTCCCACTTGTCGTTGCACTGGTTCTGGCTGCGAAAGCAGCCATGGTGCCAGCAGTAGTTCTCCACCCACTTCCACCGGAGCTCGGCGGTCTTGTAGGACTGCTTGCTCTCGGAGGTGGCGGACCGGGCGCGCCTCTCGTCGTCCATCTTCTTGGCGGTGATGAGGACCATGGTCTCGTGGACTGTCCAATTGCCTTTCCGGTACTCTCTTTGGAGAGAGGAGGAAGATGGGGTGGCGGCGGAGGAGGAGGCGGCGGCGGTGGAGATGAGAAGAGGGTGGTGGTGGTGGTGGGGGTCGACAATGACTATGGAGGTAGTGTTTGGAGGATCAGACATGGCTTTGGCATTTGTAAGAACTCTTCTTCTCTCTTCTTTCTATAATTTTCTCTCTCTTCCTGTTGCAGGGAAGGGAGCAGAGGGATTGGAGAGGGAAAAGAAGACAGAGAGAGAAGAAGAGGGGTTGGTTTTCTTTGTAGAGAGAGAGAGAAAGTGAGATCTTAATAAATGTATCGTGAGAAAATGGGTTGAGTTTGAGATAGTGTGTTTGGTTGGGGGAATGGGAAAATGAGAAATGTGGATGGGGTAGTAGTGTTTGGCATTTCTGCTGCATTGGGGGTCTTGTTGATGAAAAGGGATGGGGACCCACATGGTGAACATTGTTGCTCTGTGGGGCATGATTTCGGATGGATGACGTCTTATAATTGCCTGATGGTGATAATCCTGACCATTCATTAGCTTTTCTTTCATTTTCATTGATGGCTTGGAATATACTATTTAAGATGAGTCTTCTTTTCTATGAAACCTATATAGGTATATAAATGAATGAGGAGGGAAGGGTGGTTAAAGTTTGTATAGGTTTCCTGTTGTCTATGTCTAAAGACCTATAAACATACTGGAGCTCTAGTCATTTTCAGACTAGGGTGAGCTTGGGTTCAATCAATTTCTAGTCTAGAATTATAAAAAAGTCTATCCTTTTCTTGTTTGACCATTAGCCTTGGATGAGGATTCGAACTTTATTGCTGCCGCTCTTCCATTGGATGAAAAACCAAATAAAAAATAAAAAATAAAAAAGAGATTCTTACAAGCAAAAAAAAAAAAAAAAACACTGGTGTTTTGGCAATATTGGTTTCAGAGGAAAAGGGCAGCCGAATCCCTCCATTTTGATTTGATTTGTGCGAGAGAGGATCTGGATGTCCTCAATTGGGTGGTAGGAAAGGTGGATCCATAGAGGAGGAACAGCCCGCACCAAATGCACCTTTAAAGAAAATAAAAATGATGGATGGCCCAAACATTTCAAAATGTCGTACAGGTTATTATGCTAGTTCTATAGTATTAGAAAGTGTTGGGCCATCCGTGGCATCATGCAATGTCCCCTTTTTGTGATATTTGCATGTTGGAATAGTTTATGATATTGTAGAATGATGAAATTAAAAATATTTTATGAGATCGCAGAATGGTTGAATTATTCCATGAAAAAAAATTAAAAAATTGGTGCGGGAATCGAACCCTGTGCCAGCCTCTCGGATATGAAGCAGGCACTCTACTCAAAAATTTTGGTTAACAAACATTAAGTCATATACTATAGATTCATACATGGCCATTAAATCTCATGATGGCAGTTTTGTGGTGCAAGGAACAAGAATCCACTTTATATGCAATCTCCACTTGCAGTCGTGTGCTTGCATGAGTTGTTATTATAGGGGAGGATGGGATGGATATGTGATTATGAAGAGGTGCACTTTTCCCCTCAAAAGAACAAAAAGGCCAGTCACTCTAAGCTTTCGAACTCAAGGCTCTCTTCCTCCCAACGGGCATTCCACACCTGACCATGATTCAGAGACCTCAGCTCATATCATTACTCTTTAAACTCACAAGGAGTGTAAGCGAAAAAGGCAGACTGTCGCCTTGGTCGTTTAAAAAGGTTGCTCATTGCTGTGGTCATGGCCAGGAAAATCAAGACAAGGAGTCATTTGGTCATTTTACATAGAGAAAAGAAAAAGGGAGAAACCATCAGGTGGGACAGTTCTAGCCATCTTACATGGCTTACAAATTGATGGTTCTTCATTCAAGAGCAGGAGAAATTCAATGAATGTGGGTGTTGCCAAATGAACTATCTGCATCACTGGAAGATGGATTGGGCAAAGTGGAATGGAATGCTTGGCTTGGCCTGAACAAATTTTGGATTGTTTGGTGACCGCACATTTGTGATTCCACACATTTATAAGGGTCGTTGAGAAGTTACTTTCAAAAACCCAGTATAAAGGATGAGGGTTCACATCATTTCAAACCAGAGAGAGATGGAGAGATCATGCCAATTGCCAAGTGGTGCCGTGTTCTGATTTTTACCTTTGCAATAGATGATATGGGAGTGTCACTGTCCACCTCGGGAGTAGATGAAAGGCATGTGTCAATGGGCCAAGAGTCAGTACAACATATCTTGCTTATATCCTCTGGGCTTTGACAATCAGGGGAGCTGGGTTTGTCTATTTCCAACAAAGTGATGATTGTACACCTTTTTTTTTTTTTACACCTTCTCTTTAGGTCTTGTTTGGAACTGATCTGTAATCTCATGAAAGTAAAGATTCCAAGGTAAGATGTGTCACAGAATTATATGATGGTTTACATAGAATACTCGGATTTTCATAATTTTTTCATTTGCAGATCTTCTTGGTCCAGAGATATCTACTGGATATACAGGGATAGGTGGATTTCATACATCCAAATCGTAAGACCACTATTAGGTGTACTGAAACCATCAATCAAAGTGGTCTTCTGGTCTCTTTCTAAACAAGTGGGGGTACTCTAGAGAAGCTCACGTTGATACTTTCTAAAATAATTGATAAAAGCATGTACTAGTTATCATTTAAAATGCACTCTATCTTGCCTGGCTAGCATAATATAAAAACTCAGATCAGACTTGGCCCATGGCGGCGAGTTGAGTCGGTTCAGTCACAGAATCAAGTATTCAGTGACAAATCAGTCCTTAATGAGTTTGGCTTTGTATTGTATTGAATTGGTTAACAGAGTTGACTTGGCCAAGAATCAGTCAAGACCCTATCAATCTTCAAAAATAATCATTTATTACCAAATTTGAGTTCAGCCCAAATTGTTGCTGTCAGTTTGACCCACTTACAGCCATAAGGCCATAACTGCATGGGTCTCCAGCCTCTATGAAGACTCATCTGATTAAGGATGAAGGGTCATATATAGAGAGGACTATTTTCAGGTCTGTATAGTGTCTTGCCACTTTTTGTATGTGCCAGAAATATTCTATAAAACAAGCAAGAGAAGATCTCCACCTCTTAGGGCACATTTGTAAAACCGTTTTTCTACATAAACGCTATTAAAATGCGTTACGTTATTTTGTGAAACAACACAATTTGATGTGATTCTGCAAAAATATATTTCCATGAGAGGGGCAGAAAAATGTATTTTTCTATAGAAAAACTAAAGTCCACGGAATTTTGTTCTTCACAAACGACACAAACGGGCCCTCAATGACCAACTTTTGGTGAGTCCTGTATGATGAACTTTATGTTTGGAAGTTTGATCGATCAACAATAACTGGTAAAGCACCAGGACTATAGACTGGGAAGTGGGAACCGACTAGGCAACTACCAGTTGTAAGGTTTTTCTATGGATCGAAGTACCAGGCTGCCCCGCAATCAATTTGCAATCTAAAGTTTGCCTTGGCAAAGAGCAAAATAACTGTGACTCACAATAATTGTTTTGAGTGGAAAGCATCCAACCTATTAGATGGTCGTGCCTGGTCACACAGCTTATCGAAGCCCAACTCTTGTATTTATGGGGTGCAAATATTCAAAGCCTATCTTGCCTACATGACAGGCTTGAGTTTGACTTTCTAGCAGAGTGTGTGAATTCGATGCTTCGCAGAGGGCACGTCTGTGTAACCCTTTCGTAGATAAGCCTGTTGCTTGGCAACTCGAGTCAAGTAACGTAAGGATACAATTCCTAAAAAATATTCCATCAAAATACTTTAATTCAAATTTTTCAATGTGTTTTTTGAAAAAAGTCGAAAAGGTTCTTCATTTGTCCACTAAAAAATTAAAAAACTCCACAATAAATACAAAGGTCAATAAAATCCCATAATAAACAACTAAAAATAAAATATAATTATAACCCAATTATATTTTATTCTTTCTTCAAAATAATCTTTACTTCACTCAACTTCATTAATAAAGCCCCCAAACAGCCCCTCGCTCAGTGGAATCCCTATATCCTCCCTTTTATTTGAGTGTCAAAAAATTCTACCAAGAAAAAAAGAGAGTGGGATTCCAAGTAGGTCATTTGAGACTTTTTAAAGTGGCTAAAATTCTGAAATTCTTGTAAAGAAGCATGACATTTAAAAGCCATCGCATGATGTCCAAAAAAACATCCAAAATCATTAAATCTCTATTAGAAATTTTAGCAAAAGAAACAAACTCTATAATCTTCTCTTTCCAAATCTAGAGAGAGAAGGTTGGGCGACTAGGTGAGGGGCATAGAGAGAGAGATTACTAGGTGAGAAGGGCATAAGGATGTGGGATCAAACCTCATCATCACTTAATTGACTCAAAAACCCCCAAAAAATTTAGTTTTGATGGATAGTTCAAATAATGCTTGCCATTTCTCCGTTAGTATGCCCACAGGATGGCCACACAACTTCAGGTCAAAAGGTGATCTGGATGTTCTGATTTTGGTTTAGGATCAACTAGTAAACTTTTGACATGTAACTACCAAAACTTTTGCTATATAAATAAATGAACCTCCTTTCGTTGGCATTATCACTGTTAAGAAACATGTCAGACTAACTACAAGCTTATACCTGTACTTTTACTTTAGATGTTATGTATGTAGGTGATTGTTTGCATCAAATACATATGAATTCAATACATATATTTTTAAGTGATTAAAAATAAAGATCAATTATCAATAATTTTAAAATATGAGCATCAGTTAACCTTTTTTTTTTATTTTTTTTATGAAAGTAAAATCAAGGGAAGATGAAAAATAAATACTAGCATTTTGTCTTTGCTTTTAACAGTAAGAAAAAAAAATGTATTGGATTCCTATGCATTTTAATGCAAACATAATGGCTAAATTTCGAAGGATAATTCTCCAAAATGCCCACCTCAAGCCAAGTCCAGTCTTCTCATATGTACTACCCCCTATATATAGTCACGGGTCCAAATTTAACATTCATCTAAATTCTTCTCACCATTAGATCAAAATTATAAGATAACGATGTCTATAAAACCATTATAATATATTAAGCTAGAAGGTTCCGGATCCAATTTTAACTTTACCTTTTATTTTGGCTGAAAGTTAATTTTAGTTTTTACAACTGCTATCGTGCTGTCCTTCCTCTATTAATGGACTCTCATCTTCCCGTTTTAACATATATAGGATACTGCCTTTTGTGAATACCCCGTCATTAGTACGGGTTTTTATGCTATTTAAATTTTAAGGCTATGTTTCAAAGGAATAGGATAATTTCATGGAGTTCATATTTTGTACGTAAGTAGGTCTCATATAGATTTTTTTCGTCCAGGCAACTTGACTTTCATGATCATCACGCATTGCGGTGGGTCCCACTAATAAAACATTTTTCTCCTATAATAACACCGGGCATTTTCTTTCATTTTCAAAACAAAAGAAGAAGAGAAGAGAAAGCTTTTAACGGCTCCTTCCCTTTCCCTTCAATTTCAAAACTTTCAGCACAAGAAAGAGAGAGCAACATCTCCAAAGAAACTTGGATTTCGTTTACTAGTGTTTATTCTCGCCATTTCTAGGGTTTCTTCTTTCCAGATTCCAATTTCTTGTATCCAAACTAAACGGAAAATCAACATTTCTTGAGTGTTCTAGAGATTTCTTTTCTTCCCAATTGTATCGGAAAATCAGCATTTCTTGGGTTTCTAGGGTTCTTCCTCTTGGCATTTCTCCCAGTTCCTTGAATGTAAACGGAAGAATCCACATTAGGGATTCATTTCATTTTCTCCCCCAGAATCCATGGAACTTTCTTCCAATCTCGACGGATACATCCACGAATCGATCGAGCATTCGTTAGGCCTCCCGGTCTCCGCCAAGACCTTGGAAATGAAGCTTCTTGCTGCCGAAGAAGCGCAGCGTCGGCTTCAGGATCAGATCTTCCTGCTGCAAGATCGGATGAAGGAGAAAGACCAGAGAATTGAGCGATCTAGGGTTCGCAATTCATCTTTTTTTTCACCCTTTCGTTTAGCAGTTTTCTTCTTCTTCCTCTCAATTGAATGAATTATCATCCTTACATTTAGGCTGAAGCGCAAATGAGCGCGCAGGCATTGAGAAAATGCATTGAGGAGAATCAGAAGCTTTCTGCAGAGTGCGCTGATCTCTTGAGCAAGTGCGCAAAGTGGGAGAAGGAATGCACCCTCTATGACCAGGACAGAGAGGCGCTGATGGAGTTTGGGAATGACGCCGATGAACGGGCGAAGGAGGCCGAGATTCGTGCTCTTGAGGCGGAGAATAGTCTCGCGAGGCTCGCAGAAGAGCTGAAGTACTCTAAGCACGAATGCGAGATTCTCATGGTATATTACTCTTTGGTCATTTCATGATTCTTGGACAGTACTTTGTTGTGGGATGTAATGTAATGTCTGAATTTTCTATTATAGATGAAAGAGGCAAGTGCTACTCAGGAGTCGCTCGCACTTAGGCGGCAGATTGATGAACTTGAGCACGCAAGGTAACAGGTTTTTGTTTTGTGAAAGGTGCACTGTATCATGGGTTTAAGCCACTATTTTGGCGCATTTTTCGCCTATGGTTTTATCTATGAATTGTGTATAACAAACAGGTTGCAAGGGTGCCAAGAAAACCATCTTGCCTGCAGTCAATGCTCTTCGCGGAAGGAAAATCAAGAGCCGGAATCTCACCTACTAGCTACTGTCAGTGTGAGTGCACAACTCAAATTACATTTGTTTTTCCAATCAAGGAAATGAGTTTCAGACTTCATAAATGAGTTATTAACCATATAATCTCTATTCTAGGTTTTTATTTACTGATATTATATTAAACTGTTGATGGAAGTTTTCAATAATATCAACCCAAAGATAAATCTGGAAACAGGGACAAAGAATAATTTCAAAAAACCTATGAAGAAGCTAAGGCATGTGAATGATGAAGTGTCTTAAAGAATGATTTACACCACCACCCCAACCCTAGATGCTTTGGGTCATATCTTATATATTTCTGGGGGCACAACAACCCTCTTTGTCACGGCCAATGCTTCAGATTAGGTGCAGACTTAATTTAAACACTACTAACACACTGATCCACATTGGCGAGTATTAGAGAAGAAGAATGGAGTGGTGGAGACATTTTTCTGAAAATAATGGAAAAAAGGAGAGGAAAATTTTCTTAATGGAAAGCCAGGTAGTTTTTTGAAGAAGTTGGAGAATTGCCTGTCGCTACCATGTGGCAGTTTGCTGCTACCATCATCGTGACTGATGGCGCAAATCATGATTGTGGTACAACTGGACTGCATTTGCAGCAAAGGGGGAGAAAATAAGTTTCATATACGGTGACTGTTCATGGCTACAATTCAAGGTTCAAAGTCGCAAAGGGACTGAAGGAGAATGATTGTGTAATGAAAAGTAAAATTTAATTCCATTAAAACAATATTGGGTATAAGTGCAAAACACTCGACTGATTAATCGTCTATGTTCCTGTGGTGATCTCGTATGGGAAACAGTTGCAAATTCATCATAGTTGAGTGTTAGGTGCTAGTGCAACAGAGTAAGCCTCTTCCTAATGAGGAACTTGGTTTGACTCAGGCTCAAGCAGATTGCCACTTCTCTAGTCTGATTCAGGCTCAAGATGTTATCTGTCTCAAGCTTAAGTACATTCACCCTTGTCCAACCTAACACGATCTCAAGATAATGTCGGACTCATACTCAAGTACATGCACCCTTCTGTAGCCTGACTTGGGCTTAAGATGATGTCTAACCCTGCCTCAATTAAATGGGCCCTTTGTCTAGCCTAACTTGGGCCCAACATGATGTTTTACTAGGCACACATGCGTCCCTTCTTTATCCTAACTCTAGCTGAAGACCAGTCTGACTCAGGCTCAAGGACATGTGCCTATTTGCTAGCTTGACTCGGGCTCAAGTACATGCAACTCCTCCTTCCTTCTGGCTCAAATCGGAGCTTGAAGGGGGCTCAAGGACATGTGGCTTGAAGCTGGGGTGCAAGTGTACATTACTATAAAGGCACAAGGGTGCATTGGTATAGAGGCGCATGGGTTCTTGGGAGCAGGGGATCAGGGACCCGGCGCTCCTTTCCTCAACATTGACTTCTAGAAGGCATGGCTTTTAATTTGTCCGTTGGATTTTGGCATGCAACATACCATTGGAAAGATCTTGAAGAGTAGAATCTAATGGTGTAAAGATCCACATCATCTTAATCCATTTAGGTCGGAAGACGATTATCATCTTTGCTTCCTACCTTTGACCCTTTCGGCTTCTAAAGGTCATATCTCCTTACCCGTTCTTTGAATTTCTTATTATGGAATTTCACTAGGGAGATCTCTTCAAGGGGAATGGTATATATTAATTTAACCTATTTGGTGTTGTCTTCATAGCTCAAGTTCGACTTTAATCAGATGAACTTGCTGTTAACAGCTAATAATGGGTCTTTTGATGGTATACAGCTTTAGTGTCTATAGTGACCAAGAGAGAATTGCACGTATGGATGCATATGCACTTTCCAATTCGACCCAATCCAGACTGGTTCAACTCAGCTCACCATATATGTGTGTCTGAAAGAAATTTCCCTTGGCACATTTTCATCTTTTTGGTTTGCTACACAAACCTATGTACAAGATTCTTAGTATAAGGGGTTAACCGATATAGGGCAAAAGAAAAGTCTCCCCGCCGCAAGAACACAAAAGGCCCTCTTTTCTTTGTTTTTAAATCCCTCAAAATCTAGATCTGTTCATACCCTTTCTTGTGATTGGGTTGTTCTTGGTGGAGTGTATACTGAGATCACTTGTATGTTATTGTTTTGTTTTGTTTTGTGTGTGTGGAGTGTATACTGAGATCACTTGTATGTTATTGTTTTGTTTTGTTTTTTGTGTGTGGGGATCATTTATTTGTTGGAGAGATGTTGTGATACTTCTTCACATCCCGACCTGGGACAACTATCATCACTTCTCAATCTTGATTCTTGAGACAGCTATCATCACATTTCACAGGGGCGACTATCATTACGTTTCACTTTCACGTAACTATCCCCACATTTCATATTCAGGCAATCTCCTTTTTGTTGATACTTTCATTTCCTTTAAAATTCAAGTGTCTTTAAATTTTAAAAAGTATGACAGTGCCTTTTAGAGCTAGCACAGTTTTGAATTATAGCATAGAAAATGTCTGAAAAACACTTAAATCCATATCTGTACTATAGAAGGCTGAACAATTTGTAACTTGCATGTTAAAGGGTGATTCGTCTGGAGTCATCACAGTATTGGAAGGACATATACTTGATAGAGTGATTTCTTCATTACTTGGAAAGGCCAACACCACAAGACAGGCAAAAGATGAAGTTGAAGCAAATGCACAATCTTTCTTAGAGGCGCATATGGGACAAGAACAATGCCAAAGATTCTGGAAAAGGTAAGATCTTCTTTCCTTTGCAAAATGTCAAGTAATTAGTTGCGAAATTGCAAAAATTTCCCTCATGTACATCAATATTGCAACGTCTCCCCTAGGGGGAGAATGTCTTATCATTGCACTCGTAATTTGGTTTGCAAAAACTTGCAGTGCTTTCAACTACATCATATTTCCTCAATGTTCTGTTCTAGTTCAAGGTTGAGTTTATGAAATGTGCATTCTACAGTTTTGCAATCCAGAACGTTAATATAGCATGCCTCATCATCAGAATCATGCTCCAAAAGTCACACTTTTTTTTAATCCGTAGAAGTAACACAAATTGGTAGATATGAATTCCAAGTTTCAATAGTTGCCAGTTGTTCTTGTTGGACCAGTATGTGTCCAGTTTTGCTATATATTTTTTAATGGACAATTGCTATAAATTATTTATTTGACTTTTGCAGTCTATCAGTTGAAGGGTCAGGATTTGTCCCATCAGGGAGATCTTTTGTGCACTGTCTTCTACAACGGTAGCCATCATATCAATGGTTTAGGTGATCATCAATGGTGTAGATCACCTAAACCATAGGACCTATTTTGTACATTCTTGAACATCCAAGAGTAAGATATGGATCATAATATATGGGCCATCACGATTAGGGTCTTCATCTATAAATGCTAGGTTCTGAACTAGAGTCCTTCCTTGTTATACTAAAAGAAAGGTCATGATTGGTTATAAATTGATCTTTGACTTTCTATTTATTCAAATGAATTCATGACATGACGGTTTCTTTGATTGCTGCAGGGTCAAGCCATTGACTAAATACATTCTTGCAGTGGCTGCTGGGTTTGAGTCGCTGCAAAAAGACAAGGAACACCTAAGGATTAACCTTCATAGAGCAGAAGAGGAGGTAAGAAGATGAGGACTTTTTCATGGGTCATTTTGTCTTCATTTCAGCCCACTTATAGTCTAATCCTTGATTATAAGGTGAAAGTATTATTTGAAGAAAATAATATTTTGGACAAGGAACACGAGAAGTTGCTGAGGAAAACTAGAGAAAGGCATGAAGGATCCGAAGGCAAACATAGTACCAGTGTTTCAGCCAAAGTGAGCAATTTTTTTAAATTTATTTTGATCTTGTTATAATACCTTGAGCTATGAAACTGGATACTTGTACATACCACCTAGCATACTCATATCCACAGTTTACAATGATGATAGATACTTGTAGGATACCATTTTAGCATATCCTTTTTAACTAATCCCATTGTTTTGTAAACTCTCTGAATTTTTAACACCTAAATATGAAATAGTATTTGCAGATGGAATTGGAGGAGAAAGAGCATGGAGGAAATCTATTATTAAGCATAAAAAAGCTTAAAAAGGAGTATTATGGTATTACTTTCATTAATTAGTGGTGTTTGCAGACACAGCATTTGGAGTAGCATCAGAGGGTGGAGGAAATTTTTTACAGTCTTAACAGTTCTAAAAACCTGAATTGTTAGACTAACATTAACAGGATTATTTTCATTACATTAGTAGTATCTACAGACGGAACATTGGAGGACCAACAGAGGGTGAAGGAAATCTTTTATTCTTAACGGTTTCAAAAATCTTTTATGTTAGACTGAAAATTAGATTGCATGCATCTCTCCATCTTTTGATCAAAGAAGAGCAAAATGGTTGAAATGAAGATTTTAAGAAAAGTTGTAATTGGCTGTTGATGGGTTGGAAGGAGAGAAAGATCATGATGTCCATTAATAAGAAAGCGTCTTAAGCGGGCCCCACGAGCTGGACTGCATATTGCTTATATGCAGTCTGGCTTGTAGGAGAACATTGCCCATATATGAAATGACCTATTGTGGGATACCCTTTAGCATTATGAGTGCAGAAACATCTCCCTCCCCCCTCCTCTCATCTGTCCATATGCTTTTCAGTGTCTGGCATCATCAGCCTCTAGAATTTTAATCATGAACATTTATGAGAATTTTAATAATGTATTCTTTTCTTGTTTTTTTAGATTTATTGAGTTCCTTAAAGATGCTCTAAGTACACAGATACAAATAGAGATATATGGTGTTTAGGGCATTTCAGCAAAGAAATGAAGTTGTTTTGTGTCATCAAGTTCATAGAGCACACTCCCAAGTCTTTGCATTCACCTTTGGTACATGTAGAATTTCTCTGAATTGAAGCGTCTAATTAAATATATTTTGAGTTGTTTAGGACATCCAAAGAGACCTCGGTGATGATGGTCCTTTCATCAGGCGGTCCACATCTATCTAAAAGATGGTTATTCAGGAAGAAACTAATTCACTTGAACTTGAATGTGAAGCTCATCGAGTGATTGGAGTTGGTTTCTTTTCTGTTGCACCAAAACATTATACAGGATGGAGTTCCACCCTTTTGCATGCCTTGAATGTAGTAAACAGGTGCCACATTAGCACATAGCCATTTGTGTTCCCTATTTGTGGGTCTAACTTCTATTCAGAATGCTTTCATCAGAATGAAAAGTTTACATTGATAGAAATTTCTTTTTGTTGGCCACCACCAATGACTAGTAGGAGACCTGATGTTACCATCAGTGGAGCAGACTAGAGATTATGCTCAACCACACACATAGGAATTCTTTTTGGACAATCCTCTCAGAGGAAAGTCTTCTCATTAAAAAAAAAAAAAAAAAAAAAAAACTTTTTTGTAGAATTCGTATGTTTGAACATTGCGGAGACTGCTTGATTTAACCAGGGTGTTACTTGTTCCGGTTAAAATCCAAGAAAGCTCTTTGAGTAGCCAAAAACCTCGATCTGTGAAGTGGAAATCTCAAATTGGAAACCTTAATCTATGAAGGTTTTGGTCGAGTTTTCTTAATAATGGTCTTGGAAGTCTGGATCTGATGAATAAATTTACACCAAACTTAAGGTTCAGTAATAATTGTTAACCATGAGCTCGTATGCTTTAGTGGTTCTTATCAAGTTTTAGGTGACTTGTATTGTATGGTTATTGATTTGGAATTATGAAAATTTTTAACTGACTCCGTTCCAGGGAAAGCGAAAATCAAAGGCAGGGACTACAATTTCCACAGATAGGATCATTAACTTTTGCGGACTGGAATCACCAAGACAGCCTCTCTCACCATTGCAGCTGAAATCTCCAGAGTCAAGGATGCAAAAGAAGTAAAGAACCATCCAGAATGCATTTTCACATGTATGTATTCGCCATGGTGTTACAACTCGTGGTCATCCATTGGTAGCTTTCAGTTCACATTGTTGACATTTTGTCTGTTATTTTTCCTGTACAAAGCATTACTAAGGATAATAATTCCGGAAAAGAATAATAAAAATACTAACAATTTACATACGAGAAGTCAAAAGTATATAAAGCAGTGGTGATTTCTTTTACTTTGTTTTGCTGATTCTCTTTTGAATTATTCTTAACTTAATCAAATGACTGAATATTCAGCTTTGAATCTTTGGAAATAATTATTCATTCACCATGAATGATGTATTTCCAACCGGGATAAGTAGAAAAGTAGAAAGTAAAAAGCCAGCTCCCCATAGATGGAATAAAACTTCAATGATGATGATGATGACAATGTAAATGATGGGACTAAGTGGACGATGTAGCATACATTTTACCGTACGTTTGATCCCATGGATTTCCAAATGGTTTCTTGTAAAGAAATGCAAATGGTGAAGCATCTTTTCGTATTATAAGTAATTAATTACGAAGGGATGTCTTCTAATCTCACAATGTTCTCTGACTAATTATTTTTAAATATATAAATTTATGTGAAAAGGTGTTTTTTTTTTTTCATGTGAATCTTCAAGACCATCCCTCCACATTTAAATCCATTGACCCCTATTTTGATTTCTCTGGATTCTCCTATTGGTTTTTGGTGTTGTTTTGGCATTGGGCATCGGTTTGGTGTCTCCTTGATGTGCAGACCATTTGAGACATTGTTATAGATGGGAATTGTGTCATGAGTACTGGGTCTCTCCAATGAGCTCACTTGCAATTGTGGGGAAATCAATGTCCGGGGAAAAAAATGCACATTGAGTGGTGTGCCTTTTCTTGAATCATGTTTTTCCTTTATTTATTTCTAATTGCACATTTCTTGTATTTTTATTCCCAACAAGCTCCAATGATACAAATTAAACACGTAATATATGCTCTCTGAGTGGGCACTTGTTCAATTGTCCAAATTTTTTGTTCAATCGGAGTGGACCCACTAGTCATATTGATCACTTGTGGAACTCGTGATCAACTTTCAATTTGAACAGCAGCCATGCTACTTGTCCCGGGTGAAATCCCGGGACAAGTCCCGACTCCACATGGGGGGGTGGGGGGGGCAGGGCAAATGACCTTTTTGCCCCTCCCATGTGGAAATCGGGACTTGTATCGGGATTTCACCCGGGACAAGTAGACTTTTTGTTTGAACAATAGCCTCTACTCTTCCATTGGATTAGTGTGATATCTTTAATGGTTTCTATTAGTTATGAGCATGTTGGATTCATCTCACTACAGATAGTTTAAAAAATGGAGTATAGTCTACTTCCCAAAGAGTGGGTAAAATTTGGGAAAGAATTTACAAACAAAAAAATGGAGCTTTTCTTAATTATTCTCTCTCTTCCTTAAGCCCTTTTAAGCAAATTGTCATGGCTGCAAACCACTACGATTCTTTGGTTCTCACGAGATAATGAAGAAAGAATCTTTGGTTCTTGGTTCTACCCAAGAATAAAAAAAAAAAATGGTTCTCGTACGCCAATGGAGCATGAGGTGATTGTTCAAATACCAATGGATACAAGTACATCACTGGGCAACTCCAGATCTACCATGGGAGGCCTAGTACTTAGTTAGATGCATGGCCTTCGATGATTTGGAATAGATCTGAGCTCACCCTTGGAAATTACGCTTAGGGCCAATTTGTTTTCATAAAATACATAGGAATTGAATACATACGAGCACAATGAAATAATTAAATAATCTCCACCGAAGGATTATTAAAGAGGTGACGGGGAGAAGGATATAAGTTGGAGATGTAGATGGGACCTCAACTTTCCAAGATACTGAATTATTAAGTAGTGGTTGGGCATTCATTTCTCATCTTTCTTCATTCAATTTTCATTAAATAAAAGGTTATTTAATGATCAGTTTTTGGATATTCACATTTAAACCTTCATTTTTAACCATGTATGGAAATATGGTCCTAAGTATTTAATTACATGAAACAAATAGGCCCTTACTTTCTAAAAAAAATTAACACTTAAAAAAAAAAGGGAGGCCTTAAAAAAGGGAGGCCTTTAAGTTTTTATGCCGAATCCCCTTACTAGCCTCCAAAGCAACCCCAATTTAAATTCGCGCTATGTACAAACAGAAGATAAACAAATCATAAGATCCACTCATCTCCAACACCAAGATATGAGGTTCGTGTGAAAAAAGGAGATGACAGGTTCATCACATGATGCCACCCCCCCAAAAGTTCCTGAGATGATGGCCTTTACATGCCACCAGTGCGGTTTTCCATTTTACACCCCCTAACCCACACCTTTGGTTCCACTTTATATCTTGCAGGGGCCCGGCTGTCGGATTGAGTCATTTGGTTGCTCATGTGTATAATGTTTTAGGTGATGGATTCGGATGCGGAGACTTCGACACGCGACCGAAGATCTATGTGCGTTCCAGCGATTTGGAAGCTCCGCGGATCTCTTCGCCTCTTGTATTTCCTATGGGATGGAATCATTTCAACCCTAGGGCTCCCTTATCTTATATAGACAAGTCCCAAAGAGTTACACTTACTAGAGACTTCTTTGCCAAAAAACCCACATCCACTAATCCTATTGGAAGTCTTATTAGTGGGACCAGATCAAGTCTTACATTAAGTGGGATTGTATTCTTTATTGGCATTTGCCCTGCTTGATTTAATGTGGGACCCGTAGCATGCGGGCTACACGATTTCCTATAATCTCCCACTTGGCACGAATGCCATGTACATCAAATATATCTCAGTCCTATACGCATCACATTCCTTGCAAAAACCTCTGCAGGCAAAGCCATGGTGAGTGTATCAGCCATCAATTCCTCTGAAGGCATATACAATATATCTATATTATTTTTTTCAGCATTCTCTCTGATGAAGTGATACTTTATCTCAACATGTTTTGATCGGCTGTTGACCCTTTGCTCATTCACCATGGATATTGCAGATGTGCTATCTATGTTCATTGGGACAGGCTCTTTTTCTCCAATTATTTCTAAATCAGTTAGGAAATATTTTAACCAAAGAGACTCCTGGATTGCTGTACTACAGGCTATATACTCTGCTTCGGCTGTTGACATAACCGTTGAGGTCTGTTTCTTGCTACCCCAAGAGATTGCACCTCCTCTGAGGGTAAACACAAAGCCAGTTGTTGAATTTCTCTGGTCTAAATCACCGGCCCAATCAGCATCTGAGTAGCCGCGCAGTTCCAGGACTTCACCTTGATAACACAGGCGAAGATTCATTGTTCCTTTGATGTACCGCAGAATCCTCTTAACCGCATACCAATGCTGTAATCGTGGGTTACTTTGGAATCTGCTTACGAGACCCATGGCGAATGCAAGGTCTGGTCTCGTACACAACATCACATACATGATGCTGCCAACAAAATTTGGGCATAACGTTTCATTCTCATCACTTCTTTATCTTGCTCGTTTGTTGGTCCCTGATCGCTGGACAATTTTATGCTCTTGCAGATTGGAGTGTCAATTGGTTTACACATAGACATATCAAACCGTTTCAACACAGTTTCCAAATAGGATCCCTGTGATAAAGTCAATAGCCAATTCGGACGATCACGGGTTATTTCAATGTCAAGGACATATTCTGCCTTACCCATGTCTTTTATCTCGAATCTTGACTTTAACCATTGTTTGATTTCATTTACGGCTTCCAATTGATCACCATCGATCAAAATGTCATTCACATATAATGACAAATATAAGTAACTACTCCCACTGCGTTTAGTATAGAAACATGTGTATGTATTATTGGGGACAAATCCTATTTCATCTATAGCCTGATGAAATTTTCTATACCATTGTCTCGAGGCCTGTTTTAATCCATACAATGCCCTATTAAGTTTGTACACTTTGTCCTCGTGACCTTGCACCACAAATCCCTCAGGTAGTTTTATATAAATTTCTTCTTCTAATTCGCTGTTCAAGAATGCGGTTTTTCACATCCATCTGGTGCAATTCAAGGTCACGACATGCTACCAATGCCGCTAAGGTTCGTATGGATTGGAATTTTACAACTGGAAAAAACGTCTCCTCGTAATCTATTCCTTCCACTTGAGTGAATCCCTTAGCTACTAGTTGTGCTTTATATTTGTCTAAGGACTCATCTAACTTTAGTTTCTTTCTAAGAACCCATTTACATCCAATGGCTTTTCGATCTTGTTGAAGATCAACCAATTGCCATACTTGGTTGTTTTCAATTGAATCTATCTCCTCTCTCATAGCCTCTAACCAATGCTGTGCATCTGGTGCTTTGATCGCTTGAGAGTAGGAATCTAGATCTAAATCTTGCACGATTTTCAATAAACTGCAATAATCATCTAGATATGTCGGTTGTTTCATCGCCCGAATAAGCCTGCCAATCGACTCATCGGGTTGTTCAATCACTTCAAGTGGGCCCTGGCCAGGAATTCTATGTCCAACGTTCTTTTCGTTGGAACCCCCACTTGCTTGAACTTCTTTGCCCTTAGAGATTTCATATAATTCCATGCACTGTGGTTCTACTCTAGAAACTGACCGTCGGATCTTCAAGGAAAAACACATCTCTACATTCCATGATTATCCTGTTATCGTGATCATACTCGCGGTATTCTTTGGAACGTAATGGGTAGCCAACGAAAGAACAATTTTTCTTTGTTTTTGCTTGCAGTTTATATCTTTCATGTGGTGGTAGTAAGACATGTACATGGCAGCCCCAAACTCTCACATGTTCTAATTTTGGTTTGGTACCAGTGCATAATTCATACGGGGTCTTGGACACACTTTTAGAGGGTACTCTGTTCCAGATATATTGTGTCGTGTTTAATGTTTCTCCCCACAAATACAGCGGAAGTATCGTATGGCTGATCATTGACCTTACCATATCCATTAAGGTTCTATTCCTCCTCTCAGCCACACCATTTTGTTGTGGGGTGTATGGAATCGGATATTTATGAATGACTCCCTCATGTGCACAGTATTCTTTAAACAGTTCCGTGTTATATTCACCCCTCTATCAGATCTAATCCGTTTTATTTTCTTGCCCTTTTGATTTTGGACCTCAGCAGCATATATTTGAAACATTTTTAAGGCCTCATGTTTGTGTTTAATTAGATACACATAACCTTATCTACTAAAGTCATCAATAAATGTGATAAAATAGTCCTCTCCCATTCTATTTTGGACATTTAACGGTGCACAAGTATCAGAATGAATTATGGTCAATGTTTCTGAACTTCTAGTTCCTTTTGGAAATGGTTTCTTGACCATTTTTCCACTCAAACATGGTTCACATATTGGGTAATCCACTTTACCTAAATTGGTAAGAGTCCATCCCTAACCATTCTACTTATTCTGTCTTTGTTAATGTGCCCTAATCTCATATGCCATAACATTGCCAAACCATCCATGCACACATTTACACACACAGAATAATGAGAACTAGATTTTATTTTATCATTAAGAGTGTCCAGTAAATACAATTTATCAGAAAAAAAACCATTGACTAAAACTTGACCGCGCATGCCAATTGTAACCTCTTTATCTTTAAATCTGATTTTGAATCCATTCATAGCCAATTGACTCATAGAGATGACGCTCCTCCTCATAGCTAGAGCAAAGAAAACATTGCAGAGATATAAGGATTTTCCAGTTGGTAAGGTAATTTTGACTTTCCCTATACCCAATACATCACAGAATGTTTCATTCCCCATGTAAATATTATGATTTCCTGGTTTCATCTCTTTGAATTCGACAAATCCAGTCTTGGTTCTTGATATGTGCCTGGTAGCTCCCGAATCAATCCACTAATTCTTATCATTGGTGGCCACCATCATGGACTCTATGACCATCTCAACATAATAACTATGTTCTTTGGTCATTTTACATTGCTGGCTACTCTCACAATTTTTCTTTCTGCATTAAGAACTAAAGTGTCTAGGCTTCCTGCAGTTAAAGCAAACACCATTCTTAGGCCCTTTCCGTTTTTTATTGCCTTTGAATTTCCTTTTATTTTTCATATTGACGGTTAATGCACCGTTATTATTCTTAGTTTTAGTAATCATGGCAGAGTTTGTAAGTGTTACACCTTGAGCGGCCTGCCTTTGTCCTTCAGCAAGCCAGCTAGCTTCAACCTCACCGAGGGTTACACCCTTTTGGAGGCTAAGGGTCTGAGACACATTCTCCCACGAAGGTAGAAAACTCATCAGCAAGTACATGATTTGAAAATCTTCGTCCATTTCCTTTCCCAAGGCTGCGAGGTTACTATATCGGACCGTCATTTGATTAATGTGATCCCTTTTGGATGATCCCTTTGGCATCTTATAGTTAACATATGCGTTGAATGCCTCCATCATGTGAGATTTGGAGGTTTCATCATATTTGTCCATAGCATAGTCATAGATTTCTTTAACAGTGTTAAAGTGCTTAAACTGCTTTACCAAATCGTTGGATATAAATCTGATCAGAAGATGCTTCGTTGATTTGTTATTAAATACCCATTGTTCATATACATCATGATCTTTCTTAGGGGCATCATCAGCGGGTTTGGAGATCGGATCGGATTCAATCACATATGTTAATCCGTCAAAGTGCAGCAATGTGTCCATCCAACGTTTCCATACGGCTAAGTTCTTGCCATTAGAAATATTAGCCTTAGCAAGATTATGTAACGCTGATTTGGAAGACATAATTACTGAATTGAAAAAGAGGTTCAGATACCACTGACCGTTAAAAGAGGAAAAATCACCATTTTTTCTGAACCACCGGATCATCTTCCTTTTACTGCCACTGTGTAGATTTGCTCGTAAGGATTCCGCAGAACCAAACCGTTCATCGATCAGAGTCCGGATGTTCAAGATATCACAATTCGAATTTTTTACGGTTGAAGATCACTCTCCATACGTCAGCCTATGGTCTCTGCGCCGTTGTTGGTGTGGGCCTGGTGTCTTTTATTCTGCACGTGGTCTCAGCTTCCACCGAAAAAAACAATTCTTTCCAATGCAGGGAACCCAAGGCTAGATGAGAAAAGAAAAAACAAAGCACTTGCTTTTCCTTATGACGCGCGATATCGAGACGTGATGAGAATTAAAAAAGAAAACAAGACGTGCTCTCTTTGACTTAGAGACACGAATCTCGAGGTAGAGATACGAATCTCGAGGTAGAGGCTAATAGATGAAGT
This sequence comes from Umbellularia californica, assembly GCA_028538565.1. Lineage (NCBI taxonomy): Eukaryota > Viridiplantae > Streptophyta > Magnoliopsida > Laurales > Lauraceae > Umbellularia > Umbellularia californica. Next base: position 71,078,300 of record JAPQWN010000007.1, on the reverse strand, counting down.
CTTCTACCTGCCGACTTCGTTTTTTCAAAGAAAAATGGAGGTTGCTCGGTTCGACGAAAGCTTTAGATCTACACTGATTTAAATTGTAATATCCCGATTCAAACCGTTGAAGCGGATGGTACAAAACTCTGATATTACTTGAGGAATTCAGATGCGGAGATTCAGATATGTAGCCGGAGATCTATGTACGTTCTGACGATTGGAAAGCTCCGTAGATGTATAGAATGATTTAGAAAGGTTGGGAGATGCTAATTTAGAATTAAAAACACAAAGCAAGGTAATAGAAAATGGAAAAGGAGAGCCACTTGAAGTGACTTACCCAATGTTAAAAGGTCTACTATTTCTTCTTATAAAAGCACAAGGTCCCTTCCTCTTCTAGCACCAACCCAAGAGCTCCATCTCTCTCTCTGTCAGTCAGTCAATCAATCAATGGAGAGGCGTCCGCGTTTGTTTCCAGCACTGCTGCTGCTCGTTCTTCTTCTCCTGACTCATGGTTCTTTTCTTCACTTCTCTCCTTGATATTGTTTTCCAACGTCACATATGCATGCTTCGTACGTGCATACTCACCTAAAATCTTTAAGATTTATGAAACAGTTTTTTTTATGTTGTGTAATACATACTGTTTAAGTCATCCAGACCATTCCTCTGGTGGGGTCTTACACCCTTGAATAGCATGGCAGTAAAATCTGTCTAATCAAACAATCTTAACCAGTCGATAGTTGGCCAATAAATGGAGACGAATTTTTGGCAAAGAACCATCAGAAAGTTTCATACTTGTAAACCCAATTGTGGATGGATGGATGGATGGGCAACTAACATATCATCTTATGAAAAATAAAATAAAATAAAAATACTGATGTGGGTTGAGATGTTTGTGTTTGTATGTTGATGTGATGATGGTAAGAAATGGGAGGAGAGAAGGGAGTGGAGGCGAGGACCTGCATGTCTGAAAGCCACAAGTTTAAGGGGCTATGCGTAAGGTCCAACAACTGTGCCAACGTCTGCAGGATTGAGGGCTTCCATGGTGGAATATGCCGAGGCTTTACACGCAGATGTTTCTGCACCAAACATTGTTAGTGTAGGAGTTGATTTTCTCCAAGTTGAACTGCTCTCTCAGTTGCTATCTCTCTCTTTGGTGTGTGATGAAGGGATGATTACCATGTATCCTTTGTTCCTTTTTCTGGTTTAGAGGTTGCATTTTGCATGTGTGTCTGTATGGGTGCACCAGCACCTTTCTTAAATAAACTATAAATAAATGTGTGCCATAAGTCAGTGACTCTGGCTCACACTGAGGATTTTGTTGTGTCACAGTATATTGTCATTGATTAGGCAGATTTGGTTGTGTTTTGTGACATTGGGCTAGATCCCATACTCTATTGTGATTGTGTTATTCTTATATCATGAAAGCTAAATTATCGAATATTTGAGAAAATCAGAATATAAACGTTTAAAAAATGAAAAGAAAGAGATTTTTTTTAAGTAATGGCACTAGCTTTCTAATATAAGTTAATGCAAAACAATCTTTTGGCAAATCAATAACTCAAATTTAAAAAGAGATATAATTCATTGGAGACATGACTTGTTTGTTAACATGACCTTCCCCAGGAGATGCAAGTGAGGTGGAGCTTCCCCCTATGAATTGTATATATTGTATCTATTCTTTTCTTTGGAATTAGAAAATGCTTATGTACGTCATCTATTGGGCTCATGCGGATACTTGACAACCAAGAGGACTAGAGAGATAGGTAGTTTTTTTTTTTTTCCTAATTCCTCCGGGTCCATAAAGAAGCCGGATAAACTCCTCTTTAGTCTCAGTGTGGTAGTGCAATTTCAAACCTACAACTTCTGAATCCAAACCTTGGTCCTAGGCCAACTGAGCTAGAATATGGAATAATTGTGTGCCTAATATCAATCTAATTCAAAGGAGTTTGATTGTTAATTTAATAAAGCAAATTTGTTATGATTGAATCCAATGATGAAAGATAGTTGGATAAATCTCAAATTGAGATCAGTTTTAGTTCACGGAATTGATTGATCATAGTTGAGAACTACCACCTTGAAAATAGAGAGTGGGAACTCAATAAATTGAACGTTCCCCGCAATTTCATTTTCCAAGTTCGGTGGCAGCCATACTCTTATTTTTAAAATGTTTGTTTGAACTAGAGGCCGAAACCCTTTCAATCAAGAGTGTTTGTTTTGAGACAAGAAAAGAGGTGTTCTTTCGAGTGTTGCCCGGTCTCACACTACATATTAAATCCTTTCTTCATCCAAACACTTCAAAGTATTTAAAGTTAAACAAAGAGATGTTGTATAACTAGCAATTTTAACTAATTGTAATAGCAAGCTCGAGGCTTTCGTTGGACATCAGCATGCACATCAGTAACCTATGGGACCCACTTTGCTCACCATCAGATCAATCTAAGAAATACCGGGGTTCTTAATGCAATATCATCAACTGTTCAAGTTGAGAAAGGTTGATGTGTCAAGCAAGCTAAAACAGTAAGTAATCAGTTTTGGAATGTGGGGCCCACTTATTCCATAGACATTCAACACAAAACCCATTGATCTGAACAGTTCATCTAGCAGCCCAACCTCAGATGGGCCACACCACCCAAAATTTAATTTGAAACAACAGATGGGTAACATGGGTTGCCTAAAATAAGCAAGATAACCTCCCAAATTACAAGAGCAAAGTACCATCAACCGGAAGGTTAGGATCATGCAAAGAGAGCAAGTTTTAGACACTTGAAAACTTCGGATGCATTGCATGTGAGTAGCTGCAGAAATGCTTACAAGTGTAAGTACTATGCAGACATGTAGTCCATGGTCTAATTAGGAGAAGCTTGAAAATCTTACAGGTGTGATGCATGGTGTTCAAACAGATGGCGCGACCCTCCTGTTGAAGTGAAAGTTTAGTGTATTTCAGGCGATGAGGTCTATATCTTGAACATCCCAAATTAATCCTATTTGGGCCTTCGGATGGAGTTCCAGACATCTGTAAAATGCGAGTTTGGATCACCTATCACATTTATTATACTTTTATCGTGAGTGAATAAATAACATTCCGACACGTCATCTAAGAATTATTTAGGTGATTTTGAGGTTTAAAAAATTTAATTAAATCAGATGAAAGAGAATCACCTAAAATATTGGATGACGTGTCAGAGTGTTATTGGTCCACACTCACGGTAAATGTATAACAAATGCGAGAGGTGATCCGGACTCTAGTAATGCAGTTCTGTGTAATATCTGCCACAAGACTCCCCTTTGGTTAGTTGTAGTCCTTGCAAAAACTGAAGTAATTACGAGAAAGTAACTCTCTCATTGAAACAGCCTACTTTCATCCTATAAAAGCACAAAGGTCCCTCCTTCCTTTAGGTCCAAGGCTCTAACCCTCTTAAGCTCCAATCCTCTCTCTCTTCCAAAGCTCCAATCCTCTCTCTCTTCTCTTTTAAGGTATCAATCCTCATCTGGTCAGAAGTTCAATCTTCAGAAAAGCAATCTTTACCTAGTAAAATGCTCAGCTAGAAGAGCACAAATGATCTCTGGTCTCCTTCCAATCACAAGAGCATCTCTTCCAACAACCTACCTTGGAGTTCCTCTCTTTCTTGGTACCTCCAGGCACTACTACTTTAATAAGATTTTGGATTCTATCAAATCCAGACTCGATGGATGGAAAGCCAAATGTCTCTCCTTTGCTGGAAGGCTGATTTTGGTCAAGCACGTGCTATCCTCCATCCCCCTTCATGCCTCCCTAGTAATTCCAATTCATTCCCGAACCTGCCTGCAAATTGAAAAGCTCATGAGGAATTTCATTTGGTCTTCTAGTGCAGAAAAAAAGCATTGTAACTTGGTGAATTGGAACCAGATTTGTGTGCCTAAAGTTGAGGGAGGGCTAGGCCTGCGCAGGGTGAAGGAGTTTAATGAGGCATGTTTATTGAAGTTGGGTTGGTCAGCGGCAACTTCGGATTCTCTCTGGGCTACTTGGTTTAGGAGTAGGTATTTCAGGCACTCTCCAATTTGGTTCTCCAAAAACCCCATGGCTGGGTCCAGTATCTGGAAGAAGATTAGATCTTTGGCTACTGTCCTTCAACAAGGAAGTCGCTGGGTTCTGGGGAATGGTCACTTCATTTTGTTGTGCCTAGGCAACTGGATAGACCACGATCCCATAGCTAAAAGATTTCCCCTCCTCCAATTCTCAGAAATTGATAGGGTGGCAAATCTGATTCAAGACAATTCCTGGGTCATCCCATCCTCCATCGAGGCAGAGGTTCAGTGCTTCCTCCTTCAGCAAACAAACCAAATTGATCTCCTAAGCCCTTCAACCCCGGATAAACTTACTTGGAAAGGCTCTCCATCATGGACCCTTTCTCTTAAACAAGCTTGGGACTCTTTGAGAACTAGAAAAGCTGCAGTTCAATGGTATGGGCTAGTTTGGAACAAGCACATTAACCCAAGACTCTTTTGCTTCAGCTGGAGCCTTCTCCAAAGAAAAACCCCAACAGATTCATGGGCAATGCACGAGGGGATCTCCATGGCGTCAAGATGTTACTCTTGTAATTGCAACAGTGAAACAGATTTGCACATCTTCTTTTCTTGTCTTACAGCCCAACAACTGTGGTCCTGGATTCTCAGCCTTATGGACACTTCAACCCCTCATCCTCTCTCGCCTACTTTTATATGGACAACTATTATTAAAGACGTCGAAGATAAAGTAAAAAATTCTGCTCAGCTATATTCTTCCAAACCATCAATATTCTTTGGTTCTTGAGGAATGAAGCCAAATACCACACCAAGAAGCCCTCCATGGTGAAAGCTCAGAAGCTATTCATTGACTTCTGCAGCGGAATATCCTGCTCCTCTTTACGTAAGACCCAGCCCTGTCATCCAATTTTGAGGGCATTAGGGTGGGATGATTCTCTCTACTCTCCTGACTGATTTCTCTCACAGCAGCTTGGACTTGAGTAGTCTCTATTTGGTTTCGGCCCTTTCTAGTCTAGCTCCAGGAAGTCTTCTTGCTGTAGTAGAAGCTCTATTCCGGAAGATGGGCTTTAGTCCTGTTGTTGGTGTGCAGAGTGTTTTAGCTGGTGCTGCTTCCGCTTTCCTGAAAGGATGATATTGCTGTGGCAATCACTTTTGTGCCAGTTAACCTATATAAAAGACTGCATCGACAGTTCTCCTGCTCGACTGTTGTGTTTCTGGCTTCTCAATCAAGGAGGCCTTCCTCCCTATGCTTCCTTCTCTTCTTTCTCAGTCTGGGTTATTCCGCATCAAGGTTTTTATGTCCAAGGGAGACAGTCTGCTCCCTCTTTCTTCTTCTTCCAAGCCATCATCACCCTCTGTTTCCTCTGTCAGTGAGCTCTTCGTGGCAGGTGTTTCTCAGAGCAGTCATTTGGTTTTTCTCTCCTTGGTTTTTCTCTCCTTTCTGTTTGGCAGCAAGAGTGTTGCTGTGCAGAGAGGCAAGCAGTGTTGGATTTCTGCGGCGAAGTTGAAAGTTCAGTTGAGTGAAGAAGCTTCCCTGTGTAGTTCCGGTTTTGTATGAAGTTTTTTGTGGAGATGTTCTGAGCTGTTTTGTTGTTGATGTGGAGCAGCGTTGTTCTTGCTGTGGGCTGTGTTGTTGTTTGCCCAGCTGTTGTGTAGTCTGGGAGAGGTTTTGCAGTGTGCTGTTCTGTTGCTCTGGTTTTGTCCAGCTGCCTTTTTTTTTTAGCAATCAGCTTCTGATCTGGGTAGTGCAATGGAATCCTCACTGCATTTTGAAGTGTTTCTTCTCCCTCTCTGAGGATATAGTTCCTTCTCAGGTTTCTGTTCTGTCCTTTGAGGCTTTGTGTTGCTTCTAGTGCTGCAGTTTGCTTCTGCTGTGTTTGAGATAGTGGTTCTTCTTTTGTTTTATCTTTCACCTCCTTTTCTATGTTCTCTCTTTTGGCTTGTTTTGCTTCTTGGGTTAGTTTTTTTGTTTGCCTCCCCTAGTGGCTCTCTCTCTCTGTATTTTGGGGGCCATTGCCCTTTTCTTCCTCCTTAATTCAATTTGCCATTAAGCAAAAAAAATGGAATGGCGTCCGCGTCTGTTTCCAGCAGTGATGGTGCTCTTTCTTCTCCTCCTGACTACTGGTTCTTTTCTTCACTTCTCTCCTTGATATTGTTTTCCAACGTTGCATATGCATGCGCCATGCATACTAACCTAAAATCTTTAAGATTTACTGTCAGTTTTATTGTATAACACACTGTTTAAGTCATTCAGACCATTCCTCTGGTGAAGCCTTACGACTTGAATAGCATGGCGGTAAAATCTGTCCAATTAAACAATACTGACCATTCAATAATTGGCTAGCAAATGGAGATGGGAATTTGGTTAAGAACTGCATCAGCAAGTTTCAAACTTAGAAACCCATTTGTGGATGGATTGATGGATGGATGGCTAACATAAAATCATATGATGAAGATGTTAGATAGATAGATGAAAAAGATTTAAAAAAAAAAAGTTAATGTGGGTTGAAATGCTTTGTTTTGTTTGTTGATGTGATGATGATAAGAAATGCGAGAGAAGGGAGTGGAGGCGAGGCGAGGCTATGCGAATCTCAGAGCCACAAGTACGAGGGGATATGCATAAAATCCAGCACCTGTGCCCACGTTTGCAGGAATAAAGGGTTTCCTGGTGGAAGATGCCAAGGCTTCAGACGCAGATGCTTTTGCACCAAACAATGTTAAGAGTTTCGGTTACACCCCGACCTGATTTGACCCTAATTAGTATACTAATTAATTATGATTTTAACTAAATTAAATGTGTTTACTTATTGGTTATGGTGATTAGCATCTGTTAGTCTTTATAGACTTAGCTAGATGAGTTTTACACCTTATATAGGTGAGTTATAGTGGGATTGACTCAATTGAGTAGAGTCAAGGGCTTTTTTCGTAAATATTGATTTTTACATTTTTCATCATTTACGCGTCATTTTGACATCATCGCGTGTATTTTGACGAGTGCATTGATTTTCATATCAGACTCTTCTTCATTTGACCAACTGTTGTGGAATTGAACCCTCATTCGACTTAATCTGGCAATAATGCCATTTCTTGGGTTTTCTTTCAAATACCCCTTCCCACCTCCTTATATATAACCTCATCCATTCCTTCTTACCCTTTCATTTTCTTTTCATTTCTTCCCACCTCACTGCTCTCTTTCCTCCTTTCCTCTTCTCCTTCAACCTCCTCTAGAACGAGAGCTTAGGCTTTGGAAGGCTAGGAGGAGGACTCAACTCCATCATCTTCTTCACTCATCCATTCCTTCTTACTTCATTTCACCAAGAAGTTATCTCTCTTCATTCTCTTCTTCTCTCAACTAGGGTTACTTCCAGGTTAGAGCTAAACCCTCTTTAAATATGAGTATTAGGAGTTGCATTAGAGTCAAGGATCTCTTGGGTAATCCTGCATGCACATTCATTTCCATTTTTTCCATGATTCTTGTGGTTAGGGTTTGCTCATTTGGGGCTTTTAGGATTTCCTTAAATCAAGAGTGTGAGAAGCTTTTGAAATCTCCATTGAGGCAAGTATAAGCTTGAATGATTAATGCATGTGATGTTATTCTTTGATGTGGATATTAAATACTATTATTTCCTTTTGTTTTACTATGATTAGCCTCTTCAATTTTAATTAGGGAATGATTAAGGCATGGATTTGATTTTGGGTGTTAATGGTCTCCATTTGGATAGATTAAGAGGAGATTGGATTATTGATTGAAATGGGTGTGGAAATATGCAATGCATATGCTAGAATAGAAATGGGTGTAAAAATATATATATTAATGCAATGCATGTGCTGGAATAGGAAATGGGTGAGGGACTTTTGTATAAATTAATGCATTGAATGATGAAATGGTGGCTTACTTTATGACATTTATTACTTCATGTTGGAAGTATATATGGGAGGAGACAAGCTGAGAATTGTCACTTGGGTTTTATGTACAGAGGAAAGTTGATTTGGACACAGAACGTGTCCAGGCTAACTGGACACAGAACGTGTCCTCGCTATAGCGACGATGGACCTCGCTATAGCGAGGCCAGTTTCTGTGTGGGGCCCAAGAATTTTGTCGAAAATTATTTCTTTTCGCACCCTGTAGATGACGAACACTAATTAGTGAGTATTTATGAAACCCATTAGGATCTCTGACTCCGAGAGAATTATATGACCCTAGAAAATGGCACCCTTGACGAGATCAACTGACCAATGGTAATTAACCACGTGAGAAATCTTTGAGGCTAAGAGTATTTTATGTGAAATTTATTCTTTTCTTCTAATACTTTGTCATGGACGAGGATCGGAGAAACCGGTACACTTCACTTATATAAAGTGACACCAAATTAAAAATAGCTATGCACCGGATTTCCAAACCTCATCGTATGAGAAGGTGAAGGATGAAAGCCTAGTAAATCATCCTTGATTCTTTTAATCAATGCATGTACATATTGAGATTTAATTTCCTTTTCACTTTCCAAATTTTAAAGAATGATTTACATACATAAATTGTTTTGTTTTTCTTTCGTTATATTTTTACGGTTATACAATGTTCAATTGAAATTCGAGATAAATAAGTTTATATGTGAAAAAGTCGGGATATTAATGATTTGATTTGATTCAAGTAAAAATAGTCTTACTCATATTTGTATTTATTTAATCCGACTGGTCTGGCACTACTGAGCTTCGACCTCGTGATACCCGACAGGGTTAAACTTGGTTTAGTTATTTGAGATCACTGCAGTAGATCATATAGAACACCGGAACTCCAGAACCAGGTAGCCAGCTAGCCTTTGGCCGGGCCGCTGGTGACATCCCAACTAGATTTGCTCTCTATTTGAGAGGATGAGCTTAATGTAGTAGCCAATTAGTGTGTTATATCCCCCATTGATTCGTAAAACATAAATTATTCGATTTTGGCTCGATTGCCTAGTTGTTACCTGATATTTACATCTTTTAATTAAGTGTCTATAAATCCTATTTGATATAACATGTAATTTATTATTAATGCATATACTTGCCGAATCGTCGTATTTATGATGCTATTCTTGGTGTCACAGTCGCAGGTTCAACCTCCGATCGTTTCAAGGCCGATGAGAGAGCGAAGGTTACCCAAGAGGTACCTTCAGGGTTAGAAGAGTGGCCTGCGCCTGAGGCCAAGTGATTTTGTTATCTTCGGAGAACGAAATAATCTTTTGGGAAACTCTGTTGTTGTGTGGCTAGGGAAACTCTGTTGTTGTGTGGCTAGCCCCTTTTTGTGTGGGCCACACTTAGGTGATAGAAATTCTTTTGTTTATACTTTTGGTATTAATTGCATAGAGGACTTCCTATACCATTCTTTTGTAAATCAATGTAAATACTTGTATAATTCTTTTGTATTAACTTGAAATGTTAAATAGACTGGATGGAATTTGATATCTCACACTAATGAATTACAACTTCCGCTCATGGTTTAAAATCTCGGCCGCTACCAAGTCATATCGGCCGATATGACTCGGTATCGGCCGATACCGAACCGATATCTCACTGAGATATCGGATTCAGGTAAATATCCCCAAAAAATCCCGATATATCGGCCGAGATGAGATGATGTCGCTGTGAACCGATATCTCGGCCGATATTTTGAAAATATCGGCCGAGATGATATAAAATGATTTTTTTTTATTTTGGATTTTTTTGATATTTGAATTATTATATATCATTTTTTGGGAATTTCATCATAACTATGTTCTTTTAATGATTCATTATCATTGTATGGTGTATAAATAATTGATTTACAAACTTTTATGCTAGATCTATGTATTTAGGATTTTGAAAATGATTTTATTAAAAAAAAAATTTCTTAAAAATAAATGTTGTTACTTGTAACTTGTTAGAATATTTGTGATACCAAAGGCTTATTAATAGTGTGTAGATGATAGATCTACATCTACTCATAGTCATAGACTCATAAACATGATTTAGATTTTTATTTTAATTATTTTATTTTCAAATTTTTTAATATTTGAATTATAATATATCATTTTTTGGGGATTTCATCATAAATATGTTCTTTTAATGATTCATGATCATTGTATGGTCATGGTTATCAAGAACAATATGAATATGGTCATGGTTATGGTAGTGCTGCGCAACAGTATGGAGCATATCTTTTTAGCCAATACCGAAGAAATGATGATGATGATGATATCGAGCCAGGCCTAATTCCACTTGGAATTAGGCTGTCAATCTGTCATACACTCATACTCATCAATCTCTCCCTAGTACTAGTCCCCTCTAATTTCAGGTGAATCATGAACCTTTTGATGCCCAAGTACATTATGATTTATCTATCTCACTATTATGTTTCTGATTTTAATGTGTCATCTTCAGGGTCTTGAATTTCACAACTTATTTGATGATTGAGTTAGCATTAAATGATGATTGATATGTTATCTTTATTTTCTTATATTTTACACTAATAAATTGATCATGAGCATCAATAATGGTTGCATTATATGAAATACTAAAAAAGATAGCGAACTGCGACACAAACAGGACTCATAACTTAAGGTGACCGAGATTTTGATTTATTGTTGTTACTAATGGAAAAAAATATTGTATTCCAGCATTTTCTAATATTCTGGATTTTTTGGATATTTTTGCAAATTTTTTTGGATTAAAAAAAAATTCACACCGCGACAACCGCGACGGACCGATATCCGCGACCGATACCGATATCATATCGGTTTTTCAGCCCGGCCGATACCGCGACCGAGACCGAGATTTTAAACCATGCTTCCGCTACACTTAATTGCTTTTGATGTGTTTAGTGAGTTCTCTCTCACGTGTATGGAAAGTTGTTTTTCTCTCATTCGTGCGTTGTATTTGGCTAGAGACGGGTACAGCACGCGGGAATACGTGTGATACATCTTGGAGATTACCCTAGGCCAGGGGTGATCCGGGACCGGGACGTGACAGTTTCTCCGATCGAGTTCTTTTTATTGTGTTCTCTGTTGATATTCCTCTCTCTGGAGTCTGGTGTGTGATGAAGGGATGCTCGATGACCAATAAGTATCTTTGTTTCTTATCAGGTTTGGAGGTTGCATTGTGTTCGGTGTGTATGGCGTCTGTACGGGTGCATCAGCACCTTCCTTAAATAAAATATAAATCTATGTGTGTCATAAAAGTCAGTGACTGACATTGTGAGGATTTTGTTGTGTCTCAAGTATATTTTCATTGATTAGGCGGCGGGTCTGGTTGTGTTTTGTGAAATTGGCGATCTCATTGTGATCTTGTTATTTTTATATCATGAGAGCTAAATTAACGAATCTTTGAAAAAAGAGGACGAAAGTTTGAGAGAGAGATGGTTAAGATGAAATTACATAGATGGTTGAATGCAATGGATTTTTTTACCTTGTAATCAGCATATAATTCTATTCACATTCGTGTATAGTTTGAGGGGTGCATCAAGAGCCTCATTGTTATAAAATTTAAGGGATGGATGCATCAAGAGCCGCCTGGTGTTGGTTCGTTGGCATCAAGGCATAGGTTTGCTCCCTAGGTTGTGCATGTGTTCGTCCCCATGTGTGTTGCGGGTTCCTGCATGAATTTCTGCTGAGTAGAAATGTGCAATGTTTCTCCTGTTGTGTGTTCTGAGATTGAACATAGGAATCCTCTGAACATCTATTGTGATTAAAATTTATTCCTCAGCCGACAGCCGGCCTGGCTTTTTAAAATTAGTGCCTCATTTAAAAGATCAACTTCATTATATTTGATTAAACCCAATGATGAACAATTGTTGGTTCAGTGTCAATTTGAGATTTGTACTAGTTTACGAAATTGAGATTAATTAGTTCCAGAATCAAGTAAAGTGAACCTTCCCAATAAGTTGTTATGCAAGATTTTTTAAACTGTTTGATGGGAGTAGAGGTCAAATACATTAAATCAAGAGCTTTTGTTTTGAGAGAAGTAAATTAAGATGAGTTCTTCTGTGTGTTTCCTTAATCTCACACTACCCTATCAAATCCATTCTTCATACAAAAACTACAAATGGTTTAAGAAAGAACAAAGATCGACCATCTAATTTAACCTGGTTCAATCATGACCCCAAATTACAATCAAACCCAACTCGACGGGCATCCCAGTCTAGATTTTGAACCATTTTGAAATGTCGGAAATCGGATTCTTTTCCAACGTTTGTTTTCACTCACCAGTCTATGTTGGACACCATGAGATGGTACGTGCGTACCTGCACCAGGGTGTAATATGATTCAGGCCAAAACGAATCCACATGGTCTAACCCAACCAAATTAAAGATATACGGGCGCAAAAAATATCCCTGCACAAAAGGATTATCAAAGGGCCTGTTTCTTACAAACAATTCAAAGAATTACCTCGGGAGAATTACCCCTGCACAAAAGGAATATAAAAAAAGGAATCTGTGATGCACAGGATTTCTTGACAATTATTTGATGGTTGCCCTTCTACGTTATCAAATTTCCAATTTCTTTGCTAGAATTATGAACCCAACCCCTTGAAGTCATTTTCGTCTTTTGGTATTCGTCGTTTGGCAATTTACTTGTAAAGTAAATTCAATATAAAGAATTATTTTTAAAAAATAACAAGAAAAGAGGAATCTTATCAAAAAGTATAAAAATCCCAAAATCCAATTTATCTACTTTTTTTGTCATTTTATTACATGTGGGGGGGAATTTTTTTACTTTTAAATAAAAAAAAGGGAGCCATTTTTTCTTTTAGTGGAATGAGAGATTGACTTTTTTTTATTAAAAAAAAAAGGAAAAGTGATGATACATAACTTTTTTTTTTAAAAAAAAGAGGAAAAGTGACACATTCTTTCTCTCAAAGAACTTTTATCATTTGATATGAACATTTTTCTTGAGGAAAAGAAAAAAGGAAAATGAGTTCAATTTTCTGAAATTCCACACAAAACGATTCTCAATTACAAGTAAGAAAAAAGATTTTATATAAAAAGAAAAACTAATACAATTATCTATTACGTGCGCTGCACAAATAAACTCTAACTAGAGCTTTTGTAACAACCGTAGGTAGTTCTTCTCCAAAGTAAATGCAGGCTTCACAAAATCCCAAACTAATTTTTCTTCTTAAATTTTTTTCCCTTCAGCACCGAAATCGAAGATGTAGGTCACGAGATTTATTGGCACACCAGATTTATTGGCAGCACCACCCACTTTTCTTCTTAGAAATCAGAACCATCGCTTGCATTTGCATGACCACCTTTACCTTACCTGTTGCCACTTGACCTGACCCAACTCAACAAACACCTACCTTCTAAAGAGTCTCACCCGTGTTCGTAAGCCACTGCAAGATAACCATCTTGCTTGTCCGCACATGAGACAGGTAAGTATTACAAACTAGAGGTGGGCCCACCACCTCAGCATGTGCCAGCCTTTCTTCTATAACAAGGCAAAAACCTCTGAACCGTTTCAGGACAGAATCTTTCTGACAGTCGCCACCCGTCCTTCCTCGAACAATTCAAAATATGTGAGGGTAGTCCGCAATTTTATTATAATTCCAATCGTTCAAAATGAAACTTATCTTCTCTAGTAATATATGTCTCGAGACTTTAGTTATCATGGAATGGAAATGGTGGGAATACTTGTATAGTACTGATAATATTTGAGGATGCAACACTTGAGTAGATGACATTCATCTTAGACAGTATGGATGATTGTTAGGTAGTCTCTATGGTGGAGTCCTCGACACCTGTTAGACGGGAAGTGGTGTAATAGCTGAAGTAGAGGACCCGGACTCCATGAAATGTGTGCAATTTAAGATCAAATTAGGTTCAAAACCGGCATTCCTTGATGTTACAGTATTGAAACATAGCCGATCTATTCGAGTATCTATATTGGCACATGATCGAAATAAATATATACAATTATGAGTAGACGACATTATATAAATTAGTACATAATAGCTCATCTCTTTTCCATATATATGTGCATGTGCCTCTTGAGTGTCGCTGATAGTGCATGACACCTATCGTATCCTCAAGACACCTTACATATACGTTTGGTCGTGGTGTGGCTGATGTGGACTTTTTTGGTGCATGTGTGACAAGTGTGAAACATTGGAACCCGATGATGCTTTTGGGCATTATTTTTGATTTTTTTTACACCATTTGATGGTACAAACCATTTGACGCTTCATCATGCCATCAAGCCATCGGTCCCCACTTTAAGGAAATTTGGACAATTTGGCGCACGGTCACCATGCGTCATGAATCATGGTCTCCACGACGTCCCTCTAAACTGCTACCATAATTAGGTGTAGATATTCTCCATCCAATTTATTTACGTTTGGGGTGATATAGCGTACAATAGGTGGTCCACTCATATTTACGATTTGTAAAATAAGAATCATCTGAATCCCGAGACAGAAGATGTTGACTTGATGTTTACTTGGATGACAAGCATACAACCGTAGGAGTGACCGTATGGTCAAATTAAACCCTAAAAATGCATTAGCTATATATAGTGCTACAAATTAATGAGAAAAAAAGAAATGTAACTACAAGAAAGTAAAAGCTACTCTCTATTTCACTAACGTGAATTGAATAATCATAGAACCAGTCTACGTTCTCCCTATAAAAGCACAAGGTCCGTCCCTCCTCTAGCCCAAGCCCAAGCTCGCTCTCGCTCTCTCTCAATCAATGGAGAGACGTCCACGTCTGTTTCCAGCATTGCTACTGCTGGTTCTTCTGCTCCTTACTACTGGTTCTTTTCTTCACTTCTCTCCTTGATACTGTTATTGCATATATATGCATGCTTCTCTCCTTGATACTTTTTTTTTTCTTTTTATAATACACTGTTTTAGTCCTCCAGACCATTATTCTGGTGGGGCCTTAAAACTTGAATTGCATGGGAGTAAAAACCTGTCCAATCAAACAATCCAAACTGTGTGGACTGCTTCCACCGAAACCGATGTTACACCCTCCTCGGTAACAGCGCCTATCAGAAAAGGCCTTAACCCCCTTCTCTCCGGCATAGCAGCGTCTCAGCCTTTATCGAGGTGGGACTGGTCCCGGTAGAAGTACCGACCATGTCCTACCGAACTTGGCCTCACGCTGGCATCCCAGTCCGATCTCGGGTATAGCTGACCCCGGCGTCTTCTCCAGTTCGGCCCCTCTGCCGAGGTGAACACCGGGCTTCCAGTTCCCATTATGAGATGGGACGGGTACTTTATAGGGAGTCCCTGTCAGGTAGGGCGGCCACCGGCCATCGATAAGGGCTCTTTCCTATCAACAGATCACATCCACATTTATGTGAGGAATTTGAGGGGAGGTCTGATGGGACAAGTATCCTCACCTACCCCCACTAAAGATCCCAGGTGTGGGCTGATGGGACAAGTATCATCACCTACCTCCACTGTGGAACCTTCCACTCTCCTCTATATATGCCTGCATGAAGAGTCATGAACAGGTACATGCAAGATACAGCCTGCACTGTTATTCTGCTAAACACCTCTTCTTCCCCACTTCACCCTAGTTCAGTGACTGCACTAACTCAGGCGTCGGAGTGCCTTTGGCTGATAGCAGCCTCGGGCCCTGACCGCTGTTCTCTCTTCCCTTTCAGATTCCAGGTTTCAGATCGGCAGAGACGCTCTTGTTCAGCTAAACAGCCTCTCTATAAACCCTCATCATCAGCTAAACCAAGTCCGTAATAATTAGGCACGCACAATTTGGCGCCGTCTGTGGGAAGCGATCTGAAAATTCCATATTTTCATCCTAACAGCTATGCCTCCTAAGGCTCAGAAGGGAAAGAGCGTTGCTAGACCGTCTGGGTCTAAGCAACCAGAAACATTTCTGCCTCTCATGCCACCTCCACTGGTGACAGACCAGGCAGGAGCGTTGGTAACGAGCTCGCGAAGAGATACCAGGCAAGCACCACCCAACCTTCCTCCGAAAGGAGTGGGAGGAGAACCTGGTATGCGGAGTGTAGGTTCACCTGTCACGGTGACACACTCGTCGTCAAGAGGAGCAGCAGCGTCTTCTCGGCGCGATCCTGTATTAGAGCGGGCTCGGACGAATACCTCTCAGGCGGAGCGTCCGCGCCTGGAAGTTGTTCTCAACGCGCCACCGCGTAAGGACGTTCCTCCTCAGGAACGGCCCTTACGAAGTGGGGCTCCTGTGCAGTCTCCTCGTCGGTCTTCTCACGGGGACCACATGGAAGAGGATCACGTCCACCTCGGTGATGAAAGTGACGACGACATGGTCCTAGAGGACGATGTTGAGGCCCAAGCCGAAGCCATCAAGGCTCAAAACCTCATCATCGAGGAACAGAAAGAGCAGATCCTCCAGCTTCAGCGGCAGCTTGAGACAAAGAGCCAAGTACCTCCCGAAGCCTCTCACACGCCTCCGCCTAAGCAACGAGCTCGTCTAGGTCTTCGGGGTCGACCAGACCTAAGGGATCAGCTGAATGAAAGGCGCGCCCGAGCTCGCGAAGAGGGCTCGAGTAACACTCATGCCAGTGCCGACCAGCAGCAGCGCCATAAACAAAGGCGGGAGACCAGGGCCGACCCCGAGATGGCTGACTACATTGATCAGCAGATTAAGCTGGCCGTACAGCAGAGCCTGGAGCAGGCCGGCCTCGCTCGAGGTCGGTTAACCACCAAACACGGTGACATCCATGGCACGTCTCCATTTTCTCGGGAAATCAGAGATCATCCCCTTCCTGATAAGTTCAGCGTCCCACGTTTCAATCTCTATGACGGGACGTCGGACCCCGAGGCTCATCTCCGGCACTTCACCCAGAAGATGACCGTATTCAGCGGCGACGGCGACCTTGATTGCAAGGTCTTCTCCTCCAGCTTGGGCGACCTCCCGCTTCGGTGGTTCTGTGCACTTCCCGAGGGATCGATTTCGAGCTGGCCACAGCTCCGAAACTCCTTCGTCGAAAAGTTTCAAGCCCACCGGGTAATCCCGAAAACTGACGCCGATCTGATCTCGATCAAGATGAGGCCGACCGAGACTCTTACTCAGTTCGCCAAACGATTCTGGACCATCTACAGCGTGATTGAAAATTCCAACGACGACGTAGCCGTTACTGCCTTCCAACAAGCTTTGCTGCCGGGCAATGAGCTTCGGAAGAAATTGGTACGTCGTCCTGCGCCTTCGGTAAAGGCTCTGATGGTCCGGGTGAACCAGTACGTCGAGCAAGAAGAGGACGACGTCCGAGCTCGAGAGAGCCATAATTTCTGACAAGAGAGACGACCGGAGGGCCGTCCCACGAGAAGAGCGAGGAGGCTAGGTAAGAAAGAGGCGGATCGGAATAGAGAGCCATCCAGCTCGGCAGCACGTCCTGCTCCCACCTCGGGAGGCAGTACGAGGCCGAAACCAAGTGGCGCCTCTTATAGAGCCGTCAATACCATCTTCAAGGAGCCTATCTACAAGCTTCTCGGCAAAATCCAGGCCCAGCCCTTCTTTAAATAGCCCCAGCCTATGAAAAGTGACTCCTCCTCCCGAGATCAGAGTAAGTTCTGTGCCTACCACAAAGATAGAGGACACAGAACCGAAGACTGCTATGCCTTCAAGGCGCACCTTGAAAAGCTCGTAAAAGATGGGCATCTCAGAGACCATGTCAGGGAAGAAGGCAGAGTGAACAATGCTCAGCAACGCCTCCCCGACGACCAAGGTAGCGGTGAGCCTGTAGGGACCATCGACGTCATTCACCTGGCTCCTGCCCCCAGGGGCAGTGACCGAGCCCGTGTCGAGGCCAGGAAAGCCCAGCACAGCAAGCATGTGATGACGGCCGAGCTCGGTCCCTCGGCAAAGAAAGCCCGTGTGGAGAGGCCAAAAATCTGGTTCTCTGATAAAGACTTGGCCGGGGTCCAGCTACCCCACAATGATCCTCTCCTTCTGACTATGAGGTTACACAACTTCAATGTCAAAAGGATCCTACTGGACCCCGGGAGCTCCTCAGAAATCCTCTATTTGGATTGCTTCAGGAGGATGGGCCTGAAAGAGGAGGACCTGCAAGAAGCCCGCACCCCGCTGGTGGGTTTCAGCTCCAAGACGGTATATCCCAAAGGGAAAATTTCCCTCAAGGTCGAGGTCGGAGGAGCCTCCACAACGGCAGACTTCCTGGTGGTGGATGCACAATCTCCATACAATGCCATCATAGGGAGAACCCGGCTCCATACCCTAGAGGCCGTTCCCTCGACCCATCACCAGAAGCTCAAGTTTCCTTTACAGAACAAGGATGGGAGCTTCGAAGTTATCATAGTCCGCGGCGACCAAGACATGGCCAAAGAATGCCTCTTGGCCGTGGTCCCTGGAGATACACAGCCACAGCAAGTCCACATGACAGAGCTGGAAGTTGAGCTCGACGCTGTGGGCCGAACTCCCGAACAGAAGAGCATTGAGGACCTCACCCAGGTCGGGATCGATCCCAGCGTCCAGAGAGGTTCTTCCTGCTCGGTAGCCAACTCGCTGACGAGGAGAGGGCCAGGATGCTTGACTTCCTGTTACAAAATAGGGAGGTCTTCGCCTGGACCCCATATGAAATGTCCGGCATCAGCCCCAAGGTCATAAGCCACAAGCTGAATGTAGATCCACAGCATAAACCTGTTGTCCAAAAGATTCGCAGGACGGGCACCCAACAGGCAGAGGCTGTGACCAAGGAGGTCAACAAATTACTGGACGTTGAGGCTATCCGCGAAGTCCACTACCCCGTGTGGTTGGCCAACACGGTTGTGGTAAAAAAGAAGGATGGGAGCTGGAGGGTCTGTGTAGACTTCACCGACCTCAACAAAGCCTGTCCCAAAGACAGCTTCCCTCTACCGAAGATAGACCAGCTGATCGACGCCACTGCCGGCCATGAGAGGATGAGTTTCCTCGATGCCTACCGAGGTTACCATCAAATTCCAATGCATGAGCCTGATCAAGAAAAAACCGCGTTTATAACACCCAGGGGCACCTACTGCTACAAAGTAATGCCCTTCGGGTTAAAAAACGCCGGTGCCACTTACCAGAGGCTGGTGACCAAGATGTTTCAGGACCAGCTCGGCAGGACGATCGAGGTCTATATTGATGATATGGTCGTTAAGTCTAAACGGTCACAGGACCACTTGACTGACTTACATCAAGCCTTCTCCATCCTCAAGAAATACAAGCTCAAGCTAAACGCTTCCAAGTGTGCATTTGGCGTCGGCTCGGGCAAGTTCCTTGGCAGCCTGGTTACGAGGCGAGGAATCGAGGCCAATCCCGATCAGATCTCGGCACTCAGAGCCCTGCAGAGTCCGAACTCGATAAAATAGGTTCAGAGACTTACCGGGATGGCGGCAGCACTGAACCGCTTCATCAGCCGAGCTTCGGATAAATGCCATCCCTTCTTCCAGCTCTTGAAAAAGAGCTCCGGGTTCAAATGGACCCCGGAATGCGAGAGCGCTCTCCAGGAGCTCAAAGTGTACCTTTCCTCCCCTCCTCTGCTTTCCACCCCGATACGGGGTGAGGTCTTATACCTATATCTGTCAGTTTCGGACCATGCAGTAAGCTCTGTACTCGTGAGAGAAGATGACAGGCAGCAAAGACCCATCTATTACACAAGAAAAATCCTGCTGGATGCCGAGACCAGATATCTGCCACTGGAAAAGCTTGCATTAGCACTCGTTAGTGCTTCGCGTAAGCTCTCCCACTACTTCCTGACATATTCTATAGTGGTTGTGACCGAACACCCACTCAAGTCCCTCTTCAGGAGAGCAGACTTCTCAGGAAGAGTGTCCAAATGGGCTGTCGAACTCGGGCAATACGATATCCAGTATCAGCCCAGAACGGCCATCAAAGCCCAAGTGCTGGCCGACTTTATTGTGGAGTTCACTTCTCCTAGTTCGGCACCGAGCCATCTCGACACCGAACTGGGGGGCAAGGAGGCAAGGACTTCGGCAGAGACCGAACAGGATCGGTCCTGGAAACAGTTCCTCGACTCATCTTGGAAAGTCTTCGTCGATGGGTCCTCCACCTCCAAAAGGGCTGGCGCTGGCGTAGTCCTTCAATCTCCGGAGGGCCTCGTCATTGAGCAAGCCCTGACTCTTGACTTCAAAGCTTCTAACAATGAAGCTGAGTACGAAGCATTAATTGCAGGGCTGGGCAGCGCAAAAACCCTGGGGGCACAACAACTGGTGATCTTCAGCGACTCACAGCTGGTCACAAGCCAACTCAATGGAGATTACCAGGCCCGAGATGACAGGATGACAGCCTACCTGGCCCACACCAAGCAACTCCTATCTCAGTTCCAAAAGGCTGGAGTCAGGCAGATAGGCAGAGACTCCAATTCTCACGCCGACGCTCTTGCAAATCTGGCCTCTGCCGTCGAGGCAGGAAGAAAAAGAACTGTCAAAGTGGAAGCACTGGACAGACCTAGCATACAACTTCAACCGCCTCGACAGATTATGTGCATTGACCTCGGTCCAAGCTGGATGGATGAACTTATCTCCTACCTCAAGAATGACCAGCTACCCGAGGACAAGAACCAAGCCCACAAAATCAGGCTGAAGGCAGCCCGATTTTGGCTCTCTCCGGACGATAAACTCTACAAAAAGTCCTACAATGGCCCTTACCTCCAGTGCGTTCATCCAAGCAAAGTCGAGGACTTCCTTTATGAAATCCATGAAGGGATCTGCGGCAGCCACATCGGAGGTCGGTCACTCGCTTACCGAGCTATCAGCCAGGGGTACTGGTGGCCCTATATGCAGAAGGATGCACAGGTCTACGCCAGGAAATGTGAGAAGTACCAGAAGTTCTCGCACTCTCTCCATCAGCCAGCACACGACCTGAGCCCTCTTTCCAACCCCTGGCCCTTCGCCCAATGGGGACTGGACCTCGTGGGACCGCTCCACCGAGCTCCAGGGAACAAAAGATGGTTGATCGTAGCAACTGACTACTTCACCAAGTGGATAGAAGCCGAAGCACTCTCCTCCATCACTGAGAAGGATACCAAAAACTTCGTATGGAGAAGCATTGTAACTAGATTCGGAGTGCCTCGAACCTTGGTCACGGACAACGGGACCCAGTTCGACTCCAATTTCTTCAGAAGCTTCTGTCAAGACCTTGGCATCAGAAACTACTATTCTACCCCGGCCTACCCCCAGAGCAATGGGCAGGCTGAAATTTCAAACAAAGTGGTGCTTGACGGACTCAAAAAGAGACTAGATCGAGCCAAAGGGAGATGGGTAGAGGAACTTCCAAGTGTCCTATGGGCATACAGGACTACCCCAAGGCGCTCGACCTCGGCAACTCCCTTCTCCCTAGCCTACGGAATGGAAGCTGTAATTCCACTTGAGGTCGGCCTCCCCACCCTCAGGTCGGAACTGTTCGACCGAGGCCAAAATGATGCGAACCTCGCCACGGAGCTCGACTTGGCTGAGGAGCGAAGGGATGCCGCGGCCATCCGTCTCGCTTCCTACCAGCGACAGTTGGCCAGAGGGTACAATCAAAGGGTCAGAGAGCGAAAGTTCTCCCCTGGAAAATTGGTATTGAAAAAGACTCTTCCAGCAGACAGGAATCCCAGCGAAGGAAAGTTTGCACCGAACTGGCATGGGCCATTTAAGGTGACTTCGGTTGCTGGGCAGTCTGCATATAGGCTTGAAGACATGGAGGGCAGAGAGCTGCCACGCCCATGGAATGCCACCCACCTCAAGAAATTCTATTTTTGAGATGTAATCGGATTCGGGAAGTTAATAAACTATTTCTTTTTATAGAATACGTTTACTCTCCAAGTTGTCCCCTATTCTCAAAGAAATGGCCAAGTTATGGAACTCGGCACATACCTACAGCTCGGTTACAGAATCGACTTGTATTCTTTGTTCGGTTACCTTAGTTAGCTACTTTGGCCCGGTCAATGGACCAGTCAAGTTCTGATTATAAAACCGGACTTAGCTTTGGTCATAGGACCAAGCGCCCAGTTTTACCGAGATCGATGCTCGTTATGGTTGCAAAATCAATACAGCACCTCGGGTTACAACTGTACTACAAATTCGGTTTCTACCGAACTCATTTACTTTGTCTTTTTTCCTATTATTTATTCTGGTTGTTAAGCCAAATGCATAGAGAAAGGAAAAAAGAAGAAAAATTCGCCACAAATGTTCGAAGTTAGAAGCAAAGCCAATTCCATTTTCATAAATGAGAAAGGTTACAAATTTTCCCAACAAAAAGAAATACAAAATTTCCCCCCAGTGCAGAAAAAATAAAAACAAAATTACATCATCTTTTTTAAGCCACGGCCCCCTCGGCGCCATCAGCAGCAGCATCTTCCACGACTTCGACAGCCACTTGTCCGGCGTCGACGTCCGCGTCAAGTCCGGGGGCAGGGTCTTCGGTTTCTCTGACTAGGACCTCAGGAGCTTGGTTTGGTGCGGGCTGAGGAGGAGGAAACTGGGGGATCTCTGTATACACAGGGCTGTCCTCAGGGACCCCTGCTGCTCTCAACGAGCTTGTCCATCCCAGCCTCCAGGCCTTCAGGCTGACTTTCTTGACTTGGGCAATATACTGTTCGGTGGCTTCTGCCACCCCTTCGTCGAAAGCTTTGTCAACGTCAGCCCGAAGTTTGTCGGCATCAGCTCGAAGTTCAGCCTCTGCCTCCTCCCACCTCTTTTCAAGTTCGGCCGTTGCCTGAACTTGGTTTTCCAGTTCCGCCCTGACCTTGTCAAGCTCGTCTCTGAGGCCCATGACGCACGTTTCCTGCTCGGCTGCCTTCTGTTTTATCAGGCTGAGTTCGGCCTCGAGTTCCAGTTCCCTCTTCTCAGCCCTCTCTGCCCGAGCGGTGCTCTGTTGGGCTTTCTCCGCCAACACCAGCCCCTTTGCAGGATCTGAGGAAACAAGTGTTACGTGGGGGTCAATATCAGAAGTGCCATCATTCAGCCGGCCGTCCGACGACAGCGACTGGCCATCCTCCAGCAGGAAACTAGGGTTCCAGATTGGAGGGCCGAGCAGCGGCGAGTGCTGAGAAGCAGGGTTGGGCTCATCCCCGACTGGGGCCGCAACCCTGGGTCTTTTTCCCAGCCGAACCGAATCCCTACGAGATTTGGTGGAACGCTCGGTCGCTGCTGAAGGCTGAAGAGGAGATTGAACTGGGGGAGAGACTACTCTATCCTCCAAGTTCGGAGGGGGAGCGGTCCCCAAGGAGGTGGGCGAGTCTCCGAAGATGACTTCATCAAGACTGACAAGGGCCGCACGACGTCGCCCCATCTCGGCCTCTTCGTCCGATTCAGAAGATGGGAGAATCACAAGCTGCTCTTGCGGAACCACCTCGGACTCGCCCTCCGACCGACTTTCCTCCTCGGAGTCGGTCTCTGCAGCGGTCTGGACGTGCGAAGGACCGGCTTCGGCTGAAGCTCCAGAAGGTATGGTCTCGGGGGGCACTTGCGCAGGCCCTGCGGCTGGAGCTGTTTGCTCCTCGGCTTCGGCAAGAGTTAAGACTTGCTCCCCCCTGAGGTTCTCGTGCCGTCTTCTTATAAAAGATCGGTACACGGGTTCGTATCCAAGAAGTGCTGAGGCAGATCGGGTCCGGTGACCCTTGTAGCTATAAATCCTTTTTAACCAGGCGACGTTTCGTCGCCACCCGGAGTTCTTCCTCTGCCGTTTCCTCTCCGTGTGACCTGCACGACAAGCAATTATGCATCAGTTCGGCAGAACGAAACTACATCAGAAGTTTAGAAATTGAGATATTTACTCGGTGGTTCTCCGAGACGACCAGGTACGTGGTTCACCCTGGGCTCTCCGGGGGCATACTCCCAGTTCCCGGTGACGTAAAGGCAGTCGTTCCCGGCGTATTTTGTGTTGTCTTCGAGCTCGTTGATTATGGGAATCTCCTTTGACCGAACTCGCAGGTAGTATGCGTCGTCCTTTGGAGATCGACAGAGGTTATACACATCCTCAATGTCCTCCACGCCAAGGTCGGTTCCCAATATCCTATTGAGTTCGGCTATACCCATGATTATCTTGTAACCATTGGGCATTAATTGGCAAGGGGTAAGGTTCCACCTCCTGAGACAAGCTCTCAGAAGGGGATGGACTGGGAATCTCACCCCGCCCTCGATTATGGCTACTAGAGGGAAGGGCATCCACCCCTCTACAAGAACCCGAGGTAGGCTTCGGTCACCAGGCCCATCCGCCCTAATCTGGACGTTCTCTGGTATCTGGTATTGTTTCCTAAGCTCGGCTAGGGCAAGCTCTGTGTCTATCCAATGTCTAAAAACCCCCATCTTCCCTAGCCTAGACCGGAATACAGGTGACGGCGACGGAGAAGAAAGACAGTAGACACCCCCAAAAAAGAGAAAGAACCCAGAGAAGGAGAAATGTCAGAGTCAGAAGGGAACTCACTAAGACACAGGGCCGGAAGGAGTGTAGGGACAACGGAAAACTCTAAACTTCAGGAGGCGAAAGGAGGGGCTTCTCGGACGACGAGGCTTCAGGCAACTCTCAGGCGAAAGCTCCAAGCACAGTGACAGTAAAAGTGGTCCTCCTTCGAGGACCGGGGTTTTTATACAGGGATGGAGATCTCTTCGTATCCCGAAAGGCATGTGCAGACACCGCCTCGAGCACGCCACCCGTCTCCTCGATAAGACGCAATGGCCATCAGGGACCTGACACATGGCAGCGTCACAGCGCCCTCATGATGATATGGTTGGGTTATTAAAACCGCCTCCAGACAGCCAGGCGCTATTAAAAGCGCCTCGGAAAGCGAAGCGGCAGCCCACGCCTTTTGGTAAGATACAGGATCAGTTTCGGGAAAGTCCCATCCTACCACTCCTAACCCCGTGGTCTCCTTGACCCCCCGAAGTCAGGAGCAGGGGGCAATTGTGTGGACTGCTTCCACCGAAACCGATGTTACACCCTCCTCGGTAACAGCGCCTATCAGAAAAGGCCTTAACCCCCTTCTCTCCGGCATAGCAGCGTCTCAGCCTTTGTCGAGGTGGGACTGGTCCCGGTAGAAGTACCGACCATGTCCTACCGAACTTGGCCTCACGCTGGCATCCCAGTCCGATCTCGGGTATAGCTGACCCCGGCGTCTTCTCCAGTTCGGCCCCTCTGCCGAGGTGAACACCGGGCTTCCAGTTCCCATTATGAGATGGGACGGGTACTTTATAGGGAGTCCCTATCAGGTAGGGCGGCCACCGGCCATCGATAAGGGCTCTTTCCTATCAACAGATCACATCCACATTTATGTGAGGGATTTGAGGGGAGGTCTGATGGGACAAGTATCCTCACCTACCCCCACTAAAGATCCCAGGTGTGGGCTGATGGGACAAGTATCCTCACCTACCTCCACTGTGGAACCTTCCACTCTCCTCTATATATGCCTGCATGAAGAGTCATGAACAGGTACATGCAAGATACAGCCTGCACTATTATTCTGCTAAACACCTCTTCTTCCCCACTTCACCCTAGTTCAGTGACTGCACTAACTCAGGCGTCGGAGTGCCTTTGGCTGATAGCAGCCTCGGGCCCTGACCGCTGTTCTCTCTTCCCTTTCAGATTCCAGGTTTCAGATCGGCAGAGACGCTCTTGTTCAGCTAAACAGCCTCTCTATAAACCCTCATCATCAGCTAAACCAAGTCCGTAATAATTAGGCACGCACACAAACGATTCAACAGTTGGCCAGCAAATTCAGAGGGAAATTTGTCTAACAACCATCAGCAAGTCTCAAACTTGCAAACTCATTTGTGGATGGATGGCCAACATAACAACATATGGGGAACGTGATAGATAGATCGATCGATCCATCGGTAGATAGATAAATGAAAAAAATTATTGTGGGTGTGTGGGGGTATTCCCCAAGGCGACCGACCTCAGGTCCCGACCTCAGCCCTCGGCCAGGTCCTCCATTTCGGTAACATGCCCCCTTGGCTTCGGTCTCGGTACAAGCATGAGAACAGGAGTTCAGCCTCGGCCATGCTCCATCTCGGTCTCGGTCAGAATGCTGATCGGGATGACCATGGACAGCTGTCGTGCCACGACAACAGGATAAGGGCACCGCCCAAATCCCTGACACAGCTGCACCGCCCATCCATCAGGGTATGGCCCGATGGGACAGAGTGGGCTACGATGGGACAGCCTCTCAAGTGCTTACCCCAAAGTCCACTCTCCTTCTCTATAAATACAGCCTTCAACAGGTAACAAGGGGGGGCTATCCACATGCTGCTGGTACGCCGCCTCCTCCCACACTTCATCTCCTACCTCTGTTTAGTCCTGCACCTGCAACTAACAAAGGCATCGGAGAGCCCTGCGCTGCCCAAGCCAGGGTCCTCTGACCTTCTTCTTCCTCTCCTTTCAGGCTCGAGGCATCGGTTTTTCTATCATCTACAAGGAGCTCTAGCCTCCGTCCTCTTCCAGTGGGCCGCAAAATCACCCCCCCCCCCGGGTATGTGATTTTTTGTGCACTTACAATTGGCGCCGTCTGTGGGAATCAGATCAAAAAGCCATCTTTCCCAAACACCATGCCTCGAAGAGCCAGAGAGGGACGATTTCAGCAGCAGCTTCATCGACCCTAGCTCGGCATCGTCTTCCACGACACATGGAAGGTTGTCGACGATCCTGGGGATCCTGATCAAGCGGCTCATGGCGAAGCAGATGAAGAACGGGGACGCCCGGGGAGGCGCCCATCTTGGAGACGCCCATCTCGAGGCCACCCCAACTCGGCGACGCCCGACGCCCTCCCAGGCGCGGCGACGCCCATCTCGGCGACGCCCGAAGTCCGCGACGCCATCTCGGTGCGCGATGCCCATCTCGGCGACGCCCGAAGTCGGCGACGCCCGACGTCCCTCTTAGCTCGGCGACGCCCGACGCCCCTCCGTGGCACGCCCGACGCCCTCCCAGGCTCGGCGATGCCCATCTCGGCGCGCGGCCCTCGCTTCAGCGGCACGATCCTTAGCCGTCAGCTTCGATCGCACGATCCTCTACCGCCATTGGCGGCACGGTCCTCTACTATCAGCTGTGATGGCATTATCCTTTGCCGCTGGGATACTTCATCATCAACCTCAGCTGCAATGCTACTCTCCAGCTCGGCAGAAGTAGACTCTCCAGCTCGGCAGCAGTGCATCGAGGCCACCAGCGTCGGTAACAGTACCAGCTGGGCGAGCATGACTCGATCCTCTCCAGCTCGGTAGCAGTGCCTTCTCCCGCTCTGCAGTAATAGCATTCGCCCTTTCAGATAAAATCAAGCTCGGTGATGGCACCAGCTTCGAAAAATCCGACTCGGTGATGCCACCAGCCTCAAGAAAAAGATTACACTGGCTCCGGTAAAAGTACCAGCCAGTTACGTCCCGATTTCGGAAAAAATCAAAGCTCGGTGATGGCACCAGCTTCCAAAAAAGCAGGCTCGGTGATGCCACCAGCCTCAAGAAAAAGATTACACTGGCCCTGGTAAAAGTACCAGCCAGTCGAGTCCCGAATTAAGCATACAGCATCTCGGTCCTGCACCAGATCGCTGCTCGAAAGATTACACTGACCCCGGTAAGAGTACCAGCCAGTCTTCAGAATAATCAGGCTCGGTGATGCCATTAGCCTTGAACAAACAAAAAACCACTATCAAGCTCGGTACCTGCACCAGCTTTGATAGACTGTCCGGTGATTTAGCTTTTAACTTCCTAGAGGAAAGTGCACTCTAAAAAGTTAAAAGCTGGGGGCTTTGTGTGGGGGTATTCCCCAAGGCGACCGACCTCAGGTCCCGACCTTAGCCCTCGGCCAGGTCCTCCATTTCGGTAACATGCCCCCTTGGCTTCGGTCTCGGTACAAGCATGAGAACAGGAGTTCAGCCTCGGCCATGCTCCATCTCGGTCTCGGTCAGAATGCTGATCGGGATGACCATGGACAGCTGTCGTGCCACGACAACAGGATAAGGGCACCGCCCAAATCCCTGACACAGCTGCACCGTCCATCCATCAGGGTATGGCCCGATGGGACATAGTGGGCTACGATGGGACAGCCTCTCAAGTGCTTACCCCAAAGTCCACTCTCCTTCTCTATAAATACAGCCTTCAACAGGTAACAAGGGGGGGCTATCCACATGCTGCTGGTACGCCGCCTCCTCCCACACTTCATCTCCTACCTCTGTTTAGTCCTGCACCTGCAACTAACAAAGGCATCGGAGAGCCCTGCGCTGCCCAAGCCAGGGTCCTCTGACCTTCTTCTTCCTCTCCTTTCAGGCTCGAGGCATCAGTTTTTCTATCATCTACAAGGAGCTCTAGCCTCCGTCCTCTTCCAGTGGGCCGCAAAATCACCCCCCCCCCCCCCGGGTATGTGATTTTTTGTGCACTTACAGTGGGCTGATGTTGATTTGTTTTGTTTGTTGTTGTGACAATGGCAAGAAATGGGAGAGAAGGGAGTGGAGGCGAGGTTATGCGAGTCCCCGAGCCACAAGTTTAAGGGGATATGTATAAGGTCCAGCAACTGTGCCCACATCTGCAAGACTGAAGGGTTTCCTGATGGAAGTTGCAGAGGCTTCAGACGCAGATGCTTCTGCACCAAACAATGTTAAAAGAGTCAAGAGTTGCTCCCAGCTTTTTGACTGCTTTCTGTTGCTGTTCCTCTCTCTGGTGTGTGTTGAAGGGATGGTATTCACCATGTATCCTTCCTTTCTTTTATCATGTTTAGAGTCTGCTTTGTGTGTGCCTGTATGGGTGCATCAGCACCGTCCTCAAATATAAATAAATGTGTGTCATAAGTCGGTTATTGACATTGTGATGATTTTGTTATGTCTCAAGCAAATTTTCATTTTTCATTGATTAGGCAGCTGGTCTTCTTGTGTTTCGTGAAATTGGCTGGATCCCATCGCGATCGTGTTATTCTTATATCATGAGAGCTAAATTGACGAATAATGAAAAGAGAGGACATGAAAGTTACAGAAAAAAAAAGGGAAGAAACAGAGAAGAAATCACTCCCGAGCTTAACTTTGAAGAAGAATATTGTATCGACTCTTGAATGCATCGAACGCTGGGGCGGACCCAAGAAATTTTCCTTCAGAGGGTCACTATATAAAACGAAAAAAACTTGGGTGCCATATTTAACATATGTAAGTCTTAAGGGCGTGTTTGGCTATGTGGTGAAGTGAGGTGAGGTGAGGTAAAGCCTCCATTATCCAGACAAGAAAAGACGATGGGTCACATCAAAAGTACATAATTTCAAAATTCCCTCCATCTTTTTCAAAAAAAGTCAAAAAAGCACCATCCTTCCTCCACTAAAAGACAAAAAA
This sequence comes from Umbellularia californica, assembly GCA_028538565.1. Lineage (NCBI taxonomy): Eukaryota > Viridiplantae > Streptophyta > Magnoliopsida > Laurales > Lauraceae > Umbellularia > Umbellularia californica. The sequence continues at coordinate 71,049,084 of JAPQWN010000007.1, read as the reverse complement.
ACTCCACTTTTCTATACAAAAAGTCAAAAAGATTTCATACCAAACAACAAAAAACAAAACACCATCATAACACCTTATATTTTATTTTCTCTTGATTTGATGCTTCACCTCACCATACTTCAATTCACCATACATCCAAACAAGCCCTAAGAGGTTTTATGCAATTTTTGGTGGGCTATGGCCAACCCCAGCCCCCTCTGTTTCAGCCAGTGGCAATGGGACTTTTACCTTGTGATGGCATATCATATAATTTTATTTGCATTCTTACATGGTTTGGGTAAATTCACTTTACAGGAACATTAAATAGGGGAAAAAAAAAAAAAAAAAACACGGAGGTCATTTAAAAAAGTAGAAAATTAAAAAAAAAATTTAAAAGGAAAAAGAAGTATAGAAGTTTGATTTTGCTCTCTGCACACTTAATATATCATTGGCCATTATACCCATAAGCGGAAAATTTTCAGCTGCTCTCCACACACACCCCTCTTCTTATAAACTATATGCTTCCTTCTCATTTCACGCAAGTCCTTCCCATCTCAACCTATGCAACTCTTCCATACTTCCCACACTCCTTTCCCTCATTTTCCACTTATCTTCCAACTCATCTCCCACTTATCCCCCATTTTTCTTCCTATTCATACCTTGTTTTTCGTTTTTTTTTTTTATTTTTTTTTTTCAATGAGACGGGCCGAACCGATCCCATTTGTTCAGCTGCATGCAGCGAACATAATATTTTTGTTCGGTTTCATGTAGCCGAACACATGTGATTAGTTCGACCCTAAGTGGCCGAATGGTCCTGAGGAAAAAAAAATGACAGGAGGAGGAGGGGAGAGGGAGTGAGAGATGGGGTGAGATTGTAAAAGGGAAAGCCCAAACAACCATTGCCTTAAAAATAAACAAGAAAGATGAGAATGGGGAGAAAGAGGGAGTGTGACTTACCGTAAGGGAGCTTTAGCTTGAAAATGAGAGTAGGTGAGGAAGAAAGAAGAGTAAGGAAGAGAAGAGAATGAGCGAAGGAGAGAATATAATGTTTAGGGGGAGTGAGGGAGTGTGAGGGAGAGTTGAGAATGAGGGATGGTGGCTATTCTCTCTTCATATTTGGTGGAGTGTGATGGAGAGTTGAGAATTAGGAGAGAAAAAGGGGTGAGCAGAGATGAATGGAAATTTTCAAGGGTTAGGGCATTCTGGGCAAAAATATGGTGTGCATGGAGTAAGTTTGGAGAGTGCAGAGAGTACCGGTGTGTATGGAGCAAAAATGAGTGTGCATTTAGTAGCTCTCAGAGGTTATTCTCTCATTTTACTAAATGACAAAAAAAAAAAAAAAAAACCATCACCCGTTATAATAAAAAAAAAGGTAAAAAAAAAAATGTAAATGCTCATGCCACAAAACAACAAAATTAAAGTCAAGAAGATGAAATTTGAAAGTTGTTACTTATTTATTCGAACCCTATTCTTTCCTATGTCTCTTAATTTAAATTTTCATTTCAATTTACTTTATAAATGAATTACCTAAACGGGCTTAGGGAATAAGGATGCATCAAAACACACCTGGGTTTCGGTTCCTTAGATTAATTAGGCATGGATTTGCTCGCGGGCTATGTTTGACACTACAACACGTGTTACAAGGTTGATTGACTATGCATACTATATTGGGTCAAATTCCACAGGGATAAGAAAAATAAAATAAAAAAGAAGACGTAATCAATATTCAAGGGTTGCCTTAAAACTAATGAGTTTCTCGTGACTAGAAATGTGCAATGTAACTCTTTGCATGCTGGGTGTTTGAACGTGGGAATCCTCGGGACATCTATTGTGATTAAAAGTTGTTCCTCAACCCACGGCCCAGGATTTTTTAAATTAATAATTAATTTCATAGGAAAATTTATTGTGATTAAATCCATGACGAATGATGGTTTGATCTGATATTTGTGTTGGTTTTTTTAAATCGAAATTAGTTCCTAAAAAAAACAGGAAGTGAGAATCAAGCCAAGTGAAAGTTCCTGATGATCTGTTTTAAAAGTCCGGTCAAGATTTTTAAATGCCTGATTGAATTAGAGGCCAAATACTTTGAATCAAGAGCTTTTGTTTTGAGAGAATCGAAGAGGAGCTCTTGTGTCTTGTTTCCCTAGCCTCACCTTACAAAACTAGAAAGGGTTTAAGATAGACAGCAGTGGATTTCTCATAAAATCGAATGAAAGATCACTAGCGGGTTGAGCCTAGATTTTGAACCATTTTGAAATGCTGGAAATCGGATTCCTTACCGAGGTGTGTTTTCACTCACCCACCCATCTCCGTTGGACACCATTATTTGGATGATATGTACACCAGCTTGCAATAAGATTCGTGCCGAATCAAATCCACTTGGTCTAACCAAAACCAAATGATGCACGAGCCCAAAGAAGTCATTGATTTTTCCTTTTCCATGAAAATATTCATGCACATTCTTATATAAAGAATTTGTAATTCTCCAAAAGCTATCCCGGTGGCTGTGGAGGTGGAAATCCAAAAGCCCAAATCCCAATATAGAAATCCCACTTTAAGTAACCTTTTATTTTGAATTTACTTTGCAAATGAATTACCAAACACGCCCCCAATGTGTAACAACCGTGGACAGTTTTTCTTCAAGGTTGATGTAAGCTTGTAGAAGTAGAAGCACAAAATCAAAAACTAAAATTTTGATCTGTTCTTATTTTTTTCCCTTACATTTCTCCTAAATTAAATTAAACTACCAGTATGAAAGGGTGTCAAGAGATCCAAATTCAGCGACGAAATCAAAGATGTGGGTCACGAGATTTACATAGCACCCTGCACCACCCACATTTCTCAGAGAAATTAGAACCATCACTTCCATATGCATGACCACCAACTTACCCGACCCGACCCGACACGACCCAACCCAACCCAACCCAACCCAAAAGGCACCTACACCTACCTTCAAAGAGTCTCACCCGTGTCCGTACATGACGACTGCCACGTAAGCATCATCTTTGTCGAATCCGCACATGACTTGAGCCCACCAACTCAGCACGTGCCGGGCTTTTCTCGCCACGTGAAGTAAATGAGAGCAACGCCACCATTTCAGCATGCACGTGTCAGGCCTTTTCATGCCACGTGAAGTAAATGCAGAGCAGCCTATGCCTGCCTATGAGGGACAAATAAATAAAAAAAAAACCTTTCTCAACCTATTCAAGCATTATCCTGTCTTATATTTATAATCCTTTTGTATTGTTCAGTGCTGAGTGAAACCTAAATTGCTAGTTTTTATACATAAATGATATAATACCAATTATTGGATCTTTACAAATTTCACTAATACCATTTATTTACGCAATGACTCAATTATCCGACCTACCAAGTTCTAATAGTACTTGTAAGATCTTACATCCCATTGAGCTACCATTTATTCTAAAACTAACTAATAATGGAAAACAACACAATAAAGGTTTTTATTGTGAGGGTGGGAGCACTACCACAATTATAATCGCTAAGGAGCTAGTTAGTATGGACGCTGACCTCAACACAACTGCATGAAAAAAGTCAAGACACTTTCGCTCTTTACTAAGATTCCTCGTGTCATATGGACGCACCGACATTTGTAAGATGAAGGAAAAGAAAATGATCACATAATGCTGGTAAGAGGAGAAGGATGAATTGAATGGGTGCCAAATGCCAATGTCGAAATTCTGCAACCTTGGATACACGCAGATTATCTGCATAAACACAGAATCAAGATAAGGAGATATACGTAGGAGTTAGGACGCTGGATTTTGTTAGAAATCAGAACCATCACTTGCATTGCATGGTGTGATTAAGTGATTGCATGCTGCCACTAGGTCCAACCCAACACCCACCTCACCCTCTGAAATTACATTTGTCCGTTAGCCACGGCCAGATAAAGCTTTTTTCTTTGCCCGCACATGAGACACAGGGTATTACAAACTAAGATGATGGGGCCCACCACATCATTACGTGTCAGCTTCTTTCGCCACGTGAAGTAAATGATAGCCGGGAGAGATGAGAATCTAGAATTAATTTCTATTTAGATTAAAATTTGGATGAAATTTAAAATATATTTATTGGATAAAACAATAATATTTTGTTTTCATTTTTATGCAATACTATTTTTGGTCATTTGATACGACACATTTTTCCTTGCTAAGGAGGGGTTCATTTCATATGAAATTGAAGTTACGAATGCAGGATTCCCCTCTCACACTGAAAATGACAATTTCAAAGAGCGGAATCTTCTCGCTTTATTCAATAAGAGGAGGAATTCATGGTAGAGGGAAAATCATGCTAATTTTCCATGCAACTCTTCTTTTTTATTATTCTCAATGCATTTTTTCTAGAAAATAAAGAAAAAAATAAGTTAATTTTATTTAATATAGAGAACTTCAATTTTAATTTCCTATGTAAGATGCTGAAAGGAAGGATTCCTCTATCTCATATAAATGAACACGGAACACCCTATGCTTGCACATTGTGTGATGAAGGAATATTGTCCAATTTGAGGGTTAATAAATATTGAAATGGAAGAAGTAGATTTTCGGACCATCCAATGTTCATTCTCTCTATAAAAGAGGCAGCTAGCTAGGAACTTAAACCCCACCCACCACAAATCCTCAGGTATCAAGGAGCGTAGGGATGGCTGCTGTTAGGAAGACACTCTTCTTTTCCGTGCTCTTGTTGTCTTTCATCCTTATTGCCTCCGGTGCTCATCTCCTCTCCAACCCATTTCTCTGTTAAAAAATCAACACGATTTCATTGCTTGCTACTGAATATTTTTAATCGATCTTCTATTGGATATAAAACGAACATAATACATGGATGATCTGAGTATGCTCCTTTCCTTTTGTTAAGCCATTGATGATGATGATGATTGGGGGTAGAAGAACATATGTTAACATAGATTAAAACATAAACCACAGGAAAGGTGAAGACACTTTTCAATGTGGGCTTTGGAATGATGTTGAGATTTTAATATCAAACAACAAACCAAGTAACTAACAAATTGGTTTTGGGTGTAATTGTTCTTGTTTTGGCAGTAACAAGGGTTGATGGAGCTTTGTGCCAGAGGCCAAGCAGGCTTTTCAGGGGTTTATGCTTCAGGAGCAGTAACTGTGCCTCTGTTTGTCACGGGGAGCATTTTGCTGATGGCTATTGCCATGGCTTGCGTAGGCGCTGCATATGTCGTAAGCCTTGTTAGTGACTTGGGATAAAAGAAGACATGTTACTCTCCTCTTCTCCTTGGATGTATGTGCATCTAAATAAGGATGCTTTTGGCGTCCTCGCTACACCTTGGGGTCGATATGGTGGCGTCTATATGTTGATGTGGATCTCTGTCTTGTCGTGAAGTGAAGCTTAATGTTTTTGTTCAGTCTTTTCTTTTATGCTTCTCTGTGCATTTTATCACTCTTTACTGTGATGATGATGTTTCTGAGAGTTATATATAGGAGCTTTGTTAATTCTCATGGATTTTTGTGGTGGAAATCACTACTGTTCAAAATTCTTCAGACATCCGTTAGTCGTTTCTCTTGATGCAGCCAAATGTTTGGATACATGAAAAGGAATCATAGGTAAAGAGATCACTACCGATACCGATTATCATATGAGGTTAGGACTGATGGGAAATTTGTGGGGCTCCTGAAAAGGACCCATTCACGACAATTACGAAATTCTCCTCATACTTGATTATATTGGCAGTGGTGTGATCAATTTTCACAAGTAGGATATAATATTCGGTAACCAAATTTCACTCCAATGGGATTATGGCTCAACTTCCATTAATTCCAGTGCATTTCATTTTAGATTTTATGGATCCTTGACACCGGAGCTGAAAAGGAGGCAGGCAATGGAGAAAGAGAAAAGTTCCTTGCAGGAAGTGGAAAGGAGGGGTACTAAGATAGTAGAAGAGGCATGCATTTTAAGACCAGAGGGGCAACTAGACCTGTCTGTTCGGAGGAGAAACATTTTCCCCATCATAAGTAGACCTCCACATGAGAGAGAGAGAGAGACAGAGAATTTACATATGCTTGCATAAAATACAAAGAAATTTATGCTCATTTGAGCACCACCAATTGATAATTAAAGAGCTGAGTGATTATGAGGTCAGAGGTGAACAAGCATTGTATATGCAATCCTCATTTTTGGAGGATATGGATTGCTATAGTGACGGGATTTGATGGTCATTTTGTAAAAATCATATTTCTTGCTCTATCCACTTACAATTCCTATGTATTCATGGACTGGTCTGGCCCAAACCCGAAAGGGACCTGAACTTGGGCCTTAGTTTTCAGTAATCAGGCTGGGCTCTGATTTTTTATTTGGGCCCGTTAAAACTAACGGCGTGCCCATGGACTGGTCTGGCCCAAACCCGAAAGGGGCCTCAACTTGGGCCTTTTGTTTCAGTAATCAGGCTGGGCTCTGATTTTTTATTTGGGCCAGTTTAGTAGATGGGCCGGGATTGGACTCAGTAGTAGATAGACCAGGCCCAGTCCAGCCCGACTATGAAAGAATTGATAAAGGGCGAGACAACGATGATTCCGAAGACATACCATCTCACGCAATTACAAGACCAAGGACGATGTTGGGATGCTTTTTTTCATTTATGTTTACTTTTTTGTTATAGAGTGTGAAGTTGGGTGGTGTCAGGCTAAACCTATTCTATGCAGGATGGGCTTGGGCGAGCCATTTATGGCCTGAGCCGGGCTTGGGCATGTAGTTTAGAAGTCAGTCCAGGCCCAGATATGCCTCAGCCTGGCCCATAACACCCCCTACAGGCCGTAAGCCCGGTCATTCCAAATAAGATCACACGGCTCGGATATTGATGGGTATTTTTTATGCATTAAAATGAGTTTTTTTTTTTTCCAACCTAGGGTATCTTCCATCCAGCCCAAGAGCCTTTGCCGGATAACTATCTCTAGGGGCTACATATATGAAAATAAACTAGAAAATATGCCAATTTTAGAGTGAGCGATTTTGTGGAAGATGTCTACCATTTGCATTTCGTCCAATCAGCACACCAAAGTCTCCTCTTTTTTTTTTTTTTGATAACGCAGAATTTCTAGCCCTTCGGGCCAGAATAATCCCACAGGCTTAGGAGAAAAAGCCGGGTAAAATGTCCTTGTGGGCCCAATGTGATAGAACAATTTTGAACCCACAATCTTCGGGTGCAAACCATGGTCCTAAACCAACTGAGCTACCTCTCGGAGTTGCAGTGTCTCCGTATTAGCTCAGCTGGCTAGGAAGATATATAGCGCTTCTCATGTGAGTTCGAGTGGCTTCTATGAAAGTTCAAAAAAAAGAAAAAAAAAAAAAAAAAAGAGTAGAAAAGAACTTACTTACCCAGACCTAAGATACCTCTACGCCCTCTACCAGATGTAAAAATTGCCAGAGACCCTATCGTTTTCTTTTTGGAAACCTAAGTTTTGCTTTTGCCCAGTATTACAAAGGATTGAATGCATCGATAATAAAAACCATGTCCTTAAGCCTGTTTGTTTCATCATTTAACTCCAAAGAATTCTAGGACTCTGAACTCCAAAGTAATTAAAAAAAAAAGGAAATCAAAGGTCAATATCCAAAATTGGCCATCAAATAACGCGTCTTCTGTATCACTCGGTCCATTCTCCACCTTGGAACAGAATTGAGAGCTCATTTAAAGTAGGATTTGTGCTTTCATAAATCCCATCTTCTGCACTCCAAATCTGGCCGCAGTTTCAAAATAAATGAGCATGACAGGGCGCGCCTCGCCTTCATTATCATTTCCAGTCAAAATTGGCCTCACTCCTACCCCAACCTTCACCACAACTCAAGAAAATAGAAAGTTTATGGTTTGACTATTTTCAAACAAAGCAATCCCCAAACTCTCATCAAATTCACTCCAAGCATAACTTAAAATCCTATTCCATCATAAGAGAGAAAATTAGGAGAAGAGAATTTATTAAAAAAGAAAAAAGAAAAAAGAAAAAAGAGAGAGACGAAGATAAGAAAGATATTGGAATCTATAAAAATGGGCTAAAGCCCACCATCTAAACACCATTGTCACTAAAGACGAAAATGAACAGACTTAAGTATGAGTAAGAAGAAATAGATAACTGGAGGAATTATACTTAAGTACAAATGAATTATAGTTGGGGAAGATAGGCATGGTTGGATAAGATACGAAGGTGCGGATAGCAAGGAAAGTCAAGGTCCCATCTACATCTCCACCTTATATCATTCACCCTGTATTTCTCTCATTCACACCACCTCTTTAACAATCTTTTGGTGGAGCTCATTTGACCATAACTTTATATGTATTCAATTTCTATGTAATCTAACACAAACGAACATGCCATCTATGTTTTCTATATAACCAAAACTTCATGACCTGCTGGGGCATAAGCATATGATCCTGGCCGAAACAATTTGGAGCAAGTGAATGGAGTGAAATGACCACAAGTTTTGTGCACCTCAGTACCCCAGTAAATGGATTGCAGCAGATATGGCGGAAGGAGCGTTATGTTAGTGTTATTCATGTTAATCAACTTGCCTACCCTTATAGAAAGAGAAGTGGAAATTTTCATAGTATCTAATTTTTAGCCTAAAGTTATAAGGGGGTTTAATAAATTCAAACGGTTCCTAATCTCTTTAGGCAACTTTTGAACTGGTCCTTGCCGATAGGTTATTCTAACACTGTTTAAGACAACTACAATGATGGCTGGGTATTTATCTCCCATCTTCCATTGATTCAATTTCCATTAAAGGGAAAGTTATTTTATGGTCGTTTTGGTATATTCACCTTTGACCTTGATTTTCAACCACATGAATTCCTATGTACTCAATTCTTATATATTCTATGCAAACAAACAGGCCCTTATCAATCAATTGGGAACAGCTGTCTGTTTGTTCATTGAAATACCAGAATTTCTGCCATGTCAACCAATGTGAGACGGCTTTCGTGCATTCTCCATCAGGAAATAGAAACAAATGTCTAATTAAAAATATTAAAAATACCATGGGCTTCTGTACCTCAGGAAAAATTACTCTCATCTACATCCAGTCAAAACTCATTATGTGATTCCATTTGGAACCATCTCAATACAACAACAGCCTGCTGCTTATCCATACATACCTTTGCTCCTAAATATGAGAAGTTGAACTAAATAAATAGTGGCCAGAATTGGGTTATTTAAAAAAATGTTTTAAAATCAAGCAGCATGTACATCTCATACATGCGAAAAATGACTTACCTTCATTAACTTATGCTGCTGCAGACTGCTTGTCATCATGGTCCTCAAGATTCAGTGCGTGCAGCAGCTTCGGCCATGACTCTGGGATTCCTCCAGGTAAATCAAACTCCAATAGCTTTCCTCGACTGCGATAGAACTCCTCGACAGACTGGCACTACATAAACAAAGCAATCCAATGCTGAAGCAAATCATTTGAAATGAGAAAGGAAACAATTTATAGGGTAAAAGCATTGTGTCCATGTCATGTTGTGTCCAGGATCAGAAACAGAAACAAAATCTACAGGTTTTTTTAGGATGATCAACATCTTAGTAGCTTTGCTACGGGCCTACGGCCTCTTGTGGAAGTCATATAATGGTAAGAAATGCCTGCTGTAATATCCACTCTAGGCTTTCTCCACTTCTGGAAAGCCACATGCACATATTTCTACTCCACATGGTATGAAGAAATGTAGCCACCAAAAATGAAAAAGGATAGGAAACAGTAATTCCATGGGAACTTTCACGATGCCAGGCTTTTAAAAGCACGCAAACAGCACTTTTTTTTTTTTAAAGAAAAACCGGGCCGGGGGGGTGGGGGGGGGGGGGGGGTGGGGGGGGTTGGTGGGTTGAGGGGCGAGGGGGGTGGGGGACTGGCACTCGTTTTTCCCACGATAAATATCTCTATTTTGGAATCAGACCTTCAAATGGTCTAAAAATATTTGAGATACTAATTAGAGACAAGATAGCGAAATACCATGTCATTGTATATACGTAGCCGTTCTTTTACGACTGCTTCAGTATCATCTGATCGAGTGATGAGTTTAGATGCACAATGTGCAGGAGGGAGAAGTGGAGCCATATATATTCCAGGCCTCCCATTCTCCCCCTTGATGCTGATGTTAGCAACATTGAAGTTTCCTCCACACTGGCTACAAATTCTTCTTCCAAGGCACTTCTCAACCAGTACATCTTCTCTGAGCTTCAGGTTAATCACCAAGTCAATTTCAGTCACTCCCTCCAATATCTCCTGCAATTGCAAAAAAATGCAGTCCAAATTACAAGAATGCAACAAATTAGAGAACATCCATGCTGTGGCCAACTAATAAGTATCTGCCAATAGGCCATAAGCCATACATAATCATTGCTCACATCTTATGCAAAAACCGCTACTACAGGAAAGGATGGACTCCGCGCCAGCACAACATTAAAGATCAGAAACAATTTTTGAAAAGTAATAATTGAGAAAAATAAACTGATTTCCAGCTTCACATTAGTAACCGCAAAGATCATGTGCATAGTTGATTACTTATAAAAGTTAATGTTGACTAAATACATAGGAAACTCTAACATGGGAAATGATATAATGGCCTCTCAACATTGACATAACTGTGAGCAACCATTTATAAATAATCTTATCATTTCTATGAAAGGTAAGAGCAATGAATACTTAAAAAATATCATTAAAAAATGAATACATAGAAAAAAAAAATCCAATGTCAAATCCCTTCACAAATATACTAACCGCTTGTCTAATTGTCCGTGGAAAACCATCAAGAATGAACCCTGATTCACCCTTAGCTCCTCCACTTTCAAGACGTTTAGACAGTAGACTTATTATGATTTCATCTGAAACCAATTTGCCTTGATTTACAATCTCTGCAAGCTGCAAAAAGAAATAAATAAATAAATGAGTGGACATTTACCACAATCAGTACAATGATCTATGAATCAAAGTCAGTTACAGTAACTTTTAATAGTTATAATACAATAAAATGCATTCTCAGTTGATATAATAACAATTCCCATGGAATGACCAAAGAGATCTTAGCACATCCCAAAACTGCCAATATAGCCATCGGAATTTAAAAACATGAAACAATGTAATCAAGGAAAATGCTCCCCTATGAGCAAAAATATATGCAGTCCAGCTCCATGGAGCCCACTTGGGCCCGCCTTTGATCGGTGCAGGCCCTTTCACACTCTCATCCTCTATGATCTACCACTGGGCCCAATTTCATTCTCATCAAGCCTTTATCCACCATTGGACTGAATCTCAAAAAATCTATGGTCAAAAGGCCACTAAAACTTATGGCTACTAAATCAAGGGCTAGGAAGATCCGACGGGGATGATTTTTTAATTGGTCCTTATCCATAAGGAGACCTTTCCATGTACCCCAGCCCCACCCATAAGTAGGAATCTAAGTGGGCCCCACAAGCTGGAATGCATATGGCAAGTATGCAATCTGCTCATGGGAGAACATTCACATGTAATCAATACAAAAAGGAAACTTGCATGTCTGCAACAGAGGCGAACTTTGAGCATTAAAATAAATAAATAAAAAAATAAAAATTTCAGAATGCACTATACTAAAGTAGCAGAGCAACTTTTCAACTTTAGACCTCTGCGGAGGAAAATGGTTCTGTAACTTCATTTAATAATTACCACTTGGCAGTTCCTACCTTTCAATTGAGATTTGAAACTCAATGATGGTCGTACACAACATTCTTTCTATTAATCCAAGAATGACCATGAGGATAAGCTTCAATGATTGAACTTGAATCTAGTAAAACCCCATATGGCAAAGGTTGGTCCTATACAACATTCTTCCGTTTTTCTGTATTGGAAATTATACAACATTCTTTCTACTCACATAGATGGAGAGAATAGGCTATACATGCATGTGAATCTATCAAAAGCCATACTGCAAAGAATCTTAAAGTATGTTTTGGGACAAATTTCAAACTGAAAGTAGACACTAAAAAAAGATCTTACACTAAGTGAAAGTATGCATTTGAATGTAAGGGGTCTGTACAGCACAGGTTTAATCCTGGACTGGGTAGAGTCATTTTGGCTAGTGGTCTTCTAGAGAAATTGGCTGAAAGTTTCTTGTTTTAAATGAGAACACAGTTTCAATCTACCAAAAGTTCCAGCTGGCAATAAGGCTTCCAACCAATCTTAAGTGTTGATTTGGACCCTAAGCTAATATTTTCTCCAAAGGCCATAACCTAGAGGCCTCGATGCTTTTTAGGAGTAAAACTGCACCAAACTGGCCCAATGAGTTCACCGAAATGAAATTTGACTAGAGCTAATTAGTCCTAACCATAGTTATCATAATCCTATGATTCATATCCCGAATCCCGATTCGTATCCCGAATCTTAAGGAAAACAATTCGTATCTATGTAACGAATCTTAGGATTCAGGTGTGAATCCTACGATTCGATACTCATTTCATTGAATCTTACGATTCAAGCGATTCAACTAAGTGAGAATGGCTATAGCCAATAAGCCAATATTAATAATCTTTTACCTTTTTACTTTCTTTATTCTCTCTTTCTTTTATCGCTTGTATTTTTAAAAGATTATTTAGTAGTTAACGAAACCTCGTAAGAACTTTTTACGGCTTTGATAAGGTTTTAAAGATTAATAAAAAACATGCATTTAACTAAAGCATTCGAGTGTACATGTGGTGCTTGTTTATATCTTCTTTTTTTTTTTTTTAAATCTATTTTGGTTTTTTTTCTTCATGAACACTTTCTTAACTTTAAGAGATATCCTACCGTGTAAGATTGATGGTTTGGATTTTATTTTATTTTCATATTTTGATTTAAAGATAATAAAAAAAATGTATATTGATACTTTAAACTTATTTAACTATTTACACATCATTTATTTCATATATATATATATATATAATATATGTCATGATGTTCTTGATATGATTGTATGAAAGACTTACTTGTTATTATATTTATACTACTATAAATGGAAAAACGATGGTAAGGAATAATTACCTTTTTATTTTTATTTTTATTTTTCCTTTAAATTTTAATTATTTTTTATTTTTATTAGAAATATAAAAAATCCAACGATTCACGATACGATTCGCGATTCGATTCGATTCATGGGTACGAACAATTTGCGATACGATTCCGATTTTGAAAAGTATGGTCCCAACCATTGACGTAATTGTGCTGTTGAATGTTTAACCATTCCAAAGCCAAGATAAAATATAATAGAGCAAAATGTATAGACAGGAACACATTATATTTGAGATGCTTAATTATGGTAAATTATTTGACGGCTGAGAAGAAAGGCTTGCAAAAAGCTACAAAGAGGAATAATTAAAATTTCCCTGCATGAATAGCATGGTAGTACGGAGAGAACCAGGGTTCAAGCTCTGCTCACCCCCAAGAAGACTTTCATTCAAGCCAGTACTGCAGCCTACTGAAAGAAAGGGTATACATTTCATCCCACTATAAACCTAGTATCAACAAGGTTCAAAATAGGTTTGTCAACACCTTTAGATGCTCCAGTTTGAACGGATGAAATTGTTATTTCTCCCAAATCCAATATCATTGTAGTGAAGAATATTTTAAATTATCGATAATTGGAAAATTTTCATTCAATCAACAAGAGATACAAAGAAAGGTAAAATGAAGACTACTGGTATAAGAGAGATATACTAGTTGGTAGAAAACCAAAACAACCAAACAGTTGGAGAAGAAACCATAAAGGTGGGCCTAAGAACATAGAAACCATGTCAACACCCCGTGTAGCCATGGAATCTGCAATTAAATTAGCTTCTCTCATCAGGTGATAGAACTATACCTGTAAAGACCATTAAAAAAACCTATACCTGCAAAGACTACATAACTGATAGCTCTCAGTCTCTTCAAAATGTATGACACATTCCGCTAGATATCACCTTTATCTGTTAACTAAGCTTATCACAACCAAAGAATCACTTTCAACTGAAAGGCATGAATAAGATGTTTTGAACACCTTCCGCGCCTCCCTTGTAGCTCTCGCATCTAATTTCCACCTCATTTGAATCTTTGATCCCCCAATAGGACCGAAGAATACTAACAGATTTTCCCCTCCATCATTGAATGAAACTGCACCAATTCCCATCAGCCATGGTTTCTCCGTTGCTCAAATGTACATAGTTGCTTCCACACAAGCCTCTTTCTCTCCTTTGCTTGATGTTATCGATGCATCCTTCTTAATTAGCCACAAAATCATTAAGCTTGAGATCTGCCATATATATTTCCAGCCAACACCCATTACCCTACTCTCACCTTGGTAAAGTCAAGAATCTCATCCAATCCTTGTGTTTTCCTTGGAAAATCATGCCCTTATATTCCTTCGGGAAGAACAAAGAATCCCCATCAGTAATATCCTCCAAATAAGTTGCCCTTTTTCAGAAAGCGAGTCAGCCAACATTCCATGACTTTCCCTGGTACTTCAGCACACACCAATGCACCTTTGCACAACTTTAGCCAATAGCTCCAAATCCTCCAAGAGAACTAGCAATGATGGAAGAAGTGATCTATCTATCTTTTCCATCATTATAAAAGGAGCAACTGTCAAAAGCCAAACATGACTATATACATTGCTTAAGTTAATGGCAAGAGAAATCTTTTTTCCCACAACTAACCAAACAAGATCCTCAATTCTAGGAAGAGCACCACTTTTACCCCACCAAAGAACAAGGTGGTCGACAAGCAGGCTGGGGAACAAAGACCTTAAAGAAAGACTTAGGAAGACAAATTCCAAACGTGACTACGAGCAGGTCATAGTCAAGAAGATTTGCATAAGTACCTAGGCAACTGCATAAATGATAAGACCTAGCTCTACCAGACACTGTAGTCACCTAAGCTTTGATAGGCACAAGTGGTTCCCAAGGTTTTTTTTTAAATTTCCAGTTGCGCTATTTGCATAAGAACTGGTGTTATGAACACCAAGGCCTAGGTGATCATCCGCAGCAAAAGCAAAAAACCACTGCCCGACCATAATAAAACATCTCTCTCTTTAACAATCTTTTAAGATAACCATCACCACCACCACCAAAGCCTTGCCCGTGCAAAATTTGCTAATGAATTCTATCCAGGAACAAGTTCTGACATCAAAACCCCTGTTGACATGAAAAAGAAAGGCTTAATCCACCTGAGAATACAAAGACTCTGTAGTGATACCCACATCAAAAAGAGAATAGCTCGTCATGGCTTCCAGCCAAATGCTCTTCATACTTCCATCCATAAAGAAAGAAACAATAATGCCACATCCCAGACCCGAGAATCCACTGATTTGGGTGGTTCCCAAGGTGTGACACACGTACTCCCGTGAACTCGCACCTGTTCCGGACCAAGTCCGAATTCATGAAGGAGAAAATTCCACATTTTACGTATGAAGATTACTCACTGACACCTATCAATGAACATTTATATGCGGAAACATGTACAATATCAAAATCAAAACCACACGATCAGCCCAATAACCAAATCCATTATATTAGTCGGGGTGTTACAAATAACATAAACTTAAACTGCCCCTCAAAAGTTGTCAAACAATGCAAGGCAATCTAATTCTAATCCAATTCCAGTAAATAAGGTTCAAAGAGAAACCATACAGACCTTGGTGGAAAATTTCCTAATTGTACAATTTGTCACAAGATTCCTTTTTTACACATTGGGTCGTATTCAATACCAATCCCACTCTCAACAATTTCAGCAAAACTCAAAACAAATCGGACCATCCCAAATACCACAATTCCCAAACACTAGAGCCTTACAGTCAGGTACTTTTCATGTTCTTCTCAATCCAACACTAGCTATCAGAGCATCAAAGCTTTCAAATAGCACAAAATTAGAAGAAATTGCAATATCACTAGAAATCTAATTCTCAGGGGAATTTCATCGAACGGATGGAGTGCAAGAGAAAGAACGTTATACCAGCAGAGATAGGGGTCCAGAGGTGGAGAGCTCCTCGCGGACGAGATCCCCGGTGGCGATGTGAGGGACGCCGAGAAGATGAGAGAGGCGGCTGGCATAAGTGCCCTTTCCGACGCCGGGGCAACCTAGAAAGACCCATTGGACATTTCTGTCTTTGGGATCTCGAGGAAGAAGAAGGCCAGCGTTGGAGAGAGAAGGAGGAGGGCGGAGGTCAGTTTCGGAAGCAAGAGCTGAAAAGCCACGCAGGAAGGAAGAAGAAGAAAGCGGAGAAGAGAGAGATCTGAGATTAAAAAGGCGGTTTAGAGCCGCCATGGATGGATGGATGGAGGAAGATCAAGTAGAAGTAGAAGTAGAAGAAAGAGATTGAAGTTTTCAGTAGCAGCTGCAGTTGCAGTTGCAGTGCAAAGCAAATATAATAGGAAACGTGGAACTTTTCATGGAAAGTAAGAGGCCGAAAGCTGCGTAGCGCCCTATGACCTAGCTGCCTGCGGGTGCAACTTGGCCCGGACCGGGTCGGACTCGGCTAGAGTCTAAGCTCCACCCCTTGGCAGGCACCTGTATCCAAAATAAACCGGTCCCACGTATAAATGTTCACCTCACCATATTACAGTGAGGGACAAAATAATGGGGCCGACTTTATAATATATTCAAACCATTTACACTCATGGGACTCCGTAAGTTACGTTGGATCCATTGAGTTTTTACCTATCCGAATGGATTTGACCGTTAGATCGATTGTCAAATTTTTTTTAATATCAAGTCATTAAATTTGTGGGTCATGAATAAATGAGTTAAAGGCATGGAATTGACCCCAAACTTTATATATTGGCCCATCCAAGATGCCTCTTTCTATCCTCCTCAAGTCTCGTGATTAATGGAGCCATAGGTGAGCCTCATTAAGTTCAACCCCACGATGTGGTGAGGGATGAATGCATATGTGAGGGATAGATCTCCCCCTATTTCATGGTTTGTGAGGTTCTAAGTGGACCCACTGGGTGGCTTGTACCGTAAAATGGTAAAGGAAACTTGTAGGGAAGCATTACTCATCATATATAAATATATAGGTTTTAAAAGAAAATTTTGGGACGCCATCAACAACTCCAGTAGCAACTAATGTGGGCTGGCCCGGACATTTATATGGCCCAAACATGTCTCTATTTCCATGTGGATACGCTTGAGCCCAGATGAAACCTGAATTCCCAAACTTGAGCCCAAAGTTCGATTTATGAGTCCAAAGAATAATATTATACGTTAATTGTTTAGGAGATTGAATAATATGGAGGTTTTAGGTTCAAAACTGCACTACTACACTTGGACTACAAGGGAGTTTATCCGGCTTCCCTCTAGGCCTGAAGGGATTAGCTTAGCCCAAAGGATTGGGAACCCTTTGATAGCCAAAAGAAAAAAAAAAATTAACTATGTATTTTCAATTCTCAATGCTGTAAATCACCTGGTCATAGCCCAGCATCGAGACCTTAAGTCTGCCCAAACAATATTCATCTTCTTCGCCCTGTCCTCAAAGCTGTTTTGAGCGACCATACCCCAGACCAAACCACCCCGTTGTAACAGCCCACTTCAGCTTCTTCCATCCCACAACAGCTCACTTCAAGCACCCACCTCTCATCATGCACCATTGTAGGCCAAAAGGAGTGCCAGGAAAACACTTGTCTTATAACCTCTGGCCCACAAGACGAAATCTCCTTCTATTCAACCCCAGCGGCCCACTGCTCTCTTAGGACTTGTCTGATGTATGCATTTAGGCCCAATTTAGATACCAAGCCCAAGTTTGATCTAAAACATTTTGGGCTTTAGCAGACCAAGATCCTAACAGAGTTGCATGTCCATATGCCACATGGCTTGTATTGAACTACTATGTCAATATTTTCCACTAGCATTTTTTTTAAGTTTTTTTTTGAAACGGTAACAATTGAGGTCAACGTCTACCCTCGCTCCTGAGCAATCATAATTGTGGTCGAGTACTCGCCCTCACCATAAAACTATTATCGTACCATTTCTCATCATCAATTGGTTTTGAGATAAGTGGTAGCTCAATAAGGTATGAGATCCTGTAACAAAACTTCATTAAAGATAAGCAAGAAATACAAAAGGCAAAAATAAAGAGAAACAAAGCACATGACATAAGTGCTTGCGGCATATCTTCCCTACTCTGAAAATGAGGATTGAGGTTGACTCTCCTAATTTTCAGGTTTAAGGTTGACATTTTGAACCCAATTAATAAATGGCTCGAGTTTAGAGCTGGGCCTGTATATGTTATCCAAATGCTCATCAGGCCAACCAATTGCCATGCTAAAAAATAAAATTGAGCAAGCATATAGTGCGGCAAATGCACATTGCAGAAAAATTTTCTCTACCAAAAAGAGGATGCAGTGGACCACATTGTCACCCAACGACAGGAGTTAGGTTTACCTAAAAAGGGAGTCCGGATCTTCTGCAGTAGCCGAGTGCTACTTTTTAGGAAATCCATGTAGGGCACATATGGAGATAGAGATAATCCAAACCGATGAAGGTGAATATCATCTCCTCCAATCATATTCCTCAAGTTTTCGGCTTTTCCCTCAAAAGCAGTGTGTCTCACCCTGTGATTGAGCACATGATGGAAACATGACTAGGCGCTGACCATGGATGTGGTATTAATTACGTTTCCATCATAATACTTAATCATACAGTGGGACTAACTCTTTTTTAATTAAAACTAGAGGATATATGCATGGAGTGGATGATATTCACTTTCAACGGTCGGGATGATATCTATATGACCCCCATGGAGCTTTAGAAAGGCCTTACACACTTTTGGTGTAGTAGTTGTGACAGAGGATCGGAACTGTTTACCAAAAATGTAAAAACACCCATTTACTGGTTTGGTCCCACTCACTGGCTGGGGGGCAAGCAACATCTATGCCAGTTCCTTCTTATCTGGTTATCAGGGCCTACATGCCGACAGAAATTCCTCCACAAACATTGGTCAATCTTATTCTCTTTACCATACATGGATAAGGATGGAGAAGGTGTGGAGGAGATTATCTTTAGATCCTGAAATGATGATATGAGCTGAACTCTTTTCTTCACGCCCGCCAGAGGTCAGTGGGGGACACCTACCTTGTAGGAGCTTTGGGCCTACACTAATAAATGAAACCTTAGATGCTCAAAAGGTTAGGTTGCACTTTTGCAGACATACCCCCACCAGTTTTTTCTTCGACAATTGCTAAAACTATAAAAGATCAGTTTTACATTTTCACAGCATAAAGACCCTCTATTGAATAATACTTACCTATAATAGTCATTGATAGAGACCATCATCACATCATGTGACCCATCTTCTGGACATGAGTCCTCCGAAGCATTCAATTGATCATAGACTTCCTCCAATGGACAGACAATGACTGTGTATTTACGATCTTTAAGGCTAAAGGTAAAAGTATATATATCCAATCAACTGGAGTTTGGGGTTATCACATCAAAGCAGTGCTGCTTAGTTTTCAGTAATCTCCTTTGCATTATTACCACCCACCCTTCATCTTGGGGTGGTATATATGGGTTTGGCCTCTTGGTGAGGCTTGGCAGGGTTGTAGCCTTGCTGTTTAACAATAAAGCCCCACTAATGGCTCTTACCTAAATTAGTGAATGACCCATAAACAACAGCAATCATAAACAACAGATAATAGGAAAGAGGACTACAAACTTTTCCATCAATTCTATAAACCAGTATGCAATTGCGAAATCACCGTTTTTACTTGAGTAAATGAGTACATTCACAGATCTAATATTGTATAAAGGAGAGTTAAGAGGAGTTGAGAACTAGATGTCTTCAAAAGTTAGTTTTTTATTGTATTTGATTCAAGGCAGCCAATGGCCGACTGAGGAAATTTTGCTTGAGGTGGCTACTATGTAAAAGAAAAAAATGGGGAGCGCCATATATAAATTATACATGCAAATTTGAGATTTTAAGAAACTTATATAGGGTGTAAGAATTTCTTTGTTTCCATAGGCAGCATTCATGAGGACTTTGCAAATTTCTATACTTATTTTATTACTAGCTCAAGTCGATTACATAGTGGCATGTGGGTAGGGCTGAACTCAATTTGCTTAATCGACTTTTCACTCAGTTGACTTTTCTTTATTAAGAAAAGTATTCAAAACTGTTCATAATTTCTATATTTTAGCTTACATTCAAGTCTGTGATAAAATATTTGAGAAGTATTAATCTATGGATTTGCTTGATCACAAGTTTTCTAGTCAACTCAAATCAGTAATTGTGTGAGAGTGACTGATCTATTATTAGTTGGGTAATCTATGGCTTTGGTGTACTAGAGGTTTCCAAATTCTAGCTATGCCCAACAGTATTTGGTTCATCCTAAACCACTCTTTTTTTTTTTTTTTTTATGGGAACGTTGCCTGAGAAGTATATATAAACAAGTGGTCAAAGAAATGAAAGAATATTAAAGATGTAAGCAAGTGGTGGAGATGAGTAGGATAGACATAACTCCTGTTGAAAAGCTTATCCTTTTTCTTTCTTTTCTCAATACAGGAGGCAGACAATGAAAGCTAATATGGATAATGTCGAATCTTCAAGTAACTTAAAAAGAAGGGAGAAGAAAAATAGAAGAAAAGTTCATACTTATCCTTTGTCCACGTACACGCTCACCTAGGGCCCTCTCTCTTTTAGTGGGGTTGTTCCCCTGTCAACCCAAAGGTGCACCTTCGGGTCTTCTTCTCTGTGGACCCATCTGAGACTCAAACTAAACTGGGTTTTATGTGTAGGGGACATGGAGGATAAGGGGTAAGCAAAATATCATTCTCATCAGATAATTGTGACCCGCAATTTTGAACTCCCAATATTTTATTGTTTTACATAACCCCATTGGTTACATGAGAATTCTTGTTGGGGTTGAATGAATTAATCCTCGAATGTTGTCTCCTGCTAAGTTTACAAATGCTAGAATACAATATAATATCTTAAGATTTAGAATTATGAGAATTTTACAATTAGTAAAATGATATTTCACATAAAGATTTTATATATTGTTATAATTCAAATAGGGAATTCAGAATTATTTGACGAAAGCATATATCATCGTTGTCGGATATTCCAATAGGGATAATTTTTTTCAAAAGTACCCCAAAGGCCCAATGAGTACTTAGCACTTTCATTTTTGTAATAAAACCCAATTGAAATGAGTACCCATGTATGGGGAGTATATGAGTATTGATAGCTTGGATTTGTCATGGGTGGGCCTGCTACAGGAGAGGTAAAAAGGAAGTTACTGAAAAGTGGGTTGATTTGTGGAAAACCCTTTTCCATGCTACAGTCATTTAGCTTTAATATTCCAAACCAGGACATATTATAATGTCACTGTATACTCTGTCATGTATAAATAGGGTTCTCCATGAAAGCTCAAGTGCATATATCTGTATTACTGCTGTTATTATTGCTTGTGAGTCCTCCTAAACGCATGGTATCAAGGGATCATATAAGTGAGAATGGATGCTTCTTTCAGCCCACAAAACAGCTATGGGATCATGGATGAGGAGGAACATCTCTGCGACTCTTTATCTTCCTCGTCAGATGTTTCTAGCCATTCCATATCTTCCTCTTCATCTGATCTCACTGAAGATGCCTCTTCGTCATCTTCATCCACTCCATCATCCTCCTTATTGGGACAACTCACAGTTGGCCCTCTCTATGAGATGTCTTCCCTCATAGAAGAGCTTCCTTTCAAGTGAGTAGATCTCTCTCTCTCTCTCTCTCTCTCTCTCTCTCTCTCTCTCT
Source organism: Umbellularia californica (assembly GCA_028538565.1). NCBI lineage: Eukaryota > Viridiplantae > Streptophyta > Magnoliopsida > Laurales > Lauraceae > Umbellularia > Umbellularia californica. The sequence continues at coordinate 71,027,357 of JAPQWN010000007.1, read as the reverse complement.
CTCTCTCTCTCTCTCTCTCTCTCTCTCTCTCTCTCCATGCAAATGAAAAACTTGGTTTCTTAGTACTAATTTTTCTTTTTGGGGTTTTTGTATCATTACAGGAGAGGTCTCTCAAAGCATTTTCAAGGAAGATCCCAGTCATTCACCTCCCTATCGAATGTTAGATGCCTGGAGGACCTTGCCAAACCGGAGAATCCTTGGAGAAAGAAGTTGAAGTCGTGTAAGAGCTATGGAGGGGGGCTAGATAGGCAAAGATCATACGCACCCAGAACTGCATCCAAGACCATATCAAAGAAGGCTTCAAGGAGTTCTTGGGGTTCTCTTCTTTCAAGGAGGAACAAGCCTCCGATCCCTTCACACAAAACTAGCAGCTTTTCCAGTCAAACCCCTTTGTTTGCCTGAAGGGTCTAGAGATATATACGATGAATGCTTCATGGCCGCGCTATTTCTTTACCAACCTGGATTTAAGGCTGTAAAGAGATTACATGTATCCTCCAGAACCTACTCCTACAGAGAAACCAAGAATCCAGCTGTGTACTGTGTACAAATCTTTCCTATGCTCCCCAATTTATTTTGAACGTATAAAAATGGTTCTGTCGTTTGCATGATCGATGGTCGATTACCTTGAAACACGGTTTTGGAGTTTGGACCCTGTTGTCTCCTTTCCTTTTCCTAGTTCTTTCATGGTGAATGTGAATTTTTATCTTTGTTACTTGTTTTTAGCTAAGAACTTAATGTGGATGGAAGAATTCTAGCCATTTGTTAATTATGCTTCTCCTTCACCCTTACCTTATTCATATTCCCCATCCATCTGGAGGAAAAGCCATTAGCAATTAAGATTTTATGTATACTCCTCTAATGACCCATCATATATATACATCATATAAAGAGGTAGTAAGTTGAAGAAAATATAGGAGACATGGAGTTAAATGGAGCGGGCTCTAATTTTGAAATTAGATTCTAGTGATGATCATTTTGACGTCCAACCTTCAAACTTTCAAAGAAGATTTTTAGATAAATTTGATTTTGAGCTCACATTTCAACAGCTGGTATTGAATGATCGTTGTTGAAGGACTAAGCCGCACTGGATGTTATTTTCCGGCATGCTCGTTTTATTATTAGTAAAATAACAGTTAAATCAGTAGGAAAGGTAGTTAAATCAGTAGGAAAGGTAATAATAAAGTAATAGTGAAGTAAACATTTTGGTAGAGTATGACACTTTCTTCTCTGTTTTATTTTATTATTATTATTTTTTGTTTTTTGTGTGCGTGTGAGATAAAGTAAAGCAATGGGCTCTGATCTGGTAAAGCGTGTCACCAAGGCAGATTTTTTTTTTTTTTTTTTGGCAGCTGGTAAAGTAATGGTGAAATTTGATGGCTGAAAACATTAGCATTCATTTTAACCAACTAAACATTATTGTGGTAAAATTGAAAACTTTACTTTCTCATTCATTTTAACTAATTAAATATGGGTGTGGTAAAATTGAAAACTTTACTTTCTTGTTCATTTTAACTAACTATATAAATATGGGTGTGGTAAAATTTCTAATGACCAAAATTAAAGTGAATTTTACTTCATTGCATAAAAAAAAAAAAAAAAAAAACATCACCCATGGGCGTGTGTGGGTGAGAGGATTCTGCATTTCACGGTTTTTTATTTTCTCACCCGAGAGAGATCTAGCTTCCTGCCGTTCCCATAAGAAATTAAAATCATCTTTGTTGAGTAAAGCCAGTTTATTTTTCTTTTCCCTGAGAGTGTCACACCAAACAATAAAAGTATAAATTACATAAAAAAAAAAATAAGGATAATTTTCTTCTCAACTGCAGAATCCTCTCATCTTACAAATCTAACAAGCTTATAGTGGAAAGGATCCGTTATCAAACCGTGGCCTCAGTTCTGATGCAAAATGCCACCATACCCGTGCGTGCTTTGCGTGCTCCCATCATTTCAGTTGCCACCCGCATACAACTTGCAATAGACCGACTAAAGCATCTACTGTGTATGTGAGCAAGCGCCGCTTATCAAGATTTCTGTCGGCCGCCCTGGATCTGCCCAACTGAATTTCAACTAAATTGAGTTCCTCAGGACTCATATTTGGTAACCTGAGATACAGATTACATTGTTCTTCCCTTCTCTTTTTTCCCCCCAGTAGATGTGTAACATGTGTTCTTTCGTTCTTACCATGGCCAATGGTTAATGTAACAAAGCTCAAATAAAAAAAAATGTTCACATGTAACAACCGAGTTCCACAGTTTCACATGACGCCTCTTTATTCCCCACTGTTGCTCCGCTGGTTAAAGATGCACAGTTTGCGTGTGTTTTAGCTCGAGTACCTTGTAATTTGTAACGCAACCAACTGATGCCTTTCTTTCATCAACCATTTCAGTAATCAGATGGAAATATCACATGAGAGAGAGAGAGAGAGAGGCTTAAAAATTAATGATGACAAGCAAGAAAAGAAGTAGAGGCTTAAAAGTCAGCGACACCTAATAGAGAAAGGGAACCACATACAATTTCACTTGGATAAGATCAGACCAGTCCAAGTTAAAAGGGGGCACATATTATATAAAACTTTCCTTCTGATGGCACAAAACACCCAATCAGAAGTCAGAACTATTGCTAGAACATAGAGGGTAAGTAAAAAAACAAAAACATGCATTCTTATTCATGCAAAAAGATAAAAAGACGTCAATCACAAATACAACATGATGTTAGAATCACAATCTACACCAAGTAAAACAAAATTTGCGGACTATTTGGTGGCCTGTGCAATAATATTGCTAATGGAACTAGCCTCCTCTTTTGCAGTCTCCACCAGTGAATCCTGTAACACAAAACCATACACACTCAACAGCACAGAAAACCCACAAATCAAAGAAATAAATAAGGCAAACATACCTGTGCAGCTATTAGTCGTGCAACCGTTTTCTTGCTAGACTCTTGAAGTTCTCCAGCAATCAAAACTTCATCAAGTATATAATATGCCTGTGAAAACAGTCAGTAGAGTTAATAGTAAAATGATGATGATGATGATGATGATGATGATGATTATAACATCTGGGACAAAGTGAATTCAGGACAGAGAAGTAATAAACTACCTTATGAAAATTGAATATCAAGTCCAGCTCACAAACCTGAAAGGAGAAGAACAGAGAGTGCACTGAATATCCATCTATCTTATTCAAGTAAAATGACCAAAAAATTTTTTTTCTTTTTCCAATGATATTTTAAAAAATAAATATTCTTGGAAAAAGCAGTTTTTGGAGGAAAGAAAGTAAAATGAGAAGTGGTTAGATATTATTAAAACTAATCTCACTATGCCCGTTTTCCATTAGAACACGTGCCAAAATGGCACTCAGACTCAAGCCAGTAACCAGGGATGGCCCAGCATGTATCCCCCTTATCCAAACACAACCATCATGCACATGGACATTGAGTGTGGATTGATGACCAAGTTATTTTCCAACTGCTCGTTTGTTCTATGCACAGGACCACCCAAGGACTAACACAATATTTCTAAAGATAGCATCTGCACAATGAGGGCACACTTTTGAAACCAAAGTTATTTTTCAACTGCTCCTTTGTTCTATACAGAGGACCACCCAAGGAGTAACACAATATTTCTAAAGATTAGCATCTGCACAATGAGGCACACTTTGGAGATGTCTAGGAACTTCCACGGGTGCCAACTCGGCACATGAAATCAAAACCAACTCATTTTTCAAGTGTGGAAGGTTTACAAATATAAAATAATGGACACGCTACGGATACTGTTATGAGTGAACATATATTAGTGGTCAGTTTTGCTTACACTGCCAAAGTAGCGATCTAGGATCTCAACATAATGGTGAATTATTTCAAGAATCTCCAATTCATTGTCATCCTGGTCAATGCACATACAAAAGTAGAGGCTGGCGTATCTGCATAAAAATAAACTCAAATCTCCATTAGTAGCTTAACAAGTCTCCTTCAATACATGGGTTATTTAGCATATCAAATCACCTTTTGTAAACAACTTTGTATCCTCTCCACTCCACAAAATTACAGAGCTTTGGGCCTCGGGTGAGAATCACTCCACTGAGCTCTCGGATTATCTTTGCAAGATGATTGATGCAGAAGTGAGGTGCAAAGAAACAGTGAAAAGGTAAGCAATGCACTGACATTCACACAAGATTAGTTCAAGAAATTCCTGTGTTTCTTTCCATCAGAGAAGTTGAAAAGAAAAAAAAGAGGTTTCCAAATCTCATTACATCATAAGAGGAATCTAACATGCAAATCCCTAGATATTTAAAATAGAAGTGTCTTGCTTGTTCCTCTTAAAATTATCTTGATTCTTCTTCTTTTTTACTGGGAAAAAGCATAAACTGATGTGTAACACATAAATCACATTCCATTCGGCTCAACAAAACAACCTCAGCTGTAATAGAATAAGGCCCATTAAGATTCCACAAACTTGTGAAGAGAGTGATGGTTATTATTTGTTAAACCATCATGCATTAATTCAGGCAACATTTTCTTTTTTGATAAGATTCAGGCGATATTTGTGTACAGCCAACCAGAAAATGTGTCAATATTCTTTTCCTGATATGAAACTGGAACTTTGTCAGATCATAAAGAGAGAACCAGATGATCCTTTCCATTTGGACCTTCCAGCTCAACTAGTGATGACGGAGTGATGAGATGGTTTCTGGACAGGTTACCAGTGAGTTCATATGGAAGGGCACAAGATGGGAACCTCCAAACCTATACTACCTCGCACTAAATCAAAGAAGATGGTCAAATTGCTTGCAGTTCAAATTGGAGAAAAGCATACATTCGCTACACTTAGCAGGTGAACTATCAAAAGACATCCATACATCACTCCTCTTCAGAACCAGCAAATAATTGAGGAGTAATTTACTATGCTAATAACTTTAAATTTAGAAGGAATTTGGCAACTTCCCATTGTCTGCATTACTGACAAGAAACAGCAATTTGATAACCTAATGAAAATGGCAAACCCTTCGGTGATTTGCAATATATCATATTTCCAATTTAAGCCAGCAAGAAATTGGGGTAAAAAAAAAAAAAAGTGAATCAGCCATGCTGGCATGGTAGCAAAAAGCAAATGTAACAAAATAGCTGATAGGAAAAATAAAATGGAATTAGCAAGATGGTTTCATTTACCTTGGTTCTTTCCTTCTGTGCATAAGGAGAATACCATTTCGTCAATCTAACTTTTCCTTGCCGACTAATAAGAAGAACGAAGTGAATCTGGAGAAAGGGCAAAAGTATAAGGCAAGCGCAATCAAGTCTATTATTCAATGATACTAGGTATTTAGCAGTCCAATTCATCCATCGAACAGTAGCCCTATGCAGGAGAAACATAATTCATTTGAGGAAAAAGAGTACACAAAAGACACCCAGATCATGCACACTGTAATAGAAACTCTAGACCCTGAGCCAATCAGAGATGACAAACTACAGTTTTCTTTTTTAAACCTCAGGAAAGATTTGTTCATCATTTCATAGTATACATGCAACAAACAAATATCTATGAATACAAACAAACATGCTACAGTAAAAATCATGACAGTATTTCTTACAAAGCACCTGCTATTATGAAGGTTTCCAAAAATCAAAGATCAAAACTCCTCTATAGTTGTCAATTTCATTTCGGTCCCCATTTCGGTTTGGCCTCCAAAATGAGACTTTTTGGCATTTCAGCAATATTTCCCGGAGTAGCTATTCAGAAAATATATATGTAAAAAATAAACTAAATATTAAATTTTAGTATTATATTTAAATTTATCTAACATCTCACACACACCTGACACAAAGTCCCACATGTTTACCACTCTAACCAGAGATTGATCCTTGAGATCTTAAAAATAAAATAAATTAAAGTCAAGGAGTTTTTTTATAAAAATAAAGAAAGGAAATGGGGTATTGGCAAAATGGTAAATCCTTTTAAAAAAGGGCATTTTGTCATTTGATTGACTGATGCCGTCTCGAGTCTTGACTCTGCGCAAAAGGGGGGAGAGAGAGAGAGAGAGAGGAAGAAGGGAAAAGCAGCATTCGGACGCTGTCAGCAACAGCAAGCGAACAGCAGAGAGCAACAAGTGAACGGCAGAGACTGGTCCAGACCTCTGGTCTGATTAAGATTTTTCTTTCTTTCCTCTTTTTTTTTGTTGTGACCTCCTGATTAAGATTTGAGATTGAGAAGAAGCTAGAATAGAGTTTTGTGAAAGAAAGATCAAACGAAAAAATGAATCTCGGACATTTTGGCCGAAATCCAAGAGTTTCCGCCGAAATCTTGGATTTCAGCCGGAACACAACGAAATCCAAAATATAAATTCTAATGACCTGTTTCATTTTGGTAAGAACGGCCGGAACGAAATTTTCTAGCCATTCTGGCCAAAACAAAACAGAAATGACAACTATGAACTCCTCCCAACATCAAATTATAGTAAGTGAAAATCTGGTGTGGAAGTTGTGGACTAAATGATCCCATTGGTTGCAAATTGACATAACAACAAGACACTCAATAGAGGTAAATTAGTCTATAAATTTTAACCAACTAGATAAGGAACAGTAGTTAATGACTTATCCTTAGGTAAATCTGGTGCGGACAGTGGAGGTAGAGATGAGGGAGGGCGATGAAATAGAAAAGAATCAAAAAGATAGGGAAGATGATACTTTTGCTTAGAGATGGACTAGTGGGAAAACCCGGGGATGAGATCTAGTGCCAAGGGTCACAGATCTAATGATTGGGTTCTTAAATGGATATTTAGGGTTAGTGCAGGAAAGCTGCTCGTAGGAAAAGAAATAGAGAAAGAGAAGAAGATACCTTTGATTGGGCTCTCACCAAACTCCAATCCAGGAGGCGTTAGGAATTTCTAGGAGGAGAACTCGGAGAAAACTCATTTTCATTAATCATCAATCATCCATTACCTAGCCAAAGAGGCTTTACATCATTATATAGGAAAATAAATAACCCTAAAGACTAATCTGGACCATCCAAACACACTGATGGTCAGGATTATAACATCCTAATAAGCAACCTAAAATATAATTAAAGGCCTAAATAACATAAAATAAATGGGTTGCGCCTAAAGGATTGGACAGGATAATTGGGTTGGGCTCGTTGGAGGATTGTCCCATGGGGGACCATGGGCTTGTCTTGCATCAAAATCACCAAGTGTTGAGTGCGGTGCTTAAATCAACTCTTGTAACCGGCATGTAGACATTGTCAATCCTTTTTGCTAATAAGATGCCTGATCTAATAATCTGAGACCAGGAATTTAAGACTACTAAAATAACAACTTAGCTAATCAAATTGATAGAAAAAAAAATGTGGCTAATAAAGGACCAAATATAGCTATTGAGTCCCAAGAACCAGTTTATGGGTGACAATGTAAAGTTGTGGTTGTGGGTTCAAATAACGTCTGTTACCAATCCAAAAAAAAAAAAAAATGCAAAGAAAGCCAGTTAATATGCAGCCCAAGAAGGGCTTCCTCATAATGGGCCTTTGAATCATGAACCAGTTCCATGCTAAGGCCCATTACGTCAAAGCCCATAGGCCAACTCAAGGCCCATTTGGTCCAATCTTTATACCAAAGGAGGTCCGCTGGCCCATCATGTTGAGAGGATAAATCAATAAAGATTTTACCTTGAGTCTTGTCTTGGTAAATCAATAGACAGGTAGTTTCTTTAGCGCTTGTTTGTGAAACATGCCACGAAAGAGGAAACTCTTCTGCAAAAACGAAGTCCGAGAGGGGAGGGTTGGAAGCAGTTTTAGTATCTCGCACAGAAAAATCCCACAAAAATAGGGATTTTCCGCGTCTCGCCGCACCGAACAACCAAAATTAGCATCCCGTGGAAACAAGACTTCTAGTTCACAGAAAGCACCTTGCACAAACTTTCCATTAGAGTTGTTCTGATTCTAAGAGTAGGTAGTTTCTTTAGGGCCTGTTTGGATGCACAAGAAAACACAAGAAAATAATATTTTATAGAATATAATCTTTCATTTTCTAAAGAAGAGAATCTTGTGCGTTTGGTAATCCAAGAAAAATTTAAATAAAAGAATATTTTCTTTCAAAAAGCTCAATATTTTCTCCTACAGCTCCCCCTTGAAGAAAACATTTTACAAAACAAGAATCTTTCAAAATGACGATTAAAAGGTAGTAGAGTAAAGTAAAGACTTCAGTTCACCAAATCTATCATGATGTGTTTGTTTACATATATGGTAAAGTAAACTAAAAGTAAATGTCGCGGCACGGTAAAGTTGGGGTAAAGTAAAGGTGGGATAAAATATTTGGTAAAGTAAAGTAGGAAGGAATGGTAAAGTAGTTTCTTTCTATTTGACTTGACTTTATCACATTTTATCATAGTTTTATATGGTAAATAAGAAGTGATTTATTTATAGGTGTGATAAAGTAAAATAAAGATTGATATCATATCATAGTAAATGTGAGGCAAAGTAAGGTGAGATGAAGTATATGGTAAAGCAAAGTGGGAGAGAGTTGTAAAGTAGTTGTTTTGTGTATTGACTTGATTTTACTATACTTTACCATGGTTTTATGTGATAAAAGAAAAGTAACTTAAGGTAAAAACATTGCAGTTGAACTTTACTTTACCACACTATTTTTTTAATCTAGATTTGGAAAATTATATAGAAATTAAAAATTTTAATAAAAAATTATTCTAATAATGTAATTTAATTTAATCACAGCACCTTCCAAACAGCTCAATTTAAAATCTGTGAAATTCTTTAAAAATTGCCAAACAGCAAAAATATTGTAATATTATAATATTACATGATTCTATTCTATACTATCTTATTCTTGCAATATTTAAATATGTAAATATTTTATTCTGTAAACATCCAAACGGGCCCTTAGAGTTATTCCCCTCCTATCTTAGAATCTTGCAATGATTAATTATTCAAATAACTAAATTTTATCATGATTTAGGAAGAAACAAATCAACAGGATCTGGCCAATCCATTGTAATTAAAATTTAGCAAATCGATAAAATCAGCCATATGAAAGTAGGTTCTCAATCCCTAGAGGTTGGCATTATAAAAGGATGTACTCTTTTCTTTTCAAGGAACTCAAAAATATATAAATATTCTCTCTCTATTTTGGTGTTGAATTTGTCTACAGGTGTGAGACTTAAACCATGTTGGTGCAGGTGAAGCCATGCCCAAGTCCACTGGGCTCGACCCATGAGCTATTGGGTCAACCTGACCTAAACCATTGGATCAGTCCACAAATCCTAATGGGAGTAGCCGACTGATTGTGGGAAGTTATCCTATTTAGGTTTCCTAGTAGTTGCTAGTTTCCTATTTGTTTTAGACTGTCAATTAGTTAAGTTTCCCTATTTGATTAGGAATCTTTAGAAAGAAGAATCTTAGTAGGAAGAGACATCTAATGCTGTTTTCTATAAATATGTAAATCCCTTATGGGATAGACACCTCTCCGATTATTGAATAGTGTTTGATCATGTGTTCTTGAGTGCTTCGAATCCATCTAGAGTCAGGCCAGCATCACATGTGGATTCCCTTTACGCTCTGACTTGGAGAGTAATCATTGGTTACTCTTCCTCTCCCTTGCAGCATCAATTGATATCATAGTGAAGATCCAAATTCGAACCATGGTAAGAATTTGGTTTCTTTGTCTGATTTTCCATTGTTTTTTTGTCAATTCCCTCTTCTTCTCTTCCATCCCTTTTATTTTCCAATTTTCCCTCAATTTTCGTCACTCTAAAAAAACCCAAGCCCAACCCTCAAAACCCCATCAAACCCTTCAATATTTCATCTCAAATTAGACACAGTTAATACCCATATGCAAACCCCAAGTTTTCCTACAAAATTCCCTTCAATCCAAGCTCGAATTCTTTCCAAAACTCACACTAAGTCTCAAGTGCAAAAAACTTCAACTTTTGTCCCAATTTAAATTTTATAAAAACCTAAATCCTATCCAAATAAAAAACCTAGTCCCTGCTCTTGACTCCACTTTAAATTTTTACCCAAACACTAGTACACCCTTGGCTGAGCTACCCAAACCCTTTACCTGATATGTTGCAAGTTGCAGAACCAAATGATAGCAATTTCTGTATCGGCCACATATTTGCCACTAAATCCCTCCTTTATACCTGCAATTCAGTCCCAAATTTCCCGTCATGATAAGCTGTAATTGCACCCAAACTTCTCCCCAAAAACCTAGTGCTAATTACTACAACTTTCCATCCTAACTCCTAAGTTGTGCCAAACCTGCTGTCAAGTCAGAGAAACCCCTAAATAGCACCTGTCCATCCTAAAATCAGTCCCTAACACCCTTCAAACCGGAACAAATCATACCAAATTTGGCCCAAACCTTTACCAGATACCTTATACTTATCCCAATCATATTTCTTCCCCAGTATTTTCCAAATAGTATTTTTTTATTTTTCAGAAAGGATTCGGTTGCACAATTTGGCAACACTACACAACCAGACCTTTTTAGGTCTTCCTTACTCAAAACTCTAGATCCCTTACAATAATCCGTTACCCCTACAGTCCCAAAACAATCATTACCTCTTCGATAGAGCAACCAAACAATTGTTGTCCTCACATAGCAGCAATCCATCTTTTTCTGCAGTCATTTTCAGAGTGGTATAAAAGCCCTTTGATCAAATCCATTTCTACAACCCATTTTTGTTTGTCCTATGTATGTTCTTTTCTCAACAAAATCAGAGCCTCAGATGCATGTCAAAGAATATCATATCAATACAAACATGGAGATGGGTATTTTATGAGAATGTTTCTACTTTGAGTAGTTTATGGATGCAAGAAAATCGACAGTTTATGAATATACCGATCCATTTCACAAACTGCATTATTAGTGTGCATTAGAAAGTAAGAGACATGATTTAGCTCATTACATCAGATATCTAAAAGTGGACATACGGGTCAAATTGATTTTTTACCAACTCATTTACAACACATAATGAAGCTCTCTTCGCTGAAGATAAACTTAAAAGATCTAAGAGGAAACAATCTGGTATTCAAAACAGGGAGTCCCAACAATCAAAGACCCATACTATATCCTCGTTTTCCTAATATCCAAGTGCTTATTAATAAGGCAAAAAAGGTGCCAGATTTAGTTATAATGAAGGAAGAACAGTGAATACAAGGCATTGTAGGCTCAGATCTTGTAACAGCAAGCCTAATCATCCAATTGATATATGATAATAACAATATATTCTCATCTGTGAATCATTCAAACTATTGGATCTCTTAACCATTGCTAGAATCATTTCTACTTCCCTACTTCTACCGATCTGCAGGATTTCTAGGGTTTCCTATTCCGAAAGGGATCCACATGTTGGAAATTGGAATGTACAGATCCATTAGCAAAGCACCCCAATCATGTATTAGTAGGCTTAATACCAATCACTAAACAGTACTCAAATAGCTATGTACCTTCCGCCCCCCAAACCAAAAAAAAAAACATATCAACGAAACAATCCAAAGCATATGATTCTCCCAAACGGCCCTAGGTATGAAACAAAAGAGGAACTTCAGAGCAGATCTGTATTCAACAAAAGCAAATATGCAAAACAATCCACAACAAACATGAAATTAAAATGGAATGGAATGGAAAGATGCAATCTTTCTTGATGATTTCAATTGCCCTATTTCCCGATACAGAGAAAACCAATTCAGATCAAGAAGGAGAGAACAAGAATAGATCATCGTACCATATCTGCGCCAAAGGAACCCTAATTTCTCTGTGTGTGTGGAGAGATGAGATTTGGAGAATGCTTCTATGCGGATCGAAAGCTCCTAAAATGTCGCTCGGGTAAAGAAATACAGTCCGAAATAGAAATTCCGGGCCGTTACAAACAAATCCGAATCCGACCTGCGCTACCGACCCAGAAGGTCTCTGACCCTACCGATTACAGTGTGGCTAGTTAGTAGTTACTCAAACCAACCTACTTATCCAGCGGACCCGACCACTAATGCGTCCGGATGCACGCGGTATCCGATTATCAGGAGGTTTCGATTTGAAATTTATTTTAGATTTCGATACATAAATGGATCTAGGTTAGGAACTCAATTTAGATTTTAATTATTAAATGGGTTCGGTTCTAGGTTCATATAGGTTTTGATACGTCCAATATACACTCAAAATCTGGCTCGCGGATGTGTAATTTTAAGACATGGTTTTTTACTTTGTGTAGGCTGATGTCTCTAACCTCCCATAACAACCTATTTATAAATTTTGGAGATGCTGGCATTTATTAGTTGTGAAAGTTAGACTTGATTCGTTGTTATTTGGTTAAATAATATCCTTTTTTTTTAGTGGAATGATATCCTCGTTTTAAACAAAATATAAAAGTAAGAAGTTGGAATCAGACCCCAGTCTTCTTATAATAACTGATGAGTCTGGCCAAAGTGGCCCAGTCCGTGATGAGCCAAAGCTTAAATTAAGGGAGATCCGTTTGATCCAATGGAGTCCAAGCCCAAATCCATGATGCCTGGCCACGTCACAGCAGTCTGGGTCACTTCGGAAGCAGTCAGGCCACGTCCCGCTTTTACAAAGTCCTGCGGAGAATATCCCAACTGCCTCGCCAGTCGAGGACACCTCAAAGGCTCCTCGTGAACAGCGCTGTAAAGTCGTCCCCATCTGTTAGGGGAACACTATAAATTAAAGAGCCTCTCGCTACTTGAGGGGCAAGCAAGATTCTCTCTTCTACACACTCTCCCGAGTTTGTAATCTCGAAAACATTTGAGAATTAATACCACCGGCGAACTCTGCCTTTGAAGTGGACGTAGGTCACACCGACCGAACCACTATAAATCTCTCTCTCCTCTTTATTACCACATTTATTACCTATTAACTGACGGTGGTGTGCGAAGTCATTTTTCTGCATCATCAGTTTGGCGCCGTCTGTGGGAACGACTAAAATTCTCACGTTAGAATCCTCTTTTTCCAAAATTATGGTGATCACCACAAGATCTGCAAGACAACCCGAGGATAATCCCTCCCGCGAAGGTGAGAATGATCCTCCACCGACGAATCCTACCCCTTATGCTCCTGCTCCCACTCCTCAGCAAATGTTGGAGACCATGCAGCAGCTGGTGACTCAAAACCAGCAAATTTTACAACTCATGCTGGCAGGGGGGCAAGGAGGAGCACAGTTTGGGAGAGTACCGCAAGGAGCACCACGCCCGGGGCATCCAAGACCTCCACGCCATGGAGCTCCTCCCCCGGGCGCCCAAGGAGTTCACCTGGGCGCCCATGGGCATGAGTTCCCCCTGGGCGCCCACCAGGGTGGTGCCCATCAACAGGGACCTCCTCCCCCTCCGAGTGGAGCCCAGTTTGGAGGACTCCCACCTCCGGGGGGAGCTAATCACGGAGGTTCCACCTCCTCCCTCTGCTTCTAATGGGGAGGACCCTCATTTCAATGAGGGGGAGAGTGAAAATCAAAGCGCAGAGGATGGGAGCTATTTTCATGATCTGTCCAGGGATGCCCCCAATCGCTGGGACGAGAAGATCAGGGAAATGCAAAATCAGCTGGGTGATGTCTTCAATGCCATGAAGGCGCAGGCACCAGAGACAGTGGATTACCTAGTCAGACGAACGGACACACCGTTCAAGCCCGACGTAGTGAACTACCCACTCCCTCAAAAATTCAAGATGCCATCCGTCGAAACTTTTGACGGTACGAAGGATCCACTGGACCACCTCGAAACTTTTAAAACCTTGATGCAGCTGCACAACGTCCCCGACGAAATTATGTGTAGGGCATTCCCAACTACCTTGAAGGGTCCCGCACGACAATGGTTTGCCAGTCTCACCCCGGCCTCCATAGGCTCCTTTGCCGAACTAAGCAGATCATTTGTGGCATAGTTTATTGGTGGACGCCGCCAACAAAAGCCTGCCACCCACCTGCTCAACGTAAAACAGGATCGAGACGAGAGCCCAAGGAGCCACCTCACTCGTTTTAACGAGGAGGTCCTTCAGGTCGAGGAGCCCGATGATAAGGTCAGCATGACCGCCTTCATAGGAGGCCTCCGATCATCAAGCTTCCTCTTTTCAATAATGAAGCGACCACCAAAGAGCATGCCAGAACTATTGGCAAAAGCTCAAAAATATATGAACGCTGAGGAAATCAACAGGTCCAGGCGAGGTGAATCATCTCACGGATCGCCAAAAGGTTGACCTGCCTTTGCACTGTTCTCAAACAGGCAGCCTATCTCCAGCTTAGCGGCCCTCTCGCGGGTCGCCAAAAGCTTGGCCTCTGCACTGTTCTCAAACAGGCAGCCTACCTCCAGCTTAGCGGCCCTCTCGCGGGTCGCCAAAAGTTTGGCCTCTGCACTGTTCTTAAACAGGCAGTCTATCTCCAGCTTAGCGACTCTCTCGCGGGTCACCAAAAGCTCGATCTCAAAAGGTGTGGCTCTCTCACGAGCAATCCTCAAAGTCTGTCTTTGCTCTCGCGCAAATAGCCTCTCTCTCTCTCCAGGTAATCATGCTAAATATTTTAATGTTTGGAATAACATTGTTTTCGACATCTCTAGGCAGGATCTTAAAACTCAGGTCATCTGCAACCCGAGGGACTACATTAGATCAGCGTGACCTGCTTCCTCGCCGCCCAAACCAGTTTCCTGGCTGCCCAAATCAACTGCCTAGACAGCACACGAGCTGCTCGCCCACGGTGGACAGCCCCTTAGCACGCCCGGGCTGCCGCCGCCGAGCACACTCCCGCCCAGGCTATCGCTGCTGAACCACGCCCGTGCCGGGCGCCGATGCCGTCCCCACGGTCGCCTGGGCGCCCTCCCCGAGCGCTGCCGCCGAAGCATGGGCAGTCGCTACCGTCCTCACCCCACCTAGGCACCCGCCCCAGGCACCACGGTCTTCCTCACACCCACCTGGGCATTCGCGCAGGTGCCGGCCACTCCCTAGCCTGTCACGAGCACGGCGTTCACGATCGGCGCTGCCCGCTGCAAGGCACCCGCACCCGGCGCCGCCGAATGCACAACGCCCACGGCCGACGTCATCTAGCAAGGGCCCCCCAAATAATACCCGCTCATTTATATCCATGCAAAAGAAAGAAATTTTGAATACTGATAAACCATCATAAAGCCTACTTGACCATGCATATTAAGTTCTCATAAACAAAGGCCCTCCAATCGAGATGTTACAACTTTGCATTGTTCAACCAATGTAACTTTTGAGGGACATGACATAATGTGCCTTAGGATCTCATGCCGCGTGGAACGACGCCAGCACCCGAGGACGCTGTTGCGCCCGGCGCCGCCCGTGGCACGACGCCCAGGCCGGGCGCCGCCTTCTACACATCACTGGCGCCCGGCGCCGCCCTTGACACGATGCCCAAGCTCAGCGCCATCGCCGCCCGGGCTGCCTCTCCTGGGCCCGCTCCCGCCCGGTCCACCTCGCCAGTGCCCGCGGTGTGTCGGACCGTCGGCACTTTCCTCTTTTTGGAAAACAAAAAAAGGAGACTGACAGAGTGTAGGAAAACGGAAAAAATTATTTGAAAAGAAAAGAGACCTGGATATTTAAAATGCCCCCCTTTCAAAACTTCTTTGGGCACGGGGCATTGAGGGGCAAATGATGAGTCTGGCCGAAGTGGCCCAGTCCGTGATGAGCCAAAGCTTAAATTAAGGGAGATCCGTTTGATCCAATGGAGTCCAAGCCCAAATCCATAATGCCTAGCCACGTCACAGCAGTTCGGGTCACTTCGGAAGCAGTTAGGCCACGTCCCGCTTTTATCAAGTCCTGCGGAGAATATCCCAACTGCCTCGCCAGTCAAGGACACCTCAAAGGCTCCTCGTGAACGGCGCTGTAAAGTCGTCCCCATCTGTTAGGGGAACACTATAAATTAAAGAGCCTCTCGCTACTTGAGGGGCAAGCAAGATTCTCTCTTCTACACACTCTCTCGAGTTTGTAATCTCGAAAACATTTGAGAATTAATACCACCGGCGAACTCTGCCTTTGAAGTGGACGTAGGTCACACCGACCGAACCACTATAAATCTCTCTCTCCTCTTTATTACCACATTTATTACCTATTAACTGACGGTGGTGTGCGAAGTCATTTTTCTGCATCATCAATAACCATGAAAATAGATTTTGAGCCGAATCCGGAACCGAAACCACCTTGCCAAATTGGTTCCAAGTCCACTATGGTTTAGGCCAAGAACCAAAACGTTTATACCCGATACAATAAGGGTGAAAATGGGTCCTCAACTCCTCATGCATGTATATCGGACAGGCCAGGCCCAAAAAAAATGGGTATGATTTCAGGATATACTGAAATATGACATGGGTCCTAATCTAGATTAAGGACGGTTACAAGTATGAGTTTGTAAAATTTAGATACTGTACTGGATCTTGTAAAATATACTCATTCAGTTGTTACAAATCCGAGTACTGAAATGCCTACCCGATTCACGTCAAAATCCAAACAAGCTCTCAACCCAACATGAACCGAAACCTTTTTCATCCTTCAAGTATAGTACGGCCAGCACCTGTTGGACTGGTTATTGTAGTGTGGCCCACATGACCAAATAATGGTAAGATTGATCATTCCCACTTGTGTTTCCATTTATGGTTTTTCTTTGAGTCAACAATAAAAGGTTTTCGCTGATAGAGTTTCCATTTATGCTAAAGGTCAAGGGACATAATAACTCTCCATGATGGGAGGAGAGATTAAGGGATTTTGGGTCTATAAAGAGATTGCAACTCTATTGATCATGGTAAGATCAAAAGTACCGCCCCACGCCCAAAGACACACTTTCTGTTGGTGATCCTTATTGGCCAAATCCAACCATTGTGTTTGGAATGCTACCATTTTCTTCTAACCATCCATTAGTTGGCCAAATATTGATTAGTGCATGTTTATGGATATTCTCATCTGAAATGGGCCATGTTCCTCATACCTAAGGCAAGCCCATCGGTGTTGGAAGTGGAACATCAAAACATTAACCAATCATTGTCATCGCCCATCATCATCACCACAAAGGGCCACATGTATACAGTAATGTTTCTGTAGGTGCACGAAATTTCACTGTGCGTGCCTAATTATTACGGACTTAGGTTTAACTGATGATGAGGGTTTACAGAGAGGTTGTTTAGCTTGAACAAGTGTCTCTGCTGATCTGAAACCTGAAAGGGAAGAGAAAACAGCAGTCAGGGCCCGAGGCTGCTATCAGCCAAAGGCACTCCGACGCCTGAGTTAGTGCAGTCACTGAACTAGGGTGAAGTGGAGAAGAAGAGATGTTTTAGCAGAGTAACAGTGCGGGCTGTATCTTGCATGTACCTGTTCATGACTCTTCATGCAGGCATATATAGAGGAGAGTGGAAGGTTCCATAGTGGAGGTAGGTGAGGATACTTGTCCCATCAGCCCACACCTGGGATCTTTAGTGGGGGTAGGTGAGGATACTTGTCCCATCAAACCTCCCCTCAAATCCCTCACATAAATGTGGATGTGATCTGTTGATAGGAACGAGCCCTTATCCTTGGCCGGTGGCCGCCCTACCTGACAGGGACTCCCTACAAAGTACCCGTCCCATCTCATAATGGGAACTGGAAGCCCGGTGTTCACCTCGGCAGAGGGGCCGAACTGGAGAAGGCGCCGGGGTCAGCTATACCCGAGATCGGACTGGGATGCCAGCGTGAGGTCGAGTTCGGTAGGACATGGTCGGTACTTCTACCGGGACCAGTCCCACCTCGACAAAGGCTGAGACGCTGCTTATGTCGGAGAGAAGGGGGTTAAGGCCCTTCCTGATTGGCGCTGTTACCAAAGGATTACAACATCGGTTTCGGTAGAAGCAGTCCACACAATTGCCCCCTGCTCCTGACTTCGGGGGGTCAAGGAGACCACGGGGTTAGGAGTGATAGGATGGACTTTCCCGAAACCGATCCTGTAGTTTACACAGGCGTGGGGTGCCGCTTCGCTTTCCGAGGCGCTTTTAATAGCGCCAGGCTGTCTGGAGGCGGTTTTAATAGCCCAACCATATCATCATGAGGGCGCTGTGACGCCGCCATGTGTCAGGTCCCTGATGGCCATTGCGTCTTATCGAGGAGACGGGTGGCGTGCTCGAGGCGGTGTCTGCACATGCTTTTCGGGATACGAAGAGATCTCCATCCCTGTATAAAAACCCCGGTCCTCGAAGGAGGACCACTTTCGCTGTCACTGTGCTTGGAGCTTTCGCCTGAGTTGCCTGGAGCCTCATCGTCCGAGAAGCCCTTCCGTTCGTCTCCTGAAGTTTAGAGTTTTCCGTTGTCTCTTCACTCCTTCCGGCCCTGTGTCTTAATGAGTTCCCTTCTGCCTCTGACATTTTTCCTTTTCTGGGTTCTTTTTCTTTTTTTGGGGGTGTCTACTCTGTCTTTCTTCTCCGTCGCCGTCACCTGTATTCCGGTCTAGGCTAGGGAAGATGGGGGTTTTTAGACATTGGATAGACACAGAGCTTGCCCTAGCCGAGCTTAGGAAACAATACCAGATACCAGAGAACGTCCAGATTAGGGCGGATGGGGATGGTGACCGAAGCCGACCACGGGTTCTTGTAGAGGGATGGATGCCATTCCCTCTAGTAGCCATAATCGAGGGCGGAGTGAGATTCCCAGTCCATCCCCTCCTGAGAGCTTGTCTCAAGAGGTGGAACCTTACCCCGTGCCAACTAATGCCCAATGGTTATAAGATAATCATGGGTATAGCCGAACTGAATAGGATATTGGGAACCGACCTTGGCGTCGAGGACATTGAGGATGTGTATAACCTGTGTCGATCTCCAAAGGACGACGCATACTACTTGCGAGTTCGGCCGAAGGAGATTCCCATAATCAACGAGCTCGAAGACAACACAAAATACGCCGGGGAGGACTGCCTTTACGTCACCGGGAACTGGGAGTATGCCCCCGGAGAGCCCAGGGTGAACCACGTACCCGGTCGTCTCGGAGAACCACCGAGTAAATATCTCAATTTCTGAACTTCTGATGTAGTTTCATTCTGCCGAACTGATGCCTAATTGCTTGTCGTGCAGGTCACGCGGAGAGGAAACGGCAGAGGAGGAACTCTGGGTGGCGACGAAACGTCGGCTGGTTGAAAAGGATTTATAGCTACAAGGGTCACCGGACCCGATCTGCCTCAGCCCTTCTTGGGTACGAACCCGTGTACCGATCTTTCATAAGAAGACGGCACGAGAACCTCAGGGGGGAGCAAGTACTAAGTGGAGGTAGGTGAGGATACTTGTCCCATCAGCCCACACCTGGGATCTTTAGTGGGGGTAGGTGAGGATACTTGTCCCATCAAACCTCCCCTCAAATCCCTCACATAAATGTGGATGTGATCTGTTGATAGGAACGAGCCCTTATCCTTGGCCGGTGGCCGCCCTACCTGACAGGGACTCCCTACAAAGTACCCGTCCCATCTCATAATGGGAACTGGAAGCCCGGTGTTCACCTCGGCAGAGGGGCCGAACTGGAGAAGGCGCCGGGGTCAGCTATACCCGAGATCGGACTGGGATGCCAGCGTGAGGTCGAGTTCGGTAGGACATGGTCGGTACTTCTACCGGGACCAGTCCCACCTCGACAAAGGCTGAGACGCTGCTTATGTCGGAGAGAAGGGGGTTAAGGCCCTTCCTGATTGGCGCTGTTACCAAAGGATTACAACATCGGTTTCGGTAGAAGCAGTCCACACATTCACGATCCCGGGAGTGGAGATCTCGAGATCCACTAGAAGAGAAGATGTGATGCCTTCAGAGGAACCTGAAAGGAAGAAGAGGAAACGAGCAGTCAAAGACCCTGGCTGTGGGCAGCGCAAGGCTTTCCGATGCCTAAGTCAGTGTAAGAACGTGACAGTAGGGTAGAGATTTTTCAATGACAGAGTAACGGCTCTATAAGTAATTGGTTGAGTATTGCGTACCTTTGGAGGAGACTAAGTCCTCTATTTTATAACGTTGTGAGGTTCCAATATTGTGGATAAGTATCACAGTGTGATCTATGCGATCCCCTTAGTCAGGGCAACCGTTTCAGTCGATCCCGCTCCTTTAATTTAGATAACTGCTTAGTCTCTGGCGGAGTGGGCCTAATCTCGGTGTTCAAGGAACGACCCCACACGGTTTCCATTTGACCACATCCTTTCACATTTCTTGACCGTGTAACCGTATAATTAATGCCTCCATGGAATCGGTAATCCTACTACAATGAAATACAAGAGTTTATTTCCTTCTTGTAAACAAAAGTAGATAGCAAGCTAAACTACTTATTTCTTCTTCTTCTTTTGAAATTTTTTTTCTTGGACTATAATATGATGTTTATGATTATGGTGATAATATTCATTTATAAATAAAAGTGCTCTTATTTGGATTTATATGATAGACAAACCATTAGGAGCTTAAGGAAATGATAAACAGGTACTAATTTTCATATAATAATAATTATTACTTCTCTGGACTTTTTTTTAGAGTTTTTTCTTTTCATTATTATTGTTGTAGAACGGTTGCTAATTGATGTGCTAATTTGTTGAGGAGTTGGTATTTGGGTGTTTAGTTTAGAACTTTATTTATGAATTAAGTGTAGGTAGTAGGATACCTTAAAAAAAAAAGTTTGTTGGGAAAATTGTTTGCCCCACCTTAACAAAAATCCTTGGTCCGCCACTAGATCTTCTCATGGGTAAACTTGTATCAAAGTGGTCCCACTAGCTACATTTCATATAGGGGTGTACACGGATTTGATTGGTGTGGATTGAGCCAAATCCGTCACCAATCCGTTACCTATGGATTGACGGATTTGGAATCCATTACCAATCTGTGACTGTTAAAATCCGATCCGATCTGAGGATCGGATCGGATCGGATTAATCCGTTTAATCCGTCCTGTACATTACATTGAGAAAAAAAGAAGAAAAAACCCATGAATTCTGAAGCCACTGAATTAAAGAGGCATGGGTTAAGAGCTGTATACCTATCCTATCCTCTTCTATTCATAAGGTTACATATTGACCCCTACATTTTTTTTTCTTATTTTATATATATATATTTATTTATTTATATTTAATGACAACGGATTAGATCGGATCGAATCGAATCTGCGGATTAAGGGTGAAATCAGCCACTAATCCATCGCTAATGGATTACACAATTTACAATCCGTTGGCCTTCGGATCGGATCGAATTGACGGATCGACGGACTTTTTTTGTACACCCCTAATTGCATACATGAGCCCTGTTTGGGTCGGGGAAGAGTGAATCAATTACATTACAGAAAGTCTACTTGTCCCGGATTTCATGTCCCGGGACAAGCACGACTCCATAGGGAGGGGTATTTTGGTCATTTTCAAAAATGACCAAAATACCCCTCCTTATGGAGTCGTGCTTGTCCCGGGACATGAAATCCGGGACAAGTAGCATGGCTCATTACATTACTACACGGCAACACTTCTGTCCGTATAAAAGAGTGCACGCAAATCCCTATACATTGTCAGATTTGGAATTTGGACTCTACCAAATTATAAGACCGACACATAACTGCATGTACAGGTCAAGCCTGTTCAAAAGTCTGACCTGCAAGCTCCTAGTTTGTATGCTCTTCACGTTTCCATCACGTGGCGAGCTAGCTGAGTTAGTAGCTGGGCTGCTGAACGAACCATTGTGAAGGACAGCATGGAAGGGCCGGTGGGTGTGAAACCCATGCATATGCATGCACACGCACGTTTCATCTACCACCCCCTCCTTCCACCCGACCTGACCCGACCTGACTCTCTTCATAATAAAAGTATCTCCCCTTCATGGAAAGGTACAGCCAACAGCTTAGATTTCGCCACGTCATCACTCCTCTCGTAACCAAATCCCCCTCTGACGTGGCCTACGTTCCTCTTCACTTACTCCTCTCTCTCTTGTATATATAACAACAGAACACAAGAGACTCTCTTCATCCTCTCAGCTCTCAGCTCTCTCAAAACCTATTCCTACTCATCTCTCTGCTGTGGCAATGGTTGCAGGAACAGAAGCCCTACAAAATGGTGGGTCCCATCACAAATACAACCACCAATCTCCGCCCGACACGTGTGACGATCCGCTCAACTGGCGAAAGGCGGCAGAGGCGCTGCAAGGCTCCCACTTCGACAGCGTCCGGCAAATGGTAGATCGATTCGGGCGCCTCGACCCCGTAACCCTCCAAGGACAGGGTCTTCAGGTCGCCGACGTTGTCGCCGTTGCCAGACGACGATCCGACGGCGTCTCCGTCGTGCTCGACGCTGCAGCAGCGAAGCCCCGTGTCGAGTCCAGCGCCGCCTGGGTCGCCGCTCAGTCCTGCAAGGGTACTGACACCTATGGAGTCACGACTGGGTTCGGCGCCACCTCTCACCGCCGCACAAACCAGGGAGCAGAGCTGCAGCGCGAGCTGATCCGCTTCCTCAACGCCGGCATCGTCGCCGGAGAATGCAACCAGCTCTCGGATCATGTAACCCGCGCCGCCATGGTCGTCCGCACCAACACGCTCCTCCAGGGCTACTCTGGCATCCGGTGGGATCTTCTCGACGCAGTGAAGAGCCTCCTCAACTCCGGCCTGACGCCGATTCTCCCCCTTCGGGGGACTATCACCGCCTCCGGCGACCTCGTCCCGCTGTCGTACATTGCCGGAGCTCTGACCGGACGGAAGAACTCCCGCGTGAGAACGGAGTCCTGCGAGATCATCTCCGGATCGGAGGCGCTGCGGAGGATAGGAATCGAGAAGCCCTTCGAGCTGGAGCCGAAGGAGGGGCTGGCGATTGTGAACGGGACGGCTGTGGGGGCGGCGCTGGGAGCAATTGTGTGCTATGATGCGAATGTGTTGGCGGTGGCGGCGGAGGTGATGTCGGCAATGTTCTGCGAGGTGATGCAGGGGAAGCCGGAGTTTACGGACCCGCTGACGCACCGGCTGAAGCACCACCCCGGACAGATGGAGGCGGCGGCGGTGATGGAGTATGTGTTGGCTGGGAGTTCGTACATGAAGGAGGCGGCGAGGCTCCATGAGCACAATCCCCTGCAGAAGCCCAAGCAGGATCGGTACGCGCTCAGGACTTCACCGCAGTGGCTCGGACCGCAGGTCAGTTTAGTTCTCTTCATATTCTCTTCTTATTATTATTATTCTTGCTGATTAGTTTTTGCTGCTGGCTTTACGTTGGAATTCTATTTTATTGGGATTTTTTTAGGAATGGCCTTTCTGGGAATTTTATCTTGTAGGATCTTACACTCCATTGAATGTGACCACTTATCCCAAAATCAATTGGTAATAGAAAATAAGATAACAACAGTTTTATGGTTAGGGGGAGGGCTCAACCACCTACCTGCTCTATCCCACTTGTAGGATCTTACACCTCTATATAACCTATAGGAACTTACACCCCATAGAGAAACGACACAATAATAGTTTTACGGTGAGGGCGATGGCTCGACCACAATTATGACCGATCAGGAGCGAGCGTGGGCGTTGACCTCAACAGTCCTCTATTTAACCCGTGGGCACTTTCAATTGAAAAGAGTCTTGCCCCTTTTGCCGGCTCACTTTCCTCTTTTAACTGTTGGAGAAAATCTTTGCCAAATATGTTATTGGCTTTTGGATTTTGTGTTTTGGCATACTCTATAGGGGTCATTAGGCTTATGGCTTGATCATAGCATCATCACACGTGTAATATTTAATAACTAATGACATTGCATTTTAAATTTTCAACCCCTTAATTGGCTAATTTTGCCATTTTTATCCATTGTTTTGCAGATTGAAGTGATTCGGATAGCCACACAGATGATCCAGCGAGAGATAAACTCTGTTAATGACAACCCAGTGATCGATGTGGCCCGCGACAAGGCCCTTCACGGCGGCAACTTCCAAGGCACCCCGGTTGGTGTGGCTATGGACAACCTCCGCCTTGCCATCGCCGCCATTGGCAAGCTCATGTTCGCACAGTTCTCTGAGCTGGTCAATGACTACTACAACGGTGGCCTCCCGTCGAATTTGAGTGGGGGGCCAAACCCCAGCTTGGACTATGGGTTCAAGGGGGCCGAGATCGCTATGGCATCCTACACATCGGAGCTGCAGTACTTGGCAAATCCGGTGACAACCCACGTGCAGAGTGCAGAGCAACACAATCAAGATGTAAATTCTTTAGGATTGGTGTCTGCTAGAAAGTCAGAAGAGGCAGTGGAGATACTAAAGATGATGACGGCCACTTACCTTTCGGCATTGTGCCAGGCCATTGATTTAAGACACCTTGAAGAAATTATGAGGCAGACCGTCAAGACCGTTGTCGCACAGGTGCGCATGTTTTTAAGCATTTATTCCTATAAGTGCCCCTTTCTTTTTTTCTTCAACGATTCTATGAATTCTTATTCGGAGGCTTTATGAATTCAGCAGAATAAATGGCTTTTTTTTTCACCGATTCTAAGAATTCTTATTCGGAGGCTTTATGAATTCACCAAATATTCCCCCCCAATTTCATTTGAAAAATAATCAAGTACATTTTAGTAAATTGAAAAAATGCCTCTTTTTTTACAATGATTCTAAGAACTCTTATTCGGAGGGAGGCTTTATGAATTCACTAAATGTCGTTGTCCCCCACTTTATTCGAAAAATGCGCAGCTACAATGAAGCATGTAAAAATAAAAATTTTAAAATTTTTATAACAATCACCAGTACAATGAGCCAGTGGGTTCCTTCCTAATGTTGTAGCTGCTAATGAAATGTGGACAGGTGGCGAAGAAAACACTATGTACGGGGCCCAACGGCGAGCCGCTCCCCGGCCGGTTCGCGGAGAAAGAACTGCTACAGGTGGTGGAGAACGAACCGGTTTTCAACTACGTTGACGACCCCAGCCGGCCCGATTACCCCCTCTTCTCCAAACTCCGTCAAGCCCTGGTCGACCACTCCCTCAAGAGTACTGACGTCGGCACCTTTGGCCGGATAAAGGTCTTCGAGACCGAGCTTAAGGAGCAGCTGGAGACACATGTGGGACTCGCACGTGCCAATTTTGACAAGGGGTCTCCAAACATGCCGAACCGGGTGGTGGAATGCCGGTCCTACCCGGTCTACCGGTTCGTAAGGAAGGAGCTCAGTACCGGGCTGTTGAGTGGGACAAAGCACGAGTCGCCTGGAGAGCAGATCGAAGCCATACACGTGGCAATCTGTGAAGGGAAATTTGTGGGGCCGTTGATGGAGTGCTTGGATGGGTGGAACCGGAGGCCCGGATTCGGATTTTAATGTGAGGCTGGCTGGGTTGCTTTTTTGTTTTTTCCTTTTGTGTGTATTTTGTATGCTCGTTTTGTTCTCTTTTACGTCTTGGTGTGAAGTGGGTTATTTCCAACGAGATTTGTGTGAGATAGAAATAAAATCAGTGACTCTTCTCTCGGACATGATTCTGTATTCTCATGGGCCCATTTGTTTCATCTAATTCAAGATCATCATTATTAAAGCATTGTCGCAATTATATTGGAGTCGGCTATATAAATTCTATTTCTCCCTTTTGATCTATTGTACGTGAAATCCTCAAAGAAGTTGCACTTCTTCAAATTTATTATTACTACTTCTATCCACGTTTTCTTTGAACTACCATTTTCCCTTGTGAGCCATCAACTTGCATAGGTAAAGTTTTCCTTATTAATGTTGTTGCCGGCCTGCATTGAACATGCCGAAATCATTTTAAATAGATTTTTTTAATTTCATCCCATACTAATGCTACTCTTAAATGCTTTCGAAATCGTTCATTTTTAATTTTATCCTTCATGATTTTACTACACATCTGCCTCAACATTCTCATATCTACTATATCCATTTTGTGCATACGTTGCTTCTTGATTCACCAATATTTTTCTTCAGTCATAAAACACTCCAGAATCAAGTCTCCACCTCAACTAACCCACTTTTATCTTATGTTCAACTTCTTCATCAATCTCCTCCCTCCCCATCCTTATTAATTATTGCGTCAATGTAACAGGAATAATCTTTATGTGGTATCTCCTAGATTTCAATTCTCACAGTAGTTTCAGCTTTTTGTATATGCTTATTGAAGTTGCACTCCATATATTTTATCCTTGTATCACTTATTTTAAAGCATTTGGAATCGAAATCCTCTTACAATTTGTCAAGTTTTGCATTCACATCATCTTTTGATTCACCCGCTGACACTACATCATTTGCAAACATCATACACTAAGGTACCTCCTCTTAAATATTTGTACTTAACTCATTCATAATTAACGTAAAGAGGGCTTAGGGTCAACCCCTGATGCAAACCTATATATGGTTATTGGCACTCATATTTCTCTACATAAATAGTTCTCGCACTTGTTAGTGTTCATTTATATATGTTTTTAATAATTTTAGTATAATCTTTTGAAACATTCATTTTATTTAACATCCACCAAATTAAATATCTAGGTACCATATCATATGCTTTTTCTATATTGATCAATACCATATGTAGATTTTCCCTCCTCGCTCAATGTTTTTTTCATTAATAGCCTAAGTGATAAGATAGCTTCCATAGTTGACCTCCTTGGCATAAAATCAAATTGATTTTTACATATGTAAAGGATTTTCACATAACACGTGAAATTAACAAACGACCCCTATGGAGTGTTTGTCAATGATAAGGTACGAGCATGACCATTATTAAACGTTATATCTATTTCACAATTAGAAGGCAAAAGTGTGGTTTGAATCATAAGGGAAAGTTAGAATGCCTTCGGGGGTGGTGACTCAAAAGTAAAGCACGAGAATGACTCCTTACCCAAGTGATAAGGAGAGTCAATTCTCACGTACTTGTTCAAGGTTCAAATCCCTGATTTGCATGTGCGGGCTCTTGACTTTCTTTAACTAGCCATTCATACCAAAACCTCAAGGCGTTAGTAGAGGCAGTGAAAATACTTTTCAATATCCCCCTAGGATGGAGCTCACTCCTCAATACTCCCCCACAGGTGGAATCCGACCGGCGCACTTTTGGCGACAAGTTTTTTTTTTTTTTTTTTTTTTTTTGCACCGAGTCGTTCCTCCTGGGATTCGAACTCGTGACCGGTTGACTCTGATACCAAAATAAAATTTGCAGAAAATGTTAGTTCAATGTTATTCTTTAAAAATCAAAGGGATACAATATTTATAGAACATCCTAATAGCTTCAGGTGTGACAGCCCATAAAGTCATCCCATATGTGTCAATCATGCAGAGGTTCTTATCTAAGATAATAGCCTAGGTGTCCATTGGCTAAAACAATAGCAAGCCATGTAGATAACAGTCTTTTGACTGAAGCTAACAACCAATCTACTAGCTAGTAGTCAATCCCACAAAATTAGTCCACATAAGCCTTTCTCATAGGCCCCCTCAAATTGGGTTCAGGTGGAGACGAGAGACCCAATTTGGCTCGTAAAACATCAAATTGACGTCTTGGTAAGGCTTTTGTGAATAACTTTGATCGTGCGATTTTGATGATGATGGTGAGATCGTAGGGCTTAGATGAATGGGTGGGTAGGAAAAGATGATCATTTGTTTATTGAAATAGAAAGATTGACGTAGAAAAATTGATGGTGATTATTGTGGAAAATAGGTCCGTGCCCCAGTTTAATCGTAAGATCATCACTGGGCTCAGCTCTGATACCATAAAGAGTTTTGAGAATCACTTTCTTTCCATAAATTTCACCGTGAGATTCATTGACAGAAAAGATTACATTTATAAGAAAATACTAACCAACCATATCCAAAGGATAAAGATAAGATAACCTACTAATATTCCTAAAATCCTAATCTCAACAAATTGATAATCTTCAACAATGATGATTGGTTGGGGCATGCATGTGCTGATAAACAACATTTACATTGTAAGAGATGTCCGATCTCGTGAAGGTGAGTACTGTAGTCCACCAACAATGCTTCAATAAAAGTGTGGATCATGGAAAGGGTGATCATTAAAGCTGATAATGGTAGAACATGCAACCATGGGAGTAGAGAGAGACTTGCAATTCTCCATTTTGGCATGTTTGAGCAGGTCATAAGCATATTTTGTTTGATTGAGGAAAAGCCCATATGGACATTTTTGGACCTCCACTCCAAGAAAGTAATGTAGGTTGCCCAAATCTTTCATAGAGAACTCTTGGCTGAGGCGAGCAATGAACTGATGAAGAAGAGTAGTATTATCTCATGTGAGAATAATATCATCTACATACAAGAGTAAAATAATTATGCCTCATGTATTATGACAAATGAATAATGATGGATCAGCCACACTGCAAAAGAATCCTTGAGATAATAAGAAATTGCTGAAACAATCAAACCATGCCCTTGGGGCCTGTTTTAGACCGTAGAGGGTCCGTTTCAAATGGCACACATAATTTGGTTTCTCTGGATCTTTGAAGCCCGGAGGTTGCTCCATGTAGATAGGATCACTTAGATGCCCATGTAAGAAAGCATTTTTTACATCCATTTGACGGATGTCCTAATTGTTAGCTAAGGCAATAGTTAAAACAACCTTGATAGTAGTTGGTTTAACCACTGGTGAAAATGTTTCTGAAAAATCAAGGCCTTCAACTTGGTTGAATCGTTTGGCTACTAATCGAGCCTTTAATCTCTCCATGGATCCATCATATTTGAGTTTATTTTTTAATACCCATTTGCAGCCAACAATGTTCATGGCTTGTGAGGGTGGAACCAGGTCCCAAGTGTCATTTTGTTTAAGGGCAGCCAATTCATCATGCATAGCAGAAAGCCATCCAGAGTGCTTGAGGGCTTATTTGAGCAACTTAAGTTTTGATGGAGTGTCAGCTATTGCAAGAAAACATTTTGGATTTGGCTTGACAATGCCATGCTTTGATCTTGTGACCATGGAATGTTGCGGTGCATGCACGTGTGTGCTTGGCTGACATACTTGAGTGCTCACCACATCATCATGATGTACAACAGTATGATCCATGTCAATGGCAGGAGGGACAACCTAATTTTGTTGTCCAATTGGAGTAAGTGGGGGACTAGTTGGCTGTATTGCAACAGTGAGTTCAGGTTCACCATTTCCCAATGGAAACTGTTGAGAACTAGGGTCTACCAGAAGAGATCAAGCACACAAAAGAAGAACACAGATTTACGTGGTTCGGCTTTTGGCCTACGTCCACGGGGAAGACGGGAGAAATTACTATGCAATCAGATAGGTGTGCATCCTAGAGACTCTGGGTCTCTATTTATAATATCAATCCCAAACCCTGTTACACCCAAACCCAACTTCTAATCACAGTAGAACTACTATAATAGACCTACTTCTAATCAGAGTACAACTTGGGCAATCCAGGGGCCCGGTTAACCAAGACTTGTTAATTCAATTGAGCCATACAAACTAACAAATCTCCACCTTGACGAACATTGAAGTTGATCCTCATGCACAAAACACGTCTCACCGTCTCCACCTGCCCCTGAGGGCACTCAGGTACTGAGCATACCGATCAAGTCCAAGCAATGCTTGAACTTGAATTTAACCCATTCCTTCATGAATGCACCAAATCGCTTGTACCATTGTCCATAAGCTTGCTTTGACCCGTACAATGATTTCTTCAAATTGCATACATGATCAGGAACCTTTGTCTGCACTCGACCTGCACAGGAAACTCCTTCCTCTTTCTTGTAGAACCGCTTGCATCCGATGGCCTGATTTTCTACATCAAGAGACTCCATCTCTTTAGTCATAGTTGCTGCCTATTGACTACTCTTCAGCCCTTCCATTGAATCAAGAGACTCAGTCGTCAATGGGTATGCAACCATATCATCACGGTCACTGTCTGATCTCGACGCGTACATCGTCATATCCTCGAAACCGTATCTAACCGGCGGTTTCTCTTCTCTATGCTGTCTACCCGTCTGCGGCATCTACGGCTCTGTCTGCTGCATCTGCTGCACAGTCTGACTATCCCCTGTATCCCGGGAGGAGTCAGATGCACTCTCCTTCCTCACTAGGATGTTTGACTCCACCTGAACGGTATTTCCGGACAAAACATACAAGTTTCCAACTCTATTGCCTCTCATAAGAATCAAAGCACCTTTCACAACCTTCATGACTCCACCTTCAGCTGAGAACTTACAACCGTCGGAGTCCAAGGTACCAAGAGAAATAAGATTCTTTTTCAGATCAGGAACATGCCGAACTTCTGCCAACGTTTTGACGATTCCATCATGAATCTTGATTTTCACTGTTCCAATTCCAACCTTCTTACATGCAACATTGTTGCCCAACAAGACACTACCACTATCGATTTCTCTATAAGTGGTAAACCAGTCCCTATTGGGACACATGTGGTAAGAACAACTCGAATCAAGAATCCATTCATCCTGACGACGAATTCCATTTTCAATCACAAAAAGTGCATTATCGGAAACATAATCTGATCTTCCATCTACAACACTGGCTGAATCATCAGATGACGAATCTTTTATTATTTCTTTCTCTTTCCTCTGCCTTTTGGGACAGTTTTTTCTGATGTGCCCTTTCTTATGGCAATAATAACATTCAATGTCTTTCCTGTTGGTTCTATGTTTGCCCTTACTACTGGAGTTTTTTTGTTTTTCCTCGTACTACCAAATCCTCACCCGAACCATTATTGTCAGTCGCAAGCTTTTTCTTCAACTCTTTAGAGTTCAAGGCTGTCTCTACATCCCCTTTGGACAGAGTATCTCTACCATACGTCATGGTATCAACAAAATGCTCATATGAGGGTGGTAACGAGCACAACAACATGATAGCTTGGTCCTCATCATCAATTTTAACATTGATATTTTTCAGATCCATAATAGCTTTTGTGAAAGAATCAAGGTGAGTTGAAATAGACGTACCTTCCTGCATCTGTAAAGTGAACAATCGCTTCTTCAGGAACAAGCGATTCGTGAGAGACTTCATGATGTACAAGTTCTCCAACTTCTGCCACATTCCAGCAGCAGTTCTCTCTTGAGCAACCTTTCGCAGTACACCATCGCTCAGAAACAGCAGAATCTGACCGTACGCCTTTTCCAGCAACTCATCCTTTTCTTCATCTGACAATTTTCCAGGCAAAGCATTCTTTCCCTTCAAAGCTTTCTGCAGCCCGTTCTGAACCAGCAAAGCATACATCTTCAAACGCCATAGACCGAAGTCGTTGTTTCCGTCGAATTTTTTAATCTCGAATTTAGCAGCCATTCCATGAATCTTTCATAGTACCTGTGTAGATCTGGTCACCACGAGCACACTGGAAGAAACGGATCTGAAATCCGACTCCTGATGGCTAAGATATCGCAGAAACAAGTTTCTACGCTCCAATCAATCAAACTCCTTCGTTGACCATTGAACAACCAATCTTCTTCCACAGATGTGTAGATCTGCTCGTAACGAGTCTGTAGGTTCAAACGGATCTGCGATCAAACTCCGGATCGTCAAGATATCAGGAAAACAATTTACAGGCGTCGATCGGTCAAATCTGCCTTTGACCGTACAAGTGCTGACGTATTGCTGACGTCAGCGCCTTTCTATGCTACTGGGCTTTGCTACTAGGCTTCTGCTTCACAGGTCAGGTCAACCTGGGCTTGACCCAACCTGGTCTAGCCTGGCGGATGGGCTTCTGGAACGGGTTAGGCTTGACCTGACCTGGGACCGACCCAGATGCGCTACAGGGCCAGCCCACCTCTTCTTCTTCCTTGTTTCTGCAACACAAAAAACAGAAACTTCTGCACCTTCTTCTCCCGTTCTCCGACTTCCTCGGCCTCGGCACGACCGACAGAAACGGCGGCAACCTTCTCCGGTGACACGCAGCGGCGATCATACAAATCGTGACCCAAATCGCCCAAATCTTGTCTTCTCTCTCTGATCAGTGACGGCGATCAGCACGGGGATCAGTGACGGCGACACCCGTGACGGTGGCGGCTGCGACGGCAGTTCCGGCGAGCGAAGAAAAAACTGTCTTCTTCCTCTTTCTCTGCGGTTGATCAGACGATCGTCTGATGTGGCCCACCGAGACAAACAGAGTCTGATCCTCTGTTTCCTCAAACACAGAACCGATCCTCTTCTCCAATCTCTTCTCCGACCACGATCCGTCGAATTTCGTCCGATCACGCCAAATCGCTCTGATACCAGCTTGTTGAGAACTAGGGCTTACCAGAAGAGATCAAGCACACACAAGAAGAACATAGATTCACGTGATTCGCGTGATTCGGCCTTTGGCCTACGTCCAAGGGGAAGACGGGAGAAATTACTATGCAATTAGAGAGGTGTGCATCCTAGAGACTTTGGGTCTCTATTTATAATATCAACTTCAAACCCTGTTACACCCAAACCCAACACTTCTAATCACAGTAGAACTACTATAATAGACCTACTTCTAATCAGAGTACAACTTGGGCAATCTAGGGGCCCGGTTAACCAAGACTTGCTAATTCAATTGAGCCATACCAACTAACAAATCTCCACCTTGGCGAACATTGAAGTTGATCCTCATGCACAAAACACGTCTCACCGTCTCCACCTGCCCCTGAGGGCACTCAGGTATTGAGCACACCGATCAAGTCCAAGCAATACTTGAACTTGAATTTAACCCATTCCTTCATGAATGCACCAAATCGCTTGTACTATTGTCCAGAAGCTTGCTTCGACCCGTACAATGATTTCTTCAAACTGCATACATGATTAGGAACCTTTGTCTGCACTATACCTGCACAGGAAGTATCATTGTATGGTTAACCAACTTCTAATCACAGTAAAACTACTATAATAGACCTATTTCTAATCAGAGTACAACTTGGGCAATCCAGGGGCCCGGTTGACCAAGACTTGCTAATTCAATTGAGCCATACAAACTAACAGAAACATTGACGTAAATGGTGGTGATGCATCGGGTGTTGTGCATTCTTTGATATTTGAGAACCATTCAAGTGTAGTGAATTCAAATGTGTCCGTAGAAAGAGAAAATAGCCTGCCAGGGTCTTGAAATGGAAAATGGGCTTCATCAAATACAACATGCCTCGAGATAAAAATGTGACCCGTTGGAGGATATAGGCAACGATATCCTTTATGGGACTCACTGCATCCTAAGAAGACACATGGAAGAGATCTTGGATCAAATTTATTTTGGCTATAGGGTCTTAGGTATGGAAAGCACCTACAGCCAAACACTCTCAAAGAATCATAATGTGGTTGCTTCCCAAATAACTATTCAAGAGGAGAGAGCATATCCAAAACTCTTGTAGCCAATCTATTAATTATCAACCAAACAGCAGTACCAAATGTTTCAACCCAAAATCGTTTTGGTATACTACCATGAAAGAGCATGGTTAATCCAAGTTCAGTGATATTCCTATGCTTTCTTTCTGCCATCTCATTTTTGCTCTGGTGTATATGGACAAGACATTTGATGTTTGATCCCATTGGCAACAAGGTAAGAGAGAAAGTCCTTATCAACAAATTCTCCTCCGCCATTGGATTGGAAGATTTTTATCCTTTTGTCAAATTGGGTGTGAATAAAGTTCTGAAAATTAATAAAGCAGTTTGAAATCTGATTTTTTTTTCGAAGGAAAAAACCATGTGAAGCGCGCGCATTCATTAATAAAGACTGCATAATATTTAATTCTCTGAACTGACAAGATGGGGGCTGGTCCCCACAAATCACAATGAATTTTCCCAAATGCTTCATCAAAAAATGCATAAGAACTTAGAAATGGTAAACGATAGGCCTTGCCTACTTGACAACTGCTACAAATTTTCTCTACTTTTTTTTTAGAAGGCCTTGAAACAAGCTTATTATTGCGCAAGTAATCAATTATCGCCATCTGTGGGTGGCCTAGCCTTTAATGCCAGATATCGTCACTTGCTTTCTGAAATCTTGTAGAGAAAAAAACCTCCTTTCCCATCGTTGGCAGGGCATACAAATCACACTCCTATTGCCCGTCATTATTATTGACTTGGTCTCCATGTCCTTGATCACAAAACCACTTGATGAGAATTCAATAGCATAAAAATACTTTGATGTTAACTGGCTAACATAAATTAAATTCTTTTTTATGTCAGGAACAACGAACACATTATTTAATTTCAGATGACCAGATCCAACATTAGGTAAGGCAGATCCAACATGGGTGATATCAAGGGTGTCACCATTTCCAACCATAATTTTTTCTTGACCATTGTATTTGACAAGGGAGTGAAGCTTACCAGCATTTGCGATTATGTGTGTTGAAGCACCAGTATCTGGGAACCAAGCACTGTCTTGATTGTCAAAAAATTGCCATTGCTGTTAAGACCTGGGGAATGTCTGCATGCTGAAAAGCATGATTGAATCTATGCCAACACTTTGAAGCAACATGATTTGGTTTATAACAAATTTGACATATAGTACCCTTGCCTTTTCCATTTGAGACCGGGTGTGAATTTGGTGCACTTGGCTGTAGACTTCCTGTAAATTCACCCTTGGTTGGGTGTTGTCTAGTTTGAGCAAACCCCATTCCTTTTGAATTGAAGAATTCCTGCCGTTGTTTATTTTTCTTATTGCCACTTTGATATTGCCCAACAAAAGCAACATTATGGTTAGGCAGACCATAACCCTCATTGCTATGAAGATTTTTCATAGCATCATAGCTTTGAAGGAGAGGGACAATCTCCTTATATGAAGGGATAGGGGGCTTCATCATTGTTGTGATCAACGATTCATACCCCTGTCCAAGCCCATTTAGAAATGCAAATACTTTGTTCTTGTCATTTACCGGCTTTCCAATGGCAGCTAATTTATCACAAATTTCTTTAAAGGAACGCATATAATCATTGATTGAGGATGTTCCCTTACGATGCATTTGAAGTTTTTGAGACAAATAAAATTCTCTTTCTTGTGAGTCATGAGCAAAAGAATCTTCTAAAGTTTTCGATACTTTTGTGGCAGTATCAAGACCTATCACCATGCCAAGAACTTCATCAGATAAGGTTCCAGTGATCAAACCCCGGAGTAGATAGTCAGAACGCCTCCACGCAACATATTCTGGATTCACACTTTGGCTTGCCCCACTCGCACCTTCAGCGCTTGAGGCAGGGAGAGATTGCTCAGGCATTGAACATGTGTCATCAATCAATCCAAGCATGATTTGGGTCTTCCATAAGGGAAAGTTGGTTTGTGTTAATTTAATAGACACAAAATTTCCAACATTCACCATTGATGGGTATGGGTACTTTTGTGAGAGGGAATTAGTTGTGGATGGTGACATTGATAATGATCACGAACTTCATCGTGAGGCTCTGATACCATATTGACTTTCTTTAGCTAGCCATTCCTACCAAAACCTCAAAGCATTAATAGAGGCAGCAGAAATACATTTCAATATTCCCCTTTGGATGGAGCCCACTCCTCAATACAGCTCCTCAATACGGGCCCCCCTCATGGGACCCAAACCCCCGTAGCTGGGGTAAAGAGATTAAACAAAAAAGGAAAGAAAAAACACAAACCTCAAAAGCAAAGCACTGTTCGACCAAAGTAAATAATTCCATTTGAGGACAACCAGTCAACTTCATTTGAGCGATTGATGTTTTCAATGCTGTTGTCTTCTACTGACTCATGGGGTTATTCAGACCATTCATTTGGTGGTTCAAGTTGATTACGATTCACATTACATGCAGAAAGTGTTGGAAGTAGGTGAGTCTCGTGGATAGATTTTCAAAACTTTTGACCCACTTGACTCAGGGATCAAGTACCCATAAGGCCATAAACCGTATCCAGGATGCATAACTATCAATCTCATGATCATGTACAATAATAACTCTATCTAAAAGATAGAAACAAGCAGTCAACTAGCATCAATAAAAAAATCTACCACATGCAATGAAGTAGATTATACCTTTGGAGCTCGGTTGTGCTCTAATGGAGAAGTTGCGTCTTTATTTGATGATAAAACTCTTTTACTTATCAAATAGGAATCTCCAAGACCTTTTGATCTTCCACGCTATGACCCGTATCATATTCTCTTTTATCAAGAAGATGGGTGGGATCTCCAAGAGAAAACTCTCAAGAAAACTAGAAGAAAACTAAAAGAGGAAAGAGAGGAGAATGAACATGTGCAACTCTTGCACAAAAGGGCATGGGCGTGAATCCCTAGGTTAGGATCTCCAATGGACGTCCAAGCACTCTTATCTCCTCTATTTATTGCTAAAAGCAAGTTCCTCTTCTTTGTTATCTAATTGAAATAGAAGTCTTACTTCTCTAACAATTAGTAACTCTCCTCTTTCTAATTAAAATAGAAGTCTCACTTCCATTATAATTAGTAACTTACTATTACCACTATTAGAAGTCCCACTTCTAATAGAAATAGTAACTTTCTATTTCCTTTTAGAGTTCTACTATAATTAGTATCTTTCTAATAACTTGGGCTAGCGTGGGGACTACTAGGGATTCCTTAGAAAGCTGGCTCCAATTGGGACACCGCGACCTCACATCTCATGTGCAATCCCGGCCCACAGTTAATTGCAAATAACATCACTATATAAATGCAATTGCACTCCAGTCTTAGGAATAAATTACATAGAAGGCCCTAAACTTTCCTATTACCACAAATAGGCCCATCTATCAATATTCATGGATCAATTGGAATAAATCTGTCTCTTCCAATCTTAGTTCCACATCTTATTATCCTTGAGCCCCAATTAATCACAGTGATCATCAGTACCATCCAATTAACTCTTAATCGAGATGGGTGCGCACTTACTAATGGTAAATCCATTAATTGGCACAAGGGGATAATAGAGATAGATTCCATCTTAATCATTCAATGTTCCCACAGTCCTACTACTATATACCCAAGACACCGAGGTGTTGACATACAGTTGGCCTCACTCATTGGTGACTCAAAGCAAATGAATAGATAGAAACTTGAGTTCATCAATGTCTCAGGATTGAGAGCCTATTGCTAGGGAATTATGAGAGCAGACTTTATTATTGAGACGGAGTTCCATAAGGTGCTTCTCATGGTCCTTCAATACATTCAATGTACCAGCACCATGATCCAAAATCTTCCATTCTGATGATTGAGACAAATCACACTATCTCATAGTGATCAAAGTGCTGTAACCTTATCAAATGAGATGCCCAGTCTCATCACTGGTTGTGAAGCTATTTAAGTATAAGATTTGTGACATATGTCTCCTGTGTGTGGATCTCATCTATACACATATATCACATCTAATATACTAATGGGATCCGGTTCAACTCATAAACCATTATGTCAAGTGTATTGGTCATGTGCATGAAATAGTAAGATAACATTCATCTCATGAAAGTAAAGCATGATTTTATTGATAAATAAAGAAATTAATCAATTTATCATATCATCTGATGGATTGAGTCCATACAATCTAACAGAAAGTCCCCCCCCAATCTCGTTGGATATCGCGTTACACGGAACAATTGGTATCAACGTGCGGTTATCTTCAATGGTTACTAAAAGTTGCCGATAACGTGACAAACACCTGCAGAGGTTGGAAATTCGTTTGGACTTTGGAAGGTAACATGATCTGGACCATGTCACCTAGTGGTTGCTGATAACAAGATCTTTCTAACTTTTCCAGGATTTCAAGAAGGGAAGCTGTTGTATACTAGAGGGGGACCAAGGGGATTGGAAGCAGAGCAATGATTTGCTGGTCTCAATCCAACTAGTGTCCAATAAATGCCTAACTCACAACCTATCAGTTGCATCTGGTGATTTTAGTGAAATTGATCAGATAACCAATGTGTTGTAGTTGGAAATTCCTGAGTCCTTCAAACCTAGACCTTCAGTTAGGAGAAGATTTTCAATAAAAATGCTTGTTTGAAATTTCAATAAACATTGTCAAAAGTTGGAATGGATAGACTATAGACATTGTCAATTTTAGCTTCACATTTGAATGTAATTTGTATCAGCTCCTAAATATCTAAAATTCAACTGCAGCCTCTCTCATTTTGACGATAATGAAAAATGTCACTCTTCAAACAATTTGAACCACCCGTTTAATTTCCTATTGAACCCATTACTTTTAACCAGTGTGCACCTCATGGGCCATATTCTGTCCATGTCATTGTGGTGGTGGTCGTCGTCGTCATCATCGTCTGGCTTTATTACACCAATGTCTTTGAGGGAGCTCCACATCAAAATTACTAAATATTGTCATTTTGGTATAGCCTAGCAAAATGAATTTAACAGTGCACATATCTCACTTATAACTCATTGCCGCCACCAATCCTTTTTATAATGTGGTTGCAAGTCTGATTAATGATGCTGGTGAATCCCACTGAGCTGGTCTCTTGAAGTAAATAAAGGTGTTTAGAGGTCGATTGCCTTTTACCATGAGATAGGAAAATGAGCTTTACGGTGTGAATGTTATATATGCAAAATGTAATGTTAGATATGTAAATTACATTGTCATGTCTGTCACAATTACCATTTTCAATGTGAATAAATGAAAATATCCAACGACTTAGATGCATGTGTTTGGATGTTTTTCTATATTTCTCATAAATTTCTCGAAATCATTGAAAATTTAAAATATAAAACTAAATGTATTGGTGCTTATATTGTTAATATGAGAATATTGAACAATAGAAATAATGAATTGGAGGCCCAAAGAAGGGCAAAATATTAGACCTATGGTTTTTTTTAAGTTTTTCACAAATTACTCAATCTATGAAGATTTTAAGATAATGAATTTAAAGGTCTTTGAACTTATTAGTTCAATTAACAAATTGGATGGTTTAGATTAAAAATATGGGGGTCAGAGGAATAGAAAAAATAAAATAAAAGTGGTTGATGGGATTTGATCTCTTGACCAAATGCAATCACCATGTAAAGACCATATGAGAAAATTTTCATATGAAAATGATATATCATGGTCATCACTATCAAAGCCTAGACCCACATATTCTGGGTCAGCTACATGAAACCTATTTCGCCATTTTAGTCTATCTTAGGCCAAATACTTGAATAAGTTGTGCTTATTCGTATCTATACTCACTATTTTCATCAATGTCATTTTCGGCTTACCAATTTTCTTTTGAGGGGCCATCAATTTGTATAAAGAAACTTTTTGTATTGGACCATTGTTGGCCTGCATTTGATATGTCCCAACCATCTCAAATAAGTATCTTAATTTATCACCTATTGATCACACTACCCTTCAATACTCACAAATGCAATCGTTTTTCTATATCTTTTCTGGTTTTACCATACACAACCTCATCTTTTCTATACTCATTCTTTCACATTTCATAATATATATTAATAATAATTATTAACAAACTACTTGTCTACTAAAATTTCACCATGTCAGAGAGATATTCCAACAAAGTGAAATTTGGGACATCGATTCATGGAGAGAAGTTTGGACAGATGGGATTTTGTGAAAGGTCATAGGCAAAAGCCCTTATAAGAAAATATTAAATTTATGATAAACATGATCCACTATAAGACTCAACCAGTTTTGTAAAACCCTCCTGATACAATGACATGTACTACTCTGATCAGAATGAGCTAGAGGGAGAGGCCAATGTTAACGTTGGTATTTTCAACAGGCATGCCCACATGCATTGATCAGGATCGACCTTCCAGTGTATTACGATACTTCCTCCTGTTTATATACACACTGTAAACCAAGACCAATATTATAAACACAGCAGTGCAGGTTTGGGTGATCATAAGAGCCTTGATTCACACAATTTTAATTTAAAGAAGAAAAAAAATATGGGAACCTAACATTCAAAAGTCATAAAGTGGACCGGTAGATATGTAGACTCAATAGGTGAAGGAAATTCCACATATCAAAGACAGTTGGCTCGGCTGGATCCCTTTCATTCATTCATTCATGGATCTATGTTAATGTAGGCTATCAATTCCTATGAGATATCATCTGCAACAGGGGAAACCAGCAGGAGAAATAATCCGTTCATCAGGTACAATTTAGTTTAACCATCCATTGTCAATCCTCATAAAGCCCCCTTTATTCTGGATAGCATACATAGATTTCTATCCAGCTTTTTAATCCTCAAGATCACCCATCTTTATGCATGCAGACTGTAATTACATTCAAATAAACCATAATACTAAATTAAACTCTCTCTCAGTGTACTTAGAACTCCATTATGATGCATGCAATTCAATGTTTCCAACATGTAAGAGCGCAGGGAAAACCAATGATAAGTGATAGACAGTGAGCAGCGGAGGGGAAAAATAAGAGAATTCCAATCGATTAAAGAATCAGAATCTGAAGAAGTAAGAACATGAATGAGCGAAGGCACAGAGGGAACATGAAGAGAGACTGGTATTACACCAAACTATGAAATTTTTTTTTGATTGGTCAAACTATGAATATATCATAAATGTTGCTCACAATTTTCACAAATCCACTGCTTTGACAAATCACAATCAGAACCCTCAAATACCCATGTGCTATGCTTTTGCGCTCTGCATGCTGAAACCATCATTTTTTTACTGTTCTCCCCCCTTCCATAGAACTTTTTTTTATAGGAAAGGGTGATAGGATCACCGCAACTCCATCCTAGTTTATCTTGCTCTTTTAAGTGACCATCTGCTTTCTTCAATCCTCTCAACGGATAGGGTGATATTGTGTGAGCCCACGCTTGGGCGGTAACTTCCTTAAAATGAAGAGGACAAGAGCGGAGGGCACAATCTCCACCAACTGCAAACAGAGAAAATAGCACCAACCTCAGAATTGAGAGAGAGAGAGAGAGTTTCAAACAATCAAGGTGGAGCACCAAACATCTTTTATAAGTGGTGTAGATGTCTGACCAATTTTGTTAAGATCTACCAAAATCTAGACTAGATCTAAGGCAATCAATGGCTTACCTAATTTGGCTAAAACCAAAACTTACCAGGTAGTATAGAAAGTTGAGCACTGGATGGTTCAAAACATCAAGATCTGCAGCTTTGTCAAATGCATTGAAACACATCTGTAGACAAATGGGAGAGAGATGGTCAGAAAAAAAACGAGGCAACCTTGATCAGACATTATTAAGTACAACTGGAGAGTGGAGATCATGTGATCCATTTTACACCCAGCAAGTGTTGTACAGATTGGATATTTCTTGCAGATCAGGGAATGAAGGGAGACTCACCATTATACATCTCACCAAAAAGCATGCGAAACATACTGTGGTCACATAGCCAACCTGTAGAAGCCAGAAATGAAATTGGAAAACCAGTAGGTACACCTCCATCCAAACAATGAATGTAACAAACTACCTCCTGTAATTTTTTGCGGCGCCCCTTAGATTCAACTGGAAAGCGTTGCAACATCAGAAAGAGCCTGTCAGCAGGCAGCAACAAACGATCTTAAATATAACTAGCGCAGAGAAATCAAAAGCATCAACAAGATACTTGTCAGTTTGTGTCAATGCTATTTGGAGAATGTAAACCAATGGTATCCAGATCATAGGATGCACAACTTCTCACTGATAGAAGTTTTAAGGTAGCTAGAAAACATGGTTTTCAAATCTTTTTTTGTTTGTATACTAGAAACATTGGACGCTCTGATATCAGTGTCTGGAAGTGGTTTTTGTTTCGTCAGAGATGTCTGAAATTTGTTAAGAGCACAATTGTAGTATAATATTTTAATTTTTAATACGAGAACTTGTTATTATTTGTGACAATTAGAACTTTTGCTTCAGGAAACCTCCTTATTGAATTTCTTCCAAAAATAATTTGTTAATTATCAGGATAACACATTTTGTGAGGTGTCCTAAAATGTGGCTGAATATTATGCACGTCTTATATTGTCATGGTTCCATCTTAGATTCATAAATGCCTAAAGGTGCCTAAACATCTGTCATCTATGTAACTAGTACACGTGGACGGCAATTCTTCAATATGTAGCTGTATTTGTAAAAACATCCAAAATAGACAGCACAGTAAAAGGGGTGAGCAGATCGTGGCGTGTACAAATAAGCCAAGTATCCATGCAATGTGTAACTCTGCATTTGGATGTGTTTCAATTCCTTAAGCAGACAAGCATTCTTCCATAGATACTAGTACTTGTCTGCAAAAGCATTCATATGGATGAAAATATTCATTGAGTCCTCTTAGGTCAGATTAGTTTGGAGGAATACTTAGTCAGAAACCACACCTCCCTCCATAGAGTAGAAACCCGAAGGCTGCAAATAATGAGACACCTGCCAATACACGAGCCCCAAGGTAGAAAGAGTTACATATCTTGCTCAAGTGGACTATGATTCAGCCATAGATAAAGTAATAGACAAGATAGTTCTCTAGCAAACAAAATTACACCTGCAAAAAACATCTTGGATATGATGAGTGTAACTCGGATAGGCTTCCACCACAGCAGCAACCACAAAGCTATCTGTGAGCAGTACAAAGATAAGATTATTCCAGACCCAATGTAGTAGATTGTAGATGGTACCATTCAATAAGAAGCAGAAAACAAATGCAACCAAAAATAAAAATGATGCAGAGTTTTAAATCCATCTCCAAAATGATATCAACGGTAAAAAATGAAGAAATAAATAAATTAGCATCCTCCACAACATCCATGAGGAAGACAGTAACCCACATAATTACTATGAAGACGCTCAGAAAAGACACTTATCTAGGCAAATAGCCAGGACATATACTAGTTAAACAACAAACACACACAATATCTTACCATGA
Source organism: Umbellularia californica (assembly GCA_028538565.1). Lineage (NCBI taxonomy): Eukaryota > Viridiplantae > Streptophyta > Magnoliopsida > Laurales > Lauraceae > Umbellularia > Umbellularia californica. The sequence goes on along the minus strand of JAPQWN010000007.1, from coordinate 70,984,723 downwards.
GGTTGAAATGCATTCATTGTCACAACCATTCAGTTGTGGGTTCAAGCCATGTTAGCAAAATTTAAAAATAAATATAAAAAATCAATTACCTAAGTTCTTGATACAATACATTAGGAAAAGCTGCATGTTTTTGAGGAAGCATTAAAAAAACGTTTGATGCATAGATAGTGCACTGGAAATTTAAAATGAACTTGGTAATATAACAAAGCTGTACCAAAAATATCCAAGATCTTATGGCAATGTGGGAGAGTGTGCACTGGTGTATTGATTGGAAGAACTCCAAAATTCATTCAGTTTTTACGGGCATCTGAAGATAATAATATTATATGGGATAATTAACGAATGGGGAGATATTGAGCCAGTCCAGATATGTGAACATTCCCAAGGGATCAGGCACCAATGCAGCGAACTAGACTAGTACCACCTTCTACACATGTAATCACGATGAATTGGCAAGGATTCCAATTAAGCTGTCACAACTCTAACTATAGGCTGTTTTTCAACACTTTTTCGGGTTTGTGTGTTGGTATTGGTTAGCCATGCAGCAAAGATCCTACATTACTGTTCTGCCTTACCAATTTTAAAAGTCAAAATGCAATTTGAAGGTGGAATGCAGAGGGGAGAGACACAATCAATACAATCTACTTAACAGAAGAATGCCAATTATTCAAATAGAACTGTGAACAATAAAAGCAAGGGTTAAACAATTTAAACTGTGACCATACTCGATTGACAGTCACGTCTTTGTCAAGTCTTTAACAATGAACTATAAATCAAAGCAGTTTTCATGTATGTGAGTCAACATAGGACTTTGTAGGGTGTGGTTAGCGATAAGTTCTGAATAACAGATCAAGTCAGTTTCTTCAACCTCAGTGTCATAAGAACTCTAATGGGTTGAGTGGGAACGGTTGACATGTGTATGGGTCAGAACATGGTTGACTCCAAACTCAGCTTGACTAGTCCCAGTCTGTCCCAGACTCCCAAGTAAGTTTAAATAAAAGAAATACAATTATCAATTCTATTAGCAGAATGATACAAGTCAAATAATACTTTTTCTTTCAAATGAACAATCAAAATACACTGAAATGCACCCAACATTTTAAGAGCTTTTGCACTCTCTAGTGGAGATCTTTGTCATGACCACATAGACCTAAGGTTTGGTGCACATTAGTAAAAAAACTGGTTCATTTTGACCGAAATTGTTTTGTTCAGTAAGTGTACTGAGCAAACCCCCAAAATATTCGGTCCAAAATTCAGACTTGTTGGTGCAAAACTGGTTGGCTTGAATATATAGCCAAGACTCGGTTAGCAACAACTATTTAGGAATCCATAACAAGGATTGGATAGAATGATAAGATAGTTTTTGAAAAAAACACACAAAACATAAATATTTCATTACCAAAGGATAACAACAAAATTTCTTTTTTCAAAATAATGATAACGACAAAAGATGGATGCCTTCCACTAACATTTTGGTCCTTTACATAGACTCAAGGACATAGCTTACAATTGCTAACATGAAAGTTTTTATGCAACTCTGAGACTTCCAAGACTATTACTTCACTAATATGAAAGTTCCTGGACAAGCACCTCTTAGTATTAAAGTGTTATAAGATTCAAGTAGGGGTGTTGGAAACCAATATAGACCTATGGCCCCACTATGGTGCCAATCACCATATGTGGCACCACCCTAGTATGGGCTCCATGGTCACCAGAAATGGCCAGTCGACCAAAATTACTTTGCAGCAGTGAATGTCATTGGTGTGTGTTTAATGCGACTGTTAAAAATAATAAGTCCACAAAAAGACCCTTGAACTCATTTTAGGGGAGCATTTTGGCCCATATTTGATCCAACCTCTCTTTGGAGTCATCATAGAGGAAGATTCAAAGGTAAGGATAACGTTATAGTAACCATCTCTCTATTCTTTCCCCTTCATTTTTTTTTCTTTTCCTTTGTAGTGCCTTTTAGTCTCTGTTGTTAGTGGCTCCATCGTTGTGATGAAGAAGAAGATGGTGTGTCTACGTTGAATCGGCATTTTCACGAAGAGATAAGCGAGTTAGTACATAATGATTTTTTAGATGACTCTTTTCAAAAGCATAACACACATTTTTTTCTTGGCATGCCACTTGCCACACATTGGCAAAGCCTTTTCTTCCATTTAGTTTGAGATGATCCAAGCCATCGCAGGGAAGGTGAAGCTGAAATCAAGATTGCTATAGCCGAACTTCATGCCAACATTTTTTTTTTTTTTTTTGGAATGGTGACTTTGTAATAAACCATATACCAACCCAAAAGCTTAAGCTGATAGATGGAAGGCCCATACAGGTATATTTAGACATGTCAAGCCTATTACTTAGGTGATGTGGGATGTGGGACTTCCAAACACTCCCCCTCACGTGCAGGCCCAGCAGATTTCATGGACGGGTTTGTCACGTGGGCTACACAAGAATAACGGGATCAGAACCTGCTCTAATACCATGTAATAAACCATATACAAACCCAAAAGCTTAAGCTGATAGGTGGATTAAGACATGTCATGCCTATTACTTAGGCGATGCGGGATGTGAGACTTCCCAACAGACTTCACGCCAACTTGTCCAGAAAAAAAAAAAAAAATTAAAAACTAGTTGAGTGTCATAGAATGATTCTTCCATTAAAAGGAAACTTATACCATGAGGGAGGTGAAGTTGTAGTAAAACTTTAACTCGTATCCATTTGGTTGCTGTGAAACATTCTGCTAGTTGTTAAGTTTAAATTAGAAGGAAAATACAAAGATATAGAGGCCTTTCCATCAAGAAGATGAAAGAACAAAATTATTCCTTGGGATATCACATTAGCAAAGAAAAGACTTTCCTTGAAGACCCCATCCTTGTCCTGAAAATATGCCAGTTTGTTCGCCTCACATCAGACACAGATCAGTAATGCTCCTATTTCCAATGAGATGCTTTGAAATGAACTCAGCCACCAAGACATTCTCACCACTTGACCCAAGCTAAGGCGCTCTTCAAATCAAATGTCAATCATAAGTCAATACTTATTGAACAGTCGTCGTCGTCGTCGTCGTCATCACCACCATCAAAGCCTCGAGCAGGGTCTTTATTAAAAAAACAAAAAAAAAAAAAAAAAAAAAAAACCAACAACAACACTGCCAAGCCTTCCACAATTGCAACCAGTTCAGCGTGTTTAACATTAGAAATTTTCTTGTACCATATTCTCAAATATTCCATATTCCTAATGTTCCTAGTTTAATTCTGATTAGTAATAAACCAAATGGTCCACCACTGCCTTACCTCAAACTCAAATACTTACAAAAATCCCTCTCAAAAGCTTTGAGATCAGCTAATTACCATGATCAACCAAAAACTAGAATATAGCATTACAAGTGCTGACAAATGACAACAGTGATTACATTCAAATGCTTGCCGGTAACAGTTAGTAGCTCTGAAAGGTTGTCTAACAAATGAAATAAAAGAAGAGTATTGAAAAAATGATGTGTGGTGAATGCGATAGAAATGAAAATAAAGCCAAAAATAGACCACACATTGCAATAATGCTCTGTAACATACAACTTATTGTGTTTTTTTTTAAAAAAAAAAAAAACATACGACTGGGGAAAGGAGGGTAACCAGAAGAAGAACAGCAAAAGAGGAGATGGGGAAGGACCATTCACTACAAGGACCCAATATAATAGATTGAATGATTTCACTTCTGTCGAAGCATTAGGACAATTCACCACTTAGAATAAGACTTCCATCAATGATAAGAATTTACCTGTATGGAATATACCACTCCATTAATTGTATAGAAAGTTGGCCTAAGGCCTTCTGTAGGTACAGCGCGTGCCTGCCAAATATTTGATGTGAGCTATTTGTATCAAATAATCATAAACCAAACCAACCATAAACCAAATTCTAACCTGATAATATATCTCCGCCCAAAATAAGATCAAAAGCACATATGTCGTGAAAAATGCTAGACCAGGCAAATCAAGCAAGACATGTTGCAAAATCTGACAAAAAGGTGAAGGAAATATCATTTAAAACCACTGAAACAAAAACCAGATTGGAGAAGATCTATTCAATCAAGCAATAAAATAGCAACCTCTGGTTTTATCCGTTGAACATTCCGTCGGAATACAAAGACTATCGATCGAACTGCAAAAAATACATGGGCAAGCAACATTCATAGAGTAATATAGCAAATGCCAGTCAACTAAAAACATGCAACAAACCTTGAAAAAAAAAAAATCACACACCTGCATTCACCAAAAAATTCAAAAAGTGGAAAACTTTTTGTGTGGTCCAACCATACTCAGGAACTCTGGATTCTATACGTGCAAGTTGGATCTGCAAAGCATATTTCATCACACTAACATATAGAGAAAATTCAAAATCACAAAGAAACAAAGAGCCATCAAATAATCACAACAGTGGCGGACCCAGGATTCTCATTTGGGTGGAGTTAAAATTTTGCTAGACTTAACATTTAAAAACAAAAATTTTGCTAGACTTTATAAGACTTTTTTACATTACCAAGTAACACCTATATATATATTAAGAAAATGTCCAACTCGTGGATCTCAACTAGATGCATGAAGTTATTGAAGATTGCGCAATGAAGATATTAGGATGTTAATGAGAAGTACCAAAAAGCTTTAGATGGATTAAAAAATGATTCTAACCTTGATTTTAGATACTCAAACTCACATGTTTCACTAAATTTATATGTAAAAATCAATGCCCAATGAAGGTCATTGCAAATTCAAGGTGAGTGGGTGTGTGAAAAAAATTAAATACAAGAACATTTTGAGGACACCCATCCTTTCCGTTTTTTTCACTTTCTCAAAGCCTCCAACCTTTGGATAATGGGAGCGAAATTCAATCTTTGAATCATAGTGGGGTAAGAAGACATGATAACTTGAATGAATTTAGTTATATTTATTTGAATTTTTGTAGATATGCTCAGATTTGGTGGTTTAGGGTTTAAGATTTGGATTAGGATTTGGGGATTCAGGGTTTGTAATTAAAATTTGGAGATTAAGCGTTCAGATTTAGGTATAGAGTGATTATGAAGGCTTATTCTAGATATGTTTGGCAGATGAAGATGCAGTAGTCTACACAGGACGTATGGATTGACAATGAAGAGCTCGATTGACAATCGGTGAGAAGAGGCTTTGAAAAAAGAGGTCGAAGAAGAGGGAGCGATGTGTTGCACAACGTTTTCTTTTAGTGATGTGTTGCTGCAATGTTTTCCTTTTTTTTTTTTTTGACCCAATGAAGTTTTACATATACAGGACTGTCTTTAAACATATGTGGAGCGGCAAGTTTAGACATGTGGGGACATACTCCAAGGCCCCATTCAACTTTATAAGGATTTCAATTCTGACCTGGAGCGACTGCCCAGGTTGCGCCCCAAATCTCTCCAACTGCTCCTCCCCCAAGGCCCCAACTCTACGGTGATTTCAATTCCGACCTTGGGCAGGTCACTACAACATAGGTCCACCCCTGAATCACAATATATTCCAATTCTCAACCAACCTACATCATTGTTCTCCAATGAATTAACACATGATTGTCAAAATCATACAAAATTATCAAATTCCAGCTATAGTAGCATCACAATAAAGACTTGTCCTTTTAATCAACTTCAATATTTTGTTCGAAAAGCAAATTCCTAATCCAAAATTGCAAAATAAGAACATCACAAGAACCAAATATCTCGGAAAACAGACTTCTTTGAAAGATTCTAAAGGAGGATTACCAGAGCGACAGCAGCTACGAACCCGTACAATCCGGCTAGGGTATAAAAAATCCGGGTTTGCCAGAGCTTGGAATTGTTGATTTCCTGCCACCACTCGGAGGCGGTTCTGACGCCGAGCGAGATGATCTCCGCCGAAGGAACTCCGGCAGAAGCCATCGGATTTTCCACAGTAGAAGAGGATCGAACGGAAAGGATGGAGGAGGGATCGGAAGATCGGTGGGAGATTTGGGAAAGGGAAAGCTTGAGGAAGAAAATTATGGGGAAAACAAAATCCCAAGCCAACAGAGAGAAAGGAAGGCAAAATTTTGGGAATTCTAAAGAAAATGTGATCGGGAAGCAACGAATTTCCTTCGTTGGATCTAAAAATAGGAGGGAGAAAGAGAAAAGAGAATGTGACTTTCCCGGAAAAAGAGAAGAGAAGGAAGAATATGTGTAAAGTCGATCTCGTTTGGATATGGAGGGAAAAGGCATGAAATGCCTGCAAAAGATTTCCCTGGAATTGTATTCGACTTTACTTGGCATATGCACGTATCATACCAAGCACGTGTAGAGAATGTGGTCCCGGCATCCTAAATAAATTGCCATCCACACTGCTGTTGTAATTCTACCTGGAGGGCTATAGATCACCATCATCACCGTCATCATCATTATCATCATCATCATCTTAGCCTTCTGCCAATTATGCGCTAAAAAATTCTATTTCTACATTTTCAATCTATCTTACGGCGAATCTTCGTATAAATTAAATATCTTGGTCTTGTGTGAATGAAATCCAAATTTTAAACGCAAGTGTTTGTTTTTTTCTCTATCAAGAGCACGCGAAGTCCCTATCTCCACTACAGGTTATAAATGGAGCATGAGTTCAGAACTAGAACATCGGATTTTTGAGCTACCTTACATATCACCTGAACCCAAAAACACTAGGTCAAAAATTATTTAAAGTAAAGTTGGAATAAGGAAGTAACCAATGGTCTAGAGTCAATGTAGGCGTCTGCCTGCAGCCTACCAAAGTGGAGTGGAGTGAGGGACTCGCGTCAGCATGCATCTGGCCTTGTCAAATGTGCTGCCCTCTGCGATAACGGCCAGTCAGCACGTGTGGAACTCCATCGTAGGGCTCATTTATTGATATTTAGGACAGCCGATAATGGGAATGTTCGTGGGCCTGACTTTAGAAATATAGGGCATGTATCTAGCCCAAGTCTAAGACGGGCCTGTAGATGTCAGGATCAAGACTGCCCATTAAAAAAAATGAGTCAGGGCTGAGCAGGCCCTTTTTCTCAATGGTGACTAGTGTTCGATTTAGTGCAACACTAATTAATGTCAATGCCCACACAAGTGGGGTTAGATGTTTGTTAAGGATGAATTGGTCAATGTAGGCTTTCCGCGTAAAACCTACAAAAGGTGCAAGAAAAAGTGGTTTTATACGGCGAATTTGCATCGAATCATAGATCAATTATTCTGTTATGATAATGCCTCTCTTAACCTGCTAGAGAGGATCAATGGTAATGTTTGTTGGCAATTGTCTGATGTACAAACCCTCTAGAATATTAGTGGGCCATGGCCTTATGAGGATCTAAAGTGGCCCATCTACTATTTTTATTGCTTACCAAAGGGAGGAATCATGGAGGTTCCTGTGGCTTGGAGACTTGAGTGCATCCATGTGCGGCTCCTGGCTTGATGATTTGAAATTATTAACTACTATTCTGCATATGGTCTATAGGATGAGCTGACCCAAAATACATGGGACAATGCTGATTATGATGACAATGGTAGTGATTGTGATGATAAAGAGGTCAAGTGATAATGGGTTTATGAAAATCCAAATAGTGGTTGGTGAAATGTTTGGAACTTATTTTATTTCTGGTCTGAGTTCAAGCCCATAGGTGTCACATTCCAGACCCAAAATATCTTATGCCATGTTAATATGTAAAGCATGCATTTAAATGGAAGAGACAACTCGGCCTTTATCCCCAATCAGCAAGAAATATTTATAGGGCCCAGGAGGAAGTATGGGTGCATTACCAGTTTTAATGAGTCACCTGCACATGATCCATCTAATGAGAACGGATTGGTGTCAACTGTCAATCCACAATTGGTGAAGACTAAAATTTTTGTTTATGTTGCAAAATAGCAATTAACCTAACTTCCTGCCCCCAGTCTTAACTTGGGCCACAGTGTTAGGCCTGGAAACCAAATGGCTATCTATGGCTTGGGTAATGTTCAGGTAGGCCAACTAGACCAATGGGCATCCCTTGTCAACATGCCCAAAATATCTGGCTGTTAGAAAAAATTAAGCCTGTCAAGATTTTATGCTAGTGAGAACGGAGTAAGACTTTCCATGGATAGTCTTCCAGCATTATTAGCTTTGGATATTATCCATTATGGGATGGACCACCAAATTATGGCTACCAAACTCTGGCCAAGGCCACTAAAGTTTGGACTATTTATTTACGTGGCCGACATTCAAGCCAGGCCAGGTCATGCAATAGGTGTTGATTCAAGGGTTGGACAAATTTAATGGGACCCACATTGGGACCCACTGAACGTGGGCCTTGTAGGGGATGGAAAGACACATCTTGGATGAGCCCATATGTCAAATTTGGGGTCAATCCCATGCTTCTAACCCTTTCATTCGTGGCCCACAAATTTAACGACTATATATTAAAGTTAAAAATTTGACCCTCAATCCAACGGTCCAATTCATTTGGATATGTAAGAATTCAATGGGCCTAGTGTACTTAAAGGGTTCCTATGTGTGTGGATGGTTCGGATGTATTATAAAGTCAACTTTACTATATTGAGATGGATGCGCATGAATATATATATATATGAGCAAGCATCTCTTAAGCTCAAGTTTAGGATAAATTTTCGTAAGCTCATGCTTGTGGGGCCCATATTTGGTCCATCCAAATGGACCAAACACACGACCCTCCTAAATTGCACATGTCCACCAACTTTCGGTCAGATTTGAATTTACTAGACCGTTGGATCGACTATCTATCGATCCAAATGGACTGTTGACCATTAAACTTTTGGGCCCATATTGAGATGATAGAAATCATGGCTGAGGCTGATTTTTTGCAAAGAGGAAGATCTCAGGAAGTCCTTGAAATCCCCCCAATCTCATCCTCATGTGAGTCCCCAGTTGAGCCCCACCATACACTTGAGCTTATCTTATCCTAAGCTTGAATTTAGGAGAGCTGGCCTCTATATATATATATAGATATATATCATAAAATGCTCTATTTGCCGTCTAATGATAGGGAGGAATTTGTGAACTGAATCTTTGATTAAAACTAATTCCATGAAACCTTCCTAACCATCTAATCAACAACAATAATTTTAAAAAGAGAGAGAAACAGAGGGAGCATGGTATCTAACTTTTTAAATTGATTATTGTAGACTTAACCAACTTATGTAATGGGATACAGTTCATGATGAGGATGATGATAATGATCCCAAAATCCCACTTAGTGATGGGTAAGTAGCTCATGTTTCACGTCGACATAGTTGTCAAGCACACTCAATATAATCTTGGATTATTGACCAGTATTTGGCCATGGACTGATGATTAGATTAATAATAATTGAAAGGATTGTAAGAGGAAACATCAAACAACTATCAATTTCATACGTAGCCTCCACGTGAAACGCGGCGTTATCCAAGCAACATTCTTTGGCATGCAGCTACAGCTTTTTCCGTGAGAGCAGACTGCAGAGGCCCTCTAATTCTTAAACAGAGTCATGGAAGTGTCCCTATCCACTCAAACAGATGTAGGGGTAACTACCTTTTTCTTTTTCTTTTTTTGGGTATAAGCAAGGCTTGCCTGGTGTGCTCACTCAGGGGGATCCTGATCCAAACACATGAGCCAGTTTGTTCCATGGAATGGAATTCCTAGAAATTGTGATGATATTGGTGGAATTGTTAAGACCTTGTATTTCTATAGAACAAAAGTAAATATTTTAAAAAATTATCAAATGGCATTCTTTCAATGAAAATTAAAACAAAAAAAATGAGAAATACATGCTCAGCCATCACCTACTCATTCAGATTTTACAAAAGTCAAAATCTCTTCTGCACCACAATCATGTATCCTGCACTTCTCAGGATTGATCCCTCACTTATTAAGATGAAGCATGACAAGTAGATAAGCGGCCCAAAAATAAAAAGGCTTAAGAAAACTAACTAAGAATTTTACACACGAATCCTTTTTTTTCCAATGTTTTACTTTAACTAGTCCCATTATGAAACTATCCTTAGAAGTTCATCCCATTGTAAGATTGAGCACATCTAATTCATCAGCGAATTAATCATATTTTTAATTTTAAGAGATATCAATTCCTATTGAAGTAAAACTCGAGTAACTAACATCAAAGTTCAAACTATCGTTAGGTGCCCCGCGGGGCAGAGTTTATACATGCCACTCTTGGGAAGCACGTGTGAAAACAAGACAGGGGATCTAACTTTATATTATGACGATAATGACTCCAAGAGTCTCGTTCCATCACAATCCAATGTATCTGGGTTGCCACTTGCCAGCTCCCTAATTCGGTCATCGATTGCTGGTGCTGGGGCACGCCAAATCCATCAAACTCCGCCATTGATCATCAATCATCATGTAATTAATTCAAAAGTGATGAACCGACGCCTCCCTCTTTCTTTACCATTCTCAGAACCACCGAATATTCATATCCAAATCCAAAACAGCAGACGAAGAAAGCAAGAAAGCTGCGAGGAAAGTTAGGTAAACAAAGCTACAAAAACCCCATGAATTTTCTCCGGTCAATGAATATGGCCTTTTCTTCATATGGGGTAGGTGGTTGGTGGGTTCCGGGTCCTTCTCATTTAGGTGGATGCTTGAATATACTGTCGATTATCTGACTTTTGCTAGCCCAATCTCTTGTTTTTTTAAGCTGTTTTTTGGTATAATATATTCTTCTTGTCTCCATCCTACAAGGTGGAGAGATGATTATCTAGATAGATATTGTTTGAATCCGGCTCTTTGAACTTGGGTCTTTTTAGGAACAAGAAAAAGATGAAGGAAACACAGGGAGGGGATCTTCTTGTCTTGGAAGTGAAGATATAGAGGGTGTAAAGTTACAGGAAAGAGCGGATTTTGGAATTTGGATTGAGTTCTTGCCATCAGTTATTTAGATTTGGACTGTTGAAACTTCTGGGAGAGTAAAGGTTGAATCTTGCAGACAAAGAAGGGTGTACTAGTTGGGTTTTTTCTTCTTTTACTGGTGAGGTGAGGTCATTGGATTTTTGGTTTTCTTTGACTGGGGCTTTGTCTTCTAATCCGGTGAAATCGTTGGTCAAATGGTTTTTTTCCTTTGATTGTATTGGGTGTTTCTATTTCATGCTGCCACTTTTGGGTCGTTAAGGTTTTGTCTTTAGAAGCTGAGATTCCTGATTTGCTGAGGGGTTTTCTTCTTCATACCTGAAACATTGGGTTTCGTGGGTGATTCTTTCAATTGGGGTTTCTCCTGTTAGTTTGAATAGTTTTGGATTGTTGGGTTTCATGAAGGAGGTTGAAAGAATGAGAGGAAAAGGAGCAGCTACCCTGAATTACTTTGTGCTGAATACAGGGGCAAGAATTCCAGCCATAGGGCTGGGTACATGGCAGAGTGGTGGCGATCTCTGCGTAGAAGCTGTAAAAACCGCATTGAAGGTTGGCTATCGTCACATTGACTGCGCCCATCTTTATGGAAACGAGATGGAAGTGGGGCAAGCACTGGAAGAAGCTTTTGATGGAGGGCTTAAGAGGGAGGAAGTATTTTTGACTTCTAAAGTATACTGCACTATGAATTCTCTTAAGAAGATTGAAAACTCTGTTAGATTTTCTTTGAAGAGCCTTGGTGTATCATATTTGGATCTGTATTTGCTGCACTGGCCTGATAGTTCCGCTTTTGGAGATGCTACTGATCCACCTTCAAAATCAGGGAGTGAGTATAGGCAGTTTTCGCATCAATTGAAGCCAACGTGGAAGGCCATGGAAGGTCTTGTGGAAATGGGTCTTGTTAGGGCTATTGGTGTTAGCAATTTCGGTGTTCAGCAGATCAAGGAATTGCTCCAATTTGCAAAAATTGTCCCAGCAGTCAATCAGGTTAGCTGCATCCTATTTTTTTTCCTTTTCTGGATGATTCCTTTCTACAGTTTTTTTGATACTACTAATTAGGATGTGGGATACAACTCATAATTTTGTGTTCTTTTTAACCATTGAAAAGAGATTTCTATAGCTTAATGTTTAGTAATTGGGATCCATTTAAAATAAATTTAGTAATTGGGATTGTTCAGGCTAATAGCTTGTACAGAGAGGAATTTTTATGTAACGAAGTAAAAAAGTCTTGTCACATGGACTGGTGATATGGATATTGGTTTTTGAATGATGATTGATAGTGAGAGCACCAATTCATTTTTCCACACTCTCGTCTTTCACTCTTTATTTTATTAATGTGGAAGCTGGATGTAAGTATGGATGAGAGCAGATAAATTATTATTGCACATAGTTTGACAAGCTTTTACCTGTGCTGAGAGATATTCTATGGATGAGGCTACAGTTTGTTTGGGTTTTGAACATTTTTGGGAGAAAAATATGGCAGCAGTTCCTTCTGTAATTAAATATGGATATGTCACGTTATGCTGGGAAGTTCTCTGCCACTAGCATTCTGTTTTTAGTTGTTCTATGCCACTGTATGTTGAATGCCTCGGCCTAACTTATGCAAATGTGTTATCTATGCTTCTCACTTGTGCAGTATAAAATCTGTACAGTTTTGGTAAATTACACTAATCTTTTAATGAGTAGCTCCACAGTAATCAAGTACTCTCCATTCCTTACTAAACCTATGTTTGGCCTGATTACTGATTCATGAATGGTCTGTTAGGACTAGGAGTTAGGATACTCAGACAAGTGTAGATCTGTATTGGCATGTTTTGATGCTGGTACTGGCTGTAGAGCCCTCTTGATGCTTGTAGGGTATGGTTTAGCATGATTGACTGAAATTGAGTTATTTGTTAGAAAAATGTTCTCACCGTATAAACATTTTGGCTGGGCCACATGTTTTTAGTATGTGTAGTAAATCTTGGTAAACACTGAGTATCCATGTCCATTTCTAAATCCTAGTGAGGCATCATAGACTAACTTGAGTATGTATCCAACAAATTGGAACATTGATTTCAGCTAAGGATTTTCTTTTTTTTTTTTTTTTTTTTTCTCTTGTAATGAAATGAAAAAAAACATACTAGTCTATTTGAGTAACTGGTGGTGCTTACAAAATGAAAGTGAGCACAATTATTTAAACATGTAGAAACCCACTCTAAAGCATTTCCTTGACCATAGACCACTATGTCCAAAATAAAAAAAGTTGAGATCATGTAGATGGTTATTGATAAAACATGAGCTGCATATTGTATCCTGGCTCCAAGACCAAGTCCTGTATTGGAATCTCTGATTTTCAAGACCACCTTTGGCCACCCAGGACAAGCATAACCCTTCCTCTAAGTATTGCTTTCTGTCTTGAGTCAAAGCAACTTGTCACCTGCTGGGAAGTCAAAGTGTACAAATCAGGAACCTCTCCGTCAACCCTGATGAAACCGTTAGTCTACTGTAGTGGGTCATCACCCTTTTTATGCATGAACTGTTTGTAACCAGAAGGTTTTCAAATTTCATCTTGACATGAGATAAAATGTTGTCAGGATTTGTGTGTGGCATGATTTTGTGCGTTGTCTCCCGCGGTCTCTCCCATGGGTCCCACATGGGGCCCCATCAATGAAGGATGAAGTGGGGATGGAAAGATCTAAATGAGCTCAGCCCATATATGAAATTTCAACTCAATCCCATCATCCTAACCCCTTGATCTATGGCCCTCAAGTTTAATGGTTTTAAAATGCATGATTTTGTGTGATTTTGATTTAATGGTCCAGTCCATTCAGATCAGTGTAAAACCACCAGGATCCATGACATATAAGAAGGGGGGAGCGTTTGGGTTCTGGGTTGAAGATATTTATGTGGGGCCTTGAGTGGGCCTCGTGGACTGTCTTGCATGGTATCTCCTGTGTGAGACAGCTGCACAGGATGATATATGATATTCCTTATATCTGTTGGGAATTATTGAGCATGAATATCATTCTTGTAGTTGCAAATAATCACCATTTGCATTTTAGTGCATTCTATCTTGACCCTCATGTGGGTATATAATCATCATCTCATGCAGTATGTTTCTTTTTCCCCTCAATTGGAATGTCCATACTCCACAGGCTGATTACTCCTGGACCACATTTATTTAGTAAAAAAAAAAAAAAAAAACCTTGAATACCTAGAGTTTCAAAATATCTCGTCCTGGTGGGATCTTTTCTCAAATGTTTCTTTGATATTGGAAGTGTCTAGTTGTTTGTTATATTTGTCACTACTTTGATTGCATATGACCCTTGCAATGTGGGATTGTACGCTGCCAAGATTTTTTTTTTTTCTTTCTCTTAAGTAACGTATGCGGTTCCAGTCTTTGTACATTGAATGAATTAGAGTTTGCAAATAAATTTTTTTATTTACGAATTAAAAATGTGTATACACTTGTCACTTGGACCTTGCTTGCATTCATGGATTTTAACTGCAATTCTCAAGTTCTTGTAAGGTCACATACAATTCTGCATTTAAATGACTCAATTATTTTGTTGTCTTTTAGGTAGAGTTGCACCCATTTTGGAGGCAGGATGAGCTTGTAAAGTTTTGTCAACTCAAAGGTATTCATGTGTCTGCTCACACCCCTTTAGGGGTACCAACAACCAGTTTAACTCTGTCCGACAGCGGATCAGGAGAAGATGAACCTGGAACTCCCAGGATATCATTCAGGAGGTCAAGATCTGTACATGGACCCATGCTGAAACTCTCTGTGGTTGCAGATATTGCCGAAGTCCATAAAAAGACACCTGAGCAGGTAAACAGGTTTTTCCATTTGGATGACTCTCTTTGTAATTCTCTTCTATTCATTTTAATCCTTGTTTGATTACTTTAAGTGTTAATTTGGTTAAGGGCACTTTTGGATGTCCTCCAAATTGTAAATGGAATGGATGATGTGTCCTTAGTTTTTAATTTTTGATAGGCAAATGACTCAAACATGCAACCTTATATGATTGCAACAATGAGCACCTCCTACCTTTTCTGCCAGCACTTGTTGATATCGTAGTTTTAGGATTAAAACTGAATCTGATTATGACTGGGATAGCGGCAGTTCCACTCCAAGTCCTGGAGCTGTGTGGGATTGAAATACCACCACTCACATTTTGATTGTTAGAACATTATTTCTAATGGGAATTGGTTGGATATCCAAATAAAACCTTATCCATCTTATGAAGTTTTATCGTGATTACATTTGTTGAGAAAACCAGTTCAGTTGATATCAAGTACTTTTAAGGGCCTGTCTCTTTTGTGGAATTTTTGCCAGGAATTCACCATGTTGGGAATTCTTGGACATGAGAATCTCCAAATGCCATGTTTCTTTACTAGCATTTCCGAATTCCATCCACATGAAAGGTCCCAAATGACCTTTGGGAATTCAGGAATTCCGCCCTCTTTGCATATTGGTGGAATTCTTCGATGCTCAAGTCCAAGGGAGCATTCAAGAATTCCACTATGTCTAGGAATTTTTCCCAGACAGGAATTCCTTGAATTCCAGAAAAGAAACAGGTGTCACAGTTTCATGCCTAAAATACCTATAGGACATATGTATAAGTTGGAGAGACATTTATTGTTATGGAAATGTCTCAATTGGCTTTTCTCTGTATCTCTTGGTTTCTCCTCCAATCATGGCATTCACTTTGCAATGCCTTTCTATACACTTCCTCTTTAACATGTGTGGCAATCAACAATTCACATCAGACCTGGGATTGAGTCAATAATGCGAGTGTCGTAGGTTGGATTTTTGGGTTCTTTGAATCCCACAATGCACTGAATCTTAGTTCCTATTAAACAATTTAAAATATGTGAAATATAGTAAGGGGGGAAGACTATACAGGATTACTAATTACTGCTCGGTCTTTATGTCTATATGGGTGGAGCGTTGGTTACTTATCTATATGATGATTATTGATACTTCTCTCATTGATCTAGAAAATTCATGAGACAACTCAGCAGCACCGCTTCTCATGAAACACGTAAATGCACATGTGAGTACATACAGTACTTTAGGCCTATTGGCTATCACGCATACAAGAGCTTCAGAACTGACAAAGAACAGAGAAATTTGTCATTGTTGTTGGGAGGAGAAGTGATTTTACTAAGGTAGTCTGGTTTGTTAGCCCTCCGTCATGTTGGCTTGACTTATGTTGAGAGGATTAGTGATTTCACTAGGGTAGTCTGGTTTTTTAACTCTCCTGTGTTTCGAAGGGATAAGCTATTCTGAATTACCTTGGGAAAGCCTTTCACCAAATTTCTTCACAAACTACATTATTAAAATGCATATACTAAATAATACCATTGAAAGAAATGTTTGCTGAATACGTATATGGTAGTAAATACACTGCATTGCATAAGTATAAGTTTAATGTACGCTGCATGGAAGTATTTAGAAAATTAAGTGTCGAAGTAGGACTGTAGGATGTAGTCTGTTTTTTCCCTTTCTTGTTTGCTGAATTGTTTTGGCATGAGAATCCATTTAGCGTACACTGTATGGAAGTATATAGAATACATAGTGTTGGAGGAGGAGGAAGCCCCATTTTGTCTTCTATGTTGGTTCAACTTCTGTTTGCCATGAGTTTTCTTATACATAAGCTTGTGGAAGTACAAATAAATTGAGTTTTCATATATCAAAAGAAAAATCACATGTTTGCTATAATTTCTGGCAGGTTATTCTTAGGTGGGGACTGCAACGAGGAACAAGTGTTCTACCTTGCAGCCTAAAGTCTGACCGGATAACGAAAAACATAGACATCTTCAGTTGGTCACTCTCAGATGACGAATGGAATCAGCTGAACAGGATTGAGCCACAGGTGTGCCTCTTTGGGAATGGGTCGGTGATGAGCCCATCTGAAAGCAGCTGCATGTTTGGCAGCGGTCCGCTCCAAGCGGTGCGTGAGATGGATGATGACATTGAATGCAGTTCGTGATAATAATCACATTTCCTTAAGATGTAATGCAAGTGTGATAATTTGTTATCAGTTTATACGACTGTTACATTACTTTATAAGCTTTCATTTTCTTTTATGTTTCTTTTCTTGGGCTCTGCTGTTCATCCAAGGACGGAGTGCTTTATTTGTGGGGATGGAAAACAATGAACCTTTCCTTTGCTTTTCGAATGTTTTGTCATATTCTTGTATACAATCTAATATATAGTGGACTAAATTTTTGTGTCGAAGATGGACTCACTTTTTTGTGCTGAAGTATGTCTTAATATTAATACAGAATCACCTGAGATTATTGTATTATTATTCTGTAAGAATTTACACAGGCTAGTGAAAAGAAAAAAGAAGATGGAGTATGCAAGGACTATATAGGAAAAACGTCGAGTGAATTTTTACCGATAGCAGGTATCATTTTTATCTTTTGAAACAAGCGGCTGCCTTTGTGTGGGTTTAGCAGTGCCATCCGGGCGGAATAGTCTTGGTGGGTCAAAGACCTCGGAGATACCGTCATCATAATTTAAAAAAAAAAAAAAAATTAAACAAATGGCTAAAAAGGTAAGATCTATTTGACCAACGAGTGGTAGCTTAGTTCGCCAAGGACTCAGTGCATTACGAAACGGAGTGGTCTTGTGTTTGACACGTATCTTTCTTGCCTAGATGTGGATTGTAGGGTGTTCCTGGGCTGGGCAGGAGATACGCTCGGTTGTCGAAAAAAGAAAAAGAAAATGTAAGAGATCTATTTATTTATTTTTTAACTCTTCTATGTAATTTAAATTGTGAACAAAGGGCAGTCTTTTTTACTGGGAAGCTACAATTGATTTACAACATGGGAAAGAACGATTAAAGTCCTCAAGAACTAAGAAATTCCCTCCCCTGCTCCTCCATAGCCATCTCTTGATTCAGGTGAACTCTGAGAGGAAAAATTCCTGCAACTTGTGTCATGGGAAAGGCGCTGAACCCTTGTTTTATCCTCCAGAAGGCTTCATCCTCCAGCAATAAATGCATTTTATTGTTCATAAAATCTGATCCGCCACATCTTCTTGATGTTTTGATTAAGTGCTAGATGGGCCGTCATGATTTGACCACCCCAACTGCTGGATGTATTTTTTGCCATTGACCTATAAATCTTAGGTCTAGCTCGCACATGATTGCGTCTATTCTGCAAGCTTTGAATTTAACTGCTTGAGGCTCATTCTCAACTTCCTCTTTTATGAACTCTCAAGTCTTCGGGCTCTTTGCTTTTCAGGATTGAATAATTTGAACTGGGCCACCCGGGCAAAGAAGGCCTGGCACAAGACTTGTTTGAATGGTAAGAGAGGCTAAGGGGGTGCAATTGATCTAGACTTTTGGCTTGATCAATCTAAGTAAAAGGGAAAGTCTAGAATTTTTCAGATATACTAACTCCCTAGATCTATGATCTTGATTGAATTAGTTCTTCTTTTTCTTATGAGCACTATAAAACAATACTAGGGTTGGAGAATGTCATGGAAGTAAGGGTAGATGTCCTTAGAAATGGCAAAAGGGAAATGTTGGCTATCCAATTTCTTGCATTTCTTCCAGCGTGGCTCCTTGGAAGCTCCATTCCCTGTTTTCCGAATGAAGCTTTATCTTCTTCCATTCAAGTGGTGTTTAAGCATGTGGGGAGGTCATCCAATCCAATAATGTGGTGGATTCCCCATCAAGGCAAAGGGTTGATGGAGAAGCTCCTTTGGCAGCTCCCATTATGTAATTTGGTCTTCTATACTATTCCTTCTTTTGTTTTATTTGGTCTTGTCTTGTGTCATTAACGTGATTTCTCTTATCATTGATATAATTCTCAGTTACCAATTAAAAAAAAAAGGTTGCATCCTTGACCCAATTCTTGGTGGATTTTCGTTGTGAAAATCACATTCTCTCCTAAGGTTGACAAGGTCGCACAAGTTTTTATTTCGTGTTTATCATTCTAAAAACTTTCTTAGTTGAGTTTGCAGATTCAATCTGTGAATTACAGAATGCTTAACTCGATAGGATAAAAACACTTTTGCTCTAGGAAAAGAAGGAGAAGAAAATAGTTATGGGATAGGAACGCAGGCTCTGGAATCAAAATAGATGGCAATGTTTACAAAACTAGAATCCTTATATGAGGTTGTTTCTTGGTGTGCTTGAAGGGTGAGTTGAAATTTAGGCATCCATGTGTGTGCTTGCTGGGCATTTTACACAACTTTCGTCAATTCATGTGCACAGATCGAAGTTCTTAATTTATATCAAACATCATGTATGGAAGGTTTTCAGTTACTTTATTTCCTTAGTGTTAATGCAACAATGATCATATTTCCATAAATCGACACTCAAGTCTCAATAATTAAAATTGTTCAAGATACAGGGCTTTCAGATGCATCCATAGCCGCCCCTGTTAGATCACTCTCCCGTGCTGAAATTGAATAAATTACAAGGAAGCAAGAAATTTTTGAAATACAACAAAGTGTCTGTTATTTACAGAGATGTTTGTTTTGTAGGAAGAGATGAATATAACAAGGAGAAAATTCAAGGAAAAAAAAATGTTTCCTGTCAACATGTTGAAAATGCTGCCTTGCCTTGTGTTGGTTGGATTTGGCCATAAACGCCATCAAGCCATGAATCTGATGCTGTCTTGCCTTATGTTGGTTGCACTTGGCCATCACGCCCAACGTGATCAAGCCATGAAACTATCTGTTGGATAAATGGCCTCAGTTTAGGACATGCACTTAAGCAAAGGCATGCAATGTCGAGAACCTGTAACATTTGCTTGTTGCACTGCTTATCACAAAGAAACGGATCGAATACCTCATTCTCTCTCTTCTCCTTCTTCATTTGAAGCACCCATGCTATCAAATCCCTGCAACCTTTAGGCTTGCACACCTCCACTGGCCTCTTACCAGTCAGAAGCTCCAAAAGAACGACGCCAAAGCTATACACATCACCTTTAAAAGTGGCGACAGAAGATTGCCCATATTCAGGAGGAATGTAGCCTAGAGTTCCAACAAGATCTGTGGTCACATGAGTGTCATAAGGTAGTATAAGCCTTGCTAGCCCGAAATCAGCCAAATGGGCTTCAAAGTTCTCATCTAGAAGGATATTACTAGATTTGATGTCGCGATGTAGGATGTGGGGCTGACATGATTGGTGCAAGTAAGCCAAACCCCTTGCTGCTCCTTGAGCTATCCGGAGTCTGGTATCCCAATCTAGCGAATAACCTCCATTCAGCTTCTCATGCAACCAATAATCCAAGCTTCCATTCTCCATGTATGAGTAGATTAACAGCCTATCATTCCCATAACGGCAATACCCCTGAAGCAGAACAAGGTTTTCGTGCTGAGCTCTTGAGAGAGCTTCAACTTCAGCTTGGAATTCTCTCTCCATCTGACCACATTCGCCGGTCAGCCGTTTGATTGCAACCTTTCTTCCATCAGGCAAAGATGCTTTATAGACGAGACCGAAGCCCCCACATCCAATGATATTAGCCTGGTCAAAGTTGTTGGTAGACTTCAGCAGATCATCGATGGTGATCTCTTTCTGTTCCTTGTTTTGAAACAGAAGTACCAATCTAGACCCTGCAAATTCAATATGTTTCTCAGCATCCTCCACCTCAATTTCGGCATTGTGCTGTCTCTGAACATTGGTCCTCAACAAGAAAAGAAAGACAAGAGAAAGAAGAGAAGCTGTACCCAGGCCAGTTCCAACTGCAATTCCTATAACTGTTCTTCTGTTTTTCCTTGTGATTTTTCTTGGTTGGGAAGTTTTTTGGACACTACAACTGGCAAAATGATCCCCACAGAGATCTATGTTCCCCTCAAAGCTTGAATTTGGGAAAGTTGAGAACTGGCCTTCCACAGGGATTGGCCCAGACAAATGATTGTGTGCCACACTGAAGCTCGATAGAAAGCTAAGATTGGTCAGAGAGGCAGGTATTTGTCCTGAGAGATCATTGTAGGACAGATCAAGAACTTCTAAGCTTGCCATGCCGGATAACTCGCTAGGTATGGTTCCCGAGAGATTGTTCCTGCTAAGATCCAAAACATGGAGATCCTTCAAATTCTCAAACTCCGGCAAGATCGGTCCGGTGAGATAGTTGTTACTCAGATCCAAAGTCGGTGGGAAGCTTGTGAACTGATTATACTGCAATGGACTTCTGCTTTGATTGCGTTTGGAAAAGAAGGGGAAGTTGGAAGACGAATCTTCTTGCAAGATGCTGTGCAAAATGAGGCCCTTCAGTTGTGTCAAGCTCCTTGGGATTTCCCCGGTGAGAGAGTTATTCGACAAATCCAAGTAAAAGAGAGAGTCTAGACTGCTAAACCATGGAGGAATGCTCCCTCCCAATCGATTCCATGATAAATCTAGCACCTGCAACTTACTACAGTGCTGCAACCATGCAGGGATGGAACCCAAAAGGAGACAATTTGGAACAACAAAAACCTTTAAGCTTTGGAACCCAAGAACCCCCTCAGCTGGCATTTCTTCGCCATGGAAATTCAAGGTGAGCACCAGAGTAGTCAGGTTCTTGAACTGTTCTAGAATTCTCAATGCTGCTGAAATATTGTGGAGGCTGCTATTTGATAAAGAAAGGTAGGACAGATCTTGGAGATTTATGAAGCTATAGGGGATTTCACCATTGAGGCTGTTTCTAGCAAGATTGATAGACTTCAGTGTTCTGCATGAGGAAAGATTCTCAAGAATGCTACCACTAAATCGATTCGAACCCAAATCAAGGGAACTGAGATTGGTCATAGCAGTACAATTCAGATTAATTTCACCCTCAAGTGAATTGTTCCTCAAGTTGAGCATCTGGAGTTTCGGCAAGTTCAACAAGGAAGGAGGCAACCCACCATTGATAGTGTTTGAAGAAGCGGCAAGATGTTGTAAATTTCTGAGATTACTGAAAACATTCGGGATAGTTCCCCTGATACCATTATTGGAAAGATCCAAATAAACAAGTCTAGAGAGATTACCAATTCCTTGGCTCAGTGGGCTGGAAAGCCTGTTTTCTTGAAGAAACAATTGCGTCAATCTCGATAACCTGAATAAATCCTCAGGTAAAGCTCCTATCAGATAATTTGAATCAAGGGAAAGCACATTTAGGTAGCTGCAATTGCCAAAACCTGCAGGAACATTGCCATCAAACGTATTCATTGAAAGCTGAAGAACCTGAATTCGGCTCGAATTGATGCAGATACTCGTATCGAGGTAACCAGAAAGCAAATTGTAACTGATTATGAAGTGCGTTAAGTTGGTTGATCTAACAAGGAGTGGCTGCTTGCCCGTGAACGAATTGCCTGAAATGTTGAAAACCCGGATTGATGGTAAATCTGCATCCACTGGTATTGAGCCTGAAAAGCCATTGTAACTCAAATCAAGCACCTCTAGTCGCTGCAAGCTGAACAACTCCGAAGGCAGAGCGCCTTTAAGTGAATTGCGAGAAAGATTAAGGACTTTTAACTGATCCAAACCAGCTAATTCTTTCAAAACAACCCCTTTCAGCCCTCCATGTCCAAGACTCAACCCAACAACCCTTCCTCCTCCAGACCCACAACTGACACCAACCCAACTGCAGCAATCATCAGAAGAGGCATTCCCCCACCCACCCAACCCTGAATCCAAACCCTTCAAGAAACCCTCCAAAGCATTCAAATCCTTAGAATTACAGCTCAAATTCTGAGAATTCAAGACGTCAGCTTGGGAACAAAACAATACAAAAATGAACAAGACCCAAAAACCACCCATACCCACCTCCAACATCCCAACATAAACTTGCAAGAAAAACCAAACCAGAAGAAGAAAAAAAGAGTTGGGGGTTCCTTCAGGGACAAGATATGATGAAGTTTGGGAAACCCCTTGTGAGAATTCTACAGATTTCTTGTTTGTGCTTCACAATTACAATTTACAAGTCTACTGATAATGCATGGAAAAAGGATGAAAAGAAGAGGGTGAAAATGCAAAATAAGAGAAAGCTTAGTCTTGAAGAATCGCTTTCTCTTCTTCTTCTTTTTCAAAGAAAACTGAAGCGGAAGGAAATGGAAGAAAGGGAAAGGCAAACCTGATACTGTAACAGAGAGAGAGAGAGTCTGATTTTTTGACTTTGCCGTTTGCGGGTCTGAATGAGACCCAGAAATGAAGAGCTTATTGAGAACGGTCAGCAGTTGGGGACTGACCGGGAAATGAACGTACGGGTTCCTGCGCAGAAAGCATTACGGTTACCGGCTGTAGCCGGTGGGTTTTGTACAGACGTAACGAGGGCAGAATGGTCAAAGGGCGAAGGTCGTTATGTTATGATTCGGGTGCGTGCGGGCACGTAGTGATTGTCGTCGCCGGGCCGCCATTGCGTATTTTAGTGTGGAAATGAAAATGGAAATGGAGGTTGAAGTGCTTCACGGCGCATGGAAGTCATGGATTCAGTTGTAATGTCGAATGGTGGATGTTGGGTTTGGCTGGCACCCTTCGTTTGCAGCTGCTTCAACAAGTGAATGCTTGGGTCTAAATGGGAATCTACGTGGGGAATTCAGCCGGAGCATATTTATCCTAGGCCTTGATTTCTTTGTATGCCTTTTATTTTCTCCTCACCGTATACCTTTCTAAAGTCTTTAATATAATTTATTGTTACCGATGAAAGTACCTGTATAATTTTTAAAGATTTAATCAAGTTCAACAGTGAGTGAAAGTGCAATAAATATAAAATTAAATTAACAGTAGATCATGTGATGTAAAGAGTATCAAAGGGGCTGCATTGATAAAAGGTGGGCATAAGTGGCCTCGGCCACAGTTCTATACTTTTTCACTGCTCGCAGGAGAACATTTTTCATTGGTTATGACTTAAATATAATGACTATAGAAACCTTTATACAGTCAACCTAGAAGTTGAAGACTAAGTCATTTTTAAGCAAGCAACTGATAGAGTGGATATTTTTTTTTTTACTCCTTCCTAACCTAGCCAAGGGAGTTGAGACTCACAAGAGAGGGCATATACGTGGGGAGAGAGTCTGCACATGTAGGAAGAGTTTAGCTACACACATAGAAAGAGGATAGCGTATCAAGGGATCGAACTCAGAGTAGCTAGGTTAGATGCTCTGTCATTATTTAGTTTATTTCCATATTTTTTTCATTATCTTCAATTTCATAGAATTGATCGATGGAATTGATCAGTTTTGTCAGATGTTTTATCTTGTAGACTGGATCATAGAAAGACTTGGGATATCCCACCTCCATGTAATCTGGCCCGTTTTAATTTGTTTGATTATAAAGGAAGTTCCAAAGTCGTGACAGCAAAAAACCTGGAATCATAATTCAGGAGTGGAGACTTGGGAATGATTCCAAAGTTGAGTTTGAATTAACATCTTCAACTTGATTAATAAGAAACTACTTCATTATTCTGATTTCTTCCAAAGTAGAACTTGGGTGGGCATCTTCTACTGAATTAATAATGTGGTGGGGCTCCAAAATCCTCTCCACTCATTACAACAGTCAATTCAGCTTAAGCCAGATCCAGCTGTTTGTGATACTAATGTATAATCCCATCTATGCTATATGTATTTCCATCTTTTTCCTTCATTCATGGCTATTGTAGTTTTTTTTTTTCCCTCTTCTAAGGGGGACTACATCAAGGTAGTCACCACATCAACAACCCAGTTGACCGAATTATGTTACCTGTATGTTCTGTAATTGAGGCATCTGAGAATTTTCATATTTGACACTTGTTATAGAATCTAGAAATTTATCATATTTGAAAACTTGCGGACGTTTTCGAAGTAGGTTACTACCATTCCATGCCAAAGGCTTAAGTTGATCGAACTTTCTTTAAAATAACTACGAGTTCTAACACACCAAAAGTGCGAATTTGTCGACAATCACTGTGTTTTTGAAAGTAAATTTTTATTCGGAGTGTCACTGAATTAAGTTTCTGGCTCTGATTTGCTTAACATCAATGTAATGCATGGAGATCCTCAACACAGAAAGATTTCAAAGCTACAAGTTAGAAAGTGGGAAACAACGACCGATGGAAATATAAGAAGTAAAAGATACTTATTAGTATTTCAAAACAGTTGGCTTCTATGAGCAAATCTAACACAAATGGATGGCAGAACTTGAAAGGCCAGCTTTTATTAATGCAGGGAAAAAGAAAGAGGCTGGTGTTTGTTAGGTTCGGTGTCCAAAAGCCAAAAATCTTAATTTTTAAGATGTTTTTGGGCAGGTCAACCACTCTTTTAATCTCAAATTGCAGTATGAAAGTAAGTCAGTGCCCATATTTAATAGTGGCCAGCCCACCCTTAATAGGGCACGCAATGTTTGAATAGTAAGGTCCTCCATATGGCCATTTAGAAATAACCCAGTTTTTTATTGGTATTACCGACATTTTCGACTGTTACATCAACCACAATCGATGACTGTATTAAAATACTAACAGGCTGTTACTCTATGCTGAATTTCTAATGTTCAGGGTAATTGAGGTTAATTTTATTTCTATAGTATAATTGTATAAAGAGAGAAGAAATATATATATATATATATTGATAACGCAGGGTTTACAGCCCTTTGGATCAGAATAATCCCTACGAGCTCAGGAGAAAAAGCCAAGTAAAATTACCTTGTAGCCCCAATGTGATAGCACAGTTTCGAACCCATAACCTTTGGGTGCAAACCATGGTCATAGGCCAACTGAGCTACTCTTCGGAATTAAGAGAGAAAAAATATAAAGGATAAGATATGCAGATGTAGATGAGATAAATTTTTTTTTAATGATCTGATTTATTAGAGTGATGAACGGGAAGATCATTTGATGGACGCTTGTTTATTTACACTAATGATTATTCACTTTAGCACATTTGCCATAAAGAAGTTATAATCATTATTATTTTGCTGACAAAACGACCGGCCTCTTCAAGAACCGACTATTTTCTGAGACATGTGAAATCCTCACCTCTCCCACACACTCGGTAAGTCAAGTTTTTGCATAGACAAGTGGCCTCGGGGAAAAAGTGCGAGTTTGGAGTCGCAACCTTTTGATTCTCAGCCTGGCCCTAGCCAACTGTGCTATCCCTAGGGGTTACTAGAAAGATGTTATTGAGTAATTCTAAAAATGAAATACTTTATTAAATAGATGGACAACTTGATCATCTGAGCACTATATTTACAAATTTAGTACCTTGAAATTTTGGGCAAGTACAAATCTTTTTTAATCAAACATGTCTCATTCTTTGAATCCCATGGTCACCCTTTTCTCTTTTTGTCAGCTCTTATCATTCAAACCCGCGTGAAGGATGAGTGTCAATATTGTTTGGCCATAATAGATGGTACTTCCAGATGTCTGAAGAAAGAAACGTGATCTGAAAGCTCTAATCCTCTTTTTTTTTCTCTCCCTTCTCACGCGGCAGGTGGAGAATAAGATTTTCTTGACTCTTGATATATATAGATGGACGGTAGAACTAATTGTTTTGGGGGTTTTGTGTTGGTTTGATAACTCTAAATGGTGGGCCATTTTGCTGATGGAGAATAGCTGGAAATCACCACAATCAGGTTGTTTCATCTGTCCATTGAATCAATTAAGTTGGTCTGTTTTGATCATTATCCTCTTAATGGTCCAGTTGAATATTAAATTGGATCGGCATTATGATTTGGGGAATCAATGTGATTTTATCATTGTCTTTCTAGTACATAACTTGGACCATGACTTGGACATCAAGGATGTTTGTACATATAATATACATTTTATGCCACCAGAATAGCTGACTGGTTATAGTAACGGTGTGAATGGGGTATGAATCATGATAGTAGGCCCACTACGGTTTGTTTCCTCTCTCTAATATTATATAAATAATTTCATCAAACATTCTACAATTAATCAGTTAAAATCAGCAGTGCCCTCAAGTCATTGATTTCTGTTCATTGCATGTGAGTCTTCAATATTGAGACACCAAGGGATGTTGTTGATATGAAAGCACACAAATGGCTGCTGATGGGAATTGATTGGTGGGTTTGTAAATGGCGCATCTACCAAAATCAGCTAGACTTGTCATTTGAGCCATCACTCAAAATAAAAACTAAGGCCCTCTTTGTTTGTGTTAGAATATATAAGAATTCACTGTGGAATGAACTCCATGAAACGATTAAAAAGGTGAAGGGGTGATGATATGAGTGTAGAATTTAAAAAAAAAACTTCATTCAACATAAAATCACCGTGAATTTTATACAAATTAACCTCCCAATTTATACAAGAGAATAAAAATAAGAGATAATCTATAGTCACTAATTCTCGGATTTAAACTCATGACTGGTTTGCTTAATTTGATACCATATTAAATTTCATCCTCTAACTAACCCTTTCAAAACCTAGAGGCGGCAGTGGCACACGTGAAAATACTTTTCAACAGTGAGGTTATGGGACCTTGAAGATTTGAATCACTAGGGTGACATTGTATATTCATTTTTCATCTTTCCTTAATTCACTTTTCATTGAAAGGGAGCTGGTTATTGGATGGTCATCTTTGTATATTCACTATGGATCTTCGTTTTTTTTTCACTTATGGCATGAATTCCTATATGTTCCATCCAAGCAAATAAATGCTCACAATGATCCCCTTGAATCGGCTAGTGTGAACTCTTGAATGTTATGCAAATGACTAATTAACAAACTTCTTTGCATTCCACGAAATCAACGGGTGCAATGGGGATATTCTTTCATCTCTACTAGATTCAGTGTAATGTTACATTAAACTAAATGACTTATAAGGCCTGTTTGGAAATATAGTGAATTGAAGTATGGTGAGGTAAAGCATCACATCAAGAGAGAATAAAATATAAGGTGTTATGATGATGTTTTATTTTTAGTTATTTGGTATGGAATCTTTTTGACTTTTTGTATGAAAAAGTGGATATTTCTTTTGTCTTTTAGTGGAGAAAACATGTTGCTTTTTTTTTTTTTTTACTTTTTTTGAAAAATTCGGAGGGAATTTTAAAATTATGTACTTTTAATTCACTTTACTTCACTTTAACTAGTTAAGTGCCAAACACGCCCAAGGCAAAAGGTCCATTTTTTGAATGATTTGCTGCAAGAAGTCCAAGGTAAAGTAAAATAAAATATTGGCTATGTGCAATTGAATTGGAACGTCTTCTATTGGAAGTCATAGTTTGAAAGCAAAAGCTTTGACGCTTGCACTCGGTGCTCACATTTGTTCATGCACTTATCCATTGTATTTGGGTGGTGGTGTCCTTGCGCAATCGGATAGACAGATAATTCCTGTCTTTCCGTTGAAGATGTTGTCTTTGTTCCGGATGCAATGAAATGTGGATTTTTATTGCTTCTATCATTCAAATCCTTCAGAGTTGGAATTTGGAATATTTAGGGCATAAATGAAGGAGTAAATTGATGATGATGATATAAAATAGA
Organism: Umbellularia californica; assembly: GCA_028538565.1. Taxonomy (NCBI): domain Eukaryota; kingdom Viridiplantae; phylum Streptophyta; class Magnoliopsida; order Laurales; family Lauraceae; genus Umbellularia; species Umbellularia californica. Next base: position 70,956,458 of record JAPQWN010000007.1, on the reverse strand, counting down.
TTGGAATGGAAAAACATAATTCGTATAGCCGATCTTAACATAGTTGTAATAAAGCTTTGACGATGACGATAATGATGATGGATTAAATTGATCGGTGAATTTTCTTTCATAACCAATGTAGAACGAGCCTTGCTGTAGGCTTTGATTTGAAGACGACATCAGTTATACCATCAAATGGTTTTTGTGATTGACAAGAGTGAGTGTAGATTAGCTATAATCATTTATTGAAATTGTGAAGCTCTAGCTGCTCGGTGTAAGGACGCAAAAATAATAGTCTATAATAAAGGAAAAAAAAAACAATTATTTTGAAGGTCCATATTGGTGGAAGATGTCGAATGGATGTAACTATTCCATTCATGGATAAAACACATTGTATTTCATGTGGTTAGTTAGCACCTCAAGAAGCCACTTTTCATATTCCTTCAAGTTGGTCCTACTTTATATATTCACTGACTTTTGATAAGGGGTCTGAAGTTTGACCACAAGGGAAATTGTGGTTTTGAAACTTTCATCCATCAATTTAAGCACATGCACTAGTTGTTTTTTCTCTCTTTCGATCGACTCTTTCACATCTATAACGGGTTGGAAAAAATGGCGTTTGAAATCAAATTGGCTTTGTATTGGATGAAGATATCTTAGTGTCTAGGTTCCTGTTAGGCATTCCTCCTTCATAGAGTAGGTGAAGGGTTTGAACTATGGCGTGTTCTCATGGTCTTGAGACATCTCTATAAATTGGTGCAGTGGAAGTAGAAAGGTCTCACTCCTGTAAGTTTTGGTGTCTATCTTTTCAACTTTCTCATGAAAAAGTGCAGTGGAAGTAGAAAGGTCTCACTCCTGTAAGTTTTGGTGTCTATCTTTTCAACATTCTCATGACTTTTTCAACCTTTTAGATTGATATGTAAGACATTTGCATAGCAGATTGGAGAAGAAATAAACAAGTACTACTATGAAAATCTTGGACAAATTGTAATCACAAGCATTTTTAAGTGAAGGTTGATTAGGATCTGAACTTTCTACAGCTTTCATGACAAGAACTTCTCTCCAGACTTTTAAAATGAGATTCCTACAAAATTTGTCGAGCCCAACTAGATGAAATAGGTCAATTGAAAAGCCCATTTAAAAATTCTTTGGCCCATTAGAAGTTGCCAAATGCCTAATTCAAAGCCATGAAGTAATAGTGTCATCATATAAACAATGCTCGGCCGTTTATCTCATGACATGTGATCCAATTGGTGAACATCCAACAAATCTACCTATTTGTAGATGATTGATCCTTATAGCCCTATAACATATAATAGGTCAATGCGCTCCAAAGACGGTCAATATATCATATTTGCAAAAAGAGCTTCCTGTTGCTCACGCTGGAGAAATGTATAATGGGTGTAGGGTGAAATGGTGGGGAAGACACTAAGTGGAGAGTTCAAGACACCCCAAATTTTCGGGGCCATAAGAATCTTACCTCTAATCTTAATAGTATATAGAAACTACAGATAAGTATTAATGGAATTCATCTAAGCCAATGTTAAGAAAGCATGCACTTTGCACATATCTTACTCTTCTTTACCCTCCTCCACGAGGATTGCCCTGAGATTTGACCCCATAAACCTAAGCTACTTTTTTGAGTGAAATCATGCATTAACCACTTGTACTGCAGTGGGGCTGAAATTTGATCCACTATCTCAAAGTTCCTAATAAACAATAATTGCATTTGGAAGATTAGGAATCCACCAACACAAATCCCCGGATATTTTTTTAAGCATTTAGTGGCCGGCCTTCCTTTTGATGATGAATTTAAGTGATTATGGGGCACTAAGTACATTATAACCATCATTTTTTTGGTAGAACATTATATCCATCATTGAAACTAAGCATGGGAATTGAGAGATACTAGCCCACGAAAGAATGACTGCCAACATGGCAACTGGATTTGACACTCTTGGACACACAGTCGAGTCCAGGTCAGGGTCAAGTTATGACAAGAAATTTATTGTGTGAAAGTTGTGAGACCGTATCCGATCACCATTATTTCTTTTATGGAATTTAGTTCTCGTGGTGTTTGAAGTTGAATATCGAAAGCCATGTGGAAGAAAATCATTTTGTGACTTTTCTTAAACAAAATATTGTTTAATGACTGAATGTAAATTTTTAATAATAAAAAAAGTTCAATTTCACAAAACAAAAGGGTGTTTTCTCCACCTTTTGAGAAGATCTTTTTTTTTTTTTTTTTTTTTTCACAGTTATCACAAAGTTGTTAAAAAGAAGTTTAAACAGGAGAAAATTTTCTTTAAAGGGTCCATACGAGAAAAAGAGATTTTTGAGGGTCTGTTTGTGCAGACATCACATAAGAGCGTAGTTCCGACCCATTAAATAAGAAAATGATAACCCCGCCCCCTAGAAAAGAAGTTACGTATTTTTACCATTTTTGTTGCTGAAAAAGATTGCATAAAAAAACCTCTTTTTTTCATGTGCTGAAACACAAGGCAATCCGGTCGGCTCCCATGGAAATGGTGCTTGCACAAATGCACCAAAAACTGTACTCCCCACTTTGTTTGAATGAAGAGAATAGGGGGAGTGTACTCTCCACTATGTCTCAACACCTGTACTCTCTGAGAATGGCCTCATATCTTATTAGTGCATTAGTTCTCACCTGGCTGTTTTAGGGTTTGAGTCTCGGACATACCATCTTCTCTTACCTGAGCGCGTTAGATCTACTTCCCTCGCCTGAGGGCTCCATCACCTCACCCGAGCATGGGTCCTAGCCCCCTATGGATGGGTACAGAAAAAAAAAAAAAAAAAAAAAAAACCTATACTCTCCATCTCCTAATAATCTATGAAGGAAAATGTTTACTAGCCTACACCCTCCTCACTTTTCCCAATTTCAAATTATGGATTCCCCTATGGTGGAATGAGTACTTGGGTAAGATCCAGGCCGCCTGGGGTCGGCTCGCAATATGACTTAGGTTGTGTTGTGCCCCAGACTGGCTGGGCCGAACCGCCCAGGGATCACCCCACACGTCTCTCCTAAATTTTGATTTTTTTATATAAATCAACAAAAGACATTATAGGCTTTTAGGGTTCTCAACTTAAAATAAATTCGAAACTATTAAAATCAATACATAAATATTTATGCTAATTTACAAATGAAAAATAAAAGTTTAATTATTTTAACTTTTATAATTTACTTATATAAAAAAGTATATTTTTTTTAGAAAAATGTCATGTCAGGCTGTGCTCAGCACGGCACGGCTAGGGCTCCCTGGCCAGCACGATCCATCCTTTGAGCCGTGTCGCGCCATGCCCGCCAGGTCAACGCAATCAACGTGCTGTGCGGGTTGAACCATGCCTTGGAGTGAGATCAACTCATTAGTTGATGGTATGGTTCAATCCTGCAGTATCACCCTCTTGTTTTGGTTGAATGATATGCTTGATTAAAAGTGGGTTCCATTTGCATGGATTTGACTTCACGTCGGTGTATCATTACAACAAAAAAAAGGGTAAAAGAGAAAAAAACACTATTGGGGATTATTTATTTTGAAAAGGATTCATTGAAGTTTGGGTATTCAAGAATTCCTAAAACTGATTCAAGAGGTATCATATTTATCTCCAAACCAACTTTTCTATGTCAGGTCAAGATCAACTACTTTGACTTGCCTACCATTTCTCATTTTTAAAATGATCAACGATGGTTTAAGTTTAGAAAGAAAACAGCTGAGTGACATTTGGGTCTCAGATTAAGCCTAGTGACAACAGCTTGAAATATGAACAGTAAAATCAGTAAAGGATAAGGATGGTGCCAATTGCCAATTATTTACATTTCAGTACTCTAGTGGATGGGAAATAATGAATAAGGAAGTGGTTGATATGGATATTATCCCAACTTATAAAATATAGAAACAAAGGCTAGTGCTTCCAGAAATCTAAAGGTGGCAAGTATGGAAACAAAAGCAAATTTATTTCATCCACTAGAAGTAGGCAAACATGAAAAGATGCGAGTCATCTTTTGTGAGTGGGAGGCTAATCTAGTAGATATTGCAATGTCTCTTTAGTTCTTTTGGAAAGAGATTGGGGTGTGTGCCCAACTCATAGGATCTTTCTTGTTCTTTTTTTGGGGTAAAAACTCATAGGACCTTGGGTGATGGAATCCTCACCAAATCTCGTATAGGCTGGTGGCAAATCTTTTCATTTAATATGTGCCACACATTTTCAACTTTATATTCTACTCCTAAATCATAACTTGCATTGAGAGAAAGAAGCAAATCGTTTTCTTAATGATATTCCTTTTGTTGTCAACACAAGCACACTCCAGCCTTCACCAGCAAGAAAAATGCAGCGGTCATATTATATTGTTGGAGCTTATGTTGTTTGGGTGGAGACTTTTAAAAACCAGAAAGTTGTTTCAACTCCTCATCCACATGGTGTAAGGCTATTTGAGCCCGGATCCTCTCCAACATGGAGTGGATGGAGGGGGAACTAATTAAGTGCAAAATAAGGGACATGTGACATCCAGGTGCGAACCATTAGCCCCATAAACTATTAAAAACCAGCTTTGTCGGATAATGGTTGGTTGATAAGGGAATATGTGTTATTTTGGCTTTCCGTTTCATCTTTTGCCATATTATGAAAATGTTCAAGGAAGCTGATTTTAATAGTTGTAAAAGCTTGCTTACACTTGGGATTTTGTAGGGGCAAGCAAGCGGCCAACCAACACGTCATACTTTTTAAATCAAATCTTACCACCAGCTTGAATCTTTACCTTTCTTATTGACAGTGATGGAAGCGCAGATGATTATTCTTTGATTACATCCAACTTATCTCCTAAGTGGGAGGAGCAATAAATGTGTTTAAATGCAACATGCGTTGATTCATGAATCTCTTTGGGCGGTCAACTTCTAAAACCTACAAAATTTGGGGCGCCGAGTAAAACCTAAGGTCACGTTTGGTAACTAAATCTTTGGATTTTTTTTCGCTTTTCATAAAATCATAAAAAACCCATGTTTGACAATTGTAAATTCTCGATGATTTGGACAAATGGAACTCCTCATTTTTGCGGATTTGCAAATCGAAACTACTTTTTCTTATTTATACACACCGATATCAATATAAAATCTTCAGAGAGAAATCCTCAAATATGTAGATTCCTCTCCTATTACCAGAAGTGACTTGACAGAAATCCACAAAACTAAGGTGGGTATTTATGAAGATACCAAAGGAGCAATTGTATGATCGTTTGGCAGACGACATTCATACAATGTACCCACCGTAGGTCTATCATGTCCCTTATAGGCATGCCCCGTGTAACAATAAAAATTATTGACCTAAGAACAGTGGCCCAAAGGAGATGATTAGGAAAAAATTAAAACAACATAATTGTTTAAGCTTTTATTACTTCCGCCGACTTTGTGAATTGTGATTTTCTTTTCCAATCAATCCTCTCATTCTCCCTCCGGTGGGCGGCTTTTACCATTGTGCATCCTATAAAGTTCGGCCACGTAGACCCACAAATATAGAGTCCAGATTGCATAAAGTCTCTTCTTTTTTTTTTTTCCCATTCCAAGGAAGCAATTAAGATGGTGCATTATCTTACATGAGATTTTATAATAATGACAAATGTTGATTGGATGAAAAACACTATCTCCATGTTTCAACTACTGACAAATATTAAGTGGACTTTGCAAATGTGACATCAAGTTTGTTGATAAGTTTCACCGGAGAGATATCTCTCACTGTTTTTATAATATGTAAAAATCTAAGCCCCTTGTGCAACCCGGCCACTTGAATACAAGCTAGCCCATGGGGATAGTGTGATGAAAGGGTCTCATCATGAATTAGATTTTGTGGTGAAAAAAATCATAAAATAGATCATCATAACCATTAATGATTTGAGCTCTTTGAAATCTTAGAGCATGTTTGGTAATAGGTGAAGGATCTATAGATTTGATGATTATTCACTATCAGTAGAACAAGGATTCCTCACTGGGTATTTGTATAGTGGAAGATTTCACATTGATATTGGTGTGTATTGATGCATATAACTGAGAAAAATAAGGTTCAGTGTGCAAATCCACTTAAGTGAAGATTCTCAAATCTTATGTGGGGTGGTCAGATCTGAAAATCCTAACAAATGAAGATTTTCATTCGTCCAAATCTCTAGAAATTTACAATTGCCAAATATGGATTTACCACAACTTCAGGGAAACGAAAATCTTTTTCCCAAAGATTTGGTTGCCAAACGTGATCTTAAGTTTTGTTTAATTTATTTTTTCTTTCGATTTAATGGTGAGTATAATTCAGATCATAAGTGTCAAAATAAGGTGAATTCCGATTGATAAAAATTAGTGAGCGTGAGGAGGTTGGATTGTTGATAGGTGGGCTTTACAAGAGTACCATTGTAGAGTTTTCCTACTCACAATAAACATCTATAAAGATGCACTGAACCATCATCCACCATCCTCTCATATTATGGTTTTTATATACTCGCTGATACACATAACATAATTGATAAATAAAAATCAATTCAAAGAATTGCTGTTGACAGTCTGTAGGATCTTACACCCCATTGAGCTACCACTTATCCCAAAACCAATTGGTGATAGGAAATGGCACAACAATGGTTTTATGGTGAGGGTGAGGGTTCGACCACAAATTATGACCGCTCAAGAGCGAGGGTGGACGTTGACCTCAACAATCCCTCCCTCAACGGCACACCCACCGCGACTCCTGCTGCGCAACTCGCAAAACGCATATCCCGTGACTCGAACACCCGACTTACCAGGCTCTGATACCACTTGTAGGATCTTACACCCCATTGAGCTACCACTTATCCCAAAACCAATTGGTGATAGGAAATGGCACAACAATGGTTTTATGGTGAGGGTGAGGGTTCGACCACAAATTATGACCGCTCAAGAGCGAGGGTGGACGTTGACCTCAACACAGTCGGATTCGATTAATTTGTGCACTAATCGAAACCAAAATTCCTTGACTTTTCATTTTTTAAAGATCTCTTTGAATGATCGAAGAGACCTTAATAAAAGTTTAGAAAAATGGAGTGACATAAGTAGGAGAGAGGCCACCAGACTTGAAGCATGCTTTTCTCCATGCAAGGTGAGAAAGCCTCATCTTAAGACTTTTAAAATGAAGTCAATGGCGTCTCTTCTCATCGATTCTTCTTCCTCTTCTTATATCGAGATACATTACAAATACAAAATCAAATAGCGTATGTATGTTCCATGGAATGGATTGGGTTTTGCTTTGGTCAACCCAAGCCGAGGCCATTCAGCCTGCCAAGGAAATCTCTTCCAAAAAACGGAAAGAGAAGGGAAAATAAAAATCTCCAATGGCCTACCGTTGAATGGTCCGTTTTGGAGCTGTTGTCAACCATGTAGTCCAATAAGTGATCATGATGCTTGTTGGGTTTCTATCTTGTATTATAGATTTACCGGATTAGTCCCTTGGGTTATAGTAAGGGATCGGGCTTTGTGTTAAAGAGTATTTCGGTTATTATACTGGGTCTTTTTAGAGGCCAAGAAAGCAAAAGTCATAAATAAATTGTAATCAATAACCCTAGACCTAAGCAGAGTGGAATAGTAAGTAAATAGAGTGAGTTCTCTTTGGCTGTGGATGAAGGTACTCTGTCGAACCACGTTAAATTTCTATTGTGGTTTTCTCTCTTATGGTCTGTAGCTCGATTGTTTGTCTGCAGGTTTTGCGCTTCCGCATGCACACGTACAATAATGCTCGATGTCTTTATCAGGTTTCCATTTGATGGGCACTGTCTGTATGTTTTTTTTATTATTATTATTATAAAGACTGTCTATGCTATTATGTCAAATTTTGCAATGGTAGAAGGGTCCTAACCATTTGATCAATGTACGGGTGTATATCCGCTCTATGCAGATGCTTAAAGGATCTTGTGAGTAAATCAGTTGATGGTTCCCAGAAGAGATAATCCTAACTGTTGTATCATCCATGGCACCTGATGGATGCACATTAAGAATCCTCATAGGCCTAGGACTGAGTTCATAGAGGCCCAATCCATAGCAATATATTTAACACAAAGGAGTACTGATACTTTGCAAACAACCTTGGCCCCAGCCCAAATTTCACTTGGGTGTGGGGGACTCTGGACTAATATTAGGCTCATATCTAAATAGACGAGGCATAGACAAGCTTTGGGCTGGTCTGGCCTGACTCGTGAACGACTCTACTTCCCAATATATCTCTCAGAAGATGGAAGTGGACTGCCAGTCTCATTTTTAAGTTAGAGGTTATCAGGGGACAGGTGAGATCAGGCTTGAGAAGATCCTAAATCCAGATTAATATGGACGTGGCCAGATAACGCTTGTGCAGAGTCCAGCTCATTTTGATCTGGATTTAGGCTGTGCATTTTGGGCTGTGGACTGGGCCTAGGCCAAGTTTTCCCATTCAATAGTTGAGTGTACTTTGGGTCTAAGCATGTGTCAAGGCCTAACTATAGACCTGGCACTTCCCTACAGATTTAGCACAAAGAGGTGCGTACATTTGCGAGCAAGATGGGTCGGGGCCAGAGTTCACGTCTATGGGTTGGAGCTGGCCTGAATTTTAAGCCCAATACATTAGCAGGGTTTTTGCACATTTGCAAGGAGTTCTGTATGAGTTTTACAATGGAGGCACAGTTTTCTCTTTATTTGATCCAATCATCACGTACAAAACAATGCAGATTTGAATAAGGACTTCTACTTCCTTTGAAATGGAAGTTCAAATTATCACTATGGTCATTTGTTTCTCAACAGAACTCCAAGATAGGAAATGGACTACAAATTGATTAGGCAATCTATCCATTTGTCTCTCAACACAACAAGATAGGAAATGGACTACAAATTGATTAGGCATTCTATCTAATAGAGGGAAAGCTGCAAGGTTTAATCTTTCATTCAGCTCCCCTGAGAACTCTAAATTATGTTGATTAAATAGCTGGGAAATTGGAGCTGCTGTCAGTGAAACAGAGTTGCTGGAATGGAACTAAAACATTTAAAGAGTATAATCTTGAACCAAAGATCACATCATCAACAGCAGTAGAGATGGTGACCAAGGCAGGCGATGTCAGCTACCATGAAATACTATCCCACCAGTGAGTGATGAGATGCCCAGGTTGCAGCAATATTATGATCACTATGAGACATCATCAATTATTCCTTTCAGGTATGTGCTCATGAGGGTGGGACTATGAAATTGCTAAGTCTTGTCAAGCCCAGCTCAAGCTTGGGCGGCATGTTAGGTTTTTGAGTGTTAGCTAAATTCATGGGTTGCGCAAAACTCTAGGGGACTTTTGAGTTGTATTTTTTATTTAGAAAAAAGACTATGAAGATAGAAGATTGGAAGGACTCGGAAGAAGAAAGTCTGAAAGAATTAGAAGAAGAAAGTTGGAAGAATCGTGCTGAAATTCCGAATCAACCAGAATGAGGTCCGCTCTAGCAACCACATCATCCGCTTGAGCGGACAGAGTCAGAATGGCCCAGAGCTGAAACAGAACCCCATCCGCTCGAGCGGAATCACCTAGAGCTGAAACAAAAACTCATTCGCTTGGGCGGATGTTGGGTCCGCTCGAGCGGACAAGGCGGCAGAGTTCAAGGAAAATTAGAAGCTGTTTTTCTAATTGTGCCCAAACTGCTTATTTGAATCATAATCATCTTAGGTAACCTTAAGCATGACCCAATGGCTATTTAAAGGACTAAGGGCTATTCCAAATAGATACCTTACCTCTCAAAGTTCTGAGTTAGAGATTTTCATTGAGAGAATTCTTCTCTAGAGATTTATTAATGAGTTGTGCTAACAAGTTCCCTAGAGCCAGTTCTTCTGTATCATTTGTAGAAGATTATCTTCTTACGAGAAGACTTGAGGAGTCAAGCGCTGTATTGAATATGTTGTAATCAACAGTGTGAAGTCGTAGAAGCGTGAAGTGACACAAGGTAACTTTAGTCCTTGGGTAGGGATATCTAGGGAAGATATTTGAGTTTCTTATAATTGCGAGATTCATAGTGTCTGATTTGATCAATTTCAGATCTGTGGTTTTTCACCTGGTTAGAGTTTTCTACCTTAAATTTGGTGTCCTTGTGATGTGTGTTTGTTGATTTTATTTCTGCTGCATATTATTTATTTCTACACACTTTTGAGTTAATTGTTTGAGTAGACCAATCTAGATATTACGAACCCTAAATCTTTTACAGCATGGTTTGATATGTAATCAAACCTAAGCTTGACTTCTATCTTGAGTTAAGTCTATTAATTAAACTCAACTTGGCTTGCTTCATCTAGTGTTTAAGCCAAGCTCAAGCTCCGCAAATCTCAACTTGTATCGACTTGTTTGCTTTCTTACTTATAAAAGAAGTTATTCCAGTTAATACTAGGTGACATTACCCAATCAATGCCTAGGCTTAGGCCTCCATGGTGAGCTTCATTTGGGGCTTCAACTTTCTTCTTACTTGAAACATAATTCAACCTTAAATTCGGATTCCATAATTATTGGTGGCAATCTTTGCCTTTGAATTTGCCAAAATCCATAGAATTCCATGTTAGATTGTATGACCTTAATCCAGTGGATAATCCAATAAATTGTTTTGTTTTATTAATTAATTTTTTATTTTAATGATTTATTCATGAGATGAATGGTATTTTATTCTATATTTGCACATGACCAATACAAAATGACATGACGATTTATGAGATGAATTGGAGCCCACAAGTATATTAGATGTGATTCATGTGTGTGGATGGTATTTTATTCTATATTTGCACATGACCAATACAAAATGACATGACGGTTTATGAGATGAACTGGAACCCACAAGTATATTAGATGTGATCCATGTGTGTGGATGAGATCCATATACAGGAGAAATGGATCACAAATCTTATACTTAAATTGATTTATAGCTAGTGATGAGATTGAACATCTCATCTGATAAGGTTGCAGCACTGTGATCACTATGAGATAGTGTGATATGTCTCGATCATCAGAGTGTATGACTCTGGATCACTGTATTGGTACATTGGATGTACTGAAAGACGATGAGTAACACCTTGTACAAATTTGTCTTTGATTAAAGGACTGCTCTCATAATTCCCAAGCAATAGGCTCTTAATCTTGATCAGAGATTAATGGACTCAAGTTTCTACTATACATTTACTTCGAGTCATCGATGAGTGAGGCCAATTGTAGGTCAACACCTCGATGTCTTTGGTACATGGTAGTGTGGCTGTAGGAACATATAATTCTCAAGATGGAATCTATCCTCATAAATATTCCCTTGTGCCAATTAATGAATTTTATCATGAGTGAGCGCACACTCATCTCAATTAAGAGTTAATTGGATGGTACTGATTTTACTGTGATTAATTGGGTTACAAGGATAATAAGAGATTGATCTAATTTGGCAGGACATATTTATTCCAATAGATCCATGGATATATTTGATGGAGGGGCATACTTGTAGTAATTGGGAAGTTTATGGTCTTCTTGTAAATATTCCTAAGACTGGACTGCAATTACATTTAATTAGTGGACTTATTTGCAATTAACTGTGGGTCCGGAGTTCACATAAGATGTGGGGTTTAGATTCCTAGTTGGAGTCAGATTCTAAAGAATCTTTTGTGGTCCCCATGTTAGCCATAATAAGATAATGTTATTAATCTCATTAGAATGCTTAAGGAAATGAGAAGTACGATATTTACTAAGAATAGAAGTGAGACTTCTAATCATGATCTAAGAGGAGGTGCGTTACTATAAATAAGAGGTGAGGGTTAGAGATCTCTACATGACAATAATCTCTCAAGTTCCTCTCTGTCTTCCTCTTTTCTTTCTTTTGGTTTCCTACTAGAGATCTAGGGTTTTCTTCAATTTGGAGATTCTACAATTCTCCTTTAGAAGTTCTCTAAGAGGCTCATAGCGTAGAAGAATACAAAAACAAGGGAGATCAAAGTTCGCGAAAAAGGTTTTCGTAGAGATCAAGATCACAATTAGAAGACAACCAAGCTCCAAAGGTATAGATCTATCATCTATTTGAATTAGTAGATCTAGTTGGTTTTGTTGCTTCTTATTCTATTTTTTTTTATGGATGTTTGATTTTAATGTATGAGATTAGAGTTTTAGATATTGGGCTTGGGTTTTTGGCCTTATGGATATTTGATCCCTACATCAAGTGAGTCAAAAAGTTTTGAATATCTGTCCATGAGGCCCACCTACTTCCAACATTCCATCCATTCCATCTAATTTTTCATAATCCTACAATGCGTGGAAAGATCACAAAGGAAATTATGGTGGAGGAGGGTTCTAATAAAATGGATCATCAAAGTGGTGGATCTTGTCGTACCCATATTTGGGGAAGCTATCCCATGATGGCTTTTGTGTCCCACTCAGTACTACTGAGCTCGGATTCAGCTTTTTTACTATGTGTGAACCATCCTCTTTCTAAGACACTTTATGGCCTAAGTATCAACCTTATTACCCCAATCTACACCATGGATCTAAATTCTAAGCATGATCATCATCGCTAACTTGATATGCAGCAAATCAATTGTAATCTGTGAAACATCAACTTTAAATCTATTTAAGATCAGTCCATTAACAACAACTAGGTCCTCAACAATCAAATTGCATGTTAATCCTTCATCCATGTCAAATCCAACCTTTGAATGGGATACTTCATACTTGTCCTCAATAGGTAGCGCTCGAAGTAGGGGCTCACTCTAATCACCAATCAAATCTTGATCTTTACTGTTTGAATGAAATGGCCACTTAACTGTGGTCCAATTAAAAATAAATCTTTGGTGGGTCTGTTATAGCTGAAGAAAATAAGTCATCCAATAGTAGTAAGCAAGATAATAAAGCATTTGGACTAAAGCTCTATTCTGGGTCTGGTATAGCTGAAAGGTTGGTAGGAATTCAGGAAGAAAATAAGGCTCGACGACGACAACATACTTGAGTTTTGTAACTTGTATCGGCGAAAGAAAGGTATTGGAACTGTGAGAATTGGGTTGAGGTCTCAACTAGAAAAACTAGAAGGAGAACCCTTTCAAACTAATATTTCTAAGATTTGATCTCCCTTGTAAAGAATCAATTTTTTCGACCTTATAGGTAACCACCAAGATAATCTATGACAAATTGGCGTAGTGGAAAGCGCAAAAAGATTAAGTAAGAGATCATTGTCCTCAGCCTAATAATAAAACCCTAAATCTACAGGGAAAGATTAGGGGAAAACCCTTAACAATAAAACTGAAAATTGCAATCTATTCAATCAGCAATATAACAATGGCTTATATCCAAAACCCCAATTTTACCAAAATAGTAAAAGTTAAAAAAAAAAGATAAAAGAAATCTAATTACATAAAACCCTCAATCCAGATTCCAAATTACTTTACATGTCCTTCTAAGAAAATCCAGACTCAAAATGGACACAAAAACTAAGAAAACAAGCAAAATAGAAATGTTTACAAATAGTAAGTTTTGCATGAAAATCTAATTCATATCTCCTTCGAAATAGGAATTCGGCATTTTACCATAGTGTAGAGCACGCCAATAGCTTCAAAAGGAGTATTTGTTTATCACGAGACAACACTCAGATACAAAATTGAACTACTAGAATTTCTTATATTGGGGTTTCAGTAGCCGAATTCAAGGACCCATTTTTTCATTGTGTTCAGGGACCTTTTAAATCCATTTGAAAAATGCATGGCCATAAAAACCATGTAAAGAAGTTTGAAACTATGTGTAGTAGACTGATGAGGCTCTTCAATGGTTAAAGGTTCTTGGAAATTCCTTATAAACGAAGTAAATGAAATGCATTGCTTCAGGTGATTGATGATTCCACAGTTGATCTTGTGGCTGCTTCATGGCGAGACTAAATCACCTAAATCAAAATTATATACATTAGAGCAGCAGGGGAGAGAGTTTGAGATCTATCCATATCAAAATGGAGCTAGCTTACAAGGCCACATTGTCGGCCATGGGTCAATCAATTATAGGGCCATATCAATGCTGAGACCCTAAGATCTATAAAAATAAGACCGAAAGTTTTTTGGGGTCCGCGATCTCTTGATTGGTCAACTCAAACAATCAACCCAAAAGTATGCAGAAATAAACAATATGCAGCGGGAATACAAAACAACAAATACACACCACAAGGACACCAAATTTAAGGTGGAAAACCCTAACCAGATAAAAAACCACCGATCCGAATTGTATCAAATCAAACACTATGAATCTCGCACTTACAAGAAACTCAGATCTCTTCCCTATATATCCCCTACCCAAGGACTGAAGTTACCTTATGTCGCTTCACGCTTCAATGACTTCACACTGTTGATTGCAACAGATTCAATCCAGTGCTTGACTCCTCAAATCTTCTCGTAAGAAGATAATCTTCTACAAATGATGCAGAAAAACTGACTCTAGAGAACTTGGCAGTACAACTTTATAAAAATCTCTAGAGAAGAATTCTCTCAATAATGATCTCTAACTCAGAACTTTGAGAGGTGGTGTGTCTTTTGAATAACCCTTGAATCCTTTAAATAGCCTTTGGTTCGTGCTTAAGGTTGCCTCACTTGATTAGGATAAAAACAAGCAGTTTGAGCATAATTAGAAAAGCAGTTTCTAATTTCGTAGGACTTTCTACGCCTTGTCCGCTCGAGCGGACCCACCATCTGCTCGAGCGGATGAGGTTCTGTTTCAGCGCTGGGCATTCTAACTCTGTCCGCTCGAGTGGGTGATGTGGTTGCTCGAGCGGACTCCATTCTGGTTGATCCGGAATTTCATCTCTCTTTTTCTCCAGCTTTCTTCTTTTAATTCTTTCAAACTTTCTTCTTCTGAGTCCTTCCAATCTTCTATCTTCAGAGACCTTTTCTAAAAAAGAATTACAACTCAAAAGACTTAGAGTTTTGTCCAACCCATGAATTTAGACAACACTCAAATACCCAACAATCTCCCCATTTGGCAATTCATGGACAAAACTCCTTAAGACAATACAATTTGATCTACCCAAAATGAAACCCAAAATACATTGAAAAATAAAAAAATCAGCAAAAAATTGGCAATCAGCAAATGTAGATCTGTATTGTCTTTGACTCAGTCTGGACTTCATGTTCTCCCCTTTGATCTGTCACCTTTCTCCCCCTTTTTGTTCATAATTTGAGAAAGCTAAAGATAAGAACATGCAGCTTTCTTGTCAATTAGGATCAATAGCTCCCCCTTTATAGCAACTCCCCCTGAATGTCTCTTCGTAGCAGCGCTAAGGGTGAGAGCGTAACCTCTTTGATCAAGGCTTGTTACATGTAGCCACCCACACTTGTGTAATTTGATCTTTCAACATAGTGTGAGCAAACTCCTTAGGCAAATCAGATTTTCTTACCCAAATTAAAGTTGTCTTGGGTGGAGAAAAACTCTTTCGCCGTTGCTTGGTCTTAGGTAGACTTTGCAGCTTCTTGCAATGGGGACGAATGTGTCCTTTTAATCCACAATGATGACAAGTGGATGTGTGTGCAGCGCGTGACACATTCTTTTTCTTGAAACTACTTAACACATTATTTGAAAGTGAAGTAGCATGTACAACACTTGATGCAAAAATTGTTTTACCTTTAGCATTTGAAGTGGATGCATCATAACCAAGACCATTTCTGTCAAAAGGAGGCTTCCGACCACACACAATGTTTGTAAGAATCTTCAAACCAGTGTTCATCTTGTTTAGAAAAGCTTGCTTGACTTCTAGCTCAGACAGAGTAATCTTAAGTCTTCCTTGTAGGTCTTGATTTTCAGCTTTCAATATCACTATCTCTTCCTTCAGATTCACTACTTCTTTTTCAGCTTTCTCAAGTTTTTGACTATCAGTAGTCAAATTTTCAGCCAAACAGTTTTTTCTGACTTTTCAAGAGATGAACCTGTTTAAGCGCTTGCTTTAATTCATTCTTCAGTACCGAATTTTTTTCTTGAGCAGCTTTATACTTGATAGTGATTTTGTTACAATACTTGGTCATCTTGACACAATCAACATATATAGCATGGTACAACTCTTCCTAATCTTTCTCTTGATCCGACGGCTCATCTTCATTATTTTCATCAGTATCATTGCCAGACACACACTACAACAAAATACATTTTTGCCAATGCATTCACTGCGTCTTGAAAAATTAGAATTGCGTCGAGACAGGCTTTACCGACGTAGTACAATGTGTCGGCACCACGTCGGCAACCTAATGCCAAGAAAACCATACCCGACGTAATAATGTTCAGCGTCGGCTAAAAAGGGCCATTCACCGACGCAATGGTGCGTCGTCCCAAACGTCGGCAATGTCAACTGCGTCGGCAAAAAGTCGAACTTAATGGTCAACCTCACTTCACTGCCGACACATAACAACGTCGGTTATACATTTGCCAACGCACATACTAGTGTCGGAATATATATTTGACGACACATACGCAATGCCGGTAATACATATCCCGACGTGTGGAAGCATCGGGAAATGTCTTCAACGACGCATGAAAATTACGTTTAGCGACGCAGAAAGTGCGTTGGGAAATAGATTTACCTAACGGCCCACGCATAATAACACCGGTTATACATTTGTCAACGCACATATTAGCGTCAGAATACATATTTGACGACGCATACACAATGCCGGTAATACATATCCCGACGTGTTGAAGCGTCGGAAAATGTCTTCAATGACACAGGAAAATTGCTTTTGGCGACGCAAAGAGTGCGTTGGGAAATAGGTTTACCTAACTGTCGACGCATAATAACATCGGTTATACATTTGCCAACGCACATTCTAGCGTCGGAATGCATATTTGACGACGCATACACAATGCCGGTAATACATATCCCGACGTGTTGAAGCGTCAGGAAATGTCTTCAACGACACATGAAAATTACTTTTAGCGACGCAGAGAGTGGGTTGGGAAATAGATTTACCTAGATGCATAATAACGTCGGTTATACATTTGCCAACACACATACTAGCGACGAAATACATATTTGACGACGCATATACAGCGCCGGTAATACATATTCCGACATGTTGACGCGTCGAGAAATGTCTCCAACAAGAGCAGGAAATTTACTTTTGCCGATGCAAAGAGTGCGTTGGGAAATAGATTTTTTTATCAATTAAGAAATAATTTAAAAAATAAAAAAAATTCCTATACAATATTTTCTTGTTGAAATCTACATTTTCAACATTGTACAAGCATAAGCATTGATAAACAACAAATAATCCAACATTCATCATGAAACAATAAAAAATAATGAGTCACCAATAAACTAAAACCAATCATAAAATTTGTCTATGCCGCATAAAATGTAACATCCCACATCAAAAAAAGTCAAATATCTCAATAAAGTAAATCCTAACTAAAATCTAATCATCATCAAATATCCAAAGTACACCATGAAATTTGGCCAATAAGGAGCAAAATGAACTTATTAGAGGGATGACCCATGCCAATTCATAAAACCATCAAATCCTTATCTTTCGGAGGAGCCCGAACCATCCATACCGACTCGGGAAAGCAGCAACTGAATCTGACTCTGCATGTGAACCTGCATAGCTGCCTGATCTTGCATTTGCTTCTGCGAGTCCTCATACTGTCGCCTCAATTCTTCTTGTGCTTTCAACGAATCAGCTAGTTGCTGCCGTAGGGTGCTCATCTCAGAAGACATCAAGATACCAGTAGAAGATGATGATGGGCCCCTTGAGCGATACCCTTGCCTCCTCGCGACCCTCTTCCCTAGCAGATTCTCGATCACCTGTTGCTCAGCCACTGGAGAATTATTTTCAGGCTGCGACAGTGCCTCCTCCATTTTTCGCTGCAATATCAAAGCATTTAAATATGTCATGTAACTAATATATGTTAGGCAACTGAAATAAACTAGGATCTACAATATTGTTAATGAAACAACTCACATGTGTCTCCTCAGCATGATCTGTGATCCATTTGTTCTTTTTTTTGCTATAGTGTCGCTGTTTATATAAATCAGGTTGAGAGGTAGGAGCCTGTTGCTCATCTGCCTGCATGATCGAGAACTGGGCTGCAAATGATCGAGATCCAGATGTATGAAGTGTCTTCACTTTGCTCCGGGTCTCTGAATTCTTCTGTGACTTGCGCTGAAAATTACAAGTAATAGACAATGTAGTTAGCTTATTTAAAAGAAACTTTAGGGAACATAAAAACTTGTGCATGGATGCTAAATGATACAAGTTCAGGGAGCTAAAAAATGTGTGCTTCTACTGTGAATTCAACTAACTTGATGTGTGGATAATATAGTGTAGAAACTAATTTAAACCATGTACCGAATGCAAATCAAGAAATATAATTTAGCTACCTTCCACTCTGGTGTCTCCCATTTGTTTTCTATCAACCAGACCCACTGGGCTGCCCTCTGCATATCATGTGGGTACTGCTTCGGATCGTGGCCATTTTCCAACAATTTCTTATATGCTTTGTGTAGCTCCGCCCTAAACTCCCTATAAATATGCATCGCTAGTTTCCCGACTGCATTTGCCACACATGCATCGGTCTTCCAGTCTCCAAAGTCATACTTTTGCTATCATTTCAAACCCACAAGTGTGAAGAGTAAGCTGTAAAGCATATGGATATAGATTAGAAAGTATAAGATTGTTTTATTACCGCAGCTGCAGTAAAGATTGCCTCCTTACACCCATCATCAATTGCTCCCCATGTTTCTTTGTTTAAAGGTGCAAGCCTACGAATATGACTCCCCAGCTCGATTGCAAATGTAGAGGCATTTATACCCTCAAATGCCCCTGATTGTGCACCTAGCGGAACAGACATCCTACTGCCCAGAATCCTCATCCTCTTCTCTGACTCATGGCCCACCACCCTACCCCGTACACGTCGAGAGGATGATGCTACAACCAACACAAACAAATATGAATTATTAATCATAAAAATATGAAATCAGGCTAATAAGTTCAAAAAGATAATATAGTCAAATATTTCTTACCTACGCTGCTGTCTGTAGTAGGCTGGCTAGATACATCGGGCTGGGTGGCACCGATCTCACCCTGACTGGTAATACGATCTGGGACCGATGCTTGAGTGCCGGCTGATTGGCATTGTCTACGTCTCCCTGGGGCCATGTGTGCGAACTGATTAACACAACAAGTTAGGATAAAATCAAGCATTACGAAAAAAAAACACATTTAGTTAGTATACATGTAATAAATATCACAAGTGTTTAAATTTTGATATTAGATATAATAACCTCATCTTCTAACTCTTCTTCATCCTCACTACTTCCGGATGGTCTATACTCTTTGTCGACGTCATCATGCCCGTCTTCAACAGAGAGTTGATGCCGAGATGGATTTTGGATTGCCTGTACCAGTTGCCGTGCGCCAATTTCACTCATTCGGGCCATGTTGCTTACAATTTTTTTATTTCTAGCTAACTCATAAGCATTCTTCTTTTGAGACAATGCGCCAGGAGGAACATAAGCTTTTCTTTTTTTCGGCATTTTTTGGACCGCTATGATAAAAAATGACAAAGGGATCATAAATATATAAAGGGATCAAACATATAAAAATTTAAAAAAAGTCACAATAGTGGCAAACAAATGAAAGTAAAATTAATGATTCCATTGCATGTAATCCTTGTCCACACACATGAAGAAATGAAATTTACATATCATAATTCCATATCAGAATCAATATCAGGGTCGGACTGATCGGTTTCCTCTTCATTTATGTACTCTGCCAATGTTTCGTCCTCGTCACCACCATCGCCAGCAATTGGCTCATCACCAATGGCCGCATGTTCATCATCCTCAGGGATGATATCTGGTTCAATGTCATCCCTAGTGTAACAAAAGGAAAAATCCTCGGCAACAGATACTGAGACAGTTTCAATGGCTTCTTCCTGTTGGTATGGCTCGTTTACCACATTTTGCTCGTTTTCCTCGTCTCGCTCTTGCACATCCCAAACACCCCGATGCTTGACCCGTTCCACGACTTTCCAATTTGGGCCTAATTTGGTGTCATTGACATAGAACACTTGATTTACTTGATTTGGCAAGACAAAGGGATCCTCTTCATACCAACGATTCCTAACGTAAATGCTTGTGACATGTGCCTCAATATTTATTTTAGATTTATGACCTGTATTATACCATTCACATTTGAACAAAACAACTTCAGAACCATTAATGTATGACAATCCAAAAATGTTGGTCAAGTAACCGAAAAAGTCAATGCTTTCCTCATTATGGTCCCCCTCAACGACCACCCCGCTATTCTGGCTCTTGTGACGGTTGTCGCGGTCTATGGTGACGAATCGGACACCATTAACCATACAACCCGAGTATTGATGCACCAAACAACTAGGACCATTTGTCAATGTCCACAATGCATCTGTTGCTTCTGGAGACCCTCGAGATCTAAGTTGGTTTATCTGCATTAGTTTCTTAAAATTAGTTCAAATTGGATTTTCATGTTTTTAGTTGATAACATTTAGAATGCATCTGTTATACGTACATGATCTCTGAACCATCCAGAAAACTCTTCCCGTTGTAAATTGGTGATGTTGCGTACACCTCTCTCATTCACTTGCCTCTTGTGCTCCCTACTCAGGGTATTAGTGACACATAATCAGTGTGACATATAGGAATATCAGAAAGTTTACATGTAACGCATATAATTAGTTAAATTGAACCACTTACTCTAGATAAGGTATGACATCGGGAGTGTTATACAACACAAACCAATGGGCCATGTTGCGTTCCCTATCGGACACATTAGGAGCCCTCTTGATAGGTGAAAAGGGCCAGACGCGTTGGGTGAAGACACCCAACTCTAGGCCTTGTTCGCCCCCATCATCATTCCGTTCTTCAGGAACTTCTCCCTTTAGGTACATCTTCATAAAATTAACACTCTCTTTAGCAATATATGCCTCCGCAATCGAACCTTCTGGCCGAGCTCGATTGGTAACATAGCCCTTTAGTGTTCCCAAAAACCTAGAAACACATACATCAGCATCAAGATGAAAAAATTTAACAGCATCTTAAACACAATCACCTCTTATACTAATCAACAATTTAAAGAATGACAAAGGGAATCACCTCTCGATTGGATACATCCATCGATATTGCACTGGTCCAGCGAGTATAGCCTCACGCGGTAAATGAACTGCCAAATGGACCATCACATCAAAAAATGCCGGTGGAAAAATCCTTTCCAACTTACACAGTATGAGGACTATCTTATTTTCCAATTCTTCCACATGACTCCATTTCATAGTCTTTGAGCAAATGTCCTCAAAGAAGCTACCCAGCTCAAATAGTGTTGTGCATATCTCTTTGTTCACGTACCCACGCATACCAATCGGAAAGAGACGCTGCAGTAAAACATGGCAGTCATGACTTTTCAGGCCCGCTAATCTCCCATTCTTTGAGGTCACACACCTCGAGAGGTTCGCAGCATAGCCATCTGGGTACTTGATCGATTTTAAATATTGATAAAAACCATCCTTCTCCTTTGGGCCTAATGTGTAGGACGCACGGGGCTTCTCTTGTGTTCCATTGCTTTTTTTTCGTAGATGCAATTCTTGTCTAATGTTCATATCTGCCAAATCCTGACGGGCATACTCTGTGTCCTTGCTCTTCTTGTCTAAGCTCACCATTGTGCAGAGAAGACTTTCACATATATTCTTCTCCACGTGCATAACATCAATGTTGTGTCGAAGCTTTAGTTTCTTAAAGTACGGTAGCTCATAAAAAATGCTTTTCTTTGTCCAGTTTAAGTCTTCAGGGTCACGTGGTCTTTTTTTGTTGTTAGAGTGCTTCCCAAACCTTGTATCTGGAAGCCGCTCCAATTGTGCTTGTACCTTTTCCACCGATGGCAACTCCAATGACTTCACTCGATTCTCCACCTTTCCATTAAAGTCCTTGCTACGTCGCCAAGTGTGCCGCTTAGGTAAGAAAGATCTATGGCCCGTGTAACCAATCTTCCTTCTCAACCTGACGGATAAGGATTCTTCATTACAAGTGGGACAAGCCTTGTACCCTTTAGTACTCCACCCAGACAAGTTACCATATGCAGGGAAGTCGTTTATGGTCCACAACAAAGCCGCACGCATTTGAAAGCTCTCCTTGCTAGAGGCATCGTAAGTTTCGATACCATTCTCCCATAACTCCTTCAACTCTTCAATCAAGGGTCGAAGATAAACATCAATATCATTACCAGGTTGATGCGGTCCAGGAATAAGCAATGACATCATGAAGAATGGCTCCTTCATGCACATCCATGGTGGCAAGTTGTACGGTATAAGTATGACAGGCCACATACTGTAAGACGTGCTCATGTCCCCGAAAGGGTTGAACCCATCAGAGGCTAGCCCTAGCCTTATATTACGGGTCTCCACAGCAAAATCCGGATGTTCCTTATCAAGACCCTTCCATTCCTCACAATCAGCTGGATGCCTACCTATCCCATCATCTTTGCGTTTATCACTGTGCCATCTCATGTGTGTGGCAGTCTTTCTGGACATGTAAAGTCTCTGCAACCTCGGTATCAATGGGAAGTACCGTAAAACCTTATGCGGTATCTTCTTTCCCTTCCCATCATTTAGCTTGTATCTGGACTCCCCGCATATCGGGCATTTTTCTAAATCTATGTTCTCCTTCCAAAACAAGGCGCAATCATTATGACAAGAATCAATGTGCTCATATCCCAGACCCAAGTCACGCAATATCTTCTTTGCTGCATAAATTGAATCTGGAACCAAATTACCGTCTGGCAGGAGTGCCTTTTGTATCTGCATCACATTGTTAAACGATTTGTTGCTCCACTTTCCCTCCACCTTTTGCTCCATCATCTTAATTACAAAATCTAGCAAAGTGTTTTCTGAAGAGCAACCCGAGTACAAAGGCCGCTGAGAAGCATCCAACATTCTTTCAAAGTGACGCATTGCGTTACTATGGATGTCCTCAACGTTGGTGTAAGTTCCCATGTAATGGTCTTCCATCATTTCTTGATATTCATCCCGATCCTCATAATCACTATCACCCCCATGTTCCGATTCGACAACGTCATCCACAGGAGGTGTTATCTCTCCGTGGTAAATCCAGGTCTTGTAGGATGCTTGCATACCCCAACGATAAATATGAAAGTTCACAGTGTCGCAGTCATGCCGTCGATTGTTCTTGCAAACCCTACACGGGCACCAAATCTCAGTAGCATCCCTAGCATTTGCCTTTGCAAATTCAATAAATGACTTCACCCCGTCACGATACTCCCGACCCATTCTCACGATGCGATCTTGACTATCCAGTGTCGTCCAAGTCTTGTCCATATCTTAAAAATGAAAAATCAATAAGCTAATCACATTATTAAAAAGAGAACACACAAAAACATGTGCATATGATTATGAATAAAGAAATATATCTATTAATCCACTCTTATCATGAGAAACTCAAGTATAAACCCTGTATTCTTTATGTAAGCAACTTGGGTTTCTATGGCACATTATGAACTTGAGATTCTAATGAAGTACAACTTGTAAGTATGCACTTTCTCAGTCACTATAGGCAGTTTCTCATTTCATACTCTTCATTGCCATTTCAGCATTTTTTCTCTTCTAGATAAATAATACATTTTTTCTCTTTTAGACTTTTCTTTCTAATAATATGTTTTCAACCCAATTGTGAATACTTAAGAGGAATTCAATGGACAGAATTCACATGAAACATTCAAAACAACTAAGAGGAACATCCAGTTTTACTGGTGAAGAAGAGTGGTGTTCAGTTATTTTCTTCTTCCAGGTATTTCTAAACCTCTTCTATTTATCCTCAACCTTTCTCTACTAGAGATTTTTTCTTTCTAGCTACGATACCTATATACTTAATATTGACAAAGTGTTTGTCATATCGTAGGCAATGATCCCCGTTGTATCCATAGTGTGCCCCTGCCATCTCCATCCAATATCTAACAATAGTTGTGAGCAAATAGAATTGAGCATTTTCAAAACAAATCAACATACCAAGCATCAGTTAAAATAGACTGTTTACAGTTAACAGTCAAAGTAAAATGAAACTACTAAGTTTTTGCTCACTGAAAATTTTGCAGGGTTACTTTGCCCCAGTTGTCAAATATGCTAGCTATCATCAAGACAAACTGAAAAATCTTGTACTTGTGAATCCTCCGGTATGGATAATTTTGTTTATGGGAATCTTTTACAAGTTAATGGGAACCTATTGAAGAATGTTTTGCAAGATGCTTTGTATATACCAGTACTGATTCTCTTGTTGATTGTTCTGTGCACAAATATTTTCTCAAGAAATAATAAGTAAATGAAGTTGAAAAGAACACAAAATTTGATAAGAAATTGTGCTTAAACCTGAAAAAGGGCATCTGACATGTTCCTTATTATGTGAAAGCTGACAGACAAGCATGCTAAGCTACCACCAACATTATCGTCCTTCAGCAGTTTTCTATTGGGTGAAATTTTCTCCCAGGTTAGGAGACTTTCTGTTGCGGTTTAGTGTTTTGTTTTTAAGTTGAATTTAAAACTAAGAATATTCTTGAGGAATCCATATCATGTTTTTTGTACTGCTGAATTATACTGGTATTTAATTTGATGAATTGGGAAGCTTCTCTATTGAGGAAACAAAAGGAGAACATATAGATGTCACTTTTCGTCACCCAAATGACACTAGTATAAATATAATGTGCATGGTGTGGCATGAGGAAAATATAGACCGCTAAGAATTAAAAGAATTTTACAATGTAGAGTGCCACATATCATTGATTAGCTCTCTTTTTTTCATTTTTCTTTTTGTCTGCTAGCCATGTTGCATTATGGAAGGGTAATTTGTTTTTTTTTTTTTTTTTTTTTTTTGCTTAATGGCAAATTGAATTGAAGAGGAGGGGAAAGGCCAAAGGTCCCCAAGGGGACAACCACCAAAGAGGACAAACAGAAAACAAAAACAGCAGGAAAACAAACCAAACAAGAGAATGCAGAGAAGGGAGGGAAAAGACCCCACAAAAGGCTGCACACTACCCAGCCACACCTGGACCAAACACCCCACAAGGGGTTGCACTCTACCCAGCCACTCCAAGACAGCACCACCACAAGGCAGACAACCAAAACCCCACAGCTGAAAGGCATTGCTCCATCAGCACAGCAACTGAACTCAGAAGGAGGCAGAGATGAAGCTGCAGAAGAAAAGCTGCAAAGCAAAAAGAACCCTCTACCCGAGCACCCCAGAACCTCAACCTCTGTAACAACCCAATCACTTAAATCAGACTGAGTCAGCCTCATGCAGACCAATTCCACAGAGCCGGCAGAAGTTTAATAGACTTTTCCTTAATCACCCAAATACTTAAACAATCATGGACCTGATGAATAAAGAAGGATGATTTTCTGACCAGCACCCTGGAATCACCTTTCACAGGCCTTCAAAACAACATGACCTGGAATAGCAGAACCCAGCAAAACCTCAACAGGGAAGACTTCCAAACAACCCACTAAAGAAACAGCGCTGCACTGCCACCACAAAAAGATGGAACAGCTGCAGAAGAACAAAACTTGGAAGGGTAATTTGTTATGTTGTAATAGGATATAGTATAGTTATGTTTCTATAGCAGTGTTGCCATGGTATATACTACTTTTCATATTAATAGAACTATGTTTTTATTGCTGATCAGGTGGGGAGAGAGAGGGAGACAGACACAGAGATAGAGAGAGATATCCGTTCCTAGCTTACAAGGTGCAACTTAAGATTTTTATTGGGCCCAACATAGTTCATGGCTCCCACTTCAATTGGCTTGAGCCAGCCAGGTTAGGCTTGAGTTCATTTAGTATTGATCTGGTTTCAGGCTTAGCTTCACTAGGCCTGCATCTAGATACAGATCTGGGCTCAACTTGGTTGAGTTCAGATCTGGTCTAGGCTTACATCTAGCTCCTGCAAATGTGACACATGATGAGACTAAAGACCTATTGTTTTTATGTGAAAACACACACAGAGAGAAAAAAGAAAACTCCTTGCCATATGCTATTTTATGATGCTTGGCTCTGAGAAAATATGTATTTATTATGATCATCTTTTTAAATAGAAAAGATACAGATGGGCCCATTTGTTTCCAATTTAAGGCATTTATGTTGTGGGTCAACTAGTTATTTTGAATTGTGGGTTGTTTGTCTTTTATGCATTGGATATGAACATGGGATTCGTAATGACAACAAGCAGAACATGACACAATCACAACTTGTTTCTAAATCTATTAGCTAGGTGTGGTTTAAATCTTCTTTTTAATCAATCTCTATATGGTGCTTCACCGCTCTCCCTGCTAGGAGCTTTACACATACCTTCAGGACATCACTAGCATTAAACAGAGTTAGGTGGTAAACTAAGTGGTGCATATAATTTCTTAACAAAGATGGATTTTTCAAGAGATTTTGGAGTTTTTAGTGTGTTTAGTGGAGTCTTCCCTGTAATACCTGCAAAACTTGAACAAAAGAATTGGTATAGTATTTTTAGGCTCCTTGAAATATTAATTGTCACTTTCTAGTTAGAAGTGTTAAGGGACCATTGCATTCAAGCTTTGGATTAAATAATCAGAAATACAAACCCTTGTATAACAAAAGTGCCATAGGGAGAACAACAACTTAACTCACACTTACTTGGAATTTAACCACTTTTACCAGTCTTAGAATACCCAGGAACTCAATTACATGAAACAAACTAGCCTTGTTTGTAAACCGCCTCTTGATTTTCTGCTTATCTATAAGTTTCGCCCTTATGCAATAGTATTAGCCTAGAGAGGTATTTTGTGGTTAATTGCAGAGAGGAGTTAGGTAATTTTAGTTTTTTTTTATAAGATTTTTGCTACCTTTTTCTTGTTTTTATTATCTTTTCTTGGTCTTTGGTATTACTGATTAATATTAGGTTATTGGTAATTGAATTTTCTCAAGCTGTATTCTTGTTTGAATTTGTCTTTTTTTTAGTTGTGCATATCGAGGGATCGATGTTTAATGATATCAATATTAGAATTATGGAGATGGAGTTGCTACACAAGCAAACTAGACCACCAGCAACTTCATCACTTTAAAATATTTTGTGCAAGTGGTTTCATGTTTTATTTGTCTTTCCCCTTTGATTACACATGCTTTTGTCTCTTTATAGAAGAATTAGTCAGATTTACCAAAACTTATCAGATTTAATTTTCATTTATCTTGGAACATCATCAATCATGCAACTGTCTTGCAACCTCTGTATTAAAGTAATTAGATTGTCCAACTAATGCACCTTGCCTACCAAAGTAACACCTTCTTATATTCTAGTATTTGGATGATGCCAGTGATTCTTGTAACCAACCCAAAAAGGTAGAAGGCTTGAACCAAGTAGGAGTAACTGAAGTAGGTGTTAGGTAGTCCCTGTTGGCCACTAGTAGGCCAAGGGGGGGAATTGGCTGCCAAAAAGCTGTGAGATTTAACCATTCAATTGGTAGCCTATAAGTAGCAGTTAACAATTGCAGTCCACAGAAAAGTTGAAAATTCTGGACAACTAGGATCTTCCAATTTTGATGATTTTTGGTGTATCCTCTATCCATCATGGCCCAATCATATCACAGATATGAGGATCACTGCTCACTACAAGAACTACCCTGCGTATCCTTATGAGGCATTTATATTCCCCAGCAAGGTGATGAAGTTGCATACTTAATACAGGTACTATTCATAAATAATGAATAGATATTGTTATACTTATATCTAGGCATAACTTCCTATTACAGAAAGATAAGATGTTAGCATTTATAACTAGGATATAGGCATAGCATCATTGTGAACATGTTAGAGATTTACACAATACAAGACCAGGTTAATCTGTTGGATCCTAGAATGGATGGTTAGGGCCCAAAATCCACGACTTGGACGGTATGAGGCTCCCGGCCATCATAACCATACCCAGAATAGAAGCTGATTGCACCAAGCAGCAGAACAACACAATGCAAAGCCACTCCCAGGCCAAACTACAACTCTGCCCACAACAGAACAGACAACACAACAGCTGAACTACAACACTGCTCACTATAGAACTCTGAACTCCTGCACACTTGGCACTCCTACAACAGGAACAAAGCATCTATGAATCAATTATGTCACAGGCTTGTTCTGTTAAATGTTGAAATGTATTCCAAGTTATCATCCTGTCATGTTTTCCCAGAGTGATGTTATTCACAACTAAAACAAAAAAAAATTCTAGTCTCATAACATTTGGATATTGCGTTAGTGTCGTCTATGGTGCTTTTATATGACATGCATCACAACTTTCTAAAGTTCCTTCAAAATTTTGGAAGGTTGGAAAGTCCAAGCATCAAGCTTCTGGGAATAATGGTCATCATTTCCATTGGAGTTCTATTAACAGGTTTGTAGTCTCATCAGTTGCATTTACTTGCTGCAATTTTGTTGCAAGAATTATTTGATCTCTAATTGTTTTGAGAAGAAGCGTGTTTCATGAGTAGATAATGCTCATGGGTTTTCAATCATCATTCAGTTTAGGTTTTAGTCCCATTTTTATGTACATATCAATAGCAGTGTGAGCTATGCTGTGCCCAGATATAGAATGCAGATATGACAAGGACTTCTTATGAATGCAGCTTGGACAATTATTTTGTTTGAACATAAAAGTGAAGTATTAGATATTATATGATATGGAATTGGGTATGTCTTCATTTTTTGAAATTGTAGATTGCAGTTGATTGTGGCTGCATTCATGCTATGTAGCAAGCAGGTGCAAACACACGTTCATGAAGGCTCTAAATTACTTTAATTTCTTAAACCATGTATCTTAGCTCCAGTAGTCTTTCATATCCAAGGGAAATAAACTGTATGACTGTTCTCTCCAGTATCCACCACCATTTCTCTTATTCCTTTTGATACAACTGGCCCTTAAAGGGTTTGTCTTGTTTTAAAATTACTTGAGCCTTAAGATGTTTACAACTTTTTACTTGTTTTAGATTTTTTTTTTAAGTCTCACACCACTTTTGTTTTTTAATTTTTGGGATATAGTTTAATTTTTCATGTTTTTCTTACCTCTTTATTTATCTTTTTTTGTTTTTTTCCCAAAAACACCAATTAGAAAAAACCAGAACCATATCATAGGAAAGAGATGGTTTTTTTCCCAGTTCCTGCAAGATGCTCAACCCTGCCTATTTCCAGAGCTGCAGCTGCTATTTATAACTCTCAACAATAGGTGCAGCAGTGCAACTATTATTTATATGTTTCCCCATGTTCTATTGTGTGCTTGAATATGCAGAAGCATAAATAAGTTTTTATCATCAGGGATTTCACCAATTGACTTGATAATAGCTGCTGCATGTTCCTGGTGCACCTTCATCAGTCATCCAGCGCTCCATATAGCCTCTATTTTCTCTTTACTTAAAATTTCAAGATTTAAGAATCTTCCCAGTTTGCTTACTTTACTAACTTTTTTGAGATTGAGTTCCCCATTTACTGCTGAGTTTTCGTGTGGAGTTCTATCCATGCACATTCATAAAGACCTGGCTTTTAATCTCCAAATATGGAGATTGATAAACACACAGAGGAAATCAATGTCTATCATAAGGGGAAAGATTTCTCCAAAGTTCCTTTGAATATGTGGAAATATAAAAGAAAAGGGATGCACTAAATCGGCAACAACCAACAGTAGGTAAAAGAAGCCAAAACATCAATCAGTACTGTGAATGCAGAAAATAGAAATTAGCAGGAATGGATTCCATACTAGATTTTCGGAAGAGAAGTGCTGAAAAGCCACACTTTCATCAGAGTGCCCATATGAGGAAAGTATAATCACTTCCATAATGCTTAAATATATCATCCACACAAGACTGAATAATCTAATAAACAAATACACAAAAGAATAAGAGAAATAAAAAATGGAATATTTCTAGATCTAAGTAATCGAAGCACATAAAAGACTTCAACTTAGGTTAATCAGACGTGGAATATGGCGAATGTAGCGTCGCCTCATACACAGCAACCATCACAATACATAAGACTACCGGTAATCAGTAATGAACGCAATCTGTAAACCAACCATGCTACATAAAAAAAAAAACACGAAATCAACCAGAGGGCTGCTTGGCTGGAGGGTTGCTGGCAGGCAGAGGGTCTGGGCGGGTGGAGGCAGGGGCGGTGGGGGAAGAGGGAGGACTAACAGGCATAAAGAGAGATGGAGAGAGAGAGAGAGAGAGAGAGAGAGAGAGAGAGATATCATACCTTGGATTGCTACAGGTGCAAGAAGAAGCGATTCCGAAGAAAGGTTTGTCTTGCTGCAGTTGCAAGAGAACGATGATGCCGAAGATTGGTTTCGCTTGCTGCAGTTGCAAGAAGAAGACGATTCTGAAGGAGGATTACGCTTGCTGCAGTTGCAAGAAGACGACGATTGCGAAGGAGGATTTGGCTTGATGGAATAGGAAGAAGAAGAAATTCGGAAGGGTTTAGATACATGGA
Organism: Umbellularia californica; assembly: GCA_028538565.1. NCBI lineage: Eukaryota > Viridiplantae > Streptophyta > Magnoliopsida > Laurales > Lauraceae > Umbellularia > Umbellularia californica. Next base: position 70,925,962 of record JAPQWN010000007.1, on the reverse strand, counting down.
AGATACAGGGAATAAGGGTTTTGGCGTGGGTCTTTTATAATGATAGAAATTTTTAGCGGGAGATTCTATGGCCCACCAAAAAATTAGGATTGGTTCACCTAATATAATACTGGCTGCTAAAAATATATATTTAGCCTCAAAAGCATAGGCCGCTGTAAAAAGTTAGACGCTATAAACTAAAAAATTTTGATTTCCACCAAAATTTGGCACCATTAGAGTGGGATTTATACAGGCAGCCATTGCTACGAACGCCGCTAACAGTAAATTAAAATTGACTTATGGAATCAAAATACAGGCCTCATGTGTTTTTTTTTTTTTTCAAGTTGGATAGAGGCTTACCTTATATATGAATTCGAGCCTCAATGAATAACTACCATACGTATATGAGGTATCGTCAAATCTCATTTTGAATGGAGCTTATCTCATCATACGATTGAACACACACACACAAAAAAAAAAAAAGTTAATAAAACAACATTTTTTTAGCCATGGTTTTCTGTTTGGTCAATCTTATAGTGGTTCCAACTCATTTCTAAACAAAAAATTGGGATACCCAATAATTAAATGTGTATTATCATTTTGAACGACTTTGATTATCCATATATGGTCACAAGTGGGACCCATCCAAAAAAGTTTCCACCATACTCCATTAGAAGATATTGTAGTTGCCCTCCGAATAAAAAATTAAAAAATTAAAAAATAAAAACCCATTAAAGAGGCAGAGAGTTGGGAATAAATAAAAGCGATTAAAATGAAGTGCTCACATTATTTTGGCAAAAAAGAATTTTACTAAATGGGGTTTTGCAGACGCAGACCTGTGCATCGCCAGTAAGCAAAATAATTGTATGTTGTCCATAACTTTTGCCAACGTGGTCTTACTTGTGTTGGTAAAAGTAACAATTCTATGTGACTTTTGCCAACGCAGTCCAAATATGCATCGGAAATAAGACTTTTGCCAACGCCAATTTTCACTGCATCGGCAAATAGTGTCAGGAAAGCTTTTCCACGGTTTTTGCCAACGCGGTCTTACTTAGGTCGGTAAAAGCGGCAATTCTCCATGACTTTTGCCCACGCAACATTTCATTGTGTCGGAAAATAGTGTCGGGAAAGGTAACTTTTTCATTAATGGGCTTTGGGGACGCAACTCAAACGATGGCAATTGTACGAATAAAAACTCAGACCTTTCCCAACGCACACCTGTGCGTCACCAGTAGGCAAAATAATTGCCAACACATTATTGTGTTGCCATTAGAAACAAAACGCGTTGGCAAAACTTTCCCTCTCTTTTTGGGGTTTTTTTGTTGGCGCCAATGTGGTTTCTATAGCTTTTGCCAACGCGGTCTTACTTGCGTCGGTAAAACTAGCATTTTGCGACACTAATTGCCAACGCAGTCCAAATATGCGTTGGAAATAAGAGCTTTGCCAACGCAAATTTTCACTGCGTTGGCAAATAGCGTCGGGAAAGGTGCAGTTTGTTGTAGTGACAGACTTAGCCATGAATACTACAAACTTGCCATTCATATTATTAGAATGATCATCCTCAGGATCTTTTGCATTTTCTTTTTCTTATTCAGAAGATTCTTCATCCCAAGTTATGTTTATAACCTTTTGCTTTGTAACCTTTTTCTTGTTGGCACACTCATTAGTTTAGTGATCATAGCCTTCACACTCAAAACACTTTGTCCCTTTTGCAAGATCCTTCTTTTCAAATTTGGAATTCTTTTTATTGGCTCATTTTGTCTTCATGTATTTTTTGAAACATTTCATAAATTCAGCCATATCATCTTCACCATCAGATTCAGAATCAGACTCAATTTTCTTTGCAGGCTTCATTCTTTATTCTGAGATGGCTTTCAAAGCAATATCATTCTCTTTTGATTTTCCTTTACTCAAACGGTCTGCTTCAAACGTGTGAAGATTTCCAGCCAGTTCATTTAACTTGAGGGTATCCGGATTCTTATTTTCTTCAATAGCATCAACTTTAGAATCGAATCCTAAAGGTAGAGACTTCAAAATTTTCTTGACAATTTTGTGTTCTGCTATTTCTTCCCCCAGAATAAAAACAGAATTGACAATATCATTCAGCTTTGCATTAAATTGATCAAAGGTCTCATCTTCTTCCATCACAATGGTTTCAAATTTTTTATTCAGCCTTTGCAATTTGGCTTGTTTCACCGTGTCTGTACCCTCATAAACTGTCTGTAAGACTTCCTATGCTTCCTTTGCAGTTTTGCAAGTGGAAATCATTCGAAACTCATTAGCAGACACTCCATTGTATATGCAATTCACAGCCTTGTTATTACAATTGAATCTATGCTTCTCATCCTTAGTCCATTAGGCTTTAGGTTTAGGAATAGTTTGTCCATTAACCGCAATTGTAGGTATGGAGTAGCCCTCTTCAACAATATCCCAAATATCATCATCAATGGACTTAATAAATCAAATTATCCTTTGCTTCCAATATGCATAATTAGAATCATCAAACAAAGGAGGCTTGGAAGTTGATGTCCCTTCTCTATTGAGCATCATTCTAGAAATCTTGTAAGATCAAACACAACAAGATAGTGCAACCTACTCTGATACCAATTGAAAGTTTTTTGGGGTCCACGATCTCTAGATTGGTCAACTCAAACAATCAACCCAAAAGTTTGCAGAAATAAACAATATGCAACGGAAATAAAAACAATAAGCACACACCACAAGGACACCAAATTTAAGGTGGAAAACCCTAACCAGGTAAAAAACAACCGATCCGAACTGTATCAAATCAAACACTATGAATCTCGCAATTGCAAGAAACTCAGATCTCTTCTCTAGATATCTCCTACTCAAGGATTGAAGTTACCTTGTGTTGCTTCACGCTTCAACGACTTCACATCGTTGATTGCAACAGATTCAATCTAGCACTTGACTCCTCAAATCTTCTCGTAAGAAGATAATCTCCTACAAATGATGCAGAATAACTGACTCTAGAGAACTTGGCAGCATAACTTCATAAAAATCTCTAGAGAAGAATTCTCTCAATAATGATCTCTAACTCAGAACTTTGAGAGGTGAGGTGTGTCTTTTGAATAGCCCTTGAATCCTTTAAATAGCCCTTGGTTCGTGCTTAAGGTTGCCTAACTTGATTAGAATAAAAACAAGCAGTTTGAGCATAATTAGAAAAGCAGTTTCTAATTTCGTAGGACTCTCTGCGCTTTGTCCGCTCAAGCGGATGAGGTTTTGTTTCAGCGCTGGGTATTCTGACTCTGTCCGCTTGAGCGGATGATGTGGTCGCTCGAGCGGACCCCATTCTGGTTGATCCGGAATTTCAACTCTCTTTTTCTTCAGCATTCTTCTTCTAATTGTTTCGGACTTTCTTCTTTTGAGTCCTTCCAATCTTCTATCTGCAGAGACCTTTTTTAAAAAAGAATTACAACTCAAAAGACCTAGAGTTTTGTTCAACCCATGAATTTAGCCAACACTCAAATACCTAACAAAGACCTCCCTAAATTATCTCAAATAGTCACTAATAATCTGTACTAATCTCCTTCCCTTAAAATCACTCTTTTTTACATTTTTTCTTCATTCCTAAAATTAATATTTCTCCATTCGTAAAATCCCTCTCATTTTGCAAAACCTCTAAAATTTAAAACCTTTTTTTTTTTTGAAAGATTTTAAGTCTTTTCATATTATATACTTCCCTGTTCTTTCTGTTAAAATTCCTAATATCAAATCTTCACAGAACTAAATTTATTCACTTAGGGCATGTTCTTTTACTAAAACTCAAAGAATTCATGTTTGGCAAGCTCATAATTCTCCAAAAGCTATCCCACGGGGCGGAATCCTCCTGTTGGCTATAGCATCCATAAATACTTAAGGGGGTTTCAATTTGGGAATTTCAAAGTATAAAAGTGGCTTTCATATTGTTAAAATTCAGAATTCTAACAAAGAAACATGGAATTTGGAAATGCGAATGGAACTAGCTACCATTATAATATTGCCTAGATATCCCCAACATCATAAATTCCTATCAAGAATTCAGCTAAAGAATGTCTCATCATCCGTAATCCCCTCCCCTCCTGCTCATCCATTTCCTTTCTTCTCTAAAATCAAGGTAAAGATCACTAAATCATCCCATGTCTGATCTTATAAAACACAGAAAATTATAGCTTCCTAATCTATCTCCTTACTTCTAGAATGACATCATCTTATCTTAATCAAAATAGAAAATGAAGATAGTGATCATTAAAATCCTTCCATGCCTTCAGCAAAATACACGTCATTATTGTGTCTCTCATTGTATGTATCTCTACCTGTCCTGAGGTACAAAGGTAGCTGTTATGCTAATTTTAACGAATCTAGCTCAGTCGATCAGAACAATACTTCCTATTAGGTGGAACCCAGTCGGCGTACTTTCGGCAACATAGTTTTTTTTCTTTTCGCGTTGAGTCGTTCCTCCTGAAATTCAAACTTGCATTCCATCTTTAATTTTTTTGCACCTAACCATTCATACAAAAACCTCAAGATGCATCATAAATACTTTTCAATACCCGGATGGAGCCCACTCTTCAACATGTAGGCCCTTAATAAAAGGTACACAGCTTTATTAAGATAAGACCAAGGGAATTAAACCTTATACAGCACGAAGAGAACAATGAATAAGCAGCAGTTACCTTTCATGCTTACCCTGTACACAATCCAATTTACAAATAAACATGATATCAGAATTAACATGAGGATGAGATTTGAAAGATGTACAATGTCAGTTTACTGAGATGCTTAATCCTGAATGGGGAACACATGATTGGGTAATTTAGATCGACCATCCGACAGCCTTACTGGTTGAAGATGGACCTTACTGGATTTCTCTTTTACCCACCCATTTTATGCTCCGATTATCGTAATTCCCATCATAGGTGGACCCAATCAAGCAAAAGGATATAAGAAATAAATGAAAGTGTATTATGTATCAAGATGGTTTGCATATAAAAACTCATTTACCTCAACATAGAAAAAGGAATAAATCATTTGCTAGTAGCTGTTTTTCCTCCACTGTTGTAATAAAAAAGATTATGCTGGACTTTTGTTTGTGTGCTTTATACAATTTTTACAAATATAGTAGGTGGACAATGAATCCGTGTTTACCATCTAATAAACAATGAATCTCATCTGATTATTGGGTTATTACAAAAACATTTTGTCAATTAGATGTTTCCATCCATTCATGAAGGTCCACTGCTTCAATAGTTAGAATTTTTTTAACTTTTTTATGATGAAAGTTCCTTGTGGTATTTAACCCGACACGTCTATTCCCTTGGGCGCATGCATGATACCCACACACACATCCACCGAGCAAATTTGGGAGGGATTCGAACAAACTAATAGGAGAGCAAACTTACGCTTTATGCCACTCACCCAACACCAAAGTGGTTTGATAGTTAGAATTAGAAGTGTCAAATGGGTCGTGCTGCTCAGGCACGGCATTCAATGGGCCCGGCACAGGCCCCATGCATGGGCAATGTCAAGTCTTGATACCCAGGCCCGTAGGCACGACGCGACCCAGGTATGGTAGATTGTTCAAATCGATCATATGTTGTGCATTTTGATCGTTTTACACCTCCAATATAGTCTTTTACTTATTTATTTATTTTTATTATCTATAAAAACTATAAATATTTCGAAGATATTCCTCTTGAAGAACCTTCAATAGAAAATATCCAAATGATTCTCTTATAAGTTGAGTATGTCGAGTTTAACTAACCGTTTAAATTTGTGTCATACTCTTTCTTTTGTGTGTGTGTGTATATTTTTCAAGGTTTTTTTATCCTAAAAAAGAAAACACGGCACATTAAAAACCCATACGAAAACCAGCACGAAGGCTTGGCAAAATTGACACGGCTCATGCCGGGCCAGTGGGCCATGTGTTAGGCATGCCGACATGGCACTGCACAACTGAGGGGATGTCTCGTGCTGGCACTTTGAATCAGCAAATGAAGTTTAATCAAAGATTCTGTGGGGATGACACACCACTTGCCCCAATGTCGGGAATGGATGAAGATATTCAACAAACAACTGCTCATGAGTTGGACGTTTGGTGGGTCGAATCAACTATGACATTTGATGTTGAGAGACGACATGGCCCACCTGAGATGGATCAACCATCAGCATGAGCATGGCTTTGGCAAGCAATTAGGAATGACTCTCATGATGCTTGATCCACGAGATTCGCATGGTGAGAGTAAGAGTAAGAGTAGAAAATGGAGCTGAGAGATTAGAGATTGGGATGAGACAAGCAACTTCCCACGGGGTCCTTGCTTCCATGATCAAAGTCGACAAAAAGCCGTCATCTACTTTGGGAAAATTACGAAATTAGTAAGCTTTGCGGGTCCACATTCGCCCTCGTGCCATTTGCTTTCATCAACTCGAAAATTCCCTTTTTACCCCTCGTCAAAGGTTTTTTCTTTTCATTTTTCGTTTTTTTCTGCTGAGTTAGCTCAGTGGCCCAGAGAGGAAAGGTTAAGCCACCGTGATTCCTATTAGGGCCAGTTTGGTAACTCTATTAATTAAGTAAAGTGAAGTAAAGTTGATTTTGAACAAAGAATAAAATATAAGTGGATTATGATGGTATTTTATTTTTAGTTGTTTGTTTTGAAATCTTTTTGACTTTTTATATAGAAAAGTGGAATTTTTTTTTTATATTTTAGTTGATAAAGGTAGTTTGGCAAGAGAACAGGCTTTATAAGAGTAATCAATAAAATACCATCAAAGCCACTCATTGCACTGAAAGTTAGGATCCCACCGCCCTCGTCCAATCTAATATCTCTACGGAAGCGCCAAAAGGCGTGTTACAATGACTTGGTGGTAATAAATGGGTTGCCAATTTTTGTTGTGGGAATCTACCAAATAGGTCCCACAACTAAGATCTAAACCGCCAATCTTATTAAGAAGGTCCAACACAGCTATGTGATGAAATCTAAGCCCTTGATTCCTTGTATATTTTGAGATACTAACAAAAAAGTCATTACCGTTGAATCATCATTTCTTACTTCTGTGGGCCCCTTTTTCAAAATTCAAACCATTTTTCAAAATTCAAACCGTTTAATCTCCTTAGTTGGCCTAAAACAACCAATTGACCAAGTTTGGCAACTTGATTCAACATGGATCGTGAAAAAATTGCCAAAAACTCCTTGATCGTTGGACTTCCTCTCCCAGAAAAAAAATACTCAAAACAGCGATGAACATTACCAAAGGCGGTAATAAGAATGTCCCTTTTTTTTCCTATGGAAACATACCTAAGTACTAGTCCCAGTTTTAAGATCTGAACCATTAATCTCGATAATAAAGTCCAAAACGACTATGAGATCAACTTCCAACCATTGATTCTTTATAAGTTTTGAGATAATTCCAAAAAATCCCACACCATAAAAATATATTTTTTTGTGGGTCTCATTTGTAAGATCTGAACCGTCCATCAATTCTAAAAGGCTAGGCGCTCAAATTTTAGGGCTTGATTCATTATGGATTGAGAGAAAATGGCAACAAACTCTTGAACGTTGGATGTAGTATAGATAAATCCTCATATTCCTTGTGTTTGTCAAACCTGGAATTGTATGAGAGAAATCCTCACTGAGAATAACATTGTAAAGGAAAAGTAAAATTTCCTCTGGGTGATGGATTTCTCTCCCTAACAGGGACATTGGCTAAGCGTGTCCTAAGAGATTCTTTTATAGAGAGAGAGTCATCCTATTAAGGCGGGTATTCAAGTCAAAATCTCTCCAAGCATGTCTCCCCTCATTGAGCACCTCCCATCAAGGCAAGGAAGTAACTAACAAATTATTCTATAGAAATAGAATCCTCCCATTAAGGCAGGTATTCAAATCAAAGTCTTTCCAATCATCACCTTGTAAAGGAAAGTTTTAAAAAGACTTTGTGAAAGTTTAGGGTATAATATCTCTAGGTCAGTCTACTCAATAAATTAGTCATATAGTGTGTAAAAATAATAATCTACGCAGCGGAAATAAAATCACAAGCACACACCACAAGAACACTAGATGTAGCGTGAAAAACCCTAACCGGGTGAAAAACCACGGATCCGAACTAGATCAATAATCAAACACTATGAATCTTGCAATTACAAGAAAATCAGATCTCCTCCCCAGATATCCCCTACTTAAATATTAAAGTTACCTTGTATCGCTTCACGTTTCAACGACTTCACACCGTTGATTGCAACAAACTCAATCCTGCGCTTGACTCCTTAAATCTTCTACGCAAGAAGATAATCTTCTACAAGGGATGCAAAAGAACCTGTCTCTTTAGAGTACTTAGCAATACAACTTTTCAATAAATCTCTAGAGGAAATTTATCTCAATTAGATCTCTAATTCATAACTTGAGAGATGATCTGTGTCTCTTTGGATTGTGAGAAACACCTAATATATAGCCCCAAATCTGTGCAAGAGACACTTAATAATAATACACTCAAAATAGCAATTTGTCTCAAACTTTCACTTAGAGTTCGGATTCAACTGGGCTCTATACGCCACGCTCGCTATAGCAAGCCATGATTCTACGACCTAATAGATTTTGGCCTTACACTTTGAATACATATCTTGATGGGAGGATTCTCTCTCTATAAAAGAATGCGTTACTTCCTTGCCTAGCCTTCTCTCGGCTTCTATCACTTTGCGAGAGAGAGAAAGGAAAAATGTTCAAGAAGTTGTAAATCCCTCTTTAGATCCAACCCTCTGTTGGTGTTCTAATCACATTAAAGCTATCGAATCAGGTATAATTTTATTATATTTTAGATTAATCGTATTATTTGTTCATACCTAATGAGATCTCATGTTTATGAAAATTCTAATGAACTCTGCACAAATGCCTCCTAAAAGTGGAGAAAGTTGGGGGGGAAATGATAGCAAAAAAATTGAGCATGTTGAAAGTTGTGTTGTGTAGACATTTTTCTCCATCAATTTTCTCCAACTTAAAGTACTCTTGAGTCGAGGGAGTGAAACTTTAAATTGGAACCCTCCTACTAGAGATCTAAGCTGCTCAAAATAAATGCTCTTGCTTTATATGAGATGTCCTCTAATTTTAATCCAAGAAGAGTTGGCCTTAACGTAAGATTAACAATACGACAACTAACATGATTAATAATTATCATCGATAATTCATAAAATTATGTTAATCATGTTATTCATCATGGGGTCAAAACTCACAATGTGACCAAATCTGAGCAAATCCCACCGAAGGGCAGAATTTTGGGACATTCACATATTGTGAGGGCATTCATTTCGAGCCACCCTGATTTTTGATAATTGAGTCTCAATGTGGAGTTCCACTCCTTCAAATTAAGAACTCTCCAGGGACTGCATGGTCAGCTCACAAGAACCGTTGGGCATATTAGGCAGCATTCTTTGGTCAATTAAAATTAAACTCTAATAATTGGGACAGGGCCTTTTTGGTAAACTTATATTCTGCAACTCGATTCATTCGCCACTCATGAAGACTTTTGCAGCTTCATAATTTCACTCCCACGTGATGGGCATCCTAGTAATCTCACTACGCAAATCCATAGATAAAAACACAACACCATCTCTTTGGTGGTAGGATCCACTCGGAACTACTTAACTGACACCCTCATAGTAAGATCAAAGAGAAAGTGAAAGGAAGAACTGGCGCTGCACACTATGGACCACCTCCACCGCCTCCTCTCCACCACCACCACCCACATCACTTCCTTCCATCTCTCCAACACCTTCTCCATCGTCGCCTCCTTACTCGCCTTCTTCATCCTTCCCATGATATTCTTCCGTCGTCGGAATTGGCGCAATTCTCCACCGGGTCCCATCGGTTGGCCGGTCCTCGGCTACCTCCCTTACCTCACCAACCATCTTCATGAAGACCTACACAAGCTCTCCGCCACCTACGGCCCGCTCTTCAGCCTCAAAATGGGCCTGAAACCTGCCGTTGTCATCTCCTCGCCGGAGGTCGCCAAAGAGCTCCTCAAACACAAGGACACCACCTTTTCCAGCCGTACCATCACCGAGGCCGTGCGCTGCGTCACCTATGATGCCACGTCGCTCGTCTTCGTTCCTTATGGTGCGAGGTGGAGGTTGCTCCGCAAGATATTGACAACTGAGCTCTTCTCCTCTCGCGCCATTGAACTCTTACAGCCTGCTCGCAAGCTGCAGGTAATATTATTTATAGACTCAAAATTTGATTTGATAAATTTCTTTTTAATAGCTTTATTATTACAGTTTAAATGAAATCTGCGAAGTTTGTATTTTATGAACTTGAATTTTGATTTGACAAGTTTTAGTTAACTACTTTATTATTCCCAATTTTGTATTTTATATGTAAAATGCTCCGTTTCATCTAAATTGGTTGTTCCCTTGTCACCACCAGGTCCATGGTCTCCTCAAAACGTTATACTCTTCATGGCAAACGAAGACACCAATAAATATTGCGGATTCAACCTTCATCGTCTCTGCCAACCTGATAAGCAATCTTGTATGCTCGAAGAACCTGTTTGACCCCACTAAGAAGGAAGGGAGAGAGGTAAAGGAGATGGTGTGGGAGATTTTGGAGGTTGTGGGAGCACCCAACCTTGCAGATTTGATACCGTTGTTGAAGGTGTTGGATCCACAAGGGCTGAGAAGGAGAGTGTGGAAAGTGGTGAAGAGGTTTGATGATTTTTTTGAGAAGTTGATTGATGAGAGGTTGGAAGAGAGGAAGAAGGGGGTCGAGATTAATGAGAATGGGAGGAAGGATATGTTGGACGTGTTCTTGGATTACAGGAGTGAGAAGAAGAATGATGATGAATTGAAGGAATTCTCTAGGGTGGATATCAAAGGAATGCTATCAGTAAGTAGACTCACACTCTCTCTTTCCCCTTCACATGTATATAATTGAGATTATTTAACACAAAAGAAAAAAAAAAAGAGAAAACCCTGAGAATTCTTGTTCTAAAGAACGCCCATTTTTGTATGGGGCCCAAATGAATACATGATGATAACAAGTGGGTCACATTGCAAGGAGAAAACATATCGAGCCCGGATCTTGAGTTGATGGAGCAAAAACCCATATTGGGGTTCACATATTGGAAATCTGAATCATTCCAAATAACTCCCTTCCGGCGCATAGAATATTTCCAAATTTACTCCAATAAAGTTGGCCCTATGTTAGATTGACCATCTAATTAAGAACAAAATTATGCAATTCATTAATCATATTTTTTTATTAAATGATCAATCTTACCGTGGGATCAACTCAGAATAGAATAAAATATAGTGTTGAGACATGCAACTGAGAACATTTAGGTACCGTTTGGGAAGGGGGGAAAATGGGGGGAGGAAAAAAATGGGAGGAAAGTGGAGGGAAAATAAAAAATGAGGGTGTTTGGGAAAGAGGGGAAAGTGGAGGAGCGGAAAATGGAGGGAAAAAGCAAGTGGGACCCACTCAAAATTTTTCCCCCAAATTTGGAGGGAAAATGAGGGTAAAAGAGGGGAAATTATAGAAAATGACTAAACTGCCCTTTTTATCCAATTCAAACTTTTGCAAAAGTAGTGGTAAAATGGTCTTTGTCTCTCTACCTTACAAATAAAAAAAATTATACTTTTTCACCTTTCTTCCCCCTACTTTTTAACTTTCCAAACAAGAAGAGGTAAAATTAATTTTCCCTCCCCTTCCCTTCATTTTCCCTCTCCCTCCAATTTTCCCTCCCCTCCCCCTTTCCCAAACATAGCATTAATTTGGGCAGCTGAGATTGTCAATAGATAGACTCTACTATCTACTCCTTCAAACTCATAACTCAAGAATTCCTCCAAGTCAAAGCAGAGGATGGGGATCGATGTTTTTCCTCAAAAAAACAACAGGGGAGCCTTGAAACGGATCCCTGTTTGGTCCAAATAGGGAAAACCTGTTTGGACCACTCAAGGGGTGCCACATGAGAGGAGAAATGTCAAATCAATGGCATCTCTTCTCCTCCGCTAATTTTTTTTTTTCCTTTTCCAAGTGGGACCCCAGATTGGTCCAAACAGGAGTTCCCTGTTTGGTTCTTGTCCTTATTTGTGGAGTGGGGCAGGTGGCCTTGTCATTTTGGTTTAATAATTAAAATGTCATGTTGACTCACGGACCAGCGCTTGGGTTGGTGTAATGTCAGCTTTCACTGGTTATCTCTCGTTTACGTACGGACCAGCGCTTGGGTTGGTGTAATGTCAGCTTTCACTGGTTATGTCTCGTTTACGTACTTAATGTTTCTATGTGTTTTTAGCGTTCATGTCATGTCTCCTAACCTATTAAACGTTTTAGTATTATATGTTTGGGTGCGTGCTCGCACCGGAGACCGTGCGAGAAAACTTGTGGAGCCCAGGGCTCCATCAATTATAGATGAGGGAAGAGATGGAAGGATTCCAATGCATTAAAATTTCAAGTCAATTCTATCATTCTCATCCCTTGATCCGTGACCCAGTTTTGAGACATAAAGAGACAATTGTTAGCTTGTTTTCCAGAAACACCTTCCTATAAAATTGAAAAGAATATAGGAAAAATCTGCAAATCAAGTAGTTTACTAACAGGTGGGAAGTGCTACATAGTTATCATCATAGTAAGCCAAATCCCAAAAAATGATATCTCATCTACATCTGGGCTACTGAGCATAGTATATGTGCTCTCGATGTGGAAAGATTGACAACATACCTTAATGCTACTTGAACAAAGATCTCGTGAATTCCTAGGAACTCAATACTGAGATACTCAACAAACATAGGGGCCCCTCAATTTTTGAAAAAACACTTCTACCACAAATGCTAAAGCTCTTTTGAGTACATAAATATTGATTTGAAGTGGCTTTAATCCATCCAATGTAATCTCTCCAACTGAAACAAGTGAAATTGCTGTAACTTGTGGTTTCCAGGACATGTTTGTCGCGGGAACTGACACTTCCTCAAGCACAGTTGAATGGGGTATGACCGAAATCTTGCGAAGACCTGATGTATACAAGAAGGTAGTGGCAGAACTGGATCAAGTAGTTGGCAAGGACCGGTTCGTGGAAGAGACAGACATCCCCAAGCTCACCTACTTCCAAGCCGCAGTCAAAGAAGTATTCAGGCTCCACCCTGGAGTCCCACTCCTCATCCCACGCCGCACCAATGAAGCCTGCGAGGTCTATGGCTACCATGTGCCCAAGCATGCTATAGTCTTTGTCAATGTTTGGGGCATGGCCAGGGACCCAAATGTCTGGCCTGACCCTTATGAATTCAGGCCAGAGAGGTTCCTTGGAAGTGAAGTGGACGTGAAGGGTATGGACTTTGAGCTCTTGCCATTTGGGACCGGGAGGCGGTCGTGTGTGGGCATGCCACTGGGCCACCGTATGGTTCATTACTCCCTTGCGTCGTTGATGCATGCATTTGAGTGGAACTTTTCTGCTGAAATACTGGGAGATATGACAGAGAAAGTGGGGATTACGCTTCAGAAGGATAAGACCTTGGTTGGGGTCCCAAAACCGCGCTTGCCCGAGTCTATCTACCAACGTAAATAAGGAATTTGAGAATGGAGCTGTGTAGTGTGCTTTCTCTTTTTCCGCCTATATATGCATGTGTGAAGCTCAGAGGAGTGTTCTGTAGCTGCTACTGTACTAGCACTTTTATCTGTAACAAGGGAGTGATGGAAGGCATGCTTTCAGCTTTCTTGAAATCAAAAAATGTTTGGGTGCATCTCTTCTTCTGCTTCTTTTTAGAAACTATGCCAAGGTCAGGAACACTGAGTTTGCATCGACAGTTATGAAAGGATTAAGCCATTGGACGTCACCGGTGGACTTAGGATTTTCATTTGAGTGGGGCCAATAAGGGTCAATTTAAATTATGAGGGATTAATCCCCTAGTTTTATATCAAAATCCATCAAAACAACATGTAAACATTTCAGCTCTCACCCAAATTTTACTACAAAATAAGCTCTATTTGTCCCTTTTAAGTAGTCCGATGTGTAAGAAAAAGCACTTTCATACTTGCACATTTTAAATCTAACAGCTACCATCAATCGGATCAAATTAAATTTTTTACCATTTAGTGTAAATAATTGGTGGACCCATTTGTTGGGCACTGGGTGCATCTGCCCCAGGTGGAAATGGAAAAACTCCATACGGGCAATGGCCCCTCAGTACACATCACCCCACCTTTAATGGTCAACTCTGCTTTAGCTTATGCTTTTTTCAAGCTCTAATGTTGGAATGAAACCTCTTGGTTGGCCATCCTCTTCCCGATTAGGAATTGTATGTGAACAATGTGCTGTTATTAGGTGTAGCAGTTTGTGAATTAGAGATACTCATAGAAAGAGGCATTTTGAAAATGGAATATTGGTGGAGGGCCCAGTTTTTAACTAAAGAGGAAACCAATTTGGTGCTATGCTGAGTCTAGAATTTTGGACTGTTGTACATATTTGGGTATGAATATGTGGTGGATAAACATGATATGTGGTGGGGGAATTTCTTAGGCATATTTAGGTATGGATATGTGGTGGGGGAATGATATGTGGTGGATGAACATGCTGAAAATCTGCCTGATCGAAACCTTGTGGTGCTACCTTTTCTTTTCTCTTATCAATCTAAATTGGTCAGATAACTTGTATGTTTATTTACACTAAATGGTAAAAAATTTAATTTGATCCAATTGATGGTAGCTGTTAGATTTAAAATGTGCAAGTATGAAAGTGCTTTTTCTTACACATCGGACTACTTAAAGGGGACAAATAGAGGTTATTTTGTAATAAAATTTGGGTGAGCGTAGAGATGTTTACATGTTGTTTTGATGGATTTTCATATAAAACTAGGGGATTGATCCCTCGTAATTTGAATTGACCCTTATTGGCCCCACTCAAATAAAAATCTTAAGTCCGCCACTGTCAACCAAATCCACCATCTGTAAATTCGTAGGAGGCTGATATGAGTGAAAATTGGGCCTAAACAACCCATGGTGGGCGGTTCTAATTCAACAAATTGGATTTACACAAGTGGCCCAACAGTGTAGATACAGGGCTTCGCATGGAAACTTGGATGAAGAATATGATTAACCAAGGAACCCAAGTTTCATGAATCTAACCTGTTCAATGGAAATCACCTGCCCTAGGGAAAATTCGCTCCATCGCAGCAACTCCCATTCACTTCTCCAACCCAACGGTGGTAGCACTCAGATTGGGTCCCTGCCAATTCACGCTGTTCTAATTAAGAATACTGTGGCCCACATGCCACGCGCCCAGGTGAGTTAAGCAATTGGCAAATGGCTGAGGCTAATCTCCCAACAAAGTCCAATCCATTGTACTATGATTGGAATCTAACCCTCAGTAAGGAGTTTGGACCCGCACCAAACTCATGTGCTGCTTATGCGTTGTTCGCCGCTAGTCTAAGAGATATGGGACTCTTAGGCGGATAAAGCTTCTTACAAAGGCATGACTTAAACTGGATTGCTTATTTAAGGGAGATGAGAACTCTTTATTCAATCATCCAGAGACCCAAGCATTCGTAGTGAATCCACTGTGAAGAGAGTACCAATTCACAGGGGAGACGGCAGATTTTATTGACATTTGAGAGGTCTACCACCGCCAGAGCGGGCAAAAACCCCTGACAAGATCCAGTTGGACATCCCATCTGGCACCAACAGGTTAGGGATGTCAAATGGGCCGGGCCGGCCCGGCAAGCTCCACCCGCCAATCAACGGCCCGCGGCCCAGCCCGGCCAGGTCAATGGCACGGCCCGCACACCGGCTGGGTTGGGCCGAGGTGGCTGGGCCCGCTGACCCGTTTGGCCCGGGCCCGCCAGGCACGTGGGCTGGGGGCTCCAGCCCGCCGGGATCCGCCCGCTACGCATTGCCCACCTGGCCAGCTAGGCACGGCCCGCCCAAAAATGACCCTTTTTTTTTTGACAAAATTCTTCATTTAAACCTCCCTACAGCCATAAAACGGTCATATAAGGGGTATTTTGTGTCCTTTTTCAATTTTACAAAGTCTATAAATACTCTAACCCTTCTATTCTTTTTCTTTTAATCAAAGTTTTATTTACCAAAAAATATATATATACAAAGGATGTCAATCATTATATAACACTGTGGGCCCATTGTGACAAAAATCATTATGGAAATTGGGCCTAACTTTTAATACAAGTTTTTAGATGTTGGCAAGAACTTCCATTACTTATAATTCAACGAACTTACTAATATATCATCCACTTTGCATTACAGATTAAAAGAATCCAATAATGAGAAAAATTAAAACGCTAAATATAATAAAATCTAAAAAGGATCAAGCGAAAAAGAAAATGTGGCTGTAATTATAAAAGATAAGGGGTACTATATTAAGTTATAAGATCACATTTTAGAAAGAATTATACTTTAAAAATAAAAAAGCCTTATTCATGAATAAAAAAACTTCACTAAAAATAATAATTGTTGAATATTTTCTTTTTTAACTATCTTTATCAAACACATTTGATTTAATATGCATGATAATCAAAGAAGAATTTGTTAGAAATCTCAAATGATATGAATTGTCCAATCTAATTATAAGACCCTGCCGATTAAGACGTGCATCATTCTTCTTGAATTCAGTTATGGTTAAATAGACTTTAAAAATAGAAAACTTTTACTTTTCACTAAAATTTATAATTTGTTTTCTTATTCTTAACTTTCTAAAGAAGAAAAATTTGTTCGAAATTTCAAATGATAAGTATTATTCCATGTAGGTCCCTCATCCCTGCCAGTTAAGACATGCATTATTCTTCTTAAATTCAATGTTATGTTAAATAGACTTTAAAAATAAAAAACTTTCATGTTTCACTAAAAATTAGATTTCTAGAGTGTTTATCCTTATTTTTAACTTTCTTTATCAAAGAGATTTTATTTCATTAATAAAATGAATTATTAGAAATCTCAGATGATAAGAATGTCCCAATCTAAGTCCCTACGAAATGATAAGAATTGTCCTATATAAGCCCCTGCCCATTGATTAAAGAGAGATATTGTAGGATTTATTAAGGAGAGTTGTGATAAGTGAGAGGAGAAACTTACCTTCTCTCATTTAATTTCATTTGAAAAGCTTCATCAAACCATGTAACTCAAAGGCCAAGGCAGTTTTGAGGCTGATTTCAATTGAAATCAATGTGGTTAGCATTGGATGAAATGGTCAAAATCAATTGAGACTGATTTCAATTGAAATCAGTCTCTTTCATATATAATAATAGTAATCCAAAAAATATAAATAATGTTACTTTTACTTTTATTATGAATATATTATCCCATTAAAACATAATCAGCTCTAAGTATAGTTTGGTCTCTTCACTTGTGCCTTAGACCATGGATTTAGTCTTGGACTCACAGGTATCTCTTTGGAATGTGTCCAATCAGATATTAAGTCCCAACCAACCCATATATATACGAATAGAGTTCTCGTAATGGGACATGAGAGTATGTTCTCAGCTTGGAGTGATATATTTATAGACCATTAGATTTAATTGGGCTCATCCATAGTTTGGAGTGATATACCATTAGATTAAAAAAAAAAAAAAGGCCTGCCTGGCCCGTGGCGGGCCGTGCCGTGCCAGGGTTTTTCCCTGGCTGGCCGGGCCGGGCCGGGCCACTAGCATGGTGGGCCAAGGCTGGCCCGGCCCGTTTGACATCCCTACAATAGGTGCTAGGTTTCCTTCAGCAAGTCATGGATTCACAAGAGTTGCACACATCAATTGTCACGTCCACCGAAATAAGAATTAGGGAAAAACGTGAAAAATTAAAACCAAATTCAAATTCTTGTGTTTAATACAACACAAGCTTTCAAAAGTGGACCCACATAAAATTTCAACCTGTAGTGAGTCAAAATAAATTTCATTAAATGCAGTGGAAGCGTTATTCAATTGGTATCCAATGTTCATAAATGAGATCCAACACAAATTCAGATAAAAGAATAATATTTAAAGTTGCAGAATAAATTAAATAATTTTTAAAAGAGGTCTCAACATTAAAAGAAAGTTCATTTAAAATAATTCTAAGATGACGTTCTCACTTGTGCAGGCTTAGATGGCTCCCAAGCCATCTCCAGCATCCCACTCGGGTTCGTCAGTTGGTTCAAACGTTTGAAGCGTTTGATACTCCTCCGTCTTCTCAGTAAAGTAGGGCTCGGTACCTATGCATCAAATATTACAAAGTAAATAGAAAGTACATGATCATAATTCAAAATTTAATACAATAACGAGAAGAATATAGACAAGTGTGATTATATAGAAGTAATGACAATGACAATGATAAGAAAGAACGTATAACATAATCCAAATAAAGCCAAAGGAACAATATGATTCACACGAAAACAAGTATCCCTGTTGTGGATGGTCAGCCCTAAATAAATCGGGAAAGTCCGTCCATAACGTCGGTGGTCATAAACCGATCGAATAAAAAACCAGTATAACCTGTTCACATTTATAGCGGATTATAAGTGATCTGGTCACATCGGTGATCAACCATCCATATATTGATCTGCAATCGTCCATAAAATGAGCCACATAAACATAAACATATAAGCATAATAGACCTAAATAATAAAGCTTCGATACAAGAGTCCTAAGTCAAAGTAAAGTGCTGGCCATTCCACATTCCATATCATAATCAAATCGTTATACCAAATTTGCCAAGCCACTTTATAATCCATAACACAATAGGGTATGCATCTAAAGTAATACATATCCTAAATCAACATATATATACATGCGAAGGTTAAGACATAGATACGAATCGATTATAAGGTCGAACATAAGGTCTCGTACCCAACAACCATAGGAATTTCTAATAGATAAAAGATCATCGCATCCATGGGCGTAGCTACATAGAGGCAAGGGGGGGCACGTGACCCCCCTTTTTTTAGGTAAAATTACAAAAATACCCCTGTGAGATTAAATTTATTACAAAAATGCCATATGCCCTAAATTTATTAGGGTAAAGAGGGCATTCTCTGCCATGAAGATAGTGAAGAATCGGCTTCGAAACCGGATGGGTGATGAGTTGATGAATGATTGTTTGGTTGTGTATATTGAAAAAGATATATTTAGTAGCTTGTCAAATGAATGTATCATGAATTATTTTCAAAATATAAAAAATCGTAGGGGTCAATTGTAAGTTAAATGTCAAAATCAAGAACAATGGTTAACTTTTGTATTACTTACTTTTGAGTTTTAATATAAGTATGTTTTTGTGTTAGTTTATATGCATTGTGCCCCCCCTTAATAAAAATCCTAGATCCGCCCCTGATCGCATCCCTTCTCCATCAATGGTGTATAGACCGAATTAAGGGTTTTCCAATAGAGATGGATTGAACTCGAATCCACTAGGATTTCCCCGAGGTCATACAAAGTCAGTGGCGGACTTAGGATTTTCATTTGAGTGGGGCCAATAAGGGTCAATTCAAATTATGAGGGATTAATCCCCTAGCTTTACATCAAAATCCATCAAAACATGTAAACATCTCTGCGCTTACCCAAATTTTACTACAAAATAAGCTCTATATATCCCCTTTAAGTAGTCCGATGTGTAAGAAAAAGCACTTTCATACTTGCACATTTTAAATCTAACAGCTACCATCAATTGGATCAAATTAAAACTTTTTCCATTTAGTGTAAATAAACCTACAAGTTATCTGACCAATTTAGATTAATAAGAGAAAAAAAAAAAGGTAGCACCACAAGGTTTCAATCAGGTAGATTTTCAACATGTTCACCCACCACATATCATTCCCCCACCACATATCCATACCTAATATGCCTAAGAAATTCCTCACCACATATTCATACCCAAATCTGCACAAGAGAACATTCCAAAATTCTGGACTCTGCATAGCACCAAATTGGTTTCCTTTTTAGTTAAAAACCGGGCCCTCCACCAATATTCCATTTCCAAAATGGCTCTTTCTATGAGTATCTCTAATTCACAAACTGCTACACCAAATAACAGCACATTGTTCACATACAATTCCTAATTGGGAAGAGGATGGCCAACCAAGAGGTTTCATGCCAACATTAGAGCTTGAAAAAAGCATAAGCTAAAGCAGAGTTGACCATTAAAGATGGGGCGATGTGTATTGAGGGGCCATTGCCCGTATGGAGTTTTTCCATTTCCACCTGAGGCGAATGCACCCAATGACCAACACATGGGTCGCCCCTGTTGGTTGAGTGTGTCAGATTGAGGAAAGGTTGGTCGCGTGTTGATTATTCAGGCAGAGATGTTGGATCACCACCATGGTTTAAAATCTCGGTCTCGGTCACGGTATCGGCCGGGCCGAAAAACCGATATGACATCGGTATCGGTTGCAGATATCGGTCCGTCGCGGTCGTCGCGGTATGAATTTTTTTTTCATCCAAAAAAATTGCAAAAATATTCAAAAAATCCAGAATAGTAGAAAATGCTGGAATACAATATTTTTTTCCATTAGCAACAACAATAAATCAAAATCTCGGTCACCTTAAGTTATGAGTCATGTCTATATCGCAGTTCGCTGTCTTCTTTAGTATTTCATATAATGCAACCATTATTGATGCTCATGATCAATTTATTAGTGTAAAATATAAGAAAATAAAGATAACATATCAATCATCATTTAATACTAACTCAATTATCAAATAAGTTGTGAAATTCAAGACCCTGAAGATGACACATTAAAATCAGAAACATAATAGTGAGATAGATAAATCATAAAGCACTTGGGCATCAAAGGTTCATGGTTCACCTGAAATTATAGGGGACTAGACTACTAGTAGAGAGTAGAGACTAGGGAGAGATTGATGAGTATGAGTGTATGACAGATTGACAACCTAATTCCAAGTGGAGTGTCGCCCTGGCTCGATATCATCATCATCCTCATTTCTTCGGTATTGGCTAAAAAGATATGCTCCATACTCTTGCGTAGCACTACCATAGCCATGACCATATTCAGATTGTTCTTGATAGGATGATGAACTATCTTAATCCCATATGGATTGAGATGGCTGGTTGTAGTCAAATGGCATGAAATAGGCATGATGGGCATATAAAGGTCGTTGGCTAACTGGTGGGTTAAGCCTCCCTTGCTCAATTAACATCTGTTCAATAGAAATAATCGGTGTTGGTGAAGGGGGTACCCAATTAGGGTCATATGAATTACCCTCATGCTGTCCATACATGGCACCTTGTTGGCCAACATAACCCCCATGCTGTCCATACATGGCACCTTGGCCAACATAACTCCCATGATGACCATGAGTAGCGGCGCTACTACTACCCCCTGCCTCAATCTGTCCAACGTGTCTGACATAGCCACGGCGAGGATCTAACTCGGTAACATCAGGAAAATGCTCAACTGTCTCGGAAGTGACAGGCTCATCATCTCTATAATGACCCTCATCCCCGGGAGAGTCAAGTGGAATTCTTGCTGATGATGAAGAAGTAGAAATACTTGACTCACTCTCCTCGTCCACCTCCATTCCCCTTGGCTCACTTGTATCACGTGCGCGCCCCTGCTGTATTGTCAAGTTTATTTCTTCTATCCTTTCTGCGGCCCTCACTAGCTCAAGCCTATCCCCAGTCAAATCCTCCATATATCAACTCCTCAAACTCTAGGTCTTGGTCTAACAGCGGTTCTTCTTGTTCCTCCAGCCATTGACCTAACACAGTATCCTCTTCTAAAAAGATATAGTCCAAATTAATTAGATAGAAATAATCTCGATGATCCTCAAACTGTCTTCTTGTTGATGTCAAAATTTTGCCAACAAAAGATGCAGATGGAAATTGGTCTAAGCTCATTAAATTAGCATAATTCAATGACATGAGCCATCAAATTTTCAAAATATTTTTTTAGTAAAAAAAATAATGAGTGGTTGTTGGTAAAGTGGTGGAAGCCAATGCACATCATCCCAAAGGACTAAATTTCAAATCCCTACATAAACTATTTTTATTCCTCAAAATTCAAATGTGGGTCCCACAAAATGATCTAATGAGAGCCATTTGACCCACTCAAACATTTCAAAGAGAAAGAGATCGTTGTGGAAGTTTTTAAAACTCCCCACCTCTTCCTCACAATCTTATCATGTTGGGTTGGGAAGTTGCATAACTTCTCAAACAAAGAAATAAAAGGAGGAGAAGTAAAGAGAAAGGGGATTGCATTCTAACAGAGAGGAAAAAGAATAGAGAAAGAAAGAGAAGAAAAGAAAAGGGAAAAGAGAAAGACAAAAGGAAGAAGACAGAGAAGCAGACAAGGTAAAAAGAAAAAATCATTCATCTCTTGCTTCATCTTCTCCACTTTCCTTTCCACACAGATCTCCTTCTTCACTCTATCACATTCACCCCATCTCTATTTCATCCCTTACACTACAACTTTGAAAGGAGATTCGGACCCTTGTTTAAGGGATCCGCCCTCCTAACCACCAGATCATCTTCTTCACTGCATCTTCATCATCACATTTTCCCAATCATAACTTATTGAGAGTTTAAATTGAGATTCGGATCCTTATTTAATAAAAGGTTTCCGCCCTCATACCAAATATATGTCAAGTTCATTGCATATATTTATTTCCCTCCCATTTTTCTTGGTGGGGTTTCTTCTTCCATGCAACTGCAAACCCCTAATTTTCTGGGCCTGCAACTCCTTCAAGTAAGAGAAGCAGAACAGAGACCGGATGAAAGAAAGGTGCACCTAATTATACATCTGGTTCATGGGGAAGGTTTCACCTAAGGAAAAGAAACCCATGGCACTTAAACATAAGAGATCAAGAAAAGCAAGAAACAGGCAGTCAAGGACCAGCCCAGCGTCATTTTAGCAGGGTGACAACTAGATCCTGCACAGACATTGGCAAAAAAAAAAAAAAAAAGGATTCTGGTTTTGGATTATGAGAATGTGAAAGATGAGTTACTAATTCAAGCCAAGGTTGTTGCTGTGGATCACACTCCTCCAATTTTATCACCAGAGTGGCCTGATATCAAGCCTATGGTGGGATTGTTGGATGGGTTGAAGCAGCAGAATTTTCCTGAAACCCCAAAAACACCTCGAGCTTCCGAATTTAGTTCGGAATCACGGCTTGAATCTCTTCCTATGGATCTGCTGGTCAAGATCCTTTGTCACTTGCATCATGACCAATTGAGAGCTGTTTTTCACGTTTCTCGTAGGATTAGTGAAGCTGTCATACAGGAGGAGAAATTAGTTCCTCTGTATGGAAGAGGGAAAACAGCCCATAAACCTGAACTATCCATAAACAAACAACCCACAAACCTGAATTCACCTAACCAAACACCCTACAAATAGGTTGAGTCCACCTAAACAAACAACAAAAATTCTCCTAAACAAACAGCCCACATATTGGCTGCAAATGGGTTGAAAACTCAGTCCAAGATGGGGCTCTAAATGGGTCAGGAGTTAGCCCAAATATTGGCTGAACTGGGCTGGATTTTAGTCCAAACACTTGCTGAAATTGGGCTGGGTTACAGCCAAATTTCGTCTGCAAATGGGTTGAAAACTCAGTTCAGGATGGGGCTCTAAATGGGTCAGGAGTTGGCCCAAATATTGGCTAAACTTGGCTGGATTTTAGCCCAAACACTTGCTGAGATTGGGATGGGTTACAGCCAGATTTCGTCTGCAAATGGGTTGAAAACTTAGTCCAGGATGGGGCTATAAATGGGTTAGGAGTTAGCCCAAATATTGGCTGAACTGGGCTGGATTTTAGCCCAAACACTTGCTGAAATTGGGCTGAGTTACTACCAGATTTCGTCTGCAGACAGGTTGAAAAATTGGGCTCTAATTGGGTCAAAAGACACCCCAAATAAATGGATATGGTGACCTGAAACACAGTCTAAAAGAGGGACACAAATAGACTAAAAATTAATTTAGCACGCTTGAAAATCAATTCTGTGAATAGAGCTAAAAATCAGTTATGCAGCTACAATGGACATGGATAAAAAGTTTGGGTTTAAGTAAATAAAAGACCTGAACCCATGACATGGATTCAAGCAGAACATTGAACTCATTTCTAAAATGGGTCCTAAAAATTAAGGAGTGAACCCAGGCTATATATTGAATCTCTAGCCAAACAATTTAACTTGGCGTTATCCAACCCAAGAAAAGATTGAGATTTACACTCTGCTAGCATGGTTGCCTATATTGGTTTATTGATTGCCAATGGGCTTATACACCAACCCAAACTGTTTTCTCTAAATGGGTTAAACCTTGACCCAAACTAGTTTATCTAAATGGTTTTAACCTTGACCCAAACTAGTTTATCTAAATGGGTTGAACCTTGACCCAAACTGTTTTCTCTAAATGGGTTAAACCTCGACCCCTAAACCTTGACCCAAACTGATTTCTCTGAATGGGTGAAACTTTGACCTAAACTGGTTTCTATAAATGGGTTGAAAGTCAACCCGAACAATAGTAAAAATAAGGTTGATTATGAATCAGAAATTGGCCTGAATTGGCCTGAAATGTTGTCCAAATATTGGCTGAAATTGGACTGGGTCATAGCCCAAATGTTGGCTAAAATTGGGCTGAAATGTGGCCCAAACAATGGTCAGAGTCAGACCACTTTATTTGGGCCTAAATAAGACCAGATTTTGGGCCTAAATAAGACCACATTGGGTCTAATTCAGGCAAGATATTTGGGCCTAAATAAGACTAGATTTTGGGCCTAAATAAGACCACTTTTTGGGTCTAATTCAGGCCAGATTTTTGGGCCTAAATAAGACCAGATTTTGGGCCTAAATAAGACCAAATTTTAGGCCTAAATAAGATCAGATTTTTGAGCTCAAATCAGGCCAGATTTTGGGTCTGAATCAGACAAGATATTGGGTCTAATTTGAGACAGATTTTTTGGCCTAACTTAGGCCCTAATTCTGGGTCTTACCCAGGCCAGAATTGCAATCTGAGCCAGGCCAGAATTACAGTCCGAGTCAGGCTGGAATTACATATTCAAGTCAGGCTAGAACCAATCCAAACATATAATTCTAAACTAGATCAGATTTATGGGACAAAATTGGGCCAGAATTATAAACCAAAATCATCCCAAATAACAACTTAAATTTGGTTCAATTAGATGTCAAGAAATCACTTATAATGGGCTGAAATGTAACCCAAATATTGTCTGGAAGTAGACTGAAAACTCAGTCTAAATGATGGCTCTAACTTGGTCAAAAGATAGCCAAGATGTTGGCTGAAAACAAGTTAATGAACCCAAATAATAGTCCTAAATAATGGAGAGCCAAACCTAGAATGATTTCATTAATTGGATTGAAAATCAATTCATATAGCAGGCATGAGTTCTTTAGTCAAAATGAGGGACACGAATGACTCAAGAAACCAATCCAAATGAGGACTGTAAAAAGGACTTCACATACTACTACATCAAGGAAATAAGCACTATTGATATCAACCCCAAATAAAGAAATGGCCCATTTTCATCATTACTCAAATAAAAATGAGCAAACAACAACAACAATGAGCAACAACGAAACAATTTTTCTACATGTACGTACTTGAAATAACACATTGTAGAATATAATTCAAAGAAGATAAAATCAGCCAGAATACACCTCACAATTGTTTACATACAGAATATATTTTTGGATTATGAATATTTTATAAAATAATCCATACAGAAGAAATGCTAAATTATGCATAAAACATAAACGGAAAGAGGTCAACATTACCTCACTTTTGATGTGATCTCTAACAAAGTAGTAGTAGTTTCAGTTCTGGCTTCTTCTGTGAGCAAATTCAAATTTTCTTCTCAACTCTTAACCCATACGTTGGATATAGGTATGGGGAGTTGAGGGATAAGAGAGAGAAGTTCAAGGATTGCTCCTTGATACAAGGGAGTTAAAACAATCCCTTTTCGAATTTAAAAATCCCTTAAGGAGAAAAAGTTAATGCTAGCCCATATAATCAAAAGTATGGGTCAACTAATCCAACTCGACTCATTCAACAATGAGGCCTAGCCATTTCAAATCCGTTATGATGGGCCAATAAAAAAATATATAAGGAGTGGCCCATTTCCATATAAAAACAATCATCATCATCAAATTCATCAATTTATGAACCCAATCGAGAAATGATCACGAAGATCCAGGTGAATCTAAAGAACTACTTTTGACAGCAAAGACGAAGAGAAAGAACTTATGAATTTTATTTATTTAATTCATATATTTTCTTTGTAAGTTTTATTGAGTCAATGTCTCGATAATCAGAGGTTTTCCATTGAGGATGTAATTAACGATCGATGAGTTCTCACGATTGGGAGTGTGATGCACCCATAAAATTGAATGTAAAGCCTCCCATTAAATGGAGGGAAATTTGTATCCAATGAATTTTAGTGCATTTCTTTATTTATGCATGAATTTATTGTGTACATTTCTCATTTTGTTTTTACTCCGGAGCTTGAGGTTGTAGTGGATGTAGACCAATTTATTTAGCTTCTGCATTGTCAATCTATTTCTTGGTCTAGTGTGGATAAATGAGAAGGTGTTCCAGTTTCTTTCACAATTGGAAGATGACGTAGTTTGACTAAGGACTTTAACAGCAATCGTCCTTAGTGCAGGAGCACTCTCTCCATAATTCAACCACCATTCAGCTGAAAAAAAAATAGAAATGATATTAGAGTTAGTAAGTCCTTGAATAATATAGAGATGACATTACAATCAATACTAGGATAGGTCTGTGTGATAGCTCTCCGACTGCTTCACCGTGGCTCCATTCTGGATCTATGCTACGCACCATCTTATTCCTATAAAATAAGAAATTTATGTAATAGTAATACTCTAACTGTAATAGTAATACTCTAACAACAATTATTTTTAGGAAAAAAAATTTAATAAAATCATTTTCAAAATCCTAAATATATAGATCTAGCATGAAAGTATGTAGATTAATCATTTACACACCATACAATGATCATGAATCATTAAAAGAACATATTTATGATGAAATCCATAAAAAATGATATATTATAATTCAAATATTAAAAAATCCGAAAATAAAATAATTAAAATAAAAATCTA
Organism: Umbellularia californica; assembly: GCA_028538565.1. NCBI lineage: Eukaryota > Viridiplantae > Streptophyta > Magnoliopsida > Laurales > Lauraceae > Umbellularia > Umbellularia californica. Next base: position 70,898,945 of record JAPQWN010000007.1, on the reverse strand, counting down.
AAGCATGTTTATAACTATGAGTAGATATAGATCTATCATCTACACACTATTAAAAAGCCTTTGGTATGAGGTATCAAAATATTCTAACAAGTAACAACAATTATTTTTAGGAAAAAAATTTAATAAAATCATTTCCAAAATCCTAAATATATAGATCTAGCATAAAAGTATGTTAGATTAATCATTTGCACACCATACGATGATCATGAATAATTAAAAGAACATATTTATGATGAAATCCCCAAAAAATGATATATTATAATTCAAATATTAAAGAATCCGAAAATAAAATAATTAAAATAAAAACCTAAATCATGTTTATGACTATGAGTAGATGTAGATCTATCATCTACACACTATTAATAAGCCTTTGGTATGAGGTATCACAAATATTCTAACAACTTAACAAGTAACAAGTAACAAGTAACAACAATTATTTTTAGGAAAAAAATTTAATAAAATCATTTTCAAAATCCTAAATATATAGATCTAGCATAAAAGTATGTAGATTAAACATTTACACACCATACAATGATCATGAATCATTAAAAGAACATATTTATGATGAAATCCCCAAAAAATGATATATTTTAATTCAAATATTAAAAATCTGAAAATAAAATAATTAAAATAAAAATCTAAATCATGTTTATGACTATGAGTAGATATAAATCTATCATCTACACACTATTAATAAGCCTTTCGTATCACAAATATTCTAACAAGTAACAACAATTATTTTTAAGAAATTTTTTTTTAATAAAATCATTTTCAAAATCCTAAATATATAGATCTAGCATAAAAGTATGTAAATCAATCATTTATATACCATACAATGATCATGAATCATTAAAAGAACATAGTTATGATGAAATCCCCAAAAAATGATATATAATAATTCAAATATCAAAAAATCCGAAAAAAAAATTGGAAAAAAAAGTTCAAAATCATGTGTATGAGTAGATCTAGCATGAAAGTATGTAGATCTAACTTCTAAATGAAGAACACAACACAAATGACAAACCTAATGATTTCTATACTTCATTTAAAAAATTAAAAAAAAAACCACATAATAAAATGCTTTAGGTTGATTTTCTCTTACCTTAGATAATATTTTCTTCAAAAAATTAATGTGGGATTTGAAAATATGCAAGAAGGAGTAGGGCTGCTGCTCTGGGTAGTAAGAAAATGAGAAGAGATGAGAAGAAGATGAAGATGGGGAAAAAGTAGCAAAAAATAGGGTTTTGACCATTTTGATATCATTTCGGCCAATATTTTGAAAATATTGGCCGAGATATCGGTTTACGCGATATTCATAGCGTATCGGCCGATATTGCGTGATATTAAGGGGATATATTGCCGAGTCCGATATCTCAGCGAGATATCGGATCGATATCGGAGCCGAGACCAAGTCATATCAGCCGATATGACTCGGTATCGGGCAAGATTTTATACCATTCACCACTCTATTTTGATCCCCAAACAGATTTCTTGATCTAGTGCAGGGTTAACAAAAACATTCTGTTTCATGAATTCAACTTTTCATGTAGTGGCTTGTCTACCATTCCTCACAACAGAAACTGGAATTGTCTCCCAGTTTGAGATCTGAGAAATTGGACCTCCTCTTCATTAATTCTCGTTCATTGGTTGACAAGGTCAATTACTTTGGCGTTTGGGCCCTGATGGGAACTGTTTATTTCTTACCTTGAAAAACGTTAAATTTGTGGTACTGTTTTATTCCTCAAGTCATCTGTGCATACTGATTGCTCCATTTGTCTGGAGGGCTCTCCCATGCATGGGATATGGTGCATGCTGATGGCAGTTTTTCTCTCTTTGAGCGACGCAAATGATCTGGGCCGGCATATTTAAAGCCACTAGGTGTCATGGTCCCTATGATATAGTTTTTATGGGTCCCTATGAAATAGTTTTTTTGCTACTGCTAGCCTTTTTTTTTCTTTTGGTATGGTATTCCAGCTAGGGGGTTGGGTCCTGGAGTGACTGGCGCGCCATCCATCGCTTGGCTAGATCTACACCATGTCTTTATTTCCTGCTTGGTTACGTTGTTAAGAAGTTACTTTGGAAGTTTGAGAATAAGCCATTGCACACTTTAAGCAAAGCCCTCAAGTGTGTAGCTGTATTGGAGATTGTCAAAGAGATGCCGAGGTGCTTATAATCTATACAAGTGAGGCAAACAATAGGGTACCATGTGTGAACTTTTCTTCTTCACCGGGGATCTTAACATAGATATAAGCTCTTTGGTCCTGGTTGTTTGCATCAAAATATATATAGGAATTCATTATGAAATGAATCTACTGAATAATTGTTAAAGAGGTGAGGCGTAAGGGATATGAGATGAGGTAAAAAATACAAGGCGGAGATGTAGATATGATCTTCACTTTCTTATGTATTTAATTACTAGAGTGATGTCTTGGCAACCATTTCTCATCTTCTTTTGGTTCTATCTCCCTAACAGAAAAGGTGTGTTAGATATTCAGTTTTCCTCGAAACTCACCTTATATTTGATGCTCAGTTTTTTTTTTTTTTTGGAATTCACCATTTATCTTCATTTTTAACCACTTAATTCATGAATCATGAGTACTCAATTCCTATGCATTCTAATGCAAACATACATGCCCAAGTTTGAATCTGTAATTGATCTCCCACACGGTTTCCATGACCCTGAGTGGGATATATGGAACTCCTTTGTGGGGCCCACCTATCGATAATATGATGTGAAAAATTGATTGTCTTTCATTATAGTGGCATATCCTCAAGTTTAACCTCGAGAAGAATTGGTCCCACAGTAAGATTTAGCATATGCATAATAATAACATGATCGGCATAATTTTGAGCTTTATTAATCATATGCATTAATCACATTATCAATTATGTGTTTAATCTTACGGCGGGACAAATTCTGTTGAAGTAAAATGTAAGGATATCCCACTGGAGGGAATGACATTCGATTTTAACGATTCTAATTTCAGATTTATCAATAAGTGCGCCCTATGTAAGAGTTCCAAACATCCCACTCAAGGGGAAGCATGTGAGACACGACTCATGCAATCTGGACTCAAAACTTTTTATTTGATACAGCTCGTTTCATTGTAGACCGAGGCATGTTTGAGCATACATGAGTTTTCTTGACCATACATGTTTGACCTTTAGAATGGAGCAGTTTAGAGAATATCCCTATATATATATATATGAGGTGCTCTAGTGAGAGACACTCTCACCAAATTTATGAGAGAGGTGCATCTTAACCCTCCATCCACCTTTCATATCCAACGGTAGGGAAAAAAGCATGGCACCTTTTTTGAGAGAGAAAATCCCTTTTTCGTTTTTGAGACTTCCGCCCAAATATATATTGAAGTAATAACGAGCTCTAGAGAGTGCCACGTCAAGACTCTCAAATCTCACGGTGCCACATCAGAGTTCTCACGTACGCCATACGTGGCATCGCAACTAAATTTAAGGGCATTGTCTAATCACAATAAATCTATCTTTATTCCCTCCTTTTAAGTGTTAACTCCTCTAAAATATCCCCTACAAATTATAACATTTTTTCCTTCTATCTTTACAAATTTAAATCTTTCCTCAATCTAATCTTATCATGAGTCTTGCTTTCAAATCTCACTTTCTTTCCTTCTTAATCCTCTCAACTCTCAAATCTCTCCCCAGAGTCTTTCTAAATCGAGAATACTCTTTAATTTAAACAATCAAGTATCACCAATATCGAGAATACTCTTTGTGGCCCATGCAAGTCTATTGTATGAAAAATAATGGGTAAATTAGCCAAAAGTCCTTCAGCACGGTCTTCTAAGGCATCAAGGACAACTACTTTTTCTCTAATGTCTATAGTCCAAACAGCTGGAGATATTTTGGTGAGAGGTCCCTATCATATATTTTCATGACTAATTTGCCCCTTTCAACCATCATTCATATGCCAAGTTAGCTCTTATTCTCTGTTGTGCCAGAGGACTCATTCCTTCTTCTCTCTCATTTTCTATTTTCCGTTCCTTTCCATGGTTATGGAGTAACGTTGCAGAGCACCTTCCGTCGCTACCATGACTTCCGATTTTCTCTCTTTCATTTCTTCAAAGATAGAAACGGTTTTACTTTATCTTACTCTTTCATCTGAAGTCTCTTCCAAATCTCTCTCTCCAATTGATTTGAAAGAGAGCAATTTGCTCTTTTTCTTGTTTTCACTCTCTCCTTTCTCGATTGAATCGTGATCATCAAGTGTTCTTGTTGTGGATTTTGATTTTTATTAGAATCTGAGTTTTCGTATTGTGACTTTTGGTGTCGCCGAGCTCAAATAAATTTCTCAGAATCTTTGATAAATTAGACAGAAATTCAGATAAATTTGCCAAAACTCAGATAAATTTATCTGAGTTTCTGGCAAAATTCAGACAAATTTATCTGAGTTTCGAACAACTTTTGGTCATCAGCTACCTCTAACCTCTCTCCAAACCCATCAGAAAGAGATACTGTAAGCTAGAGAGTGTCTCCAAATGGGCGGGTCTCTTTGAAAGCAGCTTGAAATATCAAGTCTAGAGTTTGCAAACTGGACTGGGCTAGTATGAACTAGAATGGTATCTCCCTATACAAAATCAGCTGCTTTGGGTGGCGTTTGATGCATAAAAAAATCCAACTGACGAATCCAACATCAACCTCTTATTTTTTTACAATTGCACCCAAGATCAATTACCCCAATATCAGCCAATTCCTTGCATCTCCAACCAAACACATTATGATTTTACAAGGTTGAGTTTTACTGGAAGCTTGATGACTTCCTCGAATTTCCCGAAGAAATGCCAATCTTATGCCTCTGTACCTGTTATGATGGAATCCAAGCCCCAGGACAATTACTTGGAGATGATACATAGGGGTTTTCTTCTCAACTGGACTTCACCAAGTTGCAGTAGGTGCTCGGAAAGTGGAGGTCAGTGCGGATACTTGGAGAACTAGTTCTTGCCCCCGTGTAGGAAATTTATCTAAGTTTTCTGAAAACTTATGTTAACTTCTGGTAAAACTCATTTGGCAAATTTATCTGAATTTTATCTGAGTTTTGCCAAAACTCAGATAAATTTTTCTGAGGTATGCTTTTGCTGACATGTACATGGGCCTTTTTGTCTTTTTCACTGCCTCATTTTTATAAGAGGACTTCTGTTGGTACGATAACATATCGTGGACCTTAGGCTATAAAAGCAAATGATGAGGGACCTTCGCCCAAATGCCCCAAAAATAATTATATTATATCAACATCATACTTTTCAAAGAACTTACCACCTTTCTAAAAAAAAAAATATTATATGAGAAATATCATACTTACACATTGTATTAATGATATCATGGCATCGAGGGTAAAAATTGTTTTCCTTCGAAAGTATCTCTTGGATTTGGACTATCTGTAACTATATGGGAAAATGTATTGATGTGTGGCCACAGAGAGTTCTACGTAAGACCTTTGAATCAAATGATCCGGCATTAATTAACTCGACTCAAGTTTACTACTAATCAAAGGCTACTTGTGTAAGACCCCACCCCGAGTTAATCAAGGTTAACTCTAATTAATTGAAATTAATGCTAATTAATCAAGTCTAATTAGACTAATGATGGTTAATGACCCAACTCGATGAGATTAGTCTCAAATGATTGAATTAAGCCTAATGAAATGATAATGAAGGGTATTCAAGGGATTGAATGAGATTTTAAACTCAAACCAAGAGAACAAGGCCTTTTTTCGTAAATACGTATTTATACGTATTTTGTCGAATACGGAAATTCTTGATACCAACACGCGTATCTTGACGAGTACGTTAACTTTCATAATAGGCTCGATGTCGTCCGACGAGTATTGACTTAAGTGAGCCTCCATTTGACTCGAATTAAAAATAAGAAAGTAAGAGAGGGTCTAGTTGCAAAAATGCCTTATAAACATTGAAATGAACCCTTAGGTTCATTCCACTTCGTTCATTCAAGAAACCCTAGGCACTGCTCCTTCTTCCTTTTCTTCTTTCTTCTCCATTTCTCTCCAACTAGGGTGAAGATTGGAAGCTTGACAAGTGCTGGTAGCGAGACTTCATCTTCTCCATCTCCTTTCTCATCTTGTGTTCATATTGGACTGTTGAAGCTTGAGGAAGAACTCAAGAATCCCTTCTTGGAGCTTCATTGAAGAAGATTTCTTGTTAAAGAGACTTCAAGAGGCAAGTATAAATGTTCATTTATGATCAAACATGCTAATTTTCAAGTTCTCTTGAGTCATTAGAGATGGGTTCTCAAAACCTTTTTTTTTTTTTTTTTTTTCTTTCTCATGAAATGGAGATTAGATTGAATGTGAATGCTTAATGGTTGTTCCAAGAGTCCAAGAGGGTGTTTCCTTGGATTTTTATAGACTATTGAAGAGACTGGAGTTGAGAACTCAGTTTCTAGGATTTGCTTCAGAAGTTCTGAAGCTCGAAAATGACGTTCTGGGCGAATTTCGGCTAGCCGTAAGGCTAACCGTGGAGCCAACCGCCAAATCCTGTGAAAATGGCGAGCTTCTGGAAAGCTAACCGCCAGTTTTCGGTTAGCCGAAATTGGAATTTCGGCTAGCCGTGAGGTAGCCGTGAGGTAACCGCAAGGTAACCGTAAGGTAACCGTAAGGTGACCGAAAATCAAGACAGAAAATATCAGCTTCTGGAAAGCTGACCGTGAGCTAACCGCGAAATGGCGGTTAACCGAAATTGGAATTTCGGCTAGCCGCCAGCCACCTTCCGGCTAGCCGCCGACTGCATTTCGGCTAGCCGTGGGCCAAGTTCCGGCTAACCGCCAGTGAGCTTAATATTGACTTAAAATTCATTGTGAGTGAAAATTTGTCCAATCGATCGGACCTAACGGTCCGATCGATCGGGGGACTCAGTTTGAGTCCGGTGGATTTTGATATTGAGGGTGGAAAATTTTTGGGGACTAAATGCACATATTAAATGAAAATGTGATGTCCATCGAAAATAACACGTGCATTTAGTAACTAATAATTACACCTATAATTTGTCTAAATTGGGATAGAGACAAGTAGGACCGTGAATGATTAAAGATTCATCTAATCCCATTGAGTCTATAATGGTTGCATACAATGAACCACTGAATTCTGAATAAATGTAATGAACCATTGAATAATGAACAAAATGAATAAATGCAATGAATAATGAATAATCCTGCTGCAGCAGATGATTGGGGTGTTCCGGAGCTCCGTGGTGATGCCAGTGATCTCTGATCAAGACACTGGTAGATCCCACATATAGACTGAAAAGTCAATGAAAAGCCATGTACAAGCCATGTAATGAAATATGAATTGAATGAAAAATGTATTGGACTGAAAAGTCCCAAAAGCCATCTAATAAATGCTCAATGTAATCCGAATGACATGAAATGAATGAAATGAATTGACTAATGCTTCCTTTGGAAGACACTGAACTGAATAACGGTAATATTATTGTACTTGTAATCTAGTCATTGATTATCAATTGACTGCACTGTTCAAAATATTGCGTTAACCTAGATTCAATTGTCTAGAGTTCTTATATTGACAATGGACAGGATTAGCATGAGTTATCGTAATGTGTTTATATCTTGTTGAACCGTCGTGTTCATGGTGTTATTGATGGCATTACAGGCCCAGTTGCCCATCCCGGCCTTGCAGAGGCCGCGCCGCGAGCGGAGGAGGCCCTTCCGATACCTCCAGGAGGTTTAGCCGAGTGGGCTTAGTTCGGAGGGCGTAGCTTTTGGATGTTTTGAGATTATTTTGGAATTTCATTGATACTTTTGTATATCATTTTGAGATGTAATTAACTGTCCCCTGCATTGTATTGTGAATATGCAGTTGTGGACTTCATTGGATTATATTTTTGTAAATGGGAACTTTACTGGTAATGTAAAGTCAATTGTTGTCAATGTACGTATATGTTTCCGCAAAATTGTACATTTGACAGGTTTATGTATGTTAGATCCCTTGTGAGTCTTCGTCTTAACTTCGGTTAATTCGAGATTTACGGGAGTAAGTATGTTGGAAATCGCGATCCGGGTGGGGCCCCGATTAGCCCGGCCTCGGGCCCGGGTCGTGACAACTTGCTAAGAAAATTGTCAATTTGGTGGCCATCCAACAAATTTTTTGAAAAGGCGTGGTTTACAGTGAACAAATTAAGTACTTACTGGTATTTGTAGTTCTATAAATAGTGGCCTCTTTGTTTCCCATTAATTATATGTATTAAATAATGTATCAAAATTGGAGATATGCTTTTAACGAGGGTTCGGTACGAGCCTTTGTTGCTAGTATTTGCATAAATTTGATAAGAAATCTGTCCTTTCGCTTATGATCCCATACAAGCTCTTCTTCTTCTTTTTTTTTTTTTTTTCGTCTTCTTCTGTTGAAAGGTAAATACTTACACACACTCAGTACTCTTGTATCTTACTCTCAGCGCCACAGCTAGAGATTGATCCCTCCTTATTTCCGTAGAAGAGATCGGTGAGCTACCAACTGATGTGCATCCCATACAAGGTTTAATGGGTAAATTTCTCATTGTTATTTATTTATTTATTTATTTTGTGAAGTTGACAGTCAATTGAGTTGTTGACACCAAATCTAAAAGTTCTCACACCAAGCAGTCCATATTCTAGATCAAACCATCAGGTGGGACTCACTTTGAACATAACCCTTGGCCAAAGATCAAGCCAGTCCACTGACCAGGTGGAGCACTTACATATATTGAATATGGACCGTTTGGCTATTCTGTCTTCTCTCTGGGTTTTTTTTTTTTTTTTTCTCTCTGGTAACCCCAGCTAAGGGGCTGGGAACCCATCGATCCCACCCCAGTGGGAGAGAACTAGTTTGAGTTTTGTGCATTGTGAGACTCACCAGAAAAATGTGTGGATTGCATAAAAAAAATTTCCCCTTTCTGTCTCTTTTGCAATAATCTAGAATCTAGATTCATCTTCCCTTGTCCAATGCAAGCCGCCACAACATCCATATAGCTCAATTGTGACAGCAGAAACCCTTTGGGGTTCTTCAAGTGGTCAGGATTAATGTTCCTCCCTCTTCCGTAACTAGAGGTCTTGGTATCGACCTCCGGTTCCCCCTTCTTTAGGAATCGAATGTTGAGTCCACTTGTGCTACCACCTAAGAGCCATAAGAGCTTTACCCAGCTTCTTTCTGAGCCTGGAAGAAATAGTCCAAACCAAAGAATTGGAAACCTCCGTCGGCAGAAAAAAAAAATTGTAGATGCAGAATATTACCATTTATTGAAAAATGGAACGCTTTATCTGGTCTATTCTTGACAAGTACAAACACTCTGTTTTTATTTTTATTTTTGTATCCCAACATTCTAGGTTGGGTGGTGGAAAAATGGAACGTTTTATCATTGTCTATTCTTGACAAGTACAAACACTTTGTTTTTATTTTTATTTTTTTATCCCAACAATCTAGGTTGGGTGGTGTAACAGTTTTATATTTACATCAAGTCACAAGACAAAGCACTTTGGTTGTGTTGTCCCAAGAGTATGACAGAGATGAGGGGATTGATGACGAGTTACATTTGAGATTTATGGAAATGAGAATACCATGCATTCATTCTCTCTATCATATCTACCTGTGACTTGTTTGTGAATCATTAGAATCTCATTGGTGTTTCAAATGCCTTTAAATGTGTGGATAGAACTACTTCCCTTTGCGTCTTCCACACAAATAAGTAATGCATAGTTATATCATTTTCTGATTATAATAGAGCACCAAGACCAGGCCATCTGCGTTTTTTGTCTTTCAGTAGCTCTCTATTGATGGGAAAGTGATATGGCAACAGATAATCATTATCATTTGGTGAGAGGTCGCATTACAGAATAATTTATTATGGTCCTTGTGATTCTCTTTATTGGTGATTAATTATTAGAAGATTACCCAGACAAAGTGGGTGTGGAGGGAGAGATTTGATCAGAACTGGCATGTGTGAGCTTGAATAATAAGAATTTTCATTGCTGTCTTGAGTTTTGTTAGGAGCTTGATCCGTGAAAAGTTTTGGAAATACCAATTCACCATCAAATATTGGTTGTCTTATGGTGCTAGTGCCTTCCAATAGTAAATTAGTTCAACTTCTATCAGAAGTAATACTTTCAGGAGGTGAATCAAGTACTTTCCATTAATTTCTTTAGTGGTGGTTGGAGGCTTGTAAATTATGTTGTTGTTCAATTAATTCAACTTCTATCAGAAGTTAAACTTTCAGGAGATGAATCAAGTAGTTTTCATTAATTTCTTTATTGGTGGTTGGAGGCTTGTAAATTCTCTTGTTATTCACTTATAGAGATTAACTACTATAATTTCTGCATAAACTATGTCCCTGTATGCTAGTCTTTCCCAATTTCTAGGGACCATTTGATTCTTATCAACCCAAATTAAACTTTGGAAATCTGTAATCCTAAAATCTTCAGAAGCCTGTGCCATGCAGAGTGGTGTTTTTTTAATGGTTTCTGTGATATTGATTTGCAATGTAATGCACCATATATAGCTAGTATGTAATTTCTTAGAAACACTTTCATTAATATAGATTATTTTTATCTCAGTACATTAGGTTTGATTTTGACAATGCCAAACATTTCGTTATATGCAGGACCATAGGTTAAGGTGTTCATTAAAAACTACATAAAAATTATTGAATCCATGATATGATTAGTATGTGTTTTTTCACCTATGGACGTGGGCAGGAAGCATCCTACATGAAAACCAGTTACCACCTGTAATACAATGGAACCCACTCTCAATTAAGGAGAGGAATTGATTTTTTTTTTTTTTTTTTTGCTGTAAGGGTAATTTGTATTAAGAAAGAAAAAGAAAAGAAACAGAAACAAAAAGGAAAATTACATGTGGATCAATTTGATCCCCAGCAGCTAGAAAGCTCAAAACAGAGGAGCTAAAGAGAGAATAAGGAAACCAAAAGAGGCAGAGACGGAGAGAAGAAAGAAATTGCCTGTAAGATTAAACTTTCATGAAATTGCAGATATTCTTCAGCTGGGGGTTAGAATAGGACTTTGAAATGTTTTGCAAAGAGAAGAAGAGAGCTTCTTTCAGATGCATTGTGATGGAAGTGAGAGGGAGGCTGCAGTCTTCAAAAACTAGTTTGTTCCTTACCTTCCAGATGACAAAGAGGACTTCTAATAAGATGGCTGCCATGTAATGGAGGCCTGATGAATCACTACTTTGAGAGAGAGAGCTCCAGATATTTGCTGCAGAGAGGAGAGAGGGAGGCTTCTTCGTGGCTGCTGCAAAGAGCCAATGCCAAATTGGTTTGGCCCGAGGACATGAGAAGAAGAGATGAGGGACTGAGTCTTCAGCTAGATGGCACCTGCTGCACTTGGAAGCTAAGGAGAAGCCCAGGCGCTTAAGGTGAACTTCTGTGGGGGTCTTGTTGTGGAGCAGACGCCAGGTAAAGCATTTAGTTTTGGGGAGGGAGATGGAGTTCCAGACGAAAGAGGCCCAGGGAAGAGCTTCTGCTCTGAGTCTAATGGTGTTCCAGGCTGTTTTGAGAGATAGTTGACCATTTGGAGAGGCTTTCCAACACAGACTGTCATTGCTTTCTGAGTTGGGAGGGAGGACAGAGAGTTGAATGTCTAGCTGGATTTAGATATCTGAGTGGTAACCATCTGGAGGAGTCCAAGATCCTGATTGAAAGAGAGAGGAAAGGGGTTGGTGCTGAGGGAAATTGTTGTGAGGGAATCTAGCTGAGAGAGGCTCTTCTCCATTCCAAGAGTCATGCCAGAGGTTGATGTCATTTCCATTTCCAGGAATCCAGGTGCTGCCTTCTTGGATCAATGGGAGCAGATGTCTGATCTTTCGCCAAATGCAGGAGCCAGAAGGAAAAGAGGAGTGACACCATAGAGATTTGAATTTGAAGTATCTATTCTTGAACCAATGAGCCCACAGGGAGGAGGCTGAGGCCACTTGCCAGCCCAACTTAAGAAAAGCTGCTTGATTTACTTCCGCAATTTTCCTGATACCTAGGCCACCTTCAACCTTAGGGAGGGTGATGGCTTCCCAATTCACATAGTGGATTTTTGAATTCTCAGCTTGGCCTGACCAAAGGAAGTTTCTCATTGATCTTTCTATTTCTTTACAGACTGAGACTGGGAGAGGGAGGATTGTAGCAAGGTGGATTGGCATGCTAGAGATTACATGGTTGATTAGGATAGTTCTACCTGCAAAAGAGAGGCTCTTGGCTTTCCATGCACTGAGCCTTGCATTGATAGAGTCCAACAAATTTGAAAAGTGGCGCCTCTTTGGAGTTCCAAAACAAATTGGGAAACCTAGGTATTTCAAGTGGTTAGTGGAGTCACTGATCCCAAGAATGGAGGTGATCTTGTTTTTCCTGTTGATGCTGCATTTCCCAATGAGTAGCTGACTTTTTTGAAGATTGAAAGACTGACCTGCTGCTGCCTGGTAAGTATCAAGGAGGTCTTGGAGAACAAGAATACTGGAAGTGATTCCCTTCATGAAGATAAGAATATCATCAGCGTAAAGGAGATGGCAGGGAGTGGATGGAACTGATGAAATTTGTCTGAAGATGCCTTGAAGATGGAGGTTGTGGAGGTGAAGACTGAGAATCTCTTCAGCTAAGATGAAGAGGTAAGGGGAGAGAGGGTCTCCTTGCCTGAGGCCACAGAAGGAGCTGAAGAATCCCTGAGGGGAGCGGTTGACCAGCACAGAGCATTTGGAGGTGCAAACACATTCTTTGATCAAGTTGATCCAGGTGGTAGAGAAATTGAAAAAGTGTAGAGCTGAGAAGAGGAAACTCCAATTCAGTTTGTCAAAGGCTTTTGTAATATCTAGCTTGAGACAAATGCTCCCTTTGGAAAGATTTGATTTCAACTTTTGAAAAAGCTCGAAGGCCAAACCCGAGGGGTGGTGAATGCTTCTTCCTTGGATGAAGGCAACCAGCTTGATGGTGAGAAATCAAATTTGGATAATTTTTACCAGCCTGCTAGCAAGGATTTTGGAGATAATTTTATAAGAAAAATTTAGCAGGCTTATAGGTCTGAAATCTGCAAAGCTGGTAGGGGACTTGGTTTTGGGAATAAGAGCTAGGAAGAAGGAATTGAAGGCTCTAAGGATTTTTTTGCAGTGGAAGAAGTGTTGGACAGCATTGATGACTTCCTGGCCAATGATATTCCAAGTATAAGTGAAAAAAAGACCATTGAATCCGTCTGGACCTGGGTTGCTGTGCTTCTGAAGGTCAAAAACTGCTTCCTTAATCTTTGCCGCTGAGGGAATTGAAATCAGGAAGGAGTTCTGGTTGTCAGAGACCTTGGGACTATCTATTTGGAATAAAGCTGCGTTGGGGACTGAGACCTGAGGCTTAAACAGCTTGGAAAAGTAGTCTACTGCCAAGGCTTGGATGGTAGCTTCATCTTCAATTGGACTGCCATTAACAGTGATGGAGTTGATTTGGTTGAAGGAGCTTCTGGTTCTGACTGCATTATGGAAAAATGATTTGTTTTGATCACCTTCTTTCATCCAGGCTATCCTGGATCTCTGCTTCCAGTGGATTTCTTGGGCTTTAAGAGCTTCATGGAGCTCAGCTTTAGCTGTCAGGAGGTCTGCTTGAGATTGCTCTGAGGGGGAAGAATCATGTTGAGACTAACGATGGAGGATACTAGCTTCTGCTGCTCTGATGTTTTGCTGGGTGTTGCCAAAAGAGATCTTGCTCCATTTCTTGAGAGAGAATTTCAGAGCTTTGAGCTTTTGGGCTAAGATGAACTGGGGATTTCCCTGAATTGGAGTTTCCCAACTGTTTTTTACTACTGCTAGGAAAGAGGGGTGGAGCAGCCATTTGTTTTCAAATTTAAAAGGGGCATTGATTGGGTTGATTTTGGATTTGCTTGCAAGGAGAATTGGACTGTGGTCAGAGGAAATGCGGGGGAGGTGGCAAAGGAGGGGGTCTAGGAAAAGGGACAGCCAGTGAGAATTAACTAAGGCCCTGTCAAGTCTAGCTGCTATGTAAGCTAGGCCTTGTCTGTTATTAGACCAAGTGTATTGGTTACCTGAGAATCTAACTTCAGTGAGGCCTGATTGAAGGACTGAGGCTTGGAAGTCTTTGTGGTTAGGAGAAGAGGAGGACTGGCGAATGGTGAGCTTATCTGCATGGGATAGGGTGGCATTAAAATCCCCCAGGATGCACCAAGGGAGAGTGGTAGGGGATGTATCTGTAAGCACCTTCCAGAGGTCCTTCCTTTGAGTTGGGTTATTTGAGCCATAGACTCCTGTTATGAGGGTAGAGAGGCCTGTGGAAGGATTGAGAAGCACTGATTTTCATGCAGGAAGAATATTTCATGGGAGAAATTTTCATTCATTAATGTCAATATAATATGATTGGCATTTCGTATATTTATTTGGAAGGCAAAAGTTAAGAAAATTTTACAAGACAACCCCTACGGGCTTGTTTGGATGAATGAAGAGTGGAGTAAAATTAAGTAGATTTCACATGTGAAGTGGAGTGAAGAGAAGTAAGTTGAAATTAAAGTAAAGTACTTCATTTCACTCCATTTGGATACTTATTTTGAAGCTAAGGTTTGGAGTAGAATCCACTTTTACTCAAGGAAATTAAAGTATTTTGAGTTGAAGTGAAATGAAGTAGATGTGGCTCACAACATTACTTCATCTATTGGGTCAGACTCATCCAAACATGGTAGAGTTGAAATTTTAAACTGTTAGGGCTCATTTAACTTCACTTTACTCTATTTTTTGGCTATCCAAACAGGCCCTAAAGTGTGATAAAGGCCTTATAGTTCTCATAATGACGGCAAAGACCCTAGACGGTGATATCACCATACAGTATATATAAATGGTCATATCATACGTTGTTTATTTCATCTTCTTCTTTTTGTTTCAACCCAAGACAATCTTGTGATAAATTAAAAGAAAAGAAAAAACCAATAATACAAAATTGTAAAAGGATTGTCTCATGCCTATCCAAATCAAATCAACTCAGATGAAGCCTAGGACAATCACTATCAAGATAAAACTGGAGCAGGAGTCGAACCATGGGGCAGCTGCAAAATGTGCACAATGAGTTCTATTTTTAGAAAAGACAGGTGTTTGTATTTTTTAATATAGAAAACATGCAAGTTTGCCCTTAGAAACAAGGCATCCATGGATTTTTTTTATTATTATTTCTATTAGAGATCTTTCATTTGGATGTATGACTGGGTTTCTCAAACCTTTTATAGATGGTTATTGTTTACCCTCTTAAGAAATTGTAATCCTACTATCAGTGCCAAGAATCCAAAAAAGAAGAAAAAGAGGAAAATGAATCAGTTGAGAATAAAGGGGTGGTGCAAAAGCTTTTCTTCGTAAAAAAGTTAACAATTAAAAATCTCCCACTGGACAACAACCGTGGATAAAAAAGTGTTCGGCTTCATTTTGTCCTCACAGGATCTAAGTGGATTTTTTTCATAAAATTCTCAAAAAAAATATATGCAACTTTAAATACCTTTCCGCAAGTGCTAAATAACTTTTTAGTTGTTTAAAGATCATCAAAGCCCTCTTGTATTTTATATGCATGGTACACGTACAAACTTTCCTACCTGTCTTAGTTTAAAAAGCAGTGGAGACCTCCGTGCGTACGAGCTGTGGAGGACCCAAATCCATTCAGTTTGTTGAGGAAATTTTAAACAAAAAAGGGTATGGTGATTCAGAAATTTTTTTTTTTTTTTCCTGAAAGGTGATGCAGATTTCAGATTAGACGTGCAGTATTCTAAACTTGAATTCTAGTATTCTAATTAGAAGAATATACAAGATACAGGCTCAAAGAAGGAAAGGATGATCATTACTGTCTACCAATCAGGGAGAACATCAGGATATGCAACTTCCATGATATCAATAGCACATGACTCTTGCAACAGAAAAGGTGGCACGACAAAATTCTACACTTGCGGAAATTGCTAGATTAATCCTAATATTCCATTTGCCAGATCATTCATTCCCTCAGCATGATCTCACACCTTGTCCTCATCATCAATTCATGATAATCATCAATAATTGGACTGACTGACTGCTGGTTATGACTTGAACTAAGGTTCTGAATCTGGATGTTGGTTTTCTTGCCGGTTCAATTTTGGAGTGCTGGTCCTAAAAAGTTTTAAAAAATCGATATAACTTAATGAACTAATAAGAGAAGACAATAGAAGATATAAATATCTTAGATCAATTATAAAGATGCTTGATGTTAGCTTAATGTCACGTCACTTTCTATTTTTATAATGAAATTATGATCATTTCACACAAACAAAGCATCTAAAATTATCAATATATAATAATTATTTAGAATTTAGAATTATATAGTAACTGACAGGTGGAGGCTTAGGGCAATGGGGGTATATATAGTCAATGGAAAATTATAAAAATGCAATGAATAGAACAGATAAACTTATTAAATTCTCTCTGGGCCCGGAGGAGTCCAGCCAGCACAAAGAGTTAGAAACCCTCTTGTAGCAAAATAAAACCGTAATAAATTTACTCTGGTTTCATATTCATATTGATAACCCTCTTTGTATTAATCATTAATCCAGTACAACTTTCTACCATATATACCGATATCACCTACATGCCAATTATTCATATTGATGAATTTAAGCAACTGCTCTGGGATATATTGGTGCTCTGCCACCTTACTCGAATAGGAAAAATGAAAAAAAGAAAAAGAAAAACCCATATATGTTTTTTTTTCTTTATTAGTTATCTCTATGTGAATTAGTCCATGTGGGTTTTAGTTTACCAAACGAGTTTTCTAAGATCTGAATTTGAAACTCATATATATCCTAATTAACAATGAGTCAACTCGTTTTGTTTATTAGTTATCTCTATGACTTCTTTTTTTTTTTTTTTATTTGAATGCAGGTGAGCATGGATTTTTTTTTTTTTTTAACAACGTTCAGGTAGAAACGAACGCCCAAGACAAACATGGTTACACCAAAAACAAGATTTCGATCGCACCAAGATAGGAATGGGAGAATCAAAATCGAAATATGTGGTCCCATTGCATTATATCGTGGTGTATGGAGGGGGAGATATATAGGAGGAAGAAGCCAAATTTTAGAAAATTGAAGCTTTGTCATGTGCCATGAATTAAATCCGCATCGATTTGCTTCTCACCATTTCATTTGTCCTGTCTCCACACCACCGCTAACCATGATACACTTAAAAAAATTATATATATTAACAGCTGTCGGTGGAGAGCTTCTTATATATATATTTTGAACTAAGTAGTTAAATATTTTTGCACTTAGCTCTCTTCAAAAGGAGAAGTGGTTGCTAAATTGATTGGCAGCCCCGCATCTCACCGATCTGCTTGATCCTTGGATGCATTACCATTTTCATATGTACAGGCTCTCTTGGGTTCTAGCTGTTTAAGGCTAGGATTTGAAAAAGTTATCTTAAAAGGAGGTCTCCACTTGTGGCTGTGCCTCTAGCTAGGTAGTTAATGTGTTTTATTTATTTACTTTGGAAAACAAGATCGCATGTGAATGTCATTATAGGCGGTTAGGCAGTTTGCTTGCAGTGTGAGTAAGGGAGTTATCACCATCACCCACCTCGTTTCTTAAGACAAATGAAAACGAGAAGGAGCGGTGGAGAAATTTTCATGGGAATAAATATTGCTAGTCACTGTCATCCAAACACTCAACTTGTTTGGATTTAAGGCCAAATCCATGTTATGGGACAAATCAAGTTGGGGACCGCAGAACTTCCACAAAGCGCTCATTTATATCTATGGCCATTTCCCAATTGTTTGTTGTCCTCTGTGAAAACTAATGAATTGGAAAAGGAAAATTTACATCACCACACCTGTAGCTTTTGACATTTATGAACAATGACCTGCCAACTTTACATTATCATATTTTGTTTTAAAAATAATCACCTTTTTCTATTTGAAATCCTCAATCAACCCAACTTGATTTATAGTTGGTGAGGTAGGTTTTCAACCCTTCCATGGAATTAACATATTTCATGATATAAGATGAAGTTTTTTTTTTTAGAACTAGCTTGATTTATATTAAGTTGAGGGGTTTAATCTAGATTGTATCGGCTTCTGCTTATGGTCATTTTACTTGAGCACCCTTCATGAATCTTAATAAGGGTTAAAACTTATTACAAAACCAGCCATTAAGTCAATGTCAGAATTAATGGTTGATGGAGAATTTCCATTTTTTTTTCTTTTGCCATTACATAGGAGGAATTGTATGGTATCGTAATCCTAAACCAGCCTAATCTAGCAGACCAAGTGTCATCCCTACGGCGGTCGATCCATTTTTTTTTTTTTTTTTTTTTTTGTTGTTTCTTTAGCACTCTATAGGTGTTATTTCTACGTCGTAGTGCCTTTGCAAGAGTGATCTTTCATCATGCTCAGCCACAGGATATGGGGGCGGCTTGTGCTCTGCAAGTTTCAGGGGTTGATCAATCCCAAGCACTTAGGTGACAGTGGGATGCCCCTGACCAATAGGCTATCTCGTGCTTTTGAGATTCTCCCATTTAACAAAGGCTATTGATTATGTGTGAAAAAAAATAAAATAAGGCTGAACATGGGCGATTCGGATCGTTTTAGCACTAAAACCAACCAACAGAACGTATCGATCTTTTAATTAACCAATCCGATCCGACTGATGGAATCAATTCGGTTCAGTCGGTTAAACCACTTTTTTTAATCAGAAATTAAAATTTTCAAAATGATGACACCCTCCTCCTTTGCATTTATTCAAATGTTTAGGACAAACATAAAAATTCAGCCAAATGAAATCCTAAAATCTAAATAGTCAAATACTCAAATTATATAATGTACTGATTGGTTCGGTTTAGACAGTGAACCAGGAGTTTAAACTGATAACCGATCGATCTAAGCGATTTTTACAATTTTCAAACTGTAGACCGAACCAATCTACTATAAAACCAATCCGAACTGTCCGGTTCGGTCGATTCGATCCGGTTTAGCAGTGATACCGAATTTTCTGTACAGCCCTAGAATAGGGATGGCAACGGGGCGGGATTTGAACTTGAGTGGGGGAGTAACTAGAGGTTTGCCTTACCATTGACCAAACTTCATTTATTGTAATGTTTTACCTTATTTAAAATATATTAATATATTCTAAATTGTTACACACATATACATATATATATACACACACACATATACATATATATATACATATATACATATATACATACACATACATATACATATATGGATAATATTCATATGCATCCATCCCTCACCAAAAATAGTGAGGGACACCCCTTTTTGGGGAAGTTCAAGTACAAAACTGTACTTTATACCTCACACAAAGTATACTTTTACACTTGAAACTTCCCCAAAAGGGGTGTCCCTCACCAAAAATGGTAAGGGATGGATGCATATGAAGACCCCCTACATATATATACATATATATAAACTTATTTAATGGCAAGGCGGGGTACGGGGCTAGACACGGGGCGGGGCGGGGAAAATAACAAACTCATCCCCGCCCCGCCTCGCCTCCGGGGCACAGTTTTATTCCCCGTCCCCGTCCCACCTAAGGATCGGGGCGGAGAAAACCCTCACGGGGCAGAGAGGGCAAGCCGGGGCGGGGGGGGCAGAGCAAAATTGCCACCCCTACCCTAGAATGTAAGTAGGTTTTTTTGTAGATACTAAAAAAACTACAAGGGGGCTTATGTTACATATGAGCTTCCCATTAATAAATGGTTCTCCCTCTCTCCACGGCTGTTTCACGAGAAATGTAGTTTTGAAGATCCCATCATAAATGCAGCAACAATTGGCCAAACCAAACTACCTTCTGCACTCCTCTGAGAGTTGAGAGACCCCACCCCCAGCAGTACTGCTTTCCTACCCAGAAACAGCAAACTGAAAAATCGCAATCCGAGGATTGGATAGAACCGTAAAACACAAGTCAAACAACCATTTCAGGTGAGTCTCTACCCACCCAAAATGCCCCTTCAGGTGTATCTTCACCCGAATTACATACAATTTTATTTATGCACCTTCTCCTCTTGTCCAGAAATCTCAAAGTACGAATTAGATTTTATTTCTTCGCGCTTCAGTTCTTGGAGATTCTACTCAGACACAAAATGGTTCTTACTTTTATCTTCTATTGTGTTAATAACGCTTTAAAACTTGAGGATTTTTAAAGGCGTATTGATGTCAAGTTGTGGTTTTTATTCTTCTCCTTCTTCTTTTGAAGATTTTTGTGGAAATGGATTTTTTAAGGGAAAAGAGAGAGAGAGAGAGAGAGAGAGAGAGAGAGAGAGAGAGAGAGAGAGAGAGAGAGAGAGAGAGAGAGAGAATCTGTTCTGATTTTAGATAAAAAAAAATGGATGACTAGCACAGGTTTTCTTTCAATGTAAAGCACTGATGAGCTTTTGCTTTTGGCTGAGAAATATCAAGTCTTTTTCAATTGTTTTCTCTTCTTGGGTAGAATTCCACATCCTCTTGTTGTTTTAGGTGATTTTTGTTCCTATAAATACTTTCAAGTTAATCCAGGAGATTATCTCAATTTGATTTTTTGGATATTGCAGGAATTCAGTTTTCACGCCTTGGTTGCAGGATATGTTGCTGTGTGATTGATCAAGCTGGGAATCTCTCTCTGAAAATACTAAATTGGAGATTTTGATGGGTTGGCTCTTAGCTCGGGTCCTGAAATGGGGGAAGTTTTAATGCATGTAAGTGAGAATCCTCCTACTTAAATTATTATTGCTTCATCAACGGTTTTATACACCAGTACTAGCTATCTATGGCTTTATAGAGTACTGCAAACCTTAGTTTTGATTGAAATTAATTAGGACACATTCTACACTTTTTACAAATAAAAATGGTCTAGATGTCTTTAAAAACACTTTTTTAAGCTAACTATTTTTCAAATTTTCCTATTACCATCAATGTTTACCAGAGTGGTAAGACTGGGAAAAAAAAAAACCTCGATTCTCTACTTGTATGATATAATATTAGTAAAATGCTCCCATGCTAAGCAATTGAAGTCATACATAAAATATATCATTTAATTTTGATATATTTTATGTATGACTTCAATATTAGTAAATTTCGTTTGATAAATGATATTTTTATTGAATTGAATTAGATTAAATAAGATTAAAAGTGAATTGTGTATTGGACTACATGATGGTCCCTTGGTCAGAATTATGCTTGATGGTCAAAATCAATTGGAGTTGATTTCAAATTGAAATCAGTCTCTTTCATTATATATATAATGTAGCCAAATTTATGGGGGGAATTGATCTCATCAATCATGAGGGGACTTTTGGATCTATCCGTTTGTTAAAATAAAAAAAAAAAAAAAATGGTCCATTGAAGTTGTTTGGTCAAAGACAATGAAATGGTCGTCAAATAAAATTTTGTTCTTAATCTGCTGACCTTTCATTTCATAACTTTCGACGAAATAATGAATACATTTATTAAAAAAAAAAAAAAATCTTCAAATGAGTAGATCTAAAAACTCTCTTGTACCTAGAGGCTAATAAAAATAAATTCAATAGCTCTTTTATAGATACAGTTCTTCCAGCCTACTCATTTAGGTGTCTCAAAATTTAAAACATTATTATTTTCTCAATTGCCAATGTTTGAAATGTCATCCAACAATGTCAAGGAAAGTTGTGTGAAATGGCCGGCTGGCATGTTTCCAATGTAAATAAAAAAAGTTTAATGGGTAGTTTGACTCGAATATTTGACCGAATCAAACATTTTCATACTATTAAGTGAAAGCGAACCAACTTTAACAACTATAATTTTATCTTAATTCTAGTGTATGTAGCAGTTTGGAGGTACTAGGATGAAATAATGCTATAAAGTAACAACAATGGAAATAGTGTAATTTTTAATAGTTAAACATAGTATATATGTATGAAATAACTATAAAATGTTTTTGTCAATCCACTAGTATCTTGATGGTGAGGCAACTCCTTGCCACAAAAACATCCAAGATCAATCCCTAGTTGTAGCGTTTTAACTTAAAAAATGTCGAAGTTAAGAGTGACACTCCATAATGAGGCTCACCTATTAAAAATTCGAGCTACTCAAAAGAATAAACTCTCGATTGATGGGATTTTCCCAAATTTTACTCTAATAGTAGATAATCCTACACTATAAACTTTGACCATTTGTTTCAAAATATAATTAATCAGACTTGTACGGATGTGTTAATCATATTTTCCATCAAATGTTCAATCTTATGATAGAACCAACAACTAATGAAATAAAATTTGGAAATATCCAGTGCACTTGGCAACTATGCATTTTGAATAACCTGATTTTCAATAGATGGACTCCAATTTAGAGTTCCACTCCTAGAATTTCTTTTTAGTCCAAACCTCAGAGGTCAGGACTCTTATTTCTGCTTGCCTTGTTATTTTCATATCCTCAAAGTACGGACATTTTTTTTTCTTTGGTTAAAGACTCAAAGTATGGACTTGGGTGCACGTTCATCAGCTGTGCTGTAAAGTACCCCTCCAAACGTTAGACATCTGTGAGCTAGAGCCTGTATACATGACTGCAACTCTTGGAAACCATCCTCTCTAGTTTCTACCACCCAGCAGTAAGAAATATAACTAAACAACAGTGTCTGTTGAACACCAAACATTTAGGCAGAAGCTAATGGCCAAATATAGTTTAGAAAACGTCACCCCACTTTTCTGAATTGTTAACTCTGGACATTCCCCATTTTGTGGTATCACTTTTTCCCACAACTAACATGGAGAGTAGGTGCACGCCCACTATTAGAACCTCTTTACTATTTTAATACTGAATGTTATTAAAGTTCACATCTGCCAGTAAGCACTAAAGCTGATTTGTTTCTGTCTTTGAATAAAACAATCGTTTGAGTATCTTATGCAGCTGTGGATCTCCACAGAAGATGCTAAGGCAAACTGCCATTTTATTTGTAGTGGGTAGAGCATGCATGCTGCTTTATAACTTGCTGAGATTAGTTGAGAGGGTAAATTAAAACCACTTTTACCACAAGAATGATAAAGCTATGAATATATAGTACATGGAAGGCAAAGTTGTTGTTTGATTGGAAAAACTTGTTAAGTTATTATAGTGAAGGAATCACCGAATTTCTTTAGAGAACTACTAGTCAAAGGAAATGCTTGAGGATGTCAAAAAGGGTGTCTTTCTTATTGTAGAAAAACTCAGGGGTAAAATCTACACATATTTAAAATTAAAAGGTTGTCTTTGTAAATTCCCCTAAAAGGTATAGCAGTTAAAAGGTTCCCTTAGTCATGAATGATCCAAATGGGCAGTCTGGATCCCCTGAGTCTCCCAAGCGCTTCCCATGAGTAGAAATGTTTGAAACTCCATGGTAGAGCCTAATTATTGATAATTCTCATTGTTCAAAGAGAATTTAGTCTCCTGCTGTGACATATACTCAAATCTAACTTCAATTGAAGTTAGTCACACCATTAGATTGAGGCCAAGATTGATAATGTAATTAAAGCATATAGTTAAAAATACATAAGATTGTGTTAATTAATAATATTAAGACGGGATCCATTTCTATTCGAGTAAAGTTTGATGATATGTGGGTGTTCAATTTAAACTATCCAGTAATCAATAAGTAGGCCCTATAGTCGAAGTTCCACACATCCCACTTACAGGAAGCCTGTGAGAGACACCCGCGATATGGATTCCCATGTGAGACTCACAAGTCACAACTGGGTTTGGTCAATTGCTGATTGGTCGCCACTGAATGGACAGTTGAAAAGTAAAAAACCATCATCTTCAGAAGTTAAACAGGTTAATTTGAACCTTATGGGGGATTTCGGATAATTTGTTTCCGAATTTTGTATCATGTCCTTGTGATCGTGAGCCCCAAAATTTGGACGGTACAGAAGTACTTACATATTTGTGTACAATAAATGTAGTGGATAATCTGCAGCAGTAAATCGTAGTCTATGCTGAATTTCATAGCAATTGAACTCCAGCCCACCTTGCAGTAGTAAGACGATCAATTGATTTATTATATCTGAAGTTCATGATTGAATGAAAAATCACTTTCATTCACGTATGATCAAACTCACAGTGGCCCTGCTACATTTGGAGTGAAATCTGGCCGAGAGATAAAATAAGGTACAAAATTGACTTTCCGGGCACCTTAGTGCGGCTGAGTTACTAGGGAAAAGATGTGGAAGAATCTCATGGAAAAGTGCAGAAAAGGCTTTTTTGGTGGGATTTGGAAAAAAAAAATCTCCACGGACGTACACAAACGTGCCCTGATTAAATTCTCGGATCGAACCTCATTGAATAAATCTGAAATGATGAGAGAATTCTTTTAGTCGTGAGGTTCCTTATTCGTCTGTTCATAATCATCAAATTGATTGCAGAGCCAACGCATGACTACAGAGAAAGCAGCTAGTGTGATCTTGGATATTGAAAGCCTGGTACATTCTCAGGATAAATGCTCAAGCCCCAAACTGACCGTGAGTTCTGTTTCATGTTACATGATTTACTGTAATAAGATCTTTACAATTTCTTTCAGTTAGCTAAAGTTCCTACTTCTCTTTTCTATGGGTTTGTTTTTCTTCAGAAAGCTCTCTCTCGGAAGGGTACTTGTCGCAATGATAGAAGGAGCACCGAAGAAAATGAAACGGAGGATGCACCTAAGAAACTTGCAGTAAAAGGTACGTAATGTTTTGCACCAATGAGCTTATAGTTGGTGGCCTGATGGATGATGCTTTTGTGTCAAATACTGATCCCGAATCCCATATAATCTTCCACAAACAGGGAATGAAATTGATGGTTTAAACCTTCTCGTTTGATTGGTGGCAAATGAAGTATACACAACTCAATTACGTGAGTTAGTGAACTCTAGCATAGAAGCTCCAGTTGTATATATATGAATCCCAAGGATTTATTACAATGATGGACCTAGGATTTTCGGTTATTTCTTCTGGACCCGATTATTGATTGGATTTAAAAGAGGCTTGCCACTTTTTCGCAATCCAACGCAGGCCGATTGCCTCCAAAATCCAATATGTAGGTTGGCCCTGCCAAGGTACATACAAACCAGCTCATAAGGACCTATTTGTTTGACATAGGAATTCGTAGTCAAATGAGCTCCACTGAAAAGGTGAGAGGTGAAGGATATGAGGAGTGAGGTGTAGATTTTACCCTCACTTTTCTATAATTTGAATTAATAGGGTGATGGCTAGAATTCATTTTTCATCTCCTTCTTATTCATTTTCAATTAAAGAGAGAGAATTTAGTGGTTCCTTTAAGTCCCTATGCTTTACTGAACTTGGATATTGTTGCACTATGGCGGGCCTCCTATGCTAGTTGAGCAAGTAAGGATTTCCCCAAGGGGGTGTTATTTTTAGGATTACTTCTCATACGAATCACACCAATGAGAGACTTCCTCAATGCTCTGCCAGCACTTATACAACTTAGGCTCACTTAGGCTCATTTGTTTTATGTAATTGAGTTCTTATGTATTCTATTTATAAGTCTTTTATTCATAAAAGTGGTTAAAAATGAACAGACAGAAGCGAATATCCAAATTGATCGTCAAGTAATTAATCTCCAATTTATTAGAAAATAAATCAAGTTGAGATGTGAAATGAGTACCAAGCATTCACTCAAGTATATAATTTAATTTCTAGGAAAGTCAAGGTCTCATCTATATCTTTGCCTTATTTTTTTCACCCCTTACCTCTTTAATAATTTTGTGTTGGAGCCAATTTGGACTGTGAATTTCTATGTATATATTCAACTCCATACAAACAAGGGGTGCAAAAGGGTATTCAACTATCCCCTAGTATTCATAGGCTTCGGTTCAAAATAAAGTGAGCTTGAAACCTCTATATCTAGGAGAAATCTAGATCCAGATCCGGATCCATGCATAAAACATTCGGAACACTTGCATATGCAGCTAGAGCACTACGTCTTTCAACCTGATCAGGATCCAAATTCAGGACGGTTATATTCACATATTAAAAATATGAATAGGTTTTAAGGGCCTGCATATCTTGAATTATATTCATATTTGAGAGCTAATTTGGTTTTAACTGTATACCATTGAGCGTCCCTACTTATATATTCAAAAAAATTTATTTTAAAGCCTTTTTTATGCAATCATAGTAATGCACTCCACATCTTATTTAATTTGGATCCAAAATCACATTCATTTGTTTCTTTTTTTTTTTTTCTTTCCGGATCCAGATACAACAAATAGATTCCATTTTGGATCAAGATCCAGATCAATGAAAACAGGTTTTTGTCCGCGCACACCATCGACCCATTTGCACCCCTACACAAATTAATATGCCCCTCAATGTACATTTTGGAAATTGGGAGTTAGATATTATTCCCTTGTAATTAGTTTTGGCATGCTTTGACGCTGTAAATGGAATCAGTTCCTGATCTCCGTCTATCTCTCAACCTACATGCACTTTTTTGAAGAGCAGTTTCACCTGCTGGGATAGATATAGCATACCTGCCAGAGATACCAGCCGGTCTGAACTCTGAAAGCTCTCTTAGTTGTAGCTATTTTTCAGCATCAGTTTGAACAGTTCTATCCATTTCAATCTTGCCATTCTAGAATTATATTAGTCCTGCCGGCCTGACATTAACATATGCATGCTATAGCTCTCACTTTTTTAATGTCAGTAATACCATGTGTTCTTTACATTTTACTTTCAGTACCGAAGAGGACGATCACTGATTTTAATTAAACCTCTCATGCAGCAGTGAATTCACAGATGGATCCATTCATATCCAACAAGCCTTTGGTCCTGGTGTCGACCGAGAAATCCCTCAGCTCCAGTACTGCAGATTCCAACGATGCAAGAAGTAAGAGATTTAAATCCATCCGTCCCAAGGAGATCCTTCTCATTTTCGCAACGTTGTAAGTTCCCATCTCTCTTAAAAAGTTGTCCAAATTTTTATATATAATGATAGCAACATGTATATACATATCTTTAGATAAAATGAATGATTGTTTCTAGGACTTGAGCCCATCACTATAAATCCACCCTTTGAAATCTAGCTAAATGCCAAAATGTTACGGTCTTATCTTGTTCTATCAATTTTGAGTAAAATCTTTCTCCGTTATACACTCTCTCCATTGGATTAGTGGGCTACCAAAATGCTAAGCACTATTCTTATTTTAATTCATTAATTTTATTTATTTATTTATTTATTATGTGGATTGCAAGATCCCTCAAACTCATACATGTCTGATGTCTCCTATTTTAAAAAGTAATAGACAACATCCTACTGGTTGGTGAAGCTATATGTTGGGAAGTCCCACATCTGGCCAGCTTTTGAATTGGTATATGGTTTATTACACTATAGAGGAATTGGGGGATACTCTTTCACTACAAATAATCTTTCACTACATAAAATATTAGGAACACCATGTCATTAAAAAAATGAATGTTTAAATTGCTGAATTTGAATATGAAATATCTTCCATATCTATATTTCTTAGGCCTACTTGTGATTATAACTCTGGTGATTGGTTTTCAGGTCTAGTGTGGGGACTCTGATACTGATTTACTTCACTCTCACGGCTGGCCATTAACAGAAAGGATGGAGGAAAGTTATATGTGGAATAACATCAATTCAGCCTCTACCCAAATAATAATAAGAAAAATACAGCAATTCAGAACATGAGAAGGAAATGAAGCTACATCTTTTCTTTTACTGCAGCTTCTCACTTCAGGGTGAGACACCTACAGTTGCCTGCCTAAACAATGCAAATCTTATAGTTATAGATGGAATATGATTGGCACACTCAGATACCGGACTGTAAAGATCTTTCTGCAGAGACTCGCCTTATGAGCCTTTATTCTTTGTAATAATTCCAATCTTGTTATATCTTGTTTCTGGGAAATCATCACTTTTTTCAGCTGTATAAGAGTGTAAATATTCATTTTAAGTTATCATGGTGTGCTGTGATGACTTTTGTATTTTTAAGATTACCCTTTCTTCTATTTGTAAGCTAGACACACTTGATCCATGCACACTGTGGATTTTATGCCCATATTAGATCATTGATTCCCTGAGTGTCTCCCACACGCTTCGCCAGTGGATTTGTGGAACTGATAAGTTGATTCGCACAATCTTGTGCAATATTAATCATATGTATTAATTACATTATCAGCCATGTGATCAACTTTACTGTGAGATCAACTCTTGTTGAAGTGTAATTTGACACACCCCGGGGATCCGAACTCTTCACTTGTATATGCTTCCTTAGTAGCAGTAGTGACTGCCTAATTACAGGAATACAAGCATACGCTATACGTACCACCTTACTGTTAGCCTTCGACTACCAATCCCTCTTCTGGAAAGAGAATTCCTCTCTCCGTTACACCCATAAATGGAGTATGTCAATTCTTATCTGAGGGTGAAGTTACTCAAGTTTGCTGAACCGTCTTACTTTTCTTATGAAAGAATAATAACTCCCCTTGAGGGAGAATTTGTTTCACGGGACTGCCTAAAGGTGTCAAAACAACTACAAACCTTAGTGAAAGACTCTAGCAGAAAATCCTTAGGTCAAGGTGCCCTCTTGGCAGACTATTACCAAGTGGATGGTTAGAGAACAGGGCTTCCCATCTAACTTTCTTTTGGCCTTTCTTTCACCAGTAAGAATTTCATCTCAATATATCAAACCCAAAGCTAGAAATACTTGAGTTCTGGGTTCTCAAGACATCCAACAATTATCTATGTAACACTTCATCAATATTTTAAATCAAAAGTGAATTCGGATTCTAAAAGGCCAAATCATTACAGTAATTCAAAGTTTCCAGAATATGATCAAATCCTAAACTACCAACGATCCCTCAGAATCCAATCCAGAGTAGGAAACCAGGTGCCATACCACTTTGGAATCCATATTTCAAGAAACTATGATACACAAACATAGAAAACTTAATCTTCATTTCAGCAACCATATACAGACGGGGTTTTAGTCAAAAAAAATCTACTAAAAATTTCCCTTCTCAAATCTAAAGGTTTCCCCGAGTAAAACATCAGTTCCATGCACCTCTAAATTTCATCAGGCACTAAAGAATTCTAACAATGCAAAAATAGGATGTTTGTCGTTTCAGTTCAAATATACGGATAGACAATACTTGCAGGTTAAATTCATGTTCCTTTCAAGACAGTTTTGATCTTTCCAGACTGTTTAGATAACACAATATTCCAGCATTCACAGCATGATATCATCTCTCTAGTCATAATATTGAAAGGTGAACCCGAAGGTACATTCTGTTCAACCACATGCAGCAAGAAGAAACATTTATCAAGGACTCAGGAGATTAGATGCGCAGTAAACATACATCAAGGAAAAAGAACCAATGGGGATAAAAACAAAATACAACATAGAACGCAACAAAAAGTAACTGAAATTTGAGTGTGCCAAGATGATGGAAACTCGAGAAACATAACTAAAAACTAAAATAGTAAAAGGGAGGAAAAAGGATAGGCAGCCCAAAAATATCTAGGTCTGGCCCTCATTTGCAGCCGCTTCGAATGTCTCACCAGCCACAAGCTCTGGGACATCATTGTCATCATCTTCTGTGGCCCCAGCAGCTGGTGCCTGTTTCTGAAACTGTTCAGCAATCCTCCTCAGATTATCTAAGTTATCGGGTCCTGAAAGAAGAACATCAATCAACACCTCATACGGTTTAATATGTAATTTCCCTACACTTACTCCTATATGTGAAACTATGTAATCATCACAGCTCTTCAGCTACTAAATGAAGGTACTGGATATATTAGAAATCTCTTCTTCTTCTTTTTTTCTTTTTTTCTTTTTTTTTTTTTGAATGGACCTTGTATGTATTAGGTATCTCTTAGAACAACAAACATATGTTCCAAGCACGATAAAGGTGAAGCACATGAAAGTAACCTGTTAGCTTCTTGGTTACCACCTCAAAATGGTCAGATGAATCTATCTAAATGTAACTTGACACTAAATAATAAATGTGGTGGCATCCACTAAAGATATAGCATGCAGAGATGTTAAAAGAGAAATGACATCACATACCCAACTGATTGATGATCCCAGGTAGCAGGTCCTGGAGTTCTGCAAACATAACATAATTCTTGAGTCAGTTAAAACATTTCAAATCTCTTGAGATCGAAAAAACAAGTGAATTCAAACATGAGAGAGAGAGAGAGAGAGAGAGAGAGAGAGAAGAGTACTTTTCGTCTGAGGAGAACCACTAACAACCCAAGTGTTAGCAGCAATTGAAGCTTGCACTGAACAGGAAGAAGACATTGTCATTAACCCAAAACAAAAAAGTTCAGAACATGTAATAGTATATTCCCTTTATGAATTTGTGCATCAGTCTGTCAAGGAGATACTATAGATCACCTTTTGGGTTTACAAACTGGATGACAAGATCGTCTTTAAAAATGTTGACTTCCTCTATAGCTGGGATTGCATTCACCCCGATTCGTTTTAAGGTGCTCTGAAGCCTTTTGTCATCTGTTGTTGTGGTTTTGTGGACAGCCTTCTTCTTTCTGGTTAATTCCAACATTATGAAGCACAAGAAAGATCACATACTCTGGATTAAAGACCTATATGTCTGTGATAATGAATAAAGTAGCAAGAATCCTCCCAAAAAAATAATAATAATTACAATGGAGGAAGAATATTAAGGGATTTCACATGAAAGATTTATTCGACACAAGAAATTGCTAAAATATCCAATGATCCCCCAATTCCACTGACTCAAAAATAAAAAAATAATAATAATAATAAAATAAAATAAAATAAAATAAAAAAAGAAGAAGAAGAAGAAGAAGAAAGTTTCCTAAACACTATCCATCCTACCATCCAGGGGTATAATATCAATCATGATATTATATGCAAACTTTCGATTACTTTATAGAACCCACATGAAACATTTTTCACTCAAAAAAGAAAGTTAGGCAAAAGTCGCACCTTCGCATACTTCCCTTGCCACCAGTGCGAACTGCACCAGCCATCTTCATGAGCTTCTCCCGATTCATCTGCATGAAAAAAAAAAAAAAAAAATTTAATGTCTCATAAAAATCTGACATCCGAGTATATGCTCCATGCATGACATTCCAATTATCCAGACCAAGGATAAAAATAGCGGTAGCGGCGGGCGTAGCGGCCTGCCGCCAAAACGCTACGTAGCAGGCGCTACATAGCGGCGTAGCAGTGCGATTTGGAAAAATCGTCAAAAAAATATAAAAAAATTCTAGAAAATCTAGAATATTGGAAAATGAGAGAAAAAATTTTTTTTTTTTTTTTTTTGCAAAAGTAACTAAGGTAAGGGGGTGTAGCGGTCCCCTCACTGCATGAGGTCCTGTATCGCTGTATAAATAGAAAATAATAGTAATGATCATTTTTTTCACATGTGTTCATGTTGCTTAGTTATGCTAACTTAGAAACTAATGAAAGGCTTATAAAAGAAAAAACTACGTCATGAAGTCAAGACTTAAAAGTAACTAGAGAAAAAATGCATCTACCAAATGTGGTGTCTAATAGGATGTACTTAGAGAAGAATCATTGAAAAGAACTCTTTGTATTGACTGCAATTCGGCGAGATCATATGCTTTTTGGTATTTTTTTAAACATAAAAGGGTATAAGAGTTGTGTAGAAATGTTATTTGGAAAGAAGAAGAAAAGAAATAAGTCTTATTATGCATTTTAAAAAAATTTGGAAAGTAAGAATTTTTCTCACCCCGTAGCGGTCGTAGCGGCCTCATAGCGGCCGCTACGGGTGCGACGGCCAATAAATCGGCCGTAGCGTAGCGGCCGCTACGTCACTATTTTCATCC
The DNA here is from genome assembly GCA_028538565.1 of Umbellularia californica. NCBI lineage: Eukaryota > Viridiplantae > Streptophyta > Magnoliopsida > Laurales > Lauraceae > Umbellularia > Umbellularia californica. The sequence goes on along the minus strand of JAPQWN010000007.1, from coordinate 70,867,113 downwards.
ATGATCCGACGGGATGGATTGGTCTCTTTTAATTCACAAAACTTATGAAAAGCTGACTGTTATGAAGGATAACATGTACAAAACCTCATTTTCTAAGAGATGAAATGACTGAAAATATCAAACAAAACAATTTGTATATATTAAAACTGCTAGCAATCACCAGCCCAATGACATCCTCTCCGGCATGACATGTATGATAATAATATACTTCAGCAACTCAATCGAATCCGCGCGAGAAAGAGCTCAACCCAAATTAGATATGGCTAATCTTTTTCTCTTTCATGTGCTGGTCATAGGCCTTATTTATTTATGGAAAGATAACTGGAATTTATTCAGATAAGGATAATCTACAAAGATAGCTCCCTACAAGGGAATTAGGAGACTATGGTACAGGTTTACAAGAAAAATACATTAGGAACCATAATTGATCCAAATAATAAAGTCCCTCCTAACTTTGCCAACTTGTCTTATTCAATCTCCTCCCTTGGAACAAGGCAAAAGGAAGCATTTAGATACATAGCTAAAGCTCTAATTTCTTTTCAGATCAAAGCATCTCCAAGGTACACTTGATTTTCCTTTTACCTATCTATTGGCATTTCTTGAATCACTTTCTACTAGAAGTGGACATAGAAGGACATTATGGTTCTGAGCCCATCTCTCATAGCCAAGATATCTTCTATGTTTAAGTCCCTAATTTCTACTGGATTTACAAAAGACAATTTTATATCTCCATTCTTATTTTTTTATAACCTCTGCAGAGTCAGAAGGGCCCCAGTCTCAACTGGATCTATTGTCTATATTTAATTTTTAACATTTGCCTGGCAGGGGAATAAGCCCGGCCCTCCTTTCATCTTTAGATGTGCACCATCCATACAGGCAGACCATTCCGAATGGAAATTTGAAACTGTGATGCCAAACAACTTGTGTTGCAACACTCATTCAATCAATGAAGATTTGATAATGGATACAACTGAATACCATGAGGAGCAGATGCCTTAAAAAATTCTCCTACCTTTTTTTTGCATATTCCCTAAGCAATTGCAAGTGGTACATTTTCAACATTATTCAGCTGCTCCTCTCAAAAAAACTGCTATCCTCAACCCTCCATAAGAGTAAAAGGATTGCAAGATTATTCATGAAAATGTTAACAATGACAGAAAAACAATCAACACTTGCAATATGAAGAGGCAATCTAACAGGTGGCCAACAGATTCTTCACTGGGGAACACAGCAAATATTGGGCAATGCAAATTTTTAATTTTTCAATGATCCAGCAATATCGATCAACATCACAACCACAAGGTTACATGTATGAGTCATGTTACCATTTTAAAACAATGGTATAGAATAATGCCAGGCATTACAACCAAAAGGAAGGCTTTGACTCAGGTGGAACAATGGGTTTTCAAATGGATTCATGAGGGAATCGATGGGAAGATCTAGGCAAAGTACATGTAAAGGTGGATTTGCTTGAAAAAAAGATACCACTTAGATCTATTCCCTGTATTTAGATCTATCCCCTGTATTCTCCAATCCCGCACCTGAAATGTGATCTTCAAGTCATTTGTGCATGTTAACAGTTCCTCCAACTGTGAAATCTCATAATCCGTGACATTCAATCTGGAATTTAGGTTCCATGTTCACTTTCCCCATCAATATCCACAAACCTTTTAATCGGTGCTACTTTCTGATTTGAAGCAAGGTAAAGTCAACCATATGCCTCTTTTTAATAGATCAGAAACCTCAGTGTCCGGTCCAATATCTAAATGTGCTAAGCCTGTGCTAAAGCTTTGGCTAAACCTAGTCCAACTTATACAAAATGGTTAGACCAAGTACTTGGTTGATGGGCTGAACTTCATCCAGAAAATAGGCCTAATATGCAACTAATTAGGTTTCAACAAGCTTAAGTCTAAGCTAGGACAAGCCAGATCCTGTTGCAACACTAGCATGTGAAGTGCACAATATCATGTTCATATGCATGTCTAAGTTACACAGCTACCGAAGGGAAAAAATGGAGTGATAGAACGTCGATTTCCATATCGTATCTTTGTTATTTACACCAAAAAAAAAAAAAAAAATTGCTTAACAAGCAAAATAAGTATCTATTAAGCACACATCCCTTCAGTTAACCTATCAGATACTAAGGTCAAGATACTGTTAAATAATAACTACATCACCCATCTTTTGAAAAGTATCCCAATATTTATCACAGTATTAATGCTAAGCAATACCTTTTAAATATTACAATAGTTTGTAAACAATAAAAACTTTAATCTATAGCAATAATATCACAACATATCAAAATTTGTGATAAGTTCAGCATAAAAAGAGCAGAACATCAAATTAAAACCAACCATATGCCTGTGTTTCTTTCTCAGACACTCTCTCTACTTGTCATTAAAAACCCAAACTTCCCAACAACATGAGATAATGAATGCACATTTTCCATATCAAAAAGAAATCTTGCATCATTCCAATGGGTAACAAACAATTTACAACACATACAACAACATCAAATGCATATATCCATCAACATTATCTTATTCAAATCCCTTTCAACATCATCAGTAAATGTTATGTAATAACTAAGCAGAAGAAAAAAAAGAATCCACCATTTCGAATCAAATCCCAACAACCAAAACACACCCAATACCATTTCAAGGCAGACCCAAACCCTAAAACCCTTATCACAACAAAACCCAGACATATTTTTCAACCATAAGCCGGTCAAGGGGCCCAAAACAAGCAATACCCCAAACACCGTTTGATTGAAAAACCCTAAACCCTAAAAGAAGAGAAGAAGAAGATGATGATAAGATGAGATGAAGGGGGTGAGATTGAGTAATAAAAGAGGAAAGACAGGGAGATTTCTGGGAATCAAAAACATATGTATACCTTCGAATGGGATTTTTCTCAACGCCGCGAGGCAGCTGCAAGAAGAGAAGAAGAGCGCACGAGATGATTCATGGGTAAGGAGACTTTTTATAGAGAGCCACTGAAATCCCAGCAATGCCACCATTGTTTTGTTGATATTGCATATTTGACACTAGTGTGGTGAACCACTGCCTTCTTGTTAGATTGATTAGGTCAAATGGTCATGGCATGGCCCACTTGTTTATCTTTGAAAGCCCAGAAAATGGTGGGTCCCATTAAAAATTAGGTGGATTTATGTGGTTGGGATCATCTACATTGGATCACCATTTCCTTGCAGGGATTGGATATTATAAAGGGATATTGCTCGTGCATCTACCGTTAAATTTAATATCCGCCTCCGAACAATCATAATTTAAGTATTTCCCACATATTTGTTCCTTCGATATCCTTGGGCAATTTACCACTTGTTTGTACCTGTTACATCTTAGTGTCATGCAATATCGCACATAGCCTTGTGCTATAATCTAGAGCTACGAATAGTTTTGCGGGAAATATTTAAACTTTGACAATTCTAGGTAAATGTCCGATCTAAGAATAAAAATTATATTGTCAAAATCCCTATTATCAAGGCTAATATGATTTTTTCATGTTTTCCGACGTAGTGTCTAAATATCATTATTTATAAACATCATCGGAGGTTTGTCTCATCAATTTAAACTATTTTAATATTATGCTTTAAAATCATGTTATAAAAGATGAATAGCAATTATCAAATGAGGTGCTTTTGAAGAGCACTGTCAAAGGATGTTTTGAAATTCTTATGATAATATCATAATGTTTTGAAGATTTTATCAAGATTAAACTGTAATATTGTAGATAGATGTGGATGAGAGGGTTTGCATGTGCCCCCTAGAATTAGTTCCCGCCTATTTAACATTTAGTGTCCATCGAGCTTAAGGCCAACAGTACTCTAATTATATATATAAAGAGAATAGACTTTTTATGAAGGAGCGCCACGTGGTGGAATGAGACTTCATGGGAGGATGACACGTGGCAGCAGCTTTGAGATACCCTAAAATCTCTCCATCCATAAGATCCCTATTACTAAGAAAATCCAATCTCTCAATAAACCCTTCTCCTCCCCAAGCATGCAATGCCAATCTTCTCCCTCCATCTCCCCACCCCCACCAAATGATACTCAGGATGTGGTGGTAAGTATTCACTTATTGGAATGCATCGATCCAAACTAACATGGAGCATCTTGCCACTTCCTTTGGAACCCTGCTCTAAAAGCAGGGGCTCATATTCACATCATTTCTCCAATTTTAAAATGAACCCAATCCCTTTGATGAATATAGGGCAAGTCGGGCCAATTCGGGTCGGGTTATAGATGGGCCCACCTTCTGTATCCTGGCCTATGACCGACCACATAACCTGCATTAAATGTGGGTCACGTCAGGTTAGACTCAACGTAACCCGTATAACTCGATCTATTACCCCTTACCCCAAAAAAAGATGGCTTAAAAAAATTAAAACCCACAACCATTGACATTTTTAACAACATCTCCACTACTACACCAACTGACTCTTTTATGCAAGTGTTTATAAAAAACTAATTAGGCAACCCGTATCCGATCATGATTGTTTTGATCATAACGTCCATGCTGAGCCCGGGCCCTATAATAACATATAGTAAATAATAATAATATATATAATAAGCATGAAATAGATATTGGGCGTGTGAGCCAAGGCAAAGGGAGATATGGGTTTGCCCGTTTGCAATCTCAAGACGTCCTTTACCCCATCACTTCCTACTAATGATCAATAAAAAAAAACTCAAGTAAAATAGGAGGTGAATCGAGTTCCACCATAATCCAAGACCTCTCGCCTAGGGAATTAGGATGGTATTTTACCAAATTTCATTGCAAAATAGAATGTAGCCTTCATATGCTTGGGTCATGAATCAGAAGAATTCATGATTTTTTCTTTTCAATGAGACCAAGTAGAAATTGCAGTATTCTTTTCATACAAAATGCCCACTCCTTGTGGGTTATTTCTTTTTCTTTTTTTTTTTTTAAATAACAGGATTCCCACTTCATGTCGGGCTGGCTTGGATGTTTGGTTACTAAAAAGGGGATTGAGGAATGAGTCAATTTGAATATACATCAATCAATGTGACAATTATTATTTTTCTTTGTTCTTCATCAGAGAGATCTTCATTCCTATTACCAAAATCTCTCAAATCCCCATTACCAAACATATTAGGATATACATTATTCGGTGTGATTCCTATTACCATGCTAAAATCTCTCCAAACGGGATCTCATCTTCTCCCTCCATCTAAGTCCACGTCGCAGACCCATTCCACAGTCTCCATCTCCCTCCCTTCTCGGTCTCACCACCATCTCCAACGCCTTGCGCAATCTGTCCGCAGACCCATTCCACAGTCTCCATCTCCCTCCCTTCTCGGTCTCACTACCATCTCCAATGCCCTGCGCAATCTGTCGCCACCATCTCCACCTCTCTTCTTCCTCCCTGCGCAGCACCGTCTCCCCCAGCATCGCTCTCTCGGTCTCACCACCATCTTCCTCCCTGCGCAGCACCGTCTCCCCCAGCATCGCTCTCTCGGTCTCACCACCATCTCCAACATCTCCCAAGGACGCTTCCTCCCTGCGCAGCACCGTCGCCGACCTCTTCTCGCCCGGACGCCAACCAGGTAAGCCCCTTTCTCTTCCCTTCCATGCACTTCCACCTACACCCCAGCGCACACACTTCACCTGCGGCTGCATCATCTTTTATTCTTCTGCATCCCCTTTCTCCTCCCTTCCCTGCACTTCCACCTACACCCACCGCACACACTGCACCTGCGGCTGCATCATCTTTTATTCTTCTGCATCTTCTTCTTCCTCCCACGCTCACCCTGCACGCAGCGCCTGCATCATCTTTTCTTCTTCTCCATCTTCTTCTTCCTCCCACGCTCACCCAGCACGCAGCCACCTGCATCACCTCCCCTCTTTTTCTCCTTCTTCTTTTCCTCCGTCCCTGCACTTCCACCTGCACCCACCACACACACTGCACCTACATCACTGTTGACACCAAAAATGTCACTTTGCCTCTTCAACATCAAGAAAGCTGCATGAAGTCGCAACCTGCCATAAATAGGCAATGCAATTTTTCCAAAAAATCAAATCTTGTCAGAATCAAACAAAAACTGCAAGATCCTTCAAGATAGCCAAGAGAAGAGTACACATGAAGTTTCGGGCCATTTCGACAACATTTGGCCTAACTTCACTTCTCCGACAGCTAAAATGGCGCTCCCGGCGGCGACATCATCGGAGACGTCAAAACTTCGATCAGAGCCTACGGATGACTCCAGCATGTCCCAAAAAGGCTCCATTCCAAATTTCAAGTCAAACCGACAACGTTTGACCCTCCATCAATGCTCGAGCAGCAAAATCAAGCCTCCCGGCGGCGGGAACCACCGAATCCTTCGCTCATCAAACCAAGTGCATGAGTGGCTTCAACATGCTTCCAAAAGGCTGCACGTCAAATTTCAGGTCATTCCGAAAACGTTTGACCAGGTTTCGATGCTCCGAGAGAAAATCAAGCCTACCGGCGGCGGAGCAACCCGGGACCATGACATCCAAAACGGAGCCCATGGAACGTCTCAAAATGACTCCAATAGGCTCCCCGTCAAATTTCAGGTCAATCGGACATCGTTTGACCACATATCAAAGCTCGGCATTTTCCCCGCAGCAAAATCAAGTGAAGCATCGACGGGACCCCAAACGGCTTCAAAACTCAAACAAAAGCCTATGGTTGGTCTTATTTATTGCTCAGGAGGCTTCACCTCAAATTTCAGGTCATTCCGACATCGTTTGACCAAGTTTCGACTTCTGGCGGAAAATCAGCAGCTCTACGCGACAAAGTCTTCGGCTTTCCCGGAAAATTAGAAACTTTGCACTCTAAAAATGCAAGGATTCTCATCAAGTTTTCTACAGGGAAATCAAGCCAATAAATGAGAAGAAATGTCAAGAAAAATACAGAAGAAAACGGCGACGAAAAAGACCTCAAAACGACCGCAAAACGGGCTCCGAAGGGGAAAAATCCCCCAGGGTCGCAGACCCCTGCGACCATGGCCCATGGTCGCAGGCCCCTGCGACCATGGCCCATGGTCGCCGGCGACCATGGAGGTCCGGGTCACCGGATTTTCCGCCGGTGACCCGTTTTTCCGTCTTTTTTCGCGTTTCGCGCACTTTGGCCCCTGTGGTTCCCTGAAAATGTGATTTTTAGTGCTTGAAATTGACTCATGTCCGACGACATCCGTCAAAATCACGGGTCAACCTCCAAAAGCATAAAATCATCAGTGATCGCTCCAAGATCGCCAACCGGCTGACCAAGAAAGTGCACTTTCTGTCCGACCGATCGTGAAATCGACAAGACAGATGTCACCGGCCCACTCTTAGCTATCAATGTCTGAAGTTACATGTTCATCCGATGTCGATCAGCATGTAGATCCATCGATGATCATCGCCAGAAGAATTCCAGAAGACACGGCATGGCCCGCGACTCTTCGACTGCTCGGCGACCAATTAATGTGGTTAATTGACTAGCTTTATTGCAGTCATTAATTCATTTCTTTGGACGGCCCAATCAGAAGCAAGCATTTGGGAGTTACAAGTCAATTGATTCATGGCATTTAAACCATGAAACTCCTCCCATTATGGTAATTAAGGTGATTAAAAGCCCTTAATCTCCATCGGCCAATCAGATTCAAGGAAAAAGGAGTTACAAAATCAAGAAATAAATCTTGTAACTCCTCCCATTAAAGCCATTAAGGCTCATAAACCCTCCTAAATGGCTACCAAAGGCCTATAAATAGGAGAGCATTCCATTGAAATGGAGATCGGAAAAAGATCGGAAAAAGATCGGAAAAAAATCGGAAAAAAGAGGAGAAAATCAGAAGATCAGAAAAAAAGATCAGAAAGAGATCTGAGAGAAAGAAAAAGAGAGAAAAACTCTGCTGAAGTTCTGCACCGGCCACCACTACAAGGTGACAAAAGTCCCTTGGGGGGCACCCCCCCCAAGGTCCTTGCCTTCTCCTGCTGCCTCCAATGGCTTAGACGTGGCTTTTCAGCCCGTCTACTTAGCTTTTTATTGGACATAGGACCTTCTCTTGGTCTTTGTCCTCTAAAAACCTGAGGTTATAGCCAAGCCAAGCGAATCAAGAGCATCTTCTGTTCTCATCTGCATGGATGATGGCGAAGCCCATACATGGCTTGCGACCGTCAATCTGAACGAGTCCCCCACAATCTCCTGAAAAGTTAGATCTTCCTTTTCTTGCTTTTCATTGTAGTTTGTATTTTTCTAAAAGAGACAAAAATCACAACTCTTGTCTTTCATTATTGATGAGAATTGTAAATCGGCTATAAACGCCAAAATCGGCTATAAATGCCAAACAAAATCGCCTTTCACGGCAAACCAAGAAAATGTCTCTTTTCTTAAATATTTGTGCAATGGAAAACTTGAAAGAAGTTGATTTCCTTTTTACTTGCGAAGGTTGATCTCCGGATTACCACTTGCAATTCCAAGTAAAATAGAAAATCTGGCACACCCACACAAAAGAAATGTTGATGCACGCTTCAGGGCCCGCCAGGGCGCGAAAGGGCCGGACCCGACGGACTCCCACGTTCCGCCGACCCCGGTAGCCGCCCCAGCAGGCGCCTCGGAGCGCGTTCCATCAAGCTGGCACACCCGGTGGGACCCGTTCATTTGAGAACACGGTGCTTGGAAATGAAATATTTGCATATCATACTTTTTGCTCTATGCTTATACTTCTTTTCCGGATTCCTTGGCTACTTTCTAGCTGGTGGCCTATGTTGGATTTTGCACCCAAAAAAAATGAGATGGGATTTTTTGGAAATTTCTATTTCTTTGAGTTTGTTTCCATTCTTTCTCTTTTCAAAAAAAAAATCAGTTTTCTTAGTTTGAATTCAAAATTGAGAAACTTTGATCCTATCCTATCGTTCTTTGGTGCTTGCAGAAATGTTGAGCCCGTTCGACTAAGGTTTTGGGCCATCGTTTCTCTTCGATGAGTTCATTAGAGATTTCAAAGAAAAAAAAAATCAAAAAATCAGTTTTCTTAGTTTGAATTCAAAATTGAGAAACTTTGATCCTATCCTATCGTTCTTTGGTGCTTGCAGAAATGTTGAGCCCGTTCGACTAAGGTTTTGGGCCATCGTTTCTCTTCGATGAGTTCATTAGAGATTTCAAAGAAAAAAAATCAAAAAATCAGTTTTCTTAGTTTGAATTCAAAATTGAGAAACTTTGATCCTATCCTATCGTTCTTTGGTGCTTGCAGAAATGTTGAGCCCGTTCGACTAAGGTTTTGGGCCATCGTTTCTCTTCGACGAGTTCATTAGAGATTTCAAAGAAAAAAAAATCAAAAAATCAGTTTTCTTAGTTTGAATTCAAAATTGAGAAACTTTGATCCTATCCTATCGTTCTTTGGTGCTTGCAGAAATGTTGAGCCCGTTCGACTAAGGTTTTGGGCCATCGTTTCTCTTCGATGAGTTCATTAGAGATTTCAAAAAAAAAAATATATAAAAAAAAATAAAAATAAAAAAAAAATCAGTTTTCTTAGTTTGGATTCAAAATTGAGAAGCTTTGATCCTATCCTATCGTTCTTTGGTGCTTGCAGAAATGTTGAGCCCGTTCGACTAAGGTTTTGGGCCATCGTTTCTCTTCGATGAGTCTATTTGGGATTTGAAAAAAAAGACATAGACCACTAAGGTTAAACCAATTGCGTTCTTTGATCACGATTGATTCAAGAAAAGCCTTGTCCAGAGTGTGGAGACAGCTTGACTGTTCTAGGCAAGGGTCCTCCAAACGGGTTCATTAAGTAATCCTACCCTTACCTGGGGGCAATTCTATCAATTGAGGTTTCATAAGACCGGGTTAGGAGGCCTATGTGTACTCTCTCGTCTTTAAATCTTAAAAATTTTAAAAAAAAATCAAAAATAAAAAAAAAGATTTTCAAAAAAAAAATCTTAAAAAAATAAAAAAATCAAAATAAAAAAAAATAAAAAAATAAAAAATAAAAAAAAAAGATTTTCAAAAAAAAAATCTTAAACAAAAAAAAAAGATTTTTTTAAAAAAAAAAAAAATGAAAATCTAAAAAAAAAAATCTTCAAAAAAAAAAAAACTCTCGTCATTTTAGATTCAGATCCGAGAAATTGTGGTTCCTTCCCTTCTGGGTACTGGCGCTCGCGGAAATCGTTGAGCCCGTATTCGGATCGGAATATCATCTGCTCTCTTTGATGAATCCAATCTTGACATTTCAAAAAACAAAGAATCCCATCTCATGGATGCGATCTCCAACATTTGTGCATAGCAATACTGGTACGCCCTTTCAGGGTCTACTGTATCTGTGACCGGCACATTTGTAACTCCTACCTTATATTCTTCTTATCTCGAGCAAGCTCCGCTTCTCGATAAGTCGAATTTAGGTATACAATTACTTCTAGCAGTCATTGGAACGCTCATTTCGAGCCTACCATGTTCGCTGTCAGAACAATTGTACCATCTATGGCTTTTTGCCTTCTTCATGTCGCTTGGGTCATATCCCTTGAGCGATTTGAAAAGACAACCATAGAAATTCCCATTTATGATCATTATATTCTTGTGATTACTAATGGATGTGGTCTTGTTTCAGAACTTTTTCGAAACTAACAATGGCAGCCTTAACCATTATCTTCGATGAGAACAAGCACCAACTCATGCTTCAACAGAAGCAAACCGAGCGCACTTACAAGCGCCCTGCCAGCTGCCGAAGCGTCAACTCCCTCGGCAACTCTCTGAACTCCGGGTCGACCTCGACTCCCCGGACCATCGTCTTCGGGACACTGGGACCATTCCCACTTCCCGAAGAACAAACTGCGCCTGCCAAAAGGCAGAAAATCGCCTCTCAACGTGTCACTCCCGTGACACCAAAGGCGAGCGCCCAAAAGCCCGAAGCCCGCGGCACCCCCGCGAAGCCTCGACCAACAACCAACCAGGTCTACCCTAAGACTTGGTCTCCAAGACCTTCCCCAAAACAAAGAAGGTCTCAAACATCCACCAAGCCAGCATACCTGGCCCCACTCAAAGAGAACCAGTTCTACCCTCTTGCCTACATGAAAGAGGAGAGACCCATCTCCAACTTGACTCCCAAGTCGACCCAGCATGAATCGGCTTGCTCCCACAAGCCCAAAATCAGATCATGCATCACCAGGCCTCTCCAAGCACCTGCTAAGGCTTACACTCCTTCAGTTCGACCCTTCATCTCTACAGGGGCCGAACTCGAAAGGTTTAAAGCTTCGCTGCAACAGGCAAAGGACCGGGTCCGCATCCTGTCCTTGCCCAACCACAAAGAAGACAAGCTCGGCTGCTGCGCCCGAGGGAGCACATCCTTCATCGTCAGAGCCCAGCCAGAGCTGACTGAAGCTCAAATCGCTCGTCGAGCACGCCGCCGTGCGTCATATCGACAAAAGAGACTAGAGAAGCAACGGACCCAGCCTCCTACACTTCAAGTCTCCCACAAATGGGTCGAAAAAGAAAGACCCGACCAAGTTGCTGCCGTCCATATGGTTGGAAAAACCAGAAGACGCCAAAAGTCAGCATCAAAAATCCATGTCCGACGTCCGGTGACCCGTAGCGTCACCGGGACACGAAGACATCCTGAAGAATCTCCTGCCCCTTCAAGCCAAGGACGGGAGAGTAATCCTTCATCAAGCTCTTCATCAAAAAGAATGAGCCCCAGCTCGGTCACCAGGACGATTTCTTCGTTCGAATCCCGAGGGATGAACGTCTTGGCTACAAGTTCTGAGCCACCACCTCAGAATCCACCTCAAGATGATGCGCTCACACGCATCCAGCAGTTGGAACAAGGCCAGCAGAGGACTGAAACTCTGATGGAAAACATTCTCCTTGTCGTCCAAAATCAGGTGAACAATGAGCCTCCTCCGAATCATAACAATAACGAGGAGAATTGTGAAGAAAATGAGTCACGCGCCCTTACCAAAAAGGACGTAGACAGTATCCTCGCCAAAGCTAAAGAAGAGGATATACTCAAAGAGCATGGGATCAAGCCACCATATCCTTTATGGATGGACTCGGTCCCGTTCCCCACAAAATTCAAACATCCTACTCTCCAAACATATACGGGGAAAGGATCGGCCAGACAACACGTCATCCACTTCAAGATCTTGACGGGAGCTATCGCGGATCAAGATGCACTCAAGATTCGCCTCTTTGCAAGTACCCTAAAAGGTACGGCCTTCGATTGGTACTCCACTCTGCCGGAGAACTCCATTCAGAACTGGGCTATGCTGGAGACACGCTTCCTGACCCACTTCCAAGGTGAGGATCATCCTGTTACTATGGCTCAGCTCTGCAGCCTAAAACAGGGAGAGAATGAGTCAACTTATGACTTCATTCACAAGTGGAAAGCAATGGCGTACAAATGCTCAGATGTACTGCCACAAGCGTCGCTAGTCGACATCTGCCGAAACAACATGAGAGCTAAAATCCGCTCCATGATCATCGGCAACAAATCAAAAAACCTGGGAGAACTCCTGGAAGCTTCCATGGAAGCTGAAACGGTGATCAAAGACCTCAACAGTCAGAAATCATCAAAGAAAGAGCCGACTGCTGTTGCAACCTCTAAACCAAAGAAGAAAGAGGTTCTCAATGTGCAGACTAAGTCAGCTCCTCAGCAACCAAAGAAAGCTGAAAATAGAGCTGCAGGTAAGAGACCTGAACTCTCTGATGCCTTCAAAGAACGTGTAGAAAAGAAATATCCATTCGATGAAGACGTTGAAGAAATCTTTGAGGCTCTCCTAGCAAATGGCAAACTCATTTTGCCAGAGCCCAAAAGACCTGGAGACGTTGGCAAAACCAATGATCCTCGGTACTGTCCATACCACCAGATGGTCTCGCATCCTCTCAATCAATGCTTTGTTGTGAGAGAGAAGATAAACGAGATGTGGAAAAACGGAGTCATCACCTTTGACAAAAACTATGGGACTGCCTCCGTCAACATGGTGTCATGTGGACAAACACCAAAATCACCGAAGAAGAAGATCACTACTTCCTTCATGGTGATAAACAAAATTCAAGTGTCCGAGAAGCTGGTTCCTTTCCCGACACCAGACGGACAACCCATATGGGTACATCCCGATCTCCTGGAAGATGAAAATTGGGAGATCGTCAAAACAAAGCCGACCGCTCAACAGCGAAGGCAGGCTAGGAAACATCTCCTCAGGCTCAAACGGCAAGAGAAGACCCAGCCAAAACAAGAAGTTCATGAAAAGGCAGAGGCCTCCTCTACCACCTCACTTGGGGCAACAGAAACATCCCTTCCAGGGACTTCAAAGGCGGTAAGAAACTTCACTCTCAGTGATTTCATGCCACCTCAATTCAAAAAAGAAGCCATGCAGGGGGCATTATACTCTTGCAACTCGGTAGTTGGATTCTCCATTGATGGATACGAGTCCAGCGACACCGACGATGGATTCGAGCTCAACTACACCGGCGAGTGGGAGGAATCTCTTGAAACAGGAGAGTATCTCTCCGACGAAGAATGGGTTCCTGAAACTCACCTTATGCCAGTAATCTGGTATAACCCCTTGCAACCACAAGGATCCTGGTCTGATGATGAAGAAGACCAAGAGGCTGCACAAGAAGATGCTGTTGACCCAGCACCTGTCATTGCTCCAGTGGAAATCAACTATGTTGAGCCACACGGAGAAGACGAAGAAGAGGATCTGGCTCCCATGCCTGATCTTGAAGAATATGCAAGGATCTTGCAGCGTCTCGCTCTAGAACAAGAGCAAGACCGCGTCAACGAGATTCCTCACAATCCAGAGCCGGAAGTCCCTGAAGCCCATCAGGTACCTCCTCCCTCAACTCCTGAAAATGGAGAACATTGCTGGATTGACGATCCTCTTACATCAGAGGATGAGTCTGACTCCGAGCAGGCAACATCTTCTATCAGAGCTTCCTGTAATGTAATATATCAGGACTATAGCTCTTCTGAAGCGTCGTCTGATGAGATTACCTACACTCCGACGACGCCTAGCAATGTATCCTCTGGAGCTACCTCGTCTCACGTGACTTTCACAGAGATGACACCCTCTCAGGTTTCTTCTCCTGAGACTGTGACTTCAGAATACACATTCTTCCCGACTCATCATCATGAAGAAAACCCAACTTGGGGTGATGGATGGGTCAACGAAGAAGAAAAGCTGCTGGATGCTGTTCAGGACTTGCTCCCGGAAAATGCTCCGTGCAACACAATCACTGAGGATGGAAACTCTGCTGCAGATACATCCCCAGTAGATGAAAAACGACAGCCTCTTGATCCTGAAGACAATCTTCCAAACGAAGATCCTTCTCAAGAAGCTCTCGAAGTTGGTAGAGGCACCCGCTCTGGCCGGGACTACCACAAGAATTACAACCAATCTTCCTTTACTTATGTAAATCCTTCGGGAAAAGATGTTGTAAGCGCCCCCAGTGGCAAAAACAATGAACATGCAGGCCCTAAGGAGGCTTTCAAGTATGACTTGGTTGAGCACTTCAAACACATACCTGCACGTCTTCACATCCTGGATTTATTACGAATGTCTCCACGCACTCGTGATAATCTCATCTCAGAATTACAAAAACTGAATGAGGATGTCGACAAACATGCCCCGCAAGTCCTCCAAATTGAAATGGACTACCGGATCAAAAACTCTGAAACTTCCTCAAAGGGAGAAAAGAAAACTGAGGGATCATGCATCCAATGCCTCTCGGTTCAAAGGGCAGCCAGTGCAACCATCGCCTTCACTAAGGAAGACCTCCTACTTGGCGAAGCAAGGCACAACCGACCCCTGTACTTCACAGGGTACATCAAAGAAATGCCGATACATAGAGTTCAGATCGACCCAGGGTCTGCACTCAACCTTATCTCCACTTCGGCTCTTGAAGAGTTGGGCATCCCACCCAGCAAGCTAAGCCACACATCTGTATCTATCTTTGGATACGATGGGAGCGCTCAAAGGCCTATCGGCAAAATCAGGTTCAAATTGCAAATCGGTGATCTTATCTCTGAGGTCACTGTGTATGCAATAAAAACCCCCTCATGCTACAACATCCTTCTCGGACGTCCTTGGATACACGAGAACGGTGTTGTCCCTTCAACTCTACATCAATGCATCAAGTTCGTCGGCGACGACGGCATGGTACATCGTGTCTTTGCGGACAGAAAACCCTTCAAAGGTAAAGAAGTCCACTTCGCAGACTCCCAGATGTATGAAGGAGAAAAAGAAGAAGAGGAAATAGCACCCCCTGCTGAAAATCTCCAGAAAGATAAAGGCAAGGCTCCTCAAAAATCACCGGAAGAAAACAACCCCTCCGGCAAATTAGAAGAGAGTGGTCAATCTCCCTTCGTTATCTCCCTCAAGAATTCAAAACCTTTGGTCATCACGACTAAAGTGAAGAAGGCGAAACAAAAGCCTGGGGGTAAATTTGTTGTCTCTCTCGTGTCTATCATGCAAGACACAGACTCGGACTCAGAGCCAGAAGACGATGCATCGTCAAGCCAAGCTGACACTCAGCAAGTTCAGCCTGCTCTCACTCCGATGGAGACACCTGCTGATGTAGAAGATCCTACGTCTGCTACCTTTGTTGTTCCGGCAACATCACCAAAGCAAAGGCCGATCTTCTTCCATAGATCGGACGCTTCTTCATCAAACTCCATGCTGGAACCTTTTCAAAATGAAGGTATGCCTCAGCTATCTCTATATAGTCCTGTGGCACAAGCAATTATGAAGAAAATGGGCTATGACGCTCAAAACCCAGTCGGTTTGGGAGAAAGACGCGGTATTCTCACGCCATTGGAGCCCGCCTTGACCAAAAGCCAGCTGGAAGATTGGAAACTCTACGGTCATGTAGAAAAGTCTTCATATGGGTTAGGGTATGATCCCGACACTCCTCTGAGACAGTTGACACAGAGGCTTAAAAGTCGTTTTACCGACCAAGCCTCAACATCTAAAGTCCACGAAGACATCGATCTCCCTGGAAATCTCTTTAAAGAGTTACCTGACAAAGATCCAGGAAGCTCATCCAATTGGTATGATTTCTCTGATGATAAAGAGGAATCGTCCGATAATACAGACTTGTGGCATCCTGACCCAGAAGAACCCTCGTCTCCAAAAGAAATACCAGACTCAACAGGCGATTGGGACTATCTCATAGCAAGCCTTGAGGAGATCACCAATCAAGAAAATCCATGGAAAGGAACAGAGCCTTGGTCTGGTAATGCAGTTGAAACTCCAGAAGGTTTCGTTGAGTTGGAAGCCTCCGAAAATATTGTGGAGGAACCACCTTCGAACCTTCCGACAGAAGATCCTGTTCAAAAGATAAACTTGGGAACACCTGATAACCCACGTCCTGTATTCATAAGCAAGAATATAAAGGATGATGAGTTACCCGAGTATATCGCTTTTCTTCGTGAGTTCGTTGATTGCTTTACATGGTCCTACGCTGAAATGCCTGGTTTAGACCCCAAAATAGCAGTCCACAAACTCAATCTTCAAGAAGAAATCAAGCCTGTCAAACAAGGCCAAAGAAGATTCCGTCCAGATGTGATGGATAAAATTGAACAAGAAGTTCAAAAACTCAAAAGCGTTGGCTTCATCCGTGAGGAACAACATCCAGAATGGTTGGCCAACATTGTCCCCGTGACAAAGAAAAATGGGCAGATCAGAGTCTGTATTGACTATAGAGACTTGAATGGCGCTTGCCCTAAAGATGAATTCCCGCTCCCCATACCGGAGGTGATGATTGACAATACCTGCGGATTCGAGCGAATGACATTCATGGATGGCTTCTCTGGTTACAATCAGATAAAGATGCATCCCGAGGATGAAAAACACACTTCATTTCGGACTCCATTTGGCGTGTATTGCTACACTGTCATGCCATTTGGTCTGAAAAATGCTGGTGCCACATATCAGAGGGCTATGATGAAAATATTCCAAGATATGCAGCACAAGACGGTCGAATGTTACGTTGATGACCTCGCCGTCAAAAGCAGAAGAAAAGAAGACCATCTCAAAGATCTTCGGGAAGTCTTCCTCCGACTTCGCAAACACAAACTGCGGATGAATCCTCTAAAATGCTTCTTCGGCGTCTCGTCGGGTAAGTTTCTCGGATTCCTGGTTCGGAAAACTGGAATAGAACTTGACCCCATAAAAGTCAAGGCTATTCTAGAAATGCCCTCTCCAAGAACCTTGAGAGAACTAAAAGGGCTCCAAGGGAGATTGGCCTACATCAGACGGTTCATCTCCAATCTTTCGGGGAAATGCCGTCCATTCTCTCGATTGATGAAAAAGGTGTAGACTTTGTCTGGGATACCGACTGCGAAGCCGCATTTCAAGATATCAAGTCATACCTGACCAAACCTCCAGTGTTAGCTGCCCCTGCCACTGGAAAACCATTCATCTTGTACACAAGAGCTCTTGATCATTCTGTAGGCGCTCTGCTTGCACAAGAGAATGGTGAGGGAAAAGAAGCTGCTCTATACTACCTCAGCCGCATGCTAGTAGGTGCAGAGCATCGCTACTCTCCAGTCGAAAAAGAATGCCTTGCAGTGATGTTTGCCGTACAAAAGCTACGTCACTACTTGCTTTCCAACACAGTCTACCTCGTCTCAAGGATCAACCTCTTGAAGGTCCTTGTCACAAAGGCAGGTTCTCTTAATGCCCGACTGGCAAAATGGTCCATCCTCTTGTCACAATTTGATATTAGGTATGTTCCACAAAAAGCAATCAAAGGCCAAGCTCTAGCAGATTTCCTTGCAGAGCATCCATTGCCTAAAGATTCACCACTCAGAGATGATCTCCCAGACGAACCTGTCTACAACGTGGAGACTTCCTCACCAAATGCCTCCTGGGACATGTACTTTGACGGTGCAACCAGGACAAATGAAAACAGAAAGCTGATCTCGGGAGTTGGCATCCTCTTTGTTAGCCCCGACAAATGCATAATTCCACACGCTTTCTCGCTACTGGAACCATGCATAAACAATGCAGCTGAATACCAAGCTCTGATCCTAGGATTGGAACTCGCCATCGAATCCGGTATCACTATGCTGGAAGTCTTTGGAGACTCTCAACTGATCGTCAACCAGATGAATCAGAAATATGAAGTCAGGAAGCCCGATCTGCTGCCTTATTACAACAAGGCACAATCGCTTCTGCAAAAGTTTGACATCTGCAACATCACCCACATTCGTAGAGGTGAAAATATCCGTGCAGATGCCCTGGCCGGACTTGCCGCATCAATGGCGATCCAGGAAGGGGAAAACATGCAAATTACAGTGTGCGAGAGAAGGATCCTCCCTCCTCTTAACACACACCAAGCAGTTGCCGAATGCCACCGAGTGGTTGGAAGTCGGATCTCTATCCTTCAACCTTCAATCGTCGACTGGAGGGATCCGTTCATTGATTACACTATGTTCGGAATCCTACCTGAAGATCCAAAAGAACGGGTAAGCATACAAAGGCGAGCCCCAAACTTTCATTTGGATATTCCTTCAAAAATCCTCTACAGGAAATCCTTCAACGGAGTACTTCTACGCTGCTTGTCACAACAAGAGGCCGAAGAAACACTTAAAGAAGTTCATGCTGGTCTTTGTGGAGCCCATCAGGCAGGTCCTAAGCTCTATGATCAGATAAAAAGGTTAGGTTACTATTGGCCTACCATGGTTGCTGATGCAATGCAATTTGCCAAACGCTGCCAGCTATGCCAAGTTCACGGAGATTACATTCACATGCCTCCGGAATGGCTGCATCCTACAGCAATCTCATGGCCTTTTGAAGCATGGGGCATGGACATCATAGGTCCTATCTCTCCCCCTTCAAGCAAAGGTCATCGCTTCATCTTCGCCGCAACGGATTATTTCTCCAAGTGGTCAGAAGCATTTGCGTTCAACGAAATGAAGACCTCATCAGTTCTTCAATTCCTACGCACCAACATCATTTGTCGTTTCGGCATACCTAAGAGATTCGTCCATGATAACGGAACACAATTATGGGATCATCGATTCTACAGGTTTTGCGACAAATACAAAATCCAAAGCTATCCTTCGACTCCATACAATCCTGCAGCAAACGGATTAGCAGAAGCCTTCAACAAGACACTCTGCAAAATCCTCAAGAAAATGGTCTCTAGTCACAAAAGAGACTGGAGCGATAAACTGTCTGAAGCTTTGTGGGCCTATCGAACCACCGTTCGAGGACCAACCCATAGCACACCATTCTCCTTGGTCTATGGATGCGAAGCTGTCGTGCCCCTAGAGGTACAAATTCCTTCTCTGAGGGTATCTCTACAAAATGACATGACTCAAGAAAGCAATGCGAAATTACGACTTCATGAGCTGGACAATCTCGATGAGAAACGGCTCGAAGCTCGACAAAGCATTGAACTTTACCAAGCACGCATGGCAGGATCTTTTGACAAAAAGGTCAGGCAACGCGCCTACAAGAAGGGTGACTTGGTTCTTGCGGTAAAAAGACCAATGGTCTTCGCTCACAAGTCCAAAGGCAAGTTTGAACCAAAATGGGAGGGACCCTACGTCATCGACAAGGTCTTCTCCAATGGCGCATATGCCCTCCTAAACATGGAAGGCGACAGATGTATGCTGCCTATCAACGGCAAGTTCTTGAAGCGATACTACCCTTGAAGACTTACCCAACTGGGTAAGAGCAATGCCTGTATGGCCAAAACCTGTTCTCAGGTACTCGCTCGTCAAACCCACTCTCTTTAGAATTTTCATATCAAATGTCAAAATTTCTAGAGATTCAAAAACTATGCTTACTTTCATTGTTTCATTGTTCAAAAACAAAAAAAAAAATCCAAGTTTAGGAGCCTCTCCCTGACTTGACCAGAACTTTCGATCCTTGAACCAAAATTCATGGTTTGAAACAAAAATTCAGATCGAGGGATTTCCACCCTAGTCCACCTTACCTTTTACCGCCAAATGGTTTTAGGTCAAAATTTACGACCCTCGTGTCTTTAAACAAAAAAATGGTTTTTCAAAAACCGCGGGGAAGTGACACTTAGTCGATACTCGCAAAACTCAAAAAATCGGAAGGATGCGAACCCCATTCGATACTTCCAAAACCCCAAAAATCGTGGAGACGCAACATATCAGTTGATATCCACAACCCAAATTTCAAAGGTTCGAGAAAACCTAAAATCGTGGAGAAGCAACAAACCAGTTGATATCCACAACCCAATTTCAAAAATCGTGGAGATGTAACATATCAGTTGCTATCCACAACCCAAAATTACAAATGGTTCGAGAAAACCTCAAATTTCAAAAATCGCGGAGTAACGACATCAAGTCAGTACCCGCAAAACCAAAAAGTCTTGGGAAAAGCAGGGAAGCGACGCTTAGTCGATATTTGCACCCCAATTCGCAAGGAAGCGACATTCCATCGATACTTGCAAAACCCAACCCGCGAGGAAGTGACATTCCATCAATACTCGCAAAACCGAATGAGCAAGGAAGCGACATTCCATCGATACTTGCAAGACCATTCAGCGGGGAGGCGACATTTAGTCGATACCTGCATTTTGAAAGCCAAAAAATCTGGCTATAAATGCCAAAACCTGGCTCTTTTGCCAAAAAACCGGCTATAAATGCCACAAACCGGCTATCAATGCCACAAAAATTGGCTTTCACGCCGACAAACCAAAACTTGGCTTTCAAAAAATGGCTATCAATGCCACCAAACCGGCTATAAATGCCACAAATTGGCTATCAATGCCACCAAACCGGCTATAAATGCCACAAATTGGCTATCAATGCCACCAAACTGGCTATAGATGCCACAAAACAAACACCGGCTTCCATGCCAACCCAAATTTTGGCTTTTACGCCATAAAATTTCGGCTTCCATGCCAACCCAAATTTTGGCTTTTACGCCATAAAATTTCGGCTTCCATGCCATCTCAAAATTGGCTCCCATGCCACGAACAAAATTTTTGGCTCTTATGCCATCTCAAAAATCGGCTATAAATGCCACACAAAAAAAAAAAACCTGACTCTCATGTCAAAACTGGCTGCAAATGCCACAAAAATCCGGCTTTCATGCCGAATTCGTTTCCCATGCCAAAACAATTATTTGACAAAAGATTTTCACAAAATGACAAAGCTTTTGATCAAATCCCATTTAGCAATTGCTTTCATCACAAAAAGATTTGAGTGAGCGTAGGGAACAAAAACAAAAAAAAGGTACCAAAAAATACATGTGGTACCAAAGCAAAAAAAAAAAAAAAAAAAAAAAATAGAAAGTGTTCGCAAGCACTACAAAAAAAGAAAAGTACCAAAAAAAAATACATGTGGTACCAAAAAAAAAAAAGAAAGTGTCCACAAGCACTACAAAAAAAGAGTACCAAAAAATACATGTGGTACCAAAAAAAAAGAAGAATGGTTTCTGCTATAAAAAAATCAGGAGCTCAGCCAAAAATGGTCTCCAGCCAAAGCTTCAGCTCCTCAAGCAAACTTTTGGCCTCATCCGTCAGAGTTTCCAAGGCACGCTTCTTCAGGAACTTGCCATGAGATGCTGGCGAATGCCGTAACCCTTCTTTTACACCGGGAAGCTCTTCCCCAGCAGTTTGCCATCGTTCGTTTTCTAGAGTCCTCCTCTCGAGAACTTGACCGGCATCTGCAACCCTGCGAATCAGAGTACTCTCCCTGTCACGAGCCTCTGTTATACAGCCCACTTAGCATCGACTTGTGCCTTCAAATGCTCAAGACGTTTCCTGGCCTCCTCAACTTCCCTATCAAGGACGTTAAGGTCATGCCTCAATCCGATGATGGCTAGCTCTTCCTTGTTCTTCTCCCGAACTAGCTGCTTCTTGCTTTGTGTAGCCTCATTCAGGTCAGACTTAGCCTTATCAGCAGGGTCCAAGAACATCTCCTTGAAGAATTGGTCGTCAGGGAAACCCATGGTCTCAAACCACTTGTCACCCAGTGCAATGATCCTATCAACGATCGCCTTGGCACCTGTGACATCCAGACCAACCTCTTCGGTGTCAGTCAGAATCTCCTGTACATGTGGGATCATGCCAAATCCTGCCTCCAAGTGTCCAGAAAGGAGAGTCTTGACCCAAGAACTCAAAACCCGAGCCAGCACCTTCTTCGCAAATTGAAGAGACGAACTGGATGAAGATTCAACCTTCTCCGCTGATCGGCTGCTCATGTCATGTCCCATTGGAAGAGTAACAAAAGAACTCTTTCCACTTGGAGCCACTGGAGAGGGAATCTCAACACGAGGCATCTCCTCAATCATGTCTGAACTGGTCTCTACCTCCGGATCGACCTCTGGCATCCCTTGCTCTGGTTCTGAAGAAAGCGATGGACTCTCTTCTGTCACTTCAAAACCTGCAAATGAAACACAAAAAGGTATGAATATGATCCTGTTCAAAAAAAAAATCATCAGGGTCATCACTACAAAGTACCTTCTTCAACGACTGGCGGAACACTCTCTTCCTCCATGAACTCATCAGAAGCATCATCGACATTTGCGTCCATTGATGGTTCAAAGTCATCGGAATCCTGTGGCAAGTCAGCTGACAAGAAAAAACTGTTAGCAAATCAAGTCGCAGGCAAAAAAAAAAAAAAAGAGAAAGCGAAAGAAGTTATACCAATTGGAGATTCCGGAGTCATTCCAGAGTCCCTCGATTCTTCTTCAGATGCCATAACCGGCTCCATCACCGCCTCATCGGTCGGAACCTCAGGCATCGGCAAGTCTTCATCCTCTGCTAAAAAAAAAAGAGAGCAGCAGCAGGGTGAGAAAACAAATCAGAACATGGAAAGCCCCATGAAAGAAGTAGAAAAAGGAAAAGGAGGAATCATACCTTCACCGATGGTCTCTTCTTCCCGAATCCTCTTCTCCGGAGGTTCGTCAACTTCCCCTGGCACCTCCTCATTGACAGTGAGAGGGACTTCCACATTAGGAGAGTCTTCGTCCCGCCCCGTGTGACGCTGACTCCTCCTCCTCTTCTTACCTCTACGGGTTCGCTTCCTAGAAGAACCCGCCTCACTATCAGAGTCAGGTTTCTCACTTGACTCCTCACTGGATGGTCTGCTTTCGCCAGTAGACTCCGCGGAAGCTCGCCTCTGTGCCGCTTGCATCCAAGCGTCGAGCTCAGCTTCCTCCTGTTCTAGCTGCTCCAAAGCCTCATCAGGTACTTCCCGAACAGCTTCAGAACCAATGACGCCCTGGTCACCGAGAAAGCCTATCTTGTGCTTCTCTCCAGAAAGGAATGCCCAAACTTCCTCTCGCCGGACGCCATCCGACTTCCCAATGCCTTTTCCAGAAGACAGCTTTACATCAAGCTCCTTCTTGGAAAGCCCCCGATATGCCAAAAAGCTCTCCGCGAACCACTTCGTGAAGCCGGTAGTTCGGAAAGTCGACAGCTCAGGATAAGAAATTGTGGCAGTAGTGTCTTCAGCACTATAGAAGGCCCATGCATTTCTGCCATCCTGCAAACCCCCAAAATGCTTCACCATACTCGAAGGCGCTCCAACAACGCCCTGAGAGAAGCCCAACTGAAGTGCAAAGCGAGAAGGTACATACGGCTGGATGTCGACGAAAAGATGTCTACGGTACACCATCGTGCCGACTCGTATGCTGAAAAGCCACTCCTTCTCTGCATTGGTCAAAGAGTAATGCCTTCCCGACCCTGCTCTGGTAGAGTCTCGGGAGGCACCAAAATCAAAAGCCTTCTTCCGCAACTCCGGAGAAAGCTTAACTGAAGACTGCCCCATCTCGACGTCCCTGAACCGTCGGATCCTCATGCGGGCAAACAAAAGTGATTCAGATACGGCTTTTCCCTTAGCCAATCGAATCATCAGAGGATCATCATCCTGTGCAGCACCCAGCTGGTGGAAGCCAGGACAGTGGTATACAAACCACGAATAAAAAATATGGGCTGAAAATACCCTATTCATAGGGAGCCCAAGCCGAACCAAGAAAGCAGCAGCCTGCAGTTCGGTACACAGGTAGGAGTAAAGAGCGGGCACCAAAGCAAGCCGCTCTCCAAACGCCATCTGACAAGCCGGAAATATACAATGCGGCCTGATGTGCGTCCCATCTCCACCAGCAAAAATAGCCTCACCTAGCCAAAAAGTGAGGTAAAAAGCAAGATCTCTCCGCAGTATAATGCCAGAACAAATGGCATCTGTGCTCGCGAAGAAACCCTTCAACTCTTCCTGCATGGCCGAAGTCTTCTTCCTGTCTTCCCGGGTCATGCTATCAGAAGACTCTTTGCTGTCAAAGAAGTTGAAGAATGAAGAGCCATAACTCTTCCAACTGCTGGATCTCACTTTCGAGCCCTCCTTCAAAAAATCATAGAAGGCGACGAGCTGAAAGTATAGGAGCCTGAACTCCTCTGACTGCTCCTCAAGGACGCTGTCAATCGGCATGAACTCCTCGTAGAGTTTGCCAAGGATGGGCAATCCAGTAATAGCACTCAACTCCTTCAGAGAAAAACCAATCTCACCGTTCGTGACAACGAAGGTATTGGTCTGAGGGAGGAAAGACTCCAACATAGCCATGAAGGCATCATCGGAAAAGGTCACGGTCTCCCTAAAAGCGCGGACCGCGTCAAAAATCCCGGCTTCCTTCAAAACGGCGCCCCCAATCAGCAAGGTGTGGTCAGTCCATGACTTCCAATCGGAGTCAACATTGAAACGGCCACGAAGTCGAAAAGGCTTCACCCAAGTACTGCCGTCACCGCTGAAAACGCCAAGGCCCACCGGTCTCAAATCGACCGACGGATAATCAGAGCCCTGGTAGCCGCTGGCTGGCATCAACATGTCCATACGGACAGGTGGCTTCTCCGCATATCCGGAGGGTCCACCAACAAAAACCCCAGTCTTGATCACACTGGTCCTCTTCACCCAGCTCGGAGGATCTTCCCTCTTAGGGCACGTGGGAGAAAGGCTCAGGATCGAGATGGTCCGGTCAAAAGACGACCGGGTAGAAATAGTTCTCTCTTCACCATCAGCTGTGTAAGAGAACTGAAAACATCTCCTTTGGTATGTCAAGTCGTCAGGGACTGCATCTCCAAAGAAGAAGGTAGGCTTGGGCAAAACCCTCAGATCGTCCATAACCCAAGGACGGTTGCTTACCATGATCTTATAGAACTCCTCGTCCTTGAGAGCGATCAATCGCTGTCTCATCTCATCACGATTGAGGGAATCGCATTCTTCCAAGTTCTTCTCAATAAACTGGACCTTCTCCCAGGCCTGCTGAACGGCCACATTGGAAGATCTAGCAGATCGACGAGGTACGCTTGTAGCAGGCTCTTTACCCTTGTTCGCTCTGGAGGAACCACCTGCAAAGGTTGGAAAAGAAAAAGATCGTCATCAAAATGACAGGATTTCGTTAAAAAAAAAAAAAAAGGGTCACTTTGTCCCACCAAAAATCTGTCAAAATTTTGGCATGACTCCGGGGCAATTCCAAAGAAAAAGGAAATACCCCGACGGAAATAGAAAGTTTGAAGATGGGCTCAACATTGCTGCGGGCTCCGAAACTCCAAACTTTCGAAACCTCAAAATCTCCGCAAAATCAAGAAGGGCTCAACATCACTGCAAGCTCCAAATTCCCAAATTTGCAAAGATTTTCAGGTATGCTATCATGCTCAATCTACAAATAGTACATGCATGAACATCTAATTTGCACAAAAAACGCATTATCATGATGAGCAGAAAGAAAACAAAAAAAAAAAAAAAAAAAAAAAAATAGGCCACGTGGCCGTACGGACCAGATCCGTACGGATCTGTCCGTACGGCCCACAAAAAAAAAAGAGAAAAAAAAAAAAACGTGAAAAAAAAAAAAAGAGAAATCACGTGGAAAAGAAAAGAAAAAAAAAAGAGAAGAAGAATAGAAAGAAAAGAAAAAGAAAAGAAAAAAAAAAGAAGAAAAAAAAAGAGAGAAACTTTCTTCTTTTTACCATCCTATTCTCTACATGGAGTTTTCTTGAAAGAAAAAGAGAGAAAACTTACTCGAAGCCATTGATGGAGAAGAAGAAGGAAAAAGCTTGAAGATCCTTGAAGAAGAAGCACTCTTGGTCTTGGAGCTCTCTTGAGATTGTTGCAAAAGAAAGCAATAAGAGCAAGAGATCCTACCTTCCTTTGCTTTTATAGGAGAGAGCAAATCAAAGAAGGAAACAAAGAAGAAAGGTAAGTGTTACTAATTAAGTAACCTTACCAAAAGAGAAGGAATTAAAAAGATTCTTTCCCAAAAAGAAAGATGTCTTTGAGAGATTTCCTCCCAAAATCAATCAAATGAGAGATTCTCTCCAACAAAAAAGGATATTGAAGATTCTTTCCCAAAAAGAAAGATACCTTGAGATATTCTCTCCCAAATTAAAGGAATATGAGAGATTCTCTCCCATAAAGATATTTTTAGATATTCTCTATCCAAATGAGATATCTTTAGATATTCTTTACAAAAATGGCCCCACATGAGATCTAAGCCATCCTAAAAAGCTTAAGGTCCCATGGGCTAGCCCATATGAGCCAGGTTTGACCACCTAGGCACTAAAAAAAAAAAAAAAAAAAAAAAAAAAAATGGGCTTTTAGTCAGAAAAAATCCCTCTTACCAAGAGCATACAATAATGGTTCCATGCCTCTTTTGAGTTGATTGGACCATACAAAAAAAATCCCAAGCCCCATGAGCTTCCAAAAATCAAACCATCCAGCCTCATATACCAAAATGAGCCAAAATCTTGAAATTGACATTTCACAAAAATCCAAACCACTCCAATGGACCCACACAGTCCCGAAGAGTGACCAAAAACCAAATCCTGGTCCCCTAACTTGCCACATACAGCTTGTTAGGTCACAAGACCAAAACAAAAAACCAAACCCTGATCCCCCAACTTGCCACATACAGCTTGTTGGGTCACAAGATCAAAACCAAAACCCGATCCCCTAACCTGCCATATATAGCTGGTTAGGTCACAAGATCAAAAACAAAAACCCAAATCCATATCCCTGATGTCATCTTCAAAACTTTGCCTCGAGATGGTGTGTGATTCCCCTCACTACCATAAAATTCCCCTGGAAGCTCAAAGGCTACTCTACCAAAGGAAAGATTGCTCAAAGACTCTTGGTCAAGACACAAGCTCTCCTTCAAAAATCTCTTCGAGGCACATCGACTACAAAAGTCAAGCAACTCGTCGCTGTACCTCGAGGGGGCATTTGTTGACACCAAAAATGTCACTTTGCCTCTTCAACATCAAGAAAGCTGCATGAAGTCGCAACCTGCCATAAATAGGCAATGCAATTTCTCCAAAAAATCAAATCTTGTCAGAATCAAACAAAAACTGCAAGATCCTTCAAGATAGCCAAGAGAAGAGTACACATGAAGTTTCGGGCCATTTCGACAACATTTGGCCTAACTTCACTTCTCCGACAGCTAAAATGGCGCTCCCGGCGGCGACATCATCGGAGACGTCAAAACTTCGATCAGAGCCTACGGATGACTCCAGCATGTCCCAAAAAGGCTCCATTCCAAATTTCAAGTCAAACCGACAACGTTTGACCCTCCATCAATGCTCGAGCAGCAAAATCAAGCCTCCCGGCGGCGGGAACCACCGAATCCTTCGCTCATCAAACCAAGTGCATGAGTGGCTTCAACATGCTTCCAAAAGGCTGCACGTCAAATTTCAGGTCATTCCGAAAACGTTTGACCAGGTTTCGATGCTCCGAGAGAAAATCAAGCCTACCGGCGGCGGAGCAACCCGGGACCATGACATCCAAAACGGAGCCCATGGAACGTCTCAAAATGACTCCAATAGGCTCCCCGTCAAATTTCAGGTCAATCGGACATCGTTTGACCACATATCAAAGCTCGGCATTTTCCCCGCAGCAAAATCAAGTGAAGCATCGACGGGACCCCAAACGGCTTCAAAACTCAAACAAAAGCCTATGGTTGGTCTTATTTATTGCTCAGGAGGCTTCACCTCAAATTTCAGGTCATTCCGACATCGTTTGACCAAGTTTCGACTTCTGGCGGAAAATCAGCAGCTCTACGCGACAAAGT
This sequence comes from Umbellularia californica, assembly GCA_028538565.1. Taxonomy (NCBI): domain Eukaryota; kingdom Viridiplantae; phylum Streptophyta; class Magnoliopsida; order Laurales; family Lauraceae; genus Umbellularia; species Umbellularia californica. Next base: position 70,839,088 of record JAPQWN010000007.1, on the reverse strand, counting down.
CTTCGGCTTTCCCGGAAAATTAGAAACTTTGCACTCTAAAAATGCAAGGATTCTCATCAAGTTTTCTACAGGGAAATCAAGCCAATAAATGAGAAGAAATGTCAAGAAAAATACAGAAGAAAACGGCGACGAAAAAGACCTCAAAACGACCGCAAAACGGGCTCCGAAGGGGAAAAATCCCCCAGGGTCGCAGACCCCTGCGACCATGGCCCATGGTCGCAGGCCCCTGCGACCATGGCCCATGGTCGCCGGCGACCATGGAGGTCCGGGTCACCGGATTTTCCGCCGGTGACCCGTTTTTCCGTCTTTTTTCGCGTTTCGCGCACTTTGGCCCCTGTGGTTCCCTGAAAATGTGATTTTTAGTGCTTGAAATTGACTCATGTCCGACGACATCCGTCAAAATCACGGGTCAACCTCCAAAAGCATAAAATCATCAGTGATCGCTCCAAGATCGCCAACCGGCTGACCAAGAAAGTGCACTTTCTGTCCGACCGATCGTGAAATCGACAAGACAGATGTCACCGGCCCACTCTTAGCTATCAATGTCTGAAGTTACATGTTCATCCGATGTCGATCAGCATGTAGATCCATCGATGATCATCGCCAGAAGAATTCCAGAAGACACGGCATGGCCCGCGACTCTTCGACTGCTCGGCGACCAATTAATGTGGTTAATTGACTAGCTTTATTGCAGTCATTAATTCATTTCTTTGGACGGCCCAATCAGAAGCAAGCATTTGGGAGTTACAAGTCAATTGATTCATGGCATTTAAACCATGAAACTCCTCCCATTATGGTAATTAAGGTGATTAAAAGCCCTTAATCTCCATCGGCCAATCAGATTCAAGGAAAAAGGAGTTACAAAATCAAGAAATAAATCTTGTAACTCCTCCCATTAAAGCCATTAAGGCTCATAAACCCTCCTAAATGGCTACCAAAGGCCTATAAATAGGAGAGCATTCCATTGAAATGGAGATCGGAAAAAGATCGGAAAAAGATCGGAAAAAAATCGGAAAAAAGAGGAGAAAATCAGAAGATCAGAAAAAAAGATCAGAAAGAGATCTGAGAGAAAGAAAAAGAGAGAAAAACTCTGCTGAAGTTCTGCACCGGCCACCACTACAAGGTGACAAAAGTCCCCTGGGGGGCACCCCCCCCCAAGGTCCTTGCCTTCTCCTGCTGCCTCCAATGGCTTAGACGTGGCTTTTCAGCCCGTCTACTTAGCTTTTTATTGGACATAGGACCTTCTCTTGGTCTTTGTCCTCTAAAAACCTGAGGTTATAGCCAAGCCAAGCGAATCAAGAGCATCTTCTGTTCTCATCTGCATGGATGATGGCGAAGCCCATACATGGCTTGCGACCGTCAATTTGAACGAGTCCCCCACAATCTCCTGAAAAGTTAGATCTTCCTTTTCTTGCTTTTCATTGTAGTTTGTATTTTTCTAAAAGAGACAAAAATCACAGCTCTTGTCTTTCATTATTGATGAGAATTGTAAATCGGCTATAAACGCCAAAATCGGCTATAAATGCCAAACAAAATCGCCTTTCACGGCAAACCAAGAAAATGTCTCTTTTCTTAAATATTTGTGCAATGGAAAACTTGAAAGAAGTTGATTTCCTTTTTACTTGCGAAGGTTGATCTCCGGATTACCACTTGCAATTCCAAGTAAAATAGAAAATCTGGCACACCCACACAAAAGAAATGTTGATGCACGCTTCAGGGCCCGCCAGGGCGCGAAAGGGCCGGACCCGACGGACTCCCACGTTCCGCCGACCCCGGTAGCCGCCCCAGCAGGCGCCTCGGAGCGCGTTCCATCAATCACCTCCCCTCTCTTTCTCCTTCTTCTTTTCCTCCTTCCCTGCACTTCCACCTGCACCCACCACACACTGCACCTGCGCCTTGCGGCTATATCATCTTTTATTCTTCTGCATCTTCTTCTTCCTCCCACGCTCACCCTGCACGCAGCGCCTGCATCATCTTTTCTTTTTCTCCATCTTCTTCTTCCTCCCACGCTCACCCTGCACGCAGCCAACTGCATCACCTCCCCTCTCTTTCTCCTTCTTATTTTCCTCCTTCCCTGCACTTCCACCTGCACCCACCACACACACTGCACCTGCGCTCCTCCCTTTCTCTCCCACGCCCTGCCCAACCCACTGTGCAGCGCCCATCACCTCCTCCTCACTTTCCACTCTCCCTGCACAACCCACACGCTCCATCACCTGCACACACGCCATCTTCTCCATCTCCTTCTTTCTTCCTCATTCTTTCTTTCTTTCCTTTTTTATCTTTTCTTCTCTATCCTTCCTCTCCTTTCTTCTTCCTGTCACTACTTCACATCCCAGCGTGCACATTGTCACCACCCAATCATCACTGCACTCTCCCTACACACCCCACACTCGAGCACCCACCTATACACCATCACCTCCCTCATCCTTCCCTTCTTCTATCTCTCTTATCTTCTCTCACTGCACCCCTCTCTCTCCTTTCCTCTTCTCCATCCTTTGCTCTCCATCCTCCCTTTCTCTCCCAAGCCCTGCCCAACCCACTGTGCACGCGCCCATCACCTCCTCCTCACTGTCCACTCTCCCTGCACAACCCACACACTCCATCACCTGCACACACGCCATCTTCTCCATCTCCTTCTTTCTCCCTCATTATTTCTTCTTTCTTTTTTTTTTTCTTCTCTATCCTTCCTCTCCTTTCTTCTTCCCTGTCACTACTTCACATCCCATCCTCCACATTGTCACCACCCCATCATCACTGCACTCTCCCTGCACACCCCACACAAGTGCACCCACATGTACACCAGCACCTCCCTCATCCTTCCCTTCTTCTATCTCTCTTTTCTTCTCTCACTGCACCCCGCACCCTCACCTGCACCTACACCCACCTGCCACACCCTGCACTACACCCATCCAACCAAACACTAGCACCTCCCTAATCCTTCCCTTCTTCTCTATCTCTTTTCTTCTCTCACCCACCTGTTACACTCTGCACTATACCCAGCCAACCAAACAGGCCTTCACCACCTCTCCATCATATCTTATCTGAAGTCCTAAATTTGGAATGATTGTGGGAGATCAACATTTAAAGAATTTCACAAGCAGAACCAGGTGATGGTAGTTTGGAGGTTTTGAAATTCTTCCAACATGAATTCTACCAATTCTAGCAACAAAAAAATCCCTAATAATGATCATATTGTGGGATCAGATTATTATTAGTTATTCAAAAAGGAATTAAAGTGATAGAGTCATTCTCCATTATGCCAAAATCTAATGCCGATACGTATAATTACCACTGAAGCCAAGTTTCTGTTTGGCAATAGGATGGAGTAACTCTTTGGTTCTTGAAATCCCTTGCTTTAATGAAGAGATAAACCAGCATAGAGGTAAAATGTTTCTCATGTCAAAAATAATTCCAACACAACTCATGTAGCTTTAGGGTCAATTTGGTACTAAAATTAGGAGGAATATTGAGACAGGAAGTAAGGTTTTTAGCTAAACTGGCCAACAACCTGTTTTTCCTACTAGCAAGTTCCCCATTTTGTGGAAGAAGAAAACAAGAAAAGAAATCAATGAATTACATTGAGGTTTACCAAACTAAATTATAGACGAACTTTTTGCCACTCCCAAAATCAATTTCTTTGTGAAATTCATCTCCCCATTTTTAAGATGTCAACATGTAAGCAATTATATTCCATTAATTATGCTACCAAACAATCACTTTCCTTTAATCAATCAATCTTTATCCCTTGCCCGTGAAATCTTTGTAATTTAGAGTCAACCAATGAATTGATTTAAATTTCTAAATCTTCTCCATCAACCAAAAATGTATACACCATCCATGTCTGAGAGCTCCCTGAGTTTCCATGTCAATGGGAAGAGGGTCTGGACCCTATTGGGGGACTTCCTCAAAGAAAAAATGGGTCGAAGGGCTTTCAGATGCCATGCAAGCAAGGTGGCTATGGTTCTTGCACTGTTCTCATTTCTTTTGGTGATGTTGCCCATGCAAATGTGTGTTCATGTTTGATGCCTCTCTGTTCTGTGGATGGAATGCACCTCACAACCATTAAAGGAGTTGGGAGTTTGAAGACTGGGGTCTCTTCTGGACAGCAAGCTATTGTGGATCGTAATGGTACCCAGTGTAGATTCTGCAGTCCTGGGAGGGTGAGTGGAGTTGATCTCCAGATGGGTGTCCCTGCTTCTCTTCAACTGTAGAATTTTTTCTTTTTTCTTTTTAGTTTATACACTGTTGGTGGTTTTTTCATGAATTTCATGAATTGCTTTTGTTTTCAAAGTGATTGTAGATGTGCAGACGTTCATGGTGCGTTTTTTTTAGGACAGGGCATCAGTAAAATGATTCTTAGCTATAAAGAGAGTGAAGTTTACTTTATCTGATTTGATACAGTATAATTGATGTATGGATATATGCTTTAAATAGTCATGTACATTTCATATAGATGAAATGAATACTGCTATGTAAAATTTTAATAGCTCTTTAAACAAGGCCCGCGTTGGGCGTGGGCCCTTAAGCGCTAGTTTAACTTAAACCTACATCTCTTCACTCCACTCCACATGTGAAATCCACTTCATTTTACTCCACTCCTCATTTATCCAACAGGCTCTTAATAAATTAAAGTATCAAGTTACCTCATGGACCAAATTCCTTTTGGATCCTAAACGGATGCTAGGCCATGGAAAATCATGACACTATCAGAATAAATAGAAAATTAAGAAAGTTTATGAAATTGTTTCTTGCATTTAATTATTATTTTAATATTTTTGGAATATTTTTTTTCTGCAATACTTTCCCAAAGATACCCCTGACAACCTAATATTTTAAAATATCCCAAAGATTTTCCCAAGGCAATTGCAAAACCACCTTTAATAGTATATTTCTCTAACAGTCTAAACCTCATTTCTCTAGTGCCCCAAGATGTAATGCCACTGACTAGATTAAGTTAAATCCCTTAAATGATATTGCTTTGCCTTTTTAATTATTATGCGATATTTGGGCTAGGAATGTAAATGGGTCCTTGATTCTCCGATTAGCCGGAGGTTCCGATCCATTAAAAACTGGGTCTGGGTCTTTATTTAGGCCCCAATAAGTAAATAGGTCTGGGTTTACTTCTACCTTGGTTCGGACCCGTGGACCTGAGACCATACATATTACCTTAATTTTCAAAAATCTCTCCTAAAAATCATTATCTACCTGGACCCGGACTCGGATCCAAACTCGTCCCATATATGGTTCTAGTTCCGATTCCGGAGCTAAGAAACTTATTCTGAAACGATTCTGGATCCAGATCCGGTTCCACGTTCTCCTTAACTGTTCCAGTTCTGGGCCCACCATGAATCCAGACCAAAACTGACCTATTTACAACCGTAATTTGGCATACTGACGTTTCTCTATTTCTATGCAGTTCCCATGAGAAGCTACCTTGGCTCACTAAATGCCAATAATACAATGTTGAGATGGTTCTAGTTTTATTGCATCTTGGCCCTTTCATGTTCAGAACTACACAAGGCGGGGGGTAATGTGCTTCTAATTTTCTCTTGATCTTTGTGGTTTGGGGTTTTAGTAGAAGCAATAAGCAGGCTGAGAGATTATATCTAATAGCCGAAACAGATGACTTGCGCTCATTTCCAGCGCTACAAAAGAGAACTCACATATGTCAGAAATATAGGAGGCCAAGCATGTAAGTTCATATAGAACAAAAGTCCATAACACTGACCCAAAATTGCTGGTGGCTTTTACAACAAAATTGATTGAAGTCAAATATGCTTTGCATTTACTGGAGTTGGGGAAAAGAGTTCGGAGAAGTAGGAGGAAAAAAAAAAAAAAAAGGTAGGAAGCATTGTTAGCAATTTTCCATGCTGAAGATGAAACCATGAAGGAGCCCTGTTTTTTGGAATATTTTATATATTTGAAGCTGGTTGGATCAGACATTCATAAGAGCTCTCCGAAACTATCTAAAGCACTCAAATTTTTAAGTCACATTGATCCAAAGAGTAGACTTGCCAATCAACATCTTATTTATTAAGTCCAAGCCAAAAGCACTAAGAGTCAGGAAGGAATTCAGCTCATTAGCCAAAATACTAGTAGAAGCCAATTTGCTAGTAAGTCAAAAATTAACATAATAGGCATGGAAAGAAACCCAAGCCCAGCCTCTTTAGCTAACAAGATGGTAGAGATGAAAATGTGTCAGGTTCGATCAGGTCCATGGTCTACTTTGTTTTCTTGAAACCTTTTTTATGATTTTGGGCATTCAATTATAGGGTATATGCATTTCCATACCTCGTCGACACGACCCGAACTTGGATGAGTATATGTTACAGGACAAACATCCATACCAACCTTATTTTGAATACTCAACCACAAAGGTACCTGATCTAGGCCCAAAACCATCCATATTTTATTAAAGAAGTTAATTAATTTTTATATTTAATAATTATAAAATTGCCCCTAAGCGGATTTTGTAAAAATTTTGGGAGGCCATTGGCCACCCCTTGCTCCTTTCCACCCACAGTTCCGCCCCTGCTCTATGCCACATTTTATTGGTAGACACTTAATGTGTTTAAGATTCTAAATATCGAACCTCCCTACCCCTATCACAACATAACTATAATTATGCTTTAGCACTTGGTTGGACGAGTATGAACCTAGAGTTCAACCGCAATCCTTTGTTCAGGCTTGGTTGCATGTTTAAAATTGCATTTCTTTTCCTGCTAACAAATAGGGCTAGCCAAGGATGAATCTCCAGGTCATCTTGATAAATCCTTACATGCTACACAAGTCCCTAACAAATAAGACAGCCTACGTCATCCCGTATATAGTTCCAGACGCACCCAGACACACTAACATGAATGGATCTCCAAGCATCACATTGGAAAGGGAGACGCCTCCCCCCTAAACCTACGGATTGGCATATTTAAAATTGGACCTGAACCTCGATTCATACTTCAAATTGGGTGCAAATATAGGAACAATACCCCATTTCAAACCATTTTCATTATGTAGGGTATATTTTGGGCTGTGATCCCTGCTCAAATAGCAGATAGATTTTTGCCCAAGTCAAGCCCAATCCAGATTAGCCTTGCTCTTAGCCTGGACTGGCCCTGCCAAATTGTGAGACTACTATAATCCCTCAATATGGTAAACCTTGCATTTTTACTGTGGTTTGTCAATATTATGATAAATTAAGGACAGCTTACGAAGTCCAAGGAAGGGAGGAAGGCTTTTGGCTCCACAATCAGCCATAAAAACAATGTCAAGAGAATTATAAGAAATCAATGTCATGCAAGTTAGTCTTAGATCAAAACTAAATGGCTTTGACCGACGATCATCAGTCAAATTCGTTACACTTACAATATTTTTCTACACAAATACAGTGACATGAGATAATAATAATTATAAAAAAAAAAAAAAGCGCAATTTCCTGGATCTGGGAAGAAGCCTGTTAGCTGGAGATTGGATGCCAAACTAGTCACAGGCCCACCTTATGCATTTAGAGTTCCATTTCTGGAGGATTCTAGATGGGTTTGAACATTGAAAGATTCTAATGTGAAACATCATTGACTGCAGAGAACACCAATTAGAGCATTGTACATGGAGGGAGTCCTTCAGATATTTGTTGTTCGCAAAAACATTGACCCAGTGTAACCATTTTTATATTTGCTGCGTCACTTGGTCATTGCTAGGAAATGTATCCATTTCATGGACTAGGACTAGGAGCTTGTTTGAATCTTCTCAATGGACCAAAACATCCTCAAATGTGGGCAAAAGAAAATACAGCTAGGCTTCCCTTTTCGGTTTGTCTCTTCTTCTTTTTTAATTCTATATTTTTAACACATACATGGGAAGAGGTAGCCCACACACGTATAGAAAGAGGTGCCCGCATAAGTGGGAATGAGAGCCCGCATATGTAAGAAGAGGAGCATATCAAGGATCAATATCTCGATAGTTAGTTGAGAGGCGGGGTTGCCAAGCAAGTGAGTAACCTCTCGTTCTCCTTTTAATTCTCTAATATTGATGGTGTATCTTTACCCATGCTCCACCTCTAAACTATTAAGCAACTCATTTTTCGCAATCTCTTACCGGATCTTGCAATATATTTTGAACTCAGACCTGATTTTCTTTTATCGAAATTAAAATTAGGTTTCAAACTTGTCTGTTAGTTCTAGCCCTTTGACTGAATGTGATGATTGTGAGCCATGAACGTATTTTTCGTTCCAAATGCATGGTTCAGCACCTTAGGTTGGATGATTGATAGTATTGGATGGTTTTGATTTTTGCTTGAAGGCCTACTTTGGTGGGCTAAAAGGCCCTTATCCTTTTCCCATATCGAATGACAAAGGTGATGCTGACAAGTAAGGGGGTGCATTCTTCCAAAACATGAGAGGGCGTCATATCTTGCCAAGTCCATGTTTTTAATGCTTGGGCTCTCAGAGAAACTCCAACGGGGTACATTGACCCTTTACTACTTAAAAGTGGTTTACCCACTTTCTTAGACTAATCATGCATCAAAATTTGCTGAAATCCCAACAATCCAGAAGATTCCCATCTATGGGCTTTAATTTGTTTGTCAATTTGGAAATCATCAATCATAGTTTTCAACTCTTCATATGCCTTACCCAATCCATATTCTCATTGTAGATATAGTAACATCAGTGGCCATCAAATGAACCTTATGATTAAAAGTAGATAATAAGCCAATTGAAAAGGCATATGAGTGATGGCAATTGACAAACAGGAAATACCGCGTCAAGTAGGACCATCTGACTGCTATTTTTTCGGTTGAAGTGTGGCCCTCCTAAGGCAGAGCAGCTCAGCTGCAGGTAGTCCCCTCCCTTGCCATTGCCATGGATCATTGCTCCAAGACTACTTTTAACTGTCAATGAGAAAAGCCCCATCATAGTGACAGAGACCTCCAAGTGACAACATGCCAAAATTGAAAAAAGAAGAAGAGTGTTATCTATTCATTATGCATGAAAAGTCAGTTTCATCACATAAGAAGAACAAAAATATGCATCTGATTTTGGGTGGCTCAAGTTCTCAAAAGGTGAAGCCCCCTAACACTCTAAACTAGGGTAAAAGCTGCTGCTTTGTTGGCTATATTGGTGCTACTGATCAGTGGAACTGGATATCAAACCTACTTGCCCAATGATCGATTCCTGTGTGGTCATGTGGAATTAACTTGGTTGCCAACGCACTAAGCTATCAGTGCATTGGCTACAAAACTCTACCTTTCATTTCCTTACCATTTCATAGCCTTTTATTGTAAAGACAACAACATCCCCAGCTAATGGACCCCTACAACTCTCTCCTATCTCGTTTAAAAAACAACAGAGACAAAAAGCAACAATGGCACCCCACTATGAGATGTAATGTCTACAGGCCTTTCCAACAAAACAACATAAACAGTTGAACATTAACTTGCCTAGAGAATTAACAAACTTAGATCAATACACATGCATTATATCTCCATCCATGGTCCAGAAGATTCATTAACTGTAAAGGTACATTTTGTTGCAAGCATTAAAAAAAAAAAATGCTGATTGGAGCATTTGGAGAATCTCAAATAATATCCTCCCAAAATGGGGATCGATAATAAAAGCACTGAATCACAAAATACTATTCTTCCCAAGGTCCTGACCTTTTGTCATTTAGTGGGTTGAAAGAATAACATTTTAACTTAAGGTTTTAACACATTAACCCTCTTTAAATCCAGCTTTTTCAAATTACATGACCAGAATTGAGATATTGTCACCATAGTTGCTTGACTTTGGTTAGCTTTCTTTTTAACTTTTTTGCCACAAATCACATGATAATATTAGAATCGTGTGCCACAAAAACTAATAAATCACATGATATCATAGGGTTTTCTCATGTTATCATGGCTTTTATGCATTATCTTGGGATTTTTTTTTTCAAATAATTAAATCTGAGAAATGGTGGTCAAATATTAATTTATTTTTTTACAAAATGTCATTTTTCATGTCATATAAAAATACAAGTTCTTTTGCTTTTTGCAGAAAGTATATGATATAGAAATCGATAAATTCCATGATAAGACAAAAAAAGTTAAAAATATATTGACCCAAATTACATTATCTAAATTTTAAACCCTCCCTTTTTTTAATTTCTATTGACGTGACCCTTAATTTTATTGCATTGCACCCCCTCCACTTTTTGGCCTTTCCATCCATCGACGCGGCTAGAGTCGCAAGCTGGCATCCCCTCGATCGGCCACTCCCTTATGTCATCATATTCACTGATTGTCCCAAGTCGCTTTCACCTTTTGTTTTTCTAAAAAGCAGCTTCCTTCAGTCCTGGCTATGTATATTACACCCGAGGCTAGCCTGCTTGGTCCTCTTCAAACCTACCCAGCACCAATAATACCTCTTGCCAGCCTCAAATCCCAAACCGCCAACTCTCCTTCTCACCCTTTCCTTAATCATCTCTTTTACTGTTTGTAGTATCGTACGAAACAGATAAGTAGTAAGAAATCTGTTTTGTTTTCCTTTCAGTTTCTATTTAGGTTTCTACCTTAGATAGAAAATCTCTAGTATTTAGAAGGGTCATTTGGTCTTTTGTGGTAGTGTCATTGTTATTAATATTTGGGCGGTTCCAAGGATTCCTTCCTTAAGTAACAGTAATCAGATTGTTTCCCCAGAATTCAAGGTGGGGTTTTTCTTCCCAACCTCTCTGCATCTTTCATCATTGAGTTGTTGTAAAAAATCAGATGGGTATTATCTTACTGTTGTTACACTACTTTTGTTTTCTTTTTTCATATAGATTGTTTGTACAGTTAGATATGAATAGAGGAATAAAAGAAAGCAGCGATCTTTGTTTTTTTTTTAATCTTCTTCCAGTTCTTAAGATTTCTCTTCTTTCATCGTTTCTGAATGTTGGGTTTCAATCGATTTTTCTTTCTGGGTAGCCGATCGGGGGCTTGGGAGATTGAGGGGTTTGATGGTAATTTCTGAAACTTCAGGGGGTCCTTCTGAAATTTGATACCTTTCTCAAGTTTCAAGTCTCTAAAAAAACAAAGGATGGTAGTCTTTTCTTTTACTTTTCATGTGAGTGTTGTCTCTCCATCTCTCCTTCTCCCTTTCCTTTCTGGGGTACTTTTTCTTGTTTGTAAAGCCTTTTTCATCAAACCAATTACATGTATGACAACCATCTAATGGTTCTTCTAAATTAGGATCTTATGCTTATCAAACTTTCTAATTTACCCTTTATTTACAAGGCCTTGATGTGCTGATTGTAACCTGATTTATTCTTTCTTTTGATGCAGGTTTTGGCTTCTGGGTGTTTTGGGTTGTGAGAATTGAGTGAGGACAAGATGAATATTGAGTGGAAAGGAAGTGCTTATAGGATCAAGAAATGTGCAACCGATCTCCTTTCTGTTGGGGATCTGATAGAAGATGATGAAGAGGATTCATGGGATTTGATGGGAAGAGACATTCGACTCAAATCCACTTTTCTGTATTGTGATTTCAATCAAGTGATCTCAAATGCTCCTCAAGAACTGAAGAAGCCTCTTTTGGAACTTGCCAATAAGCTCTTTCACTACATAGAAGAGGTAAATTTTTTATCTTACTATCTTTGTTTTTAATTATTGTTTTATAGCTAGTCTTCTTGGGTATTTATTGAAGCATTGAAACTCAAATCATATGAGGAATTTGATGATTGATTGAGCGGATGGGACACCTTCATTATGGGTACCCACTTGTCATTAAGAATAAAAAACACTATTACAAGTTTTACTAAGTTAATGATGTGTGCTTTTTTTTTCATTCATTGGTCGACATTGATGAAAGTGGTGTTGGGTCTCATTATATTGAAATTTATTGTAACTATAGTTCGAGAATTAGGGGACTCCCATGGTAGTTCGGATGGTGTGCGTCTGTCTAATTTGACCACACCAAATCAAACTCTATTTTTAATGCCATGTTTTATATTGAGTTGGATGTTATTCAAACCAAGTGGGCTCCATATGTAGGTCCACTAGATGAGTCCATGTTTTTTTTTTTTTTTTTTAGTTTTTTTCTATATGCTTCTTTTTCGTCTAAAAAATATAGAAAATTTCATTTACAAGGGACACATACATGCCCTTAGTGGGACCAATTTGCCAAAAAGAAAAAAAAAATGAGGGGGGACCACTGTGTAAATAGTATTTGTAATTTCAAAAATGCCCCCGCTGCCCTAGATTTATGTTTTTTTTTTTATCCTCAGTCTTCAATCTATCAAATGAAGATTCAAAAAGTGTTTTTCTTTTTTTTAATATTTTATAAAATCTTTAGGGAAAAAAAGGCAGAAACCAAGCAAAATATCAGTTAGGTTATATAGGCATGGTTTTGCATAGACATAAAATGACTGTTTTTTGAGATTTAGCAGCAGAAAATGTCTTTTTTTAAGCTTTAAATTTCCATTTATCTAAAAGGGTTTTTTGAAATTAAGCGGGGGGTCATCATTCATGTTAATTATATAATGTTTTTTTTTATATTAATATGCATATTTTTTAACCATATCCCTGATAGAAAGAGGGGTCTAATCCCAAAAGAACTAAAAAAGGGGGTAGAATCTAGCAGTAAATATTGGTAAATATCAAGTGAAGACCATGGGTTTGAATTATTGGACTATACTAATTTTTTTATTTGAAATATGTTTTGCAGTTGGATAATGCAGTGAAGATCCGAAACATCTCTCTAACACAGAGTCGATATGAAGATGCTGCTCTTGTGTTGCAAGAAGTGATGTCTGTTATGCCATGAGGTCATTCAAAACCAAAAAAAAAAAAAAAAAGACAAATAAATCATATATCCTTTGTGGCCCATATAAAGGCATTATACATGTAAATAAGCAAATGACAAAAAAAAAAAAAAAAAAAAAGGAGAAAAAACCCTCTAGAGTGAGAAATGTATTGGCTTCTTTTTTTGTATAGTGGTTTGAGTTTTTATGAACTTTCTTTGGTCTTTGTATTTTCAGTGATGATTATGGTTCTAAAACTTGGAAAATCAAATTGTTTGTGTATGTGTAATTTTTCAGTGATGGGACTCTTGCATGTGACTAGAGTGGGATTTTTAGTCCATGCCTTCCACATAAGTGGGGCCAATGAATTCAAAGCATGGATAAAAATTTTTGCGCGGCATTGTATGTCAATATGGTAGGTGAAAATAATCCCACATTACATACTCTGAAACTTAAAAGTTTGTTAAAACTCAATTATTACTACCTTATATTCTTTTTTTTTTATATATTTCTTTCCATTTTAACACTCTAACAAGAAAATCTATTTTAACTCGCTTTAATTATTTCTGAATTATGCTTAATTGGTAAAGGGCCAAAATAATCTAAATGTATTATTCCAGAACCATTATGCACTTATATATAATGATTTTGTGTTTAGAGCAACAATGAAGCGTTTAACAAATTTTTGGTGAATCAGCCCAGGTTGGGTATCTTTTTTTCCAACCTCTTTGTCTAAAGGGGATAGTGATTTAAAAATAAGAACGTTTAGCACATGATTCTATCTTCTACCCACTTTGTAAAAGTAAAGGCGAATCCTCTTAAAATAAAAGGCCTGATGCCTGGTTTTTTGATAGCTCGCCAGGTTTTTTGATAGCTCTGTCATAGTAAAAGTAGAGATACCACGCAAGTAAAAGTTAAAGAGTTAGAATTTAGAATAGCAACTTTGAGCATTTGGTTTATATTTTGGTAGCCAATTTAAGCATTTGGGAAAGACATTTTGTTTGGGACCACTTGTACCTTTGGCTAGGACTTGGCCACTTAAAAGCAGTGGGACAAATGCACTTGACCTACAGAGGGCTTCCACTGTTTTGGTGTGGAAAATTCACGTGATTCATCCTGTTCATTTCCCATGCCTAACCAAGAGTGAGTTCGCTGATGCAATGGGTATTAATAAATATTTACCCGAACCAGCCCAGCACATGGTCCAGTGGCAATGCATACTGATCCTGCGGCTTTGGAAGAGGCATATGGAGATTTGAGTGCTTTGGAAGGCCAGCTTACTTCTCTAAAAATGTTTTAAAAACTGCATGCCATATGGCTTGTTAGTTAATAAGACTATAACCCAAGTTGCACCCTTCAGTAATTCGGCCTAACTTGACTGATGCCAGAGCATTCGGACAGATCTCAACTCCCTCATACTTCCAGTGCAGCCCATGAGGAAGCCCACAAGTAGCACACCCCTAAAAATGGCTCCACAACTTCCTTCTTTCAATTGTGCTTTTACTTAGGGGCTTTGCATTTCCTCATCTGATATCTTCATTAGTTCTTCAATGTGTGTTTGCCTTAGATAGTATGTACACAAGCTAAAGAGGACAGCTAGTTGCTTGCAGAATCTTGACTCTTGAGAAATCTCTTCTTCATGTTTGGATGGATCTCTGAGCTTGCCCAATTCTTTGGATTTCTTTTTCCCTGTCACCATTCTTTGCGCTTTCAAGGCCTACACTAAGACCCCATAATTCATTGAACCCTCATTATTGAGGTGGATTGAGGTTGAAATTTTTAATACAATTAATAAGTAAACTAGGTTAGTGTTGGAATTATTTAGGAGTGGATTCAACCCGAAAGGGAGTATTGAAAAGTATTTATGCTGCCTTTACTCATGCTTTTTGAGGTTGGAATTTAGTCCATTCTTACTATTGGCCCTGTTAACCTGACCTGAACCCTCACTCAACTCGACTGGTTGCACTTTGGCCCGCTTGTCCATTCTTACCATTGGCCCTGTTAACCTGACCTGAACCCTCACTCAACTAAACTAGTTGCACTTTGGCCCGCCAACCCAACCCAAACTGACCTGTTAACTTAGAGCTTGGGTTAACCCTTTTAGCTTGGGACTGGAATCAGATTGACATTTACAACCAAACAAAGGTCAAGTGCAGATTAAGCCTATCCACATTACCCATAGTGCACTCTCATCAATTAAACTAGGAATTTCAAAGCTTGTGCAACCAAGTTCATTGTTTACATTTATGAGAGCCATTTTCAGGCATACGAGTATGAAATAAACGGCTTCTATGCTTTTAGGAGGCATTTTCGTTGACACAAAAAGTTTCACAGTTTAAATTCACAAGAGCCATTTTCAAACATCTACAAAGAAGTTGATGGAGAAAGGGAAGATAGCAAAATTTCAAGCACCAAAAGATGATGTATTCCGAGGAATATGTTCCTGTCCACAGAATACAAATAACTCGAAAACAAGAGCATAACTTACAAAACCGTCTGATCAGCAAGGAGCAACTTGGAGATGAGATAGGCAGGATTTTATTACCTGGTGCCTGGTAGAGTATCTAATATTTTTCAGATTCCAAAAATGAAATCTTTACAATGAATTCCTCTTCATTGGATATGTGTACATAAAAGGAAGCTCCAACCATCTTCCTACATTTTATACAGATGAAAACCTTGTAATTACAAAATGTCAAATGCCTTGTATCATCTGGATTTGCAACTCATCAACATCTCGGCTCTTGCTTCAACGAAATGCTGTGGGGGCTACCAAATGTTGGCGCCTGCATCTACACCAGAATTACAAGTAAAAATGGCTTAGCCAAGAATATAATATTCACAGCAGATTGATTCTAGTATATCATAGGGGCACAAATGAGGTGCAGAAGGCAGCAGATCCCGGCTTTCCCGTATACTTTGCAATCATTGCCAAGTAATGAGATACCAGAGCAACCATTTACCAACCCCTCCCTGCCCCTTCCCATGGATTCAGTGTACTATAATTGCCATCACCATGAGAACCAAATAATTGCAAAATTGTGTCAGCTATGCTGGAGGAAGCAAGAAATACTGTGAGTCCTCCTCAGACTAGGCCAACTTTGCGATTATTTAGAACTAACATGTTTTGTATAAAACTCTTACAAAATTTGGAAAATAATAGTAAACGTTACTGTGGCTTTGGCTGCTACCAAGCTTATGAAAAGTATTTTACCCAAAATAAAAAAAAAAAAACTTATGAAAAGTGATTTTCTACTTTTAATTGGTGGGAAAAGAGTATTGCAATCCTCATCTTGAAGAGTTGGTTTTATATATTCACCATGCTGTAAAGATTTAGCATTTGGCAGTTCCTCAGATTTTTGGGAAGGGCCTTCTATAAAAAGGTGTGAAAGTGATGGGTCAAGGGGCCATCCCCCTTTTTTTTTTGTTTATTCTCAAAATGAGTCCTCCACCCCTCACCTATGAAAATGAATCCCAGCAGCTTATTGGTAAATTTTAAACAAATGGTGAATGGTATAATCACCAAACATGACCCTTCACTCTTCAGTCACCTTTCTTTTATTTTCTACTACTATGAACGGTAGTGAATGGTATAATCACCAAACCTGATCCTTCACTTTTCAGCCACCTTTCTTGTCTTTCTTTTCCTACTACTATGAAAGGTAATAAATCCACTTTTCAGCCACCTTTCTTGTCTTTCTTTTCCTACTACTATGAAAGGTAATAAATCCACCTCCATAATTGCCATTTGCCAAGAGCAATTGGCAATACAATATATTTCCATGCATGAAAATTCACACCAAGAGCACTTGCATGCCCTACCAAGCAGTGCACACAACAGATTTAGAGAGCTTACCTGACTTGTACGACAGAAAATAGTATTAGTCAGTTCCTCATCAATCGACACTGGTAGTGGTGGCATCCGGCTCATTATTCCAGGCATCCTTCTCATTCTGCACAAATTAGTGAAATACAATTTTTATCATATAGTGCATAGGAAGACAGTGAGATCAGAACAATCATAGAGACTGACAAAAATATTGTCAAAAATAAATCACATACTCATTTAGGATGGCTGTGATATTGTTCTTAGCGCGACAAAAAAGATCCATGTTATCCTGTATCTGTAAGAAAATGAAAGAACACAAATAATTTAGAAAATGGAGGCTGCTATTTTCTGCAAATAGTCACAGATTGAATTAGAAAATAATCAATGAGAAACAATATGCACACAACTTTTTTTTTAGTGTTGTTCTGATGTACCCTTTTCTTCTAATACTATCCTTTTATACCACTTTTTTTTTCCTTCTCTTTTTTTAGTGTTGTTCTGATGTACCTCTCCAAGTTCTACCATCTGTGTGTAGTGTCAGCTATTAAACTTGCTGTGTTGGACCATTTTGCATCATCTGCAGCAAAACTTGACAAGTAATTGCTTTATCTGAAAACCAGCAACAGAATGGAAAAACTTAAAAATGTTTTTTTTTTTTTTTTTTTTTTTTTTTTTTTAAATTTATGGTTGTAAAGAGGATATGGCCAGTTTAGGGAATCTGGGGATACTAAAAGAAAAGACAGCAAAGTCATTAGAAGTTAGATGGAGAGCGATTCTAAATGGTGAAAAAACTGGGAAAATAAGGAGAATGGAATTTCATGATTGAGGCAGCATAAGAGTGCATGGAAACAGTAAGCCAAGATCTATAGTTACAATGGTCAACTGCTTTTATTCATAAAAGGAGTTCCATGCAGCAGCATAGAACTAGATAAGAGACCAGAAAGCTTCTATTAAAATAGGGGGAAAATCACTGCCATCATTGGGAGTATATGGGACCATATGTGGTGGGTAGTATATTTTGGGATGATCCAGAACTGCACGTCTTCTTCTGGACCAATAAGAGTAGGTAGGATAAGATGCAACTGAGGAAGACTGGAGAAATATTTTCGAAGGACCAAGCACCTATTCTTTCTCTTTTCAGGACACAGATTCGTAAAAAGGCGATGGTTTTTGTGACTTCTTTTGCTATACTTCTTTTAAATTCCAAAGATTCCATGTTGGGGCCACTATTGCATAGTTAAGCAGATCCATGGACCAGCACCAAGACTTAACATCTTAAGCATAGAGACACTGAAGGGACTACTGACACTTTGTATTGGGTAACAAATCTCATGCTCTTCAGATGTATCAAAAATTCACAATATTAACAATAAAATGGAAAAAATAAAAAGATAAGCAGAGTGATCATGAGGTATGCTGTGAAGTCAAGAACTCAAAGAAGCAATTGGGTCTAAAATTAGAAAGTCAGATGTGAGCTTGGAGAAGGAAAGAGAATAATCAAGTACCGAGTGATAAAAAGATCTTTGTGGAACTCAAGAAGAATACAATCAAAGCTACTTCAATATCCTTTAGAACCAACAAATCCTTCACTATATCTTGTTGAATCATACTGTGCCCAGTATCCTTAGAATGGAGGAAAAAATGACACCGCTAATCATTTCAAGCTTCTGAATTTTAAGTCAATTTGGCACATTAAATGCCTCTTGACCACTGAGCACAACACCATGCTTTACCAATCATAAATGCGTACTTAATTAAAGTATCCAGTGGACAGTTACATCATTTCAAAGCAAATTCAACAACTTCCATAAAATTTTCTTTCATGAAGAAAGCATGTACATTTCTCCTCACCAATTAAACCCCTCTTCTCATTTTTCACAGGGAGTACTTGCATGGAAGTATTCTAAGAATGAATAGTCAACACAAATACAATGTAGAAATCTTAACCATGTAAAAACAAGACATGAGCCAGTCACCTTGAATGTTGCAAGATTAGCCGCAATTTGGCTGAAAACTTGATCATTTTCATCCAAAAGATGTCTCGTTGTACCACTCAATGCTGGGAGTGACAAGAAACAGGTTTGTTAATAAAGAAGGGAGACCCAAGCAGGTAAAAACCAATATGCAAAAAAGTACCCTTAATAAATGGATCTATTCTGACATGAAAAAAAAAGGAAGTTAGCACCAAAATAAGCATGTGTAGATCCAAGCTTAAAGAATTCATAGATTAAAAGGAAATAGCAGTGAGGGAGCATGCACATGCCAAGGTTACTGACTTGATAAATCAATTAGGACCCCATTTGTTTTATGTAATTGAAATCCTAGAAATTTTAAGACTTGCATTTCTAAAAGTTGTTAAAAGTGAAGAAAAAAAAAAGAACATCCAAAAATGACCATCAAATAATCTCCCCATTAATGGAAAATAAATCAAGGGAAGATGGGAAATGAATACCCAGTCATCACCATAATAACTCAAGTCCTAGAACAGTCAAGGTCCCATCTGACCATAAATTCCTATGTATTCAATTCCATACAAACAAACAGGCCCTTAGAGAACAACAAATTGTTTTCATAGAACCTCAAAAATTATTTACATCAGCATCCAATAGTCTACATACTATCACAATAAACGGCATTAAGAACATGCTGCTAAACAGTGATGCAAATAATAACTATGAAACTTTAATGAAACAAATTAAGGTTGGGGCAACCAAATAAGTTTTCAGTTTTCACAAGTTCTTGAAATTGTAATTTTCAATAAAAAGTGATCCTTCCATCATAATTAGTGTTCACTTGCCCAATGCTTCATTTTGGCAACATGAAACACAAAATCTGCAGTAAATGATCCCAACCCTCTGCATTCATTCTGAAAGATTCTCTTTTTCATCCTTCTGAACCCAAAGTAACTTTATATTCAACCAACAGAACCCATCTGGGTGAAATGAAACCTAAAGTACAAACCCATCTAATTCAATCGAACAATTTTATCTTTTCTCTTCAAGTTCAACCTAAACCCAAGTAATAGCACTGTTAAGAAAACTCTAATCCAATGAGCCCCTTCTTTTCCTTTCATGTTCACATACTCAACTTGGATCTTATCTAGCAGGCAAGAAGGCAACTCTCTCAGTTAAACATGTAAACAGAAATGTTTTAGAAGACCACTAAAATATTAAACATATATAGAGGCCTCATCTCCAGTGCACACTTATCATGTGAAATCCCAAAATCATGTCCACAACAATCTCTCTCTCCATTTTGCGTATGAGTTTTAAACAATTTTAAGGTCCCGTAGAGGGATGTTTTGGTAGGTGCTGGGTCTCAAAAAATATTGTTAAGAAATAATGACCTTAGAAATAGGGGATTTCTGCAAATCTCCATCTTCTGAAAATTCCCATGTTTGAAAGGGGTTCTCTTGATTATGAAAGATTTTTAAACTGGGGGATTTTCCTCAAAATCCAACCTTTCTAAAAATCTCCATTATTGAAAAAGGTTCTCTTGATGGAGTTGGATTTGATTTCAACAAAAAAAAATGAGACAACTATTTAGATTAGAGATGAGGAAGAGAGGTGTATCCAACCAGTCATTATTGATTTTAATTAGCTATTTATGCATGTTATTGATTGTTAGCTGATTTTATTTGGTCTTAATATAATATTTGGTTGTAATTTGTATTGGAGTTTTAGGAATGAGTTTTAGGTGGTAGTTTTGGATTTGACTTGAACAAATAAACAAAATGAAGATCAAAGGATGAGAGAACCCATTGTTGTTTATTGTTCAAAGTTTGTTTCCAATCTCCTCTTTAGATGGGAACCTTAATCCAATTTCACTCTATTTCTCATGCAAACGAATTGGCCCTTAGGATTACTTTCATATCACAGGAATGGACACAAATACACAATTTACTTCATTGCACATTTCTTAATCCAAGGTCTTATTTGATTATGCTCTTGCTGCAACGAATACAAAACACAATTGATTCGTTTTCTCTTCTGTCATCGGTAACATGAATTTTTTTTTATTTGACCATTGTCAGCCCCCCTCAAGTGAAAATCCTGGGTCCGCCACTGGATGTGGGGATTGGAAGAGCCAGGTGGGACCCCTAGATATGAAATTTTAAGTCAATCCAAATGCTCCTAAGTTCTAACCACATTAATCTGCGGCCCACAAGTATAACAGTTTTAAATTTTTAAAAAATCACGTTGGTGCTGATATACATTGTTATGACACTCACTAGCAGCTCGAGTTTTTGGTGTAACTGGTTAATGACATAGTATCGGAGCCAGAGGTCACGAGTTCGAAACCCCTGAAAGGCATATTACCTCCAACTGACTGTCTGCTATGTTCCGTTTTGTTTGTTGCATTTCGAATTTGAACGGCCTCAAGGGGGGTGTTGATATATATTTTTATGATGCTCACTAGCAGCTCGAGCTTTTGGTGTAACTGGTTATTAACAGCTAGATCCAACAATCCAATCCCTTTGGGTCAGTGCAAACTCTGTTGGATCCGTGATCTTTTTGGAAATTTGGGTTAGGGGTTTTTTTTTTTTTTTGGTGGTGGGGGGTGGTGGGGGGGGGTGGGAGGGGGGGGGGGGGTGGGGGGTGTTGGTTGGTTTCAGGGGCTCATTCAGATTGATCATAAGTTGGACTTGAATTATTGTATGTAACTGAATGTTGGATAATGATGAACTTGCAAGGAAAAAAAGTTTCGACATATATGTTATGGTTGATATGTGGTGTAAACAAGAAAGACGAGAATTAGGAACAAGGTCATAAGAGGAGGGTTACGGTGCCTCCAATGAGAAAGTCAAGGAATGACATTTAAAATGGATTGGTGATGAACATAACAGACAAATAAACAACTCTTATACAAAAGAGATTTAAATTCTACAAGTGCAAGGAGCTAGGAGAAGAGGGGGATCAACAAAGATTTAGGATGAAGTTGTTGGTAATTTTTATGGAAAATGTCACCTATTGCAATTGCTTAAAAAGTGTGTGGTAATGCCAGCCAGACCCATTGCAGGGCCCCCATCACTACTAGGCCAACCAAGAGCCCAATGAGCTCTAACCCAACAAGACTATTGGATGGATTCCTATTAAGAAATTAAAAATCTGGAAAGTTAATTCTTTTAGGATTTTATTGTTTTCTTTTGTAGAAAGGGAAGAGATATAACTAAAACCCATTGGGAAACTAGAGAGAATCCTACCTCTCCATATACACGTATATTCTCCCCTTTTCTACATTCATCCAATTATTCATAAAACATTATAGGTTTTCTTCTACTTGTGGCTGTGTGACTGCTATCTTGATCTTAGAGTACTGACTGCTGATTCCCAGATCTTAATCAAGCTTTTGCTTGATTTTAACCCTTGAGTACAATTCCATCACCTTCCTGCATCAACTTTGGTATCAGAACTTCTTCGACTGTGTCAATTGGAAAGAAATAAATATGAGAATCATTCAAAGATGGGACTATTACTTGCTAAGGGGAATGGAATTTAAAGCAAAGGATTCCAAGGGTTATCTTATTTAGATTCCAAAATGGTTCTTGATTTGAGATACTCTTGTGCAAAAGCGAATGAGATATGGGAATACACTCCTGCGATTGGATATATAAAGATATGTTGTAGGAAGATCCTTAGGCAATCTGAAATTCCCAATCCATTCAGATATGGTGGGACCATAATAATAATAATAATAATAATAATAATAATAATAATAAAAGAGAGATTATCAAGGTCGTCTCCTTTCTGGCTGAATTCAGAGATTAAAATATGTGGTGGTCATTTTTTCAATCAAGGGCTGAAGATTTATAAAGGAATTTTTCCTTACATATGGTAGTCAAGGGTGATCTAAGAGATGCAACTACGCGGGCCAGTGAAGTGCAATTCTATTTCATACTAAATGTCAAGATCTCGGCCGAGGATCATAAAGCAGTCTTTCATCAATCACGGAGAGACCATAACATGGTAAATGCCAGCATGGCAAATCAAGAGTCCACGGAGAAGAGAGATGGTTCATTCAATTCCTTCACATAGTTGTGTTGCTTCTTAGTTGTATTATTTTATATAGTTTTTGCCCATTATCATTATGGAAAGTTTGTAGAACTCACAATGCTTTTCACAAATGGATGGGATAAGACTACAATGAAGATGACAAAGATTTAAAATTGATGTTCTCTATTACTAAAATGTGCCAAATCATTTTAAAAAAAAAGAGTATAGATTGCTCAATGAAGGGACAGATGCATTTGGTCGAGATTCATGAATCATTATCTAGCAAGTCCCATTTGACAAACAGGTTCTCTATCACTAAGACCCAATACCCTCTATTGTACTGTCATTTATCAAATCAATACATCCGAGGTAATGATATGAGGAAGTAAGAATCATAACATGAATATATGTATTGAATGATTAGTCTAAGAAATATATGAAAAGCTTCATCATCATCATCAAAGCCTTGTCCCAACTATGTTGGGGTCAACTACATGAATCCTAACCCAAATCCTCGGATAGGTTGCACATATATGAAAACTTAAAAAAAAAAAAAAAAGAGGGGGGGGACACTTTGGACATTTTGTGAAAGTGTGAGACATCAAAAGCAACTACAATTCTCAGAAAAAAGAAAATGCTAAAACAAAGAACTGCTTGACATAACTGGAATACATGAACAACCTACCTTCGCAAGAATTGTGATCATTATCTTCCCTACGTTGCATCATAAAAGAATATGCAAGAATGTTTTGCTGTGGAGCCAAAGGTATGTTTGTCTTTGATGCAGAATCCATCAATTTTTCCTAAAGAAGCACCATCTTTGATATTTCAATCCTTTGTTTCATGTATTCTAAAGAATAAGTAATATAACAAATGACAAAGCATAATTTGTAAAGCTACAAAGTTTTTCTGTGCCCTCATTATATCAATACTGGAACCACACTACAGAATTCCTTCAACCATCATGCTAGTTGTATGGTTGGCAAGCTCATGATATTTAATAAATTACAGAGTTGGTAGTTTGGCCCTTGAGTCATGTCCATAGTAATAAACTAAAGAAGTGCAATACAAAAAAATAAATAAATAAATAAAAAAAAAACAATAGCCAAGACCAAAATAAGAAGAAACATTTAGGTATTTAATCAACCATGCAATCCTCATGATCACCATCTATTCAAAACTTTCAGCAGCATACTTTGGAGTTTGGACAGATGGGAACACGAGGATCAAAGAGTAAGCAATTTTTTTCCTTCCGTCATCATCATTGGTAACCTGACAAGAGCCAATAGCACAGTTGGAAGGTGCTCATTGTTGGGCTGATGGTTCAAGTCAAGTTACCTATAGAAAAAATAAATAAATAATTAAATAAATAAAAGCATTACTGCTAACCACAAAACAGTACACCATCAGCTCTCCCATTCCCAATATCATAGACCTTCAATTCTTGCAATATGGAGAATGTATCCATAGTTTAACAATTCGCTAAACAACAGACGAGCTGATTGCAGATGGTCAATGCTTCACCAGTCAATGAAACCCTGTACCAAAAAGGGCTTTAGAGTGCAACTGGACCTGTCATCCTAGCCAAGGACAAAAAAGCTCTCTTTGGCTGAGTTCAGAGGCCAACCAGCTAGTAGATGCCACCACTGTCCTAAGTGCTAATATGTAAGAGGGCTGACCCGAGAGCTTAATATTTAGTTGAGGCCTTTAATGTTATGCATATGCTCAGTAAAATTCTTGAAAGCTTTTGAAGAAGACAATTTGGCCAATAAAGAAGATGAAACATCCATAAAATGGTGTCCTACAAGATTTGCATGCCAAATATTGTCCCCTCATAAGATACGACAATCCACATGGCTATCTTTCCATATCTTTCATATATGGAAGTACAACTGTGAGGAACTCATTCCCACTTTGCAAGAGTTGGAATAAAAACAGATTCACAAATAAAGTTTGGGAACAGATTTAAAAAGTTAAGGTATTAAAGTCAGTTATTGGGCCATTTAAACTTAATGAGTTTAAGTTTTTGATTGGTTACAATGACAATGAAGTTGATGATCTTTTGATTGAGGAATGATAAATCTGGTGGTAGCATAACCAGCACTTTAACTAATATTAGTTAGAGAGGGCGCCTCATACAGTGGTTGTGCCTTTTTGGGGATTTGTTGTACAACATCAATAATTCCTTCAGGAGTGTTCCTTTATGTTTTCATTTAGTACTTATTTTTCTTTCTTCATTATCACCAACACATCTCATATGCACTTACACTGTCACACACTACACCACGTGCATGCAAGCAAGCGCGCACGAGAGAGAGAGAGAGAGAGAGAGAGAGAGAGAGAGAGAGAGAGAGAGAGAGAGAGAGAGAGATTTCATGTGCCTCAGCTTTCAATTTATTCTCTTACTTTATTTCACATTCGGCACTAGAGAAAATGGGAGGATCAACATAACTTAAGAGAATATTTCCATGTCATAAGCAAACAGCAGTTGCATTAATGCATGAAACTAAATGATATTCCCACCATCTCTGTTGTGTGCATGCATAGTACTACTAAATTTGTCTGATCGGTGTGTGTAAGCAAGCATTATAAGTTTCTATTAGTTTCAACACTATAATGTTAAGCTACATGAGGACAAATAGACATTCTAATTTATTGCATTGTCCATTTCATCCAGCCGCTATTCATATGCTACAAAGTGGGGACAGAAGAGAAAGAGGACCACATGATCAATAGCATATATGATGGATAATTAAGATCCATTATGGAAAATGTAGGTCCAATAATCAATACCAAACCCTCGAATTGGCCTAGTTGGATAACTTATGGTTCTAAAGATCCACTCATCAATTTTTACCCTTGAACTGGCCTAGTTGGATAACTTATGGTTCTAAAGACCCATTCATCAATTCGTACCCTCCAATTGTCCTAGTTGGATAACTTATGTGCAATAAAGATCCAATCATCAGTTTCAAATAACGCGCGCGCAGCCCCCCACCCACCCACCCACACACACACACACACACACACACACACACACGAATTACTTCCTTGGCCTCATGGAGGTTTCTTTTCTACTAATGAGATCAAGGTCTTGGCTTCTTCGGCATGTAGGGCAGCCAGCTAATGCTTTAGCGGACTCTTTGGCTAAACAAGGGGTCGATAGAAGCTTTCCTCTCATTGTATTTCCTGTGTAATTTTTTGGTTTCTCTAGTATAATGCCTTTATACCAGTGCTGCCCAATCCTTCAGATCGGTGCTTTCTTTGTATCTGCTTTTCTTTAATAAAATAGTTGTTAACGTTCTTGTTATATGCTTTTTTTGTGGAAGGTTTGATTGGAAAGAAATATTAGAATATTCAAGAACAACAGTAGAACAATGGAAGACATTGTAGAGATAATTGTCAGGACTGTTTGAGAATGGGTGACTATGACAAATGCGTTTCAAGGAGGTTTCTTGGATGATCTTAACAGGACATGGGATGCTGTTTTAAAGGGGGGATGGTGAATTAATTTGTCTCGTCAAATCAGTTGGATGCCTCCTCCTAGTGGTATTCTAAAGCTTAATTTTGACGGGAGCTTTCACATATCGTCTAGGCGAGGTGGTATAGGGGGTGTTATAAGGGATCATTCTGGTAATATTGTTAGGAGTTTTTATGGGCCAATGGAAGTCTGAATGCTAATGAAGCTGAAATGTTTACATTGTTAGTTAGTTGTCGGGAATTATCAAAGTTGGGTGGTTATTTATTTCTTATTGAAGGAGATTCTTTTTCTACTATTCAATGGGGATCAGGTAAGACCGTGTATCCTTGGAGATTGGCAGATTGGGTGGAAGAGGTGCTGGATATTTCCAATCAGCTTCATGCTTCATTCTATCACATTCTTAGAGAGGCCAATGCGATAGCTGATGGTTTTGCAAAGGAAGGACTTACTCGAGATACTATCTTTTTTTTTTTTTTTTTTATATCTAACGTTGTTTTTTGTTTTTTGTCCCTTATTTTGTTTGTCTTTTTGTCTTTGTATTTTCCCTGTGCGTTGAAATAAAATTTTATTGCTATCCAAAAAAAAAAAAATTTGTTTTGTTACCGATAAAAAAAAATTATATTCCAAGTACCATACACAGAATTTATTTAAGTTCTTCGAGAAGTGAGAATTATGTGAATTATCTATACATGTTCTCACTTATTTGTGAATATGGATTACAAGATAGTTACACGTGCATCAATACTCAACCTCAAACAAAGGAATTTTTCAAGTTGGACATACAGTGACTAGAAATTAGAAATTGAAATATCAATGATAATAAAAACAGATAGATAACATACCTGAAAATGTAAGATGTATTATTTCTATGAATGTAACACATTTCATTAAATAACGGTTCAAGCCTATTTGATGAGTTCATCAACATGAAAACAGAATTTATCAATCAAAGACATTTAAGTTGAACATGGAGAGAAGTAACTGAAGGAAGAAAATGGTACCTTTCTGTCTTTCATCTTCTTTCCTGTGTAATGGTCTTCTGGCTTCCGTCGTTTTCCATTTTCCTTCCTCTGTAATTGATTTTTATTTAATCATATATTAGAATAAAATAAGATTGCAATGTCATGGTTTTATTGTGGTATGGCAGCGCCTTAAAAATAATCAAGAAAATAAGAATTAACTGTTATCACTGCTCAGAACATCTACAGTCCTAGTTGTATTGTAATTAGAAGGAACTTATGTGCATGCAATGTAATATGACTTCTTTGTTGGAAGCTAGAACTTGGTGCTTAGTATGAACTATGAATGGCAAGTCTGATACAATAAGATGGCTTTAACTATTGTTACTGCACGAGGAAGCCAACCCTAATAACCATATTTACATTAGATGAAGAACTAATGTTTTCAAATTAATACAATGGGTCCTAAGATACAATTAACCTCACGAAAATGTTTTCTTTAGTCAAGCCAAGTGTCAGCAATTTGAAATGATTATCATGTAATGTTCTCTTTGTCTATCGTTACTTCTAGATAGCAAGGGTAAGTAAGAATCACAAACAGCAGTCAACTTTCCTTGGAAAATCTTAACCTCTTGTCTGGAAAATGGAGGCTTTACTTAACCTCTTGTTTGATGTTGTCTGTAGGCAAAATGTTCCTTATCAGATTCACATAGTCGAGCGCCTGTTGCTAAACAAATTAAACAATAGACATGTGACTCACCCAGCAATCAAAGATAAGAGCCCATACATGTTGAATGCCAGTTATTGTGACAAATACAATTATGTTTTCCATCAACCCAATTTAGCATCAGTAAAAACCTCTTAAGAACTGTAAATCCCAACCTTCTAGAGTACCACTTCTTGACAATGTGAAAAGAAAGGTCTTACATCCAAAAAAGTCTCCCTGAAAAAAGGGGGAAAAAGTGTTTCTGGCATTTGTTAATTTTAAATCAGACACAATTTGCTGTGAGATAACCGATACCACTGCAGCAGACAGAAGCAGTTCATCCAAACTATCATAATGGGGAAATCTAGCCGCTAGCTAACCTTCCTTATCAAATTCCACCGAAGTAAAAAGTTAAGTTTATTGAGAATCTAATGGATCCCAAATCGTTTGAAGAGTAAATGTCCGATAGTATGGCAACCAAATGTGATGTGCGAGTTGGTTAGATGGTAAAAGAAACAAACACCACTCTTGACAAGCAACATAATGAATGGTCTTCAGAATGATTTTCTTTCTTAATAGAAACAGTTATTTTGGAAACATGTACATTATAATCATAATTGTCATTGAAGCCTTATCCCATCTAACTGGGGAACATGAAAAGGTATATATGTCCATGTAATATATAGTAGTTGTATTAACTACTTTGATATGCGTGCCCATATAATGCCAAAAGGAGACTATTACGTTTGAATTATTAAAGAAAAAGAAATTTAGAAATTAAAACAGGACATTATCATAAAAATAAAAGAAGAGAACTCACTGTCATCCACCGGCACCTCAAAGCAACATCGCGGACGGTCTTTTGACGAAGTGCCGCTGCAATCTTGATGTATCTCATAATAGTTGTTTCATCAGTATATCTGAAATTTAATACACATGACAAATCAATAGATGCAGAACAAGGCTCCAAAATTGGATTTAAATTGAAGAATATCAGAAGCAGATCTGAGATGGTTCCAATAATATAGCGTTCACATCCCATTGGGCAAAAAAGTATTTTGCACCAAGTGAGTTTCTAACAGATTGGAACAACACTATTCAAATGATAGAGAAAAGTTTTGGAGGTTCACACGTGTTGTGTCATGGAGAAAGAGTTAAATAGGATAGGGAGGGAGCCCACATGTACTGACAGATGAGGAAATTTAATTACCTATAGGCTACATTCAAGCAATTCTAGAGGACTGTTGCAAATTTAGAAATAAACAACAACCAGGAAGCAGATAGTACTGTACATAGGAGTTTGATGTACAAGCAACAAAGAATCTGTTGAGATAAAATAAATGAATTGGTAGGCAAATATTCACCAGTGGGAACATCCACATGCAGAAATTCCCATTGGTAAAGGAGGTGTGGGGCCCATCGAAAGAGTGGGACGGCAATGACAACATCAAACGTCCATATACGGGAGCATCCGCAGGAGAAAATTATCCTTAGTCGTTACAGACTTACAGTCATGCTCAACAGAAACTAAACAGACTAGTAGTTGCAGTCATGTCATAAAATATATTAAATCTGCAGTGAAAAAAGGCCGCACTCGAATTTTGGAGCCTGTATTTAGTGAAAGGATCAAAATTAAAGCCACAAAAACTTGCAAGCCATTATGAACTGATCATTGTAGGATTTTTTATGGACAGTAATACATTGCATTCACGACATGTGGCCCTTTCAATTCACCCTCACTCGGAGCAATAATCCTTAATAATTCTAAATCTTTTTTTTTTTTTTGGCTACCATTTACCACAGGAAAAGTCAGTTGCTCTGCAGTCTATTCTGCTGGAACAAAATGCCATTACAAGGAGCTACAACTGTTTCTGGCACTGTCACGAACAATCTCTCAAATTCATATGAAAGTAAAGAAATGCTCACCGCAGAATATTATAAGATATATCAAGTCAATGAACCATGAAAGCATTTAACTGGACAGGAAGGCAAAAGCTACCTACTTGGCAAGGCCTTCCTCCAATATTGATTGTTCATCAAAAGACCACTCCACTGCCAGCCCACTATCATGCTTCAGCCCTGGCACGGTATCAAGAACAAGGCCGCCGCCAGAACCCCCACTTGGAATCACTCCAGCCATGTTGCTCATTCCAGCAGAGTTCCCAGCCGGTATGATCCCAAACCCACCAGAATTCCCAACAGGAGTCATCCCAGCCGAGCTATTTGTTGCTCCTGATTGGAACGCAATCGCATGACGGTTAAACGTTGAAGCCTGAATCATCCCGTGGTGAAAACTCATATTCGAATTAGCTGCCATTTTCATTCAGAGGCCCTCAAATCCTATTGTATCATGACTCTTCCATATTCCAATCTGAACCCCCCAAACTTGAAACTTGTTAATTTCCACTTGCAGAACTCGCCTCAATTCCTTATCCACCAATTGCTTTTGCTTGAGCGCCCTTCAAATTCCACAATCCAAAACCCGTAAAAATCCTAACTTTTTACCTCCCTCTGTCAGCTTTTTCAATAACTCTACTTCGTACAGAGATGAAAAAAAAAAAAACCTAAACTCCAATTCCACCTTCACCTAAACTACCGCTGCCCGGTGAATTTTGCCCATGCAGCTTC
Source organism: Umbellularia californica (assembly GCA_028538565.1). Lineage (NCBI taxonomy): Eukaryota > Viridiplantae > Streptophyta > Magnoliopsida > Laurales > Lauraceae > Umbellularia > Umbellularia californica. The sequence continues at coordinate 70,808,739 of JAPQWN010000007.1, read as the reverse complement.
ACCTAAACAAATACAAAAGAATTAGCTCACTTATTCAGATGAAACAACTACATCCCAACATTAAAGATCAAATCTTTACATCCAAAACCCAATCAAAACCCCAAGTCACAACGATTCCATCCCGAAATCCAAATCACCAACTAAATCCCATACAAACTCGACAAACCCACAATTCAAAACCCAAAATCCGTACCCAAAAACCTAGATATCGGCGCCAGAACTTGGGCAAAACCTCAAACTGTGTGTAATCAGAGTGAGAACAGCACCGATTACAACGATTTAAATATATATATAGAGAAGAGAGAAGACAGAGAAAGAAAGAGCGTACCTTTCAAAGCTTTAACTTTTGGGGCAGAAACGAAAACCCTAATTGGTTCCTGAAAAGTAGTATGTGTATGGGATCCCATTAAATAATGGAGAGAGAGAGAGAGAGAGAAAGAGAGAGAAAGCAAAGTGTCGATCTCGAAATTCAGCAACAGTGCGAATTCCAACAAAGCATTTGATGCCAATTATTGTGGAAGCATTTAGATTATTTTACTATTTGCCCTTTTCGCCTCTTTCTCAAATTTCTAGGGTTTCTGATTTTTCTTTGTAGCTTTTCGTTCTCTCTTTCTAATCTGATTAGGAAACGTTCTTCTCCTGCAACTACGCCAATAAGCGTCTTTCTGCGGCTTGCGTAGAGAACGAAATGCCCGCGGGTGTTGGATTAATTACGGATACGCCACTGAGTGTGAATGAGGGAGACGGAGTATAAAAGACAGCTGTATCGGGTGTTACAGTTTTTACGGTTTTACAGTTTTATTATTATATTATAGTTGGATGGATAATCATAAGGAGATGATGATGGCAAGTGGAATGTTTAAATGGAAACTAGTTAGAGATGAGGGTACAACATGTAGAAAAATTCTTGATTTATTGACATTCAAAGAATTTCAGTCCGGAAAACGTATGAATTATCTTCCATGCTTGAGCATCGAGTAATCCCAAGAAAAAGCAAAGATGTTAGAAGTTTGGTCAATGTTCACGCCAGCATGTAGGCGACTTCGCTCGCCTGTTTGTTTCTTTACTAGAATTTTTTACTAAAATGTGACATGTTGGGATTTATTTTTTGGACATTATGACATCTTGTATCTTAGTATTTGTAAATTTCATATTTTTTTCCAATCATTTTAAAATTTGAACCACCTAAAAAGTTTCAAATGTCAGTATAATGAAATTTATGGATGCTCGAGTATAATGGAGCATCCAAGAATTTCACTATTCCTTGTAATTCAAAAGGTGGAACTTCTGGATGCCCAAGTACAATAAGTATCCAAGAATCTCACTATCCTTGGAAATTAAAAACTTTCTTAGAATGGAATTCCTTAAATTTTAATAAAGAAACATACCCTAAAGATCATTGGGTTGGATAAAAGTAGCTTTTTCTTGAAAGTTTTATTTTTGTTTTTATAAATTATAAAAGGAACTTCTAGGTGGTTGGAATCTCGTAATTCTGATAAAGAAGATGCAATGCGAAAGTGTTCCCTTTATCCAACCCAATAACTCAATGATTTGCATTCCTTTATATATTGATTAAGACAACCGATTGTTTTTAAAAAAAGCTACAATTAAAAAAACCCTAACTTCAAAAAAAATAAAAGTAGTGAAATAAATTTAGGGAAAGTGGCATGTAAAACAGTATCGTCAAGTGTATAGACGGCAACAGATTACAGGTTTTATGGTATGTGATACCAAACCCACCTATGATGGTTATGGTGGGGTCGGGTTTTTTAGTGGTTTCTTTTTTATTTTAAAACATATAAAAATTTAATTTTGAATCTACAACTTGTGAGAGAATACCACTACTTTCTCATGTCAACTCTCTAATTATGGACTGCGGACCGTAGGTTTTCCATTGGTGGGTCTATTTCCATGCACGGGCAGTATGATTAAATCCATTCAATATGATTTGACTTTGCTTGTTGGAAAATGGTGCCCACCAATTAAACATTTTTTAATGGCACCATGTAACCGCAGCCAAACAGCTACAAGTGTGGCTACATATGTCTCTACTGAGAAATTAAAGTTTTTGCATATAAGTATTAATCTAATATTTTGGCCTATAATTTTTTTTTTTTTGTGATTTTTTTTTAATGAAGAACCATAATTTTAAAGAAGTTTACAGAGCTTGTGGACATTTGTTGAAATGCCCATAATTTGGTGAGAAACAACAGAAGTACCAAATGTGTTTTGTTTGGATCCTCCTGACGTTGCACATCTGAGAGTGATACAAAACATGGACCCAGAATTACAGAAGGGTGCCCAAAAATTTAAAGGAGAATATTCCAAGCTTAATTTATTGGGACTTGTTTTGTTCAATTAGCTTCAATTCTGAAATTAATGGAAGCAAGAGGCACATTTTATTTTATTTTTCAGCTTTTTTTGTTAGTTTAGAATATGTTGTATTAGCTCACAGAAATGCAATGTATTTTTTATTTTATTTTTTTCATTTGTTCTCATGAACTTTCACGTTTGTTGTAGTGTTGCCTTTACACACAATAAGAAGAGCTCAAATCCTGGTCCTGTGTATGTGTGGATGTCCCTACCTTCAGTTCTATTGTTTCAAAGTTAGATTAGGACCACTTTCTTAAATCCAAACCAATTACAATTACAAGTACCTAATTGTTTGGAAAATTCACTTGTTGAGTGAAGTGACGTCCATAATCAAATCAAGAGAGAAAGAAAGTAGAGCATCTACTTTTTATAAAACAAAAATGGTAAAAATGAGAGAATAAAAGTTGAGGGGATCAAATTAATCAAAGTTTTAGTGGCATAAGAATGTATCTTTTTTTTCTTTTTTAATAAAAAATAGATTTTTTTTTTTTTTTTGTCATGGAGTGAAATGAGAGAATTGCTTGTTGATTTATTATTATTATTTTTTATAAAAAGAATAGGCGACTTTTGAAATTTCGTATTCTTTTCAATGACCCCTCTTCTTTTCATGACTCTTAAATTGAACATTTTACTTCAATTCACTCTACAAGCGAATTGCCCAAAAAAACTATTGAAATAATGCCCCCATGTTTTAATATTGGATTAATCAAATGGTGAGACTCACTTAGATTGAGAGTAAACATAGCATGTAACAATACATGCATGCAGTTTGGATGTATGAAGTTATTCATGTGAATGAGTGAAAAAATATTGATAAACAAAAAGAAAAAGAAAAAGAAAAATACTAGTGACCATTTACATCTTTATCTCGAATCTCTTAGAATTTGTGGTAAAATCCAATAAAAGAATATTAAAGAGGCGAGGGATGAAAGACATGTGGAGATGTATGTAAGAGTTTAGCTTTCCGGTTAATATTCTATTTATTAAGAAGATGTTTATGTGATTATTTTCCACCAAATTAAGAAGAGATTATTTGATGGCCATTTTTAGATTTTCACATTAATCTATTCAATTTCAGCCATTTTAATTGTAAGGCCTTTTATAGGCACTCCTAAGAATTTGTAAAGTTTTTTAGTTGGCTAATTCATAGGTTTATGAACAAAATAGTGGTTTCCTAAAATTGTATTTTGATTAGGAAAGGACTGCTTAAGATTTGTTCCAACAAATAGAAAGAGTTTCTGGATTTTGAAGTTGACAGAGGTCGCTCGAGCGAACTAATCACAAAAGTCTCTTCGCTCGACCTATCTTTCAGTCCGCTCGAGCCATCACACTTCTGCGCTGATTGTTTGGAGACAGAGAGCAGTTCGCTCGAGCGAACTCCATAACTGCTCGAGCGAACCCCTCACAATAAGATGATCACTCGACTGCCCCTTCTATTCGCTTGACCCAAGAAGGTTCTGCGCTGAACGTCCGCAAACAGTGACTAGTTCGCTCGAGTGAACTCCCTTGTCCGCTCAAGCGAACCTGGGAATTCTAATTTTAGCCGAATTTTACTTGCTATGTTCTCTCAAGGCAACTTTCCATCCCCTAAGCTTTTGAGACATGAATTAAGAGTTATAAAAAAGCCATTATCTCTCTCTTTTCTACAATACTACTGATCAAGATTACATCCCTATAAAGAGTTTGAGAGATCCAACTATTTCACCCCAAGGCTTCAAGTTCTACTGCGCTAAAGATCAAGTTTTTGGATTGATTCCATCATGCTTTTTTTAAAGCGGCTCTGCTCAAGCACGGTGAAGATTAAGGACGGGTTGTTGACAGGATCGAAAGCAGTCCTTAGGTTGAGTCAACAATTGGAAAAAGGTTGTAAGTAGTCTAGTAATCTTCGGTTTTCATATAGTGCTTGGTTATCTATTGGCCTAGACGGTAAGGCCCGTAGTTTTTTTCCCGAGTAGGGTTTTCCACGTAAAAATCGCTTGTCTTTCTTTCTTTCTTCGTGGTTTGATTGATTTTTAACTGGAATTAGGGTTAATCACTAGTTTAATCATGTCAAATTAATATTCAATAGAGATTTGGTAATCGGGACCTCTGCCTGTGTTAAGGTAGGAATATTTTCAGAATTCAGTATGATCATACAAAAAAACGAGCCCTAGCTTTCTTTAATTGAAATTGATCACCATGTTCGTTAAATCACATATTTCTTAATTCTCCAAATTCTAATTAGTCTAAAGGAGAATTACATAACTTAATTATATAGTAAAACTACTAAAATGTTTAACTGAATGCTCCACATTCACTAATTGTGCGTTCTAGCAAACAAAGTTAATGACATGAAGTTGAGGGTCTCGAAATTATCTAATATAGAATTCTTCAAATTATTGCTAGCAGACAGGATCATAAGATGCGAACCTTAGAAAATCAACTAAGAAGAACCCCAAGAACCATCTTTTTATGGTCTTACCAACTTTTCATTTCTCCCATTATATTGGTTATCAGTTTTGTTTCTTTGCCTATTGTATTAATGATCTTTATCTATCTTACATGATGCTATTTTTATCAGCCTTGAAAGAGGGGGAAAGGGAGCTCTTCTTTGGCACTAACCGACTTTTCCATATAATATATTGTTAAAGGCAAAAGGTATGGCTGATAGAATAAATGAAGAAGTGATGGAATCACCCACACCATATGTAGCCATTGGCTGCATCTGAAAGCTGTTTTCAAATGGCTCTTTACTTGGTGTTCTCTGGAAACCTTGTGTCCTCTGATTGGATGAAGAGACGTAGCAATATAAATGAGAGACTTAATAACTATTAGTATAAATATCAGTTTGCACTATGTTTTCACAACAATATTCCAAAGTCCATCAGTGCAAGACCCACTGTATAAAGGGTTTGGAACATATGTCAACTCTGCCATGTGTAAAGAGGCCGACCTGTGATTATTATACTTGTCGCATCCTCGTGTGTCATCTCTCTCCAAATCCATTTCTCCATTGATGGGGTAATGGAATCTTTGTTGGTTATAAAGAGACTCACAGTGACAAGCGTACTAAGGACACGAAGGGCATGTTTGTGTACGCACTCTTTCCGTGGAAAAAGAAAATTGCCACGTCAATAAATTTTATAAAAATAAAATCTCAAAAAATGATTTTCGTAGAATTTAGAAATTCATATTTGGTGCAAAAGGAGTTTTTTCATTAAATTGGTGCTAATGTTGTTTGGTGTGGCTATGAATTCCTTATAAAAAAAATCAAAATTTCTTATTTGGTGATATAATTTTTTGAAGAAAAATAACATAACATGTATATTATTTATTCAACATTAAATAATAATTTATATAAAGAAATAAAAATGAAAGAGTTGTAGGGTTTTTGGGTTGAAATGAACAAGAATGAGGAAAAGAGAAAGAAGTTTTTCGAGGAAATCCATTTCTTATACCCCCATAGGAAACCCATTTCCACCATTATCAAGGAAAATGCTGACGAGGTAAGAAAGCATTTCCGCGGAATTGTTCTGCACCAAATGCTCGAAAAACGAATTTTCTACGGAAAAGTGTTACACAAACATGCCCGAAGAGTCCGGATCCTCTAAATCTTTGACTTCATATCATGGGCTTTCCAAAACTTTACTTTAATAAAAATTGGCATTAGAGATATCCCATAAATTATAAAGACAATTATTTTGAGCAGTTTAGACTTTCAGCAGATGACCCCCACTATTAGAATTCAAATCTTGACTCCCAGGAATTCTTAACTCAACCAAAGGGTGGAGTGGGATTTGTGGGTTGAGACTCAACCCACGTCGACGTGTTTGTTAAATGGATCAATACCTGACCCACATTTGTGAATCTTCATCCAGGCCACATAACCTGACTGCAGTTTAATTGGGTGGGATGTGATTCGAGTTTGCAGGTCCGGCACCTTTTTGCTACCTCCAATTATTAGAAAACTCATGAATGTCCCACAACTACAAAGTACAGTGAGCCTCTTCATTTTATCTGTTTGGACTTGTACATTTGGGCTGGACGTTGAAGAACTATGTGCTTCTATATGAGGTCTCAATGTTCCAAAAAAATATCTGTTTGATGATTGGTTCACAGTTGCATCAGTAATATGGCTGATGCATCCTATACATACTATTAGTTGATCTCTTGTTAACTGTAATAAAATACAATTTTATTGATATGTCTGGTGTCCTGATACATGTCACCAATTTAGGTTATATATGTTGGTCCTTTTGCCTGCCTCATGCCGAGTTTCCCTGGTACACACACAAGAAGAATCCATAATAAACATCATACTGTTAGAGCCTGCTTAGGGGGATATGGCAGTATCCTAGACTATAAGAATTTTTTTTTTTTTGAAAGATAAGGACACCCACACCCACACACTTGCTTACACAAGTTCTTAACCATCAACAGTGTAACTGGGAATTGACCTCTGATTGTTTCTGTGGAAGGAAAGTGCCTCACCAATGGAGCTGCCCGTGGATTGGTAGTTTTCAAAATAATGTCTCCCAAGCGGTGTTCAAAATGGTCACTATCATTCAGCGTTCAAAAAATTGAAATTCTAAGAATTCCAATGGCTAAAAGTGATATTTTAAGAGAATGAGTTTTGGAATTCTATCATTGAACCGAAGAATTCCAAATGTTCTCAAGCATTAAAAATTTTCAACACTTATAATTCTCCTCAGAGATAACTCCAAACAAACATGCTCTTAGAATACACCAAAATATGGCAGCCACCCATTAGGAATAACCATATCTAGGGTCTCATGTTAAAGTATATTGAAATGGCCTTTCACTGTGTAACTTGGGTGTAGGCTTTTTGTTATTCCCTGGTCTATTTATGGAAACTGAGAGATCCAAATGTGGCGGTGCGTGGATCTTAAGCTCTGAAGATGAGAAAATAACATCCACAAACTGATTGCTAAACTTACTTTCCTCTTTTCTGTTGAATGATTGCTTCCATGACCTGATAGTGCAGATTCTCTCCACTAGTACTCAATTGGACCAAAAAGCCTTTTCCAATGACTCTACAACCAACCTAAAGAGGAACGTATCCGTTTTTCATAGGACCCTCACTGCATCCACTCATGGTTTCATTATAGTGTTTTATCAGGGCATCATCATCATCACGTATTCACATGTATGCACAGATTGGAGATTGTGGCCGTTGGGAATGAGACCCACCACTTGATGGATCCTTTACTGGGCTTCAACCTTAATCGGGCGGACTTTCGCATCGCATTGACCCAAGTTCTAGAATCCCCATTGGACCCAGATTGAGTTGATCCCTAAAATATCTTTGTCAAGCTCACACTTATGCCCATTTGAGTCCTGCCCAATCCTGGCCTGTTGGATTTGATCTTTGAGCCCTGAGCAACAAGCTGGTCACATCGCTGTAGTCTTGGCTTATTTCCTTTTGGGTACTTTTGGAACTTGGATTCGAGACATGTCACCTCAGCTTTTTTCTTTCTTTTTCATGGTAAGCGCTCCTTATTCAAACTTCTCTCCTTGAATGAAAATGAGAATCCTAATAAATGGTGAAAGAAGAATAAAGCACCGAATCAAATGAAAGGTACTATCTTCCCCATTTCCATAGAACACCTAAATGAGTCCTACAAGCCCTTTTGTTTCATGCAAATGAATTATGAGGAATTATAAGACTTGTGTTTCTACATATTTAAAGAACAGATGAGAATTATCCGAAAATGATCATCAAATAGTGTTCCCTTTAATACAAAACGAATGTAAAGGTTGACTACACAACCGCATTAGTAAGTCAAATCTCATGAAAGTCAAGTACCCGTATATGTTCACTTAATATGACTCATCCTGCCCTGCTTTGATAATCCTTTGTTGTAGCCTACAAGACCATGAACTCCTTCACATTCAATTTCATGCAAACAAATAGGCTTAGAATGCATGAATTTGTATAGGTGAACTCAGTAGATAGATTACCAAAGAGGAAAGTGGTGAATTATATGAGGTGAGGGGGTGAAGGATACAAAGTAACAACTAAATGAGTCTTTAGACTTTCAAAGTATGTAAGGTAACACTTGGGTTAAATTACAATGATGAAATTAGACAACTTAACTTTGGGATTCATACATACAATGATTTGACCTCATTGGAGTATGATAAGTGCTACTGTTCAGAGGGTGCCATTATTTAATTAGTTCTTTCTTAAGAGCAGAATGTATGGAAAGAAAAAGGACAAATCAAGGAGCAATGGGCCATGGTGTTGAATTATGGGATGTTAATACATGGGAACACTACACGCCAAGAGAAGACAAGCTGTCCTACAGAAATGTCCGATGTGACCATTACAGCGCGGATTTGAGTCCAATCCTGTTTGGACCAATCATGAAAACCATGTTTAAACCAATGAAGGAGTGACACATGGAAGAGATGCCTTTTTTATATTTATTGGAGGAGACGAGTTGTCAGCTGATTTGACTTCCTCCTCCCATCTCTCATCCCTTCATTGGTCCAAACAAGGGGTCCAGATTTCGCAGATTTCCATTTACGGTGACTTGCATCCCCCATTGCAAACATGAAATTCGTAGCGGGTCCTATTGGCCGGATGGAAATGAAATAATGGAATTTTAACCATACTACTGTACTTAGACTTATTATTGAAAAAAAAAAAAAAATGGTCGGTACACAGTAGTGTATGAAATGAAACTTTAACAAGTGGGGCGGGGAGAACTGGTTCCATTGTTGGTGAGCAACCTTGTCTCTCACTTGGTTTATTAGGGTTCGATCTCTGGGTGTGATGCTTTGTTCACATGTGTGCAGGACTTCTTTTACCGTATTTAGGCTCGCTTCTCATGTGTTTGGGCTCAAGCTTCTCATTTGCGTGGGTGCTTTCATGCTTTCAAGCCGCTTGCTGCGGTACCAAAAGAACATAGAGGACAGGTGGTCAATCTCTAGTAGTTGGTGTAAAGATAAGGTGCCTTACTGCTAATCTATCAGTGGTTTGGTAAAATTTAAAAAAGTTATGCTATAGTTTCAATGGAACTTCCTTTCCGGCCTGGCCTGGCCGGCCCTGCTTTGCCCAACTTTTGGCTCCTGTCATTGATTCTAATGTGGTTGTTTGACTTAGACCTCTTCGTGGGATAGCAACTTCGTGGTGGTCTGATATTGCAAATTATGAGTAGTGTATGCAATTAGATGTTTATGCCTCTAATGGGGGTTGTTCAGAACTCCCCTTACTTGCCATTTCTATACAGTTACTACTGTTATTACATGACCAAACCGTTCAGATGAAATATTTGCATCCCATCAAGTCCAAACCATTCCACATAAATATTTTCATGCAAATAGAGGACTCCATTTGTATGGGAGTGAAACTTGAAAGTCAATACATTTGGAGAAATTTGAAAGGTTTGGATTTCATTCCCACTTCCTATAGCGGGGTTACCAAAACAGAAAAAAAAAGTGTTTAATTAAATGGTGTAAGAAGGGCTGTTTGAATAAAAGACAACCCTTTAAAGGCTGGGCTTTTAACCCCGGGCCTAGTATCCATGTTAGACCAGGACCTGGACTCAGAGCTGGAACCACGCTCAACTGGTCAAGCCTGATTCCCACGAATTGACAGGCCGGGCCTACCGGCCTAGTATTTACTATTTAGGTCAGACCAGGACCCGACTGACTCAGACATTTCAGTCCTTACCGGACAATGATCCGAACTCAGCTAGCCCAGTTCCAGCCCATTGACAGCTAGAGCTTTGAAATAGAAGTCTGCACACGACCCTTAAACAAAATGACGTCGCTCTTTAGGCTCGATCTAGGCCCACAAAACTTGACCAAGACCGGCCCATTGCCAGCTCCATTGACAATCACGTACGTCATTACACAGACATCCCATTGCCGGCCCATTAGTCAACTTAGGAGATGTATAGGATACTATTAGTTCTATTGCTATTCCTCCCAGTTTTTCAACCATCTCAAGGCATGGAAGCCAATTGCACCCATTCCATCTTCTCCTTGTTCGCTCTCTCATCTCTTATCATCATTCTATTCTTCACTAATCCAACCACATGTGACCCCCAGACCAATTTAATAACCAAACGCTGCAGCCCAACCCACACCACCAGCTCTTCATCCTTTTTCTCCAACCTCCACACAGCACTCTCCTCTCTCCAGACCCAGCTTTTCTCTTCCCACTTCGGCACGGCTCAAGATGGTGAGGGCCAAGACGAAGTATTCACCATGGCCCAGTGCAGGAACTACCTCTCCATCTCTGACTGCCTCTCCTGCGTCTCGTCGGCAGCGTCCCTAATCCGAAACTGCTCGTCGGCCACAAATGGCAGAGTCTACTACGACGGGTGCTTTCTCAGGTACCAAGAGTACGACTTCTTCGCCGAGGCGACAGACAGTGGCAACACCGGGTTATGTGGAAACCGGACGGCTGTAGGAGCAGGCGGCTTTAAGGAGTTGGTGGATCAGCTGTTGGGGGACCTTTGCAGGGTGACTCCGAGGATTGATGGGTATTTTGCAGCGGTGAAGAGGGAGGAGGTTGGGGGTGGTGGGGTGGTGTATGGGGTGGCGCAGTGCGCATTGACTGTGAGTGAGGAAGGGTGTGGGCAGTGCTTGCAAGTGGCTTATCAGAACATAGAAGCGTGTCCTCCAGTTGGTGATGGGAGAGCTATAGATGAAGGGTGTTTTTTGAGGTATTCAGATACTCCATTTTTCAGCAATAACCAGACCACTGATATTAGCTTCTTACTTAAAAAAGGTTCCCCGCTCTCTCTCTCTCTCTCTCTCTCCCTCTAATCTAAAGCTATGAAATAAATGATAAAAATAAAATAATGATAAGTTCTATTGTTCATTTATAGCCTTATAAGTATTTTTAAAGCTGTAGAGAGTGGTGTTATGTATGTATTGTCTGCAATACCAACAAGTGGTGCACTTCACTCATATAATATTTATCTACCTAAAAGAAAAATATTAAGGTAAGCATGTATTTTCATCCCCATTGAAAGAGTGTTTTTTTTTTTTTTTTTTTTTTGGTTTAACCCAACCAAGCGGGTTGGGACTCAAGTGAGAGCCTACATATACACAGAAAGACAGCTCACTCAAGTGAGAAAGGAGCCCGCACACACAGAAGGCTGGACAAGGTGACATATTCAGAATTCGAACCCTGGATAGCCAGATGAAAACTGCCACTCCTTACCATTGTAAAGAGCTGTTCTCCCATGGACAAGAGTTGAATACTAGACAATGACATTGAGGATTGGCCAACAGCATATCATATAAAATACAAGGACAGTTATATTAGCTATTTGTTAAAACTAAGCTCGAATATTTGGGAATTCCATCGAAGAGAATGATTAAACAACTAACATACCTCATCAAAATGGACCCTAGCTTTGAGGTAGGGTTGCTGGCCAGAAGTCCATGCATGCCACCTGCTCTATATTCAATAGTGGGTAACCCCAAAAGTATCATCCTTATGCTAACTGGAATCGCTAATACAGCGAAGCTGAGGGGATATTCATTGATCCTGCTCCATGTCAAGTACAACCCTATTGAGATCTCCACTCATACAAACTTCATAATTTTTAAAAAACAATTGACTTACCAACTACCTATGAAATGCCAACAACCAATGTTGAAGCTGATGTTTACATTACCTGAGTTCCGTTGAATGACACTTTAAAATTTTCATCTGACTTTTGTTAATTTTTTCAGATGCCCGGATCCTGTGTTTTAAGTATCTCCAACATGAGTGCAATGTGTGGAACTCAACCATGGGTCCCACCTATTCGATAATCCAAACAGTTCAAACATCCCCTCCACCAACGTGTGATGTGTCCTCAAATTTTACTTTAATAAGAGTTGGCCCCGTAATAAGATTGAGCACATGATTTGATTAGTACAATCTAATGCATTATTAAAGTAATCATATGCATTGATTATCTTATCAATTATATTCCAAATCTTATATATGGTTGTTGGGGATCCTGATGCAGACAAATATGTTGTGCACGTAAGCACCAGATAAGTAGTTGCATTTTACTTTTACTCCGTCTCCAAATCATCAACACCAAGTCAAACTATCCAACTCGACGTATGCAAATTCAAATCAAACGTTCACAACGAAAATTGTCCACAATTGCTAACCAAACTCTCCAAACCTCTCCATTTCTATAGCTGCTATATCTAGAATTTCAAGAATCACTGTTGTATTTCGATAATTTCACCATAAGTTTTATTACATGAAAACATCTACATTTATAAATAAATATAAACTAACCTTATCCTGCATATAAGGATTATCTCTCGAGATCCTAACATTACTAACATTCTAACAAACTCATCATAATCTCTAGCACTATACTCTGCATACAGGGAAGTGACCTCATTATCACAGTATCCGGCTTGCTTGCATGTAGGTGAAAGTTTTCCTTAATGAAAAGTACATTAAATAAATGCCTCCAAAACATTATAAATAATTAGATGGACATGCCGGATCCGATTGAGGACTGGTCTTTAGTATACATGACATCTAACCTAACAACTACATATAAAAAACAACCTTTCTACTTGGATAAACTTTTTGTCCAGAATTTGGGACAAACTCCCATGTGGCACAATCGGATCCGATTGAGGACTGGTCTTTAGTATACATGACATCTAACCTAACAACTACATATAAAAAACAACCTTTCTACTTGGATAAACTTTTTGTCCAGAATTTGGGACAAACTCCCATGTGGCACAATCCGATTGTGCCACATGGGAGTTTGTCCCAAATTCTGGACAAAAAGTTTATCCATTTAGACTTTTTGTATAAAAAATGTCTTAAAAAAAAAAAAAAAACTAGGGTTTCAAGGCACTGGGTCAACTCTGACTGAAATAAAATTTGTCCAGAGATATTAAAAGTCTGTAAAGTGATTCAGATTTTAAATATGGACACCACTATGGATTTTCAGGACTGGATTAGAAAGAATTGTCAAAGGCTGCCTTTGGATTGAGATTGATTCTGGGTGCAAGTGTATTGTTCGATTTTAATGGTTGAACTGTAAGTCTGTAACTGTAACACATGCAGGAGGTTCGGAAAGTACGAAAGCCAACATTGGAGGGACAGTGGGCGGAGCAGTGCTGGTTCTGTCACTTGTCTTGTTACTCCTTTTCTGTCGAAGATCTAAAGAGGCCAGAAAGAATCAGCAAGGTACAAAATAACAATATCTCTGTTTCCATCACTTGAATTTCCATCATCAATTCCTCACTTGAGATCTTTCACATGGAACAAGCCATTAACAAGCAAAGATAACCACAAGCATCATTTTTCTTACTTTTAATGAGCCACAAACATCATCTCTCTTTTCTGGATATGTTCTTAAAAATAACAAAACTCTGAAACTACTTGCAATCGTTTAATCTTACTATTCTTACTACTTGTTACGTGAAAGAAGCCTAGATGATTTTAATTATCCCACTATAGTTTTATATTCTTACTACTTGTCATTAACCCATGATTTTCTGAAAAGAATCTATGTTTTTCTTCTATAGAAATTATAGGGGCAACAGAGCTTCGTGGCCCAGTGATTTTCCAATATGATGATCTTAAATCTGCCACCAGAAACTTCAATGACAAAAATAAACTGGGAGGAGGAGGTTTTGGAGATGTGTACAAGGTAACTTGATTTGAATAGTTTTATTTGAAGTAATGTTAACTTCCACTATCTGGTTTTTCCAAAAAATTGTTTATCTTACACATAGTTTGAGGATACTCTCAAATGATTCCCATATTTCCATTCATGTCAGGGTATCATGAGAGATGGGAAAATAGTTGCTGTCAAGAGACTTATGGTAAGCCAATCAGACAAGGTGAAAGAAGATTTCCAGTTCGAAGTAAAGCTTATAAACAATGTTCATCATCGGAATCTAGTCCAGTTGCTGGGATGTTGCAGTAAAGGCCCTGAACTGCTGCTTGTCTATGAATTCATGGCCAACAACAGCCTTGACAAGTACTTATTTGGTATCACATTCTTTCTAAATTTAATACAAAAGTAACTACGTCGTTAGGGACTTTTTAGCGGAGGAGGTTATACTAGGGGCCTTGTTAATACCTAGGCATGCATGCTATAAGTGGTTAGAAATGAATAACCAACCAGCACACCAGTAATTCAATACCTAGGAAAGCCAATGTCTCATCTACGTTACTACCTTATATCCTTATATTATTCAAACTTCACCTCTTTAATAATCCTTTAGTGGAGCTTATTTGACCATTTGACCATTCCTAGCTATGTGTTTTATTGCAAACAAATAGGCCCCAAATTCTTTGTCATGTGATCCAAGTTTATGATTGCTGGTGAAAATGATTTAATTTCAATTGTCCATATGATTGCTTATATTAGACGACTAGAAGAAAGCCTGATTTTAAGCTCAGACATCACCACAAGGAAACCTCTTGCTCACCTGGCAGGATCATGAGGACAATGAATGTGTTTGTTGGTTTGCCATTGCAAATAGAAGCATGGAATGCATTTTATTCTGCACGCTCTTTTCAACTGAACAAAGTCTTTTGGATTATCGCCTCACAGGCGAAAAGCGTGGAACCCTCAACTGGAAACAGAGACTTGATATTATTATTGGCACAGCTCGTGGACTCACATATCTGCATGAGGAATTCCATATCTGTATTATACATCGAGACATAAAGTCCAATAATATACTTCTCGACGATGAATTCCAGCCTAAAATTGCAGATTTCGGGCTTGCAAAACTTCTACCAGGAGACAGGAGCCATCTTAGCACCAAATTTGGTGGAACCCTGTAAGTCAAAAGTAATCACAATCAAGTGTCCTAGCAATTCTTTCTTTTTTCTCTATCTTCTTCTCATTTCTTCAGGAAAATGATCAGGAATTCATGAATAAAGGTAGATAGTGTTCTACTGTAACATTTTTATGTGAATGACACATACAATTCTTTATTTGTAGGGGATACATGGCACCTGAGTATGCAATCAAGGGCAAGCTATCTGAGAAGGCTGATGTTTACAGCTATGGTGTGGTTGTCTTGGAAATCATAAGCGGTCGAAAAAGTAGCGAAATCAGACATGAACCTGTAACAGAATACCTTATTGAATGGGTGATTATTTTCTAAAACATTTCAAGCATTTACTCTTCCTACTTCTGTTGTCATCTGATGCATTTATCTCCACCATCACGAAACTACCAGGGAACAAGTAACCATCATCTGCTATAAATTTATTTTAGTCATGTGGAGTAGACTAAGTGCTACTTTCATGCAAAAGTAGGCACGTGATTTAATTCGACAGGTTTTTATTGCTAAAGGCCTCCCAAAATGTAGAGTTAGTAGACAATGCATTAAACAGAATGACATCACCTAAAGTGAAAAATGGTCTAGGACATATATTATATATGGATACAAATATGTTTTTTTGTTGTCCTATATAATGTTCTGTTCCTTCCTATACATTTGTTTTTTGATAACATGACAAATGATAGAAAACATAATAAGAAAAGAACAAAAAAACCATTTAAGATCAATACGCAAAATTTAATTTATAGCCAACTTGAGATTGGATATAATCCATCATGATAAGATTTGCGACCACTAATCAAATATCAAATTTAGAAACACAATTTGAAATGAGTAGAATTGCGATCTTTACGATTATCTTCTCACATTCTTCACCTTGGGTTGTACAGGCATGGAGGCTGTATGAAGGAGGCTCTTTGATGGAATTGGTGGATGAAAGCTTAGACCCAAATGATTTTGAACCAAATGAAGTAAAGAAAGTAATAGAGATAGGTCTGATGTGCACGCAGTCAGTTCGTTCAAGGCCAACCATGTCGAATGTGGTTGTGCTGCTTCTAAGTGAAGGTGAGTTGGGCCTCACACTGACCAGACCCAACTTCATAAATTCCACCCATCCGGTTCAGACCAGAGTAGCCAATGGAGGATTGCCGGTCGCCACTGAGTTGCCTGCATCAAATGCCACAGTGTCAATTTCTGAGCTCTATGCCCGTTGACATCTGCGTAATTATAGAATTAAGGCTTGGATGTTGCAGGGTCTATTGATTATCTAAGGTTCTTGTATTTAACAATTGCAGAAGCTGAGCTGACTAGGCTCGTTATTTTTTTAAATGCTTGCATTATGAATGCAATAGAAAAATTGAAGATTCTAAGTGTTTTTTTCAAGTTTTAAGTTAATCAATACATACGTAAGGAAGAACCATAGTTTCTTAGGAAGATTAACTCATCTAGGCCGGCAGACCTCGTCCACGACCAGCCCACTGCTAGCTTCAGTAACAATCAAATACATCATTGCACATTTATATTAGCATTTCTGAAAGCTAAAAGAAGACTATATTAAGGAGAATGCTCTCATGGGGACGGTTTCAATGGGGACGGCCTGATTCCATATTGTCTTTTTTTTTTTAATCATTGGCACAGCGGATGGCCTCGCATAAGAAGCATGTGAGGCCCCACCTTCGGTGGGCCCTCATTTTGAATTTGAATACTATTAATTATGATAATATAGCATAATTGTACTAATTAATAGGGGTTAGTAATGGTGTATAGATATTTTCCTAAGTCTTAGTCTATTTTATAGGATTTAGGCCTATTGTATATTTTATAGATTTATAGAGTATCTTTTTATAATTTTTATAGGGTTTTAGGTGTTGAGGCCCTTACTGGTAAATAGGTTTTTATAAAGGGGGTTTTCCACACTTGAGAACATTCTAGAATTTCCACCAAATGACCTAAATGCCCATGTCCTTATCCACATTCCTATGCAATCAAAAGGCCCTTTTGGTAATTCTCTAAAAAACCCTATACTATATAACCCAAACTATTACATTGGGAAATGAACCCTAAATTCACTCTCATTTATCCCTAATTTACCTCTCATTTCACAAAACCCTAGCTAAAATCCCTAAGTCCAAAACCCTAATTGCAAGAAGAAGGAGGAGCCATCTTCTACCTCTCTTATCAATCTCTTTCTCTTCTACCAATCAAGGTAAGGCTCATTCCTTAACCAATTTCCATATGATTTTCTAAGATTTTCTCTATCCCTAGGTTTCTTTTCTAATCTTTGGTTCTCTTGTGGAATGGGTACTAGGCTTGGTAGATTGGATTGGTTTGGATAGCTTGGATTGGGTCTTCTTACTATTTTCTCTTACAAACCCGGATTTGAGGTAAGTGCAATATACTCACTTAGCATAGAATGCATGATTTTTATTATTGATTCTATATTTCCATTTCAATTATGCTAGAAATGAGTAGATCTACCTTTGAACTTGTTTTTATGGTTTTTGGCCATTGATGGATGAGTTTATCTCATTTGAAAGATCAATGGTCCGGATAGATTGATGGATGGTTGGGCATTGAAGTGTTTTTATGATTTTATTTGTTTATTTGATGAATGGAGGTGAATGAAAATAATTTGGATAGAATTCGGATGAAAGGGGTGACTGTAACAGTTAATGTCATGGAAACAGGGAGGTTCTAATTTCCTTGATTTGAGACCGGGACCCAGGTGGGCCACCCGAAGATCGATCTGAACCGTGGATCTGATAGAAGACCCACGGGCGACCCTAAAGGGCTGGTCCCATAGGAAGTGGACACTCCTGGCCCACTATCCATTAGCTTGATCAACAGATGATGTATTTTTTGGGAAAAATTAGTTTTGCAGCACATGATTGTGAGACCCACTAGTTGATCCGATCGCCGATCTGGTCCGTCCATCGGGCTGGAAATGGTGGGGAGACGTTAGGGATGTAAACCCATGTGAGGTGAACCCCATTTGGTCCACCATCCAAAGCCCCAAAGATGGCATGACAGTAATGAATGAAGAAAGAAGGATTCCATTTTCTTTTATCTGTGGGGCCCAAGTGGGCCACCAACCTTGATCTGGACCCTACATCTTGTAGTAGGGCCTTGGGCGACCTCAATGGTGAGGTCTGATCTGGGCTTGGGTCAGTGGGGCCCACGATTTTGTGAAACAAAATAACCCAAGCGTGAGACGTGTTCTCTGTTGCTATTGCTAAGTGTTCTGTTGCAGAAGGTTTGAATGAAGAAGAGAGGAAGATGCCGACGTGTGGATAAGTGAGGAACAAAAAGTAAGTTGGGTAGATAATGTACTCCATGGGTGCATGAGAATTGTAGTCCTCCGCATGTGACATAAAGGTAAAATGATTGGGGGTATGGTGGTTTGTAGGTGCATGGGAATAACACAACTTATTTATATTTAATACCTTAGCTCATTTGTTTCTAAAATTAGAAATAAGTCCTATAGTTTTTAAGGAACCCAATTAGAATAACTTAACATATTACTTTTATAATATTTCTTGACCCCATTAATTTTAGAAATTATAAATAAAAGACTCTTTTGCCTTTAATGAACCCCATTAGATCCTTAAATTATTTTGAATGTATAAAAAGTATTGGATGAGTCTTCAGGTTCTCTAGAATTATAAATTAAGATTTTTGTGTATCATTAATTGTAAATTTATTTTTGAATGGTGTCTTTGATTATCAATATACTAAACTAAGGTTTGATTTCTCTATTATTATTCTTCTTCTTTAATTATCTTGAAATTTCCTTTAGTTCTTTCTTTATATGTTAAATTATATTGTTGTACCCTATTAATTGGATAAATTATACTCATTGACCATCCAAATGAACTTCCATCAATATGCCAAATACGAGTCAATGGTATGGCTCGACCTTGACTCGTGGGGGCCACCAAGTAGGGTTTAGGGATTGGAATTGACAGTGATTTGACCCTTAAACGTAGTCAAAGACGCCCGTAACTTCAGGAGCACCAAATATAACATTTTTGGCATCTGAGACTGCAGTTAGGGATCCAATTATCTGATGAGGCCCTGGACCTGAAAGTGGACCATTACTTAGAATTGGACCTTTGATATCCCCTTTGATTCGATTACTGTGAGTTTATTTCACTACTATCACTCTCATATCCTTGTTCTTACTTAACCTATTAATGTAAGTGAAAAATGGAGGACCTGAACCTAGGATTTCTTGGAGGTGACATAGTGATGTGATTGGTGATTAATAACCCGTGTCTGTCTCTAGGCGGACCCTCATACAGCCTAAGTTGGGATATATGATACCTTAGGTGAAGAGGTTTGATTAGGTTGAACTTGTGATTCATTATGGATGACAGTGGACTGACTGGTATTGGATTGAGATTTTGATATCTCCCGGACTGTTTAGACTAAGGCCATGGCTTGATGGGCCTTAGTATGGATCCAATGATTGGACTTGGACTTGGGTTTGGACTGTATTATATGGTATTGTACTTGGACCTCTTAGGGATTTGTTAGGACCTTGCTCGCGCAAGGTAAGCCTAAACAGACACAGACTTGTATTTGATTCCCCTAGTCGGTACTAACATTCACTCAGTTGTTTTAAAGTCAGCCTGTTGGTTGATCATCATTGGTAGGAGCTATTTGAGTGTTGAGTGATGAGCTATGTTTTAGAAGGACGGTGCGATACCGATCCAGTCTCCCGAGTGATGAGTGTTTGAGATTGTTGAGTGATTTACGGGGTTAGTTATCCCCAGCACTGGTGAGATTTTCCCACCGCGACTGTGTTCAGTATGAGAGGGTTGCGGCATAATATCCCGCGGTATCCAGCTTGCATGAATGTGCCATATTGTGCAGATAGATTGGTTTATCTTATCTTTCTGATTCTAAATGTTTATCTTGCTCAATTGCCTAGTATTTGTACCTTGGATATTCTTATTGATTTTATTATTGTCTTTATTCTTTTGATGCATACATCATATGTTATTTGTATATTGCAACTTGCCAGATCCTTGGATCTAACCCATTCTCGGTGCTTTGGTGATGACCCCGATTATGAGGACGATGTGCTCGTCGAGGCGCCCATAGCCGGAGACTATGGATGGGGACCAGCCGACCAGGGGGTCGAGCTGGAGGATGGAGCGCCTGTACTGGGGGATTGGGTGATTATCTCTTTTGTGTTTGAGTGTTTTCTTATGTGGTGAGCAGGGAGTTAGACTGATATGTTTATAAATGTATTCTTAATTATACTTTGAGATTTAGGCTGGACTTCAGCCCTGCTACACTTGATATATCTTTATAATACCTCATGCTTCCGCTTTACTCATTACACTTCCGTAAATTTTAACTATTGGTTATATGTCGGTCAAAAAGTTTTAAATTGGACCTCACTGCGGACCTACGATCTTGGAAGTTTCCGAATTTTTCGGGAAGTAGCGCGCCAAATTCGGGTACCTTGACGGTTTTCTCGGTATTCGAAATTGGGGCGTTACAAAGCAAATTCGGGATTTTCATTTGAATGGTGCATATATTAATAGGTAGTTTCATTTTTGGGGCAAATCGAGGATTTTTATGTGGATTTTGAGGGTGAACCCAAATTCTCATAGAAGTTATACTTCCTCATATCCATTTTTACCACCTCCATCCATGTCCTCTTTGGCATACCATTTTCCCTTACCGGCGCAGTTATTGCCTTACGTTGGACATAGCAAAACCATTTCAAACGGGTTTCTTTAATTTTATCCCCTAATATTGTTGCTACCCCTAAATGCTCTCGAAAGCACTAATATTTAATTTAATCCTTCCTAGTTTTACCACACATCTACCTCGACATTCTCATCTCCTTTCTCTTCTAGTTTCTCTTCCAGTTTTCCTTAGAGCTTCTAGTTGATTTCTCTTGGAGATCCCACTCTTCTTCTTGAGAAAAGAGATCTAATAAGGGATACAATGTGGAAGACAATTGGGTCTTGGATATTCTGATTCGATTTGTGAAAGAGATTTTCATCAAAGAAATAAATCAACTTCTCCATTAAGAGTACCACCAAGCTCTAAATGTATAATCTACTTCCTTGTATGTTGTGGATTTATTATGGTTAAATGGTAATGCTATATTTTATCTTAGAGATAGTTTTTTTACTGATCATGGTTGATGAGATTGAGAACTTGGATCCTAAATTGGGTTATGTTGCTTTATGGATAGTTGATCCTTGCGTCAAGTGGGTCAAAAGTTTTGAACCTATCCATGAGACCCACCTACTTCCAACATTTTGTACATATGCTGCTTCTTGATTGACCAACATTCTGCTCCATAGGTCATAGCTAGGTTAATTCCTATCTTGTAAATTTTTTCTTTCAACTTTGTTGGCATTCGTTGGTTATAAAGAACTTCAGAAGTAAGTCTCGACTTCAACTATTCTGCTTTTATCCTATGTTTGACATCTTCATCAATTTTCCTATCATTACTAATTATAAAGCCAAGGTAGTGGAAAGAATCACTTTGTGGTATTTCCTGGTCTTCAATTCATATATTTCGTCTTTGTACAACTTATTATAAAGCCTTTGGATTCTAAAGCCTATTGCCATCTCTCGAGTTTTATATTCAATATCATCTGCAAATAACATGCACTAAGGTTCCTCTTCTTGAATATAAGCAATTAGCTCATCCATAATTAGTGCAAAAAGATAAGGGCTTAGGGCTGACCCCTTATGCAAATCTATGGTCACTGGGAACTCCCATGTCTCTCCACAAGTACTATTAACACTCGTTACTGCTCCTTCACATATATCTTTGATAAATTCAATATAATATTTTGGAACATTCCTTTTATTTAAAAAGGTTCAAATCAAAGCATAGATCACTAATTAGCATTGATATATCGCCCATATATGAAATGGTTTTACCTTTGGACAAAAAAATTGTGATAGCTCACTAAACCATCGAAGTGTAGGAAAGTGAACCATTTTAATGTGTTGTTTGACTCTATTCACTGGAATAGTTCATTCACCCCACTCTCCCCTAGAATAGATCATTCCTCTGTCAGACACCATTAGACTTCGAGGTTCAGGTCTAGTTGTTCAGAAAACACACCTGAGCTCCTGAATATCCTCTTACACAAATTTTAGAGGGTGGCTTTCCCCTGATAGGAATTATGTTTCAATTCACTCTAGACTCTTTTAAGGACCCTTGGAGCCTAATAAATAATTCCTACTAATGAATCATGACTAGTATAGATTAATGGGAATAAACTTGAATCTTCAATGGGTTATTGAAGATGATAGGTTAAAAATGCAAGGATTGAGGATGGAACGCAAATTATCTCAAATTATCAGAAATGAAAAATCAAGAGTGTAGAATTTGGGTTGGTTTATCCGGACATTGTCACATATATCATTCCTGGAAGATTATCTTCGAAGATGTTGGAAGTACAAACTCTTTTCCTCTTACAGCTTGTACTAAATATACTTGAGTTGTAATTAACTGAAATAAGATGGATTGCAAAAAATGAACAAAGGGGTAAAATAGAAACAAGTCTTAAGCATCTTTGCTGTTGATCAGAGGCTCTCAGAGTTCCATTAATCTAGCAGTCTATAAATTAGCTCTGGGGTCAAATGCATAAAGGGGCCAACCTTCAGGAATATTACACTTCAGTATTTGGAATGGATGGATCTTTTCTTTACTCTTTTGGTGGGAACACTGATGTGAGAGCTGCATATCCGGAGATTGATCTCTGATGGTTATTAAGATGAGAGGCCTCTTTTTGCAGGTGGGTTGTAAAGCATTTCTCCAATGGTTTGATCTTTGTAGTTAGGCAAATCTCAAAAGAATCAAAGTTTTGGGTCGTAAACAACACGCCCTTAAAAAAAGAAAAAAGGAGGCTCAAATGGTATAGAATTAAACATCAACTAGATGTTTGCTACATGAAAAAAGGTATAAAATCAGGCTCCATTTAAAAAATTGTATCTGTTCAATAGAGTCAGAATTGGTCTTAGTACCACAAGACAAAAATAATGACAGATGTTCATGTCTCATTAAACTTTCGCCGTTGACTAAAAGGAAAGCTACTTTTGAGTAGGAAAATGGAAGTCTGGAACCTCTTCTTAGAATTTTTTTTTTAAGTCATGTCATGTGGAGTTGAATATAGACCAGCCACTTGGATAAATTCCCAGAGACTTGATTTCCTATATACCACTTTTCTAAATTTAAGACTATCACCATATAAGCAGTGTTAAGAGGGATTCATTATGATAGTAACTCTTGTAGAGACTCATTTTGTCGTATAAGAAAGAGTTTGGTGGATTAATTATTTAAGAAAAGTTTTTTGATCAATTGATCGATTTTGATTGGCCATTGCTTGAGAGAGTTCGCGGATTCATTATTGTATGTTTTAGAACGATCTTCCAAAAATGCTGCTTGTTTATTAGTAACTCTTGAATATCCTAATGATCAATGGACCGCACTTGTACAAACAAAACTTAAGCCAGCAGCCTCGAGGACACTCCAAACAATCCTGTTGTTAAAATTAGTAAGTTGGGCTCACCATTTAGGTCATGGTATCCTATGCACCAACAATGGGTCGGACTTTTATTAATTGATTTTATTTCTTGATGGACTCACCACCAAATACATCATATGAACCTATGTGATTGGAATAGAAGAGGAAAAAATCGAAGTTAGTGATTCTTACTGTCCGATTACATGCTTGGAGGAGCAAAAGTTGAAGTGGATCCATGTAAAATGATAATGGAAACGGTTAAGATAAGGGATGCTAAAGTAAAAATGGAAGTATGGTAAAATTCTTGTTTGGATAGTATGACCTAAGTGTAGGTAAGAGCTGGATGTAGATTAAAAATTACTTTTTTCCTTAAGCACTTTATTACACCTTTTTATGGTAAAAAGAGAGTGGCTTGTGGAGGAGTAAAATGTAAGTGATGTCATATAATAAATATACTTCTCCACTCCATTTTTTACCCAAACATGGTGAAGCAAAAAATGCCACATCGAATGCTTATTTGTGTTAGCAAAGTGGTGAATCACAGGGGTTGTTCAGTTGGATGGTAACCTGTTCGTCACGAAACTACCGGATTGATCCTTGAGTATTACACACTTTCCACTTGTATGGGCTTATATTCCCACTTTGTGAGCCTCTCTTTTCATTTTCATTTGTATGAGCTTTCTTGGATCGTAACCCCCATTGCTAGGTACCAAAAGGAAAGAAGAAAAAATAAAAAACAAAAACCAAAACAGTGAATCCCAAGCACAGGACTTGATTAATATAGACTGCTGTTCATTTGCAAAACAACCCAGTCAACACGGCCCTCCTACTGTTAATGGTTAGCATGTGATGTTAGGCAGCAATGAAGGCGGCCTACATGTTACAATTAGGGAAGACTCATTAAAAAATTGGCAGGCTTACCGATTGGGCCAAATCATCTTGTGTGGCGTTTTCTGGTACTTGTATGGATAATAGACAATAAGATAGAAATGACATCAATAAAATATACTAGTCAAATTGCTTTGTCTCATTATATACTTGTCTTATGATCGGTATTTACAAATTACAAAGTTGAAACACAATTGAATACGGCATCCATGGCCTCTAAAACATACTTCTTATATAACTTCCTCAAAAGTTTATTTTATATAGCACCCCTCACTAGGAAAATCTCCTAGGTCTCCATAGTAAAACTCAAAAGTTAATTCTAAGTAAATGAGTTTTACAATGATGATGAAAATAGGTAGTTGTATCCATGACTAGCTGGTTTGTAAAAATCTACTAGCATGTTATGCCTAGGCTAAGCTCAGCACTAAAAAATCTTATTTAATAAAATCAAATTTGATTTCTTAGATTAAAAAGGGGCTAAAAATAAAAAAAATATTAAAATTGAAATATACTGGAAAGTGAAATTTTCTCCTATGAAAATGTCTACATGCAAACATCAAAAAAGGGGAAAAAAAAAAACTCCCCATGAGATGTCCGCATGTAGAAAGTTTTCCCAGTGCAAAAATTAAACATGTTTTTATTATAGGGGGATATTCAAGTGCATCCATCCCTCACCATTGTGGTGAGGGACACCTCCTTTTTGGAAAGTTTCAAGTACAAAAGAGAAGACGATGGATGCACTTGAATATTCTCTTTTATTATATCCATAAAAGTGTAGTGCATTCTGATGTATTGGGCGTGTGGGGCTTAGCTCATAGTAGCGCTACTCATTCCCTGTGGAGAGTTGGGCACCTATGGGCCCACTCTGGAAGAAAGTTTCTCTAAAGAAAATCCAGGTTTGAAATTCATAGGCATCTATCAGTTGTGGGAAGGTTTATGGGTCAAGCTAAAGTGGCCTAGCTCGATCCCCCCCTGTGATGGATAGAGTGTGCGCCAAAGAAAACCTAGGTTTGATTCATATAGTGGGTCCTATATAGATTGGATCAAATGGCTCCAATGATACCATTGATGAAGATGAGCTGACTTCAAAATGAAGGGTACTCTTGTTTGACAGTTAGTTTTATGACTTTTCAAGTGAAGTAGTTATGAACATCTACATCAAATTACCACTTCCCTGATGTGCTACCAACATCCTATCTTTTGTATTAGACCAATCAACATAGATATAAAGGGTTTCAGGGGGCCCATAATGCTGATTGGACTCCCAAATTCTCTTTCTTCTCTTTCCATCACATAACTAATTAACCTCCATTATTTAGTCCTGCGAGATTTGTCAGTCAACCTAGCTAATTAGACAAGTCAAATAAAGCGCGTTCCTTCATTAGTTCCTCTAACGTATGCTTTTGTCCGAGGAAAGACATTGGAGTTTTTTTTAATTTTTCCGGCGTTCATGGGCGTCGTCCTATCCTTGCTTGTGCGAGTCTTCCCTCTCCATGTGTGTGACAACCCGCATGGGTCCCAATCCCTTTGCTGAAGTAGATGGAGCAACCTCGGGAACATCCTTGGGCTCATGGATTAGGATAATTTACCATTCCCTGTCATGTAATGGCCAAAAAAAGAAATGCATAAATATCCATGCATTATGATAAAACTTATATATTTTGCTATATAACCTTTTTAGTTTTTATTATTTCTTAATAGTACAAGTATCTTTGTTAAATACAAAATATATGTATTTATGCAATACAAAATAATACATATAAGAGGGCTCATGGCCTACTTAGGCCCTTAATAGTAATTATGATGAAACTTTGTTGAGGGGCGGCTCGCACATGGAGGAGGAGCATTGGCCCATTTTAAATTCATGGAAAAGTTGGCAACTTGGAGGGAAATACTTTAAAAACTCAAATCTAATGTCATTATATTCTTTGTATTAGATTATTCACAATGCCGTATTTACAATGAGCCCCCGAGGTAACTCATTGGTTGCAGTAAATATATGATACAGAAACTGATAAATCCCATAATATCATAGGATGTGATTCAAAAAAATTTTGAAAAAAATATTGATTTGAGTCAAGTGACTCTAGTGACATTATCAGAATTTGGGTTATAAAATCAAAAAAATCAAATTTAAGGAAAACTTATATGTCAAAACTTCCATTTTAAATATTTCCGGTTCACAAGTCCTTTATTTGATATCAAGGGGAAATTTAGAAATTAGGAGAATTGGGAATTCATGGACAATTAAAAGTGAGTGATTTGATCATTAACCTGCCGGTCAATGGGCTGAAATGTAAGTTCCCAAGTGTCAATCTACTTACCAAAAGAGAGGTCCGACCTAACTTTGTTTTTTCATAGAAAAAAAAAGCTAAAAAAGAAGAATGAATCCCATAAACAATGTGCAATTATTCATTCAACAATTTTGACTTGAAAATAAAATTCAAGCACGACTAACTCAAAACGATCGAAGACCATAAGAGACAGACAGCAGACTCTATAAGATAAAATGGAATCAAAAACACTTGAGCATCCTTCCTGTGATTCTTTGAAATCCCTCTCCACTTCTCTTTCTATCTGAATCCTCATCCTATAACAGCAAAGAAAGCCTGATAGATTTAGCAGACCATCTCTCTCTAAACTCATTCATATCAAACCATTTCTATCAAAAAAATCAGCTCAGCATGCAAACAAAAACCACCCATTTCATCTTCTCCTTCTTTGCATTCTCATTCATCTCTCTCCTTCTCTCCTCCATCCCAGCTGCATCAGACCCGCAAACCAAATTGCTTCTTGAAGCCTGCAGCCGCTACAATGCGTCGAGCGCCACAGCCTTCTTCGCCAACCTGAACAACACCCTATCAGATCTACAGTCCCAGCTCAACTCCACCAGCTTTGCAATAGCCACAAATGCTCAAGTCTCCGACCCTGTCTACGGTCTCTTCCAATGCAGGGACTACCTCTCCACTGCTGACTGCATCTCCTGCTTCAAAGTCGCCGCCTCCATGATCCGCAATTGCTCGGCGGCCAACGGAGCGAGAATTATCTTCGACGGGTGCTACCTGAGGTATGAGAGCAACAACTTCTTCGACCAGACCACGCAGGTTGGAAACTCGGGCTTCTGCGGGAACCAGACGGTGTCGAAGGAGAGTGGTTTTAATGACACAGCCGGTCAGCTGTTGAGGGATCTCATGGTGGCGACGCCGAGGATTAGCGGGTTTTATGCGGCGGTGAAGAGGGATGGGGCTGGTGGTGCAGTGGTGTATGGGGTGGCGCAGTGTGCGAGGACAGTGAGCGAGAGTGGGTGTGGAGATTGCTTGAGGGTGGCGTATGGGAACATACAAAAGTGTCCACCAGATGCTGATGGGAGGGCTTTGGATGCTGGTTGCTTCTTGAGGTATTCTAATACTGCCTTCTTTAGTGCCAATCAGTCCATGAATATCAGCCCTTACTTGTCAAGTGAGTAACTATTTACTTCTTCTTCTTCATTGTCATCATAGGCAATCACATTTAGTATTGAAAATAGGGGCGCAAGAAGACTTTAAAATTAAGGAGGTGTTGTGAATTTTGCAGGAGGATCGAAGAAGAAGAAAGCCATCATTGGAGGTGTTGTGGGAGGAGCAGCTGTTGTCTTCCTTCTCTTATTACTGCTGTTCGTTCTTTTTGCACGAACAAAGAAGAACAAGAAGACCCAGGAAGGTAACTAACTGGTGGGGGGGCAAAAGACGGAGCAGTGCTTTATGCGTAGTACTTTTTGCTCGAGTCTAAAGGCTTTGAATTGGACAAATCCAAACGGCTAAATATAGAAGTTGGTCCAGCAAATAGAATTGTCCATTTGATTAAAAAGCTATAACACAATCTTATACATTGACTAACCATGTTTTATTTCAGAGGATAAATCTTTTAGTGGGAAAAACTTCTATCCGGATAAAATTTGATTACACACATAGAACGTGAAAGCGTTCATTTTGGGCAGCTCAAATTTTCAAAGGTGGCCCCACTATAGATTTGCACTGCTTGAATTCAAATTTTCTCTAAGTCAGCCTTAGATCACTCCTTGCTCTTGCTGCCATCCTGGTCAGAAAGTCTAACGCGGTTTCAGGACTCATGGGATTACTTTGTAATTCTCAGTCCGTTTGTCCTATTTTCGTGGGGCCCACCTGGCTGTATCCTCTCAGAGAGGTAACGTCACCGTGAAGGGCCCACTGTGCTTGATCCAAGCCATTCATATGACAAGTTCCGACATACTTATCTATAGTGGGCCTCCCAGGGCGATCATGTAATATTGCATTTACCAGTATCATGAGTCTTTGCATTTTGTAATGGATGTTTCCCTACAATCATATCCTCAGAACGCTAGAGTAAATTTCCTGATATGCAACTGTAAACTGAAGTTCTTCTAGTAATTTATGCCACTGTAATATAATTGGTTTTTGCAGGGGACATACTTGGGGCCACTGAGCTTCGAGGCCCAGTGAATTTCCAGTACAAAGATCTTAAATCTGCAACCAAAAATTTTAATGAAGAAAATAAACTAGGAGGAGGAGGTTTTGGAGATGTATACAAGGTTAGTTGCTTCATTAAATAGGTGGCTTTGCAGTGTTGTCAAAACCTCAAAGGAACAAATAAACAATTCCTGTTCATTGATTGGTGGTTATCATTGCATTAAAGAAAATTGTCATTTGTTCTGCTTTGCTTTTTCTGAATCTCATCTTTGGCATTCAGTTGCATTGGATGCACTCAAAAGTAACCGCTTTTTTTTTTTTGGCAGGGTGTTCTGAAAAATGGAAAGATAGTAGCTGTCAAGAAACTTATAATAGACCAATCAAGCAGGGCAAAGGCCGATTTCGAGAGCGAAGCAAGGCTTATAAGTAATGTTCATCACCGCAATCTCATTCGTCTGCTTGGATGTTGCAAGAAAGGTTCACAACTGCTGCTCATCTATGAATACATGGCAAATGGCAGCCTGGACAAGTTCTTATTTGGTATCATCTCTTGCTCTATATAATTGTTTCAATAGTGACTGAGAATTTGTTTCTGATGCACCCAAAGTCATAATCTGATTATTGCAATTCATTTTATGCCATTTCTCGGTGTGTATGGACAAAGCCCGAACATATGGACTGATTAAACTCACCCCTCATTGCATTAAGCACTCTTTTACAAATGCACTGTGACTCAGATGGAATCATAATCATGCCTAAAATGATAGGGTGGGATCATGTTCGTTTTCTTTTTCTTGTGACAGTATCCTCAAAAAATACTGTTAATAATGGTTATCAGTTGGATGTATATTGTTCTTTGTGAGGAATGGACACTTTTGAAGGGCATTTTTCCCCTTTTGGCTTTTAGTTGTATGTGATCATCTGCCGTTTTAACACTTTTAAAATTTTGTTCATTTTGAGGGCTAGATTGAATTGTAAATGTAGATTTCCTGTTGTTGCAGAAGGCCTACATTCCCATGCTCATGTTAAATTGCCCTGCTTGTAGACTAATATGGTAATGTAGTCATTCAGATCTATCTGTGAACTTATTCCACAGGTGACAGACAAGGGACCCTAAATTGGAGGCAGCGTTTCAATATAATCCTTGGCATGGCTCGCGGGCTCGCATATCTCCATGAAGAATTCCATTCCTGTATTATACATCGAGACATAAAAGCCAGTAACATTCTTGTGGATGATGACTTTCAACCCAAAATCGCTGATTTTGGGCTGGCCAGGCTTCTTCCGGGGGACCAAAGTCATCTCAGCACCAAATTTGCTGGAACATTGTAAGTTCTAAGACTAATGACAATCATTTATTTGCATTGGCATTCTTCTTTTTCCCTTTTGAAAATTAATACTGTCTTGGCACTCTGCATTTGTTCATATATGCATTTCTGCTTACTTCAGTAATCAATAGAGATGTTGGAAGATGATTCGAGTTCAGTGTCATTTCTGCTAATTATTCCAAGGGAAATCTATGAACATCCCTGAATCAGATCTTTCTCAGATGACATTTTTGGAATGTATGTTTTAACAAGAACCCAAATTGGTGAAAAAATGTCACCTATGTGAGCTTAGTCACTAATCAATTATTTGAGTTTGTATTGTTGGATAAAAGATATAGCCTATCCAAAGATGCGCCATATGGTGAAAAGATCACAATTGCTAGAAAGCTTATACTCAATTAACTATAATTTAATCACTTTTATGAGTACAGGAGAATTTCTAAAAAGTTTCCAAATGAGGGTAAAAAAAAACTTTAGGCATCCTCATGCATTATCCCATTTGCAGTCAGCTAAAACTTGTTTCATGACTCAATCAAATGTAGGGACATTGTTGATTCCTTTATTTGAACGATTACATGACAGGATCCCATCTGTCCAAATGAGTCATTATAGTACGATAGATTGTTGCAAATGCTCAATAAAATATGTGGCCTTTTGGAATCTAATGTCAAAGTCAGTACTTTTTAGCTTCTGTCACTCACGCTAACTTAGAATCAGAGTGATCAGATACTAAATACACCAAAATTTAAGTAATCTGATTTGAACTCAAATATGCAATCTCATTTGACAGGGGATACACGGCTCCTGAGTATGCGATCCATGGGCAGCTATCTGAGAAGGTTGACACATACAGCTATGGCGTGGTTGTCCTGGAAATCATCAGCGGTCTAAAGAGTAATGATGTGAATCGTGAACCGGCAAAACAGTACCTTCTTGAATGGGTAACTACTCCTCACACCCCTGTTCAATCAGGCTAACAATCTAATCTATAAATCCAAGGCTAGAGGAAGTTACCTACAAATTAAGTACAATTACGTTTGTGTTGTTGGTCGATGACTCGATATAAAATGAGTGTGTTGTTTATTCGTAGTAATTATTCAGTACCTAAGATCTTTTTTAAGAAGCAGCAGAAATAAGTTCATCTTAAGTTGAGCAAAATAAGCTATTTATTCAAACTGGAAAGGTCTGTTAATCTGTGTTGCATTGGTTTATCAGGCATGGAACCTGCATGAAAATGACATGTTGATGGATTTGGTCGATGAGAAATTGAATCGAAACGAATGCACAACGGGAGAATTGAAGAAAGTTATAGACATTGCTCTCATGTGCACCCAATCATCCGTAGCTTCAAGGCCAACCATGTCTGAAGTGGTGGTTATGCTCCAGAGCAACAGTGAGACTGTGCAAGAACCTACTAGACCTGCCTTCGTAGACGTCACCAACAGAGTCCGTGGCGGGACACCTCCCTCCACAGGGTCATCACTGTCCATTGCCACCGTCTCAACTTCACTTTCGGCTCGTTGATATGTGAATGGAAACTCAGAGTCTCAATAAGATGTACAAGAAAAATAGCAGCTGTCAGATAAGAAAGACTATTAGATTATGAAGAAGGCAGATTTCAGTGTATGTAAATGTTATGGAAGGTGAGTTGGCTTGCTTTTGACCAGTTGGTGGCCCAAACTTACCTCGAGTCTGGCCAAGCCAGTTCACTTTCTTTTGTAAAATCCAGTGTGTCAACTCACTGCACTTTTTGAGTGTTATGAATTGGGCAGGTGTAGCTTGGGAATGAGAAGCAGGTCTCAGAAATTTAGACTCTCCTAAACTGGCACTATTTTAGTTGATAGTGTCTATGAAATTTGAATAGGAGTTAAGGCAATGTCCTGCATAATGATGTTTATGTATCAAGTATTTCACCTTATTTTTTGTCTTGATCTTTTGAGTTCTTTCATATTATATATGAAGGACAGGATGCTTGTGTCTTTGAGACAGTGTAAATGCACATAAACATAATGCCTGTTACTATATGCTCCAAAATTTGGAATTTGGATGTTCTTTTCTACCATGTTTCTGATTCTTAGAAAAACTGAATTTTAGACCTAGTTATGTAAGGAAACCACCAATTTTCAGACCCTATTTGGATCCTAAAAAACCAGTTACACAGCACTCAGTTTACCTTTAATTAGTTAAGGAATGAACAAAACAACTCTCACAGGTTATTCAAGGTTAATCCAAACCCCACTCACATGTAAATGGAGTTCCCTGAACTCGTTCATGAAGTTAGAATAGGGCCCTTGATGGGTTATGAATTTTCAATGCATAAAACGGCCTTGCTCTCATCTCTTATACCATGAAAATCGATTGCAAAGCTATCAGTGCATTGCCATAGAGAAGGGAGAAGAACCTAAAAACTTAAGTGCCTAAGCAGTGATTTAATAATTAAGAAGGGTTCATTTAAACCAGGGCCTGAGGTGAGTCCAGGCCTAGGATTTAACATTAATGATAAGGCCCCATTCATATATTGGCCCAGCCCAGCTCATTTTTTCACTGGGCCAAATTCTTAGACCTTGACCCACACACAAATCTGAAAGTCTCCCTGAACCCAATACAAAGTAGGCTGACTAGGGTTGTGCTTGCAACCCTTAAGCTCATTTTTTCACTGGGCCAAATTCTTAGACCTTGACCCACACACAAATCTGAAAGTCTCCCTGAACCCAATACAAAGTAGGCTGGCTAGGGTTGTGCTTGCAACCCTTAATTTGATTGCTTAGCACGGGTTAGGTTACCCAAGGGATAAGCTTTGATGATGGTCATGA
This sequence comes from Umbellularia californica, assembly GCA_028538565.1. Lineage (NCBI taxonomy): Eukaryota > Viridiplantae > Streptophyta > Magnoliopsida > Laurales > Lauraceae > Umbellularia > Umbellularia californica. The sequence goes on along the minus strand of JAPQWN010000007.1, from coordinate 70,775,581 downwards.
TGATGAATTTCCTGATCTTATGAACATCTAATGTACAACAAAGTGTGCCTATCATATAACATAGCATCAAGTCCTACCTATCTAACTGGGGTTGGCAATAGGGGTGCTCATGGGCTGCACCATCCTGATCCTGGCCTGTACTTGACTTGCATTGAGCTGCATCTCTAAGCCCGTGGGCTGGACACCCAGGTGTAATTTTCTGGTTCCGTAATCAAGTGGATGGGCATGGTTTAAGCTTAAAGGTCCAACCTGAGCTGGTCCAACATACTTAATGCAATTGGGTTATAGAGATTGTACAAATGGGTGGGGGACTAGGTGTACAAATGGGTGGGGGACTAGGTTGATTCAGGCCCATGAACTGGATCTGGTATGGAGTACTAAGCTCGATAGCTAAATGGGCCAGGCTTCAGCACACCCAATCTGACCCATTAAGACCATAGTTTGCTAAGTGAGTACGAGACTTGGTAGCTAAATGGCCCGAGGCTTGTTACAAGATTCAGCACCACCCAACACAACCTGACCCAAAAAACTATATTTGGCTAAGTGCCATCTTTTTGGAAATTAGAACTCAAGATATGGTTTAACAGGGTTTTCTTTTTATTATAAGTCTCTCTCTCTCTCTCTCTCTCTCTCTCTCTCTCTCACACACACACACACACATACAGGTGGTTGAAGTTAGACAACTGTACAAAGAAACCTAGAGGTGTTTTAGGATGTCTATCTGTAGATGGCTATCTAAATCCTACTTGCACAGTACTTGGATCTATAAAGCAAATTAATTCTCAACAACTTGACCTGTGAAAAGATTGCAAGGCTTATCTTATGAAGTTGACTGCCAATTGTGATATATCCTCATTGCTCACTATAATGTGACACCATTCATTACTAGAAATAGTATATAACTTTTGAAGGATCACGCAGTGTAAGGCCAAAATACAAGGAGATTGGATGATTAGGAACCATTGATTGACTAATGATAAGGTTGTTTTCAGGTGATACAGTGAGAATATAAAGGTAGACAAGGACAAAATACCTAATCTGATGCGGAACCTGTTACTTTAGTAAAGGTTATGAAGTCTACTGTAAATCACACACTGTTGTTAGCAACAAATAATTGTAATTTTGGGTAATCAAGATGATTTAATTGATTTAGTGTTGATGGCAACGTGCATTGAAGTTTTGCTGTTGCAGTTAAAATGATCACATGGAAACGTTCAAGCTTGGAACATGAAAATCATAACTCTGGCAGTAAATCACTTTGAACTTCTGCATAACAAAGAGACATTGTCCAATGTAACCATCAACATTCAAGTTTCAGTGTGCTCAAATTTGATCACATTCGGCCCACCAAGCTTGAATCCAACTGGTTCGATCCAAACACACCGCATATATAAGCACCGTGAGAACTGTTCTCACGGAGTCACTTGAGAACTTTTTATGGGGTCCAACTATCGGTCCCATCAAGACGAAAGGAAAGATCTATGTGGGACCACCCCACGTATCAAGTTTGACACCAATCTCATGTCCCTAAGCCCTTCATCCGTGGCCTACAAGTTTAATGGCTTCATTTTCAAAAAAAAGAAAAAAAAAATCAACCCTCCATCCAACGGTCTAGTCAATTCAGATGGGTGTCAAATCTTGAGATCATGACTATCAGGGTCCTGTTTATGCACGGTTTGGTTGGGTTGCTAGGATGGCCCCACCAATAGTTATCACCCAATAAGGGGACATTCATGTGCATCCATCCCTCGCCATAGGGTGAGATACACTGACATTGGCTTTCCCTCGTTGTACATGAACATTCTTTTTCTACCTATAACCTTATATGGCTTTTTCCCTTTTGCATATGAATATTTCCAAGTTGTACATGAACATTCTTTTCTACCTATAACCTTATATGGCTTTTTCCCTTTTGCATATGAATATTTCCAAATTGTGTAAGTGTCTCTTACCCTATGGTGATGAATGGATGCACATGAATATTCTCCATATATATATATATATATATATATATAGGTTGAATGTATATATTAACAACTCAATTGTAAATGACAAACAGTGGGGTGCTCAGTTTGTTGGCAAACCTAATTGTCACCTGACTGCCTTAGGATCAACCCTTGGGTATGCCACTCTTCCCACTTGTGTAGACTCTGCTTTTCACTTGTGTGGACTCTCTTTGATCTCATTCCCTTTATCTAGAGTATGTATAAAAAAAATTGATTGTAAATATTATATCGAAGGAGCCTCACTATTGATGTCTACATTCAATCGTTTGTCTTTAAAGGTGACTATTATTTATATTATTACTCCATGTTTGCATTTTCTTATAGCAACGGGTGATCAATCAATCCCCCTCATACTCACTACTACCATGAATTGTGGCACATGCAAAGTTTGATACTCACCCAACTATTGCTCGCTAGTGGATTAAAATCCAAAGAAAATAATGTTTTCTAAAACTATTAAACTTAAAGGTCATAAATTAACAAATTAGAATGATCTAATGGGGTTGATATTTTGTATATCCATAGGTGTCATCAAATCTTTCGATCCCTCACCTCCCCCATGATCGGCATGGCCTCAGGAGAGCCCACAAGTCACTGCTCAAGGAAGGTGCTTAGGAGAGATAAACCTAAAATGGGTCTGGAAATTCTTGTCAAGATTTAAAAATATGTGAATCTGGAAAAAAAAAATCTCAAACAGTGCCATTTTCTTTTCATTTATTGACACAAGTGACTTAGACTCATGCACCATGCACAGTGTAGGATGCCCCTAACCATAGAGATTGCAACGAGTCGGGTCATGTTTCATTGGCCGACCCAATTGGCATGAGCTGCTCCATATCCTACCTAACCTATGATGGGTTTTGTAGTATTTGATCCCAAACCCGCCCCATGACAATTATGGGTGGAGTGGGATTTGTTATGGTTGAGTATCATCACCTACAAGCAATTAAATAATATCGAAATCCGAACCACTCAGGTAAAAGTTCCAAAAACCATATCTAACCTGCACCAAATCAAACTCAATCTAAACCCGACCAAAATCAATACCAAACCGACCCCTAATAAGAGCAGGTGGGGGCGAGTCCCGTTTATATCCCCACCTAACAGAGCAGGGGGTACACGCCAGTGCTAAGCAAATATATGCATTGAATAGATCTTCCTTTTTTTTTGGTTTTTTCTATCCATATTTCTACCCCATGTTTTTGAGCATGGGGAAGCCAGTTTTAGCGCTGACAAATGCTGCTGTCCTTGACTTTTTTTTTTTTAATTTTTGGAAGGACTTAGTCCTCAATTTTATTTTATATTGTCCATGTTGGATCTGTAAAATAAATAATAATAAAAATCTCCCCAGCCCTTAATGTTAAGGCTTCAACATCTAGTGCCAGGTTCAAAGAATGAATCAGAGAATGTACTTGGTTCCAGGTTAGTTGGATTATAAAAAAAAAACATGCAGAACCTTAACCTTATCATGCTTCATAGATCCAAAGCACACTCAGACTCTCATGGAAAATGGCTCAAGGGACTGTTAGAGGACAAAGAAGAGAGAATCAAGGCAAAGCTTCAAAATATAAAATGACCAAACTACATTAACTTATTGAACCGAGCAGATGAGAATCAAGCATTGTTTAAACTTCTAAATGGCAGTCAATACGTTACATGTCAGTTTTGCAAGAGACTGATACAGAGTATGGGTGTGAAAAACGTATCCTACGTGTAGCAGATCAGATCATATGAATGTATGATATGGCTTAGATAGACCAATTCAGGCTTATATGGACTATTCAAAAAAAATTTTTGCTAATCACCCCAATACAGGCTTATATGGACTACTATCTCGAGTTTTTTTTTCCATTATTGTTATATGAAGAACTTGAACTCCCAGATTCTCACACACCCATTTTCCTAACCAACTCAGCTACAACTAAGAAAGTATATATTGATATGAGCAACAGTTGTTTGAAAAAATAAATCTCTTTGTTGATTTTGATGAGTGTAGTACATTCAAATATATACTATGATACAGTTATGATAAGGGAGAGATTACAGCAACAGAGTCCTGTGAACTAGAAGAGGTTACAATAGAATCGGTCAAGTAGATGGGGCCCAGTGTATGATCGGGCCTGTATGTTATCATATATTGCATTTTATGCTAACAAGAGAGGATTTCTCTTTTCTTCTTCTTCTTCTTCTTCTTCTTTTATTTTTTGGGTGCGTGGGTCCTTTGAAAGGTTACTGGGGACGTTCCTTCTATGAAATGTTGCAAATTTTATAGAATTGCTCTAATCAACCCTAACAAGTAGACCAAAAGTCTGGTCCTTGAAGTGGTGGTTATTATCATTTCCAATTAGTGCATGTGGTTATACTATAATGGAACACAACAAAAGCCAACAAAAGATAAGCCAAAAGGAGTTTATCTTTCTCCCAGATCATCATTATCTCTAAATGATGATTTTGCTCTAGTGAGTGAGTGAGAGAGGGATAAAATAGAAAAAATAGTTGATTTAATCCAATGAACATGCTCCTGTAGACGTAACATTCGCCAGTTGTCTAATACTAAGGTCCGTGAATCAAGATCAACCATGTGCTACAACATCCAAAGAGGCCAAACCATTGTTCAAGTTGTCTTCAATGATAGATCCAAGGTGGGCCACTGTAATCAGCAAAGATCTTGCTTATCAGCTACCTGTACTAGATTTCTTTCCAGATGTCACCAAGGGAAGCTATCTCCCACCCCGAACAACTGGCCCCGTTCAATCCAAGGACTAGTGTGTTTCACAAGTGCATGCCATTGGCAGGTGAACATTGCAATGCATGACGTGAGAATAAAATCTCTGCCAATTTGAAGCTGGCAGTTTTGGACCACCTGTTCTGATTGATGGCTATGGGTCTTCAGCTCTGAATGGTCGATTCTTTATGGGCCTAACTTTGAAAGTTCTGGTGTTGCCAACTTAGCTTTTCTTCCTAGAAGAAGCAAGGAAAGGAAAAACATAATATTAAATTAAAGAAGGGTATCGCTCTAAACAGGTTGCCCATTTCTCTTCCCAGTAATGATGTGGCTCCAGTAGGCAAAAGTTCAAGGTAATCAAGGACAAGAGACCGACCAAAATTTAATGGCCTAGCTTTATTTCTACATGTGAAAGATCCTCATCCCCAGCAAGGCAATAATGCTCAACAATTTCAGAGGTGGGCCTTTCAATTAGAAATTTGTCTAATGAGTGGGACAACAGGACAAGGAGCTGATTGTAAAGGTACTTCATTCCATGGTGTCCACCTAAAAGTGCATGCCATCCCATTGTGGTAATGTGGCCTTCTCCTGACTTGACCATCGGGTTGATTGATTGAGATAAAAATCAGACACTGTGGATGCAAGGTTCTATCCTCTACATTGCATCAAATACAATGAGATTATCAATTATTTACCTCATATTTAGCCTTTTTTTTCACGTTGAAAACAAAAAAAACCTGAAAGTGGTGTATGAAATAGTGGACTTAATATGTAAGGTGCAAGTGATTAGTTTTATACATGTGTAAATGAGTTTTGTTTTATATTTGAGAAATGTATATTTGTTTATATTCCGCATAATGTGTTAATTGATATCCCTTGTGAATTTATGTGTGTGAAGTTGACGGGAGTAAATATGCAACACGACTCGGGGTTAACTCGGATTAATCATAATCTCGGACTCGGGTCGTGTAATAAGATATACTAACCTGGTTTTTAAACCATGATAGGCATATGTCAGTAAGTCTTTCCATGATATGGGTGTAGATATGGATAACTGGATAAGGTCATTGAGTTACTACAGTGATGTGAACAATTATTGCGTAATTAGCTGTAGGATTCTATTGGTATACAGTGGTTGTGGGGCCACTCTACTTGTCACATCTCCCTTTCACACAATCTAACACTGGCGATTCCAGTCTCTATCTTCATTGCAGTGTATCACAAGGTGTATGGCCTTCACCTGCTCCCTGGTAAACCTAACTGTTTCCATGATCTTCCAAATTCAACATCGATGAGAAAACATACCAAATGTCATTTTTCTAAACTATCCGCTGTCAGTGATGGGAAAATCCACAAAGAGAGATAAAAAGAATCTTTTGAAATCTTACTAGATATCATATGAAACCATAGATTCTATATAGGAACAGCTATTTTCATTAGTTCTTATCAGAGACAGAAGAGTGTTGCCAGAAGTGAGGAAAGAGAGAGAGAGAGGAAATGAAAATTTAATATAATTTTCTTTGTATAAAATGAAATGAAGTCTCTTAATAACGTTACACTTAATTTCACTCAATGAAGTTTTCAGAATTCCCACAATTATAAGGTTATGTATTTAAAATTGCAGCAGCAAAGAAACAGAGGTTTTTTTTTTTTTTTTTTTTTTTTTTTTTTTAAGCATGTCACAATTGTATGGAGCCACATAGATGGATTTAAATTACAGTGGTAAGTGGGATGAAAAAGGTATAGTAATCAAAATGAGCTAATCTTGAATTTTAGGGCCTTGAAGTTCTATGTTTTTATAAGCACACCCTTTTCTCTCAAACCAATTAAATTGTAACTAGTTGTACACACCAGTATCAAATTGAAAATAGTGCCAATTCACAATGATAGATATGTGTATGAGGATTTGGATTGGGTATAGAGGGATCTCATTATACAGTATCGAAAGTTTCACGTTTTACAAAAGCACACACTAATAAGGAAATCTCACCTACAAACTTAAAAGTTCTCTTCATGGACAAGGGTCATGCCAAAAATCAGCCCTATGGATTATCCTAACCTTTGATTTAAAAGCCTTAAAGTTTAATGGTCTTTTAACCAAGTTTTTTTCTTCTAAGATATAATTCAACAATGAGTAATAATAGCGTATAAAATTAAGCATGGTACGAAATAACGAGAGGATAAAAGTGTGCATGAAAGGAGCTCCATTGATCAAAGGTGGGAACAAGTGTTCCCCGTAGAAATGCAATGTACATGCAATCAACTCGTTGGAGAAAATGTTTGAACGCTGATATTCTTAGAGTTTCCCCTATATTAATTATCACATGAGTGAGTAGCTTCATGGACATGAGATATGACTGTCACCCATGTAATATTTTATTATGTGGTGCTCATTTTTATTTAATATATTTCTTGTAGATTAATCACATTTTTAGAAAGTAAACCTCTTCATTACTGTCACATGATGGAGACCAGCTGGATTAGATGATACTAATAATAGCAAAATCTTTTCTTAGATCTTAATAGGGCTTTCATGTTGAAAAAGTTAAGGAGATTTCAAGAATAAGCTAGATTATGACTCCCTCCACCAAAATCTTTCGGTTTGTCTTTAGGAAACTAAACAAAAACCTAGGAGGGAACTCACTGCACTGCAGCAATGTCAAGATCTTTGCCTTTTTGGTTTTTTAATGTTGATGATGTGTCTCTGACTCATGACAGCAATGTCAAGACCTGAATGCTGCTCTCTAGCCTTTCCATTGTCATTTTTTTCTTGTCTTTTGGTAGGAAAAGAATCAATCATGTTGGTTCCAACCAAATGGCAATCAAACACCCAGAACTCCTATTCAGAGTTGAAATTAAGACCTAAGTTTTAGTTTTCCCAAAGCGTGTGTGTATATATATATATATATATATAAACCTTGTGTGGTGATATATTAAAATGCCCAATTGAAAGAAAAATGATTGATTTTGAGACTGGAGTCATCCTCTCCAAGTTGTTTCCAGATGCCATGGATCGAGCATTGATGGCAGCTGAGTGTATAGACTATCTAACTAGGGCATTGAAGACATGCACATCGTAAGTGCTATGCTCGTGTTCTATTAGTGTGGCCCCTCAAAACTATTTTTCTTCTTTTAACTTGGTTTCAACCTTAGGTTGGCTTCCCAAGGTCTCGAGTTCAACTCACATCCCTTGTATTATATGGGTGCTATGCATGCTGCCTTGGCCAGGAAATAGTCTTTGCTCATCAAAATAGAGTAACCCTGGGCCGAAGACCAAAGGTCGCAAGGGATACCCTGGGTCATAAAAATTTCAGTGCCCACCTCAAGAAAAAATTGCTGACTTGTGACTTAGTTTAATAATTTCACTAGTTATAAAAACTTAAATTGTTCTTCGATGCTTTGAAGAACCAATGCATTTATAGTTATGAGATTGGGCTTGAACTTTGAAGATAACACTTACTCGAACTAAGGAGGAGCCCATGTTGATTGGATATCCCATTTCTCAACGTACTTTTCATAGTCCCTGCTTGTGGTTGTTAAGATGGTATTAAAGCAAACATCACAAGTTTGAAACCCCCTGTGAGGCATGCCTCCTATTTGTCTGTCTGGTTGGTTGATTTTCAATTGTTTAAAGAAATATGATTCTTTTCCTTTTTTCTCGTGAAAGGAATATGGATCGAAATCTTTTAGATCTAACCTTGCTCAGATAAAACATGGAGGATTGCGTTGTTGTAATCCAAAAGAGGGTAGATCTAGGGCATCTTCATCCCTCTACAGTACTGCAGGCTTCATGTCTTTTTTTTTTTTTTTTTTTTTTTTTTTTTCCGTTCGTTCTAGGAAGCAGGCTTCATGTTGTTAAACAGGTAAAAAATCAACTTCCTAAGGCCGCAATTCAAGTGGCTGACATTACTATATTAATAGAGTTGCTCCTTTTAAAAGTAGAAAATAGAAAGGATGGGTGATTATTTAAAATTGTCAAAACATACTTGTGATTATCTGTATGGCTGATGAAGTGTAAAGTGACTTATGGAGTTGAGTGCAATGAGATAGAGGTGTACTATGATGATAACATTGCTGACATAAAAAAGATCCTCCAGGGGTATGCATGTAGCCATTCCAAGTCATTATACTTTTATTGCTAAAGATTCCAAGTTATTATATTGCATTAGTTGTGGTAGACCTTTTTAGTGTTCTAGTTGACTTTCTTTTTTTTAGTTGACATTTTGGTTGACATTTATTACCCAATTAATAAATAAATTGATTCTAGTATTGATATTTGACCTACCAAAATTGTGACTTAAATCCAATCCAACTTACACCCCCTCGTCAAAACTCAAGGGTTTGCATGCATAGATGTTTTTAATTATTGAGTTGAGTTTTTGGTTGACATTAATGAATAAATTAGACGGATGCAGAGCATATTCATGCTACATATATGGGGAAATAAACCAATACTTGGTCAAAGGTGGATATCCAAGCATGACCACCAAATAACCATCCTTTAATATAATTGAAATTGAATCAAGGAAAGAAATGAAATAACTACCCAGTCATCACACTTTGAAGTCAATTACCCAGGAAAGTCAAATGTCCCATCTACATCTCAACCTTACATCCTTAGCCCATTACCCCACGTCCTCTCCCCCTCACAGCTTCAATAATCAGTCGGCGAGCTCATTTCACCTTAACCTCGGGTGGTTGGCCTAGTGGTCAGGACTACGGTTCCTCCTTCTTCCGGAGCTAGAGGTCTTACTATCGACTCTTAGTTCTCTTCTCTTCAGGAATTGAAGGTTGAGTCCACCGGCGCTCTCTCCCTAGGGCCACAAGCGACTTAACCGGCTTCCCTCCGGGTTCGGAGGGATAAGTCCAGCCCTTTGGACTGGGATACCCTCTATCAGCGAGAGAGAGAGAGAGAGAGAGAGAGAGAGAGAGAACTCATTTTACCTTGGGATCCTGTATGAGAGAGAGCCTGTACATACTTTATACAGGCAAACAGACCCATAGGATTTACGGTTTAGGGTCCTGACCGGCTTGAACTCGACCCAAGTACCCAACCCAATGTCACCTCTAGCATGAAATTCACCCACTAACTGTCTAACCACCAAAAGCATTAGAAAGTTGTAACCTTACATTAAATCAATGAGGATGGCATGAAGAACACCAGCTGGAAGTTACTGTCGACTTGCATCGGACAAGTTCCAATCATGAACCATGCTGCGTGATCGTGGAAGGAAAAATAAATTGGTAAAGATTTTGGGTTGAATCCATACTTCCTATCCAAACTGCCGACCAGGCGCGGCTCTCCCTAAGCAACCTGCCATCTGCCAAGTCAACTTGATAAATCTCAGTCTAAACCATTTGATAAGTGAGTGAAATCTGGGTAAGTCAGTGTCCCGGGTTTGATGCCTGGTTACTCACCTCTTTCAGCTTGTGCAGGCTCCTTTCCCACTTGTGTGGGTTTTCTTTCCGTTTGTACGGCTTACTTTCCCTTGAGTATATGGGCTCTCTCTTGGATCCTAGCCCCTCGGGTGGGGTAAAAAAAAAAATTATGAGTGAAATCCGGGTTAAGTTGTTATCAATCCATCCAGACCTAACCTGATGCCAACTATAGTCAAACTCATATGTTCCTCTTTAACATTTAATTAGAATATTTCTGAGTATTATCATCATCACATTCTCATTGTTATTGTTGTTGTTGTTGCATCATCGTCATTATCATTTTGAGTTTCTAAACCATTGGGAACAAAAGTTTTAAATGTAGATGGGATAAATTCACATAGTTAGCCACTATTCAGAATTTAACGCCAATATTTGACAATGTTCCCTCTAAATCAAATGTAATGAAATGATAATCAGTTTGAAAATTGTGAACTACAACAATCACCAACAACCTTCCAGGCTATTGATGCTCTGAGGGATTACACAACTGCTCTTTTATTTGGTTAGACCAGTGCACTGTATGTGCATACCACTTTCCCTTGCTAAAATTTTGCTTTCAATTTTTCCCCTTCTATACTATTTTTTTGTGTTGTGGTTGTTCCAGCTTGTTTTGATCCATGCCACTTGTGTTGTGGTTTGGCTCTAAGAGGAGAAAAGGGTGTTGGAAGTTTGAAACTAAGGCAAGTATAGGCATTAACATTATAACACATGTTATATCAATTCGAATTTAAAGACAATAAGTCAAAGATGCCAAGGTTGAGTAAAAAAAGAAACTAGGTAATTTGTGCAAATCGAATCATTTATGCTTGATAAATCAAATGGGGAAGCAACATACAAATCTGGCAGTTACATTGAACTCATCTTCTAAAAAGAGAGCAAATCTAGTTTGGATGTCACCAGCGTTCCGGTACTCCAAAATGACTTACTACAGTAGTGTAAAAATAAACCAAGTATAACCCCGTCGGGTATCACAAGGTCGAAGTTAAGTAGTGCCGACTTAATCGAATTAAATAAAAATAGAATGTGAATAAATTTCCATAAGATATAAAATCTCATAATCTCAAATCTAATCAACTCAAATCAAATAACCAAGTTCACATTCATATTATTTCAAGGGATCAACTCCGATTATGAAAGTCGAATTAGAATACACCAATATATATATATATATATATATATATATATATATATATATAATGCATCGATTAACCAACTTGAAATCAAGGTAATATCCTACTCAACATGAAACGCAACGAATTTAAAAGATCAATACTAATTTATTTTTTCATAGTCTCTCACCATCCATTACATGATAGTATTTGCCTTAGTTTCAAACTTCCCACACCCTTTTCTCCTCTTAGAGCCAAACCAAACAATACCCCCAAATATCAAACCTTAAATAGAAAACAAGATTATCTAGTACTAAACAAGATCAAATTGAGATCGGGCGTAACATTGGGTAGAGGCATCCCTTCCTGGTTTTTCCACGGGTCCATTCCTACAGTTTTTTGGTCTCTTATGGCCAGTCCTCTTGGCTAGGTTACAAGAAAAGGTCTCAAGTAAACAAAGAAACGCCAAAACACCTTCCCACCATGCTTCAAAAAACTCACTATCAAGTATCAACTATGCTCTTACCGACAGAGGAGGCCAAAAACCACACAAGGAAAATGGGGAACAAGGGCCCTCTGTGCATGGGCCGTACCATAAAAATGGTGGGTGCTTGCCACAACTATCAATGGCCAAGATAGAAAGCTCCCAAAAGTAGAAGTGATGTTTTCCATTTATGGAAAAAGTTCAAAAGAATAATAATCTCTGATTCCCTCATTGACTTCAACAGCAGCCAAGCCCATTCAACCTATGGTTGTGGATGAAGCACATATTAGTCAAACGCCGGCCCTTGGCCTTTGCACCCTCTTATCATCACAATGTCAATCATCTTATGACTTTGTAATCACCTGCCAAATGGCTGACAAAGGAGAGTGGGTTAAGATAAATCCAAAGGCAAAATGACCCATGAAAAGAATTTGGAATATGCTCATTCACAAATGACAAAACTGTGAGCGCCCCTAATGCCATTCATGTACTCACCACCAATTTGAAATACTTGCATCCCACTTGGTAGGCGACAACTGAAGAACGTGATGACCACCAGCGTAGATTCGGTCTTAATTGTTACAATGGTGTTTTCAAGTCGGTATGCAAATGAGTCAGTGTTTTGCATTGGACAACTTGCTTGAAAGTAAATCTCTACTCTTAATGGAAAAGTCATACATCACATGCAATGTAACTCAATTTCAATTTCTTCTTCTTATAAATCATATTGGAACCTACTTAGCCTGACATCTATCTTTTCTCTAGTTTAATTTTTAACTGTAGATAATGCATGACTTTGGACTGCTATTAGGGTAAGTGGGTTAAACATCGAATAAAAATCTGAATATTAATGTTTTGATTTGGACTAAATAAAAGATAATGCCTTGCGATATTCTTTCGATCGATGATGATACCATATTTATTTGCAACCAAAAAAATGAGTGCACATTCTCACACCTGCTACACTAGTCCCTGGTGAGCAAGGCTGGTTGGATATGGATCTCTAATTATCGCTTTGGATAGGGAGATGCCTACTATCAAATCATTAGTGGATTGACAAAGATTCGTGCATGTTAAAAGGCAGTTTTTAAAATTCACAAAATTATGAGAATCTCATTGAGTTAGAAAAATTAAGGGTAAATTAGCCAACGGTCCCTGAGCATGGTCTTCTAAGGCATCCAGTCCAACAACTTATTCTCTAATGTCTATCGTCCAGATAGCTGGAGATATTTTGGTGAGAGGTTCCTAATATGCTACGTCATATATTTTCATGACTAATTTGCCCCTTTTAACCCTCATTCTCAGGCTAAGTTCTCTCTTATTCTCTGTTGTCCCATAGAACTCCTTCATTTGCCTTCTCTCTCATTTTTCATTTTCCGTTCCTTTCCATGGTTGTGGAGTATCGTTACAGAGCACCTTCCGTCGCCACCATGACTTTCAATTCTCTCTCTTTCATTTCTTCAAAGATAAAAACGGTTTTACTTTATTTTACTCTTTCATCTGAAGTCTCTTCCAAATCTCTCTCTACAACTGATTTGAAAGAGAGCAGTTTGCTCTTTTGGTTGTTTTCCCTCTCTTTCTTTTCTCGATTGGATCATGGTCATAAGTGTTCTTATTTTGGATTTCGATTTTTATTAAAATATAATTTTCCGTATTTTGACTTTTGGTATCGCCGAGCTCAAATAAAATTCTCGGAATCTTTGATAAACTGGATAAAAACTCATATGAATTTGCCAAAACTCAGATAAATTTATCTGAGTTTTAGGAAATTTATCTAAGTTTCTGACAAAACTCAAACCAATTTATCTGAGTTTTGAACAACTTTTCTGGTTTTGAACAAATAGCTACGTGAAGTGGTGCCATCCGACAACCCACATTCATCAAATTCAAGCAACTCATGCCGGCATCCACTTCTTTAATTATGTTATCTTAAGTGTCATTCTTCTGTAACATTGAAACAGTATCCATATCATCCAGGCAAATGGTTTCTACACGCATGGAACAGTCTCTTAAGGAGATACTTTTATTTTCTACAGTATGGTCCTCATTATTTTTCATTTTGTCACCAAGCTTTTCAGTTAGACCATTTAGCTTTGAAGACAGCTTCAACTCAGTTCTCCTTAGTAAATTATCCACCACTTGAATTCTTTGCAAATTTGTATGCACTTCTGGTAGGAATGGAGTTACTGGATCATCCTTTTTCAAAAACAAGTGTAACCCTTAAGAGTGTTCCACTGACTCTTGCAAACAGAGCTAGGAAGCTTCTGCAAAAGCTTGGCTGGCGAGGCTCTTATTGGTCTCAAACATAAACAGAACCTGGAAGGAGACAAGTTCATTTGAATTATTGCTGAGTTTTGGCAAATTTATCTGAGTTTTATTTGAATTTTACCAAAACTCAAATAAATTTGTTTGAGTTATGCTTTTGCTGACGTATACAAGGGCGTTTTTTTCTTTTTCAGTATGTTATTTTTACAAGAGGACTACCGTCAGTATGATAAAATATTGTGGACCGTTTGCAATAAAAACCACAGTTGAGGGATCTCCGCCCAAATGCTCCAAAAATTAATATCCCCCACTCCCAAAAAATGGAAAAAAAAATGACAACACACATCTCTAATCTATCTCCAGTTTGAACAATTACTCCCAGCAACTCTAATAATTTCTGACCAAACCAGCCTTAAGCCATTTACACCCAACCTCCTCCAAAGATGCAACTTGTACAATGACTCTATAAAAGAGCATGAATCATGCTACTATGGCAGAATAACAAATGATTCCTCAAAACTTTAAGTTGCGCCTACCTGGGACCCATAGGATTCGAAATCAGCCATACCAGGAATCCTCACCCTCATGTCTCTATATATAGAGAAGCAGCCAGCCAGACACTGGAACTGTATTGGGATCCTTCTCTTCAGCTGTATAAAGCGTTTTTCACATATTTGTTTGTACTTCTCTTCCCTCTCTAGTTTCATCTAACTATGTATTTTATCTCTCTTGGATGCTTTTGAAACATAGAAACAAAAGAATATTAGCGAGACTGAGAGGTTTGGTTCTGTTTGGTACAAACAGAGCATATCAACAAACAGAGGTGACATATGAGATTGGGATGTTGAGGGAGTCGAGGGCTCACATGGGCACTTATTCCATGTGACAGTTCTTTGTTTGGGTTATTAATGCTATCCTTTCTCACAATCTTGATAACTTGCAGAAATCCCAATGGGGTCTTCAGTTTCTTCTTATGTTAGGTGCCTTCTTTCTTGTGCTTTCTGCTGAGTGGAACAAGTGTAGACAAGTTAAGGGATTCATTAATGTGCTGTCTGGTTCCTTTTTTCTATTTGGATCTTGCTGATATCAATGACCACTTGTAGAGATCTTTCTTCAATTATTTGTTCATGATCAAGTGCAGAACCCCAGGCTGTTGTTGTTATCCAAGGGCTTTGCTTCTAGTATTTTTCTGTTCTCAACTTATTTAATGAGTTTCTTGCATATCTCTGTTTTCAAATGCTTATGCATTCCATCCTCACTGGAAAGATAGATTAAAAAAAAAAAAAAAGAACATAACTCATTGGGTCTCTCAGTTTTTGAATCCTTCCTATTTTCTCTCATCGCCCCACTACTAAAAAATTTCTCCAGGCCTGCTTCCTCTCTGTTTCTTCATCTTTCTTCACATCTCTCTACTCCTGTATTCAAAGGAAGATCATATAAGTCCATCTGGGATTGTAAAACCTTATCAGTTATCTGCTTTCCACCTCCCTTCCCATGGAGTTTGCCTTGGTCTGCACTAGAATTAGCATACTTGTTCTCCTCCTAGCTCTTTCCTCTCCCTGCAAATTCATTCAAAGCCCGATGGATTTTGGGCCTTTGAAATTCCTTCAGTCCACCAGCTCAGCATCTCTGGACTTTGGAAAGATCTTCTTTAATTCCCCTTCTGCAGTTCTGAGGCCTCATTCACCAAAGGAAATCTCTCAGCTCCTCAACTTCCTTGGAGCTTCTTCATTCAACAAAGTTACTGTTTCTGCCAGGGGAGCTGGACATTCCATCCATGGCCAAGCTCAAGCCCTCAATGGCATTGTTGTTGAGATGGAATCTCTTCCTAATTCCATAAAAATCCACAAGAAAGGAGATGGGGAGTCTGAATGTTCATATGCAGATGTCAGTGGAGGGACTTTTTGGGTAGAACTCTTGAGGGAGACCTTGAAAGAGGGCCTTGCTCCAAGATCATGGACTGATTATCTCTATCTCAGTGTTGGTGGAACCCTCTCTAATGGTGGAATCAGTGGGCAGACCTTCAAATATGGTCCTCAGATCAGTAATGTCCTTCAGTTAGATGTGGTAACAGGCAAGTATCATACAATTTCCTTGCATTTCTTTAATCTTGGATCATTTAGGACTTCTTGACGCATGGGTTACTCAAGCAGCTTTTGATGGGTTCATGGGTGATTTATTTGCAGGAAAAGGAGAGATTGTGACCTGTTCACCTACCCAAAGTTCCGAGCTCTTTTATGCAGCTCTAGGTGGGCTTGGCCAGTTTGGTATAATAACAAGTGCAAGGATCCTGCTCCAAGATGCTCCACAGAAGGTAAACCTCCCTACCTCATTCCAGAGGAGATATTAAGCTTTCCGTTCCTTTTTAACATTTGGTATCACTCATTTGGGTGGTTATTTCCCTTCTAATCTCAGGATTGTGGTTTTCACAATGTGGTAGGTGAAATGGATCAGAGCTTTCTATGATGATTTTCAGATGTTCATGGAGGACCAACAGCTGTTGATTTCAATGGCAGACAAGGTGGACTATATTGAAGGGTTTATGATATTGAATGAGCAGTCTTTACACAGCTTCTTCTATTCATTTCCTTCCAATCCAGATTTCATGCCACACCTCCATTCAGGAAGCCCTGCTGTTTACTACTGCATTGAAATTGCAGTTCATTATCCCTTTGATGATGAGGAGTCTAAAATAGATGATGTAATTCACTGACCATCACCTTATCTTTTTCCTACTTAGGCAGGAGTGTTACTTACTACAAAATTACACTTTGGGGGGTAGAGGGGTACTGTTCTTTTTTACTATTTCTTTCCTTGATTCTTCCCAGACTAGCTTTGGTGACTAAGATAACTTTCATATTTTCAGGTGTTTGAGGTGATAACAAGGAAATTGAGATTCATGCGTCCATTCATTTACAGTGTTGAAGTCTCTTACTTCGATTTCCTTAACAGAGTTAGAATGGAGGAGATGAGCTTGAGGAGCAATGGTCTGTGGGATGTCTCACATCCATGGCTAAATATGTTTGTGCCCCGGTCAGGAATCACTCAATTCAGAGACTTGCTGTTGGAGAACATCTCTCCAAGTACATTTGAGGGCCCTCTTCTAATATATCCAATTCTCAAAGACAAGTAAGTAATCCCTCATCTAATTTTAGGATCTTTTTTTTCCTTGCCAAGGGCAACGGGCTAGAACCAAGAAGCCCGTGGAAAGGAAGCCTACGTAAGTGGGAAGAGTGACGTACCCGAGATTGATCCTTCATTAGTGGGAAGAGTGGCATACCCGGGATTGATCCTTCCGTAGTCTTTGCGAGACATGCTAGGTTGCCAACCAAGCAACCCTCATTGTCATCCATTTTCAGTTTTTACCATTCCAAAATGATATTGTTAGTTTAAATTAATATACATTCCATTCAGGAGTCTTGAGAATTATTTTATCTAATTTTGATTTGATCACAAGCTTATGCAGCCCCTTTACCCCCAGAACATGATTCCCAAGCCACATGGAGATAGGCCCCAACATTGATGGGAAGAACAGTTTTTCCCCAACATTAGAAATAAGGCCTTTACCATCCTTTAATCAAACTCCACGATTGATTCTCTCTGTGCATGAACATGATGATTTGAATCCGATCTGGATTAGTCAGTGAAAATTTTGAATTGAAATGATAAAAAAATAAAGTAAATCAGCTTCCATCCAATTTAAGAGCTAATAACTTTGGTCTTTTTTTTTTTTTTTACATATGATCAATTTCATGGCGAATACTATAATGTGGTTAAAAGTAATTAGTCTTCCACAAAATGGTCTTGCATGTACCATAAGTATGGATAGATTAGATTGTAAACCACATCTCTACAAAATCCAAGTTCTTATGTGCCTGGGAAATTTTTGTCACTGGGTAAGAAAAAAAGTCTTGAAAGGAGGGCTTCATATCTAAAAATGCATTGTATTTTCAAGAATTATAATTAAGTGGTTTTCAGAGAATTTTGGAGGGCCCAGGGCCCCACTTCCCCCACAATGTAGCATGGAGGTGGGATCTATGGTCCCTATCATGTTAGAGTTATGACAAGGCATTTGACAAAAAAAATAATAAGCCCATTATCCATTTCTTGCCCTCCACTTACCCATACACCCCCTTCATGCCAGATGAGTCTAATGTCTCTATGACCCTTTCTTAGTTGGCCCTAGGAAACTTTGCCATATGAGCCTAATCTCTAGTAGTCTAGTCAGGCTTAGGCTAGATGAATCTCTCTCCTCTGTTTGTTTGACTGAGGTTGACATGTTAGGTCTCTATCTTTTCAACCTCCTTCCAAGGTAAGATTTTGCCAGTGTACTGCTGTTTGCCATCTTGCCTAGAAAGTAGGAACTTCGCTGTCTTCCTTTCTTCCTGCACCTTTCCTGAATATGTGGTGCCCTCTAATTCCCTGATTTTATTTATACCCCTTTAAAGATGCATCATGCATGAAGACCCTATTTTCAGCTTTTGTGTAATTTGTTTGTTAGACCAGAAATGTGACATTCCTTTAAAAGATTGCATCTTCCAAATGGCACTAATCAAATAAAAAATTTCAGCAACTTTACAAAGAAACTGAAATTGCTATCTAAAATTCTCTTAACATATAAAATTTCAAAAATTGCTGCAAACAAACATTCCAGGTTGGTCATTCTCCTTCTCACATATTCACAACAAATCTCTTATTTATTTCCTAATAGATATTCCATCCATCATCATCAACTTAGTCTTGTCCCATTTATATAATTGTGTGGTTCGGGGGCTTCAAGTCTACAGTTACGTTGGGGACCCTGGTGTGACCTGCAATCAATTTTTCTCTCGTTTAATTGCAGACATGGGCAATAAAATCCAAGGGTCTAGACCATCATCTTCTATTGTTCCCATTCTGTCTATTCTCAGTGGGGCTGCACATGCATCGGGCTTTGGCAATTAGTTACATTATACTTGTCAATTGTCATTCTCATCAATGTGGCCCACCAAATGAACAGTCTAAATCAATTATTGAGTGAGAACATCTATGGAATGGGACCTCTTGTATTATTTATAATGGTAACATGTAAATATCTGTAGCAGTTATTTTCAAGTTATATACCATTGCATCGACTTGGATCAACACATGAGCATAAAAGAATTCTCATCAACATGTTTTTTTTTTTTTTTTTTTTGTTATAGGGCCATTCATGTTCCAAGTCTCTAGTTCTTTGTGTCATGCATAATGAAAATCTCATGGAGAATTTATAAATTCTTCTTTAAGTTGTTCTGCATGTGGAATTCCTGATTCCTCTCTATCCGAGCAGGAAAAATGCAAAGGTGATTGAAATTTGAGAGTTTCAATGGCTACTTTTGTCCTTTTAGAATAGAATTCTTAATTTTAGCAAAATAATACACTATCCAAAAATGCCAAAGGACAACCATCACATCATCATTGAATTTTCATATGTAATTACGCGACATTTTCATATGTAATTACGCGACATTTCATAAATTCTCCCCGTTCAAATAAAGAATTTAAAATTATAATTTTAAAATCCACAAAAGTTTGAAGGGGCAGCCGCCACTAATAGTTCCCAACAAAATAGCCTAACCAGCGAGCCCACGTGACTGGAAGAGGATGTCCTTTCCTCTCTCCCTTGGCCCATGTCCAACCTTATTTCAAGTGGCAAAAGAGACAAACACATGAGTCCTTTCTACCTTTTTGGCTAGCATGAACTTGGCAGTGGCATTTACCCAAACATGGCTCCATCATAAAATTTAGCATATAATTAATAACATAATTCTTCAATAAAAAAAAGATTCTATGAAAGGCCATCTATTTACATCTTAATAATGTATTATTCTACTTGTATTAAAAACATAAAATTTGATTTGGCCTACATAGTAATCTTGCTTGATACAAAAGTCGAGATGATTATCTACAAGTATTAATGTGGGGTTTATCGGCTAAATTGTCTTTAATACTGCAACATCGCTTTTTTTTTTTTTTTTGGTACAACTTTTTGACCCCATGTTATGTCACACAAATGTTATTTTATGACCTCGGATAGGAATCCTTCTCTAGTTCTTTGAGTTTTTCTTGATTTTGAGAAAAACCCACATTTGAGTGAAGAGAGGAAAAGTGAGAGATAAATGACTACTCTCGCTAAAAGTCGTGTTTACACCGATTCCTCGATATTAGAGGTTGCAAATCCACGAAGGCAAAGAAACAGCTAAGTTACAAGAAATGACACATTAAATGCAGTGACTTCGAACTAATTATATGGTTTGAGCAAAATGGAGGGCTATATTGGTAATTTTCTCTTATCTCAAATCTACGCAGGTGGAATGCGAACATGTCAGCCATGTTGCCCGAGGATTCGACGAGCCGTGGAAAGGAAAACGTGGTGTTTGTGGTGGGCATCCTTCGATCCGCAAACCCCAGCACCTGCTCGACGAAATGCCTCAAAGGCCTTCTTCACCAGAACCGTCTCATCGTTGAGGCCGCTACCAACCCCAGAATTGGCGCCAAGCAGTACCTCCCCCACTACTCCCACCAAGGCTTATGGAGTAAACATTTTGGAGGGAGATGGAACCGTTTTTTGGCGCGAAAATCCAAGTTCGATCCCCTCCACATCCTCGCACCAGGTCAGGGGATCTTCAACCGAGTTTCTCCCCACTCCACTGAGTGACCCACCAATATATGATGGATGATATGAATGTATATAGAAGAAGAAGAGAATCCCAGAAAAAAAATTACAACAGGATTCCATTTCTTCTCCTTATAATAGAGTCTACCCTTTTTTACTTTTTATTAGTAATAGAGGAGTTGGGAATACTTACTGAGTCATTTTGGAGTCTTTGAACTGAAGCTTATGGGAGTTTAACTACTTTAACTACCCACCCCATCACCCCATGATTGTGTCTGTAAAGCACAAACTTGGGGAACAAAAGCAGAAGAATGTTATCTTCATACAATGAAAATTTTGTAATAAATAGTGAAGTGGCATTTGACTAATTATATAGATTCAAGTGCTTAAGACATGGGTGTGATCAATCTAAATACTAGGTGTGACTCCTGCTGCATGCATTGAGATTTTGACCCCCTCAAAAAATTCATTGAGTGTATCAATTTTATTCTCCAAATTCTTGCAAACAAAGAGACCCCCATATGCTCTGGAATTTGGCCAGCATCAGTAGTCAATATGGGATGTTGTGATTAGCCTGATATAAATGCACTGTCTTTAGAGACAATTTGGCCAAGGAGAACCTCTTTAATGCTGATGATGGGCCGAGACAACCACACAATAACTAGAAGGGGTCTATTACCTTGATAAGAAGGCTTGCACCATGCTGCTAATCTTGCACATTTGTTCCACAACTTATAACATGGCTTCAAACTGTATTTGATTATTAAATTATTTTTATAGGATCCAAATCTAGTTTCAGAGCCTTTCAATTGCTATTTCGGGCCCACTTGTACAGCAAAGTGGTATTGGGTATCTGTCAGACCATTTAGGACCCCATTATCTCTCTTTTTCAGCCCATCCAATAACAGCAAGTACAAATGACGGAAGACTCATCAGAAGGTATCGTAGCATGCAGCATGAGAAAAGGAGATGTGGTTGATAAACAATGAGCACTAGATCAAGTTGCTAATATAATAATGAGAATTTTAAAGTGGTACTCTAAAAGTTGAAGCAAACAAAATTCACATATGTCCATATTCAGCCGCACCTCCTTCCATCTACATGGTTGAGAGGTTAACTGCGTTAGGGATGTAAATGGATTTCTGACTCTTCATATTGCCCAAAGGTTCTGGACCGTTAATAATTGGGCTTGGGTCCTTATTTTGATTTACATTAATAAACGGGTCCAATTCTAGGTCCATTTTTGTACCCAATACCTAAATGGGTCCCAGTTCGGTTTCACCTTGGTTCTAGCTCATGGACCCGGGACTCGACACATTACCTCGATTTTCAAGAATTCATCCTAAAAGTCAGTTGTTTTCTCAAATCATTCTTTACCCAAAACTTGATCCAAACCCGGATCTATCTCATATACGGAGTTGGTTCCAATTCCAGCTCCATCTTCTCACCATCAATTTCGGTTCCGGTTTTAGACCTGATTCCTTCTTCTCACCAACTGTTTCAGTTCCGAATCTAACCATGACCCGTACCGGAACCGACCCATGTACATCACTATGCAACAACATGCTACCAAACCTACTATGGCATGGATGAAAACCATGCTTGCATTTGCATGGTTATTTATTGAGACTGCTGGATGTACCAATTGGGTGTATGGATTTGGTGTCTAAAAAGGCAAAAAAACATAACAACCAGACCTTTCATCCATGTATTTCAGCACATAAAAATAATTTAACTGTAGACAAGCAATAACCATCATAACTGATTGATTTTTGGTAGGCCTTTAGATCCAGACACACAATGCCTCTGATAGGTTGTTTGTTTGTGTTAGAAAAATAACATAATATATGCAATTGAGATAGATTATCTAAATCACGGGTTGGTAAATCTAGTAGTTTGGACTTGCCTCATTTTGTTTTTAGTTTTGTCTTACAAAGTAAGTTTTCACACCCGGCCAATTTAGGGTGAGTTTCAGTTTCCAGTGGAGTGAATTGCTTACAAATGTCTGCAGCTGCAGGAGGAGGAGGACTAAATTGAATATCTTGGGCAGCAGGTGTGGTCTCTTTCAGCGAGATTTGAAAAAATCTGTTTGGGCCAATAGGGATGATATAACAGACACTGTCTTCGTACCAGTGATACAAACAGTTGTCTCTGCTCCTGTTTCCCTCCCATACTCCCTTCTGAATTGTATTTTTTTTTACTCTGACATGATTGTAACGGCTGCCGGCCACTGACATGACGTCTGAGAAATTCTTCATGAAGAGTCTTGCCGGTGAGAGCATCGTCAAATGGAGCGAAAGGGTGGGCAAGAGGCCTTATCCTCCTGGCCCACTGGATAGATCATAATCAAGCAGATACAGGTTTCTGATAAGGATGACCAGAAGTTGGTCGGCCATCCAACAGTGCACCACACGACAGTGGGCCCTTCCTCCACCCAAAAAAGAGTATGGAAAAGTAATTATACAGTGTCTACTCACTGCGTCTGAGGTTTTAATAACAGTGATTAGTCAAAGAATCTTAATACCTGTCGTCCTGAGTTCAGAACCTAGGGGCCTGTTTGGATGTATGATGAATTGAAGTATAGTGAGGTGAAACATCAAATCAAGAGAGAATAAAATATAAGGTGTTATGATGGTGTTTTTTTTTTAGTTGTTTGGTATAAATTTTTTTTGACTTTTTGTATAGAAAAGTTAAGTTTTTTTATCTTTTAGTGGAGAGAGGATGATGTTTTTTTTACTTTTTTGGAAAAAGATGGAAGGAACTTTGAATTTTGTACTTTTGATATGACCCATTGTCTTTTCTTATCCGGATAATGGAGACTTTACCTCACCTCACCTCACTTCACCACATATCCAAACACGCCCTAAGAGAAATGACTCGTACGATAAAAGGATAGGATTCCGCCTGAGAGGAGTATTAGAGAGTATTTATGCTGTCTCTACTAACCTCTCCAAATTTCCTTAATTTGAAGACACCTATTTGTTAAAGAGAAACCATGCATGTTTTGAAATGGGAGCTTAGTACTGAGTTTCATGCCCCAACACAGGTCCAAGCCAGAATAACAACTTGGACCAAGGATGGATTAACTTTCGCCTGCGTATGAGGTTTTAATAACAATGATTAGCTAAAGAATTTTAATACCCGTCGTCCTGAGTTCAGAACTTAAGAAAAACGACTCGGTACGATAAAAGGATAGGATTCCACTTGAGAGGAGTATTAGAGAGTATTTATACTGCCTCTACTAACGTCTCCAAATTCCCTTTTGAAGACACCTATTTGTTAGAGAGAAACCATGCATGTTTTGAAATGGGAGCTTAGTACTGAGTTTCATGCCCCAACACAGGTCCAAGCCAGAATAACAACTTGGACCAGGGATGGATTAACTTTCGCTGGTCCAGGACCAATATGCACACAAAATGAAGCAAATAATCTTTAAAACAAACAAATTGAAGGATTCTCATTCTAGATTTTCTAAGTACCTTTGCAAGTCCTTTGAAATCGCAAATAGTGCGCTAATCCAAGATTAATATCTACCGTATCACTAATTTGGAACCCATGGTTAAGCGCTTAATCTGTTTTTAGGACAGTAACATACTCACATACCTTGTTTAATTAGAAACCCAATTTAGCAGTGATAAAATTATTCTCTAATTTTGCCTCTACGGATCCGTATTGGGCCAATATTTTATCCAATTAAAATAAAGATTCTATAAATAAGATATACTAAGAAGATTAAATTAAGAAATGAGACACATGAACAGTGTTGGGTAGCAACTAATCAAACCCACCACTATAATCTAGGGGGGATGAACCCATTAGATATTTAATGATATACTATTAATAAATACATTAGTTTATTAGTTGTGCAACCAAAAAATGGGTGCTTAGTGTTAGTCCACAGCCCATTCACCAACTCACAACCTGACCTTTGCCCCCAAAATAAAAAAAAATCATAACCTTACAAACGAATCGTTTGTGTCCCTCATACACGTGTCAGCATTCAGCCGGGCCAGTCTCATCCAAATTAAGCCAGTCATGCATCCAGTTTTTTATTTGAGTACAACCACAAGATAAGCAGACAAATATAAATTGGGAAAAAGAACATTACTAACAATGTGGGTTAAGGGTTCATCAATAATAATAATAATAATAATAATAATAATAATGATAATGATGACGACGATGATGATAAAATCCGGAGTAACCTTTTAAAAGCTTACTTGGATTCTCACACTGTAAGAACTGGGAAAGTTGTCATTTTGATGGAGGGTTGATTAAAGAAATTTGTACAATTGGTAACAAAAACAACAAAATCCTTGATATCTCTATCATTTTTTTTTCTCTCTGGTGCATATTCACACACACTGCACAACTCCCTATCTAACAAATTCAAAAATTGATCTACTGTTGTATTTGCAAGTGAGGAGATGCCTCACCACTTGGGACAAAAATCATCATATCTGTTGGTGATCATTGTCCAATTCCATAATTGTTGCATTCTGCTCCATTTGAGTTGGTTGATGTAAGAAACCCATTGAATAAATTTGGCACAATCTCCTTTATAACCTTTCAATATTATGATTCCTAGTATTTAGGTGCAGGTGGAGTCAAATAAAACTATGGGTTTACTAATCACATCTTGTTTTTGAACCGCCCCATGTGCCACCTGGGGAATTAGTCTTGTTGGAGGACTTTAAAAGTGTATTTGCCAGTTCTACGTCTGCAAGACATCCACACTATTAACTAATAAACCTTGTTATGTGCTTGATTCAAAGTTCAGTCTGCCCTGCGACTTGATATCATGAGAGGAAGACTAACAACAAAGTCAAACCCCAATCATTCTACTTCATCTTAAAATTGTGAGAAGAAGAAGAAGAAGAGGAGGGAGAGCAATGGTTCACCTGCTGCACTTCCAAACCCAAAGATTAAAATAAGAATAGAGAAATATAAACATAGCTTGGTGCCGATATCGTATCTTTTTCTTGGCGATCAGCAGGAGAATAATTGCAATTATGCAAAGGATTGAGGATATGGGATGCGACAACTGTGGAGTCTTTGCCGGAGGCTTGACATCACAGGCCAAAACTTTGCAAAATCGTCCATCGCCATGGCCGGCGCTGAGCGGCTGGGTTAGGCCAATGGGCGGTGGAATGGGACGGCGCCACGTTTTGGCTGTCGAGTTATAAAGTCAACACCCTTCAATTTAAAATTGATTTCTTTATTCAAATTCAATGATCTCTACGTAGAGAGTATATAATTTCTTTGGGACAAGTTTCTTTATTGGAATTTTTATGTAGATGATATTTTAATTATCTATACAGTAGAATTGCCAAATCTTCACATATAAAAATTCAGCCAAAAAACAAAAGGGGCTGAACTTTCAAAATGTCATTTGAGATTTTTTAGGTGGTTAACGTTTTGAAAGTATATATAAAAATAAAACATAACATCTGTAAATGCTAGGAGACAAGCTATCAAATTATGTAATGAATTCCCCCGACACATCAAATCATACCCTAATGCTGTGTTTGGAAAGGGTGGAAAAGAGGGGAGATGAGGGAAAGTACTAAAATGCCCTTTTTTGTCCAATTAAATTTTTTTCAAAAGTAAAGGTAAAATGGTCTTTGTCTCTCTACTTTACAAACAAACAAAATTTTTCCTTCCCCTACTTTTTCACTTTCCAAACAAGAGGAGGAAAAATTATCATTTTCCTTCCCCCTCAAATTTTCCCTCACCTCCTCCCTTCCCAAACACAACATAAGTCCCCTTTTCCTTACTAAAGCACTTCCCCTCTCTTGTGCCACCATAGTACTCTTTCATTTCCAAATTTTGTCCATAGGGCCCGTTTATTTTTTAGAATTCCCTACATGAATTTGTCATGTTGGGTTTTTTTAACATGATGTGACATTTCATTCTCTGTTATTTGCAAATATCATATTTCTTTATAGGCATTTCAAAATCTCGACAACTTAAAAGGTCTCAAATGACTTGAGAATTCAAGAATTGCAGTTCTTTTTTTTTTTTTGGATGCTTAAGTACAAAAAAGCATTTAGAAATTTCACTATATTTGGTAATTCATAAATTTTCAAGACAAAAATTTCTTGAATTTTAGTAAAGAAACATACCCTTTAATTCTCTAGGATCAATATGTTGAGTTATATAAAATGAGTGAGGATTCAGGCATCCTAATTGTAATATCACCATAGGCATATTTTCAAATATAAAAAGAAAGTGCAACACCCAATGTTTATATATTTTTCTTAACTTATTTGTTTAATTAATATTTAGACTAAATTCTTTAGTAAAATCCTGAAAAATATATTGCCACAACATGATTAAAATGTCCTTAAAAAACCTCTAATCTTTTTGAAATGCCCCCTTGGGCCCTCAAAATTTCTTATATAAAATTAGATTAATTGTTTTTCAATTGTTTTCTTCTCTCTCTCTCTCTTCCCAAGAGAATCTGCTGACCTTGCTCCGTATCATCCAAAGATCTCTATCAGTCACGACGTCTCTCCATCCCACCATCCATCTTCTTCGGTCAAATCGTTGACTTTTGTTCCGTCCTTGTCTTATAATCAAGTCTCCAAAGTCCAACACAGAATCGCTTCAGAGGAGAGGACATGATGACAACATCAACGTGTCTCTTCCTTTGCTTTCCATTTCCACCACCTCTTCCTCCTCCCTCTCCACCTCCACCACCTGCCAAAACGGAATCCTAAGATTTCCACCGCCCAAGAAATATCTGTTCCCAGTCCCCCACCTCGGCCCTCGAGCCCTCCTCCTCCTCCTCCTCTCTTCTTCCCCCCTTTAAAAATGGCCTCTGCAATCGTCATTTGTTCATTCTTCCTCATATACGTTTCTGGAGTTTGAGAGCTTCCATTGTTTCTCACCAGTTTTCTCTTCGATGTCGGTCTCTTCTAGAGAAGCAACATCTGGGTCATCAGAGATGCATGTCTTGGCTGTGGACGACAGCTTACTTGACCGGAAATTGATTGAGAGGTTGTTCAAGAGTTCTTCTTATAGAGGTACCTACAAACTGCAATGGGGTCTTTGTTCTGAGAGCTGCTGTTTGAAAAAAAGCAGTTCTTTTTGGTAAATTTCATCTTTTTATGGTTGTTGTTTTCAGTGACGACGGTGGAGAGCGGGAAGAGAGCGTTGGAGTGGTTGGGTGTGGGAAATGAAGCTTCTTCTAAGGTATTTCTACAGTGTAGACATTTGTCATTTTGCTGTTGGTGTTTAATTTTCACTTCTCTCTCTTCTTTTTTTTTTTTTTCAACTGGGTTTCTTTGTTACATTTTTATGATGCATGGGTTTCTGGGGTTTTTTTTTATGGGGTCATTGATTCATGGACATGTTTGTTATTGCTTCTCATTTTCTTGGCATTCTCTGTACTTTCTTATATTGTTATGGTCTCAATTTTTTTTTATTTTGTATCATACATTTTTTGGGATTCTCCTTCCAGCTCTGTAATTTTTCATTTTGATTAACAACAGAGTCATCCATTTGGTAAAAGTGGATCTTCTTTTTATCAACTGTTGAAATTGTGTTTTCATTAGAACAATTTTTGTTTGGTTGTTGTAGAAACCGAAAGTAAACATGATCATCACAGACTACTGTATGCCAGAGATGACAGGATTTGATCTTCTAAAGAGAGTGAAGGTATTCACATTACAAGGGCCTCTGTTTCTCCAATTTTCACCCCTTTCTGCATGCATTTTTAAAGTTTTCTAGTTTTTGAGGTTTCTTTCTATCTGCTAATTCTGGCAGGAGTCATCAACTCTGAGAGAGATTCCAGTCGTAGTCATGTCTTCAGAAAACATCCCAACCAGAATCAGCAGGTAAATTTGCCATTGAAATTCAGGAGTGGCAACAGACACAAAATGCTGTTTATGTTGAAATTTGTGGGGGCTTTTTAAAAAACTTTTTGTTTTTTGGACAGATGCTTAGAGGAAGGAGCTGAGGAATTCCTGTTGAAGCCTCTTCGCCCATCAGACGTGTCACGTCTGAGAAGCCATATGAATCATCTTGGAAGCGTCAGCTGATACTTGTCTTGGATTGAGAGAATCAATGCCTCCATCCCAACTTCTGTTTTTCAGTTGCATAAAGGGCAGGCTCTTCAAGAATATTGGCATGACAGATGAGAACCTTCCCTTGGTCTCATAGAAGGGTTTGATTTTTCTGCATCATTGTTGAATGAATGGTACTCTTGATGTAATGACCAGCTGAAAGTTGGTAGGCTACTGTTTCTTTGGATGAGACCAGTGAGAAATAAAGCAAGTTCAAAAATGTTACCTTTATTACCCATTGCAGATACAATCCAGAAGTCTCCCTGAGAAAAGGAAAGAAACAACAAATCAATTGACCAGTTGGGCCCAGAAATCAGATTCCATGGCCCAAAAAAGAGACCTATCCAATTGACTGACCAGTGGGACCATACATGGACGAAGACAATGAAACGATATAAAAATGCTAACAGGTCATGGGTGGTCTTCTGTCCACATTCAAGATATTCACGAAATGGAACATCCTTACTTTTAAGAAACCACGCTGGTGACAAGCATACCAAACAAAAAACTACAGTACCAATTCAACAAGGATTTTAATGGGTTGTGTCATGGGTGGTCTTCTGTCCACATTCAAGATATTCATGAAATGGAACATCCTTACTTTTAAGAAACCACGCTGGTGACAAGCATACCAAACAAAAAACTACAGTACCAATTCAACAAGGATTTTAATGGGTTGTGTCCCCTACAGTACCAATTCAACAAGGATTTTAATGGGTTGTGTCCCCTATGCTGCGCAGATACTTAAAAATGGGCAACGGGTCGTGTTTATCATATTCAATATTTCACTTTTCTGTGTAAAATCTGTGTGCCCTTGCCATGTCCATGACACGTCCCCGAGCATGATCGGCTGTGTCATAAAAAGGGATGAATCTAAGAAAGCATGCAAATAAGCATTTTCTTCCACTCAAATTGAATGAAGCACATGAATTGTGATTACAGGTGCCCGTCCTTGCACAGCAAAACTTCGTTCCATTTGAACCCATATCTGTTGTACACTTGTAACATCATTTCTCATGGCGACCTCAAGGAATCAGTATCTCATCAAACTAATAACTTGCTTTGAACCACTGCATCACGATAGATATGCCATTTTTGGTATCTCTGGCGCCCTGGTAAAAGTGGTCTGAGTCGAGGCGCAGATTTGCAGTCCAAACAGCAACAACCTCTGAACTCCTCCACACAGCTGGAACAGGATCTGGGAGCACAAAGATCAGACATGATTATTATTATCTTGTATAATGATCATAGACATTATTTGTAGTCAAGAATCCATACTCCATAGCCTATAACACTTTGTTCAACTCCTTTCTCTTGTTTTGGGCATCATCAAATGGTGGATTCAGCCAAGACCAGAGCCACTAAAGTTTTTACGAACTTGAGCCCAAGACCGGATCCAATAATCGGAGGTGCCTAACCAACGTGCCGGTCATTAGCATATTAGTTAGCAACTGTTCTTTTGTCC
The DNA here is from genome assembly GCA_028538565.1 of Umbellularia californica. NCBI lineage: Eukaryota > Viridiplantae > Streptophyta > Magnoliopsida > Laurales > Lauraceae > Umbellularia > Umbellularia californica. Next base: position 70,745,385 of record JAPQWN010000007.1, on the reverse strand, counting down.
TGTGGATCTCAATTAAGTAACTCAAACACCGCAATACCATTCTCATTTGTATGTTGGAGAATATCTTTCTGGTGCTGTTGCTTTCATTATGCCTTTCATTTCATGCTGTTGATCAACTATCACATTTCGGGAAGAAGAAGATAGTTACTATAGTGTATTTTATTTGAACGACTTTGACAGAAGATTATTGCATTCTTTTTACATGATATTGAGTTTCAAATTAATTGGAGCCAGTGATAGCTTGGAATAAATGGAAACCAAAGCTTTACTCACAGAAAAAGCAGGTTGCAATCAAGGTTTGCACAGTTCCGATGCCTTAGTTCATGCACACGCGACCCACATATATAGCAACTTGCAAAGGTTCTCCTATCAGATAGCAGTTCAGCTCCATTGGCCACGGCCTCTGGCTTGTAGGCAGGTGGGGGCATAGAAAGGCGGGAATCAAATACAAACAGATTCCCAACCCATTCCACTGGACCTTCACATTTGAGATAGTGTGAAACACCACCTTGCAAAGTGTACAAGTTTCGGAAGCCCCTTTGTCTGTCATAAGAAGAATTATATGTAGTCAAGCAGAATAATTGCAAGTTTTACAGAATCAACTTAAAGAAAAAGAATACTAAGTAATGTCAGAAAGCAATTCTACTTTCAAATTTTTACAGCCAAGTCTTTTACCTGAGGATTGTAGAGTATACATCACAACGGATTCCTCCAGTACAATACATCAGAACATCTGTATGGTCTTTATCCACACCAGCCAAGGGATCTGAAGCAACTTGCTGGATAGATTGAAATGCAGAGCAACCAAATGACTTCATATCCATAACTACAAAAGATAATTCTAGCAGACATTTTATAATACAGGTGATTTCAATCCTAGTAGTTTTCATGCGTATGGCTGTGGGAAATTAAAGTCATATAGATGAGAAGAAGCACAAAATGGTCTATAGTACAAATCTGTACTGTGGATAGTTTTCTCCACCTTTTTCATTCAAGCATGGACGTTCTATAGTCGAAATCAGAACTGTGGACAGTTTTATCCACTTCAACTTCCTCCACCTTTCTCATTCAAACAGAAACCTAAGGGGTCATTGGTCTTTTACACATGAGGTGTGAAACACGTAAAATTTAAGCGTGAGACATATTATCATATTTTGTTTTGAAGCACCATTTTTACATATGTAAAACAATTTGAATTGCATATGTAAAGTTTTTATATATATTTCAAAATCTATGAAGATTTAAGGCATGAAAATAAAGTCAATAACAAATTCAAACAGTTCAGATTAAAAGTTTGAATCCTAAAGGAGTGGTGATGTTTGATGAGATTTGATATCATACCCTTTTCTAGAAGAACATTGTACATGCACCTAAATTAGGTGCAAGTGTAACATATCAATGAACGTGGAGATGTCAAATGGGCTGGGCCGGGCCGAAGTCAATGGCCCACCAGGCACGGCCAGTGCCATGGGCTGTGTTGGGCTGAGAGAACTAGCACAACCGGCCTGTTTCGGCATGGCCCGCCATGGACCGACATGTCCGTAACGGTTGGCCCGCATGGACCGTCAGGCACGGCTCACCTGGCCGGCCTTGGGTCCTATTTTCTAGCATAATAATTAAGTGGACTATAGGCCTTTAAATGTTTAAGGCCTGAATATTAGGCCCAATACTAGATGGTTGGGCTTACACAACCTTCAACCTAGCCTCTCATGTTCTCATTAACACCTCTATTTCAACTTGGATTGGGCTTGGGCTTACACAACCTTCAGCCATACTCACCCCGTTTCAACTTTCGGAGACTCTTTCATCATTTTATCTTACACTGAAATACAGAATGGGAAAGTCCACATGCTACAGAAATAGCTGAGGTGAATATAGATATAGATGGATGGATGGGTTGTCATGAATTGATTAAAAAAGACAAAGGATCAAGGAGACGAATAAAAACCTCTCTATCCCTTTGCCCTCTTTCTTTTCTTTTTCTTTTTCTTTTTTTTCCCTCCCCGCAAGGCCCATTACCTTCTTTACCTTAAAAAAATAAAAAAATAAATAAAGTTAGATAGGGAGAATGTCTCTTTTGTTTCTTGTTGTGTTGCCTATATATATATATATATATATATATATATCTCATCTTTCGTTACTCTTTCTCTTCACATTTACGGATTTCACAACCCAATCCCTCCTCTCTCTCTCTCTCTCTCTCTCTCTCTGTATACACACACACATCATAGAGAGCAGAGACAGAAAAGAAGAGAAAGGGAAAATAATTTAAAAAAAAAAGAAGAAAAGCTTCGACATTAACAACAAAAATGGGGCCATCCAATATTGATAACCATCTTATTTAACATCAGTGTTTGTGTTTTAATTTTTAATTTTAAATTTAATACCGAAAATTTGAAAATTAATCTAAAAAAAAAATTAAAGAGGCACGCGCATGGAGGCACAGCCTTGCCTTGCCCGTTTGACATGCCTAGATAGACGTCTGAAAATAACCTTATAAATAGGCACTATTTTCACACCGAAATTTATGGGCGTGATTTGTGAAAACCAATTTAATGATAGGTGATCATTATACATACATGCAAACGAACTACCCCTTGTCACAGTGAACCCAGTTTGTATGTGGTTAAATACTATAGCAGAAAGGTTTGTCTATCCACATGATTGGTTGGACAAAATGAAAATCAGTATGTGTATACCTTCTAGGCCCATGGGTGGGAACACATCCTCATGATCAGCCCAATATCCTCACATAATCTGACATCATACTCCAAAGCCAAATGGCTTAGATTGTCCAGGTGCATAATTTTGGAGATTCCAGTTGCATGCAGGCAGCAGTCCACATCAACCCAATTATATGTTCCACCTTAGCACTCATAGAACAAATATGATCTAGCTAAAGTGCTAAACATAGCGACCATGACCGTATGTCAGCCTAAAAGCCAGATGAAATGGCCTGCCTCAGAACAAAACGTTAAACACAACCAGGACTCATATTTACTAAAGAAATGGCCCCTAGACTGACTTTTAGGCCCTTGGACCGAAGTCCCTTCAATATCAGACCTGGTAAGTAAAAGAGCTGTGCTACACATGCTTCAGAACTCTGTGGTTTAATCCAAGTGCCTCCCTATCTCAGTGACGGCATAACCTATTACTTCTGCCAAAATATATAGGCCGCTTGAAATTTGAGAATGCATCCATCGAATATGAAAGCATCAGTGGATAAACATGATGCAAAGACATCTTGACATGAATAGATAAGTGTGGCTTTGTTTTTTTCTTTATAAGAATGAAGGCATTTTTGGAAAACTATTAAGTCTCATGTAATTCCTCTTGGATTTGCCAACTTAAGCAGCTCAAAGCAGCAACTCAAACAGAAGAAATGAAAATGTGAAAACTGGCAATCTGCCAGTAAACTCATCCAAGTAAGATGGGAATGTTCCAAGTAAGACGGGAATGTTCCTTTTACGAAAATCCTCATCCAAATGACCCTTCAAGATTTTCTGGAATTGATGATAGACTAAGGATATCCGGTTTATATGGTTGTCCCCACACCTGTGTTGCCTAAGCACAGTTACAGTATTTTAAAGGGAAAAAAGTATTTGAGTATGGCAAGGACCCTCTGGCCTCAAACTCTTAGAATACAAAGTGGCGAGGCTTTCTACAAATCCAACCAACTTAAAATCTTCCCCTAACATCGTTCACAACTTGGGATTGTAGCCCAATTTACAATATTGTATAGAGTTCAAAACACAAGTACATCTACAGCTCCAGACTTGCGGGAGGAGACTACCATTCCAAAAAGAGGTCTTGAAAGAGACTACAACTCTGACAAAAATAAAAATAATAATCATAATCTTGGTGAAGGAAACTATCACTCTGGTGCACCTGCAGGATATGACTTTGGTGCATAATCAATTTCATGTTGTTTTTAGAGGCAATTCATGTTATATGGGCAAAGGAAGATCCATAAATGATGCTAGCATATCCAACTCCCTTCTGAATGAAGTTAAAAAGTGAGCATACCTCTGACTCAGAGAGCCCAAAAGAAGTGCTCCTAAAGCAGTCAACATCAGGTCTCTGAGCACCATGGAAATGACCAACATCCCACTCATAGCCTGTTCAGAGACAATTAGACTTTCAGCAAGTAGTGCAATCCACAAGCAAGTTATTCAAGCTGGTTTTCCAAAGACTGAAGAAGACAAGTACGAAGAAAACACCTAAAAGTTTAAGTTGTAATTAGAAAGGCTTGACCTCCACACTGAACATAGAAACCAGGAGAATTTGATTGATATTTTGTCCATCAAACTGATGAAACTGGAAAGTTCTGTAAAAAAAATCATTTGAACTATACTAGCATGCTATGAACAAGATACGTTAAAAAAAAAAAATTAAAAATAAATAGTATAGCATTTCTTGCCTTTTCAAAAGAAAAAAAAATCCACTTAAGAAAAGAGAGCAATTGAAAGCTTGTTTTTATCTTTTCATGTCATTAAGTTGCTAAGAGAAAAGAAAGTTATTAAGGGCTCAAGGCTGTTACCATTTCTTACATCCAATAGAAGAAACTTCCTAATATTATCTGAGCCATCTTCTTCAGAGAAAGAATGGTCGACATTGTTTGCAGCTTGCAATTTTTTCTTCCATTCGGATGGTGATAATGGAGTAGCCCTCATGGCCGGGTCAAGCAAGGGAAGGTGTGATATACCTCCTTCCAACTGTAAGATGTTATCAAATAATATATCTCAAGCTATTGGATACACTTCAATAAAAGAAATAACTCACTGCTAATTTAGAGTGTTGTAGCACAGTCAGGAAAAAGTAATGTCTAGAGAAAAGCAGTAAATGTAACTTGCCTGTACAAGTGAAGATTTGTACCGCAGTTTCAATCTTGGAAAAGCATGCCCACTAACAGCTGATGAAATCTGAACCGAAATATCAGAAAATCGATCGTCTTCTTTAAGCCAATTAACATATGCCAGTGCATCTTTAGAAGGACCACTGTACTGCAAATAGGTTGGAGATTAGCATCAAAAGGAGAGTAGTTGAAACAAATAAGTGCATGTAAAACGAAAGACATAAAACATAGAGCTTTTTTTCCTCTTTTTTTTTTGACACGCGACAATAATGCAGCTCTGGAGGATGGAGAAGTGTAAATTTCTAATATGGAATTATAGACTATATTGTGTAAATTTCTAATATGGAATTATAGACTATGTGATATATATGAAAGCACAAAGCTATATATGGTTTCTCATATTTTACAGTACTCGAACAACCATTTAATCGAGCATTTAAAGAAATAATAACTTCTTCCCGCACAGTTTCTGTTGTAACATAATTCATAAAGATTTTGTAAAATGAATAGGCCCAAGGGACTTCAGAGAATGAAGTCGAACAAAATGTTTCTTCTGAATTTTTGTTTGACAGATTTCCATTGAATTTACAATAACAAATTCAAAAATGAATTTGCATTAATATATCATAAAATCAACAAAATCATTTTATGCATGGTACAGTTCTAACTCTATCATGGTGGGGGTAAATGAGAGCTTAGAGAAGCTATCTGTCTTACTCTGTTTAGTGGTGCATTAAGCATGGTTAAGGAAGATATCTCTTCCAGATTTACTCTAGTTAAATGACTGCGTATTCATTATATGGTCATAGCTTTTTCAAGGAAAGTTATATGTATATTCAGTGCCACATTCAAAACAAATGTGCAATGAAAATTGCTAGATTGGACCTAAACATCATATACAAATATAGAGAGCTTAAAACCGAGCATATTAAAAGGGAAAGCACACTATACCTGTGCATTGATCCCTTGCTCATTCACATATATTCTACCATGAATATCACGTCCCTGCAGATATCAGGCAATGTAGATTATTTATCAAAAACACATGGAATTAGAAGTTTAGAACAAAATTGTAACTCTGATACACCCTAATTATTGTAAACAGGAAAACAATGAAGTCAATCTGAAACAAATTTCTAACATGAAATTCACAATGCACATCATAATTAAAGGGAGGAATTAGTCTATAGCCGCACATGTTGCCTGAGCCACAGACGCAAAACATGTAGTAGTAGGACCATATGCCAGTACTCCAAATGGTTGAAATGATAGACCCAATTGCAGATACTTGCAATTTGTTCCAAAATCCAAAGCAGAAGACTTTTGAGTTTTGAGGGATCCCCATCCATGTTGAGGCCCTTTATATTTCATTTGTGCAGATTACCAAAACTAGATACCACGCGTATTAATATTGGGAAGTAGTTTTATTGCTCCTAAGGCCTAAGAACCATATAATTCTTCTCATAAAGTGAATACTTCTTCATACACAGATTCACAATGTACATACACATGAAGTGAAAAACATTATGCTCAACTGCAAAATGATTACATACACTTTGGGCACTATTTGATAAAGAGGAATTGGAAATCATCATCTCTTTTCACTTATGAACAAAACCCAACTAGTAATTATTCCCATAACATAATCTAAAAGTACCCCATCAATGAAAAGGGCCAAAAAAAGCATAAGAACCCAATGGAATGTGAACCTGCAAAAAGGAGAGATGCTTTGCAACTTCCTCTTCTGGTTCTTTGATGTACACAAAACGATAGAAGTTGACAACAATAAAGTCCCCATCTGAAGATTCTTGTCCAAAATCTGAAGAGAGTTGAAACCCAGAAGTCGATTTGATTTTGGTGCTGTTCTTCTTCTCCTTCCATGGTTCTTGAGAGAAGCTTCTGGAGCTGACAGTGAGTAAAGTGGAGATTTCAGGCTTGAAGAAAGTTCCATTTCTGGGTTGTGAGAAGAAGAGATTGGTTCTCAAAACGGTGGCTCTGCAAGAGGAAACCACCCTCGGAGGGGTGTACGGCGCGCCAAATGAAGCAGCGCCACCGCTCATTCTCGCTATCTTCATCTGCTGGGCCTCTTCAAACAGTTCTAATAAAGTAGTTTATCATCATCAGTTCCGAACTGAAACTGAAACTGGCCTATCTCTGATTCATCCATTCAGGTGCATCATCTGACCATCTAGGGTGATTCTAAACGCACCCCCCTAAGTGCTGTACACACCCACCTTCCATTGAATCACTGTTCACAATGGAAGGTGGGTGTGTAAGGCAGAAATGGTGGGTGCATTCAGAATCACCCAACCATCTATCAGGAGCCTCAAACCATCTAATTTTTTGGGCCTTAACTGTTCTGGATCATCTAATCAGGCCTTAAACCTTTGGATGGCATCCATTAAGTTGGCATGCACAGTAGCCATTAGCTGCCTTTCCGCAGCTAATGGCTACTGTGCAGGCTCCAAGGAGTTGGCCGAGTGGTTAGACCAGTGGAAAGGCAGCTAATGGCTACTGTGCAGGCTCCAAGGAGTTGGCCGAGTGGTCAGGACCACGGTTTCTCCCTTTTTCGGAGTTAGAAGTCTTGGTATCAACCCCCGGTTCCCCCCTCTTTAGGAACCGAAGGTTGAGTCCACTTGTGCTACCACCTAGGGGCCACGGGGGTTTTACCTGGCTTTTCTCTGAGCCCGGAGAGAATTGTCCAGCCCAAAGGGTTGGGAACCCTCTGTTAGCAAAAAAAAAAAAAAAAAAAATCCACAAGGATGCAACTCCTATGTTAAAACCTACGGTGGGACCAAGTTCTATTTGCGTAAAATTTTAGAATATATCATATCATTTGGAAGAAATGAAATTCATATTTAACTGTACCAGTGGCCCCCATAATGGAGTCTCACCCATCTCAATAACAGAAAGTGTGTGACTGTAGGGTTGTAAAAGGGTCGGTTCCGGTTTAGGTCCATGCTGGACCCGGAACCAGAACCCTTAAAGGAGAATGTGGAACCGGATCCGGACCCGGAACCGTTTCGAAACCTGTTTCTTGGCTCCAAAACCGAAACCGGAACTATATATGGGATGGGTCTGGATCTGGATCCAAGTCTAGGTAGAGAATGATATTTAAAAAAACATGGTTTTTTGGAGAGATTTTCGAAAATTGAGGCAATGTGTTGGGTCTACGGTCGAAACTAAGGTGGAACCGGACCCTGACCCATTTACTTATCGGGAACTAAATAAGGACCTAGACCCGATTTTTAATGGGTTGGAACCTTCGGATAATCGAATAATCGGGGACCCATTTACGTCCCTATATGTGATGGAGACCACTCAGGGGATCTATCTGGACTCGATCCAAGCAAATCCACTGGGTTTTTAAGGTACACTCAGCTGACCCTTTCTTACAAGCTCCCAGTTCCAGTGGTTGAAACGGTTACGATACTACCACTAGGTGTCTAGGTCCTGTGGCCAAACAGGTCCAGAAGTATCCAGCTAGTTCTTTCCTCCATTAGATTTGTAATAAATTTTGTGGAGTAGATATCGGTTCTAGAACCTTCTTCAGTGCATGTATTCTCCCTTCCTCCACAAAATTGCATGCAATTACAAATTACAATTAGAAAGTTGTAAAGGACATTACATAAGAAGAGGTGAGCCACCCACTCCTCTTGATTGCTGAGTAAAGAAATTTCAAAATGCTGATCTGGAATGTCCATCTGTGGACCCTGTCATTTGGTGCAGACAGACCAAATAGATAATTGATTGGTGGCCCACCATGGCTAGTGCCTTTTAAGAGAATACTAGAAACACCGACCCAGGGTTTAGGGTTTATACAGAAACATGAGAACAAGCTGATTCCAAGTTAAAACAGGAGAAAAGAAAAGATTTTATGCTTTTACGAGAGAGAGAGAGAGAGAGAGAGAGAGAGAAGGTCAATATCTAAAGTCTAAAGTCTCAAACTCTAAATTGCTTAAAACAATTTTTTAAAATTATATATGAGTGCTCATCAAGATCAATCTTATAGTGGCCAAAGCATATCAAAATGAGATTTTTGATGAAATGCGATATGAGAGGAGATATTTATCCATAGTGGATTAGAACTCTAATGGGTAAGCTCCATTATAAAGTTACACAAGCATACAAAATTAGGAATGCAAACGAGAATACGAGGGGGAGGGGGTTTGAACTCCAAAATCTAAAAAAGCGTGGATTTAACGGCTATTTATTCTTAGTACGATAGATTTAAAGACTATTTATTCGCAATTTAATATAACGACTTAAATTGTTCCGAACAAAACTAGTGGGAAGAGTTTATATCATGCGGGACGAACGTGCTTTAGAATTCTCATTTGAAAAAGCGTTTTTATTTCCACTTTTAGATTTATCGGGATTGACACCGTACATCATATTTATAATCTCCACTTTCTTAACGTCGTCCTTAATTAATTTAATTAACGAATTCATTTAACCCGAGACACAGACATCAATCTAGGAAATTAAAATATCAGTCATAATTATTTTTAAACTAAAGATAAAAGGAATATCAGCTACTGTTCAATCTAATAAGACTGCGTGCCATGATGCACCCATTATTTTAATGAAAGATTACAACTACTAAAATGGTCAAAATTCTAATGTAATCTTGTCTCTAATTGAGTCAGTGGCCCCACATGTTCTCCAGCAAAGGAGGAGGAGGAGGAGGAGGAGGGAGTGTCCTTTTTCAAGAAGATTCAAACCTAGAAATCCTATGTAAGTAAAGTACACATGTGTTGAATCGTATGCCACTCCTGATTTCACTGCCGTGTTTGGGTTTGCAAACTACAAATTGCCCTAAAATCTCCCTCCAAAACAAAACGCTTCTTGGGGTTTATATAATCTCATATCATTTCATCATTTCCTTCTCAAAGCTGTCTTTCTCATACTAGTCACTGCAGAGAAAAGAGAGTGTGTCCTCATCTTCCTTCTTCCATGGAGATGGCTATTGCCAATGCTGCAACCCCCTTGTCTTCTTATCTCAAAATCTTCAAACCCCACACTTTTTCTTCTTCTTTCTCTACTCCCCCACAAGTTTCCAAGAACAAGAATGCTGTATTTTGTGGATTGATGAAGACCCATCAGAGAATGGAACCCATGTCTGTAATGGGACGGTTTGGATCATCCCGAGGAGGTCATGAACTCTTGGAACGCCCCACCTTCGATCAGTCCCAGTTCGATCCTCTCACTCAGGCTGAAGCAGGTGATTTTCTCTCTTGACCCCATATCATGATTCTCCATGTCTTTCCTTACCCTGCAATGTTTTCTTGTATTTTTTGAAGTCATGGAATGTAGTGTGATTGTTATTGAATTCTTGTGATTGTTATTGAGTTCTTGTGATTGATGGGATATGATTAGCCACCCATCACTAGTAGATTAAAACCATGGAAAGTGATATTCCCATCAAAATATTTAAGCACTTGTTTAACACTCCTTTGATAAACCCACTTTGTTGTGTACTACTAGGAATTCAATATGATTTTTTTTTTTAGGTAAAGGGTTTGGTTAAAGGTGTTGCAATTTTGAATTCTATTATTGAATTACTTAGGATTGATAGTGTTGCAAGATAGCTAGTAACTAAATTGAGAAGTGAACATCTGAATAAAAAAATTGGTAATAAAGGATTTCCAATAGTGGAATAAGTGAATTGTGGTTCCCTTCTTGGATGGAATTTGGTCATTGGAAAGACTACTTCTGATTGTGATTGTGATAATTCTCCATTTTAGATGAGGAGTTGTGGGATTTGGTTGTGGTTTTATTTTTGCTGGTTTTTATGATTTGCAGTTTTGCTGATGTAAATAATCTTCTTGGATTTGCAGGGGGAGATATAGGACAGGTCGGTGACAAAAAAGCTACCAGGAGTGGAGATAGTTACAAAGTACTGCTGATTGATGATGAACGTCACACTGAAGAATTAGGTAAGGCCCAAAAAGAAGAAGGGGGTTATCTCAATAAGAAGAAAAGGTGGAGAAACAATGGTGTGTGGAAAATAATCACAAAATTCCCACCATTGCCTGAGTTTTTCTCCTCATCCAACCTTAACGGATCATCGTCATCTTCATCAAAGCCCTGTCCCAACTATGTTGGGGTCCGCTAAATTTCACCTTAACTATGGCGGCTATAGTCCAAAGTTCCACAGGAGGCTTCCAATATAGTAAAAATAGATATTTGCATGTTCCCCATGCATTGCATGCGTATAAAATGACTCTTTGTAAATTGGCTATGTTATTATGACTATCTGCAATAGTTGTTGTCATTGGCTTATCTGATTTACTGAAAGCTAACTGCTTATTTCTCACCTGTAGTGGCAAAGGTTTTACCGCGAGTGGTTCCATCTGTTTCACCTGATGATGCAAGGATACTCTTTCACAAATCACGTGAGGCAGGAGTTGTTGTTGTTATAGTTACTGTGAAGGTATTGCCATCATTTTTCCATCGCTGAAGAATGTATGTTATTTATATCATTTTCAGTCACTGTTAGTTCTCTCAGAGGGCCTGTTTAGGGCAGGGTGAACATTGGTTAATAGAGCACTGACTCAGGAGATAACATACGGTTTTTTTTTTGTTCTTTATATTCTTTTTTCTAATTCGGGTCATTTGAGATTATGCTTATCCCTAGTTTTTGTGGAACCAACCACAAATAAGTGCTATTTCTCAAGAGCAGAAGATACCGAAGCCATTGAACATGCACGAACAGGCCCTTATGGTGATGTTTGGCATTTTCCTTTACATAGGAAATTGTTATTGATCAAAGGGGTAAATGATGGGCAACCCATTGTTGGAGTGGTAAGGCAATTTCCCATTACAAGGAATAGTGGAATTTGAATGTTGGTGTCTATGGTTGAAGAAAGCTTGCCAATGGGGGATGTGGCATGCCTAGAGGAAAAAAAGGAGGCAATTGTGATCGATGTTTAGAAGTGACCTTCAATTTCTCCCCCTTATGCACAAGTAGAGCTTCTATGAAGATTAAACCCACGTGTCGGAGAATTTCATGACCTTACCCTTTGCTCTTCACCATTGCCCTTCACCCTCCACCTCTCACTCCTCCATCCACTCCACTTTACTATGCAAATCATAGGAAAACCCCAAATGTTTCCTAAATAAAAAGTTGGTTATCATCAAATAAATAAAAGAAGGTGAAAAACCTGATGCAAGTCTAAATGAATTTGAGAAGCTTATTTCCTGACATGAAGTAGATGAATGAACAAAGGGTACATTTGGATGTACCACCAAATTGCATTTTGATCAGATTCAGTCTCATTGTTGAGTTGTTCTGTGTAAAGGGTGAGATGAAGAGTAGGAGCCAGGATGGTCCTGACTTTTCCACCTTTTCCTCCTAGAACAGTTCTAATCTGATAACACATGCTGTTTGTTATGATTTTTTTCCTTTTCTTTCCTTTTCCTTCTTAAAGTTTTGATGGATGCCTCCTTTTTCCAACTGGAGCTCAAACCTATCTACCCTGCCTCCACCTTGAAGGCTTTGTTCGGCATTCACAAAAATCATTTAGTTTACACATTTTTGTTTACTCATTAGCACAATAAATTACTACTATTCTTCTCCATTTCTTAGATTAAATAGTTGAAGATTCCCTTTTTAAAACAAAATTTTGTCATTGACCCATTTATTTATCCTTGAGCAGGAGCATGCAGAGTTCTATGCCCAAATGATGATCCGTGGGGGACTGCGATCAGCCATCGAACCAGATTCAGGCACGGCTTAGCTTGAATGAGATCACAGATAATAACTCTTTTCAGTTGGTACACCAGAGCTTAAGCAACTTCTGTTTTTGAAGCCTTGGCAAGTGTTAAATGCATACAATATGGATGATACATTGGGGGAATTTGTGATATTTGAGGTTACCTGCCAAAAAACTCTTTTCTTAATCATTTTTTCCAGAGACTGTTATCGGATTTTACTATGGAGGAGAATGTGTAATCCTATTATGTTTTCTATTCTCATTGCAATTTTGGCTATTGATCAATCGCTCATATTGGTTGTGTTCTGCCTATTAAATAAAGAATCATTGATGTTGGTTGTTATTGAAATCATTAATAGGCATCAGATTGTTATATTAGTGAATTTATTAGTAGGCACTAGGCATCAAGGATGGTTGGAACCTAGCCCTTCTGCTAAATGAATCTACTACTCATGCCAAGTCTGATAAATGACCCAAAAGCAGATTTTGGGCCCAATTTGTGGTTGCTTCACAAGTTGGTCAGGCTAGAGGGTGGCCTGGTAGAACTGGAGCAGCCCATGTAAAGAGTTCTACTCTTAAGATCTGATCACTTGAATGATTTTTACTAGTTGTACCTGTGGAGCATCCCATTTTAACTAGTGAGAAGTAGTTTCAAGCATAATTATGTATCCAGATCTGGTCCAGGCCTGCCTAGGCCCGGCTAATAATCTACAGGCCACAGGCTGAACTGAAAAACCTGGTCTGCCTAGAATCAGGCTAACAAGTGACAAGCTGGAAAATGCCAACCCAGCATATTGCTATTTGCCAGTGTTGCCAACACAGGTAAGAAAAAGAGATGATGGTTATCTACTGCATGACAGACTTTCTAGTCACATCTCATATGTGCCCATGACTATCGTGGTGTGATGCATTTTGATCCAATGCAAATAGATAGAAGGATCTAGATTGATTAAGCCCATTTCTTTGCTAAAATTTAAGGAATTCCTATGTGGGGAATTTTTGAATTCCAGATAGGGTGGAACAACAGTATGCTCATTTGGACTTGAGCATCTAGAAATTCCATTAAAAAGCAAAGGGGATAGAATTAAAAATGCTTGGCAAAAAACAAAAGCATTTGCAAATGCCAAGGGATAAGATGTCATATCATGTCCCCCGAAAACCACACCATCTTAAATTCCTGTAAGAAATTCTAATGAAAAGAGAGCTTTGGGCCTATTTAGTTAAAGGTATTTCTGACAAGGAATTGAGCTTGTTATGGATTTATGACATGATTTGACATCTTGTTCCCTGGGCATTCCAAATGCTTTGTTTGATGTAAGAATTCAGAATTCCTAACTACATGAAAAAAACACTCGTGAATTCTCAAAATCCAGCATTCCAAATGCTTTTTTTTTTTTTTTGGGGGGGGGGGGGTGGGGGGGAACGGCATTTGGAATTGGGGCAATTGGAATTCTACTTTAGGGGATGGCATTTGGAATTAAGGCAATTGGAATTCTACTTTAGGAGACGGCATTTGGAATTCTAAGAATCATCTTAGACAAAAATTCTCACAATTCTTCTAAACAAACAGGCCGTTTGGTTAGAGGCAATCGTTATAAGGAATTAGGCTTGCGGTCTTTATAACATGATGGGACATTTTGTCCCTATGCATTTCAAATACTTTGTTTGTTGCAAGAATTCAGAATTCCAAACCACATGAAAAATGAAGTTTGAGCATTTAGAATTCTGCTTTTTATGAGGCTGAGTTCTCTCATATAAGAATTCTCACAATTATTCTTACCATGGAGTTCTTGAGATATCCAAGATTCTAAACCACTTGACCAAATTCGGAATTACGCAGAATTGGTGGAATAGTGAGAGGCATTCATTTATAACCAACCAAGTTCTAAAAGCATTCTTCTTTGCATCTTGACCCTGATTCAGCAGCTTACAGGGTGGATTCACTCGATCCGTGATATGGTTCAATACCAATCATCATGGGATCATGAATTTCTAGTCAACAATATATGTAATTTCCCGACTATTCCTGTTTTCTGAACGGAAAGTGTCATTTTGAATTAGTGGTCCACTGGATATACCATTGGATGAACGGTGGGACCTCATGCAGATAATAATGCAATACACATGATGATGCTGTGGAGGTGTTAAAACTTACAACAAGAAATAATTGTTGAAGGTTATAACAATTTATGGACTGGAAACTCTCTATACTCTTTCCAGGGGATTTCACCAAATTACATTATTTTCTCAACTTTGTGAGAAGCCTATTGCACTGAATATCATTCCTCTGTTTGGGTTTTTTTCTCAACCATGGATCCTCTTTTGGTTTCCAACAAAGAGAGATGCTATGGGGTTTCTCCACCCCCAGCTTGTGCATCTTTGCCACTTGGATCCAGTTCTGTCTCTAGATCTGTCTCTCCTACATCCGCCTCTACCTCAGCTTCAGCATCTGCTTCCAGCTGCCCCACCTCCTGACCCATGTCCATTTCAGGACTCTGTTTTTGACTTTCTTCAGGTGTTGGAGCCCCACTTTGAGAAATGCCCACAGCTGCAGTGTCAGCATCCACTGGTGCAGTCGAATCTTCAAGCTCAGCACCACTTCCACTGCCATCTATCTCAGCTCCAGCGTTTGCATTCTTCATATACAGCAGCAAATAGAAGAGATTAATTAACAAGCATCATACATGTCAAGGTATTAACACTGAAACTCAAGACCAGAAGCAGTGCAGATACGTAAAATCTTAATATACTGAAGTGGATCTGGAATACACAATCCAAAGGAAAAGCATTATCAACATGCTTGGGGACAATCTTAGGGCAAATAATGTTTCCTTCTAATTTGAAGAGGAGTGAACCCTCTTTGGAAATAAACTTAATGCGGCAAATGTGGAAACTGAAAACACCATTATCCACTTAAAACTAAAGGGATCTTAAATGTGGTATTATATCCTTGAGCCTTCATTGTTCACATACGTGACAAATGCAGTAACTGAAAACACTAGTATCCACTTAAAACTAAAGGGATTTTAAATGTAGTATTATATCCTTGAGCCTTCATTGTTCACATGTGCACATGATTCATTGATCAGAGAAAAAAAGAGAATTTTCAGATATTTGATACAAGCATACCAATGATTCATGGCCTTCAGCTACTGACCTCATGGATCCACAATAGATAACCCATGTCCCAAAAATCTCTGATGGAAGTATTAAAACTTCGATCAGTAGCCTACAAATAGGCATTACAAAGAAAATTGAGGCAAATGCCGCAGATTTTACAGGGGGAAAATCCAATGTGGAGCAGAAAGGATTCATGAATCCAACCTGTGGGACCTGTCGCTGATGGTTATCCATTGGATCAACAGTATCACAGAACCTACAACTCATATGGTTCAAATCTATAAATTGGGCCTTCATGTCATGAATCCAGACCTTTCATTCAACCCTCCCACCTAGAGGATTGACAGGGACCCTACAATAGCACTGATCAGTGTAACTAAATTTCTAACAGACCCCCTCACCACCTACCTCCATGTATCGTCATGTACCCAAATTTGATATCGAACAGAGTGATATTCACCAATAGAAAGATCATGTACAAACTTGCCATGTCAGATGCACTTCTGATGAAAGTCAAACATTGGAAAATCCTTCAACCTTGAAATGCACAGGCCCCCAATTTTCGCCCATTTCATAGTGACATTCAACAAGAATTAATTACATTACTTGTACCTTAGGTTCACAGTGATGAAAACTTTCAGGCTGTGAAATCAACTGCTAAAATTATCCAACCAGGAAGTTCCAGGTCAACCCCAATCCATATGTGACCTTTTCCATCCACCACCATGATTTGGAACACCTCCGGGGGGACCCTACCAGTAGGTAAATGGATGACAACTTATTGTGCAAAGTGAAGATAGACATGCTTGAGCACACCTAATGCATTCACAGTGTGGGCACACACATGCTATACTATATGTTTCAAGTGAGGGCATGTTATGTAAAAGTACATGTAATAATAATTCCATCAATGCACATGCACCAACGAGTGATCATTTGCGCTACCTGGTTGTCTTCAGCATTTGGCGTAGCATCCTTAGCTTCCTCTTCCTTTCTAGCACGTTTTGCCTTCTCATTAGGTCTAGCATGAAACTTCGAGCGGACATCTGGTGGCAAAAGCTCTGGAGGCACCACTGCTTCAATACCATATTCAGTAAACTGCAACAAGCACCTCAATAAGTCTCTTAATGACATAATTGCAGAACTAATATTTGGAAAGTAAATTGGCAACTATCATCTAGAGGCATAAAAAGAAGGTCATTTATGAGATCCTGAGCTAAAGGATATCCTGATATGCATGCATTTAGTATGAAAAATGTACAAATCAATTCATGGTTCAATTATCTGGACTGTCTATCTAGTGGATCCACACTGGAAATAACGTGCAGAAAAAATCTCTCTATGGAACAATTATACCCAACTGATGACCTGCAGATGGGCGATTAAGACTGAAGAGTAACATCATTAACCGTCAACATCAACCAAGAAACAGACAAATATTGGATGGTCCAGATCACAATACCATTGCTCCATCTGGTTTAAGTTTGATAACCCAAGTATTGGATGGGCCAAATATGGAATGCCCAAACATTGACAACCTGCAATTTGTACCCTTTCTGTCTGGGTTATGTTCAATAACGTTCTATCTACATCAGGTCCAAAGCCCAGATTATCATACCAGTGACTCAGCATTTTCAAACTCAAGATTTGAGGACGTGAAGCATACTCTAGCTAAAGGCCATATAATTACTCTCATCTTAGAGGGCATTTAGAGTTGGCTGTAACATTTAACATACTCGAGAAAACCCTTCCAAGTCCTGCCGAGCTGAAAATCGAAGGCCTTTCCAGCAATAAACCTGCAACACAGAAATAACAAATGCGTTTATGGTTTAGGATAAAATTGAAGTAGTTGACAAATCAGAAAGTAATTTGTTAATGTATATAACACATCTTGGTCAAAATAACTCTAGTCCACTCATTGACCATCATCCCAAATCTATGATGTTAAAATTAATACTTACACGATTGTTTTTATGGTGATATTCGGCTTCTATTCCTGCTGAGACATCCATCTGAAATTCAGATCAAATGGTTGATTATTGATAACAAGAAGAATAGGAATAAAGTAAATGCCAATACATCGCTGGACGTATCACAAGTCAAAACCCAGAAAAATCCATATATTAGGCCCGCTTTTAATGAAGGCAAACTGTCAGACTGAGACCATTCTCCCCATGATAAGTAACCGCCATGAACATCACTCAATCCAAGTGATATTTTCATTTTTACTAAGCCTAATAGGTGCCCGCTGTCAGTGAAATAGAGTGAAAGCAATTGTGAGAGAGAATGCTCAATATCGTTCCCTTTGAGGATCGACTGATGTTCATATATATAAGGGCTCAATTCCCTAATTACAATCAATTAAGAATCTTAGATCCTAAACTTTAGCAACAAACTAAGTGATCTCCTTTGACTAAGTACAATACAATAAAAGGGTAGAATAAATGGGCCTAAATGGATGGGCCTGCTGAGATTGGGCTTGGATTGACACCCCCCCTCAAATTGATGCTAGGGAGTCATAAAGCAGCAATTTGGAGACAAGAAATTGATGTCGAGGCCGAGGAAGTCCCTTCGTGAATATATCTACAAACTGAAACTCTGTAGGGACATGAGGAAGACTAATGACATCACGCTTATATTCATCTCGAATAAAGTGGCAGTCAACTTCGATATGTTTGGTGCGTTCATGGAAGACGGGATTTTCAGTGATTCGGATAGCCCCAGTATTATTGGCATGTAATGGAGTAGGAGAGGTTTGAGCGAACCCGAGTTCCGAAAGAAGTCCCCGTAACCATATGATCTTAGAACAAGCAGAAGACATTGCCCTAAATTCAGCTTCCGTGGAAGATCGGGACACCCGTTCTTGTTTTTTGCATTTCCAAGAAACTAGAGAAGTTCCAAGGTACATGCACCAACCAGTAGTAGAACGGCATGTGTCTTAACAGCCTGCCCGGTCAGCATCCGCATAAGCGGTCAGATGAAGAGGATTATCCTTTGGATAATATAAACCACGAGGGACAGTTTTTAGCAGATAGCGGATAATGTGCTTCACAGCTGTCAAATGAAGGTGTCGAGGAGCTGTCATGAACTAGCTCACAAGATGAACAACATAGGATATGTCAGGTCTAATGATGGTGAGATAGACAAGACTTCCCACTAGACGCCGGTAGGTATGAGGATCAGGAAGAAGATCGCCATCATCTTTACTCAACTTGAGATTTACCTCTACAGGCGTATCAACAGGTGAAGAATCATGAAGGTCAGCCAACTCGATAAGATCTAATGTGTATTTGTGTTGATTAACAAATAGACCTTTGGGAGATTGATGCACCTCTAACCCCAAGAAATAATGCAATGGGCCCAAATCCTTCATACGGAAGGAATCCCTGAGAGAAGCTTGGAGAGATTTGATCATACCATCATCCGTGCTAGTGATAATAATATCGTCAACATATACGAGAAGCAAAGTAACACCAGTAGATGTGTGGCATAAAAAGAGAGATGGATCAGAAGGACTCTAGGTAAAGCCACTCTCGCATAAGCGACCCTTGAAGGTTTCAAACCATGCCCGAGGAGCTTGCTTTAGACCATAAAGCGATTTGCACATGCGACAAACAAACCTCTTTGAGGGAGAGGAGACGCCTTGTGGTATCCGCATATAGACTTCTTGCAGATCCCCATGGAGAAATGCATTTTTGACATCCATTTGATATAAAGGCCAGGATTTAGAGGCAGCAATGACGAGAAGTAACCGAACAGATGTCATTTTGGCCATAGGTGCGAACGTTTCCTCATAGTCAATGCCATACTCCTGTCTGTTTCCGAGTGCCGCAAGTCTAGCTTTGTGTCTATCCAATGACCCATCAGATTTAAGCTTGATCGAGTAGATCCATTTGCAACCGATGAGTTTAACTGCTAAAGGACACTCCACAATATCCCAGGTGTGATTCTGATCCAATGCATCCAATTCCTCCTTCATGGCCTGGTTCCAGCAATCTTGTCGGACAGCCTGCAAATAAGAACTTGGGATAGAGATAGAAGATAAAGTGGTCATCAAAGAAATATGGGTAAATCCATACCGATCAGGCAGTTTAGAATATCTGGAGGAGCAACGTAAGGTAGGAGTAGTTGTAGAACCATTTGTCGGTGGAGGATCAGGGGGAGGGCTATCTGCAGTGGGAGGTTTCTCTCGACGGTGGTATACAAAAGCAGGATTAAACCTAATAACAGAGGTTTGATCCGAAAAACCTGGTAAGAGAGCTGGTGAAGAGGGATGAGGACAGTCCATGTGAGTTTGGAAGAAATATTGATTTTCAAAGAAAATAACATTTCGAGAAACCCTGATACGACGACCAATGGGATCATAACAAACAAAACCTTTTTTATTAGTGGCATAACTCAAAAAAGCACACCTGCGAGATTGTGCTGTTAGTTTCGTTCTTTTTGTGGGAGGTAGATGAACAAAGCAAACAGCCAAAGGTATGTAGGTGATCAAACATAGGATGATGACTAAACAATTTAAAATGAGGCGTTAAATGAGCAATGGTAGGTGATGGAAGGCAGTTTATGAGATAGACTGCCGTGGTGAGAGCTTCAATCCAAAAACGAGGGAGAACGGATGCTTCAATCAGAAGAGTTCTAGTGACATCAAGAAGATGTCTGTTTTTCCGTTCTGCGACTCCATTTTGTTGTGGAGTATACAGACAGGTACATTGAGAAATGATTCCTTTATTGTTTATAAAGGATTGAAAATCCTTGGAAACATACTCCCCCCCTGAGTCTGAGCGCAAAGTTTTAATGCATTTAGAGAATTGGTTTTCAACATATTAAACAAAAAATTTAAATGCATTAAGAACATCAGACTTCGAATGTAATAAATAAATCTAAGTAAATCTGCTGTAGTCATCAATGAATGTTATAAAGTACTTGAAATGACTATGTGAAAGGGTCGGAGCAATGCCCCAAACATCACTGTGAATTAAGTCAAAACATGTAGTGCTCCGTGTGTTAGAGTTTGGAAAGGGTAAAGTTTTACTCTTCCCTAATTTACAAGCATCACATTCAAAAGAAGCAGAATCAACAGGTTTATTTATTAATCCAGATTGAAATAAAGTAGACATTGTAGAAGCATTCGGATGACCAAGTCTATTATGCCACAATCGAGAATTATTTTGAATGAAAAAACAAAATAACTGATGTAAAGTTTTATAATGAATAAATGAAGACACTGGTAAGGAAAAAAGTCTTCCACGCTTAGGCCTCCTCGCGATCACTTCCCCTGACTCCTGGTCTTGCACAACACAACCAGTAGAAGAAAATGAGACATTGTAATTATTTCAACAAGTTGACCCACAGAAACCAAATTGGTAGCAAGATGAGGAGAAACTAAAACATTGGTTAAGGGTAAGGGGCAGGGGTATCACCAACAGAGGTGATGGGAAGATGATCTCCGTTGGCAGCTTGAACAGTAAGATGACCAATGTAAGGAACGACATTTTGTAATTTTATGGGGAGGTCATATGGTTACTTACACCAGAATCTAAGTACCATGTATTAGAAAGAGATGACTCAGTACCTGCGATGTTCATGGATGCCAAGGCATTGATAATCATTTGGTTTACCATCTCAGGGGTGAGGAGCTGGGGATGCAGATTGTGTGGAGGAACCAAGTTGTGAGGAAGAATCAGACGGCATAGAATCACCGAAGTCAGAGGATGCATATCGTGGAGTGGTTACGGTGTAAGCAATAGGAGCTGACGGCACTGTGTAAGGACCAGAGGCTGTCGGTACATAGTTGTGGGAAGTAGAATTGCGACCCTTCTTCCGGCATTCATCAATAACATGACCAGTGGCTTTACAATATCTGCAGATCTTTGCCTTGCATTGATTGGCATAGTGACCATATTTCTTGCAGTTATGGCACTGAGCTTTACTGATATCCCGAGGAGATGGTCTTGTGGTAGCAACATAAGCAAGCAGAGCCTTAGTAGATCCCTGTTGTTCCAGAGTAATTTTAGTGACCAGACGTTCTTCTTCCCGCAGAAGATCCTGAAGACAGTCATCCAAGCTGGGAAGAGAAGCCCTGCTCATCAAGTTAGATCTAGCGGTCTTAAACTCCCGACGAAGTTTCATGAGAAACTGATCCCGATGGCTACTTTGCTGTAAGGGAAGTAGTTCAAGGAGGAGTGCGCCAGACACCGTAGCAAACTTAATCTCATCATATTCTGACCACAGTCTGCGAAAGCCATTGTAATACTCCTGAATAGACTGGGTGCCTTGATGAAATTGAGAAATGCCAAGTTCCAATTGAAATTGACGAGCAGCATTGCCTTATTGATAAATCTTTTTAAGATAGTCCCACATTTCCCGGGCAGTTTTGCAAGGTCTGAGGTTGAGGATAAAATGTGGGTCAACCGAGCCCAGCAACCAGGTTTTGATTTTAGCATCCTTAGTTTTCCAAGCTAAAATTTTCTTGTCATCTTCCGCCGGTTTGGGTTCAGATCCATCAAAATATGCCCAGAGTTCCTTTCCTTCTAAGTAAATTTGAAATTGGAAGGCCCATGAGGTATAATTTGTTCCATCAAACCGAACCATTTTAATTTCCGATTTATCAATGATGAGCAGACGAAGAAACAGGAACTATAACTAGAAGCAATACCCAGAACAAACAAGTAACCCAGACAGCAAGAACTAAATCAACAGCAATAATTAGATGAAGATGAACTAGAGCAACAGCAGTAATTTGATGACAGCTAAACAGGAAGAACAATGTAGCAGAAAACAGCCAGACCAAAAAAAAAAAACGTCCATGTCATGTAGTGTATGAACTCCCACGTGGGCCCCAGCAGATGATCAAGGCCAGATCAAAGAGTGGGGATGAAAAGATGGTGTATTTTTGCACCTTTTGGAAGTAGTCCCGGGCAGAACTAATCAAAATCCAAAATTATGAACGGCTAAGATGAAAACAATTGGATAAAACTGAATTTCCACAAAAATTAGTAGAAGGCCTACCTCTGATGATCCAGAAATCTTAAAAAATTCTTCATAAATAAGAAAAGAACCAGGCGACCAAGATAGGCTGCTTCTGCTATACAGTGATGATGATCGCAGGTGGGCCACGGCTGAGCTGTGAAGATCAGGGATGATCACAGACAATCAGGTGGCAGAAATGGCTTCCAGTGAAGAAGATGTGTTTGATAATGAAGAGTATGCACAAAAGAGGGACTGTGCAATTGAGACAGTGCACAGAACTGCACTAAAACTGACTGACGACCATCTCGTCAGTGTGATTCCATAAACGTGGGCCCCACCAGATCATCATAGGACAGATCAGAGGTCGGGGATGAAGGCACAGCATATTTTCGCAAGTGATGGAAGAAGTTTCAGCCAAAAATAACCAAGATCCTAGATTTTGGTCGACCGAGATGAAATCAGAGGGAAAAAACTGATTTTCCACAAATGGTGATGGAAAACCCACGTCGGATGGGGAAAAAATTCCTAGAAAATCACCACAAATACCAGCAATATCAGTCGACCAACATGGGCTGGTTCCGCAGAGTCCTTGAAGAAGATCTCAGGTGGGCCACACCTGATCTGAGATGATCGGGGCTGATCGGAGGGATTCCAGACGTGGAAGATGGCTTGGAGGATCTACAGATCCTTGTAACTTGAGGAAACTACAGCACTAGGGCATGTCCAGAAGGCTTTGATACCATGTCAGTGAAATAGAGTGAAAGCAATTGTGAGAGAGAATGCTCAATATCGTTCCCTTTGAGGATCGACTGATGTTCATATATATAAGGGCTCAATTCCCTAATTACAATCAATTAAGAATCTTAGATCCTAAACTTAAGCAACAAACTAAGTGATCTCCTTTGACTAAGTACAATACAATAAAAGGGTACAATAAATGGGCCTAAATGGATGGGCCTGCTGAGATTGGGCTTGGATCGACACCCGCCCCACCCCCAAAACAAAAGGACCAATCTAACATGACAATCAAGCACATCCCACTTTTTGAGGGGAGAGTTTAATCCAATTATTAGTAACCTCACCAAAATTTTCCAGGATGTACTACAAGTGGTAATAGGCCAATCGTACATGATCATTCCTCACTAATAATAACGACAATGATGATGATATATCTTTCGTGGGTAGCAGCAATAATAAATGCTTTATCTATTGGTTGATGGAGGTATCCATTGCACTTGTTCATTGTGTTGTCAACATCCATTTGCTGTTCCTTTCTATGAAAGGGTTTTTTTAAGGGAAAGCCTATGAATATACTTGGCAGTTGAAAATCAGATCTGTGTTGCTTCTTGGGAGCTTGTTAGCTAAGGCATAAGGTGTTATGGGACCTCACATCTCTGAATTTGGATACAGAATGGCGTGGTGTGATGAACACACAATACATGAAGGTCGTTGTAAGGAAAGAGGCCAACAACTAAGATCTGGTTGGTGGAAACTTGATGCTGATGGAAGTGTGGTCAGAACCCAGTAATCTGGGGTATCCGGGACAATAAAAAATAATAATAAAGGGAAATTTTAATGCAATCACCGACCCATGGTGGATGAAAACAAAGCAGAGATCTTGGCCACAAGAGAGCATAATATTATCTTTAATTAACTTCTTTGGGGCATTGCTAGAGGAAACCTAGTCAAAGAGCGCCTTATTGTTGGTGAAGGCTATATCTTTTTCTTTAGGGATAAAAGATCTTAGTTTAAGACAAAAGGGAGAATAAAAATAGTAGTACCATTCAAAAATAAATACATAAATAAATAAATAAAAGAAGAAAAAGAATCACTGTACATAGAATGAGTCCATTGAATCAATTGTGACTCACTGGAGATTAGATTAAATAACGATGAATGATAATTGAAATATGATTTCATCCAAGAAGGTGCAAGTTGTGGATATTCCCAATCAGTGATGGGATGCTCTTGCCAAGGCAGGAGTGTGAGTGAAACAATGAGGAAACCTGATTCAACATTAGAAATAGGACGGGATGTGTCCACAACCTCATTGGATAGGATCTTTTGTAATTTCTTTTACTTGAAACTGTTCCACTTTTGTAATTCCCTAATATCTTTTTTCCATTGCCTCACAAATAATATAACCAATAACAATAAAAACAACAAATATCAAAAGAATGTTATTACTAGAAGAATAATTCTACCTAGTAGCATTTCTTCATTCCTTTTTTCAGCAACACTTAAGAAATTCACTTGAGTAAAAAATATAAGTAAAAGTTTGAGATTCTCACATCTTCAGCAAGGGGCTTCCAGTACTCTGTAACAGAAGGGGTCCTTATACGTTGGGGATCAGTCATAGCATTCTGAATGCAAAAGAAAACCAAAGAACAAAGGATCATAGATGGATAAAAGATCTTCATAAAATTGTAGAATTGTAGCATTAATTGAAAATAAAGCCAGATTTTACGAAAAGGATGCAATTTGAAAGGTAAGACAACCTAAAAGGGAATGGCAGAGAGTAAAACACTTCATTTACTAAATTTGAATTGAGCACTGCTATTCTCATTGTCAAATCATTTCCCCTGTGTTCTGTCCATGTTTTTATTTTGGAGAACCATGTTTTAAGTTACTACAATTCATGTTCCCAGGGAATCACGTTCCTACCTAGGAAATGTCATGCTTTCCCACCCCCACCCTCCCCGCACCCAAATGGACCCCAAGAATTGGTTTTTAGCATCAATTGAAGCAGCATATTGTCTGAGAACTAGTATAGCATTGATGATTTGTACTCGCCAAGCAATGCATTTGAAAGATTGTCATAAAAGAAAAATCTTTCATGAAAGGAATTTGCCATAAAATGTGGAGAATAGCAAAGGCTGCATTTAGGTTCTTGCTATCTGCTCCCAATATGCCACCCAGAATGCAAGGAACCAAACAGAGCCTAAGAGAACAACAGTGATTCTAATAAGTCACTTTGTTTTGCTTCTCAGAGGTGCTGGTAAAGCAACAGATGAGTAGAACTGAAATAGGTATGTCTAAGTTGAACATACAGGATTCTGATCTGCCCACTTCCACAATTGAGCGAGTTCTTTGTTTCCCAATCTCCATCGCTGCTTGCTGTAAAAATGCAATGAATAGAATGATTAAGTTTCATTGTAAGAGGAACAACACAGTAAATTAAAGTCCTTGTTTTGAAGGAGAAAGACAAAAAAAGAAAGAATGAGATTTTCAAACAATATCCCTTGACCTCTGTGGTCATCTATCCAAGCACATTGTGGACCATGTTCTGGCATGCTGCTTTATAATGTCAAGAGTAAATTGTGCAACACTTGTTAAAATTGAAGAGCAGTGTTGATCTACAAGACCAGACATTCATTCTTCCTTCTATTATTTTTATTTTATTCTTATTCCACTAAAAAAACATGGGTTCACAGCTTTATCCATATCAAACTCAAGTACTACCTTTCAATTAAAAAAAAAAAAAAAAACCTCAAGTGGGGGAGTTAGCTAAAGCCAAAAGGCAAAAAGAAGGGAAAAAAGCAAAGAAAGAACCAGTAAAAATACGCACCGCTTTCTCACTGCTTCTTGACCTGTTTTTGGCTCCGTAGCTTGTTTTTCAAATGCAGGGCAACTATCACGTTTCCACCAAATCTAAAATAATTGATGTAAGACAAAGTAAATACAGCATAACAGGAGCTGCACCTATCAAATAGAGTGAGAGGAAAACAAAGTGTATCACACTTACCCAGTTTTTCTCTCGCTCTAATATGTGCTCAATGCAGTGAAGAAATTCCTTTCCTTTTGGTGGAATCATTTCAAGAAGCTTCTTTACACGCTCATCACAAGACTTGATTTCTTCTTTCTGGAATCAGGAACTATGTTCATCATATTAAGTTTGTCTAAATGCTGAAACAATTTAGAAAGAGCTGAGTAGATGAAACAACCATGCATGAAGATACATGTGCATGTTGGTATTGGGCAGAACTCAGAGGCATGCCACCTACTGTTAAGAGTGTATAAAAAATAGACAATATTTATGGTTTTTTTATCCTTTACGACAGTAAAAAATTTCAATACAAATGCATAGACAAGACATCACAGAAAATATATAGAAATTATTATCATCATCATTATTATTATTATTTGTTGTTGTTGATGATGATGATGATAACTATATATAGAAATTATTGACAGAAAAGTGATGAAATTCAAAAGTTAAAAAAAAAAAAACAGATTAAAAAAACAAACAAGGAAAAGAAAAAAGGGAAATTGTAATTTTATCCCATTATTGTCTCAACACAGGTCACTTGCTTGGAATAGGCATAGCACTGGAACCTAAACAAAAATCAACCGTCCTTGTTAAAAGTCAACAAATGTCCACACAAATTGATAGAGATCTCCAAATTGGATGCATTAATGTGTAGCAACATTGTGAATGAAGAACCGGAATAACTGATATGAACAAACATTGCAGTCTTCTTCCTCCAGATAACACATACAACAAGTAAAGTAATTTACATTATACAGAAACAATAAGGTTAAGCACTAACCATGCTTTCTGAGGGACCATCCTTGTCATTTTTCCCAGGTGTCTACAAGAGCAGAAAAGAGATAGATTGCAAATTTAACTTAGACAGCAACAAAAGATAAATATATAAACACAGTAAATCCAACAGGTAACAACAGTAAAAAAAACTTGTATCATTTCAATGCATACGCACTCCATGGACAGAATATGGAAAACACAAATTATGGAGCCTTTCTCAAATTAAATGACCCATCTAAGTGGTGAAAACACAGAGGACCAAATTTTAAAATGTTATCCATATGATAAGGTCAAATGTGAACATTGAAGAGAAAGACAGAGGACTGATTTTTGGGCTCTTGACTCTTGTTTTGATTCGGCCTTGCCCTCACTCTCAGTATTACTCTCTAACAATGTACAGCTTTATCTATTTTTAATAAATTTGTCACCATTCAAATGAGAAAAAAAATTTCCATTGCAGCTTGGAATATCAACATGCATGTTGCGTCAAACACTCATACTATGGTATATCATGATTATTCATACCAAAATATGATTATATTACAATTATTCAGTACTTACTCTTCACTATTACTAAACTAAAAAAATATGTATTACATGTCAAGCCATACCATTCAAATATATATAAAGCCAGATTGCCTTCATGAATAGGTGATTTCATAAGATTTAATAATTTACTCATCCTAGTTTAATAGGAGATGGGGTCTCCAAGAAAGCAAGATTATAAGATGATAACACACTCCTTAAAGACGCCTAAAACATGTCAGATTCCATGTCAGGTCTCACAGCCACTACTTATGGCAAGATTTGATATGGAGTACATCAATACATACTCATTGCCCAGATGAGGAGGGAACAAGGCCCCCAAACTGCTTATGTAACTTCTTTTTATATGAAACATCCATGTTTCAAAAATCGCATAAGCAGGTGGCTTAGGCCTACCGCATTAAAGCAGAAGCATTTTTTATGTTCCCAATAGCATACCTTAAGATAATT
The DNA here is from genome assembly GCA_028538565.1 of Umbellularia californica. Taxonomy (NCBI): domain Eukaryota; kingdom Viridiplantae; phylum Streptophyta; class Magnoliopsida; order Laurales; family Lauraceae; genus Umbellularia; species Umbellularia californica. The sequence goes on along the minus strand of JAPQWN010000007.1, from coordinate 70,717,178 downwards.
AAACAATATAAGGCATTGCACAAGGATATGGCGACGAAAACTAGGATCCTTCAACTGCAAAATGGAAGAAAAATGAAGGTAATACATATATATATATATATATATTTTACAAAAAAATAATAAAGAAATGATCTTAATAACATAAATTTAGTTCTTTTTTGCAGAGACTTGCTTGATCAATTCTGTTACCTCCAACCCCATTAATTTACTGCTTGTCAGATATTTTATGTTGAAAGCTGCTGCCTCTTCCTCCTCCAGATGGTTTGCATTTCCAGCATCTTCACTCAAAGGCTGAGCCTCAAAGGTATCCAACACAACCTAACATTTATAATTCAAGAAAAAGTGTTCTCTATAAGATCTTTAGAACAGATAAAACATGTTGCCACAGCTAACAAAATGAAAAGATGTACCCACACTGAAATATACAACAATTTGTAGCTAACAGAAGCAGTATAATTTGCTGAAGCATACTCACCATTAAGTTGGATGAAAATTTCTGCCACTTGATGGGGCCAACTGTTGTGGAAGCAGGATCACAGAAATGCTCCTGAAACCCCAAAGCCCCAACGCAAATAATTTAAGTGAATTGGAAATACAATTCTCCATATTTAACCTAACATGAGAAGTATTATAATGGCCAACATTGATGGACACATCATGTCAAGCTCTATTGCTCTGTCTCAACAGCTTCCTATAAGCGGAGAAAAAAATTATATTTAAATTTTAAAGATGTTTCATTAAGAGTGGGTTAGATATCTATTGGAGGTTATTAACAATAGTCCACAAGGACATAAAATCAGTCCTATTCGAAAGACCCTTCCTCGGGGAGTTTTAAATTGAATTTCAATCGACCTCTGTGGTGGTGATGAGATTATCGTTTTTGGTGAGTTGATACCCATTATTTAGAATGTTTATATCACAGAGGAAGAGACTTAACTCTCGAATTCCAGTTTCCAGATAGGATCAGGGGGTTCACTGGGAAGCCGATGTACGACTTCTTCCATAATAGGAGACTAGGGTCTGATGAGTTTTCTTATAAAGGGAAAATATATACTCCACTGCAGGTACTAGCTTCTGGACTGCTCTTCCAGATAAAATTTTAATGCTTAATGCCTTAATCATCCTTGGAGAGGCTACCCAGTTGTTTATTGTTAATGCATGCACATTACACTTAAAAGGGATGCAGAAGATGTACCTCATTCACTCATTCCTTGCCCATCTACAAAAACTGCATGAAATTAATTTTTCTTTTTGGAATGTGGTCGGACATACGACATACAGTTTTGTCCTTACTGGAAACTTGAAAGTTCAGCTTTGTTTGTTGTAGAGGTTGTACCTTATCTGTCTTCATGTGGTCAATTTGGTTGTAGAGGAACAATCGGTTCTTCAGTAATATATCAAATTCGGTGGATACTGTAGCTATAAAAGTGCAAGCAAATTTTATCTTTTCCGCAGTTTGGTGACAATTACAAACGAGTTTGTCAGAATTATGGTTTCTGATATGTAGAGGTTCCAGGAAACTGTTATGATGGTAGAAGTTTATATCACTGTATTAGATTTGAACATGAGCTTTTGGCCTATTACTATTAAGGGTATATCTGTTTGTTGTGTGGGTGAAATAAAGGTAATCCATCACCTTTTCAATCCTAATAATGATGTGAAGATACCTTTCAAATAATAATGATAAGTCTGATGGTCATTCAGGGGTTAAGCCAGATCTAGCAAGTTCTCGTGGTCTTTTAAGAGATTTTTCACCCCATTGCATTATCTAGACCTCTTCATGTGTCTGCACCTAATGAATGACGTGGAAGCTCCTTTTTGAATGATAAGGTAAGAGCCCCTTCAACTGGTCTTAAGGAAGCAGTGGCTGGGAGCCTTTCTTTTCTCTCGGCGAATGGTGGCAAGAAATCTTATCTTCTTATTAACACAAGGATTCCTCATGAGCAATTAAATGGGCTTAAGGTAAATTCTTCATACCCAAGGATTCCCCAATATTGTATGGGAGATTGCTGTACTTCACAAGTGGTAGATGTATCTTTCACTCATGTACTTGATGATGCTAACGTTGAAGGGATAGGCAATGTAGAAAGGAATTCTCATTCGGGGTGTTACAAATTGATGTGTAACTCTTTGTGTGGAAGAGCTTTCTCTCTGTCATAGGTCATCCTCTTTCATGGCTTCCATGGCCTTATACTGTTGCACCTCATTTTCACTAACATATTTAAACTCATCAAAGAGAAGATCTGTTGTCAATTTTTAATGAGTACAGACCTATGATCCCTGATACTTCAAAATGGACAACATATCCAATACTTCAGTTTTATGTGTATGTCCATGGCGTATTCTTGCCGTATCCATGCCATATATGGGCACCATAGCTATAAAAACAAGCCTGTTCGCAGAAACCATTCCTTTTTAGATGATAATTGAATTGTTTTCTACCAAGAAAAAACCCAAATAAACTATTCATAGAAGGATAGTGAAAATATTTAAGAAAAAGTGCATTTTCTAGCAAAATTCATCTCTTGAGAAAAGTATTGGCAAGTGACCTGCAAACTCCAAAAGGTCTTGTAGAAGTTGAAATCAACAGGAATGCCTGGAAAAATTGGATGACGTTACATACAAATTCTACACTGATGGATTATAAAAGATAATTATCAGCACAAAAAAATTAAATTACAAATAAATCATAAAGTAGCACACATCCATACCATCAGGAGCATCCTTTTCATATTTTGTTTCATTGGATTTGTTGAAGACTCCCTTTATGTTCACCGCTAAAAAAAAAATTAATTATTATAAATAAAGCAACATGAATTACCCACACCAGAGACCTTATAAAAAATTATTAACATGAGACAGAGAGAGAGAGAGAGAGAGAGAGAGAGAGATGTAATGATTACCTGAGCGCTCAGACAAAGGGAAAAAATGAGCAAGAAACGTAAGAATCCGTCCACAAAACTCCACATCATTTGCCTGGAAATTCAGATTTTGTCAGTACACCGATGGAGAATTAAGAGAAGTATCCTTTAGTTAAACCAACTGCTAGGAAGTGGTCTATGTTAGCATATATAATTGTAATTTCACAATTTCAGCAACATTCCTTTTGGGAACAGTACTGTATCATGAATAATGACACCATCTAAAAGAAGAAAAGGTGACCAATGAATACCTCTTTAAATCTACTTGTTAGGTTCATTAACACTGATCATTCCAAGTGGGACAAACATTTTTGGGAATGTGTAATACCTTTGAGAGTCGACGAAGAAGTTGATTGCAAGTCCTTAACATCACAAGCTTCCCTCTCCCAAACAGCTCCGTCTGCAAATAATCAACCAGATGCTTTCACAATAATATAGAAATCCCCAGTTTACAAATCAAGATCTTCAATTATTCGTTAATCACAAGATAATAACAACAACCAGAAGCTTATTGAAGCAGTGAATTTACACACCTTGCCCAATATATCTTGTTTACTTTCAATGTAACCGAAAACTTCTTTGCAGTCTCTCATTGTAGACATTTCTGTCAAGTCTTCAAGCAGCTGGAATATAGTACCACCCTCAACATGGCCTTTCTCACATAGATACAGCACAATATCTAACAGAAACAAAATATATAGTTACATTGATAAGAAAAAACCAAAATAATAATTGTAAGAAAATAACTTAAAGTGGGGAAAGATTACAGCAGTGGTTAGGCTACATGCAATATATAATTATAAATGACAACCAAAAAGTATGAACCACGCAAGCAAAGACATTTTGCGAACACGATGTAAAAATACAAGATTGTTTCTCTGCACGAACCAAGAAGTCTTGGTATTTGACCATGGATATTTTCCGTATCATCAATTGACCTCCCATGTTGCATAACCTGTTCCCCTGACTGAACTGCAGATGACTGCATGTCACAAAGGAAAATGATCAGTAGAAATAAATAGAGCAGGATGAGTCCAGAGAATTTAAGTCCAGAGAAGGAAAAAAATAAATAAAAGGACTGCTAAAAATGTTGTGCAATAAATTGTATGAAAACAGCAAAGAAAATAAAGCATGCGATTCAACACCTCTGACTGAACTGCAGATGACTGGATATCAAGAAAGGAAAACAATCAGCATAAATAAATAGATAGCAGGTTGAGTTCAAAGAATTGAAGTCCAGTGACAGTGGAAGAAAATTTGAAATGAAGGGCCACAAATTGTAATGAAACAGAAAGAACATAAAGCAGGTGATTTGACACCCGTGGTCCACTACTGGCCTTGAACAGCTTTATACTAAACCATCATCCCCCCTGATTTGGCACCCATCAAATAGACCCCATCAATTAAGCCTCAGGACGGTTGACAAACTGATATGCAGATACAGCATGATATGGAAAGGAAAGATTCCAACAAAAAATGAATTACTGGATACCATACAATATGGATATGTGTATCTGGACAACATGGTTGACAAGTAAACCATAAGATTTTTCTCTGGTGCTATGGTAGGTCTATGTCAACTGTAGGCATTTTAGGTTTAAAGAAAATCCATAAACCCCCAGGTAATCCATGATGACAACGATCACAGATTTTAAGGATCTTTTTTTTTTTTTTTTTGACAAATCACAGGAGTAGGGTGAATGTGAAGTGGTCATGATGGATCTCAAACCAGCAACTCAGGTGGGCTGGCTGCAGAAGGCCACTTAATAGAGCTACCTCCTACTTGAAATAAGCTTCATACCATGGTTGGGTCTTGAAAACCAGAAGTGAAGCCATTATGATCCATTATAATTCAATTTTGAGAATCTAGATGCCAAAGGCTTCGACCTAACAATCTTCTTGGTTCTAAAGGAAGCAATTGTGATGAGTCACTTTCAAAACCCTAATAAATTTGTTGTTGAGAACCCTTGAAATTATTCTGAAACTGGAGGCCACTTAACCATACTATCAAAGAGCTCTTTGGAAGCATGGAAGTATACAAATGCCATCTTGAGGCATTTGAAATATTATACACAGACAAGTGCAAAGATAGCAAGGAAGCTGGTTGACAACTAGTTTCAGACTAAAGGCAAACATATTAGGATCTTCACTCCACATTAACAATTAAATCCATTTGGTGTATTCAAAAATGAAAAAAAAAATGAAAAAAAAAAAATGCATTGTCCCCAAGCTGTAACTCAGCTGGTAAGGGACTTGAGTGTGTGAGTAAGATTGTGTGAGTTCTAGTCCCCAAAAGAAAAAAAAATACATTTGAGCAAAAAATGGTTCTAGAAATACAAGTTAGTTATAAGTATAAAGCAGAATTATCAGGGACAGGTTGGCCTGTGGGACCCACCTTATGATCAATCAAAATTCTCACACTCACTTCCCTCCCCCACCCTCCAAGATCCACCTCTCATGATCAAACACCATTTTTTGCACAAAGGTGGGTCATGGAAGATCTTTCAAACCCCCTGCCCTGCCGCGGTTATCATGCTTCCAGGTGGGCCACACAGGCCAGGCCATCCCATGCATAAGGACAGCCTGACCATCCCATTTGAGAAAATCAATAAAAGATCCCATCTTGATGTTAAAAAAAGAGTCAGACAATACATTTACACAAGAAAAACATTAGAATCATAACAACAGTGAATGACAGTATTCCAAATGTAACTTACCACCAATTCCTGCAGTAATGTTCGAAGAGCATTTTCTAATGACTGATTTTCGTCCAGAACCAATACAGTTTGCTTCTGTCAAATAAAAAAAAAAAAAAATTTTGATTGTGCTTTTTCAATCAAAGGGAACAAACACAAAGGCCAATCCAAACAATGGGGTTTTCTCAAAACATGCATACATAAATAAAAACACAGAGAGTGGTACAAGAAAGAGAGCCAAGACCTGAGGTTTTATAGCCTCTTGCACTGCCTGAAGAGCAAAACTTGATGGCGGTCCCTTTTGTGAAAGAGCATTTCTAAACACTTCCTGAAGCAAACGAAGTGATTTGAATTCATACAATCTCTTTTACAGAAACCAAAGAAACACTAAAGCTGATGCCTTTAGAAGTCTTTGAAAAGGCATTGTAATTAGAGAGAGAGAGAGAGATTACAAGGACTCTATCTCGATCGGCATGGCTTGAGATGGGAACAGGGGCTCGTTCCTTCACGTGCTGGTGAAGAAGGATTCGAAGCCCAGATGGAGCTTCTGCCATTAGAAAACCTGGTAATGATTCAACACCAGCACTTGCTTCGACTCAGCTTCTTCTTCTTCTTCTTCTGCTGCCCTCGATGTAATGAATTGGTGCTAATGGGCGACTATTGCTGAGTTTTTATCAGCTTTGTCTCGGGTGTCGCCAATCGCTAACCATGCCGAACCCATATGTTCGAGCCCCATTTCATCACCGAACCAATGCCCTAGACTAGGACAGGTGAGTTGGGCTGGACTTGGCCCCGCTAAAGCTGACCCATTTCATCACCATCCGCACTCGGACTGCAAACGGGCATCTGATTCTAGGTTCCGATTGATAAATGGGTATGGGTCCGGAAGCCAATTTAGGTTTGGATTGATAAATAGATCTGATTTTGGGTCTATATAGGTTCCGACCTGTGGACCCCTGGACATGACATATGAAATTTTGATATTGCAAACTGCACATCAAAATTAACTTTTTTTTTTTTTTTACATTTTTATATATAATATTGGAGGTAGTAGACTTGATACACTATTATAAGTTGAATGATATGCTTATTTAAAAAAAAATAAAAATAAAGAGAAATTAGAACCGATTTTTGAACTAGATTCAAGTTCTTTGGGTGGACCCGGCTCTGGAACTGGATCCAAACATGGAACAATCAAAATAGGTTCCGAGTCAAAATTAGACCCGAATTCGGAATCGTTATTTAGAAAAGGGTCTTGGTTCGGGTCTAACATGATTCCGACCTGGAACTGATCCGTTTGCAATCCTAATCGGCACTGCTCGAAGCTCATGTGACCCCATTAGATCCACGGCTCTAGCTCCCGACTAATTAGGGCACGTTTGTGATGCTGCTCAGTTTTTTCGTTGGCTGATATTAACCAGTACGATTTTTCTTTAAGGGGTATTTTTATTTTTTATTTTTATGATTCACCATCTTTTTGTGTAATTTAGATAACATTAGAACAAAACGGTCTCATTTTGACGCCTGGAATCATGCCTTAACATTCCCAGAGATTTCGGAATCATTCCTTTCCAGAAGAATTTTTTTTTTTTTAAATTAACTCTGCTGAATTCCTTTCTTATGCAGGTGAGGAATCCCACCTTTCACCCTCATCATAATATAATTTCCTCTCCATCAGTTCAAAATTTTGCCTTTAACTTGTAAAAGATATCGCACCAAATGACAGAAATTTGAGTTGCACAAACAGTTGGAACAATTTTCCTCTGCTGCAGATGCACACATACTTAATATAGAATTAATAATTAAGGATTAAGGACACATGATTTGACAAGTATTAAGAATTAAGGATGTAGGACACCAAAAACTTTAATAAAAAAAAAGAAGAAGAAGAAGAATTAAGGATGTAGATGAACCTCTGATTACTCAGTTACCGGATGGATCCAACAAAAAACAAATTCCAAATATAGAACTTAATATTGTTTTGTACAAAGTTGATCTATAAGAGTTTCTGGTTCTTAAGATAGCTGCTCATCCTTGCAAGCTGCAACTGAATGTTTGCTTGTATTTTAAGTCCGGTCTATGTCCAGTGTGGGCCCATCCTAAAGCCAACCTGTTTACATCGCCCATCTGGAATCTCCGTCGAGGGGAATTCCAGTCAGATTTTGAATTAGTAAACACCATCAGGTCCTCAAGGACCAGTTCATGCTATCATGGAGAATAATGTGTCCAACAGGAGTGGCAATTTCAATTGATGAGAGCAAAAACTCATTATCAAAATATATCGTAAAAAAAACTTGAAAGCTGCGCAAACAGATATTTCTTTTTCAAATTATTAGACAAACGTTACATAAGCATCAAGTTATGATACAACACCAAAGGGTTCAGCCCTAGTTAAGGCTATGCAGAAGTGCCAAAGCCTATATCTAATAATGAAATCACAAATAAATGTATGTACTCGCCAAGAAACTCCATCATATCAGCCGATAAATGTCTCGTCGGAGAAGCTCGGAAGGATATTGCCAAAGGGTGACAAAAACGGACAAGGAGGAGAAACAAGCACTTAGTTGTAGCACTAGAGTTGCCAATCTATGGGTGAAATTCCTATTCCCTCCAAGATCTGATTTGTTTGAGAAAAATGCCTGTTCAACAACAAATGGAAGGAACGGGTTAGATCTAGCAAGCTAAACACAAATGACAAAAGGTTCCACAATGGTGATATAACCATGAGAAAATAACAGAGAGTAGAATCTATTTTCCTTTTTTATCAGATATTGTTGGGACTTTCTTTAACATGCCAGGTAGAGAAGCTGACAGAGAATTTTGTCTGCCTACTTTAGGTGGAGAAACTAATTACAGATTTACAGTTCCATCTTTCTCAGTTCCTACTCTTGCTCTGAGTGTCAAGCCTTTTCTCAGCAATTCATGAAAGATTGCAAAACAATATCCAACAAGAAGAGCTCATGGAAATATGAAAGGAGACAAAACAAAGAATCGGTTGCATTGAGATTGCATTTTAGTGGAATTTAAGGGCATTTGTAATTGCACCAGCCTTAGCCTCAAGGATCAAACCACAACAATAACATGGTATTGGGTATGGACTATGTAGTGGATTGGTAACTTCAAATTCAAGGGAAATCTGCCCATATTCACTGAAACACCAAAACTGACTGTGTTAGGATGCTATTTACCAGAAACCACATTTTCCTATCCCCTCTCTGGTGTCTGCTTCATTGAGTCCTTGTTTCAATGCTATGGAGGGGTGTTTCCCCATGCACTTCTTTCAATGAAGTACCTTTTTCACTGCCATGTATGTCAGGAGTAAACCAAAGTACATTTTCATGTATGTCAGTAATAAACCAAATCCATACCATCAAGTGGTCGTAATTTATAAAGCATTTACACATTACTTAAAATAATCTCTTGGCTTTTCCTTTTGAACGGTATAATTTCTTGTAATATTTACATCAACAGAATAGTAAAGCCTCTTCGACACAAAAAAATAATCTCAAGTACCCTAAGCATAGCAGATGGCAAGGATGGTAATCAATATTTTGGAGATTGATTAGCTCTTATAGAATAAATACTTTGAAATGAGATCAAAGTAACTTCACAGTCAAATAGCATGAGAACTTCAAGCAAACATGAATGGAAACCTGCAGTGAAGCTGTTGTGAATCATGGATTACACTAACCTGCATCCAAAGAAACCTCTGTGTGCAGATAAACCGGAAGGATGAGCAGCTTTGAGAATGTGGTGCTTTGCTTCATCAATCAATCTGCATGGAAGTTTTTTCTGTTAATCCGAACATTTCAGCCAAAAACAACAAAAGATTAGGGGAAAATAGATTTTCATCCAATGGCCTTTTTCGCATACATGACGATCCCAAACAGATGAGAGGATGCGACCAAATGCAGTTTCTAACAACTTATTAATTCTTTTGTGAAAACATGACATGGAAATGAATAGTCAAATAGCAAGTGATCAGCTTCTGACAGGAAATCTGTGTACTTTCCAAATATTCAGTAAATTCACAAGATGTGACGATTAAGGGTGCAATGGGGCAGCCCTGATATTGTAATATTTGAATATGAAAGGCTTCTTTTAAATTTCAATGTCAAAGTCAAAATATTAAGGGCATGTGCCTTTCTATATAAGGAACTAAAACATAAGAGGGTGAAGATTCACAAATGGGGATGAAATATTCTCTGCCTTCAGTAGGAAATGATTGTGTGGACATAACCCTGGTAAATCAAATCCTAGAAAAGTGAGGGTCCCATATATATACCCACTTTACTATGAACTCCTTGGAATTTAATACAAAGTAGGCGAACGGGCCATTACAGTCATAGTAGTGGCCATCCAACTCAAATGAAGGGATAACAATATTTCACACCAACATTAAAATATATATATATATATATATATATATTTCACTTTTTTCTGAATGGTAAGAAGATCTCACATTTTTATAGGAAACATACAGCTCTGAGCTGTAGTTTATAGTATTGCAATATGCACTGTATTGCACAAGGTAGAAACTATGCAATATTCAGACATATCCCAACCACTACATGCATCACCCTTTTCAAATTTTCCATTCAAAAAGACATTAGATGACCATAAACTTTCAAGAAAAAGGGGTAAATTAGCCATTCAAAAAACAAAAATTTCAATGGTATCATTGTCCCCAAATCCAACTGACCTAATTGCGTGATTTACCTTGACTTCTCTTCAGCAGATTTGCCCCAGAGAAGAAATACTACTCCATTTTTTTTCTGTGAAATTGTTCGGATTACAGCATCAGTGAACAGCTCCCACCCTTTTTTTGCATGGGAGTTAGCTTGAGGGCTTCTCACTAGAAAATAAGAATAAAAGGTGTAAGATACCATGTACCAACCCAAAAGCTTAAACTTACAAGTGGAAGGCCCAAACAGGTATATGAAGCAATGTCAAACCCATTACTTGGGAGATGTGGGATGTGGGACTTTCCCAACACTCCCCCTCACGTACAAGCCCAACAGGATTTCATGAACGGGCCTGCCACGTGGGCTACACAAGAACAACGGGATCGAACCCGCTCTGATACCATGTACCAACCCAAATGCTTGAGTTTCTAGGTGAAAGGCCCAAACAGAAACAGGTATATGAAGCCATGTCAAACCCATTACTTGGGCGATGTGGGATGCGGGACTTTCCCAACAAAAGTACTACAGTACCGTCGTAATTAAGGAAGTGCACTATGGACCAAAAAGGCTAAGAATCCAGTGGCAAAGCTCTCTCACAATGAATGTGCATACAACTCAATGCTGATCTATCAACACTCAGCATGAACAAAAGAATGATCTCTGAGAGTTTTTTAATACTGGAATATGTAGCTCACAAGTTACTTGGGTGAAGAAAGAGTCACATACCAGTAAGAACAGTGTTTAGCAGAAGAACTCCCTACAACAAAATATACTGTTTGAGGTTGTTTACCAGCTAGAAGATATAAAACCACAAATTTTCACAGAACACATTTCTCATTGGTAAAATGATTTTTTTGTAATAAAAAAAAATACAAGAAATGTTCAAAGCTTCATAGAAAGACAACACTGGCAAGGTTAGCTTCTTACGTAGGTAACAATATAAGTATAGATCACAAGAAATATTCAAAGCTTCATAGAAAGACAACACTGGCAAGGTTAGCTTCTTAGGTAGGTAACAATAAAAGAATAAATCACAAACTGGTTATGCATATAGAGTCATCATATTGTAGAACAAAAGGCAATAAAGCAAGAAAAGAAAGATACTAAATGTCTTTTGTCAAAGCCATTGATAGCCTAAAGACACTCATTTTCTTCAGCATCATATAAAATTGAGTCAATTTGATGAAAGAGAGCCATTAAACAAGGAAACTTTCATGTTACAACAAAAGTAGCTCCATTGTTCTATTTTTCCTATATAATTTGTAGGGAGGAAGTATAACTTCACTAACATAGAAAATGAGATAGAGGAGACACCCACTCTGTACCAGAGGGACAAGGGTTACCCCTAGAAATACCTTTTATGATCAACTTCAATAAACCCAAAGTCAGTTCCAGTACTTTCATTCATCTTTATTTTAGTTTTCAATCATCCACCATGATGGTCCTCTACTCCCTCTTCATGTAGGAAAACATAAACATTCATTTTCTTCACTTACTAGCAAGGATTAAAAACCCAGACTTGGAACCCTTTGAGTCGGTCCAACTTAGCCGAGCCACAATGGGTTTTCTTCCCGAGTCCTAAAAAAACCCTAGAAGTCATAAAAAAATAGAAAAAATTCCCCATGTGTAAATTTTGCTGAATGCTTTTATCTTAATACATTTTTCATGATTGTGACCCTAACTGTTTTTTTTTTTTCTATTTTCGGTTGGTGGCATCACTTGTCAAGTATCAACAGTTAAATATCATTAACAGCTATAGCTAGTCAGGGCTAAACACCATTCACAAGAAATCTACTAAAGTACTACATATTACCTAAATAACAAGTCCCAGGACTTGGCTCGGCGGAGTCCTGGTCCGACTAGTCCGAGTCACATGGGAGTCGACTAAGTCATGTAAGACTCGCCCTAGTCTTCCGGGACTTGGCCAAGTCCAATGTCATCAGATCCAAGTCCCATGGGACCTGACTCAGTCAAGGCCGAGTTCGAGTTGACTGAGACTGTACTGAGTTTTAAATCCTTGCTTATTAGAGCCCATTCCATCTACTAAATTCTATATATGTCAAAGAGATGGAGGACTTTCCATAGGGATTTGCAATCTTATTGTTCCTCAATGCTTCCTTACAAAATCATATTTCATTAATTGTGTTCTACTGATCGAACAATGGGCTGGTGGACGCTTAGAGTTGTTGAAGACCCATTGTTCTTTGCCTCCAATATTCCACCGATTCTCTTGAAAAAGTTCTCACCCCAATCTTGAAGCAACTTCACGGAAAAAGAAAATATAGAACACCTAAGAGGTCCCAAGTAGGTAAGAGAACCCACAACCATTTAGCCACTTCTGCAATCAACAGTAAGTAAACTATCTACTGCCCAAAAATAACGCCCCTCTTCAGCAAGTGCTGTGTGTAACAGAGATGGGGAAATCTTTTCCCTCTTTCTTTCTTTCACTTTTTCTACCGCATGGTGGAATTCATGTTAAGAGTATATTTATATGGTGATAACTGTGTTTGAATGCTTCCTTCCAAAGTCTTCAGCTGGTAAAGTTGAGTTAAAAACAATATCACATCATCAGTAATAAAGATGATGACAATGACGACGTTGATTGTAAGAATAAAGTATATAAAAACAAGCACTTCCTTTTCATTGATAGTTCATCAAAAGAGAATGTCATTTGAGTTTCACCAACTCACTATGCTTAATCCATTTTACGTACAACAAGTCTTCAAATTGGCAAATTGAAGCTTCATTATGATATTATATAACCAAAACCTTATATCGTTGTACAAGAGTGATCTGCTCTCTCATAAGGGTTTCCTTGTTCATCACAGTATTTATCTTCAAATCTCAATTATAACGATAAAATCATTCTTTCTGTTTTAATCTAAAATATGTATAATACTTTTAGATACCTCAGGCATAACTTTTAACAGATGAACAAGTGTCAATACAGTGTAGCTACAGTCATTAAACACAATGATCAGAATTATATCAGAACATACAAATCATCTCGATAGCAATCAGAGAAGGTCATTCAATTAAAGAAAAGATTATGTGAAACAAACAATAAAGACGACAAGGTTTAGAAAGATTGGAAGTATTTACCTGCACAGCCCATCTTAATAAATTCCCATGGGATGGAATTGAGCAGCCCAGATCCTGTTGAAGCTCCTTGAATATATTGACAAGGCTGGAAGGAACCTTGATTCCTTCTGGCACTGAAAAGGCAAGGCCCATTGCTTGACCAGGTCCATGATAAGGATCCTGACAAAAGAACGCATATTAAAAAAAAAAATTTATAAAAAAGAGGAAAAAGGAACACGCAAACTGTTGAATTTATCTTCATCGCCTTCTCATCTCTAATTTTTGGAACATCATCTAAACAGAGGAGGTGTGGCATAACGCTTGATCAAAAGAAAGGCATGTTTGTTCAAACTAGCAATTCAAGAGGTGGGGACCACTCTTTGGAGACTTTGACACCATTGTTGATGGAAGGGGATCATACCACAAAAATGTTTCCTCCAATGAGAGTCCTTAACAGTCAGATTAGTGGGACGAAAATGGACGGTTTAGCCATTATAAACGAAAATCTTGCCATGATTGGATGGTGAAGAATTCCTATTGGGTGTAAAGCTTCAGGGCAAAACCCAAGAAGACACCCATCATATGAACAGAAACTATAGATCACCAAAGGGTAGGGACTGCCATACTTGTTCCAAACTAACTGAAAACACATGGAGATTCCTCACAAGTCACAACAAGCATTGTACATTTTCCTCTAGAAAATAGCCCATACAGATTTACAGTTGGAAGAAGACATTACCTGACCGAGAATCACCACCTTCACTCTCTCAAACGGCGTCGAATTAAGAGCGTTAAAAACGAAAAAGGGCGGCGGATAGATAGGCGCACTCCCACGCGCCTCCCGCTCCACAAACTGGCACAGAATCTTCGCATAGGGTTTCTGAAGCTCTCCCGGAAGCACTTCCAGCCAGGTATCCTCCACCAAAAGCTCTTCCAGTTTCACATAATCCATTCCTTCGGCTGAAACAGTAAAAAAGATGTCATCTTTCTACATTCCAAAGGCCAAAAACATGGAAAGATCAAATAGGTAAAAGAACCCTAACAGAGTGAGATTGAATGCCTTTGGCTTTCGAGACTTTTTCATTGCAGATTCGGAGATTCCGCTTCGAGAATGCCGTGTATTTGTTAATTTCTATCATGGATTTCTGATATGAGGAGAGATTGTGATCTGGATCGGTGGTTTTGTTGATGGTGGAGGATTTGCAGGAAATTGAGGGTTTTGAGATTAGGGTTTTGGGGGAGGGAAGTGATTTCAGGCGCTTTGCGGGCTTGATGAGTTCAGTTAGGGTTTTAGAAGAAGAAGCCATTTTGCCTTTGATGATTTTGATTTGAAGGGGTTTTTGTAGAGAACGATCGGACACACCTAACTGTTTTGTGGCGGGAGCGGGTGAAATAACGGAAAAGCCCAGGAGCTTTAACTTCTTATCATGGTGGGACCCATATTGATAAGTGGGTTTAGTGATGCAAACAAGTTGGGCTCGGACATGGATCCTATGTGGTTGATGAGGGTGCACCATCGAATAAATGCTGAAGATTAGGATATGAATCTAGAATCTAGAATCTAGAATCTAGAATCTAAATCCAAGATTTAAAAAAAAAAAAAAAAAAAAAAAAAGTGGGCCCATATGCAGGGGAAGAACTAGAAAATGTGGCTTGGGGGCCCAATTTAAAAAAAAATAAAATAAAATTCTTAGGGGGCAAAATGCAAATTTTGAAAAAAAAATCTATTAAAACAAAGGGGTTTTTGGAATTTCAGGGGGCGGGGGTGGGGCGGGGTTGGGTGTGGGCCTAGGTCCACCCCTGGTCATATGACTTGAATTAATGGCCCTAACAAAATTAATCCACTGAGAGTACAAGTGGGCTATGAAAATAAATCTACTAAAAAAGAAATTGATGACAGTAATGGATAACTACTAAATATTAGATTATTTTCTGATTAGTTTGCTTGTTGTCCATGAGTGTTCAGTTTACTAATAAAAATCAGATGGTGAGGTAGCCATTTGACAAAAGTGATCCATGAGGTGGAAATTATTGTCTGATTAGTCATTGGTTCTCTGTTGTCCATGAGAGTTCAGTTTAGCAGTGATTAAAATAAGAGATAGTGAAGTAACCATTTGACAGAGTCTATCTCTTTTTTTTTTTTTTTTTTTGAACGGTAATAAAAGATTTCATTCAAAGAAAGGAAGGTACAAAGAACAAAAACCAAAGAAAAAGAGGAAGAGAAAGTGCAGGAGAAATGCACCCACCCAAGGAAGCAACCTAACAACCAATTACAAAATCACACCCAAAGAAGCAACCTAACAACCAATTACATAATCACACCCACCCAAGGAAGCAACCTATCAACCCCTTACTTGGCTAACACATCTGCCATGGAGTTAGCCAATCTAATCTCATGACGGAAGGAAACATTGATTCCAACAGATAATTCTCTAATTTCATTTAGGTGAAAATGTAACTTCCAAGGATTAGTCTTCCGCTTAGACACCCATGCGATCGCATTTGAAGAATCACTTTCCATAATAAGCATACCGTCATATCTACTAGAAAACAAACGAAGACCTTCAAGAATGGCTAGCACCTCCGCTTTATTGGAATCGCACACACCCACATACTTGGAAAACATAATTAACACCTCTCCCTTACAATTGCGAAGCACCCCTCCAATCCCAGCCGGACCTGGCTTACCCCTTGAAGCACCATCCACATTAAACTTTAAAACCCCTAAAGGAGGAGCATACCAAGGGATTGTTCTCCTCTCCTTAAAAGAGCCACACCCCATACAAGCTCCCCAACTAGAAATAATGTCATTAAAGGTAAAATTAGAGAATTCCTTTCTAACCAAAGCCCATTTTGCAATTTTAAAGGTGACTTTGGATATCAAATCTGTTGTTGATGATGAAGAACCCCTAAAGATCCTAGCATTCCTTTCCTTCCAAATTGACCATAAGATAGCAAATGGTATCATTCTCCATAAGATTCAGCCACACCCTACAAAACACCCACCCAACCAAGACTCTGCCACATCCACAATACTCTTCGGACAGCACCATGAAAATCCACACTTGCCAATAAAGTTGCTCCAAACTCTGAAAGCCACCTCACAATGAAGAAAAAGATGATCTACGGACTCCTCCTCCTTACCGCACATCACACAGGTGTTTGAGATATTGATAGATGTCAATCCTCTCCTTCTTAGATTATCAACTGTGGAGACTTTTCCTGCAACTGCCAACCAACAAAAAGCCTCAACCCGAGGAAGAGCCAAACCCAACCACACAAGGGAAGAGGTGGCCCTATGTGAAGGAGTTCCCTCCAACGCCAAGTAGAAAGCTTTAGTGGAAAACTCCCCAGAAGTGGAAGGCTTCAAAATACGAGAGTCCTTGGAATTCCTGCAAAAAAAAGTGTTAACAAGTATACTCAACAACTCCTCATACTGGCTCCCTTCCAATGGCCGGAGAGTCCTCCTAAATGGCACCCCCCACACTAAGCACTCATTCCTCACCTCAAAACATTCACTTATAGAAGATTCTTTATTGACCGCTAATCTAAAAAGCCTGGGAAATAAGCCACAGAAGGATCTTATCCCTACCCAGTCATCCCACCAAAACCTAATTACTTGACCATCCCCCACCAGAAAACCCACCTCCCTATACAAAGTTTCCCCCCTTACATTAGAATCATCCCCAATTGAGGCAATAGCCCTCCAAATATTTGATCTACGGTAACTAGGCCCAGGCTTAGGCCACCACCCTCATTTATCCTCACCATATTTAGAAGCAATCAACCTCCGCCAAAGAGTCTCCTTTTCCTCCCCAAACCTCCACCACCATTTTGCTAACAAAGCCCAATTTTTATTCTCCAAACTACCAAGACCAAGACCTCTCTCGGATTTAGGCTTGATCACCTCACTCCACTTCATCAAGTGCAATTTCTTTTTCTCCCCATGGCCCTCCCATAAGAAGTCCCTCCGAATGCGGTTCAACCTCTCAATCACCGCCTTTGGCATTTTGAAGAGAGACATGTAGTAAACAGGAAGATTGGACATACATGTTTTAATAAGGGTTATTCTCCCTCCTAAAGACAGATAAAGCTTCTTCCATGAAGCCAATTTTCTCTTAAAATTTTCAATCACTGGATCCCATAAGGATTTAGATCTAGGCTTAGCTCCAATAGGCAACCCAAGATAAATGATGGGAAGCTTCCCTGACTTACAGTTAATAATATTTGCCAAAGACCGAGTGGTCTCCTCTGAACACCCTATTCCCACCAGCAAACTCTTGGAGATATTAATCTTCAAACCCGATACCAATTGAAAACAACGAAGGATTCTCCTAAGAGCCAGAATTTCATCCCTCCTTGAAGAACTGAAAAGAATGGTATCGTCTGCGAACTGAAGATGCGTGATAACCTCGCCACTCCGGCCCATCTCAAAGCCTCCAATCAACCCCACATCTTTTGCTTTCACCAAAAGTAAACTCAAGGCTTCTACTACAAATGTAAATAGGAAAGGAGAAAGGGGATCCCCCTGCCGAATACCTCTTGAAGCTTTGAACAACTTTGAAGGAGAACCATTAACCAACACAGAAAAGGAAGTAGTAGAAATGCACTCGCGAATCCATTCACGCCAAATCCCTCCAAAGCCAAACTTGAACAACATATAATCTACAAACTCCCACTCCACATGATCATAAGCTTTTTCTAGGTCAATTTTGAACAACACCCCTTCTTCCTTAGATTTTTTTCTAGAGTCAATGAGCTCATTAGCAATCAACACCCCATCAAGAATTTGTCTCCCTACAACAAAGGCACCCTGAAAGGGACTGAAAATTTGAGAAAGGACACTCCTTAGACGGTTCGCCAAAATCTTAGACAACAATTTATAAGCACAACCAATGAGGCTAATCGGTCTATAATCCTTTAACTCCACTGGGTTAGGGACTTTTGGAATAAGTGATAAAAAGGTTGCATTCATCTCCCTATTGATTCTTCCCCTTTGATGAAACTCAGACAATAGAAGACCAAAATCATCTTTAAGAAAATCTCATCCAGCTTTAATGAAAGAAAAGTTGAATCCATTTGGACCCGGAGCCTTATCCCCATCACACTCCTCCAAAGCTCTACGCACCTCGTCCTCCTCAAACTTCCTTTCCAGCCAACTCCGAGAATCTGAAGAAATAGAAGGAAAAGATAGGCCATCAAGCTTTGGCCTCACACTAGCATCACTCTTATAAAGATCTTCATAAAACCGCGCAACCTCTTCCTTGATCTCGTGTGGACTCTCGAAAGCCCTCCCACCATGACGAATCTTCCCAATATAGTTGACTCTGCTCCTCGTGCTAGCCACCCGATGAAAGAATCTTGTGTTTTTGTCACCTTCTTTGAGCCAGTTTACTCTTGACTTATGCCTCCACAAGATTTCTTCCAATCGGCTAAACTCCCAAATACTCCGCTAGGCATCTTGTCTGATAGAAATTTCATCTGGCCTTAACTCCCGAGACTCAGAAGCTTTATCAAGATCCTCCATAATTTTAACTAAAGATTCTCTAGACACATCCATCTGGCCTAAAACTTCTCTATTCCATCTCTTGAGATTCTCCTTGAGAGCACAGAACTTCTTACAAAGTCTGTAACCTGCAAACCCACCCATAACCTCCTGGCTCCACCAAGATCTAGCCAACTCTAGGAAACCTTTCTGATGAAGCCAACCATTGTTAAAACGAAAAGGCCTTGGACCTCAATCCAATAACTTAGAGCATAGCTTGATGGGACAATGATCAAAGATCAACCTGGGGAGAGCCAACTGAATAACTCCTCCAAAGTGGTCTTCCCACTCCTGAGATAGCAAAAATCTGTCAATCCTACTCATAGCTGCATGCTCCCTGTTATTAGTCCAGGTAAATCTTCTCCCTTGAAGGGGTAAATCAACCAAATCATTAACATTGATGAAGTCTGAAAACATATCTATAGTCCTAGTGATGGAGCTTCCCCCTTTTTTCTCATAAGGATACCTAACCATATTAAAATCCCCCCTAGGACCCATGGAACATCCCACTGAGATTTGAAGTCGGCCAAAAGCTCCAAGAACTCAGGTCTCTCAGCCTCAACATTAGGCCCATACACATTGGCAACAACCCAAACAAAACCATCACTAACACCTCTTACTTTAATAGCCAGCACCCTTTGAGACTGCATAACAGAGTCAACTGATAAATAATCTTCCTTCCAAATAGAGATCAGGCCTCCAGAAGCCCCTACCAATGGAACCCACTCCCAAACACACCTATGACTACCCCAAACATCCCGAATAACACTATGAATATTAGAAACAAATTTTGTCTCCTGTAACAACAGAACATCCACTTTGTGATTCTTTACCATTTTTCTAACCGCCAACCTCTTCTCAGGCCTACCAAGCCCTCTCACATTTAAACTAACAACAATCATTAGAAACGATTAGAAAACTCCCACAACAAAAAAGTCAAGAAGCATCAAATTTACCCTTGGACTTTGACACCTCCAATTGGATAAGCCTCTGCCTGATCTCAGATTCATTCTCGCCATATGTTACGCCCAAAAGTTTGCTCGTATCGACCACCTGAGAAGCCTCTTCCTCAGCTGCAAGAAAAACATCTTCGGAGCCCCTGGAAGAATCCATCGACCTCACCTGGTGAGCTTTACTCATTTCACCACTAATTGAGGGGTTACTATTGCCGATGGCTTGCGCAGACCCTTCCATATAAAGACACTTATTACAAACCAAACGGTTGTCTTGTTGATCAGCAAAGTCATAGCTTTGCATTTTCTGTGATTCCTTCTTCCCACCAGAACATGCACGAGAAGGCTTTTTCCATCTACCACCTATGAATTTCCTGTGTATAGTAGTCACCATAGGAAAGCTATAGGATCTGCCCATTTGCCTAAGATGCACCCTCTTCTTATTTCTCAAACCACAAGAATGACACCTGCCATACAGACCGTCTTGGATGGATATGGGCCCACCAACAGCAAGACCCCCAACTACATGAAGATTTGGTAGTTGGGGCAGACTCTGGTCATGACCTACATTAAAAGCCCAGCCTACCCTCATAGCTGGGCTACCTTTATCAAGTAGCCCACCAAGTGCAATAGGCCTAGGAGCAGGTTCGGCCCAACCTTGAGTTGACTCAAAGCCGTTGAACTCAGCTAATCCATCATTTTTTCTAAATTCCAAGCCCTCTGTCAATGTCCCTATCTCCCCTTGCGTTTCTGCCACGAAAGAAGTTTTGCAGCTCACTGGAACCAGCGTACAGACGAAGCTGCACCCCTCTTCTGCCCTAGGAAATGACTCCTTGGATGAGTTTCTACCTAGGCAAACGACTGTGCCACCTTCATCCCCCTCCTGACATGCCTCCCTAACAAGGCAATCTTTCAAAACCCCTTTATCTTTATCAATAAATGCCTCTGACATTTTCTTTTGCTCCTGAAAAACCGTACTCTGTTGATGTCCACTCCCATCTCTGTCTCTGAAGATTGATTGTCCCATAAGTGACAGTTTGAAAAGTGGCCGAGCCGCCCATCATCACTTACCACACCCAAACCTGTTCAGCCCACTGGCACCCAAATTCAAACCCTAGATAAAAATTCCAACACATCAGAAGGACAATCAAAAGGGCATCAACCATTTCAAAGAAACATTTTTCTCCCCTCCCTCAAACTAGACAGAAGAACCTTTACCAGAAAAGAAAACTGTTAGTGCAGTACATAACTCCATAGCCCTTTGCTACCAACCAGACCCAGACATGGATTTCCTTTTCCGACTCCAACTAATTGTGGGCATGTTTGCCTTCTTAATTTCCTACCATATACTCTTCACCTGGATTAAGAGAAACAGAAGTAAGAAGATCAAGGAGGCACCTGAGCCCGGCTACAGCTGGCCTGTAATTGGCCA
The DNA here is from genome assembly GCA_028538565.1 of Umbellularia californica. Classification (NCBI taxonomy): domain Eukaryota; kingdom Viridiplantae; phylum Streptophyta; class Magnoliopsida; order Laurales; family Lauraceae; genus Umbellularia; species Umbellularia californica. Next base: position 70,695,865 of record JAPQWN010000007.1, on the reverse strand, counting down.
CCTCCATCTGCTAAAGGGGTCTGAACCCTTCCACCACAAACTGGGTGCCATGGCCAATAAGCATGGGCCGGTCTTCATGCTCCGGCTCGGTGCGCATCGGACCCTTGTGGTGACTGGTTTAGATGCAATAAAGGAGTGCTTCACAACCAACGACCGAGCTCTTGCTTCCCGCCCATGTACTGCAGCTGGAGAGTACATGTGCTACAACCATTTGATGTTTGGTGCAGCCCCATATGGTCCCTACTGGCGCGAGCTGCGCAAGATGAGCATGATCCACCTTCTCTCCAATCCCAGGTAAGGAAATTTAGATCTTGGATATATTGATTGTATTGCTTTGGTTATTCATATAGTACATTAAGATGATTGTCAAAATCATATCTTCAATCTATTTTAATGTAATTCTAATCAGATCATAACACCAATTTTTCAAAACGTAGTATAAATATTCTAGAATCACACTATAACACAAACATAATCTAATACTGAGATTTAAGATAAGTTCATCATTATCGTAAAATATCCAACCTTCTTAGTATTCTCTATCAACAGACTAGAGATGCTTAAGCATGTACGTGCTACAGAGATTGATGAGCGCATGAAAGGGCTGTATAGACAATGGGTGGAGAATCATGGCTGTCCAATTAAGGTCGAGATGAAACAGTGGTTGAGTGATCTGAACTTCAGTATCATGTCGAAGATGATAGTCGGAAAGAGGTTTGTCAGGGCTGGGGACAACGATGAGGGGAAGGAGTTACATAGATTGATAGGAGAGTTTTCTCGGCTGTTTAAGGTGTTTGTTCTGTCAGATGTTTTCCCATTTCTGAAGTGGATAGATTGGAAGGGGCAGAAGAGGACCATGAAGAGGACTGCTGGAGAGTTGGATTCTATCATTGGGAAGTTGCTGAAGGAGCACCGTTCCCAAAGGGTGGAGGGTGGCAGGGGAGACGGTAAGGAAAAGGAGGAAGACTTCATGGATGTGATGCTATCGATCATCGAGGATGCCCCATTTATTGGTCATGACAGTGACACAGTCATCAAGGCCACTACGCTGGTATGTTATTAGTTAAAACACATGAAATCTACAAAGAGAAGATGCCTTTCTAGCTTTAAGGGTGGAAAAGAAATCTTCTTTAGATGAGCAAAAAGTTGGAAGAAAACGGAGCTCCTCAAAACCATCCACCCTTCAAATTTGTCAAATTTGAGGGGTGGACAGTTTTCTCTGCAACCAAAATGTCTTAAGGAGCCTATTTGTTTAGTGTAATCTAATTCTTAAGATTACTAGGATTTTAAACTGCTACAAGTGATTGAAAATGAAAAATCAGGAATGACCATCATCAAATAACATCTTTAACGAAACTTGAATCAAGGAAATATGGAAAATGAATATTCAACCATCATCCCAATATTTCAAATCCAAAAAAAGTCAATGTCTCACAAATATGATCCGGCAGCCGCCTTGCATCCTTTGCCCCTCACCTCCTGTGGCTCATTTCAATATTAATTCTTATGTATCATATGCAATCAAACAGGCCCTCAAAAGTGGAGCACACAACCAAATTCTCATTGAGAAAACCTCTTTTCTTCCACTTGAGCTTTCATTGAGATGAGAAGTAAATTTTTTTAGGCTTTAATGTCATGGGTTTCCTTCACTAATGAAACTTAATTCCCCTACATATTAACTTCATAGGGGATTTTGATAGCTGCCACAGAGACCACAGCTGCCAAGTTAGCCCGGGCCCTCTCTGCAATTCTTGACAACCCACGCGTGTTAAAAAAAGCACAAGATGAGCTGGACATCCATGTTGGGAAGAACAGACAAGTGGACGAATCCGATATCAAGAACTTAACATACCTACAAGCCATCATCAAAGAGGCCTTGCGAATTGGACCAGGTGACGCGCCCTTGCCACTGCACGAGGCCACGCAAGACTGCCAGATAGGAGGGTACCATGTGCCAGCAGGCACGCGTGTGTTGGTGAACAGGGGAAAGGTGCACCAGGATCCACTCATATGGTCCGACCCACAGGATTTTAGGCCCGAGAGGTGGTTCCTTGCCAGGCACAAGGACGTGGATGTGAAGGGCCAGCAATTCGAGTACCTGCCATTTGGGTCTGGAAGGCGATCGTGCCCTGGGATCAAGTTGGCCATGAGGGTGATGCTCCTGATTCTGGCCCGTTTGATTCATGGGTTCGAGATGGAGGTGCATGTGGATGCTCCTTGGGTTGATGTGACAGAGAGTTTCACGTTGAATAATCCTAAATCCACTCCTGTGGAAGTCCTCTTGTCTCCACGCCTTCCTAATCATGTTTACGAGGACTAGTAGATGGATGGATTTAGCAATATGTAATAATAATCATCATCATTATCATCGTTATTGCTACCATATTTTAAAGGGTCCAAATATTGTATCAAGAGAGTTTGTGGATTAAGAACGACTCTTTACCTGAACGTCAATTTTTACCAGGCTGTCCTGGGTTTGAATCCCGTGTACGTTACTTCTTCCCAGGCTTTCTTTCCACTTGTGCGGACTTCTTTTCCACTTCGATGGTCTGTCTTTCTGTATGCATGCATGCTCTTTCTTATGTGCCAGCTCCCTTGGCAGGGGTACCCAAAAAAAAAGAGAGAATTTGTAGATTGCTAACTTCTTAACTTCCCATATTATTGTATATTTTTTTTGGTAGCATTCATATTGTTATATGTCTAGGGAAGAGAATTGGCCTTCTTCGGTTTTTATCCTTTATCTCTCTTTTATGTAGTTTTGTTTTCGTGGGGCTAAATTGGGTGTGCTCTGTGGCATTAGTGCAGTAAACGGAATACCCATTAGCCCGTGTACGTACCCAATGAACCCGGACCAAAGATTCAAGGTTTCTTAGCCCAACTCATTATTGTTGGGTCAAAGTCCAGGTCCAATCAGGTCTATATCCAATTTCCCCTTGTGTAAACAAATTCATACGGAATCCACGACAATCAGTTCTAGTTTCAGACCCAATTACTTTTGACATTTCTTAATGAGTTATTTTATAAAACTGAGGTGTTCTTGTTGGTAAAGCAACTTCGAGCCCAAGGTTGGTCATCCCATCTACAGCTACTTTAGCATTTTTTTTTAATGAGTTTACTTACTTTTAATATAAAAACCTTACTTGTTGCTATGGTCTTGAATAGGTTAAAGGCATGAGAAGCTGTCGTTTCTAACTTCTAATCCTATTGCATGCATATTATAATGTATATGATATAATCTATAGATATTTTATAGATATAATCTATATTATTACTAGCTTAAGATAAATTGTGGGCTCCGTAGGCTCCATTTAAAATTAAAACTGGCTGATCACTATCAATAATTAATTGGGCATGGGGTGATATATACTTCCAAATTCAAAAATCAGACAACTCATATCTGACTCTCAAGAATTGAAGGGAGATTCCAGTCAACATGTAAACCCCACCTTCACTGCTAGAGCCTAAAGTGCAGCTCTCTCCCCAACGATCCACATGGGGATGTCAAGTTTTAGAAATAAAGTACTGGTTACATTATTCAATTAAGATGACTTTTTGTGTCTCATGCCCTTGTGGTAGAGAAATGTTCTCTACATTTAGCAGAACACCCAACTTGTTGGATATCATGCATTTAATAAATATACTATGTGCAAAGCAAGAATGGTATGAGATGTATTGATATGTTGTGATTAGTGCCTTAAATCATATGAAAATCCTATATAATTGTAAGCGCACAAAAACTCACAGACCCGGGGGGAGTGATTTTGCGGCCCACTGGAGGAGGCTGGAGATTGCAGCTCATTGGTTGTGATTGAAGAACCGTTGCCTCGAGCCTGAGAGGGGAAGAAAAAGAAGAAGGTCAGAGGACCCTGGCTTGGGCAGCGCAGGGCTCTCCGATGCCTAAGTTAGTTGTAGGACTAAACAAAGGTAGGAGATGTACTTGGAGAAGAAATGGCATACCAGTGAGTGTGGTGTTCGTTGGCCATTTTCTTCTAGAGCTGTTGCTGTGTTCATATAGAGGAAGAGAGGAGACAAGAGGGAGGCTTTGTCAGAGCCTGATCCCATCACAGTCCAATCTCCTTTAACTGCAGTCCCATCGGGCCTGACCTCTGGGCCCAATCCCATCAGGCCATCTTGAGCCATGCACTTGGCAGGAGGTGGACTATGGGGGAGGAAATATCCTCACACAAAGCCCCCCAGCTTTTAACTTCTTAGAGTGCTCCCAACTCTTGGAAGTTGAAAGTTAAATAGCCTGACAGTCTATCCGAACTTGATTTCTTCGACGCTGGTGCCATCACCGAGCGCGATTTTTTCGAAAGCGGGACATAACTGACTGGTACGTTTACCGGAGCCAGTGTATTCTTATGTTAGCGATCTGGCACAGGACCGAGATGCTTTATGCCGAAATGAGGGGCGTGACTGGCTGGTACTGTTACCGGAGCCAGTGTAGTCTATGGCTAGCGATCTGGTACTACTACCGAGATGCGCGTACGCCGAGGTGAGGGACGTGACCTGCTGGCTTGTCACCAGAGGTGTGGTCCTCCGCCGCGTAGGCAGAATCCGGCGGGTAGCCGAAATGAGGGACGTAACTGGCTGGTACTGTTACCGGAGCCAGTGTAGTCTGTGGCCAGCGATCTGGTACTATTACCGAGATGCGTGTATGGCGAGGTGAGGGACGTAACTGGCTGGTACTATTACCGGAGCCAGTATAGTCTTTTTCTCGAAGCCGGGGCTCGATTTTTTTCGAAGCTGGTGCCACTACCAAGCTTGAGTTTTTCGACGCCGGTGCCGAGCGTGATTTTGTGAAATGAGGGACACGACCTGCTGGCTCATCACCAGAGGTGTGGTCCTCCGCCGCGTAGGCGGAATCCGGCGTGTAGCCGAAATGAGGGACGTAACTGGCTGGTACTGTTACCGGAGCCACTGTAGTCTGTGGCTAGCGATCTGGTACTATTACCGAGATGCGCGTACGCCGAAGTGAGGGACGTAACTGGCTGGTACTGTTACCGGAGCCAGTGTAGTCTGCGGCTAGCGATCTGGTACTACCACCGAGATGCGCGTATGCCGAGGTGAGGGACGTAACTGGCTGGTACTGTTACCGGAGCCAGTGTAGTCTGTGGCTAGCGATCTGGTGCTATCACCGAGATACGCGTATGCCGAGGTGAGGGACGTAACTGGCTGGTACTGTTACCGGAGCCAGTGTAGTCCTTCGTCGTGTAGGCGGAATCTGGCGCGTGGCAGAAATGAGGGACGTAACTGGCTGGTACTGTTACCGGAGCCAGTGTAGTCAAAGGCTAGCGATCTGGTGCTACCACCGAGATGCGCGTATGCCGAGCCGGTGTTGTCACTGAGTTGAGGGGCTGAGATGCCAAGTTGCCTGAAGCGGGGGCACTTGACCGAGCTGATTGAGTTCGAGACTGAGCTCTTCTGAGATGAAAGGGATGGTGCAGGAGGCCGAGGTGGAGCATCCAGCCGGTGCGTTTTCTCGAAAATGTTCCTTCAGTGGCCGTCCATACCCAACAGGTGGGCCATTACCAGATTTGGAAATCTTGTTACTCAGTCTGGAAGGGACCCCCGTTTTAGCATTTTGCAAATTAAAAAATCAGAGGAGACGGCTTTTGATTTTGCTACGTTGGGACCAAATCTAAGCCCCAGAGAGAGAGAGAGGATCGGATCTCGAGGGCTCGGTTTCTGAGAAGACCCTGACAACACTGTACATGAGATATTTGAGAGAACTCAATCCTAATCTTTGAAACCCCACCAACAAAATGGTTATCAGGCGGTGGAAAATCCAACTCCTCCTCTATTCCTCCTATAAGAAGATACAAAACCCCCAGCTCTCAGTCCAAAATTTTCCGGATTTTTCATCGGAAAACCACCTATCAAGGCTCTCAACCATGTGGTCGTGACAGCTGGAGGATCAGTTTTGGTTTGCAGGAGGGTCTGAGCTTGGCTTCCTGTAGCAAATCGTTGCAGCAATGGGACTATCGTCGCCGGAGAAAAAAGAGGTTCAGATCTTGACGGTGTGATCCCATCAGCCGGAGACGATGGTGGGCTAGAAGGTATCGGGGGAGAAACGCATGCAGCTGACCCAATTGACATGGGAATCTCCATCCTGAATGGTGTACTTGCACCCGCCGAGGGTGTCCCAGAGCTTGATGTTGCGGTCGCAATTTGTGGAAACGATCCAGCGGTTGTCGATTGGGGCGGCGATGGCGGTGACCACATCGTTGTGGCCTTTCACCGTGTCGCGGAGGACGAGGGATTCTGCCATTTCGACGGCTGTGATTCTCCGGACGGGTCGAAGGAAGAAGCCGCCTACGGACTGCTTCGCCCCTCGCAGGTCGGGGGGAACAAACTCGCAATCGGACAGTCATGAGAGATTCAGCCGCTGGTGGATCTGATGGCGGATCACGGATTCAGCATGGTGGACGCGGGGGGGTTTTTGCCAAGCCGAGATGGCTGCTGAGCTGACTGTTGCTGCCGAACAAGGAGCTCTACCGAGCTGGGACGTCTGCCAAGCTAGAGAAATAGGCCGAGCAGGGATGCCTGCTGCGTTGAAGTGTTCGGCCAGCTGGAGTGCGGTCCTCTGCTGAGCTGAAAGTCCCAAACTGGGAGATTACCGAGCTGGAGGAGGATGGCCGAGCTGGAGATCATCCTGCGGAGCAGGGATGCTGCCGAGATCGTCGTGCTGTGCTGGGAGCCTGGGACCGAGCAGGGATGCTGATGTAGTACCTGCCGAGCTGGCTGTTGCTGCTGAACGGGGAGTTCGGATGTCTACCGAACTGAAATGCGCCAGGCTGCCGAACTGCCGAACTGGGAGCTGGGACGTCTGCTGAGATCGTCGTAGTGACTTCGGACGTCGCCGAAATTGTGTGTTGCCGAGATGGGCACACTGAAATGGAGTGTTCAGCCAGCTGGAGTGCGGTCCTGAGCCGAGCTGAAAGTCTTCCAAACTGGGAGATTTTTCGAGCTGAAATGGAGCTCTGTCGAGACGGTGCTCTGCCGAGCGAGGGACATCAGCCGAGCTGGGGTGCCACCGAGATCATCGTGCCGAGTTGGATATGCTTTTCGTTGTTTCTGCAACTTCCTAGGCTGAAGGCCTCGCCCTGGGAGATGAACACGCACTACCATCAGGGCTCATCTGGGTTGCTGCATCCCTTCTTGAAACAGCGGGAGAAATCACGGTAATTGAGTCCTTTGTGCTGTCAAGTTTCTCATCTGCTGACATGGAGACGTCTGCCGAGATGGAGGATGGCCGAGCTGGAGACATCAGCCGAGCTGGAGTGTCTGCTTCACCCTCTCGGCTTTTCTGCCCCTTGAAGAGGCCATGGATGATATGGAGAAGGAGATGGAAATGGCTTCACAACCACAGACTTCTCCGGCTGAAGAAGAGAAGGAGAAAGAGAGAAATAAAGAACTGCTGCTGAAATCGACGGATCAACTCGTCCCACTCTGGCTCTTTAAGGCATGGTGTTTGGGAAGATGGCTTTTGATTGTTTCCCACAGACGGCGTCAATTGTAAGCACACAAAAACTCACAGACCCGGGGGGAGTGATTTTGCGGCCCACTGGAGGAGGCTGGAGATTGCAGCTCCTTGGTTGTGATTAAAGAACCGTTGCCTCGAGCCTGAGAGGGGAAGAAAAAGAAGAAGGTCAAAGGACCCTGGCTTGGGCAGTGCAGGGCTCTCTGATGCCTAAGTTAGTTGCAGGACTAAACAAAGGTTGGAGATGTAGTTGGAGAAGAAATGGCATACCAGTGAGTGTGGTGTTCGTTGGCCATTTTCTTCTGGAGCTGTTGCTGTGTTCATATAGAGGAAGAGAGGAGACAAGAGGGAGGCTCTGTCAAAGCCTGATCCCATCACAGTCCAATCTCCTTTAACTGCAGTCCCATCAGGCCTGACCTCTGGGCCCAATCCCTTCAGGCCATCTTGAGCCATGCACTTGGCAGGAGGTGGACTATTGGGGAGGAAATATCCCACACAATAATTATTCCTCAAACAATCCTAGTAGAGTTTACTTTAACATCCCAATCCAAACACATCAGAGAAACTCACACTTCACCTTGAAATCTGGAGACTACATCTTGCCAAAGTCTATGATAATTAACAGACAATGGCTATTTATAAAAGTGCATTAATCATAGAAATCAATTTAATCTAGAAAACCTAATCATTTCCCTAATAGAAAACCTAACCCAATAAAAATAAGAAATTACCTAATCAAGTATATTATCACATATCTTAGTGATCAGATGGTGACTTCTTCTGTTGACAATTAATCCAAAGGGCATCAACCATTTCAAAGAAATATTCTCCTAGCCTCCCTAAATTCATATATATACAGAACCTTACCAACTGTTAGTGCAGTCCATACTCCATAGCCCTTTACTACCACCCAGACCCAAATATGGATTTTCTTCACCAACTGATTATGGGCATGTTTGCCTTCTTCATTTCCTACCATGTAGTGTTAAAAAGGATTAAGAGGAGCCAAGGTAAGATGATCAGGAAGGCACCCGAGCCCGGCTTCAGCTGGCCTATAATTGGCCACCTCCGTCTGCTAAAGGGGCCTGAACCCTTTCACCACAAACTGAGCGCCATGGCCGATAAGCTCGGGCCGGTCTTCATGCTCCGGCTCGGTGCGCATCGCACCCTTGTGGTGAGTGGTTCAGAGGCAATAAAGGAGTGCTTCACATCCAAAGACCGAGCTCTTGCTTCCCGCCCATGCACTGCAGCAGGAGAGTACATGTGCTACAACCATTTGATGTTTGGTGTAGCCCCATATGGTTCCTACTGGCGCGAGGTGCGCAAGATGAGCATGATCCACCTCCTCTCCAATCACAGGTAAAGAAATTTATGGACTACATCTTGGTTAAATTGACTGTATAGTTTGGCTATTTATAGAGTACAATCAAGATATATATGATTGTCATAACCACATCTTAAATCTAATCTATAATTTAATTCTAATCATATCATAAACCGACTTATCAAACATAATACAGTCCTAATCACCTTATAACACAAAATCTAAATGACCAGCATAAAGCCTGTGCACGGGTTAAGTCTAATCGAAATTAAAGAATAAGTTGAATTAATATCCAAAATAGATATTAATTAATAAAAATACTTGAATTGATTCAAATGTAAAGCCATTTGTGTAACCATCATAATATAAATTCATATAATAACATAATTAATTTTTAAAAAATCCATACATAACACTTCATAAATACGTTAGTACACATACTTGTAAATTAATATGGAATTCTCCAAGATTAAACTCCTTGTATATATATTTAAATGTTTGTAAAAGTCTGAACTTCTTAAATATATTTAATTAAATATTCATTTATAGAATAAATCAATCTATTTTTATAAGAAACTGACTTTTTAATTATCAAAATGTCCTTTGACTGACAATCAAGTCAAACATAAGGGTAGGCTCGCCTAAACAACATAATCACAAGCGGGGGGTCACGTAAATAGTGTAATGATAGTGAGCCATCTTAAATGATAAAGGACCCACATGATACCATTAGATCCCACCAATACTTCCACTTAAGTAGAAGGATGGGTATCCTCTCCCACAAATTCAATTTTAAGGTATAATTAAGGAATTAATATATACTATTTAAGATAAACTAGTCTTTGTCATAAAAAATGCAACCTTCTTATCAATTGATCCGGTTAACAGATTAGAGATGCTCAAGCACGTACGTGCTACAGAGATTGATGAGCGCACCAAAGGGCTGTACAGAAGATGGGTGGAGAATCATGGGTGTGTGGGGGGATATTTCCTTCCTCAGACTTACACCAGGAATTCTGGACAGTCCGCCCGAAGTAAATTGCCTAACTTGGCCGAGCTCAAGTTCTGACCGAGCTGCCTATTCTGGCCGAACTCAAGTTCTGGCCGAGCTGCCTATTCTGGCCGAACTCAAGTTCTGGCTGAGCTCAAGTTCTGGCCGAGCTCAAGTTCTGGCCGAGCTACCTGTTCTGGCCGAGCTCATGTTCTGGCCGAGCTCAAGCTGCCTGTTTTGGCCGAACTCAGGCTGCCTGTTCTGGCCGAACTCGAACTGCCTAACTTGGCTGAGCTGACTAAAAAGCCATGACATCGGCCTCATATAACTCATGAGTGCTGCTAGGAGAGCTTTTTTGGGAAATATTATTAAAGAAAGCAAAAGCAAGTCTTTATGAATTCTTTATGCATCGGGTTTGACAAACAAAACGCCCCTTGGTTTCGGTCTCGGTGACAGGTGTATCTCTATGCACTAACAAACACGTCATAGAATGTGTAAATAAGACAAAAGGCATTTATGTCTCCACAACCTTATCCCTGACAGAGCACCACCGCCCATGCATCAGGTATGGCCCGATGGGACAGAGTGGGCTGTGAGGGAACATAAAGTAAGGACACGTGGGCTATGATAGCATCACTAGTACAGACAGCTGGACTAGGGGGGGACAGCCACTCAAGTGCTTTTTCCAAAGTCCACTCTCCTCCTCTATAAATACAGAAGCCTTCAATAGGTAAAATGATGGCTATCCACACGCTGGTACGCCATCTCTCAAACTCCATCTCCTACCTCTGCTTAGTCCTGCAACTGCAACTAATAAAGGCATCGGATAGCCCTGCGCTGCCCAAGCCAGGGTCCTCTGACCTTCTTCTTTTTCCCCTTTTAGGCTCAAGGCTCAAGACAGCGGTTCTTCTATCATCATCAAGGAGCTGCAATCTCCGTCCTCCTCCAGTGAGTCTCAAAATCACGCCCCTCCCCCCCCCGGGTCTGTGAATTTTTGTGCACTTACAATGGGTGTCCAGTTAAGGTCGAGATGAAACAGTGGTTGCATGATCTGAGCTTCAGTATCGGGTCGAAGATGGTTGTTGGAAAGCGGTCTGTCGGGGTAGGGGAAGATGATGAGGGGAAGGAGCTACAAAGATTGACAGTGGAGTTTTCTCGGCTGTTGATGGCGTTCGTTGCGTCGGATATGTTCCCAATTCTCAAGTTGGTGGATTGGATGGGGAAGAAGAAGAGGACCATGAAGAAGATTGCTAAGAAGATGGATTCTATCATTGGAAAGTTGTTGGAGGAGCACCGTTGCAGCAGGAGAGCAGGGGGTGACAATGGCGAGGAGGGTGATTTCATGGATGTGATGCTATCGATCATGGAGGATTCCCCACTTCCTGGTCATGACACTGACACAGTCATCAAGGCGACTACATTGGTATGCCATTAACTTAAAACACATGAAGTCTGACTTGAGAAATAAAAAAGACCCCTTTTAGCTTAAGGTTGGAAAAGAAATCCTCTTTGGATGAGGATAAAAAAATAGTCATTATCTAGGTACTAACGCAGGTCCACATTGGAGATAAATCTTACTTTTAGCAATTTAAGACAGAGTGGCTACTCACGTGTCTTAACTCAACATTATCACACATGGTATTCGAGATTTTTACCATTACACAAAAGCAATGAACTCCTCTTTGGATGAGGATAATAGGTGGAAAATAATGAAGTTAGTAAAACCAACCACTCTTCAAATTTGTATTGTGGACAGTTTTCTCTCTCCAATATCTAAAATGCTCTCCTTGTTTCATGTAGTTGAATTCCCAAAAATTTCTTGGACTCATATTCCTCCTCGCCTACAATGGAAAGTGAATAATCCTGGGGAGATGGAAAATATGTACTCAAATCCCAGGAAGAAAGTTTTGGTCCCCCTCTACATCACTACCTTAGTTACGTCCTTCACCCCAATCTCTTGGGGCTTATTTAAACATCAATTCCATGCAAATAAGCGGATTCTAAGTAGAGCCAGCAAACAAAACTCTGATGGAGAAACCTATTTTCTTTTCCTTACTAAAATTCATACGTGTATATATTTGTAGGCCATTATATTATCAGCCACAGACACCACAGCTACCACATTAGCCGGGGCCCTCTCTGCAGTACTCAACAATCCACAAGTGCTAAAAAAGGCCCAAGATGAGCTGGAGACCCACGTTGGCAGGAACAGACACGTGGACGAATCCGACATCAAGAGCTTGACATACCTACAGGCCATCATCAAAGAGACCCTGCGAATGGGCCCAATTGGCCTGCTCCTGCCAGCGCACGAGACCAAGGACGACTGCAAGATAGCAGGTTTCTACGTGCCAGCACGCACGCGGGTGTTGGTGGACATGGGAAAGGTGCACCATGCCCCTCTCATATGGTCCGACCCAGAGCAGTTTTGGCCCGAGCGATGGTTCCTGACCATGCACAGGGACGTGGATGTGAGGGGCCAGCAATTCGAGTACCTGCCATTTGGGTCTGGAAGGAGATCGTGCCCTGGGATCTCGTTAGCCATGCAGGTGATGCACCTGAGTCTAGCCCGTTTGATTCATGGGTTCGAGATGGAGGTTCCTGTGGACGCTCCTTATGTTGATATAAGAGAGAGCCTGAGGTTGGATAATCCTAAATCCACTCCTGTGGAAGTCCTCTTCACTCCACGCCTCCCTTCTCATCTTTATGAGGATTGAGAACTGGCAGGTGGAAAGATAAGAAGATTGAGCAGTATACAATCACCATCATCATAATCATCCTCTTTTAGCTAGATTTTAATTTTATTCTTATTATAAACTTCAGATTTTAATTTTCTGTTTTTTAAAATTACTTTAAATTTGTTTATGAATGATCTTCACAATGAAGGCATTGGGTAGTATCATAAGTTGGATTTAGTTTTCTCCGGTATTTTTAGGATTGCAGATACCACAATGGATTCTCCTTAGTTAATATTACTACAGTTGCTTTAATCTCGAAGCATTTAGCCTGTAACAAGAAAGGACAATAAGTTATTTGTTTTAAGTTTATATAAGGTTGGAATAATATAATTGTAAGAGGTGAACACCCCCCACAGGTGATGACAACCACCGGGTATTGTATACACTTCAGGCTGTGGTACACCCTTCTATGAAGCAAAGCCTTATAAGTGGGTGGGAGGCGCCCTCTCCTGCCGATGTGGGATGAGGGACATGTATGAATAGGGCTAGGGGCAATGTGCCTTCGATCGCCTGAAGTGTATACAATACCCGGTGGTTGTCATCACCTGTGGGGGGTGTTCACCTCTTACAATAATAATCTCAATATTTTTTCCATAGTCTCTGAATGGAAGAAAATATATTTTTTATTGGCTTGCCCCAGATCTATCCTCTTTAAAATGGATTGAAGTTCCAACAGGTTGATCCTTATGTCATTTGTTTGAAGCACTCTATTCATGTGTTGTATAGTTTTGTACCTATCGAAAAGCAGATGTATCGGAGGAAAATTTATCATAAAGGTTGATCCTTATATCATTTGTTTGAAGCGCTCTATTCATGTGTTGTATAGTTTTGTACCTATCATAAAGGTTGTTTCTTTTTTACTTTTTTTTTAAAGATGGAGGAAAATTCAAATCAAAGTGTTTTTTATGTGACCTTTTGTCTAGAAAATGGAGCCTTTACTTAACTTTTACTTTACGGTTAAATTACCAAACGGGCAAGGAACACTAATAGATGGAAATATCACCACCACAACCACTGTTTGATACAATATTTTTTAAGGGTCCAAATATTGTATCAAGAGAATTTGTAGATTGCTAACTTTTGAACTTCCATATTATTATATATAGATGGCTTCTTTTTTTTTTTAGAATAATTCATATTCATATATATGTTAGGGAAGAGTATTGGCTTTATTGGGTTTTTATCGTTCATCCCTCTTGTATGTAGTATTGTTTTTGTGGGGCTAAATTGGGTGTGCTTTGTGGCATTAGTGCAGTAAATGGAATACCCATTGCCCCGTGTACCCAATCCACCCGAACCAAAGATTCAAGGTTAATTTCATAGTCTAACTCATTATTGTTGGGTCTAAGTCCAAGTCGAATTAGGTCCATGGCCATTTACCCCTGTGAAAACAAATTCATATAGGATCCAACACAATCTTTTACACCCCGACCCGATTTGACCCTAATTAGTATTAAGAGATTGTGTTTTAGCCGTGTTAATTGCGTTTAGCTGTTAAGTTATGGTGGTTAGTGTTTATTAATTTCTTTGGACTGAGCTAGATGAGTTTTACACCTTTTATAGGTGAGTTATAGTGGAGTTGACTCACTTGAGTTGAGTCAATGACTTTTTCGTTAAATATAGGTTTTCGTGTTTTTTTCACGATTTGTGCATCATTTTGACATGATCGTGTGTATTTTGATGAGCGCATCGATTTTCATATTGGGCATTTCTTTATTTGACCAATCATTGTACACCTAGACCCACATTTGACTTGAATTGAAAATAAGTTAATGGAATGGACTTTCCTGCAAACTCCTATCATATATAAAGTATGACCCAACCCTTACTCTCACTCCTTTTCATTCTCTATCTCTCTACACTTCTCCTTTTCTTCTTTTCTCAATCGAGCAAGGAGTTTTGCATGTGCTTTGAATGTTATACTATTATTAACATGAACCCTAAGATCGTGAACAGCATGATAATCACGTGTAGGATTTAATCTTAAATAAATTAAAGAGTACCTCCAGACATCTTGATGCAGAGGGCTTTCTGATCCTGCAGTCTGGTGCTGTTGCTGATTGATGCTGTGATCCGTCGAGAAAGAGACTATATGAATGGTTTCGGTTTCTCTTTCCTTGCCTATAAAACCTTAATGTGTTGATTTTCGTGAATGCCTTTGTGATGGACGAAAGGCTTTGTTTTATAGGTGAAAAGAGGACCGAATTTCCAATCAGGGTTTCCATAGACTTAATCTCAACCATCCATCAAGGTAGAGTTTGTTATGGAATACATCTCATTAAGAAACCTTTTTGTGTAAGGAATAGCATGTATCCTAAGAAAACAGATTTCCTATAATGACCACAATTCGGGAAAGGAAAGGACTTCTAGTCCAAGTAATGGACTTAAAGATAATTTCCTTACAGTCTCCCACTTGGTCGATAGGAAGATCCTTTAGTGTTTTTCGTTTTAGGAATCATAAGGCGCGCATTATATGCTAAACATTTCTTGAGTCGGTTATCATAAGTGTCTTGGCTAATTCGGTGGTCAATGGGAGTCATGGCGTGCACACATTATTTTGCAACATGCTTACTTCCATGTACTACAGCAGTGACAACCGGCATAACTAGACCGTAATAGGAGATATACGTAATGGTCTCATAATGTCTATGTTGAAAGACTGTTTCTGTTTATCATTTATCCAAACATAAAATGTACACAATGGAAAAACAGAAATAGCAGATGTAGAGTTGCATTAAGAGCTCAATAAATGTCAAATATAAGTACAGAAATAAAAGGCAGAAAATGATAATTAAGAACTATCTTCAAGACCCATGCTTTCAGTATGTCCTTGAAAGGTCTTTGGAGGTAGTCCTTTCGTGAATATGTCTGCGACCATGAAATCTGTACGTATAGACTCAATGACAAATTTCTGTAATCTAACATCTTGTTTCAGTGAGAGATATTTAAGGTCCATGTGTTTGGATCCCTTAGATATCCTGTCATGCTTGGAGAAGAAGGTTGCAGCTTCATTGTCACAGTAAAGGGTTAATGGCTTAGAGATGAAATTCAAAGCTCCAAACTGAAAGATAAAATTATGCAACCATGTTCCCTGAATTGCAGCCTCGTAACATGCGACATACTCAGCCATCATGGTGGATGAGTAAAGCAACTCAGATTTCTGGCTTTTCCATGATATTGCACCTCCACATAAGAGATACACATAGCCAAGAGTGCAAAGTCTGGTGTCAGGACATCCAGCAAAATCTGAATCTGAATAACCAGTCACCTGTAGGTGAATTGATTTTCTGTATGTGAGCATGTAATTCCTTGTTCCCTTAAGGTATCTCAGTACTTTCTTTGCAGCTTTCCAATGAGCGATTCCTGGTTTACTCTGAAATCTCCCGAGCATGCCAACAGCATGACTAATGTCAGGTCTTGTACAGACCTGTGCATACATCAAACTCCCGACAAGAGAAGCATAAGGATATTTTGCCATTTCTTTAAGTTCCAATTCGTTCTGTGGACACTGCGAAAGATCAAGCTTGTCTCCTTTATGCAGTGGAACAGGACTAGAGGAACAGGTCATCATGCCAAACCTCTCTAGAACTTTGTCAATATATGCTTTCTGAGACAATCCCAAAATACCAAGTGACCTGTCACGGAATATTTCTATTCCTATCACATAGGAAGCCTCAACCATATCTTTCATTTCAAAATGCTTAGAGAGATAGTCCTTTGTTTGATGTAATAAACCAAGGTCGCTGCTGGCCAGTAATATGTCATCAACGTACAGAACCAGAAATATGAAATTACTCCCACTGATCTTGAGGTATATGCAAGGGTCAACGATGTTTTCTATGAAATCGAAGTTAGTAATGATTTCATGAAACTTTAGGTACCATTGCCTCGAAGCTTGTTTCAGTCCATATATTGATTTCTTAAGTTTGCAGACCATGTCTTCCTGACCTTCAATGATGAAGCCTTCAGGTTGACGCATGTAGACTTCTTCTTCCAAGTCTCCATTAAGAAAGGCAGTTTTCACATCCATTTGATGTAATTCGAGGTCATAGTGAGCTACTAATGCCATGATAATTCTAAGAGAATCCTTCCTTGACACAGGGGAAAAAGTCTCAGTATAGTCAATACCTTCTTTCTGATTGAAACCTTTGGCAACAAGTCTGGCTTTATGGCGTTCAATATTGCCTTTGCAGTCGCGTTTGGTCTTGAAGACCCATTTACAGCCAACTGGTTTGTGTCCTGGAGGCAATTGAACAACTTCCTAGACTTGATTTTCATTCATAGATTTCAATTCATCCTTCATGGCATCAATCCATTTACTAGAATTAACATCCTTAATGGCTTGTGAATAAGAAACCGGGTCATTAATTGTCCCTTCTCCAGATTCTACTTGGTAAAGCATGTAATCATCGGAAATAGCTGATCTCCTTTGTCTTTGAGACCTTCTTAATGCTGGTTCCTCTGGTGCATTATCCATATGTTCATTGGCGACAATCTCATTATGGAGTTGTTGATCATTTATTGGATTTTCCTCATTGTTAAATGGTTCAACAACAGGAGGATTGCCAACATCTTTCGGAATAGAGGGTAAAGGGATAGGTACCCTGATTTCCTGAATGATCACATCTTGAGGTTTATTACTCCCACTGATTTCGCCATTCTCAAAGAATCTAGCATTACCGGTTTCAACAATTCTCGTACTATGGTTAGGGCAGTAAAACCTAAATCCTTTGGACTTTTTTGGGTAACCTATAAAGTAACCACTGATTGTTTTAAGGTCCAATTTCTTTTCATGTGGATTGTAGACTCTAGCCTCAGCTGGGCAACCCCAAATTTGGAGATGTCGTAAACTGGGTTTCCATCCTTTCCACAGTTCAAAAGGTGTCTTTGGAACTGCCTTACTGGGAACTCTGTTCAAGATATAAACAGCTGTGCTTAGAGCATCCATCCACAAGGAGATAGGTAAGTTAGCATGACTCATCATTGATCTAACCATTTCCATGTACGTACGATTTCGCCTTTCAGCTACACCATTCTGCCATGGAGAACCAGGCGTTGTGTATTGAGCAACAATTCCAAGTTTTTGGAGAAGTTTTGCAAAAGGTCCAGGATGTTGTCCTATTTCGTCATACCTTCCATAAAACTCACCACCTCTATCTGACCTTATGATTTTCACTTTTCTATCTAATTGCCTTTCGACTTCAGTAATGAACACTTGTACAGCATTCACAGACTGAGATTTGTCATGCAATAAGTATAAATAACAGTAACGTGAGTAATCATCAATAAAGGTAATAAAATACTTTTCTCCTCCAAAGGTTGGAACATCAAAGGGTCCGCAAATGTCTGTATGTATTATTTCAAGAAGCTCAGTACTTCTTGTGGCTCCTTTCTTTGTGTGTTTTGTTGTTTTGCCTTTAATACAATCCACACATACATTAATATTAGTAAAATCTAGATCCAGAAGGACACCATCTTTTACTAATCTTTTGATTCTTTCACTGGATATGTGACCCAGTCTTTTATGCCACAAGAAATAAGAGTCGAGTTTGGATGACTTTCGTTTCGTTTCCTTAGAATGCAGGGTAAGTTGGGTTTCAGCAAGTTGACTATCAAGATGAAACTTGTATAGCCCATCAATCAAAATTCCAGAACCAATACGACTAGAATTTTTAAATAAACTGAAATTACCATTTCCTACTTCAAAAGAGTAACCAACTTTATCAAGTGCGCTTACAGAAACCAAATTACGGGAAAGAGACGGAACATAAAGAGTTTGACATAAGTCTAACTGATAACCACTATCTAAAACAAGACGAAAAGTTCCAATAGCTTCAACTGGAGCTTTGTCTTTGTTTCCCATGAAAAGGAAGTTCTCACTTGGGTTTATGGTTTGGATCGTAAGGAATCCCTGCATTGAATTGGAAACATGAACATTAGCACCAGTGTCAATCCACCAAGTATCAGAAGAAACATAAGTAAGATTTGATTCGAAATAACTTACGAAACCCATAGGGTTACCTTTCTTTTCGAACCATTCTTTACGTTTTATGCAGTCTGCCTGAAAATGTCCAGGTTTCTTGCAAAATTTGCATAAGTTTTCCTTCTTTTTCTTCTTGGGGTTCTGACCAGCCTCATTAGATCTGGGTGGTGCCCTTTTCTGGCCTGAATTATGCTTTTTCCCAGCTTTGTGTCCAGTTCCTTGAACGAGATGAGCTACTTTAATCCCTTGTTGGTTCAGCCTGGCCTCCTCTTGAACCAATTTGTTAGCCAATTCATTCATTGTCCACTTATCCGTAATAGTGTTGTAATGAATTTGGAAAGGCCCGTACTGAGGAGGTAAACTGTTTAGGATAAATTGGACGAGAAACGCCTCATCCACTGATAATCCCAAATTCTTTAGTTTAGCTGCAAGGTTGGTCATCTCAATGACATGTTCATGCATTGATCTGGTGCCATCAAACTTCATGGTTGTAAGATCTGCCATTAGTTTCCCAGCAAGGGATTTGTCTGCAGTCTTAAACCTAGCTTCAATGGCCTTCATATAGTCCTTAGCATTCTCAGGTGTAGGAAGGGATGTTTTTATGTTGGTGGCAATAGTCATTCGCAAAAACATAGTGCTTAGTCTGTCAGACCTTTCCCAGGCATTAAAGAAGGTTGTTTCATCAGGGGTACTTTTATCAGTGAGTGAAGCTGGCTTATCTTTACGAAGAGCGATATCCAGTTCAAGTACCCCCAATGTAAACTCAACTTGCTCTTTCCATTCTGAGAAGTTGGTTCCATTGAGCTTAGTGACAGAGGTAGCATGCGAAGTGAGATTAGTGGTTGCAAGAACTGCAATAGAGATACAACAATAAGGCTTTAATAAAAATAAGACAACACACGCATAATATATAAACGACAAAATTTTAGGTGCTCCTGTGGGTAGTCACCATAATTTCTACGCATTATACCATCTAAGGTCGTCATATTCAAGGTAATGTAAATGAGTGATGTTAATCTTAATTAGGAACAAACACTCCTTAATTATTGTTCAATCGTATGAGTATAATCCGCCTGTGGGCGACTAAATGCTTCATACCTTCTTGAACAATATGTAATGTAAAACATGATGATGGTACTTTTAGGGCCAAATTCCAGTATTTAATTGTTAGGGTCACTGTGGTGAGACCTAACCCTAAGCATACAACTTTGGTGATAAAAAAGGCTTAATATGAATATAAACATTATATATTGCATGCATTCATGATAGATCATTCATTGTATGAAAAGTACTGGTAAAAAGGCCAAGCCCCGAGGGCTGGCCCTTCGGGGTGCCTACCATAATGGCGGGGTTCGGGGCGGCAGCCCCGAAAAAAAATTTTTGAGGCATTATATCATCGATTACGAAGAAACATGCTAATGATAATCAACATAATACGGAATTATTATGAAAATATGATCCAACTATATGGCCTATTTTCTGTCCTTCTTTTTGATCATCTGTCTTTATCTTCGACTGGTTCAAAACGTCATCTTCAGTCTCGAAACAATATCCTCTTCAATCATGACGTACCAGTTACTGATCTCCTCCATTATTACATTGAATTTTTTTTTTTTTTACTCACGCAGGAGTTTATACATAATTGAAAATTCAAAACTTAAATAAATCACGATCAAACAGTCGTGCCCAAATAAAAAAAAAATTACGGAATAACATAAATATAAACCATTCATGCAGGCCATAATAGTTGGATCGATAAATTGCTGCAAAACAGAGTCAGAACGGATCTATATTTGCCGATTATGGCGATGCATAGTTATCCTAATTAATGGACGATCATGTGTTCTAAAACCATGCTCTGATACCACATGTTATACTATTATTAACATGAACCCTAAGATCGTGAACAGCATGATAATCACGTGTAGGATTTAATCTTAAATAAATTAAAGAGTACCTCCAGACATCTTGATGCAGAGGGCTTTCTGATCCTGCAGTCTGGTGCTGTTGCTGATTGATGCTGTGATCCGTCGAGAAAGAGACTATATGAATGGTTTCGGTTTCTCTTTCCTTGCCTATAAAACCTTAATGTGTTGATTTTCGTGAATGCCTTTGTGATGGACGAAAGGCTTTGTTTTATAGGTGAAAAGAGGACCGAATTTCCAATCAGGGTTTCCATAGACTTAATCTCAACCATCCATCAAGGTAGAGTTTGTTATGGAATACATCTCATTAAGAAACCTTTTTGTGTAAGGAATAGCATGTATCCTAAGAAAACAGATTTCCTATAATGACCACAATTCGGGAAAGGAAAGGACTTCTAGTCCAAGTAATGGACTTAAAGATAATTTCCTTACATTGAAGGCTTAGGAAGCTAGAGAATGGACTCAACTACATCTTCAGCTCCTTCTCCTCATTTGCCTTCTCCCCATTGTTAACTAGAAGCTATCTCTATCCTCCTCCAATTTTCTCTAATTCGAAACACTTACTAGAGGTAGGCTTCAAGCACTTTCTAATTTGATTTTAGAGTTGCATTTGAGTCAAAAAGACTCTTGGTTGAGCAAACATGCATATTTATAGTTTTTCCCATGTACTTTGTGATTAGGGTTTGGTTTCAATTGGGGTTTTTGGGTTTCTTGACCCTTAGTGGAAAGAGAGCTTGGAGAGCACTCCTTTGAGGCAAGTATAAGCATTATTTGGGTTACATTTTGTGCATTTTCCATTTGATTCAAATATTTCTCTTTCTCTCTCAATAATTTGGGTTTTTATGTTGATAGATGATAAATGAGTTGGATTTGTCATGTGGGTTTGTTTTGGAATGTTTGGAAGTTTTGTGTATGTGTTATGGGAGTAAGGAAGCTCATTTTGCAAGGATTAAAGAAGGAAAAGTTGAACTTCGTAAGTTCTACCGGAGGTACTACCGGTAGAAGTGGCTCGAAAATTAACAGAGAGTTGTAGAAATTGAGAACCCTTAGTTCTACCGAAAGTTCTACCGGTAGAAACAGTCAAAAATGTGGCAGAGAGCCTGGAGAGGGACATTCTGTTGCTTAAACCGGAAGTACTACCTGTAGAGAGTCTACCGGAAGTACTACCGGTAGACGGACCTGACCCCGTTTCTTAGACTTTTTTTTTTGCTCAAATAATGGTGTGTTGACCGTTCTGGTGTATTTCCACCCTCCTTAATCACTCATTTAGTGGGTTTTGGAGTACACCCTCACTTCCGTAGGAACTTAGCGAATTTTTGAATCTTATGACCATAGAATGGGAACTTTAACCACATAATTGGGCCGATGGATATTCCTAGTCTAAGGCTATGCCATGAAAATTCGTTAGGAAATTCAACGTATTCCCTGTAACTGGTGACACCAAATAAATGTAGTAATTCGTTGATTTTTTCAACCTATTTTGAAATGGACAGTGGAGGACTAGAAATATAAAAATCTAGAGTTAAATTGTAAAACAAAATAGCTTGATTTCTAATTCATTGCATTTCATATTGATGTATGAATTCCCTTTGAACCTCAGAATCCTACTTGATAAATTCTTAGTAATCCCTTATATCTTATCTTTTATATTCAATTGTAATTCCATTTGAATATTTCCAAATTGATGTTTGGTAGAAATGAAGATTGAGTAAGAAATTGGAAAGATGTAATTATCATTTGATTTGATTACGAATAATGAATATGAGGTTACTCAATTCTACTTTTAGTCCGAATATTATTGATTCTATCGAGTCGGCACCACTTAGCTTTGACCCAGTGATGCCCGACGGGGTTACACTTGGTTTATAAATTGAGACTACTGCAGTAAGTCATATGGAGCTCCGGAACTCCAGACCGGGTAGCCAGCTAGCCTTTGGCCGGGCCGCTGGTGACATCCCAACTAGATTTGCTCTCTTTGAGAGGATGAGTTTAAGGTAGTAGCCAAGTTGTGCGTTTCCCTTTTTACTTGATCCATCATGCATAAATTATACAATTGAGCACAAAATTTCCAGTTGGTATCTATTGTTGATTTCTATCAATTTAACTGTTTTAAATCCAATTGAATCTTATGTACTTCCTTATTTTGCATATGCTTGCTTAATCGTCGTATTAATGATACTATATTTGGTGTCACAGTCTCAGGTGCAGCCTCCGGTCCCACAGAGACCGAGGAAAGTGAGAAGGCTACCCATGAGGTACCTTCGGGTTTAGTGGAGTGGCCCAAGCCTGGGGCCCATTGAGCTTATCTCCCGGGGAGAGCGTCAACTTTTTGGAGACTCTTTTGTGGTGTGGCTAGCCCCTTTTTGTGTGGGCCACACTTAGACTATAGAACTTCTTTGTGATTATATTTTTGGTATTGATGTATAGGGTTCTTTAGCTTACTCTCTTTTGTATAACGATGTAAGTAATTGTATAATTCTTTTGTATTAAAACTTGAACTGTTATATAGACTGAAGGAATTTGATACCTCACATAAATGAAATACAGCTTCCGCTATGTTTAATTGTTTAGTGAGTTTAATCTCACGCATGTGGATAGTTGCTTTTCTTCTCCTTCGTGTGTTACCTTGGCTCAAGACAGGACAGCACACGGGAGTACGTGTGGCACACCTCGGGGATTACCCTAGGCCAGGGTGATTCGGGACCGAGATGTGACACAATCAGTTCTAGTTCAGGGTCCAATTAACCTGCTTATATACAGCAGACTAAGATATACAATTTCACCCAAAAGCTAATAAATACAATATTATGTGAATCTTTCGGGAATGTCTGTTAATTATACCATTGAACTGATGAAGCTCATGAAATATGTAACCAATGGTAGGGTGAGTTTTTCTTGAATTGCTTTTGTGTAAGGGTGTATTTGGTTGAGAGCACTTCTTTGACATATTGTCCCCGTGAATCTCTAGTTTCTTTTATAGATTCAACTTAGGTGGTGAGAATTTGTTGAGCTGGTCAAATGAAAAGCCACTCTAAGCCAGCTGAATTCTCAAAATTCTAAAATTCAAAATGCTCTTTTGCCGTTAGCATTTTTGGAGTTCTACTTTGTATAAGAGAAACTATACTTTGGATTAAATGTCCAAACAAGCACTAAGGTCACTCGTCTATTATAACTATTGACATTTTTAGTGAGTTATTTTATTAAACTTCTAGGTGATGGTATTGGTAAATTATAGGGGGTTTTATCAGAAAAAATATTTAGGCGGCTACTAGACCAAAAAGGTCACTTTAGGGGACTTGGCACCAAACCAGCCTTACCGCATGAAATTCCTTCTTTTTTTTAATTTATTTTTTCAAGGGTCTTGACGTACACCCCAGTTTTCCCCTCTTCTTTCTTCTTCATCTCTTCTCCGAACCCAAACCAATAGGGAATCCAATGGAGAAAAATATAATATGAGAATTCACCATGAGGAGGAATCTCCCTCTCTCTCAAATGTGTCTAAACTTACCAAACGCAGGCCATTAGAATTCTTAGGAATTCAATTTCATGAAACAAAACAGCATGGAAGAAACTAGTAGAGAACTTCCATAGTTCCATTCAAACAGGTCACTTCTTCACAAATAGTCCCTTTAGAACAATTACTCATTTTTCTCCTGGTCTGTATCCAACAACGCTTCAGATTGCACCAGCTCTTTTAGCTGAGAGAAACCACAATCCAAACCAGCTGTATGTCATCATTGATCTCCACGTCAACTGCAACCAACTCACTCTTCGACCCAAACCAGCAACTCACATGTGGAGAAGATGAGTCTACTAATGAAACTATGTCTACATGTGTATAGCTGTGATTTCCACTGACTTCATTACTTCCACGTGATATTTCCAGCCCAATACAATCTTGGGGTTCTTCTGATGAGCCAGAAGGAGGAGAAGAGGAACTTGGGTCCGTCCACTTTGAGCTCATTGGATTAGAAATAACATAAATTTGGTTCATTCGGCACAACGTGCAATTCGCGCTAGATTTCAACCTAGTAATCATGATTCTCCAGTGAGAAAAAGAACTTTGGAAGAAAATTATAGCTAATGGACACATTTGAGAGAGACATTCTTCCTCACAGTGAATCCTTATGTTATTCTTCCCCATTAGATTTTCCATTGAATTGGATTTGGGAAAGAGAGGAAGAAGAAAGAATATGAGAAAAATTGCTTTTTCCGCTGCGCAAGGTCTTGCTAGTTTTAGCGAGGGTCCACGTCAACCCTCAAAAAAACAATTAAAAAAAAGAAAAGAGTTACAAGCGGAAAGGATGGTTTGGTGCCAAGTCCCCTAAAGCGATCTTTTTAGTCCATTGACCACTTAACCTAAAGTATTTTTTTCTACTAAAATATCCAAAATTTAAAGTAACATTGTGCCCAAGGTTGGTCGTCATCCCATCTACAACTAGTTTAGCATTTTTTTTTTTTAATGAGTTTACTTTCAATATAAGAACCTTCTTTGCTGCTGCGGTCTTGAATACATATATAGTAAAGTGTATATAATATAATCTTTATTAACATTACTTTAAAATGAATTGTGGAATCTGCATGCTCCATTTAAAAATTAAATTGAGCTGATATCACTTCAAAATTCAAAAGTAATACCTTCACTGCTAGAACTCTCTCCTGATCGATGCCCATCTGGGTACGTCAAGTTTTATAAGAAATGAAGTACTGGTTACATTATATTCATTTAAGATAACGTTTTGTGTCTCCTGCACTTGTTGTAGAGAAATGTTCTCTACATTTAGAAGATCACTCCCCCTGTTGGGTATCATACATTTAATAAATACGATGTGCAAAGCAAGAATGATATAAGATGTATTGATAGGTTGTGATTAGTAGTTTAAATCATATGAAAATCCCATCCAATTAAAGAATCCTGCTAGAGTTGACTTTAACATCTCAATTCAAATACATCCGAGAAATTGAAAAGAGAAACTCACCCTTTACCCTTGAAATCTGGGGACTGCATCTTGCCAAAGTCTATGATAATTATTAATATTTATCATAGACCATGACTATTTTTAAAAGTGCAATCTTAGAAATTAACTTAATCTAGAAAAACTAATCATATACCTGATAGAAAACCTAACCCAATAAAATAAGAAACCCAATTACAAGATGATGACACCAGAATTTAACCCAATTCTAATCAATTTTTAATGTAAGATGAAATCATCCTATTCTTCTCAGTACATCTATACCAAGTATACTTTTTTAGAATATTATCTACTATCACGCGTTAAGCTTTCCATCGAAGTTATGAAATAAAAGCCCCACTCTCTCCTTTTCTTTTATATTCAATTTGCCTTCTAGAAAAAAAAAAATGTTCCACTATTTGTAGGGGTGTTCATGGGCCAGGCTAAGGCATATCTAGGTCCGGCCCGGCTTTAGAAATGCCAGTCCAAGCCCGACACGAGCTATAAAAGTTATGTTCGAGCCTGCCCATTTAATCAATCCGGCCGGAATGAATTAGGCTTTTCATCAATTTTGGGCATTAGAGCACTAATTACATTAAATTACTTGCATACATACATAAGCCAGGTTGGGCCGGGCTATGAGCTTTCCATCACTTAATCCAAGCCCAGCCCCAAGTGAGCTAGGCCCAGATCAGGCTCAGGCTGGCCTGGCCCATGAGCACCCCCTAACTTAGGCATGTCAAATGGGCCGGGCCATGAGTCAACGGCCTGTGGCCCTCAACGATCCGTGACATGGGCCTTGCTGGGCCAAGGTGCTTGGGCCCGTTGGCCCATTTGACACGGGCCGTGGGCTGGACCCTACGGCCCCGCTAGGCACGATAGGCCTAGCCCGCTAGGCACAGCCAGCCTAGCCCGTCCAAGAACGGCTATTTTAAAAAAATTATCCATTTTAACCCCCCAACAGCTATAAAATGATCATATAAGGAGTATTTTGTGTCATTTTCAATTTTAGATAGTCTATAAATACTCTAACCCTCCCATTCTTTTTTTTTTAATCAAAGTTTTATTTACCAAAAAAATACAAAGGATGTCAAGATTATATAACAGGTGGGCCCATTGGGACAAAATCATTGTGGAAATATGGCCCAAATAGAACACAAACTTCTCTTGTGCATTTTTTTTATTTTGGCACCTACCAAACATCATTAGATGGCTTTGTTTGGCCAGGTAAGCTTGGAAAATAGGTTGGGGACTTACGTATAATTGAACCAAACCTAAATTTATTGACCCAAATTACATCCATTTCTAATATTCTTCTCTGGCCCTGTCAATAGTTATCAACTTATAATATTAATCCAAAATATATATAATGTTACTTTTACTTTTATTATGATTATATTATCCCATTAAAACATAATAAGCTCTAAGTATAATTTGGTCTCTTCACTTGTGCCTCAGACCATGGATCTCGTCTTGGACTCACAGGTGTCTCTTTGGAATGTGTCCAACTAGATATTAGGTCTCAACCAACCCATATATATATAGCCCTAGCCATAACAAATATAAATTTAGGTTAAAGAATGAGGTTTTTTTAAAAGATTTTTTGTTGAATTAATAGTAATTATTTGAACATGAGTAGGTCAAGTTTGACTGAACCACTTAAATATCTTTATCATTCTCCATGCTTGTTTTCTAATTTTTAATTTTTATACCGAAAAGACGAAAAAAATTAATGAAAAAAAAATGAAAGAGGCACGCCAAGCATGCCCGAAAAGGCGGGGTACGGGCAGGCTGAGGTTGGCAGGCACGATCCGTTTGACACGCCTACCCTAACTGTTTGTAACAAATATGTACTCCACATATGCCAATGTCGGTTGCATAACTTTTATATATATATATTGACCGTTCAAAAGAAAAACTTTCTTATATTGACTTTATTAAAATATTAATTTGCTCTCTGTCAACACCTAGCAGTTGCTCCATACCACTCAAGAGAAGTACATTTTTTTGTTTTTTTTGTTCCTTTTTGTTTTGCTAAAGAGGAAATTCGAGTTGCATGCAAAGAATGACAAGACAAACAAAGAAATCCAACTGAAAAAAAAAACAAAACTCAAGACACCCAACCACTCAAGAGAAGTACTTCAGTGTGACTAGGGGTGGAAAGTGGGTCGGGCCGTTCGGGGGCTGTTATAGGCTCGGCCCGAGCTTGGCTCGAAAGACAAAAGAGCCGAGCTAGGGCCTAAGAGGAGGCCCGTTTGCTTAAAAGGGCCGAAATCGGGCTTGATAAAGCCCGGCTCGTAAGCCCTAGGGCCTACATATATTAATACACATATTATATATATATGTACACTATACAGTAGATAATACATATATGATATAACATAATCCATAAATTCTAAACCTTAGTTTTAATCCAATATAAATAATCCCTAAACCCTAAACACTAAACCCTAAGCACTAAATAATCCATAAACCCTAAACCTAAGCGCTAAACCTTAAACCCTAATTTTAATCCAATATAAATAATACATAAACCCTAAGCACTAAATAATTCATGAATCCTAAACCCTAAATCTATATTAACATTGACCTATATCATTATAAAACGGATTAGGCTCACAAGCCGAGCCTAGGGCCTCAATCAAGCCGGGCTCGAGGGCTGGCCCTACTTAATAAGAGCCGAGCCCGAGCCAAGATTTTTTAGGCCCTCTCAAGCTCGGGCCGGGCTAGGGCCTACTAAAAAATACTAGGGTCGAGCCGACCCACTTTCATCCCTAAGTGTGGCCCCAGTTGCATCAAAACCAAAACCAGTTAAATACATACTAGTAATGGTGACTTGTTCCGGACTGACTGCTGAAGAGGAAGGAGAAGAAAATAATGATGACAGTTACTTACCAAAAAAGAAGTTGGTGATATGGTAATCGATAACTACTAAACAGTTATTTACAGATTAGTCGCTGGTTTGCAGATATCAATGAGCGTGCTAGCTGTTTACTAATTAAAATCAGAAGGGTATGACATCTTTTGTACATATAAATAATCATTTGCAACCACATATAAATTGATTGCCAATCCAAAGGGCATCAACCATTTCAGAGAAAGAAACTCCTCGCCTCCATCAATTCATATATATACAGAACCTTACCAAAAGAGAGAACAGTTAGTGTGGGCAGTCCATACTCCAATATAGCCCTTTACTATACCAGCTAGAGCTAGACCCAGATATGGAGTTTCTTCACCAACTGATTATAGGCATATTTGCCTTCTTCATTTCCTACCATGTAGTGTTAAAAAGGATTAAGAGGAGCAAAGGTAAGATGATCAGGAAGGCACCTGAGCCCGGCTTCAGCTGGCCTATAATTGGCCACCTCCATCTGTTAAAGGGGCCTGAACCCTTTCACCACAAACTGAGCGCCATGGCCGATAAGCTCGGGCCGGTCTTCATGCTCCGGCTCGGTGCGCATCGCACCCTTGTGGTGAGTGGTTCAGAGGCAGTGAAGGAGTGCTTCACATCCAAAGACCGAGCTCTTGCTTCCCGACCATGCACTGCAGCGGGAGAGTACATGTGCTACAACCATTTGATGTTTAGTGTAGCCCCATATGGCTCCTACTGGCGCGAGGTGCGCAAGATGAGCATGATCCACCTCCTTTCCAATCACAGGTAAAGAGGTTTATGGACTGTATCTTGGTTAAATTGACCATAATGCCTGTGCACAGGCTAAGTTAGAAATTGATAAAAATATGTGAATTGATTCAAATGTAAAGCCATTTGTGTAACCATCATATTATAAATTCATATAATAACATAATTAATTTTAAGAAATCCATACGTAACACTTCATAAATACGTTAGTACATATTTGTAAATTAATATGCAATTCGATCTCCTAGCTAGATTAATCTCCTTGTGTGTGTGTGTGCATATATATATGGAGAATATTCAAGTGCATCCATCCCTCACCATTTGTGGTGAGGGACACCTCTTTTGAGAAAGTTTCAAGTACAAAAGAGAACTATACTTCTCTTTTAATTTGTACTTCTCTTTTGTACTTGAAACTTCCCCAAAAGGGGTGAATGGTGAGGGATGGATGCACTTGAATATCCCCCTATATATATATATATATATAACTAAATGTTTGTAAAAGTACGAACTTCTTAAATATATTTAATTAAATTTCCATTTATAGACTAAATCAAGCTATTTCTATAAGAAATAATTGATTTTTTAATTATCAAAATGTCCTTTGAACGACAATCGAGCCAAATATAAAGGTGGGCCCACCTAAACAACATAATAACATGGGGTCATGTGTAATGATAGTGGGCCGTTTTAAATGATGATGGACCCATATGATACCCATTAGATCCAACCAATCCATCTGCTTATAGAAGGATGGATTTGATCACTCATGATGGATTCAATTTAGATAAAGAAAATATGTGCAGGATATTCATTTAGTGGTTCATAGGCATTTAAATTGAGATTGTGAATTCTCTCTTTCTGATGATATGGGTTGTGAAGTAGAGAGAATTTACCTTTTCCTCTCCCACAAATTCAGTTCTAAGGTATAAGAATACTACTTTAATATAAACTCAGCTTTATCATAAAATATCCAACCTTCTTATTTATTAATCTCATTAACAGATTAGAGATGCTCAAGCACGTACGTGCTACAGAGATTGATGAGCGCACCAAAGGGCTGTACAGAAGATGGGTGGAGAATCATGGGTGTCCAGTTAAGGTCGAGATGAAACAGTGGTTGCATGATCTGAACTTCAGTATCGTGTGGAAGATGGTTGTCGGAAAGCGGTCTGTCGGGGTAGGGGAAGAT
This sequence comes from Umbellularia californica, assembly GCA_028538565.1. Lineage (NCBI taxonomy): Eukaryota > Viridiplantae > Streptophyta > Magnoliopsida > Laurales > Lauraceae > Umbellularia > Umbellularia californica. The sequence goes on along the minus strand of JAPQWN010000007.1, from coordinate 70,665,634 downwards.
GATGAGGGGAAGGAGCTACAAAGATTGACAGTGGAGTTTTTTCGGCTGCACATGGCGTTCGTTGTGTCGGATGCGTTCCCATTTCTGAAGCTGGTGGATTGGATGGGGAAGAAGAAGAGGACCATGAAGAAGATTGCTAAGAAGATGGATTATATCATTGGAAAGTTGTTGGAGGAGCACCGTTGCAGCAGGAGAGCAGGGGGTGACAAGGCCGAGGAGGGTGGGTTCATGGATGTGATGCTATCGATCATGGAGGAAGCCCCACTCCCTGGTCATGACACTGACACAGTCATCAAGGCGACTGCATTGGTATGTTATTAAGTTATAACACACGAAGTCTCTTTGTTTTCCTCTGCTGCTTAATACAACTATCCTTTTCAAAAAAAAAAAAAAAAAGAAGTTAAAACACATGAAGTCTGAGTTGAGAGAAAAAAAAGAACCCTTTTAGGTTAAGGTTGGAAAAGAAATCCTCTTTGGATGAGGATAAAAGAAAGGTCATTATCCTGTGCGGTCCGCTGAAACAGGGCCCCAAGGGGATCCAAACTAGAGACAATTCTAATCTTTGATAATTTTGTACAAAATGACTGCTTACAGGTCTCAAACCATTCACTCTTTAGATGAGGATAAAGGTGGAGAATAATGGAGCCCGTAAAACCATCCACTTTTCAAATTTGTGTTGCGGACAGTTTTCTCTCTGCATCTAAAATGCTTTCTTTGTTTCACTTTCATGTAATTGAATTCCCAGAAATTTCTTGGACTTGTTTCGATCCTCCTACAACGGAAAGTGAATAATCCAGGGGAGATGAAAGATGTATGCTCAAGTCCTAGGAAGATAGTTTGGTCCCCTCTACATCACTGCCTTAATGACATCCTTCACCCCAATCTCTTGGGGCTCATTTAAACATCAATTCCTATGTATTATATGCAAACAAATGGATCCTAAGTAGATCAAATAACCAAATTCTGATGGACAAACCTCTTTCTTTCCCTTACTGACCAAAATTCATACATTTCTATATATATATATATATTTGTAGGCCATTATATTATCAGCCACAGACACCACAGCTACCACATTAGCCGGGGCCCTCTCTGCAGTACTCAACAATCCACAAGTGCTAAAAAAGGCCCAAGATGAGCTGGAGACCCACGTTGGCAGGAACAGACACGTGGACGAATCCGACATCAAGAGCTTGACTTACCTACAGGCCATCATCAAAGAGACCCTGCGAATGGGCCCAATTGGCCTGCTCCTGCCAGTGCACGAGACCACGGACGACTGCAAGATAGGAGGTTTCTACGTGCCAGCACGCACGCGGGTGTTGGTGGACATGGGAAAGGTGCACCATGACCCTCTCATATGGTCCGAACCAGAGCAGTTTTGGCCCGAGCGATGGTTCCTGACCATGCACAGGGACGTGGATGTGAGGGGCCAGCAATTTGAGTACCTGCCATTTGGGTCTGGAAGGAGATCGTGCCCTGGGATCTCGTTAGCCATGCAGGTGATGCACCTGAGTCTAGCCCGTTTGATTCATGGGTTCGAGATGGAGGTGCCTGTGGATGCTCCTTATGTTGATATAAGAGAGAGTCTGAGGTTGGATAATCCTAAATCCACTCCTGTGGAAGTCCTCTTCACTCCACGCCTTCCTTCTCACCTTTATGAGGATTGAGAACTAGCAGGTGGAAAGAAAACAAGATTGAGCAGTATACAATCATTATCATCATAATCATCCTGTTTTAAGTGTTTTAGGTACTGTTTCATAAGAATATTACATTAGGGCGGTCTTTCATTGAGCATGGTGTAAACAGGCTTATGGTGCACACCGCCTAGTGCGGCCCAACTTGGGCCTCATAGATCATGGAATAGAGGGGGATTGGAAACATCCCTATGTCTAGGGCTTACATATCAAAATTCATCTCAAAAGTATATCTCAAACCTCTTCATCCATGATCCACAAGTTAACGCCTTTATATCAAAAATAAAATTCAACTGTCTAGTCCATTCAAAAGGGTGCTTGACCTAAGGATCGGTGACAGGGGTTTTCCATTTGTATTGATTATAAGGTGGGCGCCCCTGTTTGTTGCCCTCAGTGCTGACAGGAAGTTTTGCCACTATATATTGTGGAAGAATATTGGGTTTTATCTTTTATCCTTGTTGTTTATAGATTTGTCTTAATGGGGCTAAATTAGCTAGTTGTGCTAGCATTGTGCATTAGTGCAGTAAATGGAATCTCCATTCCCACCTATATCCAATGCAACCCGAGCGAAGGTTCAAGGTATGGAACTTTTTTTGGCCCTACCTTTTGAAGGGAGTCCACCCACTCCGATGGAGTAAAACAATGAGGTTAGAGGTGCTAAAAGTGGGTTTCTTTGCAGAGAATATTCATCAGGGATAAAGGTAAGAAGAAAATACTAGATTCGCAACTGTGTGCTTAAAGTTGGAATGCCTAAGCGGAGATATCGATGCTTATTACAGTATGAAACCTCAATATCAACACTCAAGCTAGAAGGAAAGAAAAACACCAAAAACAAAAAAAACAAAAAACAAAAAACGTGACGGGAGGGCTTCTACTGTATGGAAGAAATTATTGGGTCCTTTTTTTTGTACAACGTCCATCTAATGGGTGTTTTCCTGTAACATCCTCAAGAAATTAACTTGAAATAGAAAAACCTAGTCACATAAAAATAGAGAATTTAATCTAATCAAAATATAAGATGAACTCATCCCTCCCTTCTCATAACATATCCAATATTTTTTTTTTTAGAATATTCTCTATTATTACATTTTCAATTGAAGTTCATAAATAAAAGCTTCACTATTTGTAACAAAATAGGCCACATATGCCAATGGTCTCAAATTCTTCATATATATTAATCTAATTAGAGGTTTTATTTTCTCTTTGTTAACACCTAGCAGTTGTTGCTCCATACCACTCTTAAAAAGATGCACTTCACTGTAGCCCAGTTGCATCAAAACCAGTTAAATACATACCAGTAGTAATTGTGATGTGGTTCTTAACTGACTGACCGAAAAAGATGATGATGATGACGATGATGATGGTAATGTTGGTTATTTATATTACAAAAATGGTGATGGTAATGTATAAGTACTAAATTGATTATTTTCTGATTATTCATTAGCTTGTTGTCCATGAGAGTGAAATTTATTAATTAGAATCAGATGGAGAAGTAACCAATTTGACAGTATCTACAACTACAAGGCGGCTTTGATCACATATCTTAATGTTAAGATGGTGATTGGTGGCATCTTTTGTGTATATAAATAATCATCTGTATCTGAAGAATGGGTTATTTCTATTTTGTCCCATTAATGATATTTTGAAAAGTATCCATAGCCCATATAAGCTGCAGCCGGGTCAGGCCTGTATCACACTCACTGAGAGCCAAACCTGTCCAGCCCACTGCCACCCAAATATAAACAGTAGATAAAAATACAAACACATATTAACATTCGATAAACTCTATACAAGCAGAAGCTGACAATCCAAAGGGCATCAACCATTTCAAAGAAATAATATTGTCCTCCCTCCCTCAACTCATCTATATAGAAGAACCTTACCAGAAAAGAAAACTGCCAGTGCCCTTTACCGCCAACCTGACCCAGATATGGATTTCCTTCTCCCTCTCCAACTAATTGTGGGCATGTTTGCCTTCTTATTTTCCTACCATATACTGTTCACCTGGATTAAGAGGAGCAAAAATAAGAAGATCAAGGAAGCACCTGAGCCTGGATACAGCTTGCCTGTAATTGGTCACCTCCATCTGCTAAAAGGGTCCGAACCTTTTCACCACAAATTGGATGACATGGCCGATGAGCTCGGGCCAGTCTTCATGCTCCGGCTGGGTGCGCATCGCACCCTTGTGGTGACTGGTTCAGAGGCAATAAAGGAGTGCTTCACAACCAACGACCGAGCTCTTGCTTCCCGCCCATCCTCTGCAGTGGGAGAGTACCTGTGCTACAACCATATGTTATTTGGTGCAGCCCCATATGGTCCCTACTGGCGCGAGATGCGCAAGATAAGTATGATCCACCTCCTCTCCAATCACAGGTAAAGAAATTTATGTCCTATATCTTAGATATATTTGTTGAGGAGTGGGCTCCACCCAAAGGGGAGTATTAAAAAATATTTATGCCGCCTCTCGAGGTTTAATTAGGAATGGCCCGTAAAAGAAATTTAGGATGATATCAAAGCAAATTGGTAGTGAGTTCAAATTCCAAGAGGAACGACTCGACACACAAAAAAAAAAAAGTGTTGCCAAAAGTACGCCCAAATGGTTTCACCAAAGGAAGAGTGTTGAGGAGCGGGCTCCACCCAAAGGGGAATATTTAAAAATAAGGGCATTTGGCGACATGTCCCTGATCAACGCAACGTTTCATAGCCTGTGGTCCAAGTCATTTTCTCATGGAAGCAGCGGTCTCCTTTTAACATTAAATAAGTCAAAAAGACAAAAACACCCTCTCTTTATATACTCTATACGTTACCAAATACGCACCGCTTTAAAATATCCCGTCATACACTCTGAAATCCAAGCAAAATAAAGATTCTGAAAGTGAAGATGAAGGAAACTGCAGAAAGAAGTAAAATCAAATCATCGGTGCCTTGAGCAACCGAATCCTCTTGACATAAACTTAATTGAGTTTGACATAAGTTTATCTAAGTTTTGGTTTGAATTTATCTGAGCTTGATATGAAATTATTTGACTTTGACATGTATTTATCTAAGCTTTATGTAAAGTTATCTTAGTCTATGATCTATTAAACTTGACTTTAAATGAGTTTATCTGTATATTATATGATTTTTTTTAGTTTGATTTTAATTTAACTACGTTTGTTATCAATAAAACAAGATTTCAAATGAAGTTATGTGACTTTGAAACAATTTTCTCCGAGTTTTTAATGAGTTTATCTGAGTTTCTTATGAAATAATGAGTTAAGTATGAAATTAACTGGATTTCACATGATTTTATTTGATTTTAAAATGTATTCAAATTGGTTTTAAATGAGTTTTTTTTTTAGTTTGTTGTGAATTTATTTAAGTTTTGTATGTGTTATCTGACTTTGCATAATGTTATCTGACTTTGGCATGATGTTATCTGTGTTTGATATGAAGTTTCTAAGTTTGATATGAATTTATTTATATTTGCTTCGAATTAATATGAGTTTGATACGAATTAAGTGAATTTATCTGAGTTTGCTGTGAATTTATCTAATTTTGATGGGAACTTATCTAACTTTGGCATGAGTTTATATGAATTTATCTGTGTTTGAAATCATAGCCAGTTTGAAAACAAGTTATGCCACTTCGATATGAGATTATCTAACTAGATTTGGTTTGGTATGACTAGAATTAGTTTGAATTTATCTAGCTGTGATAAAAATTTATCAGAATCTAATATCTGTGTTTGAAGTAAATTTAAATAAATTTATTATGATTTTATTTGACTTTGCTTTGGACTGTGATGAATTTGATATCAGATTTATCTTAGTTGTATATGTATGTGGACAACCAAAAGCACCAAAAGGAGGGAAGATGATACCAAAAAAAAAAACAAAAAAAGCAGTACCAAGAAAGCCACTCTAGACAAAATTCCATCAATTGTCGTTTCCTCCAATTTAAAACTTAAAATTTGATAAAGAAAAAAAAAAACTCATCTTACTACATTTAAATTAGAAAATAATCTGGGAAAGATGGTGAGTTGGAGCTAAAATCCATATTTAGATCGCATGACACCCATTTAAATGGTTTGAAGGGCAAATGAGTCATAAAAAATCTAATGTCACATGCTTAGGGACCACTGCCCCTTTAAATAGTTAGAAGGACAAATGAATCATAAAAAATCTGATGTCACATGCTTAGAGACCACCGCCTAAATTAATCCCATGCGCAAGGGACTGTAGGCTTTAAACATTAATGCTATGTACTGGAAACTTTATAACACAGTATTGAGGGATCTCTCCCTAATTTACCCTTAAAAGTATTTATGCCACTTTTACTAATGCCTCGAAGTTTTGGCTAGCGAAAGAAATTTAAGAAACTATATTGTTTGGCTACGAATACAATAATAATGATTATCATTATCACAACATAAATCTAATTAAATTTAATTCTAATCACATCATACCTCCAACTTATCTTACATAATATAACCCTAAATCTCACTATAACAAAAATGATATAATCTATAACACTAAGTCAAGATAAATTCATCCTTATCATAAAATATCCAACCTTCTTGTTATTCTCTATTAACAGACTAGAGATGCTCAAGCATGTACGTGCTACAGAGATTGATGAGCGCATGAAAGGGCTGTATAGACAATGGGTGGAGAATCATGGCCGTCCAATTAAGGTGGAGATGAAACAGTGGTTGAGTGATCTGAACTTCAGCATCATGTCAAAGATGGTGCTTGGAACGCGGTTTGTCGGGGCCAAGGAAGAGATTGAGGGGAAGGAGTTGCAGAGATTGATAAGGGAGTTTTTTCGGCTGTTGAGGGTGTTTGTTGTGTCGGATGCGTTCCCATTTCTGAAGTGGATGGATTGGAAGGGGCATAAGAAGATCATGAAGATGACTGCTGAGGAGATGGATTCTATCATTGAGAAGTTGCTGGAGGAGCACCGTTGCAGGAGAGTGAAGGGTGACAAAGGCAAGGATGAGGACTTTATGGATGTGATGCTATCCATCATGGACATGGAGGATGCCCCACTTAGTGGCTATGATACTGACAAAGTCATCAAGGTGACTGCATTGGTATGTTACTAAAGTTAAACTTATGAGGTTTGATTTAATATTTAATACAGGGGTTTTGATATGTTAGTCCTCCTTAATTGGGTTCTTTTTTTTTTTTAATATTTTTTTCGTGATCAAAATTTAGATAATATCATCATAGTTTGTTGACCCTGGTCAATATTTTTTAAACTTTTTTGTGGTACGTCTCATGATATTATGGGACTATCCCATGATATCATGGGATTTATCAGTTTTTGTATTATACACTTAATGCAGCAAGTAAGTGAATTCATTTTTAGATAAAATAAAAAATAATATTTTATGAAGAGTAAATACACATTTAACCACTATTTCTCAGGTTTTATCATTTGAAAAGAAAATGACTAAGATGTTGCATAAAAGCAATGACATCCTGGAATAGTCCCATTATATCATGGGATTTATCAGTTTTTGTGACATACAACATTCTCATGATATTATGGGATTTGGGGTAAAAAGGTTAAAAGAAAAAAAAAAAAAAAAAAAAAAAGTTGACTAGAGTCGAGAGACTTTGGTTACATTATTTGGATTGCGGTCATGAAATTGATAAATCCATATTTAAGAAAGATTAATATGTCAACGCTCCATTAATATAAAAAGATCGCCTTTGGCGCCCAACTTGATTTCACAAATCTTCATTGAAAATAAAATTTAGAGGATCTTATAATGAGGGCATGCTTGTGCGGCAGTGCCTACCTAGAGAAGTGGTGGAAAATCTGTCATTTTTTCGTAAAGAAAACTTTTCACGTTTAGACCAAATTACTAATCTACAAGAAAAGAGTGAAAAAATGAACTAAGTTTTATGTGATTTCATGGAAAAGCATTTCCCAAGGGGGTGTCGGAAATCTTTTATTTCCCACGGAAGAGGACGAAGTCCATGGAATCAATTTTTTTTATGACGTACACAAATATACCCTAAAATCCCAAAGTGAGATTTCATAGTATTGCTCGTTTGGTATCTCACCATTCAAATATGGAATTCTAATTTCAGAACACCATCTGATTTATTTCAACACTAGTTCCCAACATATAAAAAAAAATTCCATTAGATAAACCTCCAAACAAAAGGGGGGAAATTCAACAGGGGTGAAAGGCAGGAAAAGTAGTTTTATTAATTGTTGCCTGAATTCATGGATTTCATCAATAAATTAACCAAACTTTGGTACATATTAAATTTGGTAGGGCATTATGATACCGGCCGCAGACACCACATCTACCACATTAGCCGGGGCCCTCTCTGCACTCCTCAATAACCCCGACACACTGAAAAAGGCCCGAGATGAGCTGGACACCCACGTTGGCAAGAGCAGACAAGTGGACGAATCGGATATCAAGAAGTTGACATATCCACAGGCCATCATCAAAGAGACCCTGCGAATGTCTCCAGCTGGCTCGCTCTTCCCCATGCACGAGGCCACGCAGGACTGCCAGATCGGAGGGTACCATGTGCCAGCAGGCACACGCTTGTTGGTGAGCTTAGGAAAGGTGCACCTGGACCCGGTCAAATGGTCAGACCCACTGCAGTTTCGGCCCGAGAGGTGGTTCCTTGCCAGGCACAAGGAGGTTGATGTGAAGGGCCGGCAATTCGACTATCTGCCTTTCGGGTCTGGGAGGAGATCGTGCCCTGGGATCTCTTTTGCCATGCAGGTGATGCAGCTGAGTCTGGCCCGTTTGATTCATGGGTTCGAGCTGGAGGTGCCTGTGGGTGCACCTCGCATTGATGTGAGGGAGAGTTTGAGGTTGGATAATCCTAAATCTACTCCTGTGGAAGTCCTCTTCACTCCACGCCTTCCTAATGACCTTTATCAGGACTAGAAGACTCACCTTATCATCATCATCATCATCTTAACTTTCAAGGGTCTGGATGTTGTTTAAACAGGAATTGTGGATGGTGAAGTTTAAACTTCCATATTATTATGTTATATGAGAGTATTGGGTTTCAAAAGTGCTCATACATCCTTCTTATTTGCAGTTTTGTCTAAGTGGGCTACCCGGACAATTCAAGGAGGTATGGATCTTTTCTAAGCCCAATTGATTATCGGGGTCTCGGACCAGGTGTATCAGGTCCATACCCATTTATCATATAGCGAACTGAAAGATAAATTTTCACCCAAAAGCTAATGAAATATGTCCAGTTAGCTTCAAGGAATTGAATAATCCTGTGGATCTTTTGGGAATGTCTTTGATACGCCTTAAGGATGAAGCTCATGAGATATTTAACCAGTGCTAGCGACTAGCTAGGGTGGATTTTTCTTCAATTGATTTTGTCCTGTTACATTTGGGGCTTTTGATCAACAACTTTATATCATACAAAATGAAGATTTTTCACGTTGTTGGAATCTGTAATGGGGCAATCGATAATTGACCCATGTGAGTCCCCTTGACGATGCTGGGTCATGCAAGGACCATCGCCTAATCCATGGGGCTAATCATGCCAAGGGTATGATAATCTCTGAAATGTGAAGCCCACACATGTACTAACTGAGAATCGGAGCAACAGTACTACTTCAAGGACCAACCATTGAATGAAAAATCCATATAAAACATCCAATTGAGGAAGCGCTCAATCAGGAGAACCAATAACGGAGAAGGTTTCAACATACCTGCAGGGATCACTGAAAGGATGAACCAAACCAATTCTGGTTGTGCAGGAGAGGTTGGAGAGAGTAGTTTGAGATTAGTAAACCAATACTTTGATAAACTTGAATCAGGAAACAAAATTCCACACATCAAAAGAAAAATCAATCATTTGTCTTTGAAATGGTCAGATAGATTATGTTTTCTTTTTTATTACTATGGGCAATGGTAGTTTTTAATCCTGCTCGTTAGTTTTTTTTTTTTTTTCCTCCCCTTTTTCTTTTGGGCATTTTTACTCTAGTGATTAATAAAAACAGTAAGTTCTGGTGATTACAAAATGTCTACTCAAGGAAGAGGCCTATTCCTCGTAGTTGAGCCCATATTTGCACTGGACTTCTTCCCCTTCAAGAAGCCTCTCCAATGCATCCTCAGGGAGACCGATCATCTCCAATGTCTTCTCCCAAACCTTCTGAGAAGTCTCTACGTTATGTGCTTCTTCTGACGCATTCATCGGCCGACAATCATGAGAGATCAATGCACAGACTGGCCATTCATCAGCCTTTAATACCCCACAGTACTCTGGGACTTGATGATCAGTGGCAGCAAAAAGGGAACTTCTTGAACCTAACAGGAACAAGTCAAAATATCAAATTTTATTTCCAACTGTTAAGCTCTATTAACCTTTAAAGAAACAAAGACAAGAAAGCATAAATAAAGTTGGATTGGTAGTGCGCTTCAATTTGATGGACTGACCCTCCTGAGCACTGAAGATGAAATAGGGAATTAGTTGATACGCTGCTTGAACAATTTTTGGGAGATCGCGTGCCTGTATTAATAAAAACGAAAGCATTAATGAGTTACTGTTCACTCAAATATGTAAATGAGTAGGCAGAAATGCATTATGCCAACATAGCCGATTTCATCCTTGGAAATGATTAAATGATGCCATTTCTAGTTCATAGACATATATATGTAATGGATAAAGTATGTTGAGTGAACAACTTAAAACCCAACAAAGTCAGGTACTGGTAGAGGCATAGAGGAACCAATGTCTTCCACGAGATGGGTTGTCCCAAAATATTGGAGAATTGAAGGATGAAAGACAAAAATGGAAAACATGTTGAATGACATACAAAGCAGAAATTAAAGGTTAATTGTCATCTAGACTATTGTTGCACCAATGTTCTACTTCAGTTTCACTCCCTGCTTCGAGTTGAATAGTGATCCATGAAAATATTGGGTTATTAAATGACAATTTTCTGCCAATGATGCCCAGGTCGTTGACCTTTTCTCCATAGAGGTGGTACAGGGGAGCAAGCTTTGGTAGTCTCCCCTGGTAAACTAAGATCCAGCAGTAGCCAGTGGGGTGGCAAACCATAAAAAGTCTGAGCCTATCTGCTACCATTTGGTGACCGCTTATAGCACCACACATAGTTCACTAATGCCATATGGAGGATAATTTTGAAAATCCTATCAACATGTGACTACATACATTACAAATCAGGGTTGGGTGGGGGGAGGAGGAGATAATTTTCTGACTACATGCATTGTTTAGCACAAATGCCACATCCAAGCCATTCATAAGGTACATATCACCTCGCCTACATTTCAAAGGTGTCCAGTCATCAAGATGGCCAAACAAGCAAGATGGACTTTGGTCAGTCAAATTTCTTTCATACATTTGTCATCCTCAAAGTGAGAAGCTCCCACGTGATATGAGACTTGGACATGGCAGATACACTAACATGACTTGGTCTAGTGATGTGCCCGGGCAGGATGTGAAGATTGTAAAACATCCGTTAGAATGTTCTAAGATAAAAATGAATAAGAGCCATCACACTTATCATGCACTTACGCAATTTTTTTTTTTTTTTTTTTTTATGTTACTTATGCAAATGTATTATGAATCATGCAATCAAGTGTTGTAGCATCAGGAATGATGAAGAGTAGAATGCTACAACAAACTTACAACATTTGTGTGGACAATCCCAGGTGATACACAAACAACACTGATGCCAGCCTCAGCAGGTATTCGCTTGTGAAGGATGCTGGTAAACATGACCTGAGATTTGAACACCATATTTCATGTTACTTAAATAATATATATCTATAAAAAAGATTTAGGTAATCAATATATGGAAAAAAAAAAAAAAAAAAAGAATCCATTAAGCCTTCCCACACCTGTGCAAGCTTGCTACTTGAGTATCCCACCAAACTTGTATATTTTCTCTTTCCAGAAACCACATTCATATCTTCTGTGTCAACAAATCCTACATAATGCATCTATGAAAAGAACAAAGAACATAAGTTAAAACTGCAGGACTGATAACCCCTATTTGTTTTTATTGTCAATATGAGTTATTGCTTGAACTTGCCTCTAAATTTTCACAAAACAGAAAAATCAACAAACGAGAAAGGCGGGAATTAAAAGTCAGAATCTCTGCTTTCCATTCTTAGGATTCCCTTGATTGAGGTGAGAACTGTGAAATATCATCTACAAGCTAAGGAGTCATTATAAGCTTTAAGGTCTATCCCAAACCTAGATAGAGGAAACAGAAGACAGGGTGCTTCTGAACTATATCCATGAGAATTTGCATGTACCCAGACAATAGAAGTACCTTTGAATGAAAACAAAGGCTCAGAAACAGTTTGAGAAAAATCCAATGTATGGCAGCAATTCAAAATGAAATCCTCACAGACGAACAATTTGATGTAGGTCATGCCCAAAAGGCTGGAATGCATGTGTGTCATCAGCAATAATTTGATGATATGTGCATGTTAAATATGGTTTTACACGCTTCACAAGTATCCAAGAGGAAATTTCAGCAGTTGTTTAAATTTACAATAATAAAACATCAGCAAATAGTTGATATGCAGGCACTTACAATAGAGTTCACATTCACAACTCGGCTTGGAAAGCCTCTAATTAGAGATGGCAACAGCAATATTGATAGCAGGGCTGGGGCAAGATGATTCACTTGCATGTGTGCTTCATGCCCATCCTTGGAAAACTGTTGAGGCTCTGTATATGATAGCAAATCAAATTTACTCATGTCAACAAATCATTTATGCACTTCAATAAACATATTCATCATCATCAAAGCCTTGTCCCAACTATGTTGGGGACTTAAATAAACTCAGAGTGGATACATCTTCCTATTAGAAGTAACAAATGAAGAGATTAGCATCAACTATCACCCTGGCAAAGAAAGACGCTTTTAACTGATCCCAAATGACTTGTACAAGAATGAGAGGAACACAGCAAAAACATATAGTCCAAGGCAATAGTCACTGGTTTTTTTTTTTTAATGCAATCCTTCAAAATAACTAAATCTCTAAAACAGGCATCGCTTACAGATGAAATTATTAAATGTTTAATTACTCTACACTTCAGGTCAAAACTACAATTACGCTACACTTGCTGTGCAAGAATACTCATGTCTGTAGTAAAATGTATATAAGAACATGTAGCTAAATTATGGAACAAATTATGTATATTAAGAATCTAAGATTACATTATAATGTAGTTTTAACCCATAGTAGTCAAGATTTAAGATTTCAAACTCCAACAACCATGTTGTGTTTTATTTGAAAGAGTATTTTATTTTTGGTCCATTTGGAAATTATCGGCTTCTCTTAGTTAATTGTATCAGGATTCAGGACATCACATGAGCATAGGGATCTCAAAATCATAGCCTCCAAAAGAGAAACATGCAACAATGTCCATTTTTTGAATTTTATAAGATTCAAAGGTACATTTGATATTTAATATACTAACCCGTAATAAATGCCTTCATGATGAGTCCAATCTATCACATGGACCACCAGACCACACAATCATTAAACCACAGTTGGTATTCCATCAAGGAGTGTACTGTATAGATAGAACAATTATTCATTTAATTGGCCTGGTCTACTGACCAGCGCTGGTAGGCTTCACCATGTTTTAGGATAGACTAAGCGGAACACACGGTTCAAGAAAAGATAGTATAGTTATTGTTTGAAAAAAAAAGGTGGTATAGGCTTTTCTAACTAAACCATTGCAATCTCCGGTATAATGCATTTTATCTCCAAAGAATTTCAGCATTTATATAATCCATCTCAATTTGTGAATCTTCATGAGTCATTTGGCTCTAAATTAGAATTTTGATACATCTAATGAAGTTTTAACCCTGCAAATCATACATATCGCAAACTCACAAGCACTTAGATTTTAAAGGCCAAGTAGTCTCTGCACTTTGACCACAAATCCATGAAATGTGCAGTCAGTCAACCATGAAAAGAACACAGACAAATTCTTAGAACGGTGAAAGCAATAGAGCAGCTTGGCATATCACTCTACTGAATTTCAGTATTATCCATGAAACCCATGTGCCACCATCCACAAATAAACAATGGATAAGCGGTTTCCTTTACTGTCAGAAGCATATCACAGCAGTAAGACAGTCAAGATTTCCAATAGTGAGCTGCTTATAACTAGAAGGATGATGCAGGACATATTGACCAGACCATAATACAGTGTTGGTCCTTGTGGGGCTCACTTGGGACGATCACCAATCAATGTAATGGAAAGGTATCATCAATGAGGCTTGGCTAACATATCACCCATGTTGGATGATGATGGTTATCAATTTACGGGTGCCAAATATTTAACGGTGTAACCTTAAGGTGATTTGATCCAACAGTTAAACACCACCCTGATCATGATTTAAGGGGTTGGATTGACCAGTGGTGGTTCCTGCATAAGGCCCATGCATGGGATTGGCCCATCTTGTATTAGTTTCCACCATAACTATAGGTAAACAAGTTGTCTTCAAGAAAAATGAAAAACAATTAGAAAAACAGTATAATATTGTAAAAAAAACAAATGAAAGTTTTCTAAGCTCCAAGTTATAGAATATTATAATGGTTGAGAAATTAGGAGGCAGTAGCAGCATTTTTTTTATTTTTTTTTTTCCATAGGCAAACAATGATAATCGCTATTAGAAAAAGAATACTGTAACCAACTCTAGAACATGAAAAAAGTTTGTACACCTATTGAATATACATTAGTAGGTTGCCAAAATGGTGTGTTGTACCTCCAATAGAAAAAATTCCGGCATTATTGATCAACACGTTCAATGGAGCTAAACGTGCATTCCAAGCTTTGGCAAATTTTACAACAGAGTCAAGGGAGAGAAGATCAACCTCCATCACCTTGACAAGAGTCAAAAATTTGATGAGTGTCAGTCATCCTGAAATAGAAGTGTGGCTTGAATAATACTAAATTCATATCAACAAACAAATTCAGGAATGCTCAATAATAATTAACAAATGGCAGGATTTCTTGAAATCTGAAACTAATAACATTCCCGGTAGGATTAAAATGGTAAGCTAGAAAATAAATCTATGGACGATTAAAGTTGACACACTACCCAGTGCATGTACACATTCATTGTTGCATGCCTATTCAGGTTTTTGTGAATGAGATTCAAGCAACATGACTTGCATCGAAGATTAGTGAGATACAATTGTTAAGCTGCAATTGCCCAGCATTGCAGACAGCTACCTCTAGTTCCCATCTAGTGAAGCACGACAATTCATTAGCTTATGGAACTCTAGACTTTGTTATAGTGCATCCTCTCTTGGTATGGTCTCATACATGCTAGGCTACTTAATAAGACTCAAATAGCAAAGTGGCAACCTCAAATCCACAAACCACAAATATGACCCTAAACTTTATTAACTAGCTTGTCCTTCAAACACAGCATATGTTCCTGCACCATGTTTTAGAATTGTGGTTGAGGAAGGCAATTCGGTTAGCTTAGAAAAAGCAAAAAGAAGTGTGGCAATAGGTAGTGGTTCTCAAACATTGCAATGTGTCATGGTGTGAATTTCATTTTGATTACAAAAAATCTACAAAAAGTCCATAATATTGAAGATGCTCAAATCATTTTGTCCCCATTAGGCCATGGTATAAAGGCATGTAGAGGGCACTCAAAGTCATATGTCCTATATCACTATTTTATCTTAAATTATTGAGTCTATTTAAGTTCAATGATTAAATCAAATGTGTTTCAAGGAACTTAGCATTATTCTAAGCTTGTCTATTTTTATCCAAAACGATAGAGCTATTTATGAATGAGCTTTTAGCTGTTCTTCTGATCTTTGAAACACTGTCTCCATGTGCTCTTAGTATAATACATAATGAATGCTTCCTGTTCCACATTGTACTGTAATTGGTGATAGTTCCAAGTAGTCTCTACAAAGAGAACGCCCTATGATCAGTACTAAAAACCCCTAAAAAAACTATAATTGGTATAATTTTACATTAAGGAACATGTTTGCCAGCACGTTTTTGAAATTAATATATTAATTCCCAGGTATTAATTCGTCTAAGGTGTTGATTTAGAAGGAACCAACATTTCTCAAGGATGTAATTTACCAGGATGACGGTTAGATCATTTCATATCAAATGGGAAAACATTCTTTTTTCATACCCCTTGTGAGCCTTCACCTTTAAACCTTCAATTTTAGCCCTATGATATAAAGGTATTGTTAAACCTCCTAAGAATTCAATACCTACAAAATAAGAAGAGGCCTACCACAAAATATATATAATAAAAATAATAATAATAATTTGGGTTCACCAAGACTGATAATATTGAATGTCGTTGAAAGTGTGGCTGATATTATCAACCAGTATTGGGAAAGGGGTCGATACTGATTTAAAATCAAAATAGGATATTAGTCCCAATTGATTTGTAGCGTATTAGCCTATATTTTAAACAATGATAAAAACACTTATAGCATAGGTTGCACATATATCCACCTTAAAGGCACCAAGGATTTCCAATAGCATGTCCCAATATCACCTGCAGACTTATTAAATAGTAAAAGTCATATTGTAATCCATAGCCTACACGGTAAAAATTAATCTAACATGCTCTTATAATCCTATTCATATAATGCTGAATCACTAGAGCCAACAATCATTGAAAACAAAAGGTCAAAATTCGAACCATATCTGACCATGACCCTGTCCAATCCACTCGGTTAGGAAGCACAAATGATCAAAAACTTCATTTGAACTACTTCTGTCATTGAGAAATGTTTGCTAGTAATCATGTGCCATTTTGTATTGTAGATTGCAGCGTAATAATGCAGAAAAATTTTTTTATATGGCTCTATGCATAATTGCATGTACAAGTATATATCAACGTACATGTATAAATGAACATACTTACCTCAACATTAAGTGGAGCCCTTAGTCCAGACCATTCATTCTGCCACTTTTGAATCAACTCATGAGCTGCTTTCGGGTTCCTCACTGCCATGACAACATGCGCCCCTGACTCAGCCAGTTGCCTGTTTCAATCAAGGGAAATTTCCTAAGCATAAAAGCATAAACTACTGAAACGCATAGAGAAAAAGGACATAAAAGTTATATTCAATGAACTTCAATAATAAGGATGAAAGAAAAAACTATTTTTAGCATGTGAAATCCCAAACTACATCTACCCAAAACCAAATAAGAAAACATCAACATTGCTCTACTTCAATAACTGGAAACCAATCTTTCCTTAGAAAGAATTGCAAACTCAGTGACAATCAAGAAAAACAACAATGCATGGACAAACCCTAATCATGGGTTTCGTAGGCCCTGACTTTGCAACCTGATTGAAAACTAAACAAGGTAGTGTATGTAGTAGAAACAAATATAACTGGGATACCATGATAGAGAGAACAGCATGGAATACCTTACTATAGAAAAATGCATTAGAATCAATTGATCCAAAAATATTTACTCTCAAGGTCGTTTAGAAAGAAATAAACAGCAATAGAAATCGATCCAACTACAAAATTATGTTGATAACAAGAAAGAATATGCATTTATCATCTTAAATAACACTATCTACCTACAGCAGACGAATTACCGGGCTTGCCATTCAAAACACCAAATAATATTTGAAACAACCAAAACCCCTCAAAGAAACCTACAAAGATATTCCACCTGACCCACATTGTAACTGCAATCTTATCTGAACTTGAGCATATGTACGATAGAAACCCATCATCCAAAGAGCTGAAATACGCAAAAGGAACTCCATCCACAGAAACCCAAATCACAAACAACACGCTTCATCCATAATCAATGTAAATTAGCCACACCATGGGCAAAAAACTGACCAAAACACCAAAAAAAGAGGATCCAAATCCCACCCAGAAAATCAAATAACAAATAAAAATCACCCATCAAACCAAAATGGAAAGAAGATCACAAAAAACCCGACTTCGGGAGAGATGAAATGGAAAAGGAAAGGTGTGGAATGTGACATACTTGGCAACCTCAAGGCCAATTCCACTGGTGGAACCGGTTATGATGCAAGTGAGATCGTTGAGAGGAGGGAGTGGCAGGGGATTTAGCAAGTGGCTAGCTGTGATCCTCTGGAAGAGCATCTCATACAACAGATACAACCAACCTCTTAACCATTCCATCCACCCAAGTGCCTTCTTCTCAGAAGAACCCATCTCTCCTTTCCTTTGTTCTCTCTCTCTTCCTTCTTCTTCTCTCAAATCTCAGGGAGGAGAGAGACAGAAGAGTGTTAGGATTGATACTCTCTGTTTTCTTGTCTTCACTTCTTTCTTTCTTCTGTTCTCATTTGTCGGTAGTTGCAGCCAATATACCAACCCAAATAAAATTCTTTTCTTTTGCTGTTGTAATAAATATGAAAAGCCAATTTCTTTGGGATTCTACCAATCAAAATAGTTGGCATCATCTAAACCCTAGTGCAGACTCCACACTTCAATGACGGACAAGTTAAGCTAGGAAGGATTTTATTGAAAGGTTCTTTTTTTTTTTTTTTGTTTTTTTTTTTACACCCAGCCCCCACTCGCTATACCTAAGGAGAGAGCTCGCACGAAAGTTAGAAGAAAGAAAGCCCACACAAGCGGTAAGAGAGCCACCAATTGAGAAAGGAGTCTGCGGATAAATGGGTCATGCCCAATTCGGTTGAGCTTCTCCAGTCCACTATAAAGGGCCCTTGTATAAGCCCTATTAGTATTAGGTCAGAGGAATGGTGACCTTAACTACTTCTATACATGCCCATCATAGGGATAGGGATGGGAAGATTGCAAGGCAATGGCTTGGATTAGAGTTTCGTCAGTCAAATACCACTCTGATCATACCATTTGCAACTTCTTGAAAACCGTTACAACAAGATGAGAAAAATAAATACATGCCAAGAAGGTGAGAGAGCTAGAATGATGGGGGGAGAGAGTAAAGAAAGATGGGAGAGGCAGAAGAGAAAGATACGAGAGAGCAAAGGGTGACATTGCACATTGCATGGGAAGGAGGGAGAAAGATTGTGTTTGGTGGGGATAGAGCTTACCGATTGAAAGATCTCTTCTTGAGTTTTTGATATTTTTAATAAATCCGCTTTTTGTGGTAACTATGTATATGAAAGAGTGGAATTGAGAGTAGAAATGGTGAGAGAAATTTTAATTGAAGCTTCAGGTACACAGCCCGGCCGAGCCAAAACCTATTAATTAAATGGGCAGGCTTGGGCCTATATGTTCAAAGTGGGTTGGGCTTGGGTGAGAAACATTGTTCCTTGTTGAAGTTGGGTCATGCTCAAGCCAATACTTCTAAAGTCAGGCTGGGCCTGGATATGCCTCAGCTTGGCCCTACCCAAACCACGTACACCCCTACAAGTAGGCCTATGTTGTTGATTAGAAATGTGTTTACTTAGATCTTAATCACAGGCAGATAAGCACACAAATATCACTATGCATTAGCTGGCGCCAAAGAACTTTTTTTCCAGAAATAATGGTCTTTGTCTGTTAGCTATACAGGTGTGGCTGTGGCTGTGGCTGCGGCTGCGGGTAGTGTGGTGCTTGACTTTGCAGGATTCTTCCCTATCTCTTTTTTAGGGTGGCCTAGAATAGTGGGAGGAGAGAGATTTGCAAGGGAGTGCTGCTAGCTACACACTACAAAAAATTTTCCACACACTGTTTATTTAAAAAAAATAAAAAATAAAAAAATTCCTAAACTATCCCTATCCCTCTCCTTCCCTTTCTCTTCCACTAAAACTCCGGCAACCCCTGCTCCGGAAACCCCGCCGGCCACCGCCCTATGCCGACCCATCTCCCTCTCTTCCTCTCCTCTCCGGCAGCCCCCACCGGCAAAGAAGGCCAGTGAGGGAGAGATCGGAGGGAGAGGAAGGATTGGAGAGAGGGAGAAAGAGAGACCAGAGAAGGGGAGAGGGGCGGAGGTGGTGGTTGTGGGCGGAGGGAGAAAGAAGGGTAGCGAGGGAGAGATCGATGGGAGAGGGGGAGAAAGAGAGAGACCAGAAGGAGAGGGAGAAGGGCGGAGTTGGTGGGTGTGGGCGGAGGGTTGGGGGTGGGGATGAAGGCGGTGGAGACTGCCGGAGCCGAAAAGGAAAAAAGGAAGATGGGTCGGCGTAGGGCTGCAGCCGGCGGGGTTGCCGGAACAGGGAGAAGAAGAGAGGGAAGGAGAGGGATAGGGGTAGTTTAGGAATTTTTTATTTTTATTTTAAAAAAAAATGCAGTGTAAAAAGGATTTTGTAGTGTATAGGTTGCACACTTTCCAAGGTGGTCGCCAGGGTCACTTGTGAGACCTTGTAGGGCTTTTCTTTGTTCTCTTGTGTTGGTTTGGTTTCCTGTAACAACTTTGTGTCATTGTTTTTCTGGCTCCGCACTTCAATGAATAATCTTCCAAAAAAAGGAAAAAGGAAGAAGGGGGATGACCCACACCCTTATGAGACCCATCTTCATTTTTCATTCAGGGTCCACCTTTGACTACTCAAATCCCTTGACGCACATCAGACCTCTTTTAATTGACACCATTCCTAATTCACATTGTTCTGGACATTGAGACAGAAAACTTCTCTACGTAAAAAAGAATCAAGACTTTGCCACACTCTCAGCCCAGTACCAAATATCAATTACATAGGAGGAAAATCCCATGAAAATTAAGTCCTACATATTGGGTACCATGACAAATCTGAACCAATCACACAGTGAAATGGTTGAGAGCAATAGAACCAATTAATCTGCATCTGGCGTTCCTTGCTTCTGCAGTTCTTCAAAAATTCCCACTCATGTAGCAAGCAGTGGCAATTACAATGATAAAAATCGTCTTCCTAATTGTCTGTTAAAGTTACAGGTACAGCAACAGGCATCCTTTTCCTATTGTCTCTTTACAAAACTTTTCACTACAACATCTTCCTCTTCTTTTAGGGTCCATTGTCTTTTAATTAATTTACACTGTGCCTGCATTGTACAGGGAACCTTGTCTCATCCAACTATAGGACCTGAGGGCTCTCTCTATCTTCACGAAGAGGAGTCATTACGAAATTCTAGTTCTCAGCAGAGACCATCAGATCAACTGCCATTCTGCATCATAAGTTGGGGTTGAAGCCTGTCATCAGACTGAGAGCTTGAGATTTTTTGTAGAGATCGGTATTGCAGACGAACACTCTCTCCACTGTCGAGAATCTTAAGAAGATACCTGCAAAAATGCTCTAATGATAAGAATTAATTATGCATAGGAAAGTAATATATGCTTTAGGATTCTTTCTTTTTCTATTTTAAAGATAGTCGACCAAATTGGAACATGGAAAGGTTTTGGGGTGTAATACGATTGAATAGAGAACCAAAAACTCAGTAACAGTAACAAGTGTTTCCGCACAAATCCAAAACATTTGAAATAAATCTCTTCTTTGGAAAATAGGATATGCCTATGGCATTTTTGGCATCAATTCAACCATGTTTCTAAGACCAAAAAAAAAAAAACTTCTTGATATATCATACGCTTCATGGTCGAAAGAGGGACTTGGGCTCAAGCATGTCTTTCATGAACTGTGGTAAATATGAATTGTCAACATTGATTATCGCTCATTTTTAGGAAAATAACTCTTGTATTTCATTACTAAAACGGGAAGGGAAAAGTCTTTCCCAGTTTTCTAAGTCATAAATAATAATAAAAGCAACTCTAATTCAACATATTCGAGGTAATCTAGATGTGTAAACTCACCATCCATTAAGGCATTGAGAAGTGATTACTGCTTCCCTTCCTACAAATTTATCAGGGGTCCTCCTGTTTCCCTGCAAAACTTTATCCTCCTTAAGCATCTGTTTTCACTGAAGCAGAACTCATTCCACGACAGAAATCTGTAAAAGAACTCACTTTGATTAACACTTTCTCATTCACTGCAAATGGGTACTGAACTCCTTTATGCTGCCTTGGACTGTCGCCATCAGCAGCCACCTCCCCATTTTCCTTTAAACAGAGAAATCAACTTTTCAACAAATGATTTCAATCAAAACAATAGCTTATAACAATTCAAAAAAAAAAAACAAAGAAAGAAAAAGAAAAAAAGAGGATAGCTTGTAACCTTATACACACTGCTTGATATTATTAGCAGTAAAATATGTGGAAATTAGGATTAAGCTAATGATGTTGTTTAATTATGAGCAATCAAACAGCCAATATAGGAAAAATAAAAAACTGAAGGATATGAGATAAAAAAAAAAAATAGGGCAGATACGAAAATGACTTTTGTGAAGCCATTTTGGAAGTGTATACCTTGTTTAATCTCTTCAATGCATCCATCTGCTCGCCTGCTTCTTTCCTGCGCTTACGAAGAGCAGAATTGTGGAAAAGTCTTCGGTCATCCTCAACTCTCACAGCCAAAGCTGCAGCCCTCAATGCTGCAGACAGGATCAGTGTATCAGTGGGCAGTGGAATAATAGATTACCGGAAAATAGGCAGACGCAACATTCAAAAATGGAACATAACATACAAAAGGTGTAAGAAAAAATGAAAAAAATTTAACATTTACCATGATTAGGAATTAAGGCATCCCGGTCAATATCTGAATTGCAAAGGCTACATCTCAACTGTATTGCACATAGACGAAAGAAACCCTTTCAATTCTCTTTAACCAGCAATGAAAATTCATTAAGCAAAAGAAACAGGAAACATCCAACAAATAAAATTGGCCATAACGAAACTAGATCACATTCATTCAGTACCATTCTTCCAAACAAAAACTGATGTGCATGACCTGCTATCAAATTGGACAGACTGATGATGACCTGAGCAGTATCAGACACCTCAGTTTCCCATTGAACAAAGTATCATGCTACAAGATAATAATCTTGCACAGGGATCACTTAACTATAAAGAAGGCTGATGCTCAACTAGCCTCATATATCAGTAGGATCCTTGGGATATAATTGATGAAGAACAATCCATTTCTTTTCAGTGGGCAGTCATGGTGTCACGTGATTTAAATATATACCAATGCAGACAAAATTTAAGCGAGGCCTGGCCCATGGACCTCAGCCAGATGGGCCCAGTCCGCGCACCATCAGCCCAGTTTGACAAGCTGAAGAGCCCCAGCTGAAATGGACAGAACAACAAAAGCAGTAGGCAATTGAATCATTTTGCACTTTTGGCAACCTTTTGGAGATTTAGATTGTCCAACTTTTATTTGTAGGAATAGAGAGCCCATAGTTTTAAAAGTTATAAACAAAGTTGAGATTTTATATAAATAGGGTTTGAATTTCTTCTTCTAGTTAGACATTATAGTTCCTTTTGCCCAGACATTGATTCATAAATCATAATGCAAGTGACTACTGATCAATCTTGAGTAAATCATAATCCCAGTGGAATTCATCAATAAACAGTAGTGTGGCACAGTGGCAGGCTGTAGGTAAATCTGCGGAAGGGTTTTCTAAGGCATCTTTCTTTCGGTTGCTGTAATAGATTTGCTTAGAGCTAATTTCCATTGATTCAAGACTGTTTAAGTACTGATTTGCTCTCCAGAGGAACATTACAAGCTGTTACCAAGCAGCTCTAAACTGCATTGATGATTGCAGAAGTTTCATTCCAAGACAGTTCAATCAGTTATATCCATCCAGATTTTGCAATCTGATTCTCAGAATGCATCACATATCAAGTGTGCTTCAGGCTGGTCGATCAGTAAGTACCAGTATAAGGTCCCAAGGGGTACCATAGTAGTTTCAGCAAGGACAGTATCACTTGAATTCATCAAAGTAGATCTGCTGCAGGTCTTTCACAATGTTATAATGGAATGGTTGTACAAGGAAATTTATTTCAGACCTTATTTTGAGAAGTAATGGATAACTTTGCATACCGTTTCAAGGACCTTTCGCAGCATAAGACCACCAAATGAATGCCCACAAGAGACAACCATGGCATCTTCAAGGAATGCACCCCTGAAACACACACCAAAATCTTAATTAGAAATGCCTCCAATTTCAATTTACCAGAGCATTAATCTATCATTGACTGAACGGAAAATAACAAGAAAAACAAAAGAATGAGTTGTTTACACTAGGCCCTCTATGTACTATCCCTCTAGCACAAAAGGTAACCCAATCTCAAAGAGAAAACCTTTAAAAAAAAAAAGATAACAAAGTGATTCCTTCATCTAAACTGGCAATAGAAAACAGTTTTTAAAAGATGCGAGGCCATGGCACAAATCATTCTCACCTGGTGTCCATTCATTTGAAGGCTCCATCTCACCTTTTTTTGGAAACTTAATAACAATTGTGCTCGTGCAGGGCACAAGCATTTAGATATGGAATTAATTGAAGAAATAACTATTTTTCAAACAAATAATAAAATACTGTAAGATAAATAGGTAAAGACATTATTAGTAATTCATGGCCATGCTTGATGTGGAAAGAAATGTATTTATACTGTAAACTGTGAGTTTTTAGAGATCAGTTAATTTGATGATTTTAACCATTCAAGTTGGAACATGGAAGCTCTCACAGGGAGAGCTGATAAAGGCAAGAGTTTCAACCACTCATTAGCCTCCCAAGAACATGTCTACAGTTCACATCAAAGAGCTGATAAAGGCAAGAGTTTCAACCACTCATTAGCCTCCCAAGAACATGTCTACAGTTCACATCAATGATTATGTGAGGCTTCCATTTAATACTCTCAACAAGAAGCTATGACAACTATACTGAAAAGCTCTCATAAATTTATTTGTAGAACACTAGGAACCAACTAAGAGACTGAACAATAATCCATAATTGAAAGTAAAAAGTAAGAGCAATTACAAAAGCAAGTGAGATTACAAACTCACGATAAAGGATCTGAAAGAACGCTTCTCAAAGATGGCTCCCTATTCATATTATTCCGAGCTTCCTGGGGTCCAGAAACTCATTAGAGAGAGTGTAGTCTCCATAATCATATCAATATAAAAGACAACTCGTTCAAAAAATGTGCAAATCAAAGGCACAGTACTGAGCATGTTCAAAATAGGTAGCCAAGACTTGCATTTGAGTGTGAACATAAGCCTAGTCCAACGTAAAACCAAGTTAAACATATTCAACATGATACCCCAAAAACAGAGAGAGATATCATTTAGAAGCTTTAAAATTGTAGGAAGACGCTGCTTGTATAGACATAAAATATATTAAAAAAATATGGAAGCAGCTAAAATACATAGACTAGGTGAACAACTCAAATAAGTACACTGATGGATGTATTAGTATTTTGGTCAACTATCCTATATCCATTGTATAAAGCAGATGGTTTCAGGTGACCTTAACCATTACCCTCCACTTCAAGCCAAGGACAGAATTAGATCAAACCTTTGTGGCTGATGAAAATGAAACACCAAAGTCATATATGCTTGATCAATCGGCAATATTTGAAGGTATCTAGAATTTCCACTTCAGCAATCACTCTCACCTCTAAGCTTTTCCCTACTTCATAAAATCTCCTTCATCCTACAGTAGATCAGTGCAATGATCCCTGTGCAACTTGCTCCTTTTCATTTAGAACCAAATACTAGAGGAACCTTCTACTAAAAGCCTTTTATAACTTACATGTGAAAACAAGACAGAGGAGAAAGAACAGTGGCAAAAAAGTGTTAAATGCCTACCAAATGTTCATCGGAGCAATCTATACTTCCTTTATCCCCAATTAGTAGATAAAAAAAATTCTTGTTCTGCAATTAACTAAATATATCATTTACTTGCAAAAACCATGAATAGCAACAAAAACAGAGCTAGGTCTTTTTCTGAAAAAATAATGGATGCGAATTCTATCGATGACACAAAGGTTGAAGTTAAATTGAAACAAACAAGTGTTTCCAAAACCAGCTTAATTTTGGGAATGCCTTCACTGGGTAAATAATTTGCCAGTAAGTTCCCCTCCATAGAAGTAAACAAAATAAATGTCAGGAAAATGGTAACATATCTTCCTAGATATGCTACATCCAGCTAGTCGGCAGCCATGGAGTAGGACTTGATTAAGATATCCATGAGATCACAGCTCTAGGTTCAGCTTCAGCTATCACTTCAGATAAGCATAATGATGTTGCTCCTTACACGATTACATCTAGGAATGAAGGTAAAAATACTTCTTTTACTTGGTAACCCTACTCGAACCTGCACCCATCGGGTGATGGTTCGTTGGCATAAGGCGTGGGTTTGCTCCCCATGTTGTCTTTTCGACACCCCCAGCCATGCATGTGCCCTGGGGAATTAGTCCTGTCGGATTAAATATAACAGGGATACCCACATGAAAAAAATATATATCTACTCAAACCTTTGCGACAATGAGCACCTTCCTACTGTGTACAGGCTCATCATCTATGAGAGTATAAACTTCTGCTGAAGTATTGAAAAAACACCCATGGGACCAGGAAAGTCCTAATGATGCGAACAGATGAATCCTGAATAATCCCACCAATCCCGCCCAGACCTGGATTTTCCATTGAGGCTTGAGTAGCTGTGGAAGTTTTTCACAAGAACTGTAGGGGAAACCAAATACAATGTAGAATAGGTGGATGACCATTGTAAAGGATCTCCTTCCTTGCATGTGAGAAAGGAGAGGGAATTCAGCAAACTCCCCTACCACATTAGCCCAGGATGTACCCATAATTTTTGTTTGAGAAAAAAATCATAAGCAGAATTTGATAGATTATAGAAAATCTCTCAGCCCATCCACAATTGGAAACCAAACCCCCCCCCCCCCCCCCCCCCCCCCCCCCCCAAAACAGAGCAGTGGAGGACAGTGGTACAGAAAACCCTGTGATGTCGGTAGAGATGGGGGCTGGGAAGGAGAGGGAGGTTGACATAAGGAGAGTAACGAATTAAATTGTAGGCACAGTAGCCAAAAGACTGATCATGGAAAGAAGGAAAAAAAATGGAAGAGAGTGAGAATGAGTGCAAAAAAGAGGAACAAACTGATTTAATTGAATGGATATCATGTGGGCTTGCCAAAAATGACCAAGACGTATTTTCATTACAGTGGTGGTGCCACAGAAGCTATCAAAAACCCTGAGAAAGTGCAGCTGAGACTGCACAACAAGGTTGAGGTCAAAAAGACCAGGAAGCAGCCAGCAGGCAGAGGGCACAGGGATGAAAAAAGGATGCTCCAAATGCTGACCAACCTTGAAACGTTCATTAAAGAGGGTTGAATATTCGCCAATGCCTCTCAGTGAGGACCACAACTCAAAACAAACTCGGAGAGAAAAAATAAAGTTAAAGAAAAATGACACGTGAACAAATAGAGCCCAACTCAGAAGAAATCCAAACAATCAAAAATAAAAATAAAAGAAAAAAAAATGATTCCAACAAGAGTAAAGGTAATCCAACATGTATCAATGGCCCCCTTCTCTCTCTACACTCCTCTTCCCTCTCTTCTCTTATTTTTCTTGTTGAATTCTCTAACATTTTCTTTCCCACACATGTATCAATTGTGCCCCAAGCCTCTCCCAACATAATTGGATTTAACTAATCTTAAACGTGTTCCGATCCATCTACTTTGTAAGCAAGGCAGAAAAGAAAAACATGCTTGAACAAAAATTTATAAAATCAGTGGCTACTGTAATATTTTGAAGCTAAAAGATGAACTTACATAAATATTATCAGAATGGTTGCAAGCTACATCTTCTTCAGCAGAAAGGTCATCCATAAACTGGCTTACAGATATTGGTACAAAGCTTTGGGGTATTACATGGCCGGCTGCAGAAATTGGAGAACAGTCCAATATAGCATTGCCTTGTGGCATAAGCTTAAATGCCAGTGACGTCCTGAAATCAAAATGTAAATGCAGTCAGATCCCTGTTAGTTGAATAGAACTCTTCAACAATATAAAGGAAAAATATAACCAGTATGAATTAACACCAAAGACCCAACGAATTTAAATGGACAGATTGCATCAAAGAACTATGCAAATACTAAACCTTCCAGCAGTAATGGCACAGGAAGAAAAGTCAGAAGCAGCTCTATATGAAGCAGCAGGACGAAGGCCAGCAGTAGCATGGCTGAGTGCCCTTCCTGTTAGCAGCAAAACATCCCCAGGACTTGACCCACTGTCTGCTAGGTACCAACGACCGTTTGGGTCACATACCTATTCAAGAAATAACTGAAAAAGATGATTTAAGGATAACAATAAATTTAACATATCTATGGCATAGCAGGGATCATTTGCATGGAAAACAAACATACGGTTCACTGTTTCACATATTCTGCATAAAAGACAATTGCTGACAATGGATGGTAATACCCAAATTCTTGAAAATATCCACTAAATTTTCAATAGTTAGCAAAGAATACCTGAAGCCCAGGATTGTCTGAAGCAATCAATGTCAACAATCCCTTCTCAACTTCACTGTGCATTGTTGTCTTACCTCCCCCAATAGTCCCCTTCCCGTTCTGGAGAGATGCATGAGAATAGGAGGCAACCAGCACTGAAGAAGATGCCTCATTGGCAGGCAATGGGTTATCATCAAGAAGATGGTTAAAAACACTGCACATAGAAGAAAATTAGAACCAGGCATGCAGAGGTGACCAAAAAGAAAAGGAAAGAGACTGAGAAGAAATACAATCAACAAAGTCATTACTCGCTGCGCAGACGGAGATGCCTTGCTATTGCACATAGAGCAGCACGAGCTGCCTTCCCCAAACACCTAAAAACATCACCCATACACGGTGGAGATGAATCTCCATCCTCCAATGCCCTACGAATAGACAGTATAGTTTACTTAATTAAAGGAAGAAACAACTGCAAGTTCTGCACTTCCATGGCCCCAGTTGGATCCTTGGAACTTGGTTGCCCAGCACTCAGGTTATCTGTTATTCTGTTCCTGTAATTAGTTATGAAAAGAACAAAACAGCTGTGACTTACAGTAACTCAGTCATCCAAATGCATAAGCCGCCAACATTATCCATAAGCCAAGTTACTTGCACTCAGATTACAAAGATCCAAATGGGCATCCATGGAACCAAATCCAAAAGAAGAGAAGTTTCATCAATCCACTGTCTCAAGAAAAAATGATAATATAATTGGGTATTAAACATGATAAAAAGGCATCAAATACCATGAGATTTGGTACAAGAACTTCAATATTCTACAGTATATAGATAGTCTTTTTTCTATATGACTAAAAGATTTCCACATACGACACAACAGAGAGAATAAAAGAAAACTGGGAGATAGGATTGTGGCTGAAAATCAGTGTCATGGTGGAAGTGTGGCCACCCCCAAAAGCTGATATGTCGCTGTTTGCAGCCCATCACCTTCTGGATTTTCAACTATACCCAAAAAATCTTGAATATTGGAAAATGCTAGAACCTAGTGTGTTCCTTTTTCTTCATTAGGAGACATTATAAAGGTATGCATCGGTCCCCTAGAGTCATATTGGTGATGTATGCTTGAAATATGAATCACTGTTTCAAATAAAACTATTGAATTTGTTAGATTTTATTGATTCCATCACATATGGGACATTCGAAGTGCAACATGCCATTTCAATCATCTGAAGCGCGAACCCAGGGCCCCAAAAGTACAAAGTGCAAACTGATAGCCCTCAGTGAACAACCACACCTTATTGGTCAGTCCGGATGGCCTTGTGAATGAAGTTATATAAATATTTGCATTGGAAGTAACTTCTGCTTATTGATGGAATTGATAGAGCAAAGGATATTACAATCAAGAATTAGAAGAGAAGAACTGATGCATTGGATTGAAGAAAAATCTAATGTAACAAATGAAAATATACAAAGTTACAAACCACTAAACTGAAGATAAAATTCAATCATGCCACTTAGTTCAAGCAGGACATCTCCATCCAACCATCAAATGCATATATGGCTGTCCACATAATATGTGCAAAATATCAAAGTGATTGATTGCCAATCACCAGCTACAATGATGGTTCTCCGGCTGTTTGACTCAATATGCAAGATATTCAATCCAGCCAGGCAGGGAAGGATCCCTTCCCAAATAGGGATTAGGTAAATAATGCATTTGATGGATTAAGGCTCAAATAGACATTCGTTTTAAAATGCAAAAAAGGGAGAGTAATGATCTTACGATTCATAGCAGTTGATCATCTTCAACAAGAGGTAAGTTTTCTTCTTTTTTTTTTTTTTTTTTAAATGGTTTCATAATTTATTTTTGGGCCACCGTTTGGGGTATTAAATGACATCAAAACTGGAAAGAACACAGTGTTACCCTTGAACAACTTATGAATTACCTTTTCCAACAAGTCCAAGATTATGTGATTATGGCATGTTGAGAAAGTATATATATAGAGGAGGGCTACAAAACGCCCTGGGCATTCTATAAAGTAAAACGCCCCAAGTGTTTAGCCACTGAAAAACTTATCTTCTCATGACATGGACTTGTCATAAAGAAAAGGGAAGAAAGGAATCTAAGGAATTCATAGTGTATATGGCTCCTCTTTTTTCTCATCCTCTAACAAACAATAACAAGGATGAGTTATATCTGCCTTGTTTTTCTCACATCATAGAAATCATAAGTTTATTGGGGCTGCCTCTCAAGACATTTATAACCCACAACTGAAACCCTTTATATACTGAAGTGGGTCCAAAAATCTGAAACAAGTTTGAAAGAAAATGAGATTTGGTAATGGTAATGGCCATAAAATCCAAGGTATTTAATCGGTTAGGATTATTCGTAAGTGGACCAAATGGAGGTGTCACAAAAGAAAGTGAGATTTGGTAATGGCAATAAAATACAAGGTCATTGATCAGCTTGGTTTTTTCATAAGTGGGCCCAATGGATGTGTCCTAAAAGAGAGATTTGACAATGGCCATAAAATACAAGGTCATTGGTCTGTTTGGATTTCTAATAAGTGGGCCCAGTGGAGGTGTCCCAAAAGAAAGTGAGATTTACAAATGGTTATAAAATATACAAGGTCATTGATCGGTTGGGTTTTTCATTAGTGGGTCAAATGGAGGAGTCCACGTGAAAAACGGTGTAAATTCAATGTATCTCTATGTGGTATATATCACTCATTGTGATAGGGCTTAGACAACTGTAACTATTCAAAATGGAATGTCAACATGCACTTTAATTTTCCAAAACGGCTCATAAAAAGGAAATGCGAGGCGCAAATAGTGTGAGGTGGCATTATTACGTTGGACATCTCAAAAGAGGAAAAAACACCCCGGCCGAAATGGGAGAGTTTTTGAGAATTTCTCATATATATATATATATATATATATATTATTAAAAACATTCAGAAATGAAAATAAGTTACAATTTTTAAGTATTTCACAATATTAAGTTTATATATATAGCAGTTGAGACTTTTTAGAATTACCCTGTTTTGGAGTCCTACTCCAATTGAAAGTCTACTCTAGGGTGTAGTTGAATGCTCTCAGAAAAGTCTGGACAAACATGTTTTTCTTTTTTCATTTTTTTCCTTTTCTAGATAGAAAAAGATTAATATTTTCAAGCCAAAAATCATAAATGGTGCATGCCTCAAAAGTTACAATATAGAAGGAATAAAACACCGGAATTTGATAGAACACAATTAGAAAGTAATGTTTTTGAGTTGTTATCATCATCATCATAATCAAAGCCTTGTCCCAACTATGTTGGGGTCGGCTGCATCAATTTTGTTTCTCCATTCTAATCGATCCTAAGCCAAATCATCAGATAGGTTGCACTTCTTTAGATCTATTCTTACTATTTCATCCATGTCCTCTTTGGCCTACTACCCCTTCTCCTTAGCGGAAAATCAACCTACATAGAAAAACTTTTCTTCAATAGCATTATTGTTGGCCTGCATTTGTCATGTCCAAAGTTCAAACCATCTGAAACAAGTCTCTCTAAATTTATCTCCTATTGATGCTACCCTAAATGGTCTCAAAAGTGGGCATTTTTTCATTCTATCTTTCCTAGTTTTACAACACATCATTTTGTGCACATGGTGCTTCTTGATTGGCCAACATTCTACTCCTGGGCCATAGCTTGTCCATCGTTGTGCTGTAAATTTTTCCTTCCATCTTTGTAAATATGTGTCAATCACAAAAATCTTGACTTTAAGTGTCTAACACTAATGGTTAGTTCAAAATTATAGTGGCAATGTATACTATAAAATTTATGATATTTCAACTTATTTTAATATATACATATAAACCTATTTAATCAAGAACTAACTTTGCAAGTTTCAAATAAGATAGTGATACAGGATTTAAGACTTGGGGGGGCGATATTTTACTTTAAAGTGTTTACTAATGGAAAAAATATATTATTTTCTAACATTTTATAATATTATGGATTTTTTGGATCTCTTTTCGGTTATTTTTTAGGCAAAGTAAAAATTTGCATCGTAATGGACCGCAATGAATGCAAACCACGACGCGATGCCGCGTCATAACGGTTTTCAAGGTCGACCGCAACCGCAATTTTAAACCATGCACAAAACACTCCAAAAGAAAACATCCACTTCAACCGCAATTTTAAACAATGTACGAAACACTCCAAAAGATAACATCCACTTCAACCATCCCACTCTTATCCTACATTTGACATCTTCCTCAATCTCTCCAAGTCTCTGTCACTACTAATTAATCGAGCCAAGGCATCGGAATAAATCTCTTTGTGGTATATCTTGAGCTTCAATTCTCATATGGTTTCAGCTCTTCGCACATCTCCACTAAAGTTGGAATTCTTCATTTCAATTGTCATAATTATAAATATGGACTCCGTAACAGTTATAAACATAAGAGATAATTGTTGTCATTGATGTAATTTTGGTGACTGGACTCCCATCTTCATTATTACTGATATCTTTCTTAAGGAGCTTTTCGTGAATGGACACTCATCTTCTTCTACTTTCTCACTGTCATTCCCCATCACTCTTCTTTTCTTCCATACTTTCCTCTATTGCATCTATTCTATACATAGTGCAATTGGTTGCATCTATTCAGGCATCATAATTTGCATCATTCTTGTCTAATTCAGTTGGCTGGTTTTGAATTGAGTTGGTGCAAGTTGCTCTTAGTATATTTATTTGCTCACCCAAATTGATTCAGCAGGTTTACTGTTTTCCCACTGGATTACTTTCCACCTAAAAATTTCCATCCATCAAATTCCAAGTATGGCTGGAAGAGAGATGCATTGTATCAGCATTCTATGGAAATCAGTTGGCAAATATATTAGTCAATAAAATTATTCTACACCAGAATCAATAGAAAATTAAAACAACCAAAACAATCAAAGTGATGAAAAGAAATGAATAGATATAAAGAGTGTCTACCTTCCCGCCCTGTACATGTGCACACCTCTGCTCGACTTCCCCCAACTCCCTCCGCCGCTCTGCCCCCTTGTCCTGAAATACAGCCTCGACGACTCAAAAGCACACCTCATCAGCGCCGCCTCCTCGCTCCCGAGCTCAATCACCACCGCATTATGCCTCGTTAGCGACCCTGAAAGCGCCTCCACCGCCCTAACATAGGCGGAGCAGGGCGCCCCCTCGTACGGCACAATGTCCGACAGCCGTATCCTAGCAATGGCCCCCGCCGCAGACGTACTCTCCAACACCTGATGCCCTGCCACGACGGGTTCCGTCCCGACAGTATGATGATCGGACGGCATCTGCCTGTGAGATCCAGCCGCGGCAGCAGCCGAAGAAGTCGAGGGAGGAAGAGACTGAAGGCCGAGAGAGAGCGACTGGAGGGGCGTCGCCGGCGATCTCATGGCGGAGGAGGACGTGGGAGGGTTCTGATTGGACGTAGGGGCGGCGAGTGGAGAGGGAGCCATTGGCGACATCTGCATCTCGAACTCGGCCTTCGATCATTCTGAGATTTTTAGGGTTTGAGATGCATTGATTAATGGAGAATTAGGGTTGTTGGAGGCGGATGCCATGGGATGGGGATAGAGATTCGAAGGAATTAGGGTTTGGGAGGATTCTGCAGCTGGATGATTCGAGAGCGCGTGAGCATCTTCTCATTCTTCATTTGTATGTAGGAGAAGAGAATTAGGGTTTTGAGGTTGGTTTTGGACGGAGAAGAAGCGCAAAAGGTGACAGCAGTAGTTGTGGAGTAGAAAGCGCGAGCAGGAAATGGCGGATATGAGATCCTGGGAAAGGACAGCAGCAGCCAGGAGTCCCCAACATGCTTCCTGGAACCGCATGCCTTATATTCCTGCATCAACTACCGTTGGATAAATGCCACGTGGCATTCAAGCTGAGTCCATCTAAGAGAAGATAAGTCGACGGTTTGCACCCGGAAGTTGTGGGTTCGAAACTGCACTACCACACTGGGGCTACATGGGAATTTTACCCGGCTTTCTCTCCTGAGTCCGTAGGGATTATTCTGGCCCAAAGAGCTAGGAACCCTACGTTATTAAAAAAAAAAGTTGCCTACCAAAAACCAACCTGACAAAAAAAAAAAAAAAAAAAATCCTTTGCATGTAAGAATGTAAATGGTCCCAATTCTCCGATTGCCCGGAGGTTCCGAATTATTAAAAATCAGGTCTAGATCCTTATTTAGGCCTCGATAAGTAAATGAGTATAAGTCCAGTTCCACCTTAGTTTGGATCCGTGGATCCAAGACTTAACATCCCGGACCTGGATTCGGACATGTCCTATACATGGTTCTGATTCCAATTCTAGAGCCAAGAAAGCAGGTCCGAATCCGGTTCCACCATGGACCCGAACCGGAACTGACCCTTTTACAACCCTAATTATATAATACTAGTACAAAACTCGTGCTAATCACGGGCATGCATGAAGAGGTAGGATTCTATATAAGTTAGAAATGGGGAAGTGGGAATCCATAAGTGGGGAAAGTATATTGGTGAAAAGTGGAGGGAGAATAGGTTAGCCATTCTAGAAATCAAAAATAACTTCTAATCAAAATTAAAAAGCATGGTTAAAATTAGATCCTAAACCTTTCAACTTAAAATATTATAATAGAAATCTACCAGCAAGCTCCTCCAAAATATCATTGCTACGTTGGCAGTATTGAGAGTAATGCCCATAATTTTTAGTGATATGTATGAATGTCATTATATTGAGTTTCATATTAATCCCTGTTTAGTTAATTCAATTTTGAATTCCTAAAAAATTCAGCGTCTTCCTTTCTTGTGGGGAGACACTAGAATTGAAGGAATATAGTTTAAATAGTCGAAAGTTTCGACAGAAAATCATTACCCAACATTGCATGTTTTGATCGCATCAGAGAAAGGGGCGGCTCATTTACATATCTACATTCCTTATCATTTGTGTGTGTGGAGGAGTAAAGATAAAGTTGATGTCAGATAATAAAAAAAGTAAAAATAAAATATATGATTGGTTATTCACCTCTTTAATACTCCATTACAAAATGGAGAGAATCTGGAGTCCTTTAGCAGCATTTATGTGAAGACATTTTTCAAACTCTTTCATAAACTTGATTTAAGTGCAATCTAATAAATAATTAAGTTGCCCATTCGAAATGCCTTTATGTCATTTGTAAATTAGAAATGAGGATGAAAATTAGGCCTACTACAAAGAGCAATGAATATCACTTTGGAAATAAAATTCAAATAGCTAGGAAGAGAATATTTAGTAGAAAGAGAATAGGAAATGAGAGACAGGGCACTCTACTAGCTTTAAAATAAGTCGTGCAGTGTAATATAGAGCAGGGACTCACTCCATTATCTACTCTATCAAGGGTCATATATGAATTCAATACATAGAATTCATGGTCAAATGAGCTCCACCGAAGGATAATTAAAAATGTGAGGTGTGAATGATACAAGTGAGGGATAAAATATATAAGGTAACAATGCACTCATGCAGATGATACCTTAAATTTCCTAGGATTTGAATTGCTAGAGTCATAGCCGGTTATTTATTTTTCATTTTTCCATGACGGTTTGTTTTTAACTTTTTATACATGCACATTGGATCTTCATTTTTAACCACTTATAAACATGAATTATTGTGAGTTTAATTTCTATGTATTTAATGCAAACAAATAGAATGAGGATTGCATGTGATGCATTTTAACTACTAATTCTCCCTTTATCTACATTATGGGTCGGGTTGGGTCCCAGTGCAACATGATTGTGGGCTTTGGTGTCATAGTAAAAGTAGATATGCAAATGGCATGGAGTTAGGAAATGTATGTCATGCTAGAGATAAGGCTGTGAACTAGGAAGCACCCCAGCCATGGAAGGTTAGGCTTGGATCAATTGCACTGAAAATTGGGCCCTATTCACCTCACTTGACTTAATAATTGCTTTGGCTCTATGCAGCAATATACACTGTTGACCATCTATCTCCTAACCACAATTTGATTCAATGATTATAATGATTGTCTCAAGAGCATGCAAAGCGAACAGTTGTACTCAACCAATTTACTTGTTTATTTTGGAGGCCCCTCATCAGAGGATTATAATCATTGAACTCTTTTATGTCACTGCAGGCACTATACTAAACTCTTTAAGTTATGTATCAGACCTCATTAGAGGGCTGCTACTAATTAAGACCTCTGGCCAGTCCATGTTGTTTTGCCTTTTGGTGGAATCCACTCGAGCCTATCCAATTAGCTCCCCTGACAACTCAGAGGTAAACCTTTTTGCAGTTGTAGGTGCCAATGGGTCCAGTTGAAAGTAGGAAGGTCTGTTCATGAAAGGTTGGACCCTTGCATTTGGATCACTAGTGATGAGATTTAAGAAAACATAATTTGTGGTTGCTTAAACTAGTCTTGACCAAATAACAGTCAGGCCCAAACTCTTCAAAGTCCAAACATGGCCCCAAATTATACTTTATTAAGCTAAAGGCTTTTGGGTTTGATTTTGACTGGCAGTTATGCTTCCACATTCTCTCTCCACTACTCATACAACTACCCACTTATTTTTTCATCAAACCACTTATGTTTCAGTTGTTCCTTTATGTAACTGTTCCCTTTCTGCTCCAAATTATTTATTTATATTTTATGCAACTTGCCATATAAAAAGAAGTAACTGTTTTTAAATATATAATTATTTATTTTACAGTGGAGATGCCGTGCTGAGCACGGGTCATTGGACTAGTAAAACTATACTTTAGTTTGGTCGTGCTAAAAATGGTGTAGAGTTCTGAGCCCAGTCTAGTCCATACCTAAATACCACATAACTTTTTAAGTGTACGAATTTTTAATTTATAATGCAACCGTGCTGAGCATGGGTGGTAGTGCTAGTGAATTATATACCGATTGTATTCCAGTTCAAGTAAAGAGATTCTAACCATTACATTGGAGATGTGAAAGTTATGGCAAAATCATACTTATTAAATTGAGCGACGAAAATAAATTATAATTAGACTAAAATTTATGCCGCTAAAGTAAAGGAAATGGTGCATCTAATCCACAGTCTAAATCACCAAATTATGAGCCCTATTATGCACCGAAAAAAAAATCTGTCCACAAATTAATTTTAATTATTCTTTAATCATATTCTCCTCAATCCAATAGTTCATGTTATCTCCTTTTAACAAGATTTGAGGGATGCCACAGTAAACAAGGTGGCACACAACTATAAACAATTCAAATCTTTAGAAGGTAAAAGTAAAACCATATGTATACATTTCATTTGACCTTTCTTGAATCCACAATGTGGTAAAACCTTTATACAACTTACATAATCAATTCAGTCTGGGTCTACCATTGGATCCAAACTGTACCCAACCAATTTACAGCAACGCTACTGTGGCCTGTCATCAAAGACTATGCCGAAGGACAAATTGGTTTCACCTTCCACAAGTCATTTTCTTGTCCTAATGAATGTGGCATGTGATTCCTGACCTTCAACACATGGTTATTTTTCACCTGGTCATGGATTACTGGGGACAAAGGGACAGACAAGAGGGGACTGGAGTGGGGCATCTCGTTTCAATTACATGACCCCATTGTGAGGTTGGAGAGTCTACTGCAGTTGGAAGGGTGAATGATCAACATCTTAAGAGATACCTAAAAAAAAATTATGAAAAGAGGAAAGGTCTATTTGGTTGACCATGTGGTTGGTGTTGTAGTTTTCCTTTTTCTAGGATGAATTGATTTCAGTACCTCTTCAATCAATAACCCTAATGATTTAGAAATCCTCATGATTATGGGTCATGATTCAATTGGAAATTTGGCTAGGATCTAAATCATCTTGAATTGAGACTAAAATTTTCATGATTGTGATATTAGAAATGGATGATGGATTGGGATGAGAACCTGGGGCCTATTATATTAATTTTGAACATGCTCATATGTGGAAGATGAATTCATCACTTGAATGCCAATTTCATTATCTTTCACTTGAATGCCAATTTCATTACCATATAATTTTAGATGCACTACTTTCTTTTCTTTTTTTAAATATGGTATTCATGATACTGTATGAAGAAAAAAAGAATTCTGAATTCCATTTTTTTCCCATAGGGCCTTTTTTTATGGGAAAAGGTAATTAAAGGTAAATAGTAAATATGTATATATTTCCAAAGGATGGGAAGAATACAATCAACAAAGAAAGAATAGCAGAAGTTTACTCTTACTCATATACACTTCTCTGGTAACTTACAACATGAGAGGCATTCATATAGGGCCTATTTGGTTGGAGGAAAAAAATATAAGAAAGCTTGTTTGGAGAATTATGGATTCTCCAAAAATTATCTCCTAAAGGCTTGTTTGGATAAATGAGGAGTTGAGTAAAATGAAATGGATTTCACATGTGAAATGGAGTGAAGAGAAGTAGGTTGAAATTAAAGTAGAGTACTTCATTTCACTTCATTTGGATGCTTATTTTGAAGTTAAGGTTTGGAATAGAATCCATTTTTACTCAAGGAAATTAAAGTATTTTGAGTTGAAGTGAAATGGAGTATATGTGGCTCAGAACATTACTTCATTTATTGGGTCAGATTCATCCAAACAGGATATAGTTGAAATTTTAGACTGTTAAAGCCCATTTAACTTCACTCTATTCTATTTATTGGCTATCCAAACAAGCCCTAAGTGATTTTTAAAATGTTTAAGCATAGTTTAGCATTCAAGAAATTGAGATTCTAACCAAATGCAAAAGGACTTTTAAAGAATTCATTTGGAGAATCCTACGTTTTTTCAAAAATGATGAATTCCAAATGCTCTCAAGTCTCAACAGATGATCTCACAATGCAGGGTCATAAATTCTTTCAAAATACCTCTTAATAAGTGGGCCCACCGGTTATCTTCAAACTCCTATCTCAACTGATTACTTTCACATGGGCCCATAGATTCGACCATTTCTTACACCTGACATAGGAATGAGACCTTAGTGTCTTGTTCTACATTTCACGGTTCATCTCACAAGACCAATGTCCACCCAAAAATAGCAATCTATAACATTTTTAGCAACGTTTCTTGTCAGGAACACATGGAGTACCACACCAGTTTGAAGCTTAATTTATGTGGGTCAAAAAATCTCCCAATACATCTTTAGCAACATCTTTTTGTCTACATTTCAAGGTTCATCTCACATGACCAATGTCCCCAAACAATAGCAAAATGAACATTTTTTTCTGCCTAGTTCAGGAACAAATAGAGTAATGTAGCTGTAAAAATGTTCCAAACACACTTTAAACTTATAGCACTTAATTATCACATAGACCATAGACACAGACTACACAACAACCACCTAGTAATCACCATAAAAAAAAAAAGGCCAAAGAGGAGCCCTTGCAGATGTGGGCTCTGGGCTGTCTTTTTGGCTCACACCCACTTTCAAATTCCATCAATCAAACGGTCGGCATTGGTTTTCCCCAACGTGTGGGGCCCACCCCCAGCATTTTCTCTGAAATCAAGGGGTTTGGAATTTGGATCGGCCATTAGCTGCTCCGCACAGTTGTCGGTAGATGGCAGTCTCGTAATTAAAAGCAGAAAGGCGGGGCAATCTTCCAATTCCCCTTCGCCCGTACGATTTGAAATCGAAACGTGACGTGACGTGTCGCACTCCCAGTCGTCAGATCTCGATATCTCACCCTGCTTTGTGTTTTAAACTCCCTTCCCCGTATATAATTAACGGCTCTGGGCTCTCACATTTTTGAAAACATTCTACTCCGTCTCCTCGAATCGGACCACCAGCTCCGCTCCTCCTCCTCCACTTTCCGACGAGTCGCCGGAAATCGTCAGCTCGACGACCGGAAAACTCCATCATGCAAGAGGTAAGGTTCCAGCTTCCAATCCCATCTCCTGTTCTTCAGGTTTCTCTGGATTTTGTCTCCTCTTCAGCTCGATCGCAGTAATCAATGTGAACTAGGGCTTGTTATAACTTACTTTCTCCATTCTCTCTTTCTTTCTTTGTTTTTTTGAAATTTAGGACATACATTGCGCGGAAAACCGATTTCTCGCGGAAATTTAGCACATAGTTATGTTTTTAATTAAAAAGCGGCCGCAAAAAACACAGATTTTACTATTACATGAAAAATTGTTTTCCCAATCCTCACTTTTTCCCCTAGAAAACCGGCTTGCACAAACGAACTTGCCATTGTAGAAGTTTTATTCTTCAGTCGGAATTAGAGATTGTGTTCTACAATGTAGAGATTTGATTTTTCCTTGTGCTGGAATCTGTCAATGGCTGTTGATAAGAAAGTTGAGAACTTTTGTAACAGTCCGATCCGTCTTCTGGACGATGGGAATAGAAATCTTCTTCGTCTGCTAACATCATCTTGAATGGGACCCGGAAATTCTTCTTCTTAGAACGGTATCGTGCGGTTGAAAATCGTTTTCCCCAAACAGAGTGGCACTTTTTTGTAATTAGATCGAGAATGCAGGGTAGGGTGAAATGAGTATCATTTTTGTAGCAGTACATTCGTGCTTTTTTGAAGCGACGTGCCGTTCCATTGGAAACCGGCACAATAAATGACGTGCGTGTTGGAGATAAAATCGGTTTCCATGGAAATTTGTTTCTGTAGAAAGATTTGATTTTTCACACTAATAAAATCAGTTAGACAAACGTACCCCAGCAGAATGGATTGTGTATTTGTGTTTTTCCTACCTTTGGATTCCTTATTTCTCAAGTTTCCCTATCCTGGATAATTGCCTCTCTGTGCTCTTGTTTTCTACTTTCTGCTCGATTGTCTTTTGGCAGTGCATGGAGATTCGAGCCTAGTTGTCCTTTGGGCTCTATTTCGATTCTTCTCCACCGATGGGTCGCTTTTACTGGGTCTGACATATCTGCTATTTCTGCTTCGTATCATCTGACGTATCTTTTGCATGACAGGGGCTCAAAATGAATGGGAGTTGTCTTCAATCATGTCGAAGCTACAGTAAGCCCTCCTGGCTCTATTCTACCATTTCAGGTGAGCCCCATTCTTCTGATCACTGATTCTGTAGACTCTCCAATACCTATGCTTTGATTTTGATTAGTAAATGGGGGTGTTCCATGGGTTGGTGCCAGTGGGACCCATATGTTGAAAAGGCGCAGTTTATGGATCATAGAGCCATGGTGCCATGCACATGTTTACCTAGAAATCTAATGACTAGTAAAATGCAGGGGAAAGTAAACTCTTTGTAAGGTTTGGTAAAATCCAAAATGGCCCAGAAGGTAAGGAACTGTAAGACATGAAAGGCAGTGGAATTATTGGTGCTTTTGTTTGGGTGCTTTTGTTTGGGGTACCTCTCGTCTCTTTCGAGAGGTGTGCCCCTTGCATCCTTTTTGCCTTTTCCCTGTCCTCCGGTGCTGAGTCTGTCGTTTTTTGTTCTGACTTTTATTTCCAGCTAGGGAAGGAAAAAAGACAGTAGATAGTATCTACTGGGCAATCGACAGTATCTTGTATAGGAACGTTTTGGTGGTTTTGAAAATTTGAAATTCGAATCTCAACGTCTCTCAGGCTATTAGCTAGACTGGTAGAGTGATTTTATGGGGGACCAAAAAAATCATGGGACCTTTTGTATTTAAATTTTGAATAAGAGAAGGGAGACTGTTGAGTACAGACGACTGAAAGGTATGTATGAGTCAGACCCAGACCAGACCCCATAGTATTTCTGAATACATTTCAGAGCCGGTATTTTACAACTTGCAGATGGTGATGGGTTCATTCGGACTCCGGTAGGCATTAACCCTAGTGGCCAGTACTCCCCTTTAGATGACCAAGTCCCTTGAACTGGGTAAGCAAATTTTACTTTATTTATTTCAATTTAAAGCTACAAATCAGGGAGGATTTTCCCAATTTCAAAGTTTTTTTTTAATCCCCTCGTATACTAGAAACATATATAAAGTCTTTAATCAGCTGAGCTACAATTTATAATTATTTATTTCATTTTTAACTAATCACACTACGCACATGGAAACATCTCAGTTATTACTGCATATAAATTTGGGAGAAAATGAGAGTCTAGTAAATGCGTTTTTTTTTTTTTTTTTTTCAAGAAAGTTTATGATGTATATCTTACCTTTTGGGGTAATTATTAATAATTCTCTACAGCTTAATGATGAATGGTGAGGAGTCCACTCCCAAACCAAATGCCATGACCTCATTTTATTTATAATTTAATAAGTCTGTAGTAGATAAAGTGAGGGACTTACATATAATACCCAATTCACAAGACTGTATGGATGTTTTAAATAATTATACTCAAAGACAAGAACTATACATGCTATAACATCTTTCTTATTATTAATTGCTGAGAATACCGTTGGTGGGTGGCATTTTGACCTAACCTCCATACCTTAACCTCATGTCGAGAATTTCCATGTGGTGCGCATAAACACCCTAGGCATTGTTGTTTCCCCCACTTTCCCAAATGTTTAATCCTTTTCAGCACTTCCAAGGGTCTTGTGTCCAAATTAAGCAGTCAATTGAATGGATATGTCATTGCAGATCCCTTTGTGGGTGTTTTGCAGTTGTCCTTACAAAATTGTTATTTATATGTTATTTGGTCCAAGATCCAATGCTTTTTTAGCCAAAAACTTGTATTGCTGATGACCCATTATTATATTATAAAACATTAGCCTTAATTAGGCCTAGAGTTAGGTAGGACCCAACCCACCAGCCCAACCAGGTAGTTGTGGGTTGGGGTCAATATTTTAAACCATGTTGTCATTTCCTCAAAGCTGAGGGGTATTGATGTCATTTCATTGTCACAGACCTTGAGCAACAGATGCAGGCAATTGCTCGAACTCTCCCAGACGAGGACGAGTCGGACTCGTTCGCAGAGCGAGCCGAGAATTACTACCGAAAACGCCCTCAGCTCCTCAGCCTCCTCCAAGACCTCTACAACCGTTACCTAACCTTAGCTGACCGTTACTGCCAATCTCTCAAACACCAGCCTCAAATCCCAGCCATCCATTCCGACATCGACGATGATGTCAACAGTACCACTGACCGTCCGATCAGCATCACCCACTCTTACCCAGATTCTGATAATGAGAGCTCCCTCTCCTTCCAACCTGCATTCCTAAACCACTCCTCCAAAACCTCCTCCTTTACATCCACTGATGAAACCGTCGTCGCAGAGCTCGTGTCGAAGGCCGTGGAGAATGAGATCCTCCTCCATGAATTGGAGGTCACTGACCGGTATTTAACTCATGACTTTGTTCTTTATATGATCAGATTTCAGTCATTATCAGCTAAGAGTATATCATCTAACATATAGATATAAATTAGTAAAATTAAACTCACTTTTCATGATGTACATACAATGTGCATATCAAAAACATGGGATAAGTTTGATTCATTGTGAAGCGCTCGTCAGATTTCATCCAGTCCCCTATGACAACCGGCACCGATCCGGATGGACTGCAGAGCCCAAGAGAAAGCATCCCATCTCCAAATTCAATAATTGCTTGATGTAAAATTTTATATCATTGTTGAGATGATTGTTTTAGGCTGTATAATTTTATATATGCTTTGTCTTCTTGTCCTTTGACTATAAATCCTTGTCATTATTTTATAGGCACAAGGCGGAATCATCGAGAAAGATGGAGTTGCAGAAGAGTCTGCTGGAGCTGTTGGAGTCGGAGAGGATGGTTCTGCTGAGTGAGAATGCGAGGTTGGCATACAAGGCGACGGCAGTGGCTGAGGAGAACAAGGGGATGGCGGCGGAGGCAGCATTCATGAAGAGGAAGGCGACTGAGCTGGCGAGGTGCGTGTTGAAGATGAGGGAGGAGCACGTAGTGGGGCGGAAGATGGAGGAGCTGGAGGTGCAGATAAGGGCGTTGGAGAAGAGGAACAGGGAGTATTACGAGGAGCTGGTGAAGAGGGAGGAGGAGAAGAGGGTGGTGGTGAGGGAGGTGTGCATTGAGGTGGAGAGGCTGAAGCGGGAGAATGCAAGGTTGAAATTGGAAGCGACGAGGAGAGCAGCAAAGGAAGTG
Source organism: Umbellularia californica (assembly GCA_028538565.1). NCBI lineage: Eukaryota > Viridiplantae > Streptophyta > Magnoliopsida > Laurales > Lauraceae > Umbellularia > Umbellularia californica. The sequence continues at coordinate 70,621,656 of JAPQWN010000007.1, read as the reverse complement.
GGGGACTGGTGGAGGATGTCAAGGTGGTTGGGCAGAGTCAAAAAGTTTGACTTGTTTCCTTCTTGTGGTGGGTCCTACAGTTAAGAGTAGTATACATGTATATTGTTGTTTAGGCATGGATGGTGTAGGTAAGTTGCATGCTTCTAATGCAGTGGTGTCTAGTCTAAGTGGTTGGGATGCTTTGGAAAGGTGTTTTGGTAAATTTACTGTTAGTTGCTCGCTGCATGTTTCTGGAATGATGATGATCCTAAACTACTGACCTTAATGAATGTTAATGATTTTGTGCTTCATGATCATCGGACTGAAAAAGCCAATGTTGAAGTCTTGACCTTTTCTCTTTCTTTTCATGAAATAGATGTCAAGTTGCATGGTTGTTGAGACTAGTGACCCACAGCATTCACATATTTTTAGGAAAGATTTTGGGGCACATCTATCTATGTATCATCCATGGAAATGCAGTTATGCAGGTATATGCGGATATCTGCTTTTCTGTTGAACATTCTGCCCTTCCTAAGTCTAACCCTCTCCATCTTGAAGGCTTTTATGTGAATTTTGCAAAAAATCAAACCCAAAATGATATGTGTTCTTGATGAAAAATTAAGTTAATGCACCAAATGACGAAAAAAGAAGTACATTGAAAATTACAAGAAATTAAATTGTGTTATTCCACATCTCTTACACAGGAAATGTGTTGGGACATTGGGTAACATCTGATAAGACAAGACCCCTCTTCTTTGTACTGGAAGTGGGGTCGGAATTTGCATGAGGTGGTAATTCTGATACGCGTGAGATCAAACATTCAGGCAATTCTCATAGGAACTAACAATTTGAATGGCCTAGCTCATTCAATTGAAACTCAGGGAGTGAAGGGACTCTTCTAGGCTGTTTACAGTCCTGAATAGAAATGGATGTGCATCATCACTTCTGTTGGCTCATTAGATCATCTCCAACGTCACGGACATAATGCCATATGTGACTTGGGCCACTTAGCATTTGACATATGAAGGATGGATATGCTAAATTTGAAGTATGGAATATTTTAGATTATTTTATTCAGGCACCAAAGAATGCAAAAATATAAAAGCTTTTTTTTCTTTTTCTTTTTTCTTTTCTTTTATGATGTGATTCCCATAAGAAGACAAATATATAGTAAAAATATAAATTTGGCATCTCAGGTGGAGTTCATACTTTGAAGATGCTAAATTCAAAACCTTTAAATTGGCACTTTAACCTTCAAATGAAATTTGCCATCTCCAAAATAACATATGTATTGGAGATGCTCTTAGTTCTGTGTACAGTCTGCGGCATTTTGGTCGTCAGTCATCACAATACCGACTGGTATGAGCATTGGCCTACTGTAGCAGAGAGGCCCTATAAATCTCCCAACTAGAGATGTAAAATGGGCTGGGCCACCCAAACTTGGCACAGCCCGACATGCTGCAGCCCAGCTCATTCTTAGCACGCATGCCGTGCTGGGCCGGTGTGCCAAGGCTAGTGGCACTGCACGGCACAGCACGACACCCCCATGGCTAGGCCCAGGCACAGCAGGGCCAAGCCATGCCCCAAATCCTTTAAGCCTTGAAATTAGGGGAGACCTACGTTGTTTCTTGGTGGGTGGATAGACTTTAAAGTAGGATAATGAATGCATTTAAAAGGCCAATTTATGGCCTAAAAGATTTAAAAAATTGAGCAATTCAAATTTCAATAAGTGGTGTCTATAGCCTAATACAAACTTCAATGTGATATTTATAACCTTATAGAAGTGTTGAGTGAAATTTTATATTCATACAAGCTTCAATGTACTATTTATTTCAAGTTCATTGTTTTTAGCATTTTTTAAAATTTTCTTTCGAACATATTTAAAAGAAAATTTAAAAAATGGGCAAGCCCACATGCCCAGCACGGCCGGTCCCATGAAATTTCACTCGGGCATGGCCCATTTTACATCCCAGTCCCAACTCAGCTTTAAAAAACTCAACACAAATTAGCTGAATATTTCACTTTTATTGGGATTTTGAAGCCACATAATAGAACTCATAGGTTCCATATCGGATTAGTTATTTATGTTTGTGAGATGGGAGATGCATCCTACCAGAAATAACCCACTGAGCGAACAAGTTTTGAAATAATATTGAAGTTGATCACCAGAGGCAGAGAGGACCAGCTCTTTACAACTCCCCGAAGCAACAGTAACAGTGGGAACGCCGGATTTGGAGACGTAAATCATCTGTTTGACGAAATGCCAATGTAAGTAGGAACACGAAGCTCTTGCACCAACGAAAGAGAGGGCAGGGCGTCAAGGAGGAAGGTCAAGGTTCGGTTAGAAAATCGAAATATCGAAATTTAAACTCTCTCTCTCTCTCTCTCTCTCTCTCTCTCTCTGTGTGTGTGAGCTTCAAAAGACTGACTGATTAGAAATAATACAGTCATGAACCGCTTTTACCGTTTCTTTTCTGTAATCACAAAGCCCATCCTTTCTTCCCCCTCTTCTTCTTCCAGTGCTTCTGCTGATAGCACCTCATCATCAAACTCAAAGCCCTTCATGTTCAAATACCTGATAGACAAGTGCAATTTCTCAGAAACCCAAGCCCATTCAACTTCCACTCGCCTCTCCCACATCAAACACCCCCAAAAACCAGACTCCGTCCTTTCCCTCCTCCAACACTCCGGATTCTCTCATACCCACATCCAAAACGCCATCCACTCCACACCCCAAATCCTCGTTGCCGACCCGGAAAAAACCCTAAAACCAAAGCTCGCTCTTTTACAACAAGAACTGGTTCTCTATGAATCCGATCTGGGTCAGTTCATTTCCAACAACTCCACCTTCCTGACCATGAGCCTGGAAATGAAACTGCTCCCCTGCATCCAAACCCTCAAGAAAATCCTACCCGACAGCACCCAAGTCATTCAGGTCCTTCAGAGATGCAGATGGATCGTCTACAAAGATCCTGCTTCAAGGCTGCTCCCCAACATCTCTCTCTTGCGGAGCTGCGGCATTGTGGAGTCCCAGCTCTCAATGCTCCTGAAAAGGCAACCAATGCTGTTTGCAATGAAGAGTGAAAGACTTCAAGGCCTTGTTGAGAGGGTTAAAGAGATTGGTTTCTCCACAGATTCAAGGATGTTTGTGTATGCTCTCTACACTGTCAGTTGCATGAGTCCTGAGAGATTGGAGAGGAAATTGGAGCTGTTGGGGAGTTTTGGGCTGTCAAGAGAAGAATCTATGTCCATGTTTAGGAGGGCGCCGAGCTTGATGAGGACCTCAGAGAAGAAGCTGGAGTTGGGAATGCAGTGCTTTCAAAGTGTGCTTGGGGAGGATCGAACTGCTTTGATTAGATGTCCTGCATGTTTGATGTATAGCATTGAGAAGAGGGTGTTGCCTAGATGGCGAGTTGTTGGGATTCTCAGATCCAAAATGCTGTTAAAGAAGTATCCGAGCTTTGTCAATGTGATACAGATTTCTGAGGCAGATTTCTTGCAGAAGTATATTCTCAAGTTTGGAGATGTTGCTGATGAGCTGTTGCTAGCTTACAAAGGGCATGTATTTAAATCTTATGAAGTATGAAAATCGAAAAGATGCATGTGTTACATTTCCAAGTGAATTGTTTGTAGTTTCATATCAATAGAAGAGAATAATTGCAATTCAAGTTTGCCTTCGATCAGTGTCACAAATATTGTTCTAGAAAAAATTATTTTCTCAGAAATGTTGGAGTACTTTCAATTTTAATTGCCTTCGTTCCTGCAAATCAAAATTGCAATAAATAGAAAATACACACAATTTTCAATTTTAATTCCCTTCGTTCCTGAAAATCAAAATTGCAATAAAGAACATACAGACAATCACTTTTCCTTTTGTTCTTCCCCTTGTCAATGAGAACATGTAGATACCATTTACAGGTTGGAGAACCTGAACAAGACAGCCACTTGGGCGAACATATCGGTGTCTAGAAATAAAAAAATAAATCACACTTCTTAGTTACCTACTTGACGACAAACAATTTCTTAACCTTGCCTGTGAGTCTGACTAACTAATTGCTTCCCAAGACTCACCCCTAAAATCACTTCACTGCCATTGTAAAGGATGACAAAAATTAGTTCCTTCCGCTGCTGCAATTTTATTTTGTCACACAAATTGGATAACTCTCTATCCAATTATCTTACAAATGATCGACTCAAAAACTTTGTCAAAAGAATCATCTGCACAAAAATTTTTCTTGACAATGGGTAAAAAAAACAATCCAAATCCATTTAACACGACGCTTATTGACTATGCTCTGTGGTAATGGGTATTTACAGGGAATGCTGAAGATGTCTTCATCCTAAGATACCAACCTTCGTCTTTTTCCCCGACTGAAATGGGGATTTGCCATCTTTACAAACTCTCGTCATGGACAATATGCAACTTATGCAAGTCATCAACCACATCTGAAGAACTGCCTAGGCGGCTGAAATCAGACCTGTGCAGAAGACTGGCTTGGGTTCTTTCGGAATTGGCACTTGACTGGCTGTGTGCTGTCTTTGGTGAGAAACAGTGATTGATACGGACTCGATGAGTCTTAGAATAGGCCGAGAAACAGCCGCTGATTTTCACCGCCATTATAACCTCCTTGTCTCTGGCATCTTCACACCAGCTATTTTGTTGGACTCCATCAATAAACTCTTCTCGTGTATGAAATTCCTCATGTTGCACTGTGACTTCTACGGTCTGTCCCGGTTTGATAACACCAGCTGCAGGAGTGACCTAGTGAGAATGGGACTAACAAATGATTAGGCATGGCAAAAAGGCCTTTAACCAGATACAAGAGACTATAGAAGCAAAAGAAAAGTAGATAGAACATGAATACTCCACAATTGTCTAACACTCTAACCATGTATGTTTACATGCAATACACCTATGCCCAGTGTCTAGATAACTGGGTGCCAGTAAATGATATGGAAAAAAAAAATCCACTCCACATCTTCAGTAAGGAAGACCAATGGCCACATTTCTAGTTTAAATAACAATCAGTTTAAAGTTGTACAGTAGTACCCTGGTGCATCAAATACTGTAACATTGAAGGCCAACATTTGGTGACCTGGACTGTTAATCTGACGAGACTAACCAATGATGATGAGAACACAGACAGCAAAGAAAATGGGTAAAAATGCAGGGATGAGGACTGAAATCTAGGAGATTTTTTAGAATCTGACACTTATAGTAGGTCTATTGGAAAAATGGTATGGATAAAAGAATAATCTAATCCTGTACGTATAGATATGAATGCTGCAACAAACTGAGGTTTAGGACCCACCACATTGGGCTCAATTCTTAATACGAACAGTATAGTAATATTCATAGTGAGGGCTGGCCAATCAAAAAATGTTACCTCCAGCCAAGGGGGGAAGCCAAAAGAAGCCCTTGCACAAAGCTGCTTGACAGTAAGTCCATCCTCGACAGTGGATTCACCCTCACAAGATATTTGAAAGATAGCTTTATGCTTCCCACATTTATTGGTAATCCGGAGAATAGAAGTCCTCTCTTTTTGAAGGATTATGTTATTTGTGCTAACAATGGTTTCTGGAACATTGCATAATTGTCTTAGCAAAGTCCTGAGTTTCTCATTTGACTTGATTATGTTTCCAAACTCCTGTCTCCTAACTGATTCATCGGCATGTGCAATATCAAGCCTGAATATGCACCTAACGGGTTTGTGGTCACTGTCTGTCACATCCATGCAGGAATCATACCTGATACAAAGGAGATTACAAATCTCAGCAAATACCAAAATAATAATGATGATGACAAAATAAAATAAATGGTGGGAAGAACCTACTGCAAAATTGAAGAAACTATGGGGCACTTTAGTGTGCATTCATCCACTGAGGTAGAGCGGCTATCACGATATAATATTCTGTCACACCAGGCAGGAATGCGCTTCTTCTCACTGGAATCATATCCTGGAAAACAATGGCACAAGTTGAGCTCCCAATATTTTTCAACAATCTCACCCAAAAGGCCGAAACCCCAGGAAATATTCAAAGTTGCACCATGCTGCCGGTTTATTTTGTGTGCAAGTCTATGAACTGTGTGATGTGTTGACGTGTGATCAAAATGTAAGATTCTTTTATAAATGACCACCAATACTCGACATGGAATATACATGCAATACCCAGCAGGTAGAAAAACCAGATTAGGTAGATTTTTGAGATATCTCCCACGCATGTTTGCACCCACTATCAATGGTCTGGATCACCAAAAGGCACATCCCATATGTACAATTTGTATTTTGAAGGACCGAGCAAATTGGTTTGATTGAACATTGTAATCAGGTTTCTGAAGCAATCCAACCCATATGTACAATTTGTAATTTGTAGGACCAAGCAAAGTCGTTTGATTGAACAATGTAGTCAGCAACTCAGCATTCTGAAGCTAAGATACCTGCGAATCCAGCTACGTGCTTTTCAAACTTGTATGTGGGAGGGAACCTTATGAGTCCTTCACGCATTCCTTGAAAGACCCTGCCAGCTTTCATCTCTTCTCTGAGCTGATCCCTTTCTCTCAACCAGTCGAAGCATCTTTGAGAAACAAAGTCTCTTGCTTCATCATAAGAAATGCCCTGAAGCCGGTAGTTAAAATCACCAAAGAATACAACCATGTCTGCTTCAGCTAACTCAGGCTTTCCTTCAATGGAGTGGATCCCAACAGCCTATGTTCAAGGCAATAACATATCAAATATATCCATTTGAAAATGTAACCACGGGGAAAAATGTGTACTAACAGAATTTAACATCGATCATCAAAATCTATAATTCCAGTGGAGAATTTGCGTACATTTGCACAGTGAAGCATCTGAATAGCAGAGGAAGCACCAGCTGAAGCAGAGGAAACAGCCAAGGCATAAGAATAAACCAGCATTTAAAAATAAAAAACACTAACTAAAAAAACAAACAAAAGGGGAGCAGAAAACAGCTAAAGCAACATGCCTGCTGCAAAATTAAGTACATTAGATGGTCTGCTGAAGATCATTGTTCGATATATATGATCAAAATCATCATTGCGGCGATTGACAGCTTCCAAATGTGCAGCAAAATGGCAGTTCACAAAGCATATTATCCGATCATAAATTCTCATCCTCAAACCTACAGCTCCCTGTTTAGACAGCCTTTGACACATCAATCATATTACTCAACAAAGATAAAAGAAATTACAAATTTGCAGGCTTCAAAAAGGTTTTTCCTTTTTTTAGCTATGTCAAGGCCATTTTCAAAAGATAAGTATGTTAAGGTCTATGTCATAGTGGATGGAAGATGGTAGGCAACTCACTAAAAAAAAAATTTCAGAAAAGCTACAAAGAACAATATCAAGAGGACTCATTTATGTAAGTAGAATTTTCTTTAACATGCCAAAATTCTCCGATAATCTCTCTGATTTTTTATTTATAAAGATTTGTCTTCAAATGTAGCTTCATCTTTGGACCTCCCTCCATAATTATCAGAAACAAAGCCTTATCCCATCAATTTTGGGGTTGCCTAGAAGACTTTTTTGCTGGCAATATTCTCCAATTTTGCTCAACGGAAATAAAAGATATGAAAACTGTGAGACTGACAGCAGTCTATAGAGAATTGGGGTCTAAGCTGGGGAATAAATTTCTGATGCAAGCTCTAGGGTTAGGGCTTGCATGGAAGTGCTCAAAGCACAATGGGTGCCGAAGCACGTGCCCAAAGACACAATAAATCTCCACAGAGACGATAAACGAAGACGCACCTCAATGGGAAAATCCAATTTCATTAATCAACTCTGAATAATTCTTTATTACAATGCTATATAAGTAAAAAAGATAACTTAGGGCCTAAGAAATCTAATTAATCTAGGAAACTAAATAAAATGGAAACCTAATCCTAATTACAATATTTGAAGAAACTAATGACATAAAAATAAATTCTTAAATCTACGTAGGCCCTACACATGTGGCCATGAGGTCTATGCTGCATCAATTTCCTCACAGAACAACTGACAAGGGTAGTCTTTTTCAAAAGAGGTAAGCATGGATTGTGAATGAATAAAGTCATACCTTATTACCAATTGCATGTCCAAATCCACATGGGACAGCTGCAGCATCAATATCCCCAATATATGGTCTAAGACTCTTCCTGGCCCTGAAAAGAATTATTAACTCATAATTCCAGATACGTCTCAATCCACAAGGACGGAAATCTCAATAACAAAAAGAAAATGGAAGCTAATCATACGCACATATATGTGTGTATTTGAGAATATGGATTGTGAAATGAATCTTTTTGATACTCTCATCCTGCTAATACCTACCATACAGATATCAGCAATCCTGCCAACTGCCTAGATCCAACACGTTCAAAAGTTGTTCCCTCATCTAATGTCTTCCCTATGGCATCGAGCCACCATTGACCATTGGCACTTCCTTCCAGTCCGACCTAAATCAACATAACAATAGATGCGACAAATATGAGAAACCCCAAATGACTAGTGAATAATACAAATTTCCAAAAATAACCATATGTATAAGTTGTAGTTATATTTATAACAATGTGAGACACACCTTTCTAATGCGGATGTAAGTTATTCATGCAATTCTAAGGAATAGCAATTAATGGTGGTTGGCATTCTTGTATAGGAGATCAAAAGCATCAAGGCTTTTGTGTAAAAGCCAAAAAAGATATCACAATAATGCAGCAATTTTTTCCTAATATTATAACTTTTTTTTTAAAGTTAAATGGATAAGGCTTTGATGATAAAAATGTTTATTCCGGTTCCTCTTACAACATTAAAGTTTTTGAAAGGTATTCATAGCGGGATTGGAAGTGCTCACAAATTTCTCCATACTACTTGAAGCACACATTTCACAGTCCAACATTGCCACTGTCATCATCGCATTGAAACCTTAACCTTTCTGCTTTGGGTCTGATTTCCATAGTTTATATTGGTTTGCTAATTTCATCAGTAGCGAATGGTAAAATCAACTACGAACTAATATTCATACTTCTAAAGCAGTAGCATAATGTAGATATATACTACATATAACAAAGAAAATTAAACTATGAATAATCTCAAAATTATAGGTATTTTTGGACTTTAAAGCATGGCATATCAGAGCATACTTCTAATAATATTGGAACAGAATTGGCTGATACTGTTCGTAAAGAAAATAAGAAGTAATACATGGATTCAGCTAAAAACAAGGAAAATTTTTAGTAGAAGGTTATAGGCATTTTTAATTCCTACCATATCCAAGAGAAGCATTTCATGTTCGGTGAAAGGAATTTTCATTAACTTTGAACAGAAACATCCTGGACAATATGATTTTTCGTTAAATTAGTATGGGTATTATTTACCCATAGGCATATTGAAATATAAGTACAAGCAATGGCAAGAACAAATTTTCTAAATCAGGTAATAATAGATCAAATTAGATAACAGCAACCAGATTTGATCAATATATTTAGTCTTCATTATCTTCTGTCAATAAATAAATAAATGAATGAAAAAACTGTTCTGACAATATCAAAATAAAAGTTGGTCTAGAATGTAGGAAAGTCATACAGTTTCTTTAGCAGCAGCCATTGCAAGAACACCTGCACCCATTTCTATTTCTTGCAAACCAACAACAACTATGCCAACATCTGATGCAGCAGAACCCAACCACGATATGAGTGAGTCGGGAGATGCTCTTTCTTGTCCAACATTCCAAGTCCCTGACAATATTTTCAGATTTTCTAATTTTGTGTATAGCAGCTGCTTGTTGGACAATTCTGAGCGCAAGATGTTGTCTAGGAGCCCTGGTGATGTCATATTCCATGCACGAATGCCACCATGATTTGCTAATGTAAAAATATATCCACCACCAACAGCCATATTTATAACTGGGCTGCTATGAGCAACCCATCCTCCAAGAAGATTGCCTTCAAGATCCAATACTTGCACGATGCCACTCATGTAGCCGACCCATAATCGTGTGCCAAAAGTACAAAAACATTGAACAGAAGAAGAATGATGATGGAACTCTTGCAACCGATTGCCAGTTCCGTCCCATTGCATCAGTAAGCCATTTGAACATCCTGTCCAAATCATTCCATCACTTGACATGATCATGGCCTCAGTTCTCCTATTATCATCTCCAAAACCTCCTTTGGCTGCCACTCGACGGATGGCATCAGCAGCTCCCATTAGAGCATTTCTAGACCATTGGAAGAAACTAATGGAGGACTGAGATTTTTCGTTCTTTGATGAGGAAAAAATCTTGACCTTCATCTCTTCCTCAATAGGAAAATCAGGGGCTGATGAGATCTCAATGCGATTCTCGACTTGATCATCTATGTTAAATACTTTCAAGAGTTCCTTTGAACGAGCATCCCTGTGGAATAAGACCACAATCAAGAACCCCTCAGGATAGTTCAGACGTCAAGCACTGGAAGAACAAGTGGGTAGTTGTCCAGAGAGAAACAAGCCCATCATTAATCAAACAATAGGATTCTTCCGAGTGTAGTGAAAAATTAGTCACAAATGGACTCACAGGAAGTGAAGACTTACCACAGTGCAAAGGACAGGTACCCACCACTCCACACTCTTGCCCTGCAGTTGTCAGATAATAGATATCTCACATCCACAGTGGGTAAGGAACAGGCACCGACCATGTTGACCTGGTTTCTAAGGTCAATGTATGACCTCTCTACTAATATAGTAGCCATATGCCTTTTGTCCAAACTTAGAGAAAGAGATCTTTCCAGAGTTTCCCAGGGCCAAGCCTTAATAACTCCACCTTCAGAACCTGACCACACATCCCCTGGATTTCACAAGTAACAAAAGGGAAGGGTAAAACTGAATCACTTGACAAATAACATAGCTATTGAAAAAGAGATCTACTTTAGAATTAAATAATTTTTTAATACTACTATTAAATCGACTGGAGGTGCAATCAGAAAAGAAAGTCACAAGAAAACTTCAGCTTAATTGCAATAAATAAAAACTAATTGAAAATATCTCGAAAAGGTCATTAGGACAAGGGCTTCCACTTGTCAAAAGTGACTGGACCTGCCTGAAGCAATGGGATCTGCAGCATCCCCATGATCCAAATATTCTTAGAAAAGGCAATGAACCGATAATTAGAAAAATAAATTATTCTTCTGAAAACCGGTTATAGATCACGTGACAGAACTTTCTTTCTGTAGATGTAATTTATGAGAGTAGATACATTTAAAAAAAAAAAAAAAAACGAGCATATGAAGTTCATCTGTAATATTCATCTGACTGAATGAAATGTAGATGTCGGTACCTAAAACAACTTAAATTCACATTAAGAACATATAAAGTCTTAAAAGCCTTAATCAACTTGACTCAAGGGTGACCAAGTCACACCCTGAGTTGATCTTTAAAGCTTGCCGTTGACCCCCATGAACCTGCGGATTGAAACAAGATTTTTGTAGCAGGCCAGCAGCAGCAAGGGAAAACCCAAAACTGCTACTTTTGCAGGTTTCATTTGAGAAAGGATAATGTTGTCTTCACCTTCATGAGGCCAGCCAGTGACACTTATGTGATAGAACCTGAGGTTTTCTATGTTTTTATCATTAGCTTTTTTTGTGATTGATGATTTACTAGCTCAGAGCTAAACTACACTTTCTTTCTCCTTGAAATGAGTTTCTTCATGTGCTATACTATGTTTAATCTATTCAAGAAAAACATAAGAAGCACACTACCAATAATTTGATTCTACTGAAGCTGAGGATTCAGACAAATGGATGCAATTTATTACTTGTCTTCTTTAATTAGCATTCAGGGCCTATTTGATGAAGAGAATTTAGCCCATTCCCACGAATAAACCAAATTCTGCAAGGCATTTCACTATAGCAAACCTAAATTGAAAATTCTAGGTTCTTCAAATCCAATACAGTTTTCATCTTGACAAAACTTTTTGAAATTCCCAAACATCCCAAATTCCCATCAGATAATCCTAGAATCAAATGAAACAATCTCTAATTCCACTCCACTATTATCCCAATTTCGCTCATGAACTTTAGGACTAAAATGCATTCATGGGATTTCAGTTTCCAAACTAAGATTGGTTGTGTATAACCTTCACACCAAATCAGAATCTTAAGAAATCCATTCCAAGAAACTAGAAATGGGAAGATGGTGGGCGGGAAATACCGTAAGCAGTTATAACGATCGACAGAACCGGAGTGCGATGCGCCTGCCACGTCAGCCCTTCCCTGAAACATCCACTCCCATCCGATCTCTCCTCCATCTTCCACGACCGTATCTTCCCGTCCTTGTGCCCGCTCCAAACCAGTCCGACCGCCGAATCCACAACCAAACACAGCGCCGGCGACGTCAGCTCCGACTCACGAAACGGCGCCGTCTGCTCATCTCCGTTCAGATCCGGGCTCTCGCTAGGCCGGAACAAATCATCGAAGCTCCAGCACCTCAGACCAGACTCCGCCGCCGCCCACAGCTGCCGATCGGAGGCGGCGATGGTTCTCAGATACGATCCGACCTGCGTCTCCCGCAGAGGATGCGGCCGCAGCTCCAAGGAAGGCGGACGGCCGGGATGCACGGCGGCGCGGGCGGGGAGATCGAAGATTCCACGGCCGCCGCCCGAGGCGACGAATTCGGGGAGAGGTCGGCGGTCGGTGTCGGGAGAGGAGGAGGAGTCGGAGGGGTGGAGGTGGAGGAAGGGGCTCGTGATCGGGAGGAGATGAGGGAAGGAGGTGGAGAAGGAAGACTCGTCTTCTTCATCTTCTTCTTCGGAGGAGGTATAGAAGCTGCAGCGACGGAAATTCTTGTAGTTTTCGTCCATGGCCGCCAACAAGAAGACAACAAGAAGAAGAAGAACCAAGAAGAAGATGAGATTTCAACACCAAAGTTCGGACTTTTGAAAGTAAAGAGAGTTTCAACTTTCAAGAGTTCAGAGTATTGTACTCAGCATCTACGTATATGTAAATTATATATGCGTGAGAAATGTCGTGTCAATCGTGATCGTTGGTTTTGATCTCATCCTCAAGATAGGCGGTTGAAAAGAATCCCCCCTTCTTTTTTTTTTGTTTTTTTTCTATTGTTGTTCGACTAATCCCACTTGGCGTGAAATTTTATCCGGCTTTCTCTTCTAAACCCGTAGAGATTATTCTGGTCCAAAAGGTTGGAAACATGCATTATCTAGAAAAAAAAGAAAATCCCCTCTCCTCTCGGTGCCAATCCATTCCCACCATTTGCAGTGGGTTGTACCAAAACATCCACTCACCATTGTGGGCCAGGACATGAAACAAACTCGGTTGACCCCTGTGAGAATTCCTCTTCAACCACGGAAACTATTTTCCGCATGAATCATGAGCTGCTCCATTCAATAATTCAAGGAACATGAGGAAGGAAAAGGATACCCCTACTTGTTTCAATCATGGAAGCATCATCTCTTGTGTCTCTATCTGTTTCTAGAGAAATGGGTTAGGTGGGCTGTCAATAAGAAGGATTTTTAGGTGGCCGGCAGTTACGTATGACAAGACATAAGAATAATACTAGCAGGCCGAAACTTATCAAAGCACAAACATACCTCCATTTTAACCATTCATTGACGTCCAGTGGTGAGTGATAACAAGAATCTAATCTTCTGGGCTCACAAGTCATCTACTCCTGTTCATTGGCCGGCAAACATCTATCAGGGGGCAAAAATAAAAAAATTAACAGTTGGATACTTCACCACAAGTTCAAATTATTTTTATCCATCTGATTTACCATCATCATTATATTAATTAATGACAGCATAAGATAAAGCATCACAAATCATGGTCTAACCTAATCTTGTACACACACAACAGAACAACTACCTTTATGGGTTGACAAGGGTTAGGCCAAAAAACATAGATGGCCGGCACGTAAGCTTAATTTAGTAAGAGACCATCTAACATACCCAAAAATCTCTTTCCTATGCATCTTTCCAATGCCACACAAGGCAGTTGGACTCATCAATATGCAACAGAAAGTAGGAAAGAAAAGGTTTGAAGTCTTAATACAATCATCATCACCTACCATGCTCTTCTGACTTCGTTATATTTTATGTCATTTTAAAATATAAAAGGGCAGGATTGGCTAAAAGACCCAAGTCCCAGTAGATGTCATCTTCCAATAAATTCCATGACCAATTTTATTGTTTTATAATCTCAGGTGGATGCCATGATACAAGCAGAAACTCCCAAGTGCTTCCTTTCCTGTGAAGAAAGTGAACGTTGGATATATATATATATATATATATATATATAGGGTAAAACATGAATCTGGAGTTGTTACTCACCACATTCAGGCTCTTAATGGAGCGTCAAAGTCATCCATCAATCCAAATTAAAAGAGTGGGGGTCTAGGGCATCCTTGTTGGGGCCCTTTCCAGAAAACAGTCCTCAGCAGGCCAAAGAGGTGGGGTCCACAAGACCATGAGGATCAATATTCCAACCCATGATATTAAATTCTTAACCAAAGAGAATATAGATCTTTTGATACTATGACCCACAGAGAACCAACCCACCTGTTGGCCAGATTGAAGTCCGTGGGGGTGATGTAGTGATTTAGGTAACTCAGCAGACAACAGGTTTACGAAGGAGATGCAGAGAAGTAGAAGGCCCACTTAGTTTTAGGTTGTTCCTCCTAAAGCAAACCAACAAGCATTGAAATAGTTACAACAGTGATCAGAGACACAGCCAACATTACAATTGGACTATATCCCCACCCATCCAGAGACCAACTTTATGAAGAACATCATACTAAGAAGCACTTTTCCCATGCAAGTCTAGAAAGAAAAGAATAGAATATTGGAAACATAAAAACACAGAGCAAGGGAATCAAAAAGTGTCTCCAGCTAAAGTTCCTCCACGGACTCGTTACAAACCTGGAAAGCTCACAAGGGCATAAAAATACTACAAATCCAAACTGATTGCCTGTAGCAGCTTCCCCAACATGAGATCTGGACTCTTAAACAGCAATAAGAAAAAAAATGCATGGGCAAGAGGCATCATTGTTTTGATAACTACTACCATTCTCTATGGCGCTCACGATCCCTCCCATAATCACGACCTCTATCGTGATCATAGTCTCGCTCTCTGTCCCTTCCTCTTTCTTTCTCGCGATCCCTGTCCCTTTCTCTGCTTCGGCTGCGGCGCCTCTCCCTTTTATGCGTGTACCCATCCTGCTCCCGGCTCCTGCTATTCTCTTGGTTGCCAGTTTCTCGTCCTTTGTCTTTGCTTCTCTCCCTACCATTTCTCTCTGTCATGCCTACCAAAGAATTCAATACCAGGAATTAAATTAATATAAATTTAGTAACAAAATGACAAGAAATGTCTGAACAGTTTAGCTAGGAAAAGGTTAGTTAGCTTAGCTTATTTTTATTTGAATAGTTTTGAGGAATTATACAAGGTTATTAGTATGTTAAAGCCAGCCTGGTTAAGCCAGAGTCAATATGTTTGCTGATCCGCTGAATTGATATGATGGCCCCTGCAGACACACTCCAGAGTCCAGACTGAAGTGGACAAACTAGACATCTTTGACCCTTAATTGTATTTTCTTGACCATCCATTTAAAAGCCAGCATCAAAGGTTAGATTACTCTCAATCAGATGTTGGGTGCATTGGTCAACACCAAGACAGCGAGCGAATCGCACCAATGGTTGGATCACTGAACACATGGGTCCCACTTGTACAAACTGACAACTGAAGCAAAAAGTGGATATCTTGGAACAGCCATGTCTATGCTCCCCATATTATCTTTTCATTTAACTTTTATTTTTGGCACAAGTTCCCCATGTCATCTGCTAGATCACAAATTGCAGTGAACCTTTTGAAATGGCTAACGTCATCAAGCTCAATATTCAGACCAAATCACCCGCTTTGAGATATGCCGAAATATCACAAGGATCACATTCATATTCACCATTGAATTGAAACAGCACAAGATCATGTCATGCTAAATATCACTGGTATAACTTGCGATTGGATTGAAACAGCACAGAATCATGTCATTTGACATGTGTCAACTAAATGATGATTTCTGCACTGGACCCTACTTTCTAAATGCACCGTAGCATGGCAATCTCATTTACATTTTGTAACAATTTCAAAGTAAAAGAGCAAATCATCAATAGCAAAAATACACGAAAACAACCTTCAAAGGTAAAATAAACAATGCAAATTCCTGAGGAAATAACTACAATACCTAGCTCTTCAACCTCCCACCCTGCACGTCCAGATCCAGGGAGTATCTGTCCCATTTCAGTTTGGTGTGCCTTGGCACGGAACTTCTTCTTGAGATTGCCAAATTCGTCATACAACTCCTCATCATCCTGAAATTAGAGGATAGGGGCAAATATTCAACGTCAGATTTTATTTATCTTTTTTTTTAATGATATTTTATTTATCATTTTCCAAGCAGGAGTTCAAGGACTTACTTCTTCAGCTGCACGCCGCCGTCGTTTTGTTTCCTCTATCTCTTCTTCATCAAGCTCTTTGTAACCCCCAGCACGTCCACCTCTGATGGAACAAGAATTAAAAGAAATGTAAGCTTTGACTAGAATGGTTGTCAACCAAAACTACTAAGCATTTTAAACTTACTACATGAGTCTTTGACAAAACCTATTACTGGAAGTTACAGAAGAATCATGTACACTGGCAGTCACAGGAATCCAAAGTCACATGTTATACAAATAATGATCATTGCTACAGGCCTTTTAATATCAAAGAACTTCTATTAATGAGAAAGTTGTCGTTGCTGCTGCTGCTGATGACAACGAGGATTGCTAAGCAGTTTCAAACACATATCCTAGCTAATGTTATATCAAGCAGATTTTTCCTTTAATCTTTTGTGTGCTTATAAGCTATGATGCCCGTATACTTCAAAATAGGCAACATATCTTTTTTGGTGTAAAATCCATGTCCCTACCTTATCCGTGGCGCGTCCTTGCCATATCCAAGCTGTATCCGGGCATCATAGCTTATAAGATAGGAAAAAGCAACTATATGAAGAATTAGCTGTTGCAAGGCTTTAGGTGGGGGCAATAAAGACTATGTAGTTAAAAGCAAACACCTTGTGGGATGGGTGATACTGTCATATATAACCTTTTCTTTCGAAGTTAGTTATGTAAACAACCAAAATAGAGAAACCCAAATGATAACAAAGGAATACAAGGTCCAGACTACCCTGTAGTGCACAATCATACCAGTAAGAAGACAGGCTAAAAAAAAATTAAAGTGTCCTACGGTGTGTCAAGTAATTGAGAAAGATTGAAAAGGCCCTATGAATAAAAAACCCAAATATAGCTGCTATTATTTTTTTATTTTTTTCATTTACTGTCTGCTGGTTTGGGTTTGCTGCTGGGCCAAATTTTTTCATGGGGTTTGCTGCTGTATGTTTGATGCAGGAATTGATGATGATCTTATTTTTGTTAAGGCTGAAGATTATTTGCAACAGTGGGAGCATCCCAAGATGGCCCGCAAGGGTCCCAACAAGTTCTGATGGAGAACTTGGGCCCAAACAGTGGAATTCTAAGTCTAAAACTGTGTTTCAGGGACTGTTTTATTATTACAGTATATAACAGGGTGCTCTATGCAATTTTCAGATATTCTGAAGACAAAAAAAAAAAAAGGTAGTCACATACAGCAGTGTTGGGTCACCTATTTGATGGGTCAAAACTGACTCAATTTCAATGAACCTTGCACCACAAGGAGCGCCCATGAGTGCACTAACAGATTGAGGAGTTTGTTTCCATCAAATGATGGGCCATGTGGGTCCCACAGAAATTCTACTGCAAGATATCAGAGGCATCCAGATTCTAGAAATCCTACAGATTTCTCTTTATTTCCTTCTATTTTCATGCACGTTTGATTAGGAAAGTATAGTAGGAGTTCTATTGGTGTTAGGGATCTATTATGATAAGAGTTCTAGGGTTTTTAGGGAGTTTTTGGGAGTGCTATTTAAAGACTACAGGGTCGTCATTACTGTAGCATGCTGTGGTACCCAAAAATAAAAGTTTGCAAAAAAGCACAGTTTTGCTTTGTTTTTTCCTCTCTTGTATCATGTGGATGCTAGGAGATTGAGAAGGCTCTATGGGGTCAGATTTTGGGTTTTTTTCAGCATTGTTCCTGCCCCATTCATTTCTGGATTTCTATTCTTTTACTGCATATTGTTGTAGTGGCTGGATTATTCCTGTTTTTGGTTACTTGGGCCCTAGACAGTTAGATTGCGTCAAATCAGGACTGTGTCAATGTTGGGCTGGGTTCACACTTTGGAAATTGCGGTATTTTTTTTTTCCTCCTTTTTTTTAAAGTACTGCCTGCCAGACTGAGTTTGCTCATTGCCGTTTTCATTTTTATTTTTCTAAATTACTATCTGCTGCTCATTACTGTTATGACTTGGACTTTTGGGAGAACGTTTTTTTATTCATGAACTTTAAGGTTGACTTTTGTGTTTTGATTTTTGAGAGATGTATCGTGCATCTCTCATTTATCTCTAACTTTATGGCTGTGATGAATATTTGAAGCTTTTAACTTAATGGTTGTTGAATGTTATGATAATGGTCATATCATACATATGACATATTATGAGTTGATTTAGAAGAATAAACTAAAAGTATGAAACCATAGTTTTAAAGTTTAATATTATCCATATATTTTTCTATATCTATATATATATATATTTATTATATTTTCTGAAACATAAATCCGAAACGTTTTCCCAAAATCCAGAATCGGCTAAAATATTTCGGTCCGGAAGCCAAACCGAAACGGTGTCCAGAACAAATTTTTCAACATTGGAATCTAGCCCAGGGCTTTAGTAGGCTACTTGTCAACCACCTTGATTTTTTATTTTTATTTTTTCTTGTAAGAAGCAACGAAAACAGTCTCCTATAAAATAGAGCTCAAAACCACAAGAAATAAAAGTAAATCTGTGGAGGAAGTTGCAAATTCTATTGTTTGGTCTATTTCGGAATGGGCGAGTAGGAGAAAGGAATTTAATGGGTTCCCCTCGGAAGATCTTATTAGATCTTCGGTATCAGTTGTTAAGGGGGTTCGACATACTAAAGGTAAGCTTCATGCTTCTTGGTTGTCTCTTTCTGTGGGGATCCTTAAGGTTAACTTTGATGGAAGTTTTGTCCATCCAAATAAATCAAGGAGGTATTGGAGGTGTTATTAGGGATTGCGGTGATGTAAATCAATTATTGAAAGTGATTTTTTTCAGCTATTCAATGAGATTCTAGGCAGATTTCTTATCCTTGGAGATTGGCGGATTGGGTGGAGGAGGCTAAGGATATTTCCAGATAGTTGGGGGCTACTTTTCATCATGTTTTATTAGAGGCAAATATAATGGCTGATGATCTAGCTAAGGAGGGAATTATTCGATCTTCTATTTCCTTTGATGTTTAATTTTTTTGTATTTAAGTAGGGGTTTCGTGGTTTCGTTGCTTCATGTTTGCTAAGCTGCTTTTGGCTTTGTTTTTTGTTTCTTTCTTTTGGAGTAATAAATTTTACCTTTTTCATAAAATAAAAAGAAAAAAAGAAAAAAAAACACAAGGAATCACCAGCAGACCCAACAATGATATGCTGATATGAATCCAACCATGGGGCAGCATTGTGATTTTCAAAGATACTTGCTAGCCACCCTTCTTTTTTAGAGGTAACAAAAATGTTTTTTACTGAAAACAAAAGCAAACTGTTTGTTCTTTATTTAGAAAAAAAAGAAAAAAATAAAAGAAACTGTGTGCGCTTCATTGACAAATGAAAAGGAACGGAAACTTGCAAGCCGCCTTGATAGATTACATGCTTTATTTTCTTTTTCATCAACCGAAACTAGTGGTTATATATAGGAAAAAGATCATTTTGGACGTGTCATTATGCGTTTCATCATGGATTATGTGCATTGCTCAGCCATGCAGGTGGACATAGCAAGAATTCTAATTCCAAGATTTTGGACTAACAAACCATCAAGTGTCAGATAGAAATTCACAAAAACACATGAAATCAGTGGAAATGTGTTGACGTAATCCCATTTCCATTGTTTTCTAGGTATTTCCTCTAAGCCAAACATATACTAAGACCTTGCAGGTTGATGGAATGATGGGCTTTCCTTTTATCTAACATGTTCGCTTTTCTCAGCAATTAAACATTTCTCATCGATTCTGATAGAAGAAAGAAGTAAAAGAGAACAAATGATATGATATAGAGATGTATAAGAGAAATAAACATATGAGAGACATCAGAAATAGTGTTCAAATCATAGTTGTCAATTCCGTTTCGGTCGTCATTTCGGTCTAGCCTCCAAGATGGAATATTTCGGAATTTCTGCAAAACTTTTTGGAGAACTTGTCGGAATAATAAAAATTAAAAAATAGATATACATATATGTAAAAAATAGAAAAAATATATGATAAATTATGCATGTTTCTTGATATGGATATTGAGATAAAAAAAAAATTAGTGAAAATTGTGCTACAAACCTAAATGGACAACTGGAATGAACCGGAATGGCCGGAATGAACCGAAATTCAAACCTTTTTTTTTTTTACCCCCATTCCGTTTCGGCCAAAGGATCAGAACGAAAAATTCTGCCCATTCCAGCCGAAATGAAAGGAAATTGACTACTATAGTTCACATTGGCCAAGGTTCTGAATAGTGATTGTAAAAGTTTATGCATGTTAATTACCTACATACAACCTAAATAGACCAATACCAGCCAAGAAAAGTTCATTATTGCTGAAACGAAAGGAAATTGACTACTACGGTTCACATTGGTTGGGTTTTGAATTGTGATTGTAAAGGTTTATGCATGTTAATTACCTCCATACAACCTAAGTAGACCTATACCAGCCAAGAAAAGTTTATTATTTTTACATGCAGAGCAGTGAACCATTTTTCTTATTGGCATACATGGAATAAGAAGCGGTATCTTCTATCAGTCAACCTGGTCATGATTTTTTCTTAGGTGATCAGGGAACTTCATGACAAGTGGGCGAATAGGGAACTCCTAAATTGTGTGTAGTTTCTTAGATAGAACTAGGGGGCGAACAGGGAACTCCATGACAAGTAAACTACACACACCACAGTTTGCAAAAATAGCAGCCTTCTCATTTGCTCCTCTTTGATATTAGAGAATACCAATTGCATTCACAAAATCATCTGCCCAGTGGTCTTCTAAGTCAGCTGATAAATGGTCTACAGACAGCACGTACACAAAATAATATTAACTGACTCACAAGTTCAAAACTAGCAAAATATATGCATCTTAAACGAACAGAAACTCCAGTAGTATTGCTTAGAAAAGTTATGCAAATACCACAACAGAATATTTCTACTTTCTGCCAAACAGAATAACATTTTAAATACAAACCCAGGTCAGAGCACATTATTACCTTACACCACCCTCGTTGTGACCAGGCTTATTGGTGTTGCATATATTGCATTTTGTGCGTTTTGCCCAGTTAATATTTGCACACCTGAAACAACATCAAGCAAAAAAGGAAGCAGAAGTGACAATTACTTTAAAAAAAAAAAAAACCTATCACTCAGAATATCTATGCATTTTGTTGCTTGTCATGTCTGACAAAAAGAATGAGTTTGCCAACATAGTTCAAGAAAAATACTTTTCACAAAAGAATGCCAGAATTTGTCCATATCTAGATACACAGACTTCGAGCAAAGTTATTTCTATCCAAAACAATGTGTCAAAGACTACTATGCAAAGCATGATTTTGTGTGTGTGTGTGTGTGTGTGTGTGTGTGTGTGTGTGTGTGTGTGAGAGAGAGAGAGAGAGAGAGAGAGAGAGAGAGAGAGAGAGAGTACTCAAACAGTTGATCACCAAATTCTGTTGCATAATTAAGAGGATCTTGAATAACAGAAGAAAACTACTTTCATAATGGGAAACAATGGTCCTAAGCAATAAAAAAATAGTCTATGGCCTGCATTTAGTTCTATTGAACATTCATATGGCTTTCATGTCACCAATCGAAGTTCAAAAAAAAAATACAGTCCTCAGAAGGCATGTAATACAAGAAGTAAAGAAAGCACCCCCAAACATAGCATTGTTTTTCATTCAAAATTCATGTGACTTTTCTTGTATCTAGGTGCCTGCACATGTGTGTCTGTGTACAGATATCGCTAGAGCACTAGCTCTAGATGGCCAATTATACAAATTTTTTTCTTTTTTCTTTTTTTTCTATCAGTAAAATCCTATAGACTAAACAATAAATCCCAAGAGAAGCAAGTTATATGTAAAATTAAGCACAAGTAAAATAATCTTACATGTTTAGGTAGTAAGCTTGTTAGTATATTTCTCATCTTGTAAAACTTAGATTAATAGAAGATAACCATTCAAAAAAAAATTAATTAATTAAAAATAAAATCTTACATTGGACAAGACCAATCATTTGGACCAAATAGCCCCGTGGGAGCACCGACAGATCGCCCACGGCCCCCAGTGTCACTGCTACCACGGCCCCTCCCTCGACCACCGCCCCCTGCACCTGAGCTAGAGACTCCGGCAGGGCGAGCCGTCCCACAACGGTTACAAACACCACGAAATGCAAAGTTTACATTGGAACAACTGTTTCAAAAAGAGAGTACGAGTATTATGTTGCCACATCATTGTAATAAATAATGCACTAAGATAAGAAAAAGAGTGTACAGTGAAAGAAAGAGCTGCTCACCAATGTCACATCACAGACCTTGTATTCGGACACAACCAGTCCCCATCCTGTTGCCATGCTTTTCCAGAAGCATCTCCCCGTCCTCTACCTCTTCCTCCACTCCCATTCAAATCCCCAGCATCTTCATCTAGCCCACCAAATTCACCAGCAACACTAGGATCTCCAGCATGATCCATTTCGAGGGCTATAGCTGAGTTATATGAATTATCAGTTGAATCTTTGGTCTTTGACTCAGCTATAAATACTCCAATTGTACTTCCATGAAAATCCTTGTTGTTGAACCATTCAACAGCAGCAAATGCTGCATGAGGATCATCATATGTAACCGTTGCATCACCCTTTGGTTCATTGGTAACTTTATCCCTATATAACCAGATCTTGGGTCTGCCTGTCCTTTTGTCCTTCTACAAAGTTTGGACAAAAAAGAAGAAAGTAATATCATGATTTATTTCTTTTTAGAAATTTAGAAATGGTTATAAAAACACTACAATGAAGCATGGTTTCAAAGTGATACCTGGTGTGCAACACCCTACCTTTAGCAACCCAATGGTGCCAAAAAACTCAGCCAGCATACTCTCATCTGTTCCAAATGGCAAGTTGCAAACATAAATAGAACCATTTGAAGAACCTCCTTTTCCTAAATAGGTTGCCATGTCAACAGGAAAGCCCAGGTCTCATGAAATTAAAGGAATGTAACCAGAATCTGTGCTGCACATAAAAAATAATATAACTTGTTAAGAGAGGCACTAAGTAGTTTCAATTTTGTGGCTTATGGTCTATTATTTAATATTAATATCAAGTGTTAAATTATAAATAATTATTATATGTAGGTAATTTGGCATGTTTTACGAGTTAAATGATCCTTCCATTAGCTACATGAAGTAATGAAAAACGCAATAATATAAAAACCTCTCTAATTGATGTAAGATACAACTAAAGCATCATATCTACACATTTTTAGTCATTTTCCATCATTTCTTCTTTTTCCTTATTTTTTTATACTTCTCTGGCTTTTTAAAACAATATGGGCAACACTGACTCATCACTGTCTAAACAGTTGATGGAATTTCTTTTCCTTTGTTCCCCATGCATCTCGATCTGGACAAGAAATTTTTTTCTTCACTTCGGAAGGTAAGTCTTGAAAAGAATCTCCAGACCCATTCACATCACATCCCAACTCATTCTACTTCCATTGAGGATAAAATGAATTTACATGGTTTGTTAAACTTCTTGGACACATGTGATATGGCATCAGAAGATCTGTCTCAAAGATCATAAAGTCCCAAGCAAAGACGATGCCTGACTTCATAAAGCTACTTGAATAGCAATAACCACTGCTAGGTTGAGAGCTGCCCAACCTACCAAACCAGAAAACATCATCAAAACTATATTGGTTCAAACTATTAGTGCCTTTATAATATTAAAAAGGGTCAGGGCATTCTTTGGAAGGATGTCTACATTAAGTGTCTAAGATCCAAAAGGGAGACTTGGTCTTAGCTTTGTTCCACAATCATGGGTTCAACTTAAAATGTTTGATATAATAAGATCTTAGGTCAGGAATTTTTAACTACCAGATAGGGTTCAAGGGAGTCAAGGGAGTGAAATCTCTCTCTCCTGGTAGATATGTAAATGTCAAATTGGAGACACCATATACAAATATAAACAAAACCACTGAAACCCAGTAATCAATTTCAAATTCTACAAACATAATCTGCTGCCCATCGAGTTTGTTACTTTGCCCACGCTGATAATCCTTCTCAATTGCAATGTTACTATGAAATTACACCTCTTCCCCTTCATTCACATCTTCTAACAACAACACATCATCGCATTTCAGCTCGAACATTAAATACGCACACAAACAGACACACACAAAAAAAAAAGAGTAACTTTCTACCCAAAAGAAGGTAACTTTTTGCGATTCAATGCTACGATTTCCCAAGAACGAAGCAGAAATCGATTTACAGAAAGATCTAAACCCTAAGATGTTCATCTTTCCAGTTCAGTTTGGGGTTTTCGAAGATCGAGAGTAAATCAAACTCGAAATCATTTCGTATGAGAAAGCAATCGAGTAAACGAAATACGAAAGGGGATTTTCTGTAGTTACCTGAAGATGGATCTGATGAAGAGGAAAAGAAGAAGCGGAAGAAAGAGAAGGGGAAAAGGTATTGGAACGAGGGTTTGATTTCTTCCATGAGCGGTTTTCAGCACGTCGGGATGACGGTTTTGCCCTTGGACGAGTAAGGATGATCTTATTAGGGTTTAGACTCCACGTTTTGATGTGAAAATCTAAACTTCTCGAAATAAATATTTTCATAATATAATTTACTAGTAACATTGGCCCGAGCTTAAAATAAAATTATATCTAATTTTGGGTTGTTTTTTGATATATTAATTGATGAGAAGAACGTAAATTAAAATCAAGAGAATTTTACTAGAAAAATCCCGAAATACAGCCATTTATCCCGAAGGGTCCTGGCAAAATGTGCAGCATTGATTAGATCTGTTAGTACTCATTTGGTTTTTTTTTTTTTATAATATGGGATAAGTGACGCTAGCGTCACTATGTTTCTGATGATAGTGACGCTAGCGTCGTCGTTTGCTAAGGCATAAAACCCAAAATCCGTCTCATTCGTACTATTTTAATTCAAAACAACATTTTCATCTCCATCACAATCTTGGGTTTGCTGATTTATCTTGATCCACAGCTTCAGCTTCAGGCGAATTGCATCCTTGGTCCTTTTCCGGATCTCTTCATTCTTATTTCTCTTCTTTCTTTACGGATTTTTGGGGGGTTTTAATGCTTGATTTTGTGTTGAATCTTGTTTTAACCGTCTAGATCTGCTTTGCTTTCTCGAAATCGTTAAGTTTTCACGTGTCATTGGTCTGTTTTGGTTTTTCAATCTTTTCTGCTTTTGCCGTTGGAGATGTTAGGGTAATTGAAATGATGAAATGTTTCCGCCTATTTCGCTTTACGACACGTTGGAGGAAAAATCACATCTTTGATGTTTGTAAATAGTTCCATCATATAGACAAAATCATAAGGATTTAAACATTGCTTCTTTGGAAAATTCCTACTTGTTAGGATGTGGAAATTTCGAATTTTTGTGAAGGAAACCCTTTTTTCTGCACCTGTTGGGTGTACTCAGTATTCCTTTCTTTCTCTTGTTTCCCCCCTTTTGTTATAGTGCGAATGATGGATGTGGGATTGTTTTTTTTTTTTTTTTCTTTAGTTGCAGGTAATGGCTAAGGATGCAAATGAGGGCCAAGTTAGTGTGCACAGAGACGATATGAAGTTATATAAGGTGCACACAGTGACGATAGCGTCACTCAATATTTCTCTAAGTGACGCTATTGTCGGTAGAAATAAAAACTTAAAATAAATAGAAATGTGGCGGGAAGACTCCATTAGTGCTACACATTTTGCCAAGACCCTTCGGAATAAATGGCTGTATTTCAGGATTTTACCAGTAAAATCCTCTAAAATCAAAGAATATTTTATTTATCGGATTTTAGATATTATATATCAAAGTTTATTTCAAAGGAGAATGTATAGTAATAATTTCCAAATCAAATTTGAATTGAGTATTGAAAATTGAATTTTTAAAAGATTCAGAGTCTAAGAGACTTTGGATGGATGAATTATGAATTGAGAAGATAAAATCCAAGAGAGAGTCCACAATAATTTAAATGGCAATAAAAATCTAAAATACTAAAGTTTCTATCTAAATCGAAATCAATTCAAATCAATTGTAAAATCAAGCTCCAATTTCACAAGCAATTGCGAAATCGGACAAAATCAAGCTCCAATTTCTCAATCAATTGCAAAATTGGAACTCAATTTCGAAATCGACTCCTACCTCTATAATACGTATTAATTGGTCTCGCGCATTGAAATCGTGATTAATCCAATCATATGCACATTTTCATATCACGTTATTTATTTATTTATTTATTTATTTTTATTTGTTATGGTGTGACGAACTTTTATTGGGATAAAATTACAAATTACCTTACATACTTATTTTTAATGGTTTAGATTTTCAATAAGTAAACTTTGGATCTCTAAATCAAAGCCTCCGATAATTCAGAGCGGAGCACTTCAGTGAAGCACCCTCAAATTTTTTGCTACAAGCATAGTCCAGCGCTTCATGTCTACAAGACCTCTTTACAGAGAAGGCTCGTGCAAAAAATTGAACTGAACAAATTATCTTGGTCCTTGATTTAACAACATTAAATTTTTATGATCTTTTAAATATAAAAGTTTTAGACTCAATTAAATGCTGAGCAAAAATTTGATGAGCATAAAAATGGGCATGGTGCCAAATCTTGGGGGAGAAGAGATACCTCTTTTTCTTAGAGATTTGGGACTTTCTCTCATAGCATCAGTTATATAAAGACCACACTTGTTGATTCATTTCAAATTGATAATACAACATATTGCACTCTCTCACTTAGGCATCAATTGACACAAACATTGGTGTGCAATCCAGAGCTATTGTGGTTGTAGAGTCCCTTTGAAAATGTCTTCTAACTTTGAAATTGTTTGAAAGTGGGTTGACCTACTTTCTTTTGATGAAATAGTGGACCACCAGTAATCATCCCCACCATTGCATGGCTCAGATCCATTGCCCACTCTGTTGATCTTATTAGCTAATTAGCCTTGAAACATCTATTTGGATTTATTTTCCAACCAATGTGGGCTGACCTCGGCCGCTGGAGGCTTCTAGGGAGATAGCAGTTATAGCTGAACAGTGATCAGTTAAAAGTGAGAACCAGGAAAAAAAAAAATGCCCTCTATTAGGCAATGATTAAAATTCTAAGAAATCCGCAAATTCATTTTCCTCCTTTTTATGTTCATGATTCGTGAACGCAAAAGGCCTTTTAGTTTTTCTTGAAGAGCTTGTTTGATTGCATTAGACTACATAGAAATTTATAGTCAAATGAGTTCCAACATAGGATGATTAAAAGAGCGAATGGGTGAAAGTTAAAAGATACTAAAGAAAATGGGCTCTTGACTTTCATAGAATTGAATTGTTAGGGTGATGGTCGGCAAATCATTTCTCATCTAATTTCCATTGAAAGAGAGGTTATTTTATGGTCCATTTTCTTTTTATATTTTCCTTTGATTCTTCATGTTTAACCACTTATAAAGATACAAAATCTTTCGATTCCAAGGAACTTAACTACTCGAAACAAATGAGTTATTTTTAATAAGAATTTGGAGTGTTGGAGATTTCTGACACTGATGTTAAAATTGTCCCCTTAGCATTTTAAATGTTGCCTTCATTGTCGAAATTTTGAATATCAACCTACTAAAAAGTCACTTCCAACCTTCAGAATTTTCAGCAACTCCCTGGAACTATCAAAAACCACGTAACAATATATATATATATATATATATATATATTGGACAACTTATGGTTTTACTGGCTGCCCCATCTTTCCAAACGTTGTAAAATGAAAAAACTTACCTTCTCTGTTTTCATGGAATTTGTCTAACCATTTGTCAATTACATGCTATAATACAGGTCCTTTGGCTTTTTGGATACCTCCTTCAGACTGCTTTAAACTAAATTTTGATGATTCCTTTAATCCTTTTACTAGGATTACAGGCATTGGGGGTACTCAGCTCATCAAATCTTTCTTGGGAAGTGATGAACAGAACATCCATAAGAGGTGGAACTTCTAGCCATTTCCAAAATGGTATGGAGATATGCCAGAAAGAGATTGCCCTTTTACTGGTTGATACACTGAAGCGAATGTGAAATTTGTCCTGGGACTTCATGGTGACATGGAGAAAGTTTATAGGACAGCCAGCAAATTTCCTTTTGGTGGGATGCAGGGTTTTGCAGAAGAGAGGCAAATCCAGTCCTTCTGATTCTGCAACTTTTTGATGTGTCTCTGCCCATGTCGACTCAGACTCTGTATATGAAGGATTTAGAAGAAGCAAGCAAACTACAATACACACAACTGGAAATTTTCTTATAGAAAGTAACTACTATTTCAAAATACAATCTCTTTAGCATTGATATAACAAACACAAATCTAGAAACCCAATGCGAATCTTGAAGAGATTCAACATATAGAGATGAATGGTTGGTTAGACTTCCACAAACGAACACTTATTAACAACTGACTCATCCTTGTGATTAGTTTTAGTAGGACACAGAAACATATAAAGGGAACCGGCAACGCAGGTCGACCCAATAAGGACCAGCATGAACCACGTCAAGGTTGGAGAGAGATATTCGGAAACAGTACAGACATATGAGAAATTGATTATGTTTGCAAGGATGAAAATGGGAGCCTTGAATCTCTCTCGCTTTTCAGCATTCTCTGGCAAGCGGCTGAAAGCATCAATGCACAGGAACAGCAACATGGCAAGGAAGCATATGTTGATGGCACAGGGGATTTTGAAGGGTTGGTCATTGGCTCCCATGATGGTGATTAAAGTGGTGAAGGACAGAAAGGAGAGGCTCATCAGCTCATATCTGCTGCTGTATTGGGTTTGGGGGTTGGGATTGGAGGAGGACCATTGTTGGGCTTTTGGATCCATGAGCAGATTAGATTACACCAATGTCAGGGGTTGGGTTTATGTCAAAGTTTAGCGAATGCAGTATGCTGTGTTGAAATGAATCGACCAACTAGTATGGTGTTTATATAATGATGAAAGAGATGATGATGCAGTGCAAAAAAACATGGAAGTTTCTTCGATTCTGTTTGGAAAGAGTGGGGAGGAAAAGAGGGTGCAGGGTCGTGTGTGGTTCTCGAGAAAACCATGACTGCCGCAGGGGAAAATTCCAAGTACCATCCCGGAAACTTCTAAGAAGTAGGATTCCAATTCTCAGCCGTGTACAGTACAGTGTTTACACGACCGGATGACTGGTAAAATTCAAGTTTGGAAAAGTAGGGCGCGTTTTGGCAATTAACCAGTTAAAAAAAAAGTAAAATAAAGTAAAGTGAATCCAAATAAGAAATGACAAGGGGTTATGTCAAAAGTATACAATTTCAAAATTTTCTCATATTTTTTTAAAAGTACTAGTAAATAGGTACGTGCGTTGCACGCAATGTTCATTCCACTATGATCGAATAATAAGATGTTTCAGCTACCGTATTTATAAGATACTATGACATGCTAGTATTAATGTAGGCTCACAATAAACATGTAGAAAAAAGTGATATTTATTGCCTCAGGAATATATCTAAATGGAAAATGCTATTTAGAAGATGATTAAATCAGATGAAGAAATGAAAAAAAATAAATAAAATGTATCATGAATTGAACTCCATAAAAATGGAAAAATCGAATATTTAGAGCAAAAGATGTAGTTTGAAATGAGATTTTTTTACTGTTACTACCCCCTAAAATTTTGTTTTTGATGAAAATATCTTCATGGTAAAGGGGAAAATACAAATTTTCTCACAAAATGTGGGCTGTTGTTTTCAAGTGCACATTCATGGCCCCAAGCCCAAAAATGTCCTTCATTGGAATTGGAAGGTCGAATTTCGCGCATGTGGCTTACAACTACTTTGTTAAACTGAAAAATGCACTTGGATGTCATGGTGGCTGTAGGGAGACATACAAAAATTAAATGCAAGTAAGAGGCTAGAGAATATAAAGCATGCAAGAAAGGAGGCAGCAATTGCTTGGTTTTTCTTTTTCTTTCTGTATATTTTTTATTGTTGAATGGTAGTTGTCTATGTGTGGTAATTCACCACCATACAATAAGCAAATGTAGAGGAAGATGGTATGCAATTTGGTTATCATGAGTAAATTTTTTAGAAAGATAAGAAAAGCATGTATGCAGAGGATGATTGCATGTTATTTATGCAATAATATGAATAAAATATCTGTGGAGCTGGAGCAAAAAGAAAAATAAAGCTAAAATCACTTGTCCTCACAAACTCCATATCAGCAAGCCACCTTAACATTTCCACTCCAGGAAAATTGGGTTCCCCGAATATCTACGCCACCATTAAATTGGAAAGTTTAACATTTAAATTGCCAAATAGATAACTGGGTGAATCCATGTGAGGTTCATGAGTTTTTTTTCTTGTTAGACATTATGGCTGATGTACTTCTTCTTATTGTTCCTGTCATAGTTTTAGATAGAAACTCTTTATAGCATATGGTTTTAATACAACTATCCTGTCAATCTTGTAGGACTTAAATTAACTTGGCAGTGTAACTTGATAAATTTGTGTTTTGAGATAACATATAAATGAACAAGTACATAGCGCTGCTCCCTGTGTTTCAAATTGTTCATATTTAGTTTAGAAATGATTCTTTATAGTGAAGGTTTGAAGGGTTTTGTTTTTCAAATATTCAATTTTTTTCATATCCTAATCAGAAAAGAAGAAAATGAACATCTTTATCCCATATGACACAAATTCCAACAAAAAAAAGATTCAGCAACCTTCCTCTCAAAAGAGCAAATAGATTCTAAGAGAAGGGGTAGACAAATGACAAAAGGAAACTCAAGAAAGTAAAATAAAAGAAATTATTTTATTACAAGAAACGGAAGAAGTGTGTTTCATACCTTGATTCCATGAGTAAGGATTCAGATAAAGACTCTTCCCATCTGGATTAACATGAAAAGAACCAACTTTTTCCTCTGCCAACCCGTAAGCAATGGAAGAACATCCAGGTCCTGAAACGATTTGTTGGATCAGAAACAAATGTAGAAAAGTAAAATGAAAACAAGAAGAATCATCCAAACAATCATATCACATCTGTAAAAGGAAATTGGGATATGTAAGAGGAGAGAGAGGGGGGGGGTGGGTGGGGGTGGGGGGGTTTTGGAGGTTTGTATTCTACTCCACTTCCTTGTATTGTAATCACTTGACACTCATGAAGTTTCTATCTTCTGCCTACTCATGCTATATTCCTAAAAAATACAGTCTAAAGGACATAGTGCTGAATCTTTGAAATATTTCCAGCTTTACTAAAGCATTAGCATATTGAAAAATTGCATTACCAAGGTTCTCCAAAGGCACCCTAGTAATGGAAGGAATTTGGGGTCGAAACTCCAAATACAGCTCTTGGCTCATAATCAGAAACATACAAATTAAACAAGATATGACATAAAAAATCAATAAAGTAAACCAAACAACATCAAATGAACATAAAACTTTATCATGAAAAAAAAAAATTGAAAGCATCGATGACTATTGAGATCATAAACAGTTCCTATGTAACGGACTATCTAGGATACCATTTTCCCCGTTTCTACCAACCATGGTGTCTTGTTAGAGAAGATTAGCAGAAGACTACAAATGAAACCAGTGGCCAGTTGGGCGATAAAAAGGAGCAACTATTCACTCATTTGTAACAAAACAAAGGCAGAGATTGTAAAAAAAAAAAAAAAAGAAAAGAAAAAGGAATTATTGGCATGAAAGGAAAAAAAAAAAAAGAAACATTTCATTCAAACAGTTCTTTCATCATATCTCAACACCCAACAAGCACGACAAACTGCATCAATCAGAAGAAAAAACAAAACTCGAAAAAGGTAGATAAATGGAAGAATACCGATAAATTAAAATCAACAAAAGCTTAGAAATATCCATACTATAAAAACTCACTACAAAAACAGTTCTTTGAATACCAAATTGATAAGCACGTCATATAATAACACATTCTCCACAACCTCCAACTACTTCAGTTAATCATTTTAGATGCATATATGGGATGGAGGAACCCCAAATCAGAATGAGTTCAAATAGTTTCCCCACATCAGAAAATTTATCTAATCCATACAACAAAAAAATCACTTCATAAAAACAGTTCCTTTAATACCAGAATGACAACAACGTGATATAATAAAACAATCTCCACAACCACCAGCTATTTCAATTAATTATCTAAGATTCATTTGAGGTAGGGGCATTCCCAATCACAATTAGTTTAAACAGTTTCCCCACATCAGCTCAAGCACTTATCTTAATCCCACATATACTTTCACAATAAATCATCATCAATGCATTCTTTGCAGCCATACAAATCAGTACTCTGTTAGATTGGCTATATTGATTCAAATCAACAAATAATGCTACAAAATCAATAGCCCACAGAAGGCAGTGAAATGAGTAGCAACCAACACTTGTACCAAAACATGAAAACCAAATATGATTTGGGGTACATCCAAACACACCTTAAATCATCAAAACAGAATAGAATGGGATCTGGGGTTGTGTTTTATAAGTAAAGTTAACTTACCTCCATTGAGCCAAAGGACAAGTGGTTTGGAAGAAGGGTCCTTAAGAGCCTCAAAGAACCAATAGAAGAGGGCCCTTCCATAGTCCTTATTGACTGTCACATACCTAGAGTAATGGGCAAAGCTAACATTGAAGAATAAGCCTAGTAGCCCAGGCACCTTGTCTTTGACCTGCTGTGGGTTAGATGATTGGAAAGCGGTGATGCAGCAGAGCCATTGAGAGCTGAGGACGAGGAGGAGGAGGAAAAGCAGGGGATGAGAAGCAACAACACCCAATCTCTCCCTCTTCTTCCCTTTTCCATTTTTTTTCCTCAAGTATTTGGAGGACTGGTTGGTGTGGGGCTTGGGAGTCATTATTACAGGGAATGCTGTTTTTAACCATGCTTGACTATGCTAGTTTCCTCTGATAAGCTAAGATTTAACTTAAGTAGATAGAATTTCAAATCATATTATCTAATTTTTCTAACTACAGGATCAAGGATAGAAGGAGCAAGTTAGGGAAAATGAATAAGATCATTACTGATTCTAAAGAATGAAGAGGGGATCAAACCCGTTTACCATTGGTGGGAAGCATGATTCGGGCTTTCTTTCATGAGCCAAAAGGTCCGTTGAACAAAACATGAGTGCAATTTTTTTTAGATTTAGATATCTAGTCAAAGCAAAAGACAGCAACCAGAATAAATGATCTAAATGATATGTGACAGGTTGTTGCATCATAGACTGAGAACTAAGAAGCTATTTTATTGAATACATGGTTAAAAATGAAAGCAAAGAAGGTCCATTATCAGAATCAGTTTAGGTATACAACTCTAACCTACCTTGAACTTGGCAGAATTCATTATGGTCAAGAGATGCTATTCTAGTGTAACAAAGCAGTAAACTCATCCAATATCGAGCTTCTAGTTCAGTCCTGCATTAATCACAGCAAAAAAAAACCTATTATATAAAAAATGCAAAAATTTGATGCAATAAATCCCCAAATGCTGTTTGTCCACTCAATTCCCCCTTCTCTTTTTTCCAAATGAGATTAATATATCCAAATGGTCTCATAAGAAAAAAAAAAAAAAAGGAAACAAACAACATCTTTAGTCATCCCTATCTCCAATATGATAAAACCCCAATAAATCCCAATATAAAAAAACTGAAACGATACTTCTCCAGTCAATTCCCCTTCTCTGTTTCTATAGCTATATTGAAAAGAAAACCAAACTTTGTTATCATGATTCATGAAGCCCAAAAAAAGTTCTGGGTATGGGGCATCCAGAGTGAGCTGGCAACCAATACCTTTTTAACATGTTCATGATGCAATGAGTTATATAATAGGATAAAATAGAATGAATACAACTTGAAATATAAATCAATATTTACTTCTCAATTAGAATTATGTTTGCTTGATCCAGGTAGAAAAGGATAATCATATCATGATGAAAAGCAAGTAGATCGTAGAGAAACCTTGAGCATATTTTAAGTAGTGCCGGGTTCTTCATCTTCTATACCTAGAATAGTAGCTAAATGTTTCAGATCAAAACTAAATATAGAAAACAACAATAATGTTTGTAAACAATCACAGTTCAAGAAATTCAGGTATCCTGGCTCCATACTTGCAAAGGATGAAATTCCAAGAATTTGAAATCCGTAAAATAAAATAAGGAAAGGGAAAATGAAGGAAGTAAAAAAAAAGATAAGATAATCTACAAGAGCACTTACATGTTGAGCTCTTTGAGGGTGTATGCATTATGAACGAGTAAAGATGTGAATTGTCATGTATGTTCACATTGGCAAAGTCAACTTCTGTCTAACATAGGAAAATGATGAAGTTAGTGAGAAATAAAAAAGAGAACAATCTATCGACATAGGAAGATGAGGAGATAGAGAGAGAGAGAGACTGATGATTTTCTGTCCATTAAAAATATGGTAGAGAAACCATATCCAATACATTATAGTCATGGTTTGTAATGCAAGACCAACAGTCATTTGGTAATCATAAAAGCATATTGAGATGAAATATGAATTGAGATGAACATGGAATTGATAATAATACCATTAGGGAGACAAAATATGCTTCAACCTTAACCTCTTTAATAATACCATCCGTACCCTAGTAATTAAAACCCTAATAAAGTCAAGGTTTCATATCCAATGCCACCTAATATAATTCAACCTTGACCTCTTTAATAATCATTCAGTGGAGCTCATTTGACCATGAGTTCTTATTTATTCTATGCAAACCAACATGTCTATGTCTTTACGAAAAGGGTTGTTGCTTAGTTGTTTCAGACACACCCATAAAATTCAATGCAAATATAGGCAAGGTAAGATTCTTGAATTATTCAATTATATTACAACATTCTATTATATATATATATATAGTAGAGTTATTGAGTCTTAACTGGAAAGAAATATGAGATTATCACGAGGCAAAGTGATCCCCTCCTAAAATCTTATTTTCATATTTCCAATCAAAATTAGGATATAGGTCACGAGCATACATTAATTAATATAAATTGTGCATGAATACAATATGAAGGAATCAATCTTAGCTCTGACCTAACAAAAAGAAACCATACTTAGCAACCTATGTTTGTATATTTTTGGCACAATGTGGCATTGGCAAGCAAGAGATAATGGATTAAGTCATGCATTTCTTAAGTACAGTAAAATATTCAAATATTTAAAATGGTAGTTAGAGATTATGAAACTAATAAATGAAAAAAAAATTGATCTAATTCTTTTACCAACATTAGATATGTGATGTTACAATAGGCTATCCAACAGGACATTAAGACAAACAGTCTTTCAAGAACAAGAACAATCCATTTAGCTAGAGCCCATGAATGAGTATATTCCACTGATTCGTTAGTCTCAGTTGTTATGATTCCATTTTCTTGTTTCTATCATGTTATATAATGTTGGCATCTAATTGATGGTCTGGAAATCAGTAGTGTTTCTTTATTCAGGTTAAAAAAAATTGCAGTTAATCTAATATTGTAGCAAAGACTTGAGATGCGTACCACATTAGATTGTTGGTTTGCTCCATGGAATGTTCCCAAAATCTAGATTTGTTAAAACAAAATGTTTCGTACAAAATGTTGACCATAGTAGAAATGCCTTTCTCCTAATAACACAAGAATGGATAATACAAGAAGTCTGAAGTTGTCTAGAGGTTGCCATCACTTCATTAGATTAAAGCAACAGTTGGGCAGCCATGATCATCCAGTGAAGATCTCTAAAGCAAAGAACACTTTCTACATTTCTACCAAAAAAAAAAAAAGGACACGCATAGACATACACTTTCTACATTGCTTATATGTGAAAAGAATTGTAGGAGTAACCTAGAGGCTCATAGAGAATTTCTTTTTTTCTTTTCATTTTTTGAAATTCAAATATTGATTTTCTTATGAGTTCTTTTTTCCCCTCTAATAAGAAACTCACCTTTTTAATTCCAAATGAATCATGAATGTGGAACATTGTTCCTAATTCTTGGTTCCTTGATAAAAAAACTTTTGGTTCCTTGATATGATGGTTCATAAAATTAATGCTATCGATTAACCAAACAAGTTTTTATAAGATGAAATTGCTAGATATAAGCTGGTCTTAATATCCAAGCATGGTATAGAAGAAGATACTCTGGCAACCATTCCTATATGGTAATACACAACAAATTGAATATCTATTTAATAGGGGCTGAAAAAAAAGTTGTGTTAGATAGTGCAGTCTTTTTTGGAGCAAAGCAGGACCATTTAACAACTGTTTTTAAAATGGGATTTAATGCAATGTACATGTGTGCACCTTTTGCATTTGTTTATAAATGGTAATACACAACAAATTGATATCTATTTAAGAGAGGCTGGATAAAATTTGTATTATAAAGTACAATCTTTTTGGAGTAAAAAAGGTCCATTTAACAATTGTTTCTAAGATGGGATTTAATGTAACATGGGATTTAGTGGCCTCATATATGGTGCTCCATCATAATTAAAAAAAAAAAAAAAAAGATCTTGGAAAAAATAAGTACATACCCTTGAGCGGCAGACCAAACATGAAGAGAGTGAGCAACTCACGAGATTAATGGTTTAGATACATATCAATGAACCATATGCAAGTATAACATCAAATTTTAAACAAAACCACATTGATTGGGTATTGGATTGAAACAATTATTCCCATCTTATATCCAAAATAACTAAGTACATGAAGCAATCAATACACACTTTCTTTTTTGTTTTCTTGGTAGGCATACACCTGTTATTTTAACTATTAAAATTATTATTATTTGGATTATAGTGCGCACCTTCCATTGCTACGAGCTCTTGTCTAGTCCGACGCGCTAGTCCTCAAGTACAACAGGTAACAGTGTCCA
The DNA here is from genome assembly GCA_028538565.1 of Umbellularia californica. Lineage (NCBI taxonomy): Eukaryota > Viridiplantae > Streptophyta > Magnoliopsida > Laurales > Lauraceae > Umbellularia > Umbellularia californica. The sequence continues at coordinate 70,584,402 of JAPQWN010000007.1, read as the reverse complement.
TCAACCACTAAACATGGCCTTGACGTAATAATCCAACGGTTCTCATGGGGCGGGCCAGAGCTTGTCCTAGCCAGGCCTATTTATTCGCATTCCAAGCCCAATCTATTTGCAAAATATATTCACCATGATAGTATTAAATATGTCAGCCAGGCTTGGCTGTTAAGAGTATTTAGACCCAGGCCATTTGACAACCAGGCCAGAAAGTTGGGACTGAGTGCAGCCCAAGGCCCAAAAGTAGAGACTAAATCCAGTACAAATTGGGCCACACTCAGCTCACACTCAGGCCGCCACAACCAATGAATACCACTAAATTAATCAGCACTTATTAGTAGTGGAAATTGACCCTACAATGCAAGGACATGTAGGAATTGAATTTACCAACCTAGTTAATCAACCTTTTACCTGTATGTCATTTTGTTCGGGTTCTGTTGCCTATATTGCATTGAATTCATAACAAAGGAATATTGAAGAGAAGATCAGAGGTATGAATGATGTAAGGTGGAGGTGTCGTGGGATCCTCAGTTTCCTATGATTTGATTTACTATAGGGTGATGGCTGATTAATCATTTTGCATTCCCATTTGGTATGGCTTTCTGATGTAGTTGTCCATATATGAACGTGTATGCTTGCGTAAAACCATATTGTTTCTAATATTAAGTACGCATTTTAATGGTTTTAATCATGTGTTTATTTAGATATTCACAAGTGGTATATACAAAGGGTAAGTTTCAGATGATGATGATGTAAAATATGTGAGAAAGTCAACAATCTGAATGACTTCTATTGAAGCCCAAAGTGGTTTAAACACTTCTCAAGTTACTATTATTAATTTGTTATTCACTTCATTGTTAAGTAGTTCTTATTGCTTGAACCTACAACCTCATATCTGCGACAATGAGAACCTTTTATGTGGTTTTAATGATGGTACTTTGACAGCACTAATTTTTTCCCCAATTACATATTGTGCTACTGACCTTACATAGAAGTGCTACATACTGTTCAATGAGGCTTATAATTCAATTGGTCCTAGATTTTTGTTTCTGTTTTAAAATACTCATATCATGAATTTTTGTATCAGCTTTACTTGCTTGGAACAATTCAAAGGAATTTGTTTACGCATACTATGCGCTTCGCACAATTTCATTTATAATCAGCCAAGGAAGTATATTTTGCATATCCGTTGCTTATGCGGTAAGAAAATTTTCCCTATCATGGTTAGATTTTTGGTCACACCCAAAATTAGCTACTAATCTTATAATTTGATGAAACCTTTGAGTTTAAACCATCAAAGCCCATGCATTTATAAATATACCTACAAAAACTATATTGCAAAAAACTTGCAGCTTTCTTGTGTTTAACCTAAATTTCTTGTGGATTAGTTGCTCCCACTAAAATAACACCTCTATATTTTTCAGGCAGATGTTATTGAGGGCAGTAAGAGGGCAGCAGCATTTGGATGTATTACAGGGCTTTTCTCTGCTTCTCATGTGTTAGGAAATTTGCTTGCACGTTTTCTTCCTGAAGATTACATTTTTGAGGCATGCTTCTCTCAATCACAACATTAATTTCGTTGGAGATTTGCCTATGCCTATGGGTGATATGCTTATTGTTTCAACTAACTGTGTATGCAGGTGTCAATATTTTTATTGGTTTGTGCCTCAGTTTACATGAAAATATTTCTCGTAGAGACAGTTTACACAGCTCAAAATCCACACCAACATAAACCTTGTTTTTCTATGATTACTGGGGTCTTCCAGCGTCGGTGGAACTCAATGAAAGAAACTGTTTATGTGGTTGCTAGGAGGTTTGATTTTCATGAAACAGAATCCAATGCTATTATTAATCTTTGGAAGGATTGCAACCACATTCACTTCAATTTTAGCATAAAAGTTGAGAAAGAAAAATTGCCACCACAACATAAATTCAAACAACTTAACTGAGGGCAAAAACAACACAAGGGAAAAAAGCAGAGGAAAGAAAAGGAGAAGGAAGAGAAAACAAAACGCACCTGGAACCGAGAGAGGAGACCGCTCCGGCAATTGATGGCTTGAGTTCCAGCAGCCGATTGACAAATTAGGGCAGAGCACCAAAAAGTGTTTTCCTAAAAAAAAAACGAAAATAGAAAGGGAGATGGAAGATGGAGGTCGGTGAGAGAGGAGGTGATGAGAAAGAGATGTGAGGGAGAAACAGCTGAGAGAGGAAGAGAAGAAAGAAGGGAAAGAGGGTTTTCCTAACAAAAAAAAAAAAAACGAAAATACAAAGGGAGATGGAAGCTGGAGGTCGGTGAGAGAGGAGGTGATGAGAAAGAGATGTAATGAAGGAGAAAGGAGAAATCGGTGAGAGAAGAGGTGATGAGAAAGAGATGTGAATGGAGGAGAAACAAGAGAGAGAGAGGAACAGAAGAACGAAGGGAAAGAGAAGAGGGTTTTTAACCTGCTTCCCATACGTGGTCCAATCTCCATCTACCACATTTTTGCACATGAATGGCCCATTTGAGTGGCCCATTTAGGGGGCCCTTTTTAGGGGAACAAGGGAGTCGACGAAACTGCCGTTTTTATTATATGGGTAGATACACCATTTGGGGCCCACCGTATGATTGATATGATGGGACCATAAAATTATGTACCCCTCTGATAGTCATGGGTCCCTGGGTTTGGCACCCATCCAAATAGACTTGAATTTTGGACGACTATGCACTCATTTTGGATGGTGAAAATCTATGCGCCTTTAATCAAGTGAGGCTGATTATGATTTGAGCCTCCATCACCATAAATAATTGCTTAAAACCAGATATCAATTGTTTAAAATAAGACCTATCAATCAAATGTCCAAAATACAAACCACTTACCAAAATGATGTGACTCAACTGAGTCTCCCCTCTATTTGACTCGGTTTGTCATAAAAATGAGATGACTTGACAGAGTTAAGAGTTTACTTATCGAGTTTTCCAACCTTATAAGATTATGAATATGTCCAAGAGTTATATCTAGTTTGTGAGGGTTACTGTCCGCCAGATCATAGAAGCTTTGAGATCTGGTGATGTACGAAAGCATTAGGTCCAAACATTGCAACTCATGTATCATATTTTTTTGCACTTTTATAGGTCCTCAACTAATAATTCGAACATTTCAATATTTTCATATTAACAATAAATATCAAGATATTTAGTTTCGTATCATGGATTTTCATTGATTTTGAAAACAATTGAAAAAACAAAGATTAAACCCATATAATTAAACTATTGGATGTACTCATTTGCTCATGTGAAAATAATGCTCTGCATAGACATGATAATGTATTTATCATATGTGACATTTGAACGCGAAAAAGTTACATATGCCCTGTTTATATATATAAAGGCCATTTTTTTTATATTCCATGCGTAGAAGGCAAACAATCACCAATCATATTAAATTAAATCAATACTTTTCAACAACCTTTTTAAATAAAATAAAATCTAAACCAACCTACTAGTTGATCACAACCTTACTTGATGGAGGGGTTCCCGTTTTAAAGCACTGATAGACTCAAGTTATTAACAAAGAAATCCAAATTTCATAATGGCCAACTCACAACCCACTTAATGCAAGTTGGCCCATGTTAGACCTATAGGTTATAGATTACCAAAATCCCAAGCTCATTTGTGCCTCTCATCCCAACTTTTACCAAGGGGGAAAAACTCCTTGAAAATACCATTTCTATTAAATTATAGATATCACAATAGTGAACGCAACACAAATACTCCCAACCATGTAACAAGTTTTTTTTTTCCTCTCACGGAGGGTTCCCAACCCTTTGGGCTGGACTATTCCCTCCGGGCCCAGAGAGAAGCCGGGTAAAACCTTTGTGGCCTCTAGGTGGCAACACAAGTGGACTCAACCTTCGATTTCTAAAGATGGGTGAACAGGGGGTTGATACCAAGACCTCTAGCTTAGGAAGAGGGAGGAACCATAGTCCCAACCATGTAACAAGTCATCGAACTTTAACATTCAACAAATCTAATTTTATAGTTGCCCACTATCCCACCTTCACCTTACCTTTTCTTACCACTGAAGTTCCCTATCATACATCTATCCCCAGAAAAACAATAAAAGTTGCCGAAAGCACAAGCTGCAAATGAAATCTGAGAACCCAACTCAAATTAGACCAGGGAAAGAGGGGGAAAAACCATGTTTGGAGCATTACCTTTGCTTCCATCAATGGTAAAACAATTGTAGGTACACCCTTTTTTCCTAGTCTAGTTTGGTATGGGTTGGGCCCTCGGGTCGGATCCTTACGAGTTGACTTCCAAACAACAGAATCCATGAAGTTGCAATTCCTATTTGTTACGAACCGGGTCGTGGAAACCACGTTCTGATGGTCAACAGCGCTAAAATTGAATTTAATGCCTACCATATTCTTAAATTTTATTTGAATAAGATTTGGTCCTACTATAAGATTGAACATCCGATCGATAGTATAATTAATGCATGAAATTAACAATGCATAAGATTGTTCAAATCACACCATCAATCATATGTTCAGTTTTATGATAGGATCAAATTCTGTTGAAGTAGCTTGCTACATGTGCATATGATATGTGGCTTGATTTTGCTTTTGCTCAACAGTTGATCTTCCGTACCAGTTCAGGGGGTTCAATGGCCTTATTTGTCTACACATGAGAGGTCACAAAAAGAACCCACACCAATATTATCAAATATCAAGCAACTGAAATGATTGCCCTTGAATAGATACAGTTATCACAATAAACTCTAAGCTATGAATCTAAGAAAACTTACATTGATGAAAATAAGGCTCCCAGACTAGAAAACAATTTCAAGGAAGAATATGAAATAAGAAAAAAACATAAGGTGGCATGCATCCAAATGTAACACTTCCTGGATAGAAATCAAACTAATTCAAGCACCTGTTTCTCTCAATTCTGATAGATACAGAGCAAATTGGAATCATAAATTAACCAGGTAACACTGTCTTGTCTCAGAATTCTCTCACTCAAGCGTGCGATCTCTCTCTGTTTTTTTTTGTTTTTTAGAAGAATGTTGATACCAAATTTAAAGCCATCAAACTCTGTTGTTATTTCAAATGTATGGAGTCTTTAGATGCAACTCCCTCCTGTGTGGGTCAACTTGGGATGCATCTTGAAAGGGGCATGTTGTATGTATCTCAAGTTTCTTTAGATAGTATTATATATGTATTTGTTTCAGTTGTATTGCTTTTGTTCATCTTGCTAACAGAAAGAGGTTTTGTTCACAATCCACACTGGTTTTTTATATGTTGAGTTAGAAACTTAAGATGAATTGGAACTTCACTATCACTCATCACCTTATAATGTTAAAAAATGGAAGATATGTAAGTTCATTTTTTTTTCTTTTTTATAGACTTTGAGGGGGTTCTTATGCTATCATCCTATATGGATCCTTAGTACTAATTTAATATAAAAAAATCACCTTATTTATACAAGAAAACTAGAAGGCTTTTTGAGTCGATAAATCAAGAAGAGGAAAAGATGAAAATAAAACTGGGGATCTCATGAAAATCCATTAGTTGTATTAATCAAAGGGCACAAAAAACATGAAATCTTCATCACACAACCTTCTAAAAAGCCACTCTTCTATCACTATTTTTTTCCCCATAAATGACAGTCTCTTGAAGCTCTTCCACATCTGAAACATTTGGACAATAAAATTCTCCTTATACAAAATAACTACTATTCTTTTGTATTTACAACAAACCCTTTCACATCATGAACTTAAAATGCAAAATACATTAAGTCAAAAGATGCAAATGAACACATAAAACTACTTATAATGCATTGACCAAAAAAAAAAAAAACAAACCCAAATCTATAAACCCATTCATAACTTGAATCCAAGTAAATGAAGAGATTCATGGTAAGCCTTCCACAGGCAAAGCACAGCCATTGGCATCAGCCCTGTCCTTGTCCTTGGGAATAGTTTTAATAGGACATACAAAGGTAAAAAGGGTGCCAAAAATGAGGTTCGACCAAATAAGAAACCACATCAACCGTCTCTTGGATGGAGTGAGACATTCCGAAATGGCATAGACATAGGAAAAATTGATTATGTTTAGAAGGATGAAAATGGGAGCCTTCAATTTCTCTTGCTTGTCCGCATTCTCTGGCAAGCGGCTGAAAACATCGATGCATTGGAACAACAGCATGGCCAGGAAGCATACGTTGACTGCATATGGGATTTTCCAGGGCTGGTCATGGGATCGAATGATGGTGATTGTGGTGATGAAGCAGAGGAAGGAGAGGCTCATCAGCTCATATTTGCTGCTGTGTTTGATGGGGGGATTAGGATTGGGATTGGGATTGGGATTGGAGACCTCCTCCTGTTCAGCATTTGGATCCATTAGACTCTGTTTGACATTTGAATCCATGCGCATGTTAGATTACAACAATGGTTACGTTGGTTTATGCCTGAGTGAGTGAGTGAAAGAGAGGGCTGTTTCAAAACGAATCCACCGGGGGTTATTATATAGCCGAGGCAGTTGAGATAGATAACAAGGCTTGGAATTGAAAGGAAGAGACGAAGCAAGTTCGTGGTAGCATCGGTGAAATGGTTGAGTGCTTGGAAGTTACAAGCAAAGAAATTTCCCTACCAGCAGCTGGGAAATTTCTTGGAAGTTACAAGGAAGAGTGCTTGGGCTTGGGGCTCACTGTCCCCCAGAGAGTGGGCTTTGGGAAATGGGTTGGGATGCTGACAATACATATGTTATTATAACCATGTCCCTTTGGGTTAGGCTTATATATGGGTCCATACTCCATACCCAAACACTTGGGATGATTAGACCTGCTTGTAATTCAAGTCAAGCTGACTAAATGTTGCAGTCCCATTTGTTTTTTTTTTTTTTTTTTTTTTTTATAATATTGACCCAAATAGGATTGATCATTAAATTTAAAAAAATGATATATTCTTAAACTTGAGGGCCATGATCATGAGATTAGGATGATTTAACAAACTTAAAATTTTAAACAAAGGTAAGCCCATCTAGATCGTTCGATCTTGTACCTCTCACGTGATTAGCAAGCCTCACAAGGCAGTCCACATGATCTTTTGTGTGAGACATCCGCATAAGAGGCCGGATATATATATATATATATATATATATATATATATAGCATGAAATGGGACTCAACTCACCGGAGCCACCATGACCAATCCAACCTAGGGCTGTCAAAATGCGACATCACCCGTTAACACGACAAGAACCCACACGTTATTGACGGATTCGTGTTGTTAATGGGTCAAATCCGTTAATACGTTAAGTTAAAGGATCGTTAACGAATACAGCTGGTAATCCATTAACAACCCGATACAACCTGCAAAATGATAAATTGCATAAATTATAAAATGCATGAGGGGTATTTTGGTAAATTCAAAAATGTTGAAGTGAAATCCTAAAACCCACATATAAAAGATCTTTTTTAAACTCCTTCACTCTCCTTTCATTAGCAAAAGAGTGTGTTAACCGTCATGGTCCGAAATGAACAAGATTTCTTAACAGGTTAACGGGCCATGTTCGTATTTGATTTTTGGACCTGCTTATTTAATGGGTCGTATATGGGTTGAGGTGATTGTAACACAAATTCGTTAACCCACAACTTGAATTCATTAACACGACACGATTGACCGCCCTAATCCAACTCGTTACACATGACACCACTGTGCCCTCCTGACTGTCACAAGCCCCATGTTTATCACACCCATCCAAATAGAATGACCGTTGGAGAAAAAAGAGCATTCTACAGAAGATAAACTTATAAGGGGCAAGTTCGAACAAGAGCCTAGACCATTTTTTGTAAGAGCTTGATATAGAAAATGCCATTTTAAGTAATTATTCAAGATCCCCATTACATTATATCTTTTTTAATACTAAAACATCATAACCTGATGGTATTAAGATGAACACCTTCCAATAAAAGTTTTAAATAAAATAAGATCTAAACCAATCTATTGGTAGACCACATCTAATTTGTGGGAGGGGATCTGGTTCTAAAACATTGTTACTTGTTGTGTGTGCTTATAGAGCTGAGTTGGCCATGGAGAAGACTGGTATGGTCTGGATTGGTGAAGGTAGGTGTGAATGTGATAACTAATACTCTGCACAAACTTCATTTCTTCAGGCATCAGCAGCACCATTCCCATGAGTAAAGGAAATATGGCAGAGGCCCACTCTGACCGGATTGTCACAGGCCATCCATTGGCAGCTGAACTGAGGGCCCTACTTGCTGGTTTAAAATTATGCTCGACATCCAGCACATCATATTTGAAGGTCATTCCATCATCACCATTGGCAACCTCCACTCCAACATATCCCTTCCATGGCACCTTACAATAATCTAGAAACAAATCCTGGAAAATGGAAATGCCCAAACTGGTTCACAGACTGGAAAGCAAGGTTCTACCGCCACAAAGTAGACATCATCACCAACCAACTTGCTAAACTGGCTGCGCCCTGATTGACCATCTTCTCATCCAAGCTGCCACTGCATATTTACACCACCAATCAACTGACATCCTTCGAAGACAATAGCTGAAGTTTTACCTACTGTTTTATCCTCGGATATAAACTGCTATCTACTTCACTTTCTTTCGGAATGCATTATAAAGTATGAGGCTCAAAGGCATCTAGGAAAGTCCGAGTAGTCCCAGACAATCATGCAGGTAAATGCATCAGTGAGAAAAAAATCTCAACAGTAATGGACAGTCCTGATGTGTCAGGGGTCAGGTTCCTCTACTTCTGAATAGTTTCTTTTTTCTTTTTTTATGGAAAAATACTTTTGAATAGGTTGGTATCCGGTAAAGGTAGATTATCCGTCCATGTTTCACAGTGATAGGTAGGTTATGCAGTGTTCTGAGGCTTCTTTTAATACAATTTTAATCCAGAAAGAAGCAGTTGGGTTTAACTAACAACAAATGCTGTCTCAAAATTCACCCTGTTTTTAAGGGCTTGAGTACTCAGGTGCTAGGTGAAAGGTAAAGGTTCTAGTACCATCAATAACATCACGAGCAAGTGCTCGTGCAAATTCATTTCTTGATGACAACAATTCATTTACCTCTAGGTTTCAGAGAAGCAAAGCTTGGCACCCTCGCCATCACGCTCATTGTTGAATGGTGTTGGCACCTTGGTATCACACACATGCTCAGGTATCCTGGATCTTCAGGACCAGTAAGCCAACCTATAAAAAAAAAAAAAAGAAAAAAAAAACTTGGCATCCTCATCCTTTAAATCAAACCAGCCTCTCCATATTAACTGTCTGACAAGTGAAAAGAGTGGATGGCTCAATGGACCACAATGCATATAATGACTCACTTTTTTTCTTTTTTAAAAGGGTTCAGGCATTTGAGGCTTCTGGAAACAAAATCCTAAGCCTTAAAACCACCCTGTCCCGATGCATTTCCCACTGGACAACAATAAAACACTGAAATACTCCATAAAAATGGCCCCTCTAAAGTCTTAACCTTTCACAGTATACAACCAAAAGAAACATCTCCTATGCCCTACAGTTGATGGTCTTCAGTAACATTTCAGGAGGGTTCAATGACATATTTATCAACACACTAAAGGAGTTAAAAAGAAACAAGCACACCTTTACACTAAAATCATCCTATACACAAGAACTAGCTAGGTGGACTTCCAAAACTCAGTGTTCACAACAAAATTTCTCCATTGCGAAATACACGATGCATCCTCCCAGAGTGAGTATTAAATTTTGACGAGGTCAAGGAAATACTCAAAAGTTTTCAAGTTAGGTTAAAAAAGATGCTAAAAAGTGAAACTGAGAGCACTTGCGGGGATGAAACCATTCGTGTGTTTGTGTGCATTGGACAAACTAAGTCATTGTTGCCGTCGGGGGTAAGGGTTTGGATAACAGGACTGCCATGTTCACTTTCTTTGCATGTGGAGATACAAAATGATTTAGCTGACTACATTACAAAAGATAAATCACCTCTCATGGAGACCTTACCCTCACTGATAGGTCTTTTGCCATATAAGAAATTTTGATATCAATGACATTGATGAAAAAATAAGCATCCTAAGGAAGAAAGGAATTTCAAAGAAGATGGTTTTTTTTTCTTCTTTTCTGGTGATTGGTAACATGACTTCATCAAGATTGCAATCAATTGTAACAATTCCCACATGGAATTCAAGTAAAAGAAGTTATGTAATAAAATCTAGGTGAACATGTTCCTCTTAATTCTGCAAGATATAGAGAAACTTAAAACCAGAACTTAACCAAGTAACTTGTTCTCATAATCCAGATTCTCTCACCAAATGCTGTTCTTTTCTTCTTATCTTGCAAAATCAAACATGAAGCAATAGAGCTCTATCAAACGATTGTTAGAGCATTCTCCTCAGTTAAAAAAACAATCCTACAATGGAAGAGCAGCTTCAACCTTCATCCACGTACCAACAGCTCTCCCAGTCAACTTCTTCTTCATGCTCTCAACAACGTCCTTCGCCTCATCAACCTTAGAAATCTTCACAAGACCCTTAACCAGTCCCACCATGGACTCAAAAGGAGGCACCCATTTTCTCCTCAAACTCTCCTTACATAAATCCAGTGCCAATTCAAACTCCCCCTTCTCAACCAAATTCCGAATCATCGTAACATAAGCAGTAGAATTGGGCAAAAGATACTCACACCCACGCATACTCTCAAAAACACTCTTTGCTGAAACTATATCCCCTTCCTTACAAAACCCATCAATGACAGCATTGAAACTAGCTGAATTGGGTTTAATCCCCTTAGAATCCATCACTTCCAGCAACTCCTTAGCCTTAAAGCTCTCATTTTTACTACAATGAAACAATATCCTATGATTGTAAGTAACTACATTGGGATTGAATCCTTTCAAAGAAATCTCTTTCAAAATCTCATTAAATCCACTTTCATCACCTAATTCCAAGTACCCACCTAACAGTATATTATAAGAAGCAAGATCAGGTATTACCCCAAGTTCTTTCTCCATGTTCGCCACCAGGGATTGCGCCGGAGAGAGCGATTTCTCTGCAACAAAAGCCTTCAGGACGAGATTATACGCGGCGACATTCGGAGAAACCCCAATCTTCTTCGGCGTCTCCGCGAAGCAATCGTGCACACGATTGAACTGGCCATTGGACAAGAAGGCGGTGAGGAGCGCGCATAGCGATTTCTGGGTGCGATCGCAGCCGAGCTCCGCCATCTGGTCGAATGTACGGACGGCCTGATCGACCATGCCGGAGTCGGAGTAGAGCTTCATGATCCGGATCCAGAAGCCCTCGGTATTCGACGCCGACGCGCCGGCGAACGATTTCAGGTGCTCGAGGACGCGTTCGACGAGATCGGGGCGGCGGAAGCGGGCGAGTTTTCGGACGGAGAGATCGAAGAGAGGCCGATCGCGGAGGAAGCGGGAGGAATCGGAGTATTTCTGGAAGATTTCGGCGATCTTCTCAGGATCTGATTCGGATCGGATGATGGATTTTATGGAACGGTAAGGAATCGAGGGCTTTTCAGATGAGGGGGAAGAGATTGTCGAGAACAAACATCGAGAAATCGAGATTTTAGGGTTTCTGAGCAAAGCCGCCATTGAAGGAGCTAGGGTTTTGCGCGACGAAGAAAGGAGAGGAAGGGAATGAAATGAAAGTAAGTTGTAGGGTTTTTGCAGAGAGGGTCGGTTTCGTCATTTTGATTTTGTTCTGGATAGAGCGTCCGAGTCATTTTCAGGTCTAGGCTAAGTGGGGCCCAGACTGTGGCCCGTGGGGCCCACTTGGGTACATGGCAATTGAACATCATTAGTATTTTTTTAGGGTTTGAAAGGTCCATATCAGGCATCTATGGAGGAAAATATTTTTATGTAGTTGAAAGACTTCAAAGCTCATGATTGTCAATTTTGTGTGTTTTAAATCACCGAACGAAGTTAGGTTACTTATGATATTTAATTTTAAGATTTTAAATTATGTTGTTGTGTTTCCTTTTTTATTAGTAAAAATAGTGAATCTTACGCTGTTATTTGATTAAAGATCACTACCACCACCATCATCATCAAAGTTTTGTTCCAAGTCCCAACTATGTTGGAGTTACCTGTATGAATTTTAATTTTTCATTTTACTTATCTTGAGTGAGATTTTTAGTGTTTGGCCTCAAACCTGGATAAAGAAAGATGGCGTATTAGGTTAATTTGACAAGCAACATAAAGTTTTATCACAATTCAAATATGAATTCTGAGATAACAACCATGAATTAAAATTAGGGATTTTGACCATACAGGATATAAAAGACTATAAATTTCTCAAAATGGTATTGACCAAAACTATATCTAAAATGTGGTTATTGTACATGTGGCTCCAAATTCTTTTTCCAATTCTACTCATATTGTGTGATATCGCACAAATTGAAGGCGACAGTAATCGATTTTTCTCTTATATTTTCTTCCGATCCCATTTCTTAAAGCACTAAACCTCCATTTCTTCCTGTGACTTTTTTCGTTTCTACTACTTTCACCTTCGTTAAAAAAGGTTTTCTATAACTTTTCTCCGTTGCTTTTCCATTTATCCAAAAGTATCTCAATGTTTCATCACAACTCTTCTTTCTTTTTCCTTTTCCATTTAGTCATTGTCCTGTTGTGATAACTTTACCATGAGGACAAGAGATTGATCCACAATATGAATACGTTGCAAAATTTTGTGGGCCCTGTATGCTTTTTGGGAACTGCTTCTCATGAATCATTAGGTAAAGAGAATGAAAGACTACTCTTTTTGGGAACTTTTTTTAACAATTAAGGAAGTAGCGGAGGGAAATATAAAAGGGAGATTGAACGGTTTATGCAATATCGCATAGATTGTGCGATATCGCACAAAATTGGTAAAATTGAATTTGGGGTCCCATGTATAGTACCCACATTTGGGATATAGTTTTGGTCAACACCATTTTGAGGAATTCATGGTCTTTTATATCCAGTATAGTAAAAATCCCTTAAAATTACTATCGATGGTTAAAATGGAAACTTGTTTACCATTCATTCCAAATGCTTCTATTGCATTTGAATAGCCTCGCATTTAATCACATGATTTGAAAAAAATGTTTTCCAATATAAATTTGGGGAATTCAGCAACAGGTCCTGTACCTTTCTCTTCGTGGCCTTAGGTTTACAACATTTTTGTCATAGTGCGAGAGGTCATTTTTTCAAATTTAACCACCTAAAATGTCCAAGTTAACTTTCCTTTAAACGTTTATTTATTTTAAGATAAAACATATCCTATGATTAGTGGGATATGTCATTAATAATGGTCAACTACCATTTAAATGGCCATGTTTTTCCGTTAATCATGGACACATAAGTATAGACAAATTTCTTTTTTAAAAAGAGCAGATTTACTAGTTTGAGAAGGAGAAAATCTCAAAGAAATCTTGAGAAGGAGAAAACCACAAAAATCTCGAAGTTGTCTAGGGACTTGCCAAAACTCATATAAATATATTTGAGTTTTTGAATTATGCTAAACAGATTAGTTTTCCAAAACTCAGATAAATTTACAAAAAATCAAATAATTTTATATCCGAATTCAAATATAAAGTTATCTGAATTCAAAAAGTTATCTGAATTTGATACAATATCTCAATTATTTGAGTTTATCTTATCAAACTCATATAATTTTATCGGAGGAACGCATGCACCTTGCTAAATGTTGAATTCATAGAAAAAGAGGATGTGAAGAGTAGAGCAAGTGAAGCCAGAGAAAAAGGTTCACCAAAAAAGCAAAGAAAAAAAGAAGTCGAAGATGTAAATATGTTGCTTGAAGCCATGCCTGATGATATAAAGATGTTGCACAAAGATGTTGGATCATCCTCGTGAAGATGTTGCTCAAAGCTATGCTAATGATGCTGAGAGTATGAGATGAAAAGACTTCGAAATAGGAGCTGTACTCTTAGAAGAAATTCCCTTCAATTTGAATTTTGAATTTTGTTGGAAAATAGTGTGAAGATGCTGGAATGGTTGTGATAATTATGCTAATTAATATGATTGAGCAGAAAACTAGGAAGAAAATATGGGATATGATATTCTTGGCAGTTAAGGGGCAAATTAGTCATAAAAAATAAAATTAGCCTCATTAAGGATTCGGACCGCAAGGGACAAAAGGCACTAGTGCAAAATAGCTTGGATTGCGCCTTCATTTTAAGAGATTCCAGGGATTCTCACTAATTATTCCCATAAATTTCTTCATAGTATAGTAATCTCATTTATATTGAGACTAATGGAGGGCATTTTTTAGTCTTATAATCTCAACATCTTTTTCATTCAGTTGGTAAAATCACCATCAACATAAAACTAAAATAAAAAAAAAAACCATAACAGCTAACTCCAATTAAAAAATAGCTAAATAGAATGAAACAAAAATGAGCAAAGCTAAAGCAACAGCGTTATGGTTTTGTTTTGGTTTGTTTGGATGCTTTCATGGGCCGTCATGGCATAGGCCTTTATCTGTTTGTTTCTTTTTTTTAGCTTTTGATCTAATTCAACCTATCCTTTTCTGAAAACAGAATAGAAAAGAAATGCAAAGCTAGAACAACATGTGATGCTAATCTCAAACCACAAATAAATAAATAAATAATCATACTCTTGACTTTGTCCCATTTGAATGCATGACAGCAAAAGCAAGGCAGGGTGATTCCCAATTAAAAAACATAAACAGGTAAGGGTGATACTAATTAGCTCCAAGTCTTTGTAACATTTAATAGCTACATATAGACCTATCAATGTCAATGTGTGATGAATCCCATATATAGTAACTAAAATGCTATTAATGAAGTAGGTATTTGTGTGAAGGGATTAGATAGATTCAAGGCGATGAGGAGAATTTGCATTCAAATCTGATGCACGTTGATAAGATTGATTGATATATAACTCATGCACGTTTTATGTGTTTGATGAGGTTGATTGATCTCTACCTCATACACTTTTGTTGAAAATTTGAAGCATATGTGCCTAAATGGAGCCTCTTGGGATGCTTTGTATCTTCCCAATAGGAGGGATGGAAACGGAATAGTTTCTTTTATCCATAAACTCAATGTAAAATCTATTATAGTCCTTCTATTTAAAGTTTAATAACATTTTCTAAAGGTTTGACAAGAAAAAATAAATTGGTGTAACTGTGTTTCAAAATTCATAAACAAATTTAGCATATAAAAAAGAAGGTTTCAGCAGAAACCTACTGCCGACAAAGTGCCGCAATTTCCTGCCCGTCCTTTTCTTGTTCAGTGTAGCCACGAAAATGATGCATTTTCCTATCTTTTATGCTTATTTTCCACGCAGGGAGTGGATTATAGGATCGCAGCATGAAGGTCGGAGACATCTTCCTCCGAAGAGGAAATGGTGTTGCAGATGCGCACAAACACTTCCTAAAATTAGATTATTTTTATGCAAAATCTTTTTTAAGTTTTCATACTCTTTTCATGAAAAAGTGCGTGTTCAATTATAGATAGGTTAATAAGAGTGTGAAAAGAATTACGCTGATCGTTGATAGAAGGAGGCCCTACAGAGTGGATGGACAAAATTTCAAAAAGAGGCCCACCATGATTGTTTCAAGCTAGTGCTGTAAAAGCAGGAAACCCTTGCCACTCTCTTCCTTTCACTGAACTCTCTTCTTGAGAGGTCTATTTACACCCCCACCAGATCTCTCTCTCCCTCTCCCTTTCTCTCTTTCTCCATCTGAGAAAAAAAATACAAAGCGAACTTTCCCTCCATGTAATGAAATTCTCTTGGGTTTTCATCTTCAAGTTCGGATTCTTCATCCGAACCCTCCTCTCCACCTTCCTCACCCCTCCCATCCTCTAACCCTTCCCCAAACCCTAGGGTTTCTATTCTTCCTCTCTCTCTCTCTCTATATATATATCTATCTATCTCTCCTAGGGTTTTTCTTCTGCTTCTTCTTCTTCAATGGAGAGACCCATCAAGCAGCTCTCCCCCCAGGAATGGGAAACCCTAATCGAAGACTTCCAATCCGCCGCCGACCGCTGCCTCGCCCAGTACCCCGGCCTGTCCCTTCTCGACCTCGCCCTCCACTCCCTCCTCCGCAAAGACACACCCCTCCCCCTCAAATCCTCCCTTATCCTCTTCCTCGACGAGAACTCCCTCCGCCTCATCCCCGACCCCGCCTCCTCCTCCGCCCCCGCCCTTGCCGGCGTCCTCGACGCCCTCCGCTCCATCGTCCAATCCCCCGTCGACGCCGCCTCCCTCACCCTCTCTCTCAAAGAGCAGATGATGGTCTCCGCCACCTCCTTCATGATCTCCCTCGACGCCCTCGACCGCTCCCCCCGCCACCTACAAGGCCTCGTTGAGCTCCTCCTCGCCGTCACCAACCGCCCCAATCACAGCGTCGACCGCCACACCCGCTCCGTCGCCTGCGAATGCCTCCGCGAGCTCGAAAACGCCTACCCCTGCCTCCTCGCCGAGATCACCCCACACCTTTGGAATCTCTGCCAGAGCGAGCGCACCCACGCCTCCCAGAGCTACATCCTCCTCCTCACCGCTGCAATCCACAACCTCATCCTTTGGTCCTCCGCCGCCGCCCACAACATCTCCCTCCTCTCCACCTCCGTCCCATTGGTTCCCTTCAACATCCCGCATTCCCTCATTGCTGGGGCGGCTCAGAATTTGAATTCTTCTAGTGGCAGGGAGATTTCGAATTTGAATTCCAAGGAGCTTAGGAAAGTGATGGCTTTCTTGCTCGAGCGGCCGCAGATTCTTACGCCCTGTGGGATGATGGAATTCATGTGGATGCTGTTGGGGATTGCGGCGGCGCTCGATCTCCAGGTCTCGCTCCTGAAGGTGCAGTTCTCTGGCCTGCTTTACTCGTATGATCCTATCCTATGCCATGTTGTTCTCATGCTGTATTCGCATTTCTCAGATGCGTTGGATGGCGAAGAGAGCGAGATCGCTCGGCGCCTCACGCTCATGTCCAAGGAAGTCCAGCAGCCTCTGGCCTTCCGCCTGCTCACCCTCCACTGGCTATTGGGTTTCAAACCCATTAAGATACACTCATTGGTCCCAATGGCATCAGAATTTTACCCCAACGTATTCGATCCCCTCGCGTTGAAGGCCTTGAAGCTCGATGTTCTCGCCTACTGCTCTATCTGTATTGACACCAGTTTGAAAATTGAGGGAATTGTGGGTGAAAATGTGGGCACAGGAACTGCTGTTGTGAAGCTCTTTGAAGAGGGCCTTATCTGCGTATCAGCATTCAAGTGGCTGCCTCCTTGGAGCTCTGAGACTGCGGTGGCATTTCGCACTCTTCATAAGTTTTTGATTGGGGTCAGGCCCCATTCTGGCGTGGATGATTCTTTGCTCCGGGTTTCCATGGAATCTATCATCTTTCGAACAATACAGGTATGTTTGAATAAGCATTCAGATTTCAATTTGCTTATGGGAGGGAGTAGAACATTCTGGTGATGAGGCTGTTTGAAATTCAACTGCGCAGACTAAGCTTGTGAACTTGGCTTCGGAGTTCCGCCCATTGGTTCCTGTTATTGTTGCCTTTGTCGACCGATTGTTGGGCTGCTCTTCCCATTGTTGCTTTGGGGAGCGCTTGCTGCAGACGTTTGACGAGCAGTTGCTTTCAAAGCTTTCCATAGATTATAAGTTGGCATCATACTTCCCCATTTTTTATAGGATTGCTGAAAATGAGACTATCCCACCTTGCGGCTTGTTAGAGTTACTCACTGCCTACATCGTTTTTCTTGTGGAGAAGCATGGCCCAGACACGGGATTGAGATCATGGTCTCAAGGCAGTAAAGTTTTAGGCATTTGCCGAACAATGCTTATGCACCATCATAGTTCGAGGGTGTTCCAACCACTTTCTCAGCTCTTAGCTTTCACATGTCAGTCTTTCCCGGATTTGGAGGTTCGTGACAATGCAAGGTACAATTGTGATTGTATGTGCCTATTCTTGTATGCTTTTTTTTTTCCATGTTGCATTAGGTTAGGTGACAACCTCAGATTTCATGTTTAATGCCGCCCAAGCAATTTTTTTATTTTCTTTCCCAAGCATAAAGTTGGAAAGAGAATACAGCTCTGTTTGTGATTTTTTGAACCTCTACTTTTAGTATGGTTCTACTTTCTGAAATGGCAAGGAGCTGAGCATACTTGTATTTTGAACTGTCTCCTTACCTAGTGTTGAGAACTTTCATGTTAATGTATTACAAGTTGATCCTCTAGAGTCTAGACAACAAAATAAAAAGAAGAAAGGAAGAAAAAGTGTCACAAGTAGACACCCATAAAAAAATTGTGTTAATTGTTTATAAATTAATGCTACTTATTATTTTCTTTCTTCAAAGAAAGAATCATGGATGATTAATGCTACTAGTATTGTCTGTCATCCCTGCAGGATATACCTGCGAATGCTTTTGTGCATTCCTGGAGTGAAGCTTAGGCACATAATGAATCTAGGCGAACAACTTCCTGGTGTTTCACCTTCGCCTCATCTGGGTGCTTTCTTCCAAGCTCAGTCACCGCGTCCTTCTCATGATTCTAAGAACTTACAGGCTGTCTCTTCATACATTCATCTTGAGCGGTTAATTCCACTGCTTGTTAAACAATCATGGTCCTTGGCCATATCTGGCTTGGGCATTGAAAATAACAAGCACAGCTATTTCGAAGTAATTGGGGACAGTAAGCCCCATATAGAGAAGGAAGGGGAGGGTGAAGGTGGTTCTGATGTCCAGCTTCCATCTGCAGCTGAGAGAATTGAAATGCCACAGGAGCCTCTGCGTGTGATGGATTCAAAAGTTGCTGAGATTCTTGGGATATTGCGGGTGCACTTTGCATCTATTCCTGATTTCAGACACATGCCAGGATTTAAGATAAAAATACCATGTACATTGAGATTTGAGTCTGAACCCTTTAATTGCATTTGGGGAGTTGACACAGCTGGTACAAGTTCAGATGGAGTAGGTTCTTTACCTGCTTTATATGCAGTTGTGATTACCTTTTCATCATCTGCACCATATGGATCTATTCCACCATTTCATATACCCTTTCTACTTGGCGAACCTTCTCGAAAAGATCATGATTTGAGCGTTAAAGGCTCCCTTGATATTGTGCCTATAGAAAATGGTTCTGATAAAATTGAAGTAGAAAGCTTCGGGGCAACAGTGATCATTGAATTGGAACCTCGAGAGCCCATGCCAGGTCTGGTTGATGTCTCAATTGAAGCAAATGCGGAGAATGGACAAATCATCCGTGGTCCACTACAGAGTATTACAGTGGGTATCGAAGACATTTTTCTCACGGCTATTGTTCCCACTGACATCATGGAAGATGCAATTCCTGAATACTACTCGGATTTGTTCCACGCCTTGTGGGAAGCGTGTGGTAATTCTTCCAGCACTGGACGAGAGACCTTTCTTTTGAAAGGGGGCAAAGGCATTGCAGCAATTAGTGGAACAAGTTCCGTGAAGCTGCTTGAAGTTCCTGCATACGATCTGATTGGAGCTGTTGAACGCTATTTGGCCCCCTTTATTGTAAGCGTGACTGGTCAATCACTTGTGAACACAGTGAAGGATGGTGGAGTTATCAAGGATGTCATCTGGAAATATGACGCTTATGATGATGCCACTCTGGTTCCACCAGCTCATAGCAGCCCTCTTCAGCTCAAGTACATTCACAATGAAAATGATCCTGACAGTCCATCTAGCGTCCGGAAAAGAAACATGGGTTGCTTTCATGTTCTAATATTTCTCCCTCCAAGGTTTCATCTCCTCCTTCAAATGGAAGTTAGTGAGATTTCAACATTAGTTCGAATTAGAACTGATCATTGGCCTTGTCTTGCTTACATTGATGATTATTTGGAGTCCTTGTTTTTGACATGAAAGATGACAATGTTGTGATGTGGGCTGGTTTCTTTTATGCCTGGTCATCACTGCTGCTGAAAGGTCAGCTTCCCTTTTGATCTAGAGTTGTTGCTTTGAAAATTTTCCCCGTTGGGCAAGGATTATTTTGTTCTCTCCGGAATAAGCTGCTGTGTAAATACCATCTGAAGAGTCTGTCTTGTATCCCATTCTTGTACCAGAAATTCAGAAATTGCTTTTTTGAAGAGAATTTTTTTTTCTCGCAGTCCATTCATTGTTGTAATATTCGTCTCATTTTTTGCACTGGAAAAACTTCTCATTCTACAATAGTGCTGCTTTGATTTGTCATGGTTAAAGGATCATGGCTCCATATTCACCATGGTGTTGGTTTAACTGATGGCCACGATACAACACTGAGATGTTCTTCAGGGCCCATTTGGGATCTATATAAACAAAGATGTTCTTCAGGGCCGATTTGGGATCTATATAAACAAAGTACAATGAACTGAATTCACCACCTTTACAAAAAACCAAAAAGAAAAATAAACCTCAATTTAAGTCAGGAACTCCAGTGTCTGGACATCTGGCTACATGTGTATTCAGTTGCAACAATAACCTTGCGATTTAAATACCCTCTTAAAAGCTAAGTTGCGATTTGTCTGGATTTACGGTGAATCCGAACAACACAGTTTGGCTTACATGTAACCTTTTTCATATCAGATTTACAGGGTAACTAGAGTTAAAGATGTCCATACTCACTTGTAAGAGCATAGCCTAGATTTGTGCAGAAAAATTAGCCAAGAAATCAATCTTTCATCTGCTCAAGCTCTATGCTGAGTCATAGGGTGGTGCTTGTATACACTTCTCTTCACTGCAATGGGAAGTCTGCATGGCAATCGTGGAAATAAGTGTTCCATTTATACATGAATTTTATTGGTTTTGATGTTATCATGTCCCAATCATGTTACCTCTGAGGTGCGTGAGTTCTGCACCAAGTCAAGTAAATAGTGGGACATCACCTTCTAGTCTTTGCTATGAACTAAATGCCTGCTCGGATTCCTGTAACTCTAATAACCCAGTAACTGCGATTACCTGGAACTCAATTAGACGTCTCAAAAGTTGCAGGTAACTGAAGTGGTGTTGTTTGGATCCATCTAAATCTGATTACTGGTGAGTTCTGTAAGCATAATAACGATTCTGTAATGCGGAATGAATACTTTATAAAAGAATCGAAAAGCTTAATGCTAAAGAAATAGTACCTCCTGCCATTGATGTTCCTTACGGTTTTGCTGTGTTCTTTCTCAGATGTTTGGCACTTCCAAACTCTACTCACTCTAATTAGATGGTGTAAGACTGAAGGGGGTTGAGTCAGTGAGTCTGGGGACCAAAACGAAGTATTTATAGCCAAAAAGCTTCCATCAAGCTTTGATGGCTACATGTCCCACGTATTCAGTTTATCATGGGGCAGTTCCAATGTTCTACGAACGTGATGAAACAATCAGAGTGGACCACTTCAAGAGCTCCTAAAATGAAGAGGAATTGGAGACTCGTTCTTACGAACGGCCTCCGTGAGAAACGGTCAACATTCTCCCACTTGGTCCACACTTCTAATCTAATGTTTCATCTTTAATCCATTGATAATCTGTATTTAAGTAATAAATACATGAATCATGGCGATAGATCCTCTAATGACGAGTATTATCTTCCATGTATTACTATGTATGTACAACTTAAATATTATAATTTATGTGGCAACAATTTCTTCATGAATAAACCCTATGTTCATTCTTGGTTCAACACAGATGAATTTTCTCAAAATTAAGGTGCACATAAGTATGAGAAAAAACATCACAATAATTAAGGAATTTCATTAAAATAACATTGTTCATACAATGAAAAATTACATAATGGAACCAAGTCCCATATTTACTACATGATCCTTGAATTTGAATGGTGGCATGCCCTTAGTCAAAGGATCAGCGATCATTAACTCAGTGCTGACATTCTTAATGACCACTTTCTTTTCTTTAACACGTTCCCTTATGGCTAAATACTTAATGTCGATGTGTTTAATTCGACTCCCACTTTTGTTGCTTTTAGCCATAAAAACAACAGATGTATTGTCGCAATAGATTCTCAATGGCCTAGAGATAGAATCTATAATTCTAAGCCCAGAAATGAAATTCTTAAGCCATACACCATATGAAGTAGCCTCAAAACAAGAGACGAACTCGGCTTCCATAGTGGAAGTGGTAGTCAAAATCTGCTTGGCACTCCTCCATGATACAGCTTCGCCGGCCATCAAAAAAATGTTTCCTGATGTTGATTTGCATGAATCAATACAGCCAGCAAAGTCAGAATCTGAGTAGCCAATTACTTCCAGATTGTCTGTCCGTCTATACATAAGCATGTAGTCTTTGGTTCCTTGAAGGTACCTCATCACTTTCTTTGCAGCTCTCCAGTGGTCTAAACCCGGATTAGTCTGATATCGTCCCAACATTCCCACAGCAAATGCAATGTCAGGTCTTGTACAGACCTGAGCATACATTAGGCTTCCGACAGTAGAAGCATATGGAATGTTGTTCATTTGTTCTCTTTCAAGGTCAATCTTCGGGCATTGGTTCAAATTGAACTTATCACCCTTCACAATGGGAGCTACACTTGGCGAACAATCTTTCATCCGAAATCTCTCTAAAACTTTATTAATATAGGTTTCCTGAGACAGACCCAAGATACCTCGAAATCTGTCTCTATGGATCTTAATGCCAATGACATAAGATGCCTCACCCATATCCTTCGTATCAAAATTTTTAGAGAGGAATTGTTTCACCTCATGCAGCAAACCCTTATCATTGGTTGCTAGCAAAATGTCATCCACATATAAAACAAGAAAACAGATTTTACTCCCACTGACCTTCAGGTATATACATTGGTCCATAACGTTTTCTACAAATCCAAATGAAGAAATTACATTATGGAATTTCAAATACCATTGGCGGGATGCTTGTTTTAGACCGTATATGGATTTCTTGAGCTTGCAAACCAATTGCTCACCATCACTAGAAGGGAATCCTTCAGGTTGTTTTATGTAAACCTCCTCCTCTAGTTCTCCATTGAGAAATGCTGTTTTTACATCCATTTGTTGCAACTCTAAGTCAAAATGGGCTACTAATGCCAAAATAACGCGCAATGAATCTTTCGTAGATACAGGAGAGAAAGTCTCCGTGTAGTCGATTCCTTCTATCTGAGTGAATCCCTTAGCAACGAGTCTTGCCTTGTATCTCTCAATGTTGCCCATTGAGTATTTCTTTGTCTTAAAGACCCATTTACATCCAATGGCTTTTACACCATTAGGCAACTCAACAAGATCCCAGACTCCATTACTCTTCATAGAATTCATCTCTTCCTTCATGGCATTGTACCATAATTCTGATTCTTTACAACTCATGGCTTGTGAAAAGAACTCGGGATCATTTTCGGCTCCAATGTTATAGTAAGATTCTTGCAGATACACAACATAATCATTAGGAATTGCTAATCTCTTTGGTCTAGTAGATCTTCTTACTGTTGTACCATCATATTCCAGAGAAGTATGTGGTTCAACTTGTTGTTCAAAAGTTCTTGGCAACTCTTGAACTACCTGATCTACTGGAATGTCATCAGCAGCTTGTGGAACTTCAATGATTTGTTGTTCAACACCAGTTTGTGCTAAAGGGGTGCTGTAAACAATAACCAATCTATCACTTGAGGTGGAAGGTTGAGATTCTGAATGATCATTCTCAGAAACTATGTTTCTGGTTTGATCGCTCCCACTGATCAAGTCATTTTCAAGAAATTTTGCATTTCTTGATTCCACAATCCTAGTGCTATGAGATGGACAATAAAACCTGTAACCTTTAGACCTTTCAGCATATCTAATGAAATACCCACTAATGGTCCTTAGGTCCAGTTTCTTCTCTTGTGGATTATAAATTCTCACTTCAGACGGGCAACCCCAAACGCGCATATGTCGCAAACTCGATTTCCAACCTTTCCATAATTCAAATGGCATTTTAGAAACAACCTTGGTTGGAACTCGGTTTAATATATACACTGCCGTCTTAAGTGCTTCAGCCCACAAGGATTTAGGAAGATTGGAGTTGCTAAGCATACTCCGCACCGTGTCCAACAATATTCGATTTCTTCTTTCTGCTACACCATTCTGGTTCGGTGAACCAGGCATGGTGTATTAGGCAACAATCCCATGCTCTTGAAGAAACTTTGCAAATGGTCCAGGTGCTTGTCCATCCTCTGTGTATCTGCCATAATACTCTCCACTTCTATCTGATCTCACGATCTTAATTTGTTTACCGCATTGTTTCTCTACTTCAGCCTTAAAGATCTTAAAGGCATCTAATGCTTCGCTCTTGTTATGAAGCATGTAAAGATACATATATCGTGAGTAATCATCTATAAAAGAGATGAAGTATTTTTGATTATGCGAGTCCATGTCTGGACTACATATATCAGTATGTATGATCTCCAATATGTCTGAACTCCTATTGGCACCTTTCTTTGACTTGTTGGTCTGCTTTCCCTTTATGTAGTTCACACAAGTATCAAAATCAGTAAAATCCAGAGTATTAAGTACCCCTTCATTTACTAATCTTTTAATTCTATCTATAGAAACATGACCTAATCTTCGGTGCCATAATTTAGAGGAATCCTCATTAATAACACATTTTTTAGTGCCAGTGTGAACATGCATTGAATCATAAGTGGCATTGTTTTGTAAATTAATGCAGTAAAGACCATCAGACAAAATACCATTCCCAACACAATCAGATTTATAAAATAAACTGAATGATGAATCTGAAAAATTAAAGGAATATTCAAAAGGTACAAGTATTGTAACTGAAATTAAGTTTCTAGAGAAACTTGGAACATAAAAGGTCTTTTCTAATTTTAAAACAAAACCACTACTTAAAACTAAATAGCAAGTTCCTATAGCTTCCACATGCGAGCCTATCTTGTTTCCTGATAAGATGCTTTGCTCACTTTCCACTGGCTTCCTTAGGTTTTGCAAACCCTGCAAGGAATTCGAAATGTGGATTGTTGATCCAGAATCATTCCACCATGTGTTAATATTGACATTAACCATATTAGATTCATAACAAACAAATGAGGTTGGATTACCTTTATTCGCAAGCCATTTCTGAAATTTTGTGCATTCCTTCTTCATGTGTCCCTTCTTTTTACAAAAGAAACACTTGGAATCTTTCTTGATATCAGCTTGGGGAGGTATTTTACCTTTCCCTTTCTGATTGGCTTGAGATTTGCCCTTTCCACGCGTTGCCAGCATTGCACTTTCTGCCTGTTCCATCACCAGTCTCCCTTCCTCTTGAACACACATGGTCATGAGTTCATTAATTGACCATTTATCCTTATGTGTGTTGTATGAGATTTTGAAGGGTCCATATTGGTGCGGAAGAGTGTTCAGGATGTAGTGCACCAGGAAAGACTCTGACATTTCAACCTCGAGTTTCTTCAATTGAGCAATATTGTCCCTCATTTGCATAATGTGCTCGCGCACACCTCTCACACTGGTGAGCCTCAGGGATGAGAACTTCATGATTAGGGTGCTTGCTAGTGCCTTGTTTGAAGTGACAAATTGTTCATCAATGGCTTTAAGCAAGTTTCGGACCTTTTAATGCTGATCAACAGAACTACGAATACCAGCAGAAATTCTTGTCTTAATGAACATCATGCTGAGGCGATTAGATCGCTCCCATCGCTCATAAAGCGTGATGTCCGCTGCAGTGCTGGTATCAGTGAGTGCTGGTGGTTCTTCTTTCCTAATAGCATAGTCTATGTCCATCCATCCTAAATGAAGAAGAACTCTCTCCTTCCTGACCTTATAGTTATCTCCCTTAAGTTCAGGGATATCATAACAAATATCAGAGAAATTTGTAGGTTGTACAACTGCATAAATTTATAAATTACATGCTTATGTTAAAACTGGGGCCTTAAATAAAATTCCATGCTCTACCAATGTAAATCATGCTTAAAAAATTGAATTTAATGACATAAAAATTGCCTGTGGGCTAAATTTTTAATCCAAGCAGATTCAATTATTCTTTATGATAGAATTGATCAAATTATTTACTTAATACATAAGTCTAAAGGGTATAATAGGATTGTAATTTGATATATATTCTATCTCAGGTTTAAGTTTTATGATAAAACTATCAAATTATTTAATTAATTCATAATTCCTGTGGGTAAGTTATGAATAATTTGATATTTTATCCTAATTTATCATATAAATATAATAAAAATTACCGTGGGATAAAATTTATTATATTAAGTATGATTAATTACAACTAATGTCTAAATATTATTTATGTGATCCTAATCAGTCATAATATATAATTTTATTTAATTAAAGATGCTGTGGCTATTCTCTAATTAAGTAAAATTATATGGATCACTAGACATTATACTAAAGATTAACTAAATATGAGAATAATTAATAAATTGGATTTATAAAAACAAGTCCAGGTAAAACATCCCATACTTTATTCAACACAGATGACAGAAACCGTACCATCCCACATGTATGTTAAAAAAAAAAAAAAAAATCAAATGCTTGTTATAAATGCATGGTCTGTTGTGACCTGTCTCATCCACACATGTCAACACCTTTTTTAATCCTTATCCCCTCACATCATCAGTACACATCGTCCCCTTCCTTTCAGCAAACAGAACCGAGTTCTGCAAAGGAACTCAACACCAACAGAAAATGGGCCACTTGGATAGTGGTCCCACTGATCAAGAGCCTAGGATCAACCCACATCCCTATGATCGCCCGTAGGTCCACTACCGGATCTATGGTCTTGATCAATCATCAGTGGGGGCCCAGGACCTGGTTGAGAAGCCTCACAAATTTCTCGTGAGCAGATGGATTACTACTGTGTGGGACATTCTTGTAATACCGAGATTATCTTAGTTTCGGTAAATGTACCAGCTAAGCATGTCTTGGTCTCGATTTTCACACTTCGGTAATAGTGCCTTGCACGTCGGCAATAGTGCTAGAGTGCGCCCATACCTGACCTCGGTATCATGTTCAGTTCGGTTCGACTAACCGAGATGCGTATCGACGCTCGTCAGTTACAACTGTATTCCTTCCAAGGTTCAACCACGTTACAGAACGTGCTCACAGATAAGACGAACACGAGATAGAGACAAGGAGTTATCTTTATCCGATGGTCACGTCAATAATCCCTAAAAGAGCGGGAAATTAGGGTAAGGTCCGATGGGACTCTACCCAATGTATGGTCGGATGGGACTCTACCTCTAACTACCTCAACGGAACCAGGGTAAGGTGCGATGAGACCCTACCTCAGAGAAACCAGTAAAAGAAACCAGGACAAGAGTTGACTCCTGGCCTATATATACAAAGAGCCAACTCAGAAGAGGTATGCAATCTCATACATACACACCCACATACTCCAATTTCTGCCTTTTCTCTCTGCCTGCTGATCTTTTGTTGTGATTGCACTGACTTAGGCATCGCCTTTGGCTGAGTGCAGCCAGGGTCTCTGACCTATGTCTCTCTTCTCTCCTTTCAGATTTCAGGCATTCAATCTTTTCCAAAAAACCTTACATTCATTTAAATAAGTCCGTATCAATTTAGGCACGTACAAGCACAATTATTTTGACTCGACTAGGATATATCAATGGCCAACTATTTGCCCATCCATCGTTTTGGCACCTTCGCTCCACTTCCAACTACTTTTCAGTGCATGTACTGACACACAACATCCAAGGGATGACAGTGCAAAAATAACACCAATCTGACAATGCTTACTAAGTGAGACTTCCGACCTCTGTATGCAGATGAGACTGCCAATTTGGCTGATGGTAAACTTGGACGTTTACTGTCAAATAATTCCTGGGCCTAGAAGTTTCTGTCTTTCATTTTACGATTTATGATTCAAAGTCATTCAAATTGAGGAGTGAGATCAAATCTGAATACTTAATATAATTAGGAATGACTGGCTATATAAGAGACACAGTTGGAATGGAAGAGAAAATTTTAAAGATGTTAGAATACAATGAAACAGAAGTTCATTTACAGAGCTTTAAAGGGTTATGATCAAAGATCTAGAAGAAGGAAAATGACAATAAAAAGCTCAGACGATGTAGTGAGGGAGTTTGTCTCAAAATTTGGAGTTACATATAGAATATGATTTAAATATGATTACAGCAACAGAACTCACAAAAGATGAGTGTATAGATCGAGAAGCTCTGTACACTGAAGAATTGGTATTGATGAAAGAATTTGGATGAAGGACCCAAGTTGTGTCTTTTCAGTCAAATCTTCCTGACCTTGTTCCTTTGCATTAAACTATATAGAAATTGGATATTGTGGGTGATTAAAAGCGAAGAGTTTGGAAGGTGAATTTCTAAAAATGAACATTAAATATCATATTCATTTGATTCTATTCTCTTAAAAGAAAACGTTATTTGATGTTTAATTTTTAAAATTCACATTTAATCTTCATTTTAAACCACCCTATGTATTTAATTCCTATGTATTTTACTGTAAACAAACATGCCCTATGAAAGGTTAAAAATGAATATCAATGGTGAATGTACTAAAATGAATAGCAAATAACATCGCATTTAATGACAAGTAAATCAAGGGAAGATAGTCCTAAGCTGTAGGATAGCTAGTTGGTATATGGGTATGTGAGTGGGGTTATGTGTGTTTGAATTTCTAAATAATCATTCAATGAAGCGCATTTGACTATGAATCCCAATGTATTCTAGTCCAAACAAGCAGGCCCTTACATGTGATGCAGGGGAGCCCCTCCTAGTGTTCAAGCTTTGGCGTGTCTAGGCTAGGTTTTATTGGAGCTTAATCCTCTGTGGGCTTAGATTTGGGCAATGTTTTTAAGCCCCAGGCTAGGGGCAAGTTTACTTTTTGGCCCTATAGTTAGATGGGTGGGCTTGGGCCTAATTTGACTAATACAATGACTATAGGCCCACTCAACTGGGCATATCTAGCTCAAAAAGGAGCCTCTGTTTAGGCTTTAATCCCCCTTTTTTCCCCCTCATGTTCAAAGATACCCGCACATTTTCAAAATCACCACTTGGCTCAAGGTTAAATGCATGCAGTGGGACTCTCAGCGGGGAAAAGAATAATAATAAAAAAAAAAGCCACAAGATTGATCAATCTAAATACATGATCAGTATAAGAAAACAAGGTGGGACATGTCATGAGCGGACTTCGCATTTAAATTCGGAATTTGTAAAATTTTGTGTTTTACATGTCATCAATCATTAATCTAAAGGTGGTCATAACTCAGGACTACATTCGAAATTTACAAAATTTTGTGTTTTACATATCATCAATCTAAAGGTGGTCATAACTCTGGACTACAGCAAAATCTATGTTAGTAATAAAATACAGGGCATGATTTTAAGCAGTTTAGATCTCAAATGGGGTCTCCACTAATGGATTTATAGCATTGAGATTACAGTCTTCTACCTCGTTAGGAAAAGAAGTTTATGTGGAAGAGACAATTTCGATTTCTTATTGAAGGGTTAAAAACACAATATTCCTCTCCTTAAAAAGAAAAATATTGTCGAAAAGAGAATCATCTCATTGCACAAATAAGTACTAGGTATGCTTCTTATATTATTATTTTATATAAATAATGATGAAAAGGGGCAGATTCGGTCAAGAGCACAACTTCATGTGTGCTAGGCCCAGCAGAAGAACAAGGTAATGGAATGGTCAAATCACCTTCCATGTGATCCCCCATGTAAAACGGGTCCCACGAACATGTGAGAAAATGTTTAAGTCGACCCCATGAAACAAACTTCGAAGATTCATCTATCTTCAGTCAAATGACGGTCAATATATATAGTCAAAATAGCTCTACTTCCATAATTATACCATTAAAACTCCATCTTCTTGTGAAATGTTTGCATTTCTGGTTCTTCTTGAATCCCTCTAAAAGAGCCCATGAACTACACTGCAAACAATGATGAAATTTGTTCGATACTTCACCTAGAATTAGAACGACACATACAATCTCACCATACTGTGATACACTGAGATCTAATTCCAGTACCCTGAGTTGTGTTAAATGAATGGACTTTTTTTTTTTTTTTTTTTGCTAACGGAGGGTTACCTCCGGCCAGAGAAGCTGGCTAAAACCCTTGTGGCCCCCAGGTGGTTAGTGGATATAATCTTTGGTTCTTGAAGAGGGGGAACCGGGGATCGAGACCAAGACTTTAATTTAGCTCCGAAAGAGAGAGAAACTATGGTCCAAACCACTCGGCCAATCTCTTGGGGTTAATCAAAGGACTACACGGATGGAATAACACCTTTTCTCTTATTTTTCCAATGCATGAAACAACATGAACTTATTTGGATTTTAACTCAATTGCTTGAAAAAAATTAGTACACCATACCAATGCAAAATAAGAACTCCAGGAAAGACCCAAGATCGATCATGTGGTTCCATGGGAATTCCTCCTGGCATTTATCAATCAAAGAACATAATAATAAAGGGTCAGTGTCCTGTTAAAATCACCCAAGAAACCGAAAAACGGATCAGATTAGCAGAAGCTCCATAAATGGATGTCACCCATGTCACCCTCTTCCTCGCATTCTCCCATCACTAGATGATCAAAGAGATTGCAACCGTTAAGCACTTGATCCACGCACTTCAGCGGCTGCAACCCGTCAAAGTCAATCCACGGATCAATCGAACAATGCGGATCTTCTATTTTTGCTGCAGTGTGATTCCAGGAATATGGTGTCGAGGTATCGCCCTGGTCGTTTGATGGAGACGAAGGCGAAGATGAAGAGGATGGTGGTGGAGGGGGAGGTGTGGGAGACTGCAGATCTTCTTCTACCTTAATTGCAGTGCAAGTCCCCGAACATGGTGTCGAGATATTGCTGTGATCGTCCGACGGAGATGATGGCGATGATGAAGATGATGGTGGTGGAAGTGGAGGTAAAGGGGAGGTGGCACTGTTGGCAGCTGCAGCTGCTACTCTCTGAATGGACTTAGGGGACATGAGGGTGTCTGTGAAGTGGGTTGATGGGGTGATGGGGAAGTTGAGATCAGCTGAAGAGCCCTTTAGACACAAGAGAGCAGCGTCATAGGCCCTTGCAGCTGCCTCAGGTGTGGCATAGGAGCCTAACCATATCCTTGTCTTTTGGTTTGGTGCCCTTATCTCAGAGACCCATGACCCCCACCTCCTCATCCTCACCCCTTTGTACTTCCTCCTCTGGGAAGGCATGGTTTTGGGTAAATTTGATTGAATCTTGTCTTCAACTCCAACTGAGCCATTGTTGCTTTTCTTCACCATCTATGTATGTATGGATGGATGGACTGTGATGTTACCCCTTTGCTCTTTTTCTTATATTTCTGTGACTCTTTGGTTCTTGGAATGTGAAGAAGGGAAAGGGCATAAAAGTGTTATTTATAGAGCTGATTTTGAGTAACTTCCAACTCAGTCCAATGAGAGAATCAACCAAAAAAAGAGGAAGAGTTGAGGTCAATTTCATAAATCAGAATGACACAGATTTTATATTGATCATTACTTCATGAAAAAAGAATGACACCTCCTCAACTTTTCCTTAATTTCTTATTTTGTGTAATGAGTGAATACATATTGCTCTCAGATTAAGCAATGCTAACGTGTGCTATGTGTGGCACTCCCTTATGATGATCCGGGTCATGCTTGTGTCTCTTTTCTGATTGGCCACCAACTAGAAGTTGCCTTGTGTCAAATGACCCTAACCATACAATCGATCAGCTTCTTCGATCTTATTCAATGTGACCTGTTGCTAATGTTGTCATTTTGTCCCCTTTTAAAGCCATTGATCATGATAGTCATCTATTAGTTTTTGTCTATGACTCACTAATTGCTGTACCTATCAACTGAACGGTCTGGATCTCCTCCCAACCTGCAAACTTGCTGTTATGATATGTACTGTGTCCATTTGGCTATTGCATGTACTTGCAAACAGAATAGAGCAATTGCTTTGTCCTTAGAAAATTGGAATGAACAGGCTTCAATGTGGTAAAGGTTAAAAAACATATTTCTTTTAGGAAAGATAAAGACCCTGCACTTCTGTAAGGCTGGCACTACATCATGGCAATGCAAATGACTGAGTTTCTTGCATGACAATCAATCTTCATTGATTCAAGTCTCTTGGAAAACTGGGTCATTTCTACCTTCTTTTTTTCAGATACCTTTACCATGAAATTTTGCATAGTACAAAGTAATTTTTGTAAATGCGTATGGATTATAGGCAGCTTCCTGGATTTGCAGGAGGGTGTTGTATGCCTTTTTTTTTTTTTTTTTTTTGTTGTATCTTATTGTGATACAAAACCACATTCACATTACCAGACCTAGTACCAATCCATGCATAGCTGTTTCACCACTGTCATGCAAGCTATAACGCGTTTTATGTCTTTGTGCTTCAGTGATACTTATATCATTTAATAAAAAGGATACGTTCTGCAACTGTTTCAACCAACTAGGCTTGACTCAGCTTCATTTCGACTTTCGTGTGCCAAGCTAGATTTTCTATTGAATTGGATCATATGATGTGATTCATATTACACCATTTTTAATTGGTTTTTGGGAACACTCCATGGGATTCTCTTTAATTGCCTTTCATTATCGGTAATTGTACAGTAAACACCTGGTGTGTGTAGTCTTCTAATATTGTTTAATAGATATGTAGCTAATGAGGGTCTGGTGAGATCTAGGCATTATTTGTTCTCTTCTTTCATTTGGGCATTTTGTTATGTGATTGATAATCTTCTTGTAGTTTTGTTTTATTCCAAGTGGGTACTTTTCTTGCTTTCTCTGACTTGTGGTATGAGAATAGTGTAGTCAAGCCACTCTTCCATACATGTAATCTATCTCACATGATATTGTCAACAATTACAGCATCTTATAGCATGATGGTGCAAACTATGTGGTATGTTCAACCAGTTCCATAGAGAACTCTATAGAAAATGTAGGATGGTGATTGCCCATTCAATGTTGGAGCACTGGCAAGGCAGTTCCCATTGCAGAGAAGTCTAGAGTTCTTGCCATCTTGTATTTGCTTTGATGCGCATGAGTACTCCCTAACTAATCATTTTTTTTTATTACTTCATTAGAGTTTGTTTGACAGCAAGAACTTGAGGGAATTGTAGCCAAAAACTCCCAAATTCTAATCAGAAATTCAACCATTGATGCTAAACCTTTGAAAATCATTTGGGATTCTGGAGTTTAGAGCATTTTAAAGGCTGTCGTAGTCGCTTTAGTCACTTTGGAGTTGGATCATTTCAAAGCCCATTTCAGTTGCTTTGGTGGACCTAGTTTTGAAATTTCCTTTATTAAAAAAAAAAAAAGACTTGGGGAACTCCACTAAAAAAGTTTCCCTTATCAAAGGGACACTAAGGTCTTTCCTAGAGTCTTTCCTAGACTCTCCATTTTCCTTTTCTTAGTTCCTTAATGTGGAATGTTTCAATACAGTGCATGAGGGCTGTTTTAATTCTTCCTTTGTGACAAGTTTTTTAAAATAATATTTCTCATATTTCTCTAGTGTTAAAGCCATAGATAAGCTTTCTAGTAGTGAAATGAAATTATTGCTAGTGGTGCCATTATGGTGATATTAGCATCATTAAACTGATTTCATAGGAATCTAGAAATTTTTTGACAATTTTATTCTATCATTCAAACATAGAACTATGAGATAGAAAAAAAACCACATCAATACACAAGCTCCAATTCATTGCAGCAGGAGTTCCATTTCAAGAATTCATATGATTCTTGAATCATACAGACCTTAATCAAAACAACACAACACTAACCTCACAATCTCTCTCATAGACAAAGAATGTTTGAGAGGTGGACGGACTCGTGTGATGCCACACAAGATACATTTTCACATGGCATTGAGTTGTGACCACCAATGTGAATAGAACAGTAGTTGTAATTAGTGGGGATTGTAAACAATTAGAGACTACATTTTGCCAAATCTCTGGGGTGATTCCAGGTTCAACTGAAACATAAAACCAGAGCACTCGAAAATAGGATGGTCAAAATCAGTTAAACCCGATCGAAAGCGATTACTACCACTGTTAAATATTTTGAATATAAGCAATTACTACAGCTGTTAATTATTTTAGTATATACTTATCGTATCATTTTTCTTATACCAAAATTGAGCCAAGCTACATTGAATGGTTGAACCAAATTGAACCGAACCATCCCCTGCGAGGGCTCGCCTTCGGGTCCGGTTTTTAAACCATTGTTTTGATCTAGCTAGGAAGGGTGGGTGTTATTGGCATACTGGGACATGAAGAGGCAGGCTCCATGTGAACAGAGGGCTCAGCATCGGATCCTTTGCGCTAGTCCTTTATTCAAAGGCCCTTTTCCAAGTTTTTAATTTACATGGAGAGCATATTAGGATGCGTGTGTGCATGTGGGGTTCTTCCAACTTCCAGAATCACATGGTTGGATAATAAATTCAATGTCTAACCTTTCTTCAAGCTTCATTCCACTTTTGGTTGGGAATAAGCTTTCATTACATTTCATGGTGAAAACAACCCATTTATATATGTATTCAGTATTCTCATGTGAATACCAATGTAAAGCTTGCAAATATTTTACCATTTATAAATATGCCTGTAGATTCTTCTTTTTGTGTTTTATGATGGAGAAAAGGGACAGATGGGTCCCATTGTTTGCTTTGGTCAGAGCATCCCACACCTGAAGTGGGCCGTGAAAATGCCAACTGACAGCCACTGCATGGCTGTATAGCTGGGTGGAGCCAAGGTGGGCCACAAAAACTTTGATAATTGTTTGTTCATTTTAACCATTGATATGGTGGGCCACCAGACATTATTTACAAGTTGTCCCCCTCTAATGAAAAATGATGGCTCCATCAAAACGGACCCAAAACCCCAGGCTCCAAACTGTGATGAGATGGGCTGGTTGCAAAAGAAAATGTCCCATTGATTGATAGATCTTGTGTCCATATTTCTATTATTTATGTGAGATTTTGAGGATTTGGAAAAGGGTGAAAGGTAGAGGAGGAAGTGGTGTAGGGCCAAAGGTTGAAAACCTTCAAATTAGTGGTCAGGTGTATATAATGATCATTAACCATTTCACCTCTTTTCATCAATGCCATTTTCGTGTGAAAGTGTAATGTTTGATGATGCCCAGATACGGCATGGATACGGTAGAGACATGCCATAGATACGGCAGGGACACAGATTTTACATGTAAAAACTGAAGTGTCGGATACGATACGACACGATACATTGCCCATTTTGAAGTATCCGTGCATCATACTAATGTTCCCTTGAGAAAACCTGCAACATTAGAACAAGAGTAAGGGTTTAAGCTTAGGATCTTCCAATATAGGAGTTTTGGGAATCCAAATTCACTCATTATATGTTCATTTATATGTGGTCCCACAAGCAGATGTGGCGCAGATGCATAAAAGTGGGGCCCACAATGAAGATCACCATAGGGCACTGCTTCCAGTCTTAATTTGGCTAAAGCTGAGATTTGGAGGATGAATATAAGTTGGACTTTCTTCCAGATCCTCTGCATATCTGAAAGTAATCCCTCACATTCTGCCCATTGTAAATAAGTGGGGTTGTCTTAATAAATTCAAATTGCTAAAATATAAGAACATACTTTCCCTTTATATTGGTACTATGCTAAACAATCAAAGTGATAAGATGTAAGACACATGATTATAACTCCACATCAAGGGGAACCCTCCTCCCCTTCTCTATAGTGTGGCCCAAGCCAAATCCCTCAAAACTATAAAACAACTGGAGGCAACAAAAAAAGTGACTTCTTCAGGCTCAAAATCAATAATGCTGAAACATTGCTGAACCACTACTAACGTCTAGGAAGGTACCCCAAACTGTCAGTTCAGAGAGTTTTTAAAGGACAAATAGCTGTGTCTTAGGATTATAAAAGTTCTTTGTTTCTAGGATGGTGACATCCAAAGGGACTTTCCAGAGGGACGATGTTGTGGAGAAAGGAAGCAGGACGAAGAAGATCAAGACATGATGGCCCAGGGTCAGGTAAAGGCCAATAATCACAGATTTTCCATCAAGGACATTTCATGGGATGATATAGGAGAAGAAGCAATGAGTGGCTTACAAAAATCATTATTAAGTTCTACAGCAACAAGTATACTATTCAACTGCCAATATACATGCCAAAACCTCATATGCACAGGCTATGTATTTAACAACTTCTATCTTTTCTGTCCACATATAACGATAGATATTGCAGTTACTACTGGACATCAGCAAAGACACCAAATCCCCATCAAAGTAACAGTATGTATGGTAGGGTCAAGAGTCTCAACAACCACCTACTCTAAAAGCTTAACTTGATAGAGAACCACGGGCTCCTTCATGGGAATTACACTCTTCATGGGAGAATACAAGGGATCTACATAGAAATCACATCATCCGTGGGAGAATACAAGGCACAACAACCCCAGGGATTCCAACACTCGACTTCCTGTTTTGATATCATGTTAACCACTTACTCTAAAAGCTTAAGCTTTTGGATTGGTATATGGTATCTTACAAAGAGGGCCATGAAAAACAGTCTGCTTAATGAATGACACTTACCATGCCAAGATGCATGTGTACTATCAGATGAAATTAACAAGACAAACACACACTGTTCAGTCATCATTGTTCTTGTGACTTAAAAAAAAAATGAAAATGAAGAAGATACTAATCACAACTACAAAACATACAATTTTCAGCTTATAAATTAGACATGGCAGTTTTTAAATGCTGGAAAAAAAATTAAAAAAAAAATCCCTTTACTTCTCTTTTAAGAACTTTCTTTCTACAAGCTGACAGTGGCCTGCCACCTTTTGTGGCTTCCACCTGCAAACATCTTCCTGTACACATTACCTGCATGTGGCCCACTCTTATTAGGGCGTGTACCACTCATGGCATTGAACATTAAAATTTTTGGTACATAAGTTTACAGAGAAAGCAAAACTGTAACTCGTGATTTTGTAATTGCGCCAGTCAAGCATGCCTGCACAAATAATGGGTTGCGCAGAACTGGAGAAAATGAGTAGCATGTAGTGG
The DNA here is from genome assembly GCA_028538565.1 of Umbellularia californica. Classification (NCBI taxonomy): domain Eukaryota; kingdom Viridiplantae; phylum Streptophyta; class Magnoliopsida; order Laurales; family Lauraceae; genus Umbellularia; species Umbellularia californica. The sequence goes on along the minus strand of JAPQWN010000007.1, from coordinate 70,547,400 downwards.
CTTGGGACTTCATCTGTACTGTCCACATAGAAGTGAAATATCAGCATTGCCAGTAACCCAATTAAACACATCCAGTTGTGCTATGGACCGGCAACATATGCTGCAACAGACAACAGAAGGTGTATCAGATCCCTACCATAATAGTCTGGACTCTAAATTTTTTTTTTTTTTGATCGGTAACTGAAACTTTCATTAAGAGAATGAGAGAATACAAAAAGACAAACAACAATGAGGCAAGAACACAAGAAAAGAAAGAGAAGAAAATCAAACTAAAGGGTACAAGAGCATTGTACCCCACCCAACCCCAATTACATAAAAAAACCTCCCAAGGATAGCTTCTCTCCACCCTTTGCTTGGCTAAAGCATTAGCCATATTGTTGGTTGTTCTAAGTTCGTGACGAAAGACAACATTAGTGGTAGTAGCGAAAGATCGAATATCAAGTAAGTGAAAGTTCATAAGATCAATGTCAGCATTGCATGAATCCTAATGCTGAGGAATCAATGATCCAATATCATCAGTCCGTCACTCCTTTATAGAGCGTCATAAGTAGGCACTGGTAAAGTACACGGTACAAGGACAATTATCAACATTTATCTAAATGTAAAGTATGCTGTGTAACAATCTGTAGTCTATAGTTGACTTGAAGGTGTGCAAAAGACAAATTAGCCAAGGAGTTCAGACCTATAAGGTAAGGAACCCACCTTAAGAGCAACTTTGTTCCAATATAAACAAAACCAATGGATTAAACAATTATTATCTAATCCGCCTCTCCTGTAGTACACCTTCAAAATTATAGAAGCCAAAAGAGTACAATAATTGCTTTTAATTGCATAATATTGTAACCATGCTAAGATTTCTTAAACCGATCGCTAACAGGAGAAGAGGGTTCTAATTCTCAATGGAATGAACCTCAAAAGGGAAAAGTGTCCAGACTCCGGAGCATAACAAAGACAACGAGTTCAGATTATTAAAAAAAAAGTGGAATGACTTTTCTATGACGCTTAGCTTCAAGGTCAATGTATAAGCCTCACTAGAAAAATAGGCTTTTCTTATAGCCTTGAGGCAACTTGAAACTGTAGACTCGGTAGTCAGCCCTAAACCTCAAAGATTAAGCCTTCCAAGTTCCAATTCCATGGCTCTGATAGAATCTAAAACATAAGAAGACATAAAGCACTTAGAAGCCAAACCACCACCATCGTTTGTCAAACAAATTATGAATCAACATCATTCATGAATTATTAATTTGTCTCTTCCTTTAATTCAAAATGTGAGACGTCCTACTTTATCACAAGTTCCAGAACGGCATATGGACTTAAACATGTCAATAAACTATCATAGTAACAAAACACTAAACCAATCAACCACATCATCCATCCATCCCTAACAAAGACATGGTTCATTACTAGCAACGGATACTCTGTTCAAATACCTTTTGACTATCCATAAGCTCGAAAATCAACATGGGAAAAACAGCAGTACCTATGACTAATAAAAATCAGTCAAAGATGAGTATCAGTAAGATGTAAAGGGGATAGAGACAATCGCTGGTAGTTCAATTACAATTCACTTCTTTTTTAGTTTCATTCTCAAAACAGTTAGGCATTAGGTTCAGCATTCGGCCCATCTCTTGTATCAATAAGAGCAATAATAATTATAATAATAAAAGCAATGACTGAAAAATCTCCATGTTTCGGTCTCCAATGGGAGGCGCACACAGGTTGGGTGCAGGAAAATTAGTCCCTGCCTTTATAGTTCAGGGGGTCCACTTCGCGTGAACAGCATGCATCGAAAATCGCACTGCATGCCATGCGGGCTCTTGCAAGAGAAAATTCTTGCGAATCTCTAGAAACAGTCAATCCAAATACCATGGCAATATTAAATAATATTTTTAAATAGATCTAAAAGTTTGAATAGAAGAAAATTCTTTTCATTAGATACCACAAAATATAAATTGGCTTTTCAGTCTATTGACTCACAGGATGGCAATGGTGAAATTGGCGATGATGCTGGGATTGAAGACACTGAAGCTATTCCAAACTTCTGATCTTGGCGTTGACTGGAGCCATAATGTATTGCAGATGAAGGTGATATGTCCGGATCCACATGTGGAGCAGGCTTTGTCGGTTGGTGATGTGGAGGAACAGCAGGACGTGGTGAGAAGTATGAAGAGGTGGGTGGGGCAGAATGACGTTTTGTGACGGTTTTTGGTGAGATGGTGGGACCAAAGCATGAGCCATGTCTGATGGAATGAGGAACAGTTACCACTGAAGGTACAGGAGATATTGAAGATGGAGGTGAAGGAGGTTGGGGCTCATTTCGCGGTGTAGACACAGGTGGAAATGTACTAGAAGATGGGGAAGAAGCATCACAGTCTAAACAAGGTGAGATGCTATCATGGCCGGCAGAGGGTGGAGGAGCAAAGGAAGGTGAGATTTTAGGATAATGAGAAATGGGTGGTGCAGAGAAAGAATTTTCCATTGACGTTGATGGTGATGGGGTTGGGGCCGGAGAATGTGACGGTGAAGGAGATGGAGTTGGAGATGGCGCCTCAAGCGAGTTTTTTAGACATTGTGACAGCTGAATCTGCTTCACTTTACCAAAAACAGAGTGATCTAGGCCAAGGTTCTTCACAGGAGAACCAGTGATTGCCTCAGCCAGCTGCTTAAGTCTCCCTAGGAGAAGGCCTCTGCTCTCACCATCAAACAAAACTGCAGACTGAATGATGACTGGGGGAGCCAGTGTTGAACCCTCCAAATTTGTTACTTTGACATATACACTCTATACAAATAGACAATAATTCAATACTCGTCTGTAACTTAAATACAAAGCATGCAAGAAAGAGATGAATCCATAACAGCAGTATGTTACCTCATAGGATCTCAGCTGCAACCCATACTTCAACTGTCCCTTCAAATGGGACAGGTTTTCCTGTATCTGAGAAACAGAATTGTTTAGTGTGAAGTTGAAAAGGATTTCAGGTTTCAGCCAAATAGAAGAAGGTTGTGTGGGGACCACTGTTATCTCCTCCGGAAACTTCAAAACCTCAAATGACGATGGCTGCCCGAAAATTGATGGTGTCAGAGACAGATTTGAGCGCTGGAGGACCAGCTCCACCAGACATGATCTCAGTATACTTAGGGCCACCGGAGTGATAGAGACATCACGTCGGTTAGCAAGAACACCAAACACCACATAAGTCCAGTTTGATGGGTCTAAAGGGTGCATTGAAATTAGAGAAACCTGCTAATAAGCATGCTTTGGTTAAGTTCATTCAAAATGAATTCTAGAAAAACATGACTGCTCAGTCTTAACATGAAACCTTTGCATTCGGGACGCCTATTTCATCCAATATCTCCCTCTCTAGCCTACTTGTATACACACAAAGCAGTGAAACTGGCTTTTGTAGTCTGAAGCTTGCTTGGACTGGGGCTGAAAAGAAGCAGCTGAATTTTCAAAATCTATGCCAGCATTTTTTTTTTTTTGTTTGGTCAAGAGGACAAAATCTTCATACAGTACTTGAAAGAAACAGTTCACTGGATTAAAAAAAGAAAAAAGAAAAAATTCTCTTGTGATTGGCAGGGCCATTGTACATCATAAGCTTTTAATGTAATAATTACCTTTTCTTGTGTAGGAAATGTAATAATTACCTTGAAGATAACTTAATTTCCAAAACAACCAAAACAAGACAAATTATTGTAGGACCTCAAATATTTACAGATTGTAGAATAGTTTTTCCCAGCGCAACACGATACATAGTAAGCAATCTTCTTATGTCTTGTACTTGGAGATGAGCAATATTCACAATTTTTCCTTTTTTTCTGCAGGCAGCATTATTCACATACGTAGCATTACAAAATCAAAGCTTCTACTTATTATGCATCATACACATCTTTTCTCTGCTCGGTATGCATCATCTACAACGTCATCATTATTATAATCCTTGCACTTTTGTGTTAATTATCAGCAACAAAAGTAATCTAATTAAATTAATGCAACAAAGTACTGCAGTACACAAAAGGATAGAAAAGAATTGATAATGCAAAATGAGGAAATAGGCAAAACTGAACTGCAGAATAAGAATCCCTGATGTTGGGCTCAACTTTCCAATTCCATCATTTGTATAGCAGTTCATAAATCTAAGCACCTATGATACCCGGATACTTGTACAAGCCCAACATATCCATATCGGACCGATACGATACTTGTATTGGTACCCGTTACTGCACCAATACTTCTAGGGTATAAGTTTGGCATATCCTACCTAGCAAGTCCATTATTTCATTTAGTTCTTTAAATTTTCTTACTTCTCAACATAGAAAATGTTAGAAAGGAACATAGACAATGATAATTTCATTAATTCAAATGTTATCTAAAGGAAAACTTAGGACACCCATATCCGTATCCGTATCCTAGATTTCCAAAAGTGCAGAGCCATATCCCTGATCCTCGTATCCGTGTCTGTACCCATATTCGTATCTGGGCATCATAGCTAAGCACACATCAACTAGAAGCACCCAAATGCAAATAGTCAAAGATTAAACAAAAATTTGGGCAGGCTGTCACAGGGATACAACTTCAACACAGGTTTCATCAATACAAGAAACATTTTCATCAAAATTTAAGACAATATAGACATCAAAATTCTTCATAAAAAGCCTCTGGTTCTTTCTTACCGTCAGTAGAACCAGCACAACCCAAAATCAGTCAATTTTTGCTGCTTATCATCATTCACTTACATCCCCAGCTTCCCTTGCTACTTGCATCCAGATTGAGTTTCCCAGGAATATGAAGAAAAGAAACCAATAGCTCCAGTAACCAATGAGAAAATTGATCACTTATTTTAATGCTTTCTAGAAGCAGTCACCACAAAGAGCAAAGGTTCAGAAGTGATTCTAATACAATCTGACAAATGCTTTAGTTAAGTTTTCAGGACAGAATTAGTTTATGCAAGTCAAAGCATGTCTCAGTCAGGACTTCAGAGGCAGAAATGTTTGCTCTTTCCCATGACCTTGAAGTTCATTCTCCCTACCCTTTACAGGCCCCTTCATTGTAGAAGGCAACTTCTGCCAGAGGTGAATGGGCAGGTGATCCAAGTACTCTAAAGAGGTAGTAGGATCTCATCATCGAAAAAAGAGAGCAATTTTATCCATGTGCTTTTAAATGTTTTTTTTTTTAATGGTAAAAATTTGGACCATTTCTCGATTTGTGCACGTCATCCTTGCGCAGGGGCAATGCTAATCTTCTCTATATCGTTCCAATTTTATCAGATGCTAATCTCGTGCTTTCAATTGTTCATCTAGTAGAGGACAATTCTCTTAGCTAATGAAGTAGCCATCACCGATGCAATAGTCATAGAAATTCAGTATTTGAGTACCCTTTATTTACTTTCCTTCTTTCAAGAAAATCTATGAAAATTTATTATAGAAACATACGAATGAAGTAAGCAAGAAAATACATCAAGCAACAAAACAGAAAGATCAGCACCCTCTTTAGTCAATTGATCCACTATATTAGACTCCTAAAAGATGTTCTTAAATGATTACTCTTATGGCCCATATCAATAACGTCCACAACCATATCTGCTAGTCTCCAGGGGAACAAATGACCCAAGGAAGCTGATTTTGTAGCACAGAGGAAACCAATCTTCATGATTACACCAACCTCATCTTCATTAGTTCACAAGAAGTCAACAACCCATGAGTTCCACTGTCACCTTTGCTTTATTCACCTACAATAGGGCCTTAAAAAACCCAGGATAACAAACCATCATGATTCCGATTGACACCTTTTTTCCCTTTTTTGTGTGTTCATATTGTTTTGGTCCTCAGTTTCTTCTCAATCTAATAACTCGACTCTCTTCAGTTTTCCTTAATGAATCATTCTTTACGTTTGCCCGATAAGAACACCAAGGCACGACTTCAAACAAAACACAAAACATCTATCCAGTGTCATATTTTAGAAGCGCATCCCAGATGAACAGCCAATGCCTACAATTGATATGCCCCTTTTGATCAATTAGAGGGAGTTTAAGTGGAGGTAGGAGAAAACAATCTTCAAGTTCCAAGCTAAATAAAAAATATAAGAATCAACCTAGAGCCTCATTTCCCCTTTCTGTGGCCCTGGTTGGGTGCTGCAATAAGCGTGTAAAACAGAAGCCAGAGAGCAAGGGAGCAAATGGATGAGATAAACAAACACAGTGCTAAGCTAAGACAGAACAAACTATCTGACAGAAGAGAAACTCAATTTATCTTTTCCATGAAATCCCCAAGCAAGGGGGAAAAAAGAATAAGCATGACACCATGGCCCAACTGAAACAACACTTACGTAGACTAACGCAGACAAAGGCTCCAAAACCATATAACAAAGCACTTGGATCACCAAATTCGAAATTATAAATTTTCAACATTCCCATCTTGAGAAGTGCAAGAATTCTGAAATTAGAACATAGAGTTAATGCATCTGCAAGCAAAATATCTCAAAATCACATCTGTAAACACTATATTTATCTGAAATGGTCAAAGTAGCATCCTGCATTAGAGATTAGAAATTATTGATCCTCAAATGGAGGGAAATCACAATTCAACCAAATGTATAAAGAAATCAGATCCCGAATGCAGATAACATCAACTCTCAAGAGTGTAATCAATCAGGACTACAGCAATATAACAGATAAAACTACCAGGACGACAGCCCATTGGATTGCAGTTGCACTAACCTCTGTTCCCTTCCAATGCACTTTCACATTTCTAATAATCCTAATCCACATAAAACAGTCTCAACAGCATTGGAAACCAAGAACCATTAAACTCCAAACAGCCCAATTCCTTACAAAAAACCACCAAAAAAATCACTTTTCCAACAAATCCCATCAAAACAACACAAATCAAGCAAAACCCACCGCTAAAACCGAATACAACATCAAAACAGCAAACACCCACATCGAGATACAGACCAGAAAACAAAACCCATAAACGCAAAACAAAAGAAACAGAGCAAAACCGGATTAAGGAACTCGCCCGCATGCGCTTGGACGTCTGCGGAGTCGAATCCCGATTTATCAGAGCGGAAAAAGGGAAGCCAAAAGGCAGCAGAAAGGAGTAGTCCGGCAGCAAGAATCAAGACGGCGAGGCATCGAAAGGTGAAAGCTTTTCCGATTCCGACAAGCCACGTCAAAGAGCACGGGCAAGAGGGGTTCGAGGTCTCGATTCCAGTGTCAGGAATCCGAGGCTGGTCTTCGATTTTGCCCATGTCCAAAGCAGCATCTGTAGCAGCAGTTCCTTCTCTCTGCTATCTGCAATGGGATGAAAACGAAGAGAGAGAAAATGTAAGAAGTAGTAGAAAGAAGAGAAGGCTTCTTTTGTGCATTGTTTGTGTTTTGAGTATTTGAATATTACTGGTACCGCTGCGTTGAGGGGAAGCAAAGGTGTGTGTCATGTGAGTTGAGGGAGGGAAATTAAAAAAAATGGGAAATGCTGGCGTTTGGAGATACTTCCATTTCAAACACTTTGGACTTGGAGAAGTGAAGCTACTGGCCCCACTCCCACCCAATAGAATAATAACATCTTGGTCAATTGGATACAGGAGATTAGCCTCATTTAACATTATTATTAAGGTTTTCCTTTGCAAAAATATGAGATTTTATTTGAAAAAAAGAGCGCAAGAGAATAGGAGCTTCGGGCATGTTCCTTTGGTTGAATTCAAGGAATTCCTACATGGAAAATTCCTGATTTTCTAGACACAGATGAATTCTTGAATGCTCCCTTGCACTGGAGCATCCAAAAATTCTACTAAAAAGTAAAAGATAATTGTCAAAGGCCATTTCAAACCACTGGCATGCACCTTAAACAGGGTCTTCCCCACATCTATGCACTCCTAAACAGGTGAAGTGAAAAAGGTGAGGGAAGATCCATATACATTCATGACTATCTCTGCACCACTGGCACTAAACAGGTGCAATTGGAAGAATGAAGCATTGGAAGCTTCCAAAGAAACGGTGTTGGGAGTATGACAGTGTAGATTACTCAAAAGCAGTGATTATTAGATTAGTGAAAGAACTTGGTAGATTTAACTTACTCAAAACAGTGATTGATAACAAGACAACAATTAGATTAGTGAAGGAAGTGGGTATAGATTTTACTTAAACAACATATGGCAACGTTATTGCATTATCTTTTCTTCGGCATTTAATCAAGATCCCTGTATCAAATTAAAAACCAATATGTTCATACGGAGATATTGCAACAAGATCGTCCTTATTTTATAAAGATGTCACATCCACATAGGATAGGAATTTTTCTTTTTTTCTTTTTTTTTTTTAAACATAGGATAGGAAATTATAGATGCCAAATCGCACTGAAAACCAATGGGAAGACCCTTTGCACATCAAATGGGTTGGGTTTGGGGAAAAAGGAGGAGGAGGAAGATGATGGTAGACTATTTTTTGTGTGCGCGTAGAGTCGATATCCATCCTCCCTAAATCAGAGATGGGCACCCTTGAAGATTTTGATTGAAAAGCATGCTGATTGGTTCATTGATATAAGTGTCTAGTTCTTCTCTTCTTCCTCCACAATGGCTTTTTTTCTTCACTTGGGTCTTCCCCATTGGATTGAGTTTGGAAAAGAGCGAAGGAGGAAGAAAGCAGGAAAACTTCTTTTTCCTTGTCATTCCCCTGGTTCCTGTTTTCTCGAACATCGACATCGACCCTCAAAAAAATAACTAAAAAAAAAGGGAATTTTTTGGTGGAAAGACATCTTTCGTATGAGGGAAACTAAAGCGACTGTTTTGGTCTATGGTCCATCTAATGTGTTTTTTTTTTTTGATAAATTCCACTAAAAATGTAATTTTGTAGTGAGATCCTCTCCTGTCATTTTTTTAAAGCTTGGGCCCTGGGTCGTGTTACTTGATTTTAAGAATTTTTTTTCATAATAGGGAAAAGCTAGCAACTGTTGATTTCTTCTTTCATTTACTCTGATCGGATTCTTAATAATGCTTTATGAGACTGGCATTTCTGTCTATTTTACGATGGACACGTTAACAATAACTTTATGTAAATTCAACTTCACTTACAGGTTACATTTCTATTTAAAATAACTAACTAAGAGTTTTGAGAAAAATTAACGTTTAGAAAGAATTGATTACTCAAAATACGAATACGAATATGAATATAAAAAATGAAAAGGAGCTCACAGCCACAGCAAAGTTTGTTTGAGCATCTCACTCAAGTTTAATCTCATCATGAGACCAACTTCAATCACTGAGGTGGGAGTAAATTTTGTTCGAGTGAAACTTAGCCTGGCACAACAAATGGGGGCCTTGCAACAGTAATTTATATATGCAGATTTAATTTCAGACTCATCCCACCATCCATCAAGATCTCCCACTGATGAAAAGTCAATTTCACTTGGGTCGACATTCTAACATCCACCCATAGAAGAATTTCGCCTTCACCATCATCTCTTGTTGAGGAAATCGCCTGAAGAAAAAAAAAATAATGCACCCTAGGGCGCATTTATAAAACATATAGGAATTCTAAAACTTCCATTGCTAAAAGTGGTAAAAATTAAATAATAAATGTGAGTTTTCAAAAATGACCATCAAAATTATCTCCCCTTTAATAAAACAATGAATAAGATCGAGGAGGATAGAAAATAAATACTCACCATCACCTGCCCTAGTGATTCAAACCTAGAAAATTCAAAGACCCATCTACATCTTCATCTTAATATAAATCCTTTACCCCCCACCTCACCTCTTCAAGAACCGTTTATTGGAACTCATTTTTCCGTGAATTTCTATGTATTCGATTTGATGTACCCTTAATATTTGTAGTGACAATTTGTTTAGAATCATTATGAAGTAACTGGGATATGTAAGGAGACTGAAATATATTCATGATAAAGTAAAGTGGCTGATCATGGGTTGTTTAGGATCATGATCGATTTTGACATTACCGTCCATGTCCCCATATACTGTATTTTTACCAGTAGAGCTTGGTCTTGAGATGATGATCATGAGGTTAAAAAGGATAAAACTTTGCTCTCAGGTGCCAACTGAATATCAATGAATGACCATGGCACTGTTATGATATGTAGTTTGAGTGAAGTTAAGGGTAGCTACCCCCATCAAAATAATGGCAAGGATCGTGAAGGCATTTGCAATGGACAGCTGATGGGCCTTTCTCCTTCCCTTTCCCGTCATTAGAGAAGGAAAAGAGAAAGGGAAATCCAACGACGTTTTGGTGCAACCTGCAGCTGAAAAAAATACCCCAACTACCAAGAACTTGATGGAGTAACATGCATGGTGGTTGGATTGTTGAGCTATGCCCATCTAACACTACCAATCCACTTGTTTAATATAGAGAGATTGGATGATTTATATTGTACAGGATTCTTTTCCAAATGGTAATATTGTACAGAATTAGAAAAAGTAGCATCTTTGTTTTTCTTTTTAATTATGATGATATCTACTCCCATATGCCAAAAGTATTCATATGCACTAATGGGTCACACCTAGCACATCTTAGATCTTTCATGGTGATGCAATTAGCACTAAAATAATTGGGGGTTGATTGGGTAGAATAGAGAAGAAAGTTGGCTTCAATAGCGGCTAGTTTGTATTTGTGTGTGCATGAGAGAGAGAACGCATTTATTGCACGAAACCATGTAATACTTTTTCGGGAACTCATTCATGGGGTCCACGTAGAGATCATCGGAATTGCTCCAGCTCCATATGAATTCAATCCATTTCAATCACATATCCTCAAGTTTCAGCTCAAAAGTAGTGGTCCCACTCCTCATGTATATGCATTTGGACATATTTTTCTTCAATGGGTCATTTGTTCAGCACGTGATTTCTCTCATTTGGTTAAAAAAAAAAAAAAAACCCCGAAATCATGTATGTGACTCCCATCCAAGTTGAAAGTTGAACATACCGTCAAATTGATCATTTCTTTAACGTATGATTTTACTCTCTTCTTTTGAAGGGCAACGAAGAGTCTATTAGTTGGATGTTCTATTTTAAGTTGAGGGTATTTGCTGAAGGCAAGGGGGACTCGGTGGCACTGCGAATAGGGTAGACCTGTTGCCACTTAAACAGTGACCAGCCTAATGATAGAGAGAAAAATGAAAAATTGGATTCAGGGGTGAACCTTGCAACTTGAGTAAAGACCGCACAAAGGCACGTGGAGACTGATATCCATAGGCCATTGAAAAAAATTAACAGGGCTCTTTATTTTTATCTATGCATGACAAGCCTACTTTTTTTTTTTTTTTAATCTTTTTGAGGATTTTATCGGAAAAATCCCCTTAGACTCGTTGAAAATAAAAAAGGCCTTCAGATTTTAATATAGACCTCAGGTGAGGTAAAGACCCGTTAGGCCTGTTAATTCGGTCCTTTGTTAACTCTACTCATATCCTTAAGCTAAGCTAAACCTATAGATTTAACCCAGGTAAAAGAGTTTATAAGGGGCTGGGTTGAGCTTAGGTATCGTAGAGTTTAACTCAACCAAGGACATTTTTAAGCTTTGGTAGCACATAGCTGGTAGCTTGTTACATTAAAATGAAAAATGAAAAAGAAAACAAACTTAGGATGGTTGCTTACTGTCAGTTGAAATGGATTCATGAAGAATTAAGACGAATTAGTTATCGCTTCATTAGGGGTCTTTAATCCAACTATCCGGATGTCATTTCAATCCATTGACTTATCTTCTCATAGAGGAATTATGAAATACTTGAAAGAGGAAGCAACCTTATGAGAGTGATGGCATAGCATGCAGATTCGTAACTCGGATTTGACTCGGCAAGCTAGTTAGGGTCAACCCGGCCATTTGGTGGCCAAAAAAAAATTTTTTTTTCTATCAAAGTTTTTTATTTAATTTTTGAAAACTTAAATACTTTGAGTATAAAATGATAATTATAAATATAAAGTTATAATTATTAAAAAAAAAAAAAAAACCCCTTAGGTAATCAATTGTGTAGCCTAAATTTCATATTCTCAAATGCTGAGACTTATTAATTTAAACTCTATATGTCCATCTGTGTTTAAGTAAGAAAAAAATTAGAAGTGGAAAGATAATGGCCATTTGATATTTTTCACAGATAAATTATTGTTGTATTATTTTTTATTATTAAACTTAACCTATCCAAGAACTTGCCACTGGGTAGAGTTTCAGTGAGAGATTAGAAGGGTGTATATTCTTTTTCCCTTTTTTTTTTACTCTTAAAAACCTTACCTCTTACCAATAAAAAAGGTCTCTCTAAACATTATATAGGGTAAGTTTAATATTTCAATCAAGATAGGATAATTTGGCCAATTAACCCCTGACTTTGCCATCCACGTTGTCTTGATCAAGGACTAAGTCAAATATAAGGGAAACTCAACTAAGTTACCTTGTTTAGATAAGTTGTATGCCTTTTTAACCATTTGACATGTAAAGTTGTTTTTTAAATAATTAGTTTTTATTTTTTAAGTAGTTAATTCTTGAGATTTAGCGTTAACAATTTAAAATTAATGATTGAGATGTAATTTGAGACTTATATTTGATCTTTTAAATTCATTAGTTGGGCTAAAAATTATGTAATATGTAAGATTCATTCCCTTTTATTTCCTATTATATATAGGAATTTCTCATGCATATATAAATTTATTAATTTGTGTATATTATTATTATTATTAATGCATATATATGGGTTAGCCTCAGCTGAGTGGAGCACGTGGTGGAGCCCACATTCTTATCCATATGAGTGGACCATCTAAATGAAATAGGTCACTGGATCGAGTGTGCACTTAGTTTTGGACGGTGAAAACTTCTTGTCCGTGGATCAAGTGGGGCTGACGATGATTGAAGCCTCCGTCACCTTACACGGGTAAAGACCAATGTTGACCCCACATTGGACCCCCAACATATTAATTTGTATAGGTATTTGATGTATTTTTAAATATTTTTAAAACAGTAAAAAAGTATTATAGTCTCTCAAGCTGTTTAGACAAGTCCAATCCCGGTAAGGAGTTCTCAAACCTTGATTTCAATTCGGGTACTAAGTAGATATGGAGTTCCACTCCTGCTGCCTGCTGGTCAATGGAATCAGGCCTCAAGACACTCAAGACTCCTTTGCTCAATGGAGGAAGGAGTCCAATGATAAGCAGAAGAATCACAAACATTACTATTTCCCCTTCTTGGTCTAACATTCCACAGTGAGTGAGAGTTCGACTCCTCCAAGGAGTGGAACTTCATAGTAGAGCTAGAGCCAACCGCTTCAAAAATCCCATCCATTCAAAATAAGCACAATCCTTCTCTTCCTCAGATTCTACTTCTCCTCCAAATAGATCAGTTGGTCCTGCGTGGAAGTCCAACACGTTTAAAAGTAAACGTAACTTGTTTCCCTGTAAAATCTATAGTCTCCTCGGTTTCTATTGTATCTCTCTCTCCCATTGAATTCAAAACAAGATGGCCAAGGATCATATCTTGCGCACCATTGTCTGGCTTTGTTGCATGTTGGGTCTTCTCCCTTCCTTTGGCCTAGCCTTATGGTTGAACCTCCCGCCGTCTCAAATGAAGTGCGTGTCCGAGGAAATCGAGACCAATCTCATTGCCTTCGGAGATTACACTGTCATCACCGAAGACGATGCCACCATCGTCCCCACCATCTCTGTTAAGGTATTTTATTTCCAAACCAAGTTTCCTTTTTTTCGCTGTACCAAACCTTCATCATGCCCAAGGGGTTGGCCGAGTGGTAAAGAACACGGTTATTCCATCTTCTTGGGCTAGAGGCATTGGTATCGACCACCGATTCCCCCTTCTTCAAGAACCAAATGTTGAGTCCACTTTTGCGACCACCTAGAAGCCACGAGAGTCTTACCGGGTTCTCTCTGGGCAAAAATGAATTAGTCTAGCCCAAAAGGTTGAAAACTCTCTGTTAGCCAAAAAAAAAAAAAACCATCATCATCATCACCCTTTCAAATTTTTTGGTGCAAAAGTAAAGAGGAAAAAAGTGAGAAAAAGAAGAAAGTAAATAAATCATTGATTTTTTTATTAGGGTTACACTCTAAATTATTTCTATCGATTTTTTTTTAGACATTTACATTATAACTACCACTAATTACATTGCCCGCGCTCAGTACGGGGGGCTTTTGCTGGTCCTTGTTTATATCCAACTCTTGAAAACCTGTAATTGTGTAAAGCACGATTTCTAGATATTATATCATTAACTAAAGGATAAGATTAGCTATGAGTAGATCCAGGGTTGTTTGAGATTTAAATGCATGTTGTAGGTCTTACACCCAAACGAGCTTTGAAGATTTTTATGCATAGTCGACAGGGCATGAATCCATTGTAGGGCCTTCCAGAGATCATCCAAAAACTCATGATGAATTTCATCCCCTCCACCCATATATTCATAAGTTTCAACTCAAAAGGACTCACGTGACTAGATGCATATGTGGCATTCCTTCTAACGTGGTTTAAATCACGCTTCCGTCGTGGTGCTCAATGGAGCAGTGGTATGCACTCCTTTGATTCATCTTGAACGGTGCATATGATCTCTATGTAGGCCCCATAGTGGAGTTTATTGCGTAATAGCTGCAATAGTGGATCCAGACTCAAAGCGTATTTGTGTGAAACTGCTGCTATTCAGTTTTTCTTTGTGAAAACTTCTCAAGACCATCACTGAAACTATCAATTTACTAGCATGACTGTTCTACCTGACGTGTTATTTTGTTTGAGCTGACCACCAACTAACCGAGTTCGATCAATGCATTGTGATGCAGCCCAGAAGTGGCTTTATGCCACAAAACAGGCTTTGGACAATGGTCTAAATCCAGTCCAAGACTCATGGGCCAGACCTAGCTCCATTAGACTCAATCCCAATCTCAGACCAGCTATGTGCAAGGTCAATTAGACCCATAAAGCAACAAGTCATTGTAATAAGCAATAAGTGTAAATTAATGCACTCTTTTGATTGTACAAAAGAGCTTTAACAGAGGAGACATTCACTGTAGTAAGTGTAAGTTTATGCTGTCTAAGATTTATATAAAAGTGAATGGAAACATGCAAAACTGCATGTCAAAATTGGTGTGGTGTTGTGTTGGCATGGATACATATATAGCCCATTTAGATCAATCCTTTCAAGACATTTGTCTGTAATTCTACACAGAGAATGCAAGACAAATCTTGTTTATTTATTTGTCTGTATTGCTACTTAATAAGTCTTAACTCTGGCTATTTACTTTGCAGGTAACATCACCATATGGGAACGATCTTCATGGCAAAAAAAAAGCTACAGCAGGTCAGTTTGCATTTACCACCGCAGAGGCTGGCAACTACATGGCCTGTTTCTGGGTGGACGGCCCTTACGAAGGTCTCGCAGCAACTGTCAACATTGACTGGAAGATTGGGCATGCAGCAAAGGGCCGGGACTCTGTTGTAAAAAGAGAAAAAATCCAGGTATACACTCAAACATTCTTCTGTTCATTGACAAGGCAGGTTCAGGCATTTAGGACCATCTAATGAAGATCCTTGGACCTTGGTATATCACCGATCAATGACTGGGCCTATATCATGCTAGCAGTTTGTACCCCAGAGATACAGTTTACACACAAAGGAAAAATGGTGCATTTACACAATTTTGTACCGGTACTAGTACCAAACTCTACACACATGATATTGTCTTTTTTAGCTCATGGGCCTCACGGTTTTCTTTCTGGTAGGCCTCAACCAACCAAAAGGCTTCGTGTAAGGGTGCAAACTCTACATATAATTCAAGTCACTTTCATTTCCTTTCCATAGTCGATGCGGAATACCAGGGTGTAACAATGAGTGATCAAAATATCTCTACAAATAATCTCCACTTATGGATAGTTATTATTTCCCATTATGGAATAACAATTTAGAAGACTCTTTCATGGGAATACTGGCTTTCAAGCAAGAATCAATCTCATTTCCCTAACCAAATTACAGGAACATTATATAGTATAAGATTTGTTAGTTGTCAGCCTTCAATTGTAGGAAGAAATCTAATTGCCAGAGAGTTGCCTTTGTACAATAGAATAATATGCTTTTATGCATCCTTGATAGTGGTTTTTATTCATTTCAGGGTGTTGAACTCCGTTTGATGAAGCTAGCAGAAATAGTAAATGAAATCCATGAAAGGTTACTCCATATGAAGAAGAGGTATTATATGTGTACTTGTTGTTCAAATGTTGCTTTCACTTTTCCTATTTCAGTTGGGAGTAACTTCTAATGCCTGAATGCAGGGAAGCAGAGATGAGGGAACTAAGCGAAACTACGAATGCAAGAATTGCATGGTTCAGTATCATGTCCCTGGGTGTCTGCTTTGGGGTGTCAGCATGGCAATTGTGGCACTTGAAGCACTACTTTCAAAAGAAGAAGATTGTTTGAAGTAGTATTATTATTTCTCATGATGTGAATTGTTTTTTTCCTTTTTGTTATCAGAAAATTTTCCACAGTAGGCAAAATTTTGTGCAATATACAATTTCAGGCCTTGTGGAAGCAGAAAGGAAGTATTTGAAGTTATGTCCAGACATCTTTACTGCCTCTCATTCAATTTGTACAATCAATTTTTATAAGGCAAATTTGGACTCTTATGATTTTCTTCTAGTTGTTTAAGTGCTACTGCAACTTTGTTAGAATCCCCAGTTTAAATTATGTTGTTTTCATACATTTTTTTTTTCTAATTTTCCCCATATTTTGGAGAGACTGTTTAATTTACTAAAAAAAACCATACAGATGTAATTGAGAATAGATGGAAATGTGGTGTTTGTAATTCTAAATTTTACGAGATTTTCCTTTTAGATAACTCAAGACAATTCAGGACTAAAGATTTTTCTAAAACTTGAAAGATTATTAAAGATCTGGGCGGGCCTCATTCTTCTGCTGATTTTGAAGATTCAAAAAAAAAAAATTTCCTCCTAATCCGAAGGTGGATTTTCTATTGTAAGATAGGATGGGCAGAGAGATCTTCCTTAATCTCTCCTCTGTGGGTCTTCTTCCTTCAGGACAAGCCATATGGATAAACCCCTCATCTTATGGAACCAAGAACATGTTTGAAGAAAATATATATAATGCAGAAAAATAAGAAAATATGTCTTTGAGATATATATTCCCCACTATGTAATCTTTTTAATCAGTCTAAATACAATGCAAGTTCTTTCCTTCAAATTTCTTAGCATTCAGCACTTCAGCTGCTGCACTAATATTCATTCGGCTAATCAGCTACTTCAAATTTCCTTCTCTTCTTCTTCTTTTGAGATTGACCATGATTGCAATCTTTCTCAAGTCCCTACCATCTGGCCACCCTGCACAATGAAAGTATACTTGTAATTTTTGCACACAAATGAAGTTAAACATACATAGTATGACAAACCCCATCTCCACTTTGCCAAGATACTTTTTGTTTTCAATGGAAAGCTAAGATACTTAAAACCTAACCTGTGCAAAATAGGCCTTCCATTTCATATTTGGATGTTGACCATGTACAGTAGTTAGTCGGTGCTGTTAATTCCTTCATTTCACCTTCTTATGCTGCACATTTAGTCCAGTTGTCTTCTGATGTACCAACTAGTAAGGAGTACTTCGTTCCTTTGATGTTTACTCTTTGGCATATGGAAATATAGTAGAATGATTGTGCAGTGTTAATGTGCTATGTAACCATTCATTCTGCATGTAAGAAACCTGAAGTGTAGTAATGCTAGGAACCTTAACATTCAAAATAATAAATAACAATAATAATGATGATTCTAGAAACCCAATCACATCTTTCTACAGTCCGCAGAATTCCCACATTGAATTCTTAAAATGAGAGAAAAGAACATTCCAACTGACAGTAATTGAAGGAACACATAATTTATAATTTTCTCCAACAGAACCCAAACCATATCTATTACTAGAGATCCAAAAATGAAATGAACAGCTAAACAAATTGAAAAATGAAAGTACAAATAATAGTCTAGTTCCTAACAAACATTTAAAAAGTGCAAATAATATATTATCATCAACATTGAAAAAGTGCAAATAATATATCATCATCATCAAGCCTCGTTCCAACTATGTTGAAGCCGGCTACACAAATTCTATTTCTCCATTCCGATCTATCTTGAACCAAGTCCTCAGATAAGTTGCACTTCTTCATATCTATTTTTACTACCTCCATCCACGTCCTCTTTGTCCTACCATTTCCCCTTGGTGGGCCATCATGCAAGTTATATATATATATAGGTAGATAGATAGATAGATAGATAGATAGATAGAGAGATGCCGCGCTCAATGGCATTTGGCACTTTGACAGCGAAATAGTGAGCTATGGTGATGACAACCATACTGCCGGCCCCCAAATCCCCTCTGAAAACTCATGTTTGATGGGAAATGACAAAAAATCCCCTACTAAATCAGGGAAATAGAGTACATACAAGACTGCATAGATACAGGGAGTAGTTTCTAGAACACATTCTACCAACAGAACAAAAAAGAGAAATTGTGCAGAACTCTTTATATACAATTTAATATCACAAATAAAATAATATATGGGGCATATGGCCAGTGTTTGGGGAAAAACTATGGGGTCAGAATTTTATAAGGTTTTGGAAGGATCTAGAAAATTTTTAGGGTGCTTGACATGGCTGATTTGGAAGGAATTAGAACATTTTTAGGGTGCTTGACATGGCTGATTTTAGACAGTGTTATGGGGCTGTTTTAAGTTAAAATATAGGATGCAAATCTGAGTTGGCTTTAAAGTTCTTTAAAGGCACTGATTTCAAGGGCATTTAGAGGCTGCTATGGGACAGGTTTGGAGCAGATGAGGGGATGGTTTAAAAAAGTTTAGTAGTTGAATGGTGGCCAGGTTCAGGGCAGAATATATGATGTTTCTGAGCCGTAGATTAAGGCAATTTGAGGTCATAAAGTTGAGTTAATAAATGGGCATCCATCCTGTCTCTGTCTCGTGATCTTTCCTTTCCACGGGCAAGGTTTCTGTAAAAGCAGCTTGCTTGGTTGAACTTAATATGCCTCTTATCTGTTCCTTCCCTCAGTCATGGTTAGCTTGACTGCAGCTTAATTGATTATCCTCGGCCTCAAATTTCAGCCTTTCCATTTCAACACTACCAATTTCAGACCTGGCTGCCATCTGCTACCATCTCAGTTTGATTAATCAGGTTTCTGCATTTTAGAGGAACACATATAAAAGAAACAGAACCTATACAATGATAGTCTGAAAGAAACAGGCAGAAATCCTTAATTGTTTAAGAAAAAATAAACAGTCACTCTTACTGATTAAAAAACAAAACAGAAAAAAGGATGCTTGACAAGAATAGTAGGAACTGGAAGAACTCATGACAACAAATTGGCTCTTAGAGTGGTGTGCTGATTTGGGAATACAGGGATGTTACATTATGCATGTAACTCGTTGGGAATAAAAGATGGGATCCAGGGAGAGTCACTAATGTAAAACATATTGGGGGTGAGATAGCCCATTCTTGAGAGCATTCATCCTAAGCAGACACATGGTAGACACATGAGACCCTTGTTCGTTTGTTTGGAATGGGCCTGTTCCCACTAAAGCAAAGGCCTTTTGTTTTGACAGTCATAATGGATAATATCATTATGGTAAATCACCTGCATGGTAGCTGTCACTTCATCTCAATCCTCATCCAGTACCAGTGCATTCAACATGCAAAGTGGTTGAGTGCATCAGCATTTCATAATGTGACCATGCCTGCTTAATTTCGGTATCATATTTTGAATCTGCTTCTGGCGTGCTGGGTTTTCAAGATAAGTCAAAGGAAAATATTTTTTGTTGGGGGTCAGTTTGCTCGTGGAAAAAAATAAAAAACAAAGCAAAAGGAGACCACTTTCATTTTATCAGTAACGAACCAAAACTTTTTCCAAAGTGACGACAACGAAATCTTAATCGTCAATCTGGACATAGAGGAATGATTGGGTTTCTGTAGAATTGGCAGAAATCTGTCTCTCTTTTTTTTAAGGTTAAGAAATCTGTCTATCTTGATAGAGTTTATTAAAATTAGGGTGGGAAAATGGGTGTTCGCAAGGAAGGAGTTTATGACACTCAAGAGTGACGCGTATTATCAGAAACTAGGAAGCATCAATGTTGAGAGCATAGGAATCTGTCAAACTATAGAAGGGCATTTCCACCCACACGTCATAAAATAAAAATAAAAAAATAATATAGCTGGCAGCAAGGTGCATCAGAAGGAAACACTAGTCCCTTATGTACTGGTGGAGTTCTTTGGGATGATAGGTGATCAATTAGATTGATATTTTCAGGTCTACTTGGATCCAAGGATTTTGTTAAAACTAAAGCTCTAGGAAGCTGGAAAGATGAAGGACTCGTGGCAGCTTGCTTTTATTTATGAGAGATTCTTTGATGTTGGTTTTCATTTGTTCTTGTACGGTAGAGGGCCATACTTCAATAGCTGTTTTTTTTTATTTTAGGTAAGAAAAAGGAATCCAGAGTAAAATGTTGGGCATAGTATTTCAATCTGAAGTCTGGACTGTTTTATCATTGTATCACACTATGATGCACGGATACTTCAAAATAGGCAACATATCGTGTCATATCGTATCTAATACTTCACTTTTTACGTGTAAAATCCGTGTCCCTGCCATATCTATGGCGTGTCCTTGCCATATCCATGTCATATGTATGGATCATAGGTATCACATGGTAATGACAGCCCTAACACAGTTATAAGTTGCTTGTTCAATTCATGTTACCTATAATAAAAACGTCTCATACACAATTCTCTCTATTAACAGTTCAAAAAAAAATCTTGTTACCAATTAGTACAGATGAAGAAATTCCATACTCAGAGACCTGCAGTTCTTTCCAGCCTGAGCCGCCGTGCATTGGTCAGAACATAGCCCACAATCATTCGGCATTGTGCAAGACATGATTGCATATGAGCAAGTTTTAACCTGCTCCCTTGGACGTTCTTCTACGCCTCTTGATAAGCCCTTCCATTAATGTGACATAGGTAGATCCGTTTATAGAAATACCCTTCTCAATCATTTCATTCAAAATACATACAGATTCTTTAAATTTACCATCTCTACATAGCACATCAATGTTCTTGGAATATGTAGAGGTAATAGATTCAGACTCTCCCTTCAGATTTTCTTCACTACACAATTCTTGGTTGTTCTCCATTCCTCTTGCTTTAGAAAGGACCTTCTCTGATGGGGTAAGGGCAAATTTATCAGCAAGCTTTCCACTTTCAACCATCTTCACCAGCAACTTCTCTGCTTCCTCTGATCTTCCCACTTCTGAAAGACCATGTAGAATCGCATTGTAAGTATAATTATCAGGTCCTAGTTTCTTCTCTTCCATCTCAGTAAAAAGCTCCAATGCACAGTCCATCTTCCCATTTTTGCACAGGCCTGCTATCAATGTATTGTAGGTAATAGCATCGATTGTCTTTCCTTTTGAGACCCATTTGTGAAACAGATTAAGAGCCTTATCCACCATCCCATCTTTACATAGACCATGAATGAGAATATTGCACGTGATGACATCCGGCTTGAACGAATTCTCCACCATCTTATTATGAAACTGACATGCTTTCTCCAAGTCCCCTTCTTTGCAATACCCATGAATGAGCGTATTGTATGTTGTTTCATCCGGTGCCAACCCACTTTCTAACATCTCATTGAACTTGCTTATAGCCCCCTCTGTCTTGCCTGCTTTGCAGAGGCATCCTATAACTGAATTATAAGTAATAATGCTAGGAAAAATTTCTTTCTTCTTCATCTCATCCCAAAGCTTCAAAGCTTCATCTACATTGTCATTGACAGAGTACCCAACGATTAGTGTCCCATAGCTAACCTCATCAAGTGCATAACCCTTTTTTGGAGCGCTTCGCAACAACTCATGCGCCTCAGCGAGTCTCTTCTCCTTACAAAGGTAATGAAGAATAGTGTTCAATGTACATGTGTCCATCTTCAAATCTTTCCCAAGCATCTCATTCATCAACTCGAATGCTTCAGCCATGTTCCCATCATTACAATACCCATTAATCAATGTATTGTACGTAATGCAATCTGGCAGAAACCCATTTTTTTCCATCTTCCTTAATGACTCTTTTGCCTCCATCATCTTCCCTTCTTTACACAAACCTTTAACCACTATATTATGTGTGACCGCATTTGGCTTCATTCCCTTCTCCGCCATCCCTTCCAAAATCTCAAATGCCTCGGAACTATTCCTCCACTGAAAACAACCATTGATCAATGTGTTATATGTCACAATGTTAGGAGGCAATTTAAGCTTCTCCATCTCATCCCGAAGCCGAAAAGCCTCACTGATCCTCCCCTCCTTACACAACCCACTTATCAACATGTTGTAAGTCCAACTATCTGGCAAGAAATCACTCTGTGTCATCAATTCGACAGTACGCACTGCCTCCTTCAACCAACCCAACCGGCAGTAAGCAGAAACCAATGTATTAAATGTGTTCCTATTGGGCAACAGCCCCCTGGATTTCATATCCACAAGCAAATCCCTGGCCTCATTCAACAGGCCCTTCTTGCAAAACCCAACAAGAATGGTGTTATAGGTGATGATATCCGGAGAACAATTGAACTGAGGCTGCATCAAGTGGAAGAATTCCATGGCATCCTTAAACTTTGATCTAGAGCAGAACCCAGAAATCAATATATTGAAAGTATTGGTGTTGGGTGGGACGCCGAGGATGGTCATGTCATTGAAGGTTTCGCGCGATAAAACAACAGAAGAGGGGGAATGGGATCTTACCATGGAGATGAGGAGGGTGTTGCAGGTGAGGATGGAGGGCCGGAGGCGGAGGCGCTTCATCTTCTTGAAGAGCTGTTGGGCAAGATGGGGCTGGCGGGCGGAGGCGTAGGCGCCGATAGCAGTGTCGAGGAGGACCTTGGACGGGGGTGGGAAGTGGCGGGGAGGGTGGAGGAGGGAGGTATGGAGGAGGTGGTTGGGGCGGTCGGAGGAGATGAAGGAGAGGAGGAGGGAGCGGGCGTCGGAGAAGGCATTGAGGCGGAGGAGGGTGGGGAGGAGGGAGAGGAGGGAGGGGAGGGAGTTGGAGGGGTTGGAGAAGTTGGGGAGGTGGGAGTGGCACCAGAGGTAGAAGGAGACAAGGGTTTTGGGTTTTAGGGTTTTGGGTTTTAGGGTTTTGAGGATGGAAGGGAGGAGAGAGGGAGTGAGGTGTGTGATGTATGGGTTTAGGGATTGGAAGAGAAGAGGGTTTTGGGGGTCTTTTGGGGAGTTGAGAATGGATGATATTTCTTTAATGATGATGTTTTGGAGGGGTGATTCTGCTGAATCTGATTGGATTGGATGAGCAGAAGAAGAAGAAGAAGAAGGTGGGTTTGCTTCCATTCAAGCAATCCACTTTGAATTGCAGAAAGGAGGCTGGAGTTGGATGGAGAAGTAGGGTTTAAGACAAATGAAAGGGGTTCAGACTTCAGAGTCATTTCTCATGTTCGGATCCCTTCCTCATGCTCAGGATCAGCTCAGTAAGTGGAAATCACAGTGGGGACCGTCTCTATAGAAGATCTGAGTCGCTCATTTTCTTCTATAGGTGCAGCCCACACTGTCCTGGGCTAGTGGACCCACCTGGTTGAATTGCCTTTTTCTTTTTTTTTTTTTTTTTTTTTGCTATGCGAGGGTTCCCAATCCCTTGGGCTGGACTAATTCCTCTAGGCCTAGAGGGAAGCCGGGTAAACTCCCCTTAATCCGAATGTGGTAGTGCAGTTTTGAACCTACAACATCCGGGTGTAGCCACCAATGTTTTAATCTATGGTCGTTGTTTGATCGGCCATGCCAATGAAACATTTCACAGTAAAATTGAGTAACATTCCACTCTTCACCTGAGACTGATCCAATAGTTCAAATGAGCTGGGATCCATGAGTGCAAGTCATGGAAGTCTATTGTAGTACCCACCTATTGAAAATTCAATATGCTCAAAATGATGGCATTTTTACATTATCCAATTTTATCCTAACAAGAGATGGTCACACTAATCTCACCTTTAGTCAGAGTGAAATTTAACAAGGGCCCACCATTAGTCAGAATGATTTTTAGCAAGAGCCCATCAAATTTCTAGCACTTCTGAGTTTTAATATGAATCTTCTACTGTATATTGACAGTTTGCAAGTGGTATCAGGAGTCACTCTGCTGAAATGGGAAGGCAATACACAATACGTCATCATCATTGAAGTCATATCTCATCTTCCTGTTTTTGTGGGGATCCAATCCTGGGATGTCTTTGATACGGAGGTGCCAACACCACTCAACTGTAAATGTGTTAGTCATATAATCTCATCTATCTAAGATGGGCTCCGGTCAGTAGTTTCAATTTTCCATTCAACCTTATCTAAAGTCATGCTTTAACAAGTCCCAATATTTTATTTAAGGTATTCATAGGTATTTTTTTTCTCCCAAATCCTTAGAGCACTTCAGCTAGGGGCATGGGACAGGCCAGCCCGAGACATATCCCGGCCCAGTCCGCTTTTAGGCCAGGCTTGGATAAGTAAGTTTGGCCCATTTAATAATTGGCTCAGACTTGGATTAAGGAAAAAAAAAATCTCAAAGCCCAGCCCGTATAAGAAGTGCATGTAATTTAATTTAATTAGGCCAAAGATTTGCTAGAAAGCTTAAATAATTGATCAAAAGCCCTGTTCAGCCCTGCCCAGTTGACTAAATGGGTGGGCTCAGTCCTGACTTTTATGGTCCATTTTGGGGTTGGGCCCGGCCTGGGCCTATGTTTCTAAAGTCAGTCCTGGCCTGGATATGCCTAACCGAACCAAGCCCATAAACAACCTAACTTCAGCCGCTTTCGGCTTTCCCATAGTAACCCAAGCCGCAATTGTAAAGGCACATGCTTCTTTAGTCATGAGTGACCGCAGGGGAAAAATTGTAACACCATCAAGGACCAAAGCCCAATAATCCAATGTGTGCCTCGAAATCCCAGTCAGCATTTTTAAGCAGCTTGTGTTGTGGGGATCATGAAGGTAGAATCATCATCACACATTTGGATGAGAATGGGTGGAGAAAATGAATTTGCAGCCAGCTCTCCCCACCTTCTTTGTCCAAATGACTGATTGGAAAAGATGCACAGCATCTCAATCTATTAATCAATCCCAATAATTACATTTCACTTTAGCATGAATGTTAAATGTGTACTAAAACAACACTGACCGCCATTGGGGTGCCTCAAGGGTGACCTCAGTTTCCTGACCAAGCCCAAAAAGAAAAGATTGATGAAGCTTCTTAAGTTAACCTTTTTGGGAAAAGAAGGATTACCTTAATACTGCACAGTAGATGATATTTAGCACAAACATCAGGTCCACTAATACTGCAACTAAATGCTGGGTTGGTGCACAAGGAAGAACAAGAAGCAACAGACGAAAAAGGATCGATGAAAATGATAATGCTCATTCTTGGGTTTCCAGCTAAACGCTGATATACACCAAAACCCCTAAGCCATTTTGTATCTAAAATGTAAAAACTAAAGGGAAGAGAATTGAAGTCCACCTCCACAACCTTAATCCTTGTAAACAAACCAAAGTGTCATAAATAAAGGGGCTGTCACTTCAAACCAAGCCCAAATGACAGCTTGGGACGAGATTTGTTCTTACCCAGCAGCTTCATTTGATTTTCACGTTCCTCCTCTTCTTCCAATTTCTTCCTTCTCATAGCCTCTTCTTTTTGCCTCTGGATCAGCTCCAACTCCCGGTACCGTTCCTCCTCTTTCTGCTGTTGTTCCAAAGCTTCTCTTCTCTGAGCTTCTTCCACTTTACGCCGGTTCTCCTCCAGCATTTTATCTAGCTCTTCTCTTTCTTTGCGTGCTTGTTCCTATATTTGACAAAGAAGGGAAAAGGCTCCATCAGGGTGGAGAAAAGAGGATGAATCCATAATAGTACTACTATTGGAAAAGGCATAGGCACCTAATAAATTATTGTTAACATCTGCTCTATAAGTTTTGGAACTTCTAGATTCCTAGTAATTTTCTCATATCATTAAATCAGATAATCATAGGAGACACACTGGAGATTATAGTTGAAAACCCTAATTGATATGTGCAGGGAGATCCCATGTAATCTCTGGAATTCCAAAAGGTTAATATGCTGCCACCAGTACAAGCATGGTCCACACCCAAAACCGAAGCAATGACGTATTGTATATTATATCAGCTAACCAGTTTTTTTGGGCAATGTGGGGTTGGTCAAATGCAGCTATCATGCAAAAGTATACTCGCTGAGACACACTGAAAAGCATCAAATGGCAGAAGAATTATCCAATGGACATCTGAACAGCAGAATGAAATGAGGCAACGAGACAGCGATGAAAATGTCCGCACCATATTTGCTTAGAAAAAGGAACCATCGAATAAGGAACCTTCATATATTGGAGTTTGGACCATTAAAAGAGATGCCTTGTGATTGCATCAGTGTTGCACATGAATGGATTAACAAGTGGCCCATGACACTATCTAGTGCCGATTTTATTCCATTCACCCGACAACCTTCGTGATAGCAATTTTTCACACTGGCAGTGAGTTGGGGGCCGTGTTTATCCAAATATCATGACTCTTAGGATTCCAAACACAGCCTAAAGTTACAGATTTTGGACTGTCATAGTGTCATAAGTTCAGATGGAGGAATTATCCGGAGTGAGCAGCAACATCCAAACTGGGTCATGCATTTTGAGGGACAGGATGCATTGCCACCGTCACTTCCACACATCCCCAAACCCACCCAACCAAGATTGTGCTAACTGCAGCTGGTAAGAGCAGTGCAGAACACCCAATTAATTAAATGGATCCTAATCCAGGTATGGGTGGTCGCTCATCATCTCCATCACTGAAACATGGACTATAAAACAGGACCTCTTCAGAAAATCCCAACAAACAAAATGACATGCTAGGAAATAAGATTTTTTTAAAGATAGTGAAAAATATCTTAATACAAAATATATACCTCTTTCTGCCTTGCTTCAATAAGAGCAGCTTCCTTTTCTTTTTCAAGTTGAGCAGCAACCTCATCAAATAGTTTTTGCCGAGCTTCATCTATTCGCCTTTGTATTTCTACCTTTATATCTTCAGAGTTCAACCTCTCCTCAACCCTTTTCCGAATTGCCTCTTCCACCCTCCGTGCGGTTTCTTCTTCTAATAGTTTTAACTCTGCCTCCTGTTGACGCCTGACAAGACCAAGGAAAAGTCAGGCTGGAAAATGGTTACCATTTGCAGAAATCAAGTTGGTTATAATCTTTGAAGGGAGGCAACAGAGTAATTTAGATTAGTAAGCAACATGTTGAACCATATCTATCTATCATGGATGATTAACCTTCCTTTCCATCCACCAAGATACCAAGTAGAAGCTTATGCATTGAAGGCATACCTCCATAAAAAGATTCCTGATCCAAACAAATGAGTATTCAAACTGGAGAATAGTAGAATAGATTAATGAGGCACCAAATGGAGCATCAAATATAACAAGTCGAACTATAGCAGTGGCTTCCTTCAGATAAGCCTGTGGAGAAGACAGTCAAGTAGCCTGTCGCAGGTTTAAAACTAGTAATCACAATCGATTCATTCATGAGTTTCAAAGGTTTAAAACAAATAATCAGAAAAAACTCTTTAATCTTCACATCAAAACAGAATTAAGGCACAAGAGAATTACTAAATCTGTTCAAATTATGATAGAAATCTGGACTCATCAGTCATTTGTGCAGAAAACAAGAAAAAAAAAAGATTCCAGCATTGATGGGAGCTGTGCATTTAAAAGGCAAGCATTGCTATGTACTCTTACATACTATGATGGATCTTACGGCCCAAATCAGATCTCATGAAAAATTATTTGAATCCAATGTTTAGATCGTTTTCTCTGGAATATACTCACCAAATCTATTGATCTAATGCAAAACTCACCAAAACAATAATAATAGAATTGACTTTTTAAATTCTTTTTAGAGTTCCTTAGGGCCTTTTAAGTCCAAAAGGCATCTCTCACATCAGAAGGGGTTAATTAGTTATTGCAAGAAGTGAAAACTCATTTAAAAAAAAAAAAAACAAACAAACAAACATTTCATAGTGATAGAACATTACATAGAATTAAAAAACGTGTATTTTTTTAATTTCTAGTTTCAGCCCTCATATGAATTACTATTAGTACAACTTTGAAAGCACTGGATAAGGCGCATTATTAGCTGACACCACAAGGGGCACGTTTGCATTTCTTAAAAGTTAAATATTGGGAAGCATATCACTTTATGGGTTCATACCAGCAATTATATATCACATTTGTATTTATGATCTTAAAAAATAAAAAAATAAATAAAAAGAGAGAGATACAAGATGGGTCTTGACCTTAGTATACATCTAGGATTCAAGAGCACCATTCTGCTATAAAAAGAAACCCGCCATGTACTCAAGTCATTCGCCAAAAAAAAAATTTGCTTTTCTTGGAAATGTCATTTTGCCAAAACTTGCATGTCTAAAGCTTCCTCTTGTGTAAAAAAAATGCCATTCTTAAAGGAATGCCAAAGTCATTAATTAGTCACATGAACCACCTCTCAACTCATTTCAATCATTTGCTCCAATTTTTCCACAACCATCACCTATAAAACCACAAAATTGTTGCCAACATTATGGTCATAAAATCACCACCACCACCACCTTGGACATTTCATTAAATGAAAAAAAAAATAATCTATTAAGTCATACCAGAAAAGCCTTTAATATTGTATGGATACTTTCCTGCTACTATAGCCCCATTTTCCTTCCATAAAATTCTGTTACCAATCAGAGAGATAGGATCCCAATTTCCAAGTCCCAATGATCTTAGAGATTAGTGAAGGCATTGACGCCTTTATACTTGACTTTGTTCCAAAAGGCCCATGTGAGAAAACTATTGCTTCAAATTTACAAGAAATGGAAATCAAAATGTCTAATGTAAATACATGATCATTTCAATCATTGGTGTGAGAGGTAACTAAATTGCCACTGAAGTACATAGCAGTTGGCACAAATCCGGACGCCTAATATTAGTAGATCAATATAACAATTCCAGCACTATTATTTACTTTGTCTTGGTTCCAACTTTTCAACGTTGTATTTTTTTGCTATTAATTTTTCATAGTTATATTAATATTTTAACCATGCTTGCTCCTCAACCCTTTCTTTTTCGCTTCACACCATGAACATTTTGAAAGCACAAAATTTGCTTTCCCAGTTTTCAAGGTTTGATTCATTGGTTGAACTCTAAGAACCAGAGCTCCCAAAACAGCAGGTGGCCAAACAGTCTTTATTAGTTTAATGCTAACTCTTTTTGTAAACCAACTTTAACCAATTTGCCTCAACTGATTTTGCCTCAACCCAGGACCAAACCACTAACTTCCAAACATTGCTAATTAAATTTTTTGAGCTCAGTAGCAGTCATGAAAAAATTTAACTACACCATAACCATGAAACAAACTATGGACAGTAGCTAAAAAAAGAGATACTTAAGCAAAGAACAGCAGTCATAAGCCTGGGTATCAAAACTTCAGATGTAAAAACAAGTAAAACAAGTTTCTTTTTTGGAGCAATAGGTTTTACTGTTATAAAAATAATAATAAGGCAACCCGTGGCCTAAAAGATTCGCATTAACTTTCTTGGGAGTTGGCATCAATGATGTAAATAAACCTCACTTTGAAAGCATAGTACCTAGCAGTAGATCTCTCCTAATTGAGGGACAGCATGATGCATACATTTCAACCTTGGGCAAGGTCCAATAGTAGCAACTATTCAAACTCCTCACAAGGTGTTTAATCCTCAAATAGGTACACAGTCCACTGGCCCAAATGCCTTCACAAGAGCAGTACAGCACCACATGATTAAGTAGAGAGAGAGTGTGGGAGAGGGGAGCGGGAGGTAGAGGTAGAGACAGTATTTAAAAAAAAAAAGATAAGATAACTAGTGTACCAAGGCCTCAGCAACACTATTGGAGAAACATATACCTTTTCTTTTCTTCCTCTTCCTTTCTTGACTTCTCAATTGCACTCTTGTGCTCAATGGACCCAAGGCTAGGACTTCGAGACCTGTGGATAGGAGACTTAGTGGTACTCCTACTTCTTTGCCTCTTGTAACGTCTAGGTGTAGGAGAACGACTTCTACGGTGCCTTGGAGTTGTGGAACGACTTCTGCGCCGTCGAGGGGAAATAGAACGACTTTTTCGCCTGTGTGATAAAATGAAAAGATTAAGGCAACAACTGAACACCATAAAAAATGCCTAGGACATGTACAGTTACCTCAAATATTGTTAAGAAACCTTTGAGTGCGCCATCTTTTATCAAATGAACTCTTGTATATCGCAATCGAGCAAACCAAAGAACAATCATCAGCATCCATCACCTGTTAACTTCTCTTTAGATGGGGAAAACCTACAGTTCTATAATTTATTATTGTAAGAAATGTGTTTTCTATCTTGTGATTAGAAGGTGAGTGTTTATTTCCATCAGAATTCAACTGCTCAAAATGTTTTATTTCAACTCTTTATGTTCAACTTCTAATCCTTCTTAGGTGCTCATACTAATTTTTCCTTGGCAATCAGATCCTCCCCCTAAAGCCAAATGATTACAAAATTGGATGCATACAATCATTGACCATCCAAACTTGGTGATGCAAATTGACCTCTGTGAATGGAGACAAATACACGGAGGAAGAAGCCATTACTCCCACAGTGTGATCGGTCAGGAAGCTTAACCGACTAAAACTATTGAAAGCTCACTGCAAGACTCTGAGCAGAAATCCGTCAGATTACGATAATCGAAGTGTGTAAAAGAACTATCAACTCACCTTCACTTGCTCGCATATACAACAAATGAAAAAGAAGAGCCATAAGTAAAAGACCAAAAAGCGCACAAATTAGAGAACCAAGCAACCAATTCTATAGAGGCATCTTATTTTGATTTGTGCTTTAAGGTTGGACGCATCACATGTCTGATATAGTTATGAGTACGCAACCTCAGTTATCCTGAAAAATGATCTCTGGGGAATGGTATCGTAATTCCTACTTGCTTTGTAGAATAGAGTGATCATCAAAGGGTTGAAGAGCAAGAGGTGGTCAGGGGCAGAAATCTACAAGGGACAATCAAATTTCTAGGATTCATTTTCATAGGGTCGAGGTGAATGATCAATTCCTAGTGAAGAGCAGAACATATGATGATCCCTGAAACTCCAACCTTCTTCATCCTGACAATGATTGATAGACAGCAAGCAGTTTACACTAGATGGTAATGTTCAATTGCAAATAAATTTTTTTTTTATTTAAAAGAAACAAAAAATTTCAAGTCAACCCAATTAATGATCACCCAAATAGTGCAAAAAAGGACAAAAACTGAATTAAGGACTACTCCACTGGAGATCTGAAACCGAGGCTCACATCAGCACAAAAGTCTAATCTACGGCATAAATCAAAAGGAATGTAACTAGGTGAGGTGACTGAAAAAGAAGATTCCACCAAACATAAAACTAACATTTAATCAATGAGAGAAAAAGGGTCAAATATACCCTTCTCACCCATTTATTTGCACCATAACAGCTTG
Organism: Umbellularia californica; assembly: GCA_028538565.1. Classification (NCBI taxonomy): domain Eukaryota; kingdom Viridiplantae; phylum Streptophyta; class Magnoliopsida; order Laurales; family Lauraceae; genus Umbellularia; species Umbellularia californica. The sequence continues at coordinate 70,515,818 of JAPQWN010000007.1, read as the reverse complement.
AAAATGACAAAAACATGAAAGAGAAGCGCTCTGAAATAATCATTGAAATCAGTTGCACCTCTACTCCCTTGAAACGCTTAAAGGAGCAGCTGGATTGCCTTAGGCAACAATGATGCCACATAGCAGCAACAGTGTATTGCTCCATAAATTACATATTTGATTGCAATCCCATTGTTAAAAACAAGTAAGCTTTCATGACCCAGGTAAGCCACCATAACTTTTAATGCCCCCTCAAAAACAGATCAAAACACCAATTTATGAGACATATAACAGTGCGTACTAGACCGTTGATAAACAACAGTAACCTGTGTCCTTTGTTGCTTACTAAAAATCAAATCACCAACTCCAAATGGGGAACGTATGGACTCACTTCAGTGATCTTTTGTCATTGAATCATTAAAAGGGTAAAATTCTACACAGTTGAATATGCAGCGGCAGGATATACCTCAAACAGCAGGCACACAATATGTCTCAGGATGCAAATTCATCCATTATGGTGTACACTTGGGGCAATGTTAAAAATAGGAACCACATTAGGTAGCAGCATCATTATAGGAAAAGAGAAAAGGTTCTAAAAACATGGTTTTCAGACACTGCATCCACCAAAGCAGAAAACTTTCCTCAGACACCAAGCAGTTGGTTTGTTTCCGCCCTTCTTTATTAAAAGAAGCCATTCTGATAATATACTCAAAAAACAAAAAGAACGCCAAATCTTCATCTGTGATTTGCTTTTAGCCATTGTTTTATTAGACATAAATAAAACAACAAAAATGGAATATAAGTATTGGGTGGTTTCAACTTTCAATATACTTTAAGTCTTCTCAACAAATTTTCAATTGCTATTGGTCATTCCTGAATCTTTTACATATTGAGCAATACTACTTGGGGCATCTAAGTTTTAAATCAAATAAAATACAAATCCCAATATTAAAATTTTCCAATTATTGGGTTTCCCCTCTAAATATTCTAGAAGAATCCTAGCCAAATAATTAAAAATCTTACAAACAGCAAAATAAGGAACTTCTGACTTTACATATATAAATGCACAAAATAGAATCTTGCAACTATTAGAAGTAAGGGAAATGATTAAAAATCTTGATGCATATGCAACATCAGTTTATTACACATAAACACAGCCCATCAATCCATTATATAGAAGAAGAAGAAGAAGAATCGAAAGTCGAGATGGGGAATGAAAGCTCCGAACGAGTGTTGAAAGTGATCACCTGCTGTGCGAGTAAGAATACGGAGAACGGCTCCGATCCCTTCTGCTTCTCCTGCTGTATCTATGGCCGACCGGAGACGGCGAATGCCGCCGGCGGTACGACGGAGAACGAGAAAGCGCTCGCGGCATTCCGTCTTCTCCCCGATAACAATCAGAGAAACCCCAAAAGCAATATCACAATCAATCAAGCCTCAGCTATGGCGATTGACATATCTGCAAGTTTCAAGAACAGATTTTTACGTTGTCAGCTTCTGAAACACAACAATCGTGATGAAAATATTATGATCGATAGATAGATATTAGTGGGAGGACGAAAAGATTGTGTCTTTGTAACAAAAAGGGGATTTTGTTTTCCAGCCCTAGGTGCAGAAAGAGGGGAATAGAGCAACTTACATGAAGATTGTGGAGGAAGAAGAACCCACATGGACCTGTAATCCTGACAGGGTGGTGAGTAGGGGTGCAGATTGGGCTAGACCTGGCTCGAGCCCGCAGGAATTGCCAAATCGATCTGGGCTGGTTTTGTAGAATGTAATTAGGTCTATTTTTTGAGCAATAGGGATTGGGCCATGACACCAATCTTTCTCCCACCCTCTTCTCTTTTTTTTATCAAGAGATGACTAGTGATCAATCTTACCTCTTTGTTTAGCAAAAGGAGGAGTAAAAATTGGAATAAAAGGAGATACATAATGTGATCTTCTTCTTTTTTTTTTTTTTTTTGCTATTGAAAGGTTCCCAATCTTTTGAACTGGACTAATTCCTCTGTGTCGGAAGCTGAGTAAACTCCCCTGTAACCCCAGTGTGATAGTATAATTTCAAACCTACAACTTCCGAGTACAAACCGTAGTTTTAGGCCAACTGAGTTACCCCTTAAGGTTAACGTTTTCTTACTTCAATCTTTTTAAATGAAAAAAAGGGGAGTGGAGAAGTAAAAATATGATGTAACATCATTTGCCATTTTAATTCCTCCCTTTATTTTTATTTATTTATTTTTGTAATGAGTGTGACAACCTATGATGTAGTAAGTTTTAATGGGAATATGTTGGTTTTATTATAATATAGTTTGTTTTTACTCATTTTTATAATTTGACATCTAATTTATATTTGCTCATAAAGTTGGCTGACAGGGGCTACAATCCAAATAGATTTGTGTGATGTATGACCATTAAAGTCCAAGGACTTGAGGTAATGGCTAGGATCATTTGATGAGTATAAAAGGGCAAGGGTTGAATAATATGAAGTCAAAGGCGAAGAATATGATGTGGAGATGTAGATGTGACATTGATTGTTGGCTATTCATTTTCAATTTTTTTTTTATTCACATTTTATTAAAGGAAAGGAAGGTTATTTGACGATCATTTCTTTTTTAACCACTATAGCAATATAAAGGATTAGAAATCTTATGAATTTCATTGCATAAACTAAGAACCCATTAACTTAATTTTTACTTGGTATCTGAATTACAAACCATTCCATTGCCTTCCTTCCTTGATTTGTCCTGTGTTGGAGTGGACTCTTTGAGGGCAGACATTTTCACATTGTTATATATATATATATATATATATATATATATATATATATATATATATATATATAAAAGGAGTCAGCTCTCCTAAGCTCAAGCTTAGAATAAAGTAAACTCAAGTATGTGGTGGGGCCCACTTGGGGACCCGCATGGGGATGGAGATGGGTAGATTTCAAGGACTCCCTGGGATCCTTTTCTCTACAAAAAATCAACCCCAACTATGATTTATATCATCTCCATATGGGCCCAAAAGTTTAATAGTCAATAGTCCATTTGGATCAATACATGGTCGATCCAACGGTCCAGTAAATTCGGATTTGACCGAAAGTTGGTGGACATGTGCAATTTAGAGGAATCATGTATTTGGTTCATTTGGATGGACCAAAGGTGGGCCCCACAAGCATGAGCTTACAAAATTTTCTCCTAAACTTGAGCTTAGGAGAGCCTTGCTCTATATATAATTTAAATATTATAGACAAGTGCAATGGCGGAGGCCTTGATTATTATTTTTCTTCTACTATTTGGAGAAATAAAAATCATATTAGTCCTTCGTTTGTCCCCAAAGACTAGCTCTAACACAAACAACTTAGATCTAGTCCAGATATATTATCTTTGTATTTAACATTAATTATACGTGGCAAAGTCCAAGCTCATGGACAAATCATGTCATAGGGGTCGTTTGTTTCCTGTGAAAGTGATTCACATGTGTAAATGACCCACATGTGAGTCATTTACATATATAAATGACTCACATGTGCATCAGATTCCACTGTTTGTTACTAACATAACATTTCACATGTGAATCTATGAATAGGTTGTATATTGTTTGATGATATCTCAACATCCAAGCAACATTAATGGTTGAAAATTGGACACATGACCATGTTTGAGCTTCTGAAGAATATGAACGGTCCTGATTTTACAGGTGGGGCCCAAAACATTAAAGAAATCATAAAAAGCGGAATGGGTATGTTAGTAACAATAGGTTGTATATTGTTTGATGATATCTCAACCTCCATGCATCATCAACGGTTGAAAATTGGAAACATGACCATGTTTGAGCTTCTGAAGAATATGAACGGTCCTGATTTTACAGATGAGGCCCAGAACAATAAAAAATCAAAAAAGGCGGACTGCTTATGTTAGTAACAATAGATTAATCTAACGGCTGTAATTATGTTGATGATATCTCAACTTCTATCCATCATCACAGTTGAAAATTGGATACATAGCCGTGTTAGAGCTTCTTAAGAAAATGAACGGTCCGGATGTTACAAGTGGGGCTCAGAAAAATTAAAAAAAAAAAAGGCGGACTGCTCATAATGGCACTGTAGCAGTCCGCCTTGTAACAGTGACATGTGAAAGTCTTTCACACCTCTTAAGGTGTGAAAATCCAAGGAACCTTTTGAGTTGGTTCTCATACCATTTATACATGAGTTTTACACATGTGAATCAAATTCACAAAAAACAAACGTGATATATGCGTAACGGAAACGCATGTGATTTAATTACATATGTAAATGGGCATAAACAAACGACCCCGAAGTCTACGAAAATTTACATTTTCCAAACCGCAGTTATAAAGATCAAGTTTAATTAAAGACGCCACGCCCATTGAGTCATAAAAAAAAAAAAAAAAAAAAAACTACCATAGTATTTAAATTGGTTACCTTGTCATTTTATTTCTCACTTTTTTCCCTTTTTTCTGGCTTTATATAAAGGCAAATTACACATATCCCTCGCCATCTAATTGAGTTATAACAACCTTTTTTTTTTTAATATTTACTTTGTTCCCTGTATCATTTTGTTTATCCCTTTTTCTTTTCCTTTTCATTTTCTTGCTTTATACGAACACAAACTACATATGGCCCTCACTAGCTAATTGAGTCATAAGTCATAACGACCTTTTATAATATTTACTTTGTTCCCCATATCATTTCATATCTCCCTTTTTTCTTATTTTATTCTCTTGTTTTTATATATCAACGCAAAATACCCATGTCCCTAGCTCACTAATTAAGTTATAGCAACCTGTAATGATATCTACTTCGTTCCCCGTGTCATTGTATTTCTCTATTTTTTTTTTCCTTTTATTTTCCTTGCTTTATGTCGAAGCAAACTGCACGTGTCCTCTAACAGCTAAGCAATAGCAAGATTACTATTTATTACCAATTGTAAACCCTATAAATATCTCCTTCTATTCCCTTTTTCCTTCCATCTCTCTCTTGTGCCCTCCCAAGCAGTCCTTGGAAACTTTTGGCTATACTTTGTATCTCTGTTTAAACATAGTGATCCAGGGATACTCTTCCCCTCCCTCTTAGACTTGGATAAGAGGAGTCGACTAGAGAGAAAGGCCTCCTTTTAGGTAAATTTTTTATTCCATCTTTCTTGTTTTTCTTTTAAGTTTCCATTAGGTTTTTATTTGGGGTTTCCCAGTTGTTCATTAGGGTTTTTATTGGTGCTTTGACTGGGATTTTAATTGAGGTTACAAATTGGGTTTTTATTGGGGTTAAATTGGGATTTGGTTAGGATTTCAAAATGCTCTTTTTTTCTCAAAGATTTGTTACTAGGATTTAATTAGGACTTTTATTTGGAATTTGATTTGAGATATTTTTTTATCAATGTTTTATTGGAGCTCTGCTTTGGGTTTCTATTACTTTGTTGGATCCTATAAGATTGATTAGATATTTTGATCGGGTGTCCATGGTTGACTGTGTAGTTTTACTAAAGCTTGATTAGGTGGTTTAACCAGGACTTGATTATGTGTGAATTAGGTAGTTAAACTTCGGCTTAAATTAGGTTTATGGGATTTTTTTTCCTGTCTAGGTTGGGCTTACTGGTCAGGAGTGATACTGCCAACCTTGAAAACTCGGGGATTAATCTTAGGTTTATTGTATTTATTCAAGCTAGTTGGGTTAGAACACTTGAATGAGAGTTAGATAGTTTTAACTCTTTTTTTTTTTTTTTTTTTTTTTTTTTTTTTTTTTTTTGTGGTTTGTGTTTGTTGGGGGGGGGGGGGGGGGTTGTGGAATTTATTTGGAGGCAAAAGGTCTAATGCGAGGCTAACACCAAGAAACTTGCCTTGGAGGGGCCATTATGTAAGAAAAAAAATTGTTGGGAGAGCCAATACAAAAGGTAAAGTAAAATTTTTCTTATTTCAAAAATAGAGGATGAGGCTATATAGAGTGACACATCAGGAACACCATAGTTCTTTTTTCATAAAAGTATAAACAAAAAATATATGTTGCTTTAACGTGCCACCTCACTTTTCTAATCTTCCACTCCTTAAATCTCTCTCATTTAAAACTCATTCACTCTAGTTTTATCATTTAGTGGAGAAAGGAGGTTGCTTTTTGGCTTTTTTTTAAAGAAAAAAAATAGGAATATGGAAACGTGATAGATGAGAAAGGAGGAGAGGGCAAGGGCAGAGTTGGAATTATATGAAATATTGTGCTGAGTTGGACCTGAAAGAATAATCCCTTTATGCCCGGCATTTGTAGTCCATGTGGCACGTTTTCATTCGCTGAAACAGGGGATCTGGACTCTTACTTTGTTCCCCGTGTCATTTTATTTCTCTAATTTTCTTTTTTCTTTTATTTTCCTTACTTTACGTCGAAGCAAACTGCACGTGTCCTTTAACAGCTAAAAAATAGCGAGATTACTATTTGTTACCAATTGTAAACCCTATAAATATCTCCTTCTTTTCCATTTTTTCTTCCATCACTCTCTTGTGCCTTCCCAAGCAGTTCTTGGAAACTGGTGGCTATACTTTCTATATCTGTTTAAACATAGTGATCCAGAGATACTCTCCCCCTCTCTCTTACACTTTGATAAGAGGAGTCGACTAGAGAAAAAGGCCTCCCTTTAGGTAAATCTTTTATTCCATCTTTCTTGTTTTTCCTTTTAAGTTTTCATTAGGTTTTTATTTGGCGTTTCCTAGTTGTTCATTTGGGGTCTCTCCCTTTGAGTAATCACTGAAAAGTTTTGGAAAAGATTTAGACAATTTTTCAAACTTTTTCCACTGGCTTTAGACTAAACATTTATTTGGAGGCAAAAGGTCTAATGTGAGGGTAAAACCAAGAAACTTACCTTGGAGGGGCCATTATGTAAGAAAAAAAATATTGGGGAGCCAATACGAAAAGTAAAGTAAAATTCTTCTTCTTTCAAAAATAGGGGAAAGGGAATTTCTACTTGCATCCACTCACTTTGCTGAGCCAACCCACATTTTAGGGTTTTTTTTTAATTCCAAGAATACCCATCTATGAATTTCCCTAATTACCCTTGCCTTCATCTTCCTCTTCTCTTCAAGCCATCTGCTTCTTTCTTAATTGATTTTTTCTTCTTAGTCACTTCATCTTCCTCCTCTCTTTAGGATTTCATCTTCACTTCTACTGTACTTATTTCCCTTTAACAGCATTATACTTATTCTTCTACTCCTTCTCATAATCATAAAGGTCCCACTTTGAAAGAACTCATCTCCCAATTCATCTCTCGATTTCCTTATATAAGCTATCACATCTCCAATCCGAGGCACCACATTGTGTTTTAGAGAAGTAATCTATAAATATGGATAAGCAAATGACCATATATGAAAAGAATGTATGATTTTTTTGACACGTGCTTTCATTTTTATTTTTTTTTCCATCCTTGTCCTGCACGACTTTGCAGAGCCGCGCATCACATGTAATGATCGATAATATAAAGCCGTGCATACGTGTATTGCACGGCTCTGTATTTCCGTGCATAAGTGTATTGCATGGCTTTGGATGTGCACGGATCTACGTTTCCGTGCAAATTGTGAATCATATTTTTCATTTTGCATGTCAACCGTCACTGATTTCCCTTCTCCCCTCTCCCATCCCCTCCATTCAATCTCAATTGCAACCTACACTTTCCATTCCATTTGCATGCACTCAATCCATTTGCATTACATGTTTATTTGGTTGGAAAAAAGATTAACAATGAAGAAAATAAAAATGGAAGAAGTTAAAGATGAAGAGGTACTTTGGGAGATGAAGATGATATGTCTTTGCTCACGAAGAAGAGAAGATGATCTGCATTCAACAGTTTCACTCACTTAAGGCTTGGAAATGAAGTCGTTTTCTCAATATTGACGGAAATGAGGAAGAACGGAAGAAGAAGAAGAAGAAGAACGAGAAGGAAGAAGAAGGGCACATTTGTAATCTTCGGTGGGTGGGCTCAGTAAAAAAGAATACTTTATATTTTTACAGTTGGTAAGCTCAGCATGTGGGTATACTCAGCAAAGTCGGTGGGTGCAAATAGAATTCCCCTAGGGGAAAAGGCTATATAGAGCGCCATGTCAGCAACACCATAGTTCTTTTTTCATAAAAATATGAACAAAAAATATATTTTGCTTTAACGTACCACCTCACTTTTCTAATCTTCAGCTCCTTAAATCTCTCTCATTTAAAACTCATTCTTATTTAAAACTCATTCACTCTACTTTTGTCATTTAGTTGAGAAAGGAAGTTGTTTTTTGGCTTTTTTTTAAAAAAAATATAGGAAATGTTGAAGATGTGTACTTTTGATGTGACCCCTTGCCTGAAAAATGGAGGCTTTACATTACTTTTACTAACCTAATAAATTGCCAAATGGGCCCTAAAATCTCTCATGTCAATATCTATCTACAACTCCACTCCTAAAATCTCCCAAATCTCCTCTTCAAATCTAGAAATAAATAATATCTTATTTGATTATTGATTTTAATCTTTCATGATGCGGGCCATGTTTAAATGGAGAATATTTTGAAGAATCACGTGATACAATGCATATGTAGGGCCGTCTATTATTAGGTTCCTTATAGAAATTTGTAAAGGGTTATGTGAAAATCACTATTAAATGTAGTTGCATGGATGGATTCCTTTGATATTACTTCATGTGGATCATAATTTAAGTGATCAATGGTCCAAAAAAGTAGTATGTGATACCATGTGCATAGAGTACCCTCCATTGGTGGGCCCGCCTATAAAAATCGCATGTTACCATAAAATGGTTGCAAAATGCAATTAAAGTTCAATCTTGATAGAGTACCTACCATCCATTGTGTTTTATTTTTTAATTTTTGGTCTTTATAATAAGAATCCTTAATTATCATCATCATTCTTATCTTTTATATAGTCTTATACAGCAATGAATTTCAAAGTTAGATGACAATAGCATTTCAATCATAACAATCCGTTTCTCAGGGACAGATGACTATTTTTGAATTTTCAATGGTAGAAGTCTTGAAGATTTCTGGCGAGTCAAAGAGAGATGTGGGTCCAATAAAATGAAATGGCTTGAAGTTCAAGAAAGGTGTATTGATAATTGTGATCATCACGAAAGACACCAAAACAACAAAACAGACCAATATGAACTTGTGATTCTCATTTTGGTCCGATTGATTGCATCCATGAGAAAATAAAATAAAAGACATTTTTGTGTTGTTTCAGCTGCTCCACGTTGACCGTGTCCTTTTAAGGATTTGGAAACCCTCCCAGGTAATCCGTGACGACCGAGATGATGTGTATACCTCCTAACCACCCAAAATTGTGTCTCTACCCCAGTGCACACACAATGGTCTCGCACATGGACTCAACTCCTCCTGTAGGTAGGTGCATGTTTGTCTAGTGTGGAGTGGCAATTTTTAACATAAATGACCTGCCAACCCAGTAATAAATTTCAACCTAATTAATAAATTGGTCTGGGTTGAATCCACATATGATACTCGACCCAAGTCCTACCTAGATCTAATTCAACTTGGCTTATTGAATTATCGTTTTTTTTTTCTCTGGTTGATACTCACACATCCATACACTTTTACAAGGGAGATGTCTCACCACTTTTGGTTACAGGTGGATTGTTGACAAACAAGCAATGATGCTTAGCTCGGTCAAGAATTTAGGGCATGTTTGTGACGATTCTACAAAACACAGAAATCTTTTACTTCTATTACTTTCTTTTCTTTTGAATCATGATAAATTGTGCTAATTTCAATATATTTTCGTAATAAAAAACTTTTCAGCAAGGAAATGTCCCGCTTTTCTCCTAGTGTTTCTGTCAAAAGATGGCTCACATGTACCCATTAGAGCTTGACTTGATATTTCCTATGCAATTCTAAACTATGAAAAATTGTGCTGATTTCGATAGTTTTTCTTATGAAAAAACTATATCACATCAAACGATGAAAAAACTTTTTCACAAAAAAATTTCCTGCTTTTCCCTTGACATTTATGCCAAAAAGAAGGGTCACGTTGGCCCATTAGAGCTCGACTTGATATTTCCCCACACAATTCCAAATCAATAAATGGGCTGGGCTTGAATTAGGGTTGTAATTGTTACCTCCAACAGGCCTGAACCGGACCAACCTTTTGGGAGCTCCGGAGGATTACCATAGTGATCCTCAATTATAGTCGGAGGGGGAGGAGCGAAGCTGCGAAAGGTAAGTTTTCAGCAGTGGCTCTTGAATTTGGAGAGTCCACGTTCCACAACACACGCCCTACCCCCGTTTGCTTGGAACCCTCTCTCTATGGCAGACATGGCAGAGGAATAGCAAAACCTTGTCTTCTTTGTACCTAGACGCCTCTTCCTCTTCCTCTGCCTCTCCATCCCCTCTCTCTCTCTTGCACGCACTGCAGACATTCTCTGCGGCCAAAGCTTCATTACGGTACTCTACTCTGCTCTTCCCATCTGAACCAAATTTCTGAAATTTCTTGATCATCACATGTTTTTTATTCTCAAATCCTCCTTTTTTCTTGAAATGATCGAAGCCCAAGCTAGAAAGAAGGCATCTTTATTCATGAATGAATCGTGGTTGGTAATTTCACCCACGTCGAGTCGAATCGGGTTAAGATACGAATCTTTCATCGATTTCTTCTTCTTTTCCTTTGTTTCATTTGAAATTGAAGTGGACCTGATTGATATGAGAAACCCAATACTAAGTAGACCTCATATATAGTTGTTGTATGTGAATGATCTTGATGTGTTTGTTCAAAGATCTGTCAAGAAAGTCTCGACCTTTATGTTCTTTTTATTCTGAGAAGTTGTTTATTGTTGGATTTGAATTCTGCCTCTTGGGTTTTTCCCACTTCTGGATTTGGACTTATGGGTCTGGTGCAGAAAAAACTATTTATAGTTCAAATTTGTGCTGTGAACAATTTTCTCCATTTGTCATTTCTGTCTGTTTTCTGCTCGGGTGACCATTTAAGGAATTGGGTTTTGGAAATTTTGGCATATTGATGGATGATTACTGTAATATCCTGATTCTTGCATTCTGTGCAAGTGGAGATGGCGTCTGGTGATGCAGATTAGTGATATAATAAACCTCACAGCGAGTGATGTATTCAAGTATTTGATAAAAAAAGATCATCTTGGATCCGGTCTTTGGCATTTTTGCGATTTTTATGTAATTTCCTCGTAACCGTCTGCTTGCAGAGTAAAAATTTGGTGGACAGGGTCCACCATCCTGGAACAATTTTGGGATATCTGGCATCCATTTTGCTCCATCTGATTAATTAATATTGACTGCAGGCTACCATTAAAAAAAAAAAAAAACTGTAAACTGTGTGACATATATTTTATTAGGGATGGGAATGGGAATGGGTTGGGCTCATATCAACATATGCTTTGGATGGGATCGATCGCAAAGGATGGCAAGTGCCTTTTTATTAATTTGGTTGGAAATGTCAATGTGAACCCATCCTGGAAGTAAAATGATCAATCTAAACCTATATTGCTGTGCTGAAATCAGGTTAGAAGGGTGGTGGTGCAAGTCGTTGCATTTGGTTGAGGAACAAGTATGGAACCAACCCGAACCAACATGTGTATTAGTAGCTTGGATGTCAGCTCTAACCCAATCTAGAACTAATAGAGTCAGTGGAGTCCAGAATTTCCTGGTGGTCGGGTTGGCTGGTTGTGTTAACTTGGTATGGGTGCAGCAGGGTACTGTTTAATTTCAGTAGTAGTCTGGAAAAAGCAATGGGGTCAAGTTATTAGCTAAATTTTCAGGTTTATTTTAATTAATGGCTGTGTTCATCATATTGAACTAATATTGCTGTTACCTTTTCTGTTTTCCTATTGTTCTTCATATTTCTTGGCAACTGGACCTCCCTTCTAGTCTAAAGCACTGAGCATGTTTACACTCTGCAGATAATGTTGAGGACAAAGCAACTTGGTTCTCTTTCTCAATGTGCAAGGTCTTTTTTCCTCAGTGGTTCAAGAAGCACTCCTGCAGATGGGGCTTCATCTCCTTGCTCTGATGATGAGCATTATATTTCAAAAAAGCAGTCCCAAAGCCCCGATGTTCTTTCTCCACATAAAACTTCCACCTTGCTGTCCAAAACTGCAAAAGAAGCTGGAACTGCTCTTCCTAGAGATCCAACAGGGTCAGTTGATTGTCACAAAATTGAAAGTTGTGGGTATCCGGCTGCAGTTCGTCATGTTCAATCCACTCCAAGATCTTCTTTGAGGTCAGCTGATGTGACTTTGATAAATGGTGATGTTCATGCTCCTCATGAGGATTTTGGGCTTTCCTCTGGTCTTGTTGCTGATCAGTTAATGAAGGCCGGAACTGCAACAGTTGGTTTCTTGTCTGATTTAGTGAATCGCAAACTATGGGCATCAGATGGCACTGGCTTCCTTCCAATGCCCCCAAATTGCATGGTTGATTCTACTGGGTCCTTTCCCATTGTAAGACCACCGAGTGGGAAGTCTCGTAAAGCAGATAACAATCCCAAGGTCCATGGAATGACATCTGGTCTTGCAAGGGGATCAACGTCCTCAGGTCACTATCATGGCCCTAAAGGTAAAGCTGAGAAGTCTGCATCAATGAAAGGTCTTCAACATGTTCCAAACACAGTAAGAGGGACTTCAGGACAGAGTCAAAATATACGGTCAGATACAAGGGATAAGAGGCAGGCTTTACTTCCAAACTCCAAAGTTAATTCATACAGAACCACCTCAAGTCCAAACTTTATTGCACAAGCCTCAGAAGGCAAATTTGCAACTACCATTCCCAGGAGCGTTAAATCCAGGGATAAGGTGCCACAACCTGTAAGAAATATGCAAATGCAAGCCAGAGCTATCCCATGTGCTAGCCCGCCTGTACTTGCTGCACGTGCAATTGATCATGTTTATCACATTTTGAGGCAGCTAAAATGGGGACCTGCTGCGGAAGAGGCTCTAGGAAATCTAAACCTTAAGTTTGATGCATATCAAGCAAACCAGATTCTCAAATCACTTCAAGATTATTCGGTTGCTCTTGGCTTTTTCTACTGGTTGAAAAGACAGGCAGGCTTCAAGCACGATGAGCATAGCTACACCACCATGGCTGGTATTCTTGGACGGGCTCGACAGTTTGGTGCCATGAGGAGGCTTATTGATGAGATGATTAGGGATGGGTGCCGGCCAAATGTAGTGACATATAATCGTCTGATTCATAGTTATGGCCGTGCAAATTACATTCAAGAGGCTGTCAATGTTTTCTACCAGATGCAGGAAGCAGGATGCCAACCAGACCGTGTTACATACTGTACCTTAATTGACATCCATGCAAAAGCCGGGTATCTTGAAATTGCAATGGATATGTACAGGGAAATGCAAGAAGCAGGTCTTTCTCCTGACACCTTCACATATGGTGTAATAATCAATTGCCTGGGTAAAGCAGGCCATCTTCCTTCTGCTTACAAGCTATTTTCTGAGATGGTTGAGCAAGGATGTGTCCCAAACCTGGTTACTTATAACATCATGATTGCTTTGCAAGCAAAGGCACACAACTATCCTAGTGCTTTGAAATTATACCGGGATATGCAGAATGCAGGATTCCGCCCTGATATGGTTACCTACAGCATTGTGATGGAGGTCCTTGGTCATTGTGGATATCTTGATGAAGCTGAAGCAGTGTTTGCAGAGATGAAGCAGCATAATTGGGTTCCTGATGAGCCTGTGTATGGTCTCCTGATAGATTTATGGGGCAAGGCTGGCAATCTCGACAAGGCTCGAGGATGGTATCAGTCGATGCTCAATGCTGGTCTGATGCCAAATGTCCCTACATGCAATTCCCTGCTCAGTGCATTCCTCAGGGCACACCGGTTCTCTGATGCTTACGACGTGCTGCAGACCATGCTTGGATTGGGTTTACGGCCCTCCTTGCAGACATATACACTGCTCCTCAGCTGCTGTACTGACACACAGTCTTCTTGTGATATGTGGTCATGCTGTGAACTCATGTCAATCACAGGCCATCCTGCACATGTGTTTCTGCTGACCTTGCCAGCAGCTGAACCTGATGGCCAGAATGTAAGGGACCATGCAAGCAACTTTCTGGATCTGATGCACAGTGAGGATAGGGAGAGCAAAAGAGGATTGGTGGATGCTGTTATTGATTTTCTTCACAAGTCAGGCCTCAAGGAGGAGGCAGGTTCTGTTTGGGAGGTTGCTGCACAAAAGAATGTATACCCAAATGCAGTAAGAGAGAAGAGTGCTTCCTATTGGCTCATTAACCTTCATGTCATGTCCGATGGAACTGCTGTGACAGCTTTATCAAGGACACTTGCTTGGTTCCGTAAACAGTTGCTTGAATCAGGTACTGGACCCAACAGAATTGATATTATCACAGGGTGGGGTAGGCGCAGCAGGGTGACGGGTTCTTCAATGGTCAGACAGTCTGTACAGGAGCTCCTTCATCTCTTCAGGTTTCCATTCTTCACCGAAAATGGAAACTCAGGGTGTTTTGTTGGGTGTGGGGAGTCCCTCAGTAGATGGCTACTTCACTCTTATGTGGAGCGCATGCACCTGCTGTAAGTAATCAAATTCTGCTTTAATTTTGATGTATCATAATGCAGTTTTGTTGTGGGATTGATGTGCCTAGATTTGAGTAGTATTGGAATTGATCCAAACCAAACCAAACCAAGCCTTTTCCCACTAGGTGGGGTCGGCTATATGGATTTGACGACGCCAATCAAATCTGTTAGTATTGGAATTGATCAATTGTATTAAATTATTGTGAGTCTTTATGTTGCGGCCTTATGCTCTTGGAGTCCATTCTAATTAATGAAGGGTTTTGAACTGATATTTCCATTGCAGTAGACATCGATCTGCTTGTTTGAGGTAATTTTAAAGTAAAATGAGATTCCCCTAGTTCACTTTCAGCATTGTGGTATGAAAAGATCCTTTAGGGCCTCCTTCAAAATTTGAAAACATATCCAATATAGCTGGTCAATTGTTCAGAAAGGAGATGAAAGTCATGGTTAACAATGGAAAGGATATAGTTTTGGGAGGATATGGCTGGGGGAAACTGTTCCATCCTCACTGGGGCTTGGTTATGAACCCCTGGTATCCTATAAATTCTATTGAGGTTTTCAAGTCAGGATAAGCTGGTTTGATGCAAGCTGACCACACAAAGCAAGCAAAAAGTCCATAGGCCAGGTCTAGGCCTACTGGGCTAAGTCCAGGCTCTATGACTTGCCCGACAGGCCTAATCGTGTACCAGGGTTGGCCTAGACCTCCCATCTGAACTGACCAACCTATCCAGCCAGGGTTGCAGTCATAATGGGCCTCATAGGTAACCACTGGATATCCATTCTATCCAGACAGTCCTCTCTATTTCCTATTTTTTCCCCCCAATTTGATTGCCAAGTCCTTGTAATAAAAAAGGAGAAATCTTAGAGATTGATTTGTCTTTAATTATAAAGAGTATCAGTCACATAAGGGATGATGTAAGGTTGTTGTGCAAGAAATAAGTCTATATATATATTTTTTTCTCCAAATCAGTCATTTAGTCATGAATGAAGAAAATTGAATTTTCTACTCTTATCTTCTGTGGCGTATGGTTTGATGCTTTGGCAGTGAAACACAATGCGATGAAGGAATTGGGTATTCTCTTGAGATTTCCTTTGGGATTTATCCTCTCTCGCTCTTGTGTGTGTGTGTGGTTTGGCACCTCTTTTGCAGAATATATCTTGTGGACAATCCTGAGGGGTAGCTCTGTTGGACTAAGACCATGGTTTGCTCCCGGAGGTTGAAGGTTTGAAACCGCGCTACCACACTGAGGCCACGGGGGATTTACCCGGCTCTCCTAGGCCCGCAGGTATTAGTTTGGCCCAAAGGGCTGGGACACCCTCCATTATAGAAAAAAATAATAAATAATAAATCTTGTGGACTTAGAATATCTTAATTCTTCTGTGCATTTATATGAAGGATAAAACTTTGGATCCCTCTCTGCATGGTATTTCTCTTAGTTCCATTTACCTTTTTTTTTTCCTACCTCCTTTGCCTTTTTGGTTTTAACTTGCAACCAAAGGTTGTGGTTTGAACCACATTACCTATCAAAAAATTCTAAATAAAAGATAGAAAATCACCACCACCATAATTGTAAAGAAAAAGCATCACCACGATTGGAACGCCCCACCCCATACTCATGCATGATATTGCCCCGTGCAGACCCGCCCACCATTTATAACGCTCCACCCCATACCCATGTATGGTATTGTCCGCTTTGGCCCACAGGCCTCACGGTTTTGCTTCTGATGGGCGTCAACCCATTAAAATGCCTCATGCAAGATAAGGGTGTAAGCTTTACATATAACCCTACTCACTTTTCTCTCTATAGTCGATGTGGGACTCCGGGGCATCACAACGATCATCATGATCAAAGTCTTTTCTCATCCATTTGGGGTC
This sequence comes from Umbellularia californica, assembly GCA_028538565.1. NCBI lineage: Eukaryota > Viridiplantae > Streptophyta > Magnoliopsida > Laurales > Lauraceae > Umbellularia > Umbellularia californica. The sequence continues at coordinate 70,499,397 of JAPQWN010000007.1, read as the reverse complement.
GGCTTTCGTTTTCTACTCTATCCATGTTCTCTTGACCTCACTACCTCAAGGTCGGATTCCCCATCTACTATTTAGCACATCATTTCTTTCTATTTCATTTCAATTATTTTGGTCTCCTCCCCATTATTTCTTTGAATTTGTGAGACTCAACAATTCACATAGGGGATGTTATTTGTAGTACATGTACTAACCATCTGGAATTTCGTTCTTTGTTTTTCTCTTTTAATGGTTCCACCTGTAATTTTCTCTTTTGCACTTATTGTATCCTTTCTTGTAACTCCGCAAATCTATCTTAGGTATGCACATCTTTTTTTTTTTTTCCTTCTAATAGTATCTTAGCACATATATCTTAGGCACACACAGCTTTGTCTTTTTCTGTGGCCCAACTTTTAGCCTCGTACAATGGAAGCAAACAAAAATGACTGCCAAATGAGCACATTTTTAAGGAAGTGGAAAGAGCTGGTGGAAAATGGGTGGGGAGAAGGAAATGGTCTTCAATTGAAGTGCCCTTCTCATTGTGCTGGTGAAATCTTAAGATAAGAAAAAAGAGAAATAAAATTATAAAATTATGTGCCCTTCTTCACCAGCTGTGGGAACTTTTGATGGCTTGTCACTCTGCAACTTGGGATCAATTCATGAAAGATGGATGTTTAGGTATCAGTGAACCATAGTCCAAGAAGATGGAAAGAAAACTCATAGTTTTTGTAATCTGTTTCATCATTTTCCATCTGCTGTGTGTATAGAAGAATTGTTGTCCAGTGACATTTTCAAATAATGTTGTTCATTCTGCTTTTCCTCCTATTTCTTAGATGTGGTGATTTATTTATTTATATTGAGATTTGTTGCCTTGTATCATGGTTAGTGTTGCAGCATTTAATCATTCTATAGATATAAAGATGCTGCAGCAAATATTATAGTGAAGGAAAGTGATCTGTTCTACTTTCCTAGTTTTAGGACTTTGAATTGCATGATATCCTGCTATGGAATCTATTGAAGTAAGTAGTCTACTGTATTCCCACAGGGTGTTGAGTTATGAAATTCTAAGAAGGATTATGCGAAATCTTCTGTGATTTGTAATTAGTTATGACAGAATAAAAACTTCTGTGACTTGGGTACCTGAAGTTATCCAAATGCATTAGTCTTCATTTGTGCAACCAAGAGTTTCATAGACACCAGAATTGCCCCCACATCCAAACTACCCATAAAGAATGAACATTATTTTGCTTTGAGATTCCCATTATTTTGTTGCACATTCATGTATAAAATGCTTTGGTTAGTGGCTCTTCAGATTCTGTTGATTCTGTAACTCATTTAGATTGAAGGACATACTCTAGCCCATGAAAGGCACCTGGCAGATGGGGTATTCCGTGACACATGAACTCCAACTAAATCATGTGGGCACTTTTCTTGACATGGGTTGCTGCCTTAGGTAGCTGGCGCTCCTGTGTAAAGATTCACAAAGAAAACTTCTGGAACAAACCTAGACCCACTTTCTGTTTTCCTCCGCAGGCTGTAGGACCTTGTTCTAGTATCTGAGAGTGGATTACAAGAAAGTAAACTACCTTGACTTTACTGACCAGGCTCTGGCTAGAACCTGGGCTCTCCTGTCAAAGTCAAGGAAGCTCAACCATTTATCAAGTACTTAGAGACCTACCAGGGGACCTACTTGGGTGGTATTTATTTGTCATCATTTCCACAGGAAAGATAAGTTATGTAGTAAAAGAGAAGTATTTTACGGATCTGTTCTGTGTAAATATTATGGTGCAAATCTAGTAGATTTGGGGTGAAAGAGCTTGACCAAAATCATGCCTTTTGAATTGTGTTCCGGTGGGGAGCAGTTGGGTCCCTGAGTTGTTTTTTATATAACAAATTTGTGCACTCTTGCTTACCTCTCTCCATACTGCACCAATAAATTATGAAACAACACGCACCCTTATTGGAATAGGCATCAGATTGAATTGACTAACACTAAATCTGTGTTTGGGTCCTTGGAACTTTGTTGCCCGGCATTCTTTACCCTACCCATGTAAAGAAACAGGCCGGTGGTTTGTTCCTTTCTTTTTTTTTCTTTTTTTTTTTTGTTTTGCTGGTGGAGGGTTCCCAACCCTTTGAGTTGGATTAATTCCTCTAGGCCTAATGAGAAGCCGGGTAAAACCCCTGTGGCCCCCAGCTGGTAACACAAGTGGACCCAACATTTGGTTCTTGAAGAGGGGGGAACCGGGGGTCGATACCAAGACCTCTAGCTCCGAAAGAGGGAGGAACCGTAGTCCTGACGACTTGGCCAACCCCTAATGGTTTATTGGTTATTAAAAAGAGCAAAATAAATGTGACTTAACTTGGAACAGTTTAACGGGCTCTTAAGTAGAGGCTTCAGTATTTTCTATTCCAAAGAATTGGGATCTTGGGTTGAATCTTGTTGCCCAGATGAATGATCATTGGATGGGGTCTGCGGGCTATATTGAATTTTTGATGGCTAGTCTACTGTGACCATCTACAGCGTGGCTCATAGATGAACGTGACTCCTATCGATTGTATCCACCCATGTACGTATGCTCTAGTTGTGGTGTATGTCTTCTTAAGCAGAAGAAAAGCTCATAAATTAAAATATGAATGATCAGATGCATTACTGTTTATTGTTAGACTACCTACATTTAACTTGGGTTGTTTACCAAATTCTTATCTGTACTCATTACAAAAATAGACTCGTCTCTTATACTGACTTGCAGTTCTAGCAGGGATATGATTGCTTTGAAAAAAAAATTTCAGAAGTAGTACCTCAATTTTGGCTTAATATAAAAAGGATTCAAAGAATCAAATATCAGAGACATCCTAAGTCATTGATAGATCTCTCATATAGGGCCTGTAGCGCTGTCAAAAAAATAGTATTTTTGTTTTGGTATCTTGACTCGTACATATGAGGAGTGACAAACTCACACTTAAATGAGGTGAAGGAAATTCACACATATAAGGAGTGAGGGGAGACGGAGTCGAAACCTGGACCTGCGGGGGAGAACCATGCATGCTATCAAAAGAACAGAGTTAAGTAAAAGCGTGAAATGATGCAAATGTCCTGCTTTCCCTGCGAAATCTTCAGATCGATGAAGTCTAAATAGTGGGGGATTTTCATTTGCTGTAAGTCAACTTCAAATGCACCTAAATCAACCATCTTTTCTCAATAGAATGGGCCTTCTTAGCATAGTCCATCTTATCACCATCCAGTCTCCACCTCGGATCAACCATTTTTCATTCCAATTCTCGTAAAAATCCCTTGTTCTTAAAAGGACTAGCCAATCCTACAAATCTTTCATTCATCTGTGTCAAGCAAAATCAGCCTCTTATGCGAAAATCGAGAAAGTCAAGATCTACCTCCTAATACTCATCAAATCCAAATAAATATAACCCAAGACTATGTACAATCAATCTTCCCTCTCATCCTTAACAAAAGAGAACTGACCAAAACAAAAGAGAAAACTGAAAGAACAGAAGAAGATGGAAACATATAATATAAGAATTAGCTGAAGCCCATCTTAGGCACCTTTCACTGGGAAAGTGAAGATGAAAATAAAACTTGAATATGGATTGAAAGATTTAAATAAGTAATTGTGTTAAGGTTGATAGAAGCCAAAACACAAAATGACATTGGATATAATTGGAGATGGACGTAATTGATGTATATGATATATATATATATATATTTATTTATTTGACATTACAGATTTAATTTAACAGCATGAAAATGTTTTAGGGATCTTCTTCTTGATATCACTAATTTGTTGATTTTTTTTTCCTGACATTAGGCCAAGGCTGCTTTGATATTCTCAGTTTCTTTTTAGTCAAATGCTCTTTCAGCTGATAAAAAGATCACATAAGACCCAACTCGAGTGCATTCGATTGCCAACTTCACAGAATTTCTTTTCTCTTCGTAATCTTCTAGACTTTTGACTTCATAATCGGATGTGGCCCACCACCATTGCCTCTTTTCTGAACCATTGCTTTATTTATTTTTTTATAAAAAAAGGGAGAAAACCTGTGTATTGTAGATCATTAAGCATTTGACACCGAGCACCCATTCATTTGCAGATATTTTTGCGGAAATCTCTTTGTTGGGTCTCAAGAATTCTAAATTTCCTATTTCAAGGGTGAGAATTCATAAAATCGGTCCTGTGAAATGTCACTTTTCGCCAATAGAATTATTAAAATACTAATTTTTAAGATGTTACATTGTACCTTGGAATTCATAGAAACACCCACAAAAGAATTCTTGCACTCAAATAGACCTTATGAGTTATGACAAATCATTCAATTCTCACAATTTTTGCAAACAAACAGGCCTGGGCCATTTGGACCGGCGTAACCGATTTCATGTAATTTGATGCATGTATGAGTAAAGAAAGGATCAGCCATTTGGACAACTTGTCACCTGTGACAGTTGTTCTGTTGCTTTTACCATTGAGTTTCATTGATCCAAATGGGATTCCGATGTAGGGAAAGTTGGAGAAATTTCTCTATCCAATATCCTGGAACAAGAAGAGGTGTTTCCAAAATAGGCCATTCTCTAGGGGTGTGAATGACTATCATAGGGACAGAACATCCTTAAAAATGAATGACAAATCTCTTAGAGACCGTATGTTAGCATGAAACTCAATACAGAGGAATTCATGGTTAGATTGCTTTCAACAAAGAAATATTAAAATGGTGAGGAGGGGAGGATTTAAGGTAGAGAGGTAGTTGAACATTGACTTTCCTGCCATTCGAATTACACAAGTAATGCTGTGTATTCATTTTCCATTAAAAAGGAAAGACTATTTCATAGCCATTTATGAGTATTCATTTTCATTTAGCAAAAAATAAAATGTAATTTTTCAAATCTAGGCACTTTTAAAAATACATGGCTTAAGAATTTGTACAAATTCAATTCCATGCAAACAAGCCCACTATGAGGAAATGGTTCCCCAAGTTCTCTCTCTGTCTATTGTCCAAGCGCATGAGCGAGAAATTAAACAGTTCAACTACTGTTTCAAAATGTTGAAAAACAATTTCCTTTTCCAAATGAAAACGACAAACATTCCATTGTGGGCGAGGTTTTTCTGCCAAACATTTGGATCTTCTGATTCTAGGAAATAGAAAACGCCTAGACTGAGTAAGGCTTCTTGGGGATACTTCTTAGGGATACTTAAAATCCAGCTCAAAACAAATTCCCCAGGTACTAGTTCTTAAGCAAAATTTCACTCCATTGAGCTAGGCCAAGTATTTGATAGATCACATGTAAAATACAGCTCTTATTATAGATAGTTCACATGTAAAACATAGCTTTTAGAATAGAATTTAGTCCATACCCACACAACTATTTTAAGTGGCTTGAATTTTAACACCAAAGAATTTATAGGCCTTATAACATGGCTTTGTCCTATCAGCTGGGATTGGAAGATCCGTACTCAAGTTCTAGTTTGTTTTCTACATATGTACACTGGGATGTTTAAACAACTGTAGCAACAAAAAACAAAACCCAACAACTATAGCAACATGTACTATGACCTTCCATAAGAAAAACAAAAGCAGGCATGAATATAATGACCGATGTCCACATAGCCCACCTAACAAAACACCATGTACATCAACCCACTACCTTGTTTGATAGATGAAATGCGTAGAACACAAACAAACGCCACCTGATGTAAAAAGAGTAGCCCACCAACCCAGTTCTCTTATGCCTCATCACTCCCATTTCTTATTTCCTAGTCATCGAGCAACACCCATTCATTCATATTCGCCACACATCCTTTTGTTCGTTTATGTCGCCCCACTCAAACTTCTCCACTATTGTTGGGTTTTCTAAATAGACAGAATCCATATCTGAAAGACATGCAATAAGACTCATTTGTTTTCCATCTCACCTATATATCTTTGTTTACACAAACACTTCATTGATTCATTCAACCACCTCAACAAACTACACACATCTTTTGGTGTATATCTTTCAATCCATACATTTTTCTGTTTGTCCTTCAAAAGTAGTCACTGCTACACCCATGGCACCACCACCTTCAATTTTGCAGGTGTTGTTACTAGTTTTAGTGATTGCATCACTTCTCGCCTTGCCGACATGTTCAACATCACGACTTGGGCACAATAACCATGTCCCGAAAGGAATTCGGGTTGATCTAATTCATGTTGATTATGGGGGCAATTTCACTAAGCTTGAACTGCTCCAACGCGCAATCAAGCGAGGGAAACACAGATTGGAGAGGTTGAAAGCAACTGCGATTCTAGCTGCTGATGATGCTGGTGAAAAAGTTCAAGCGCCTACTCATGCGGGCAACGGTGAGTTTCTTGTCAATCTTGCTATAGGCACCCCTCCTGTCCCCTTCGCGGCAATTCTAGATACAGGGAGCGATTTGATATGGACCCAGTGCAAGCCATGCACCAACTGTTACCAGCAACCGACGCCCATCTTCGATCCTTCTGATTCGTCGTCTTACTCCAAGCTGCCTTGCTCTAGTCCATTGTGCACAGCTCTCCCCACCTCAATGTGTAGCTCTGGTTGCGAATATCTCTACGCTTATGGAGACGATTCGACTACTCAAGGAGTGATGGCAAGTGAGACCTTCGCCTTTGGATCAACTAAGGTCCCTACTATAGGATTTGGTTGCGGCGATGACAACGAAGGGGGTGGTTTCAGCCAAGGTGCAGGTCTAGTTGGGCTTGGCCGGGGACCGTTGTCGCTCATTTCACAGTTGGGATCAGGAAAGTTCTCCTATTGCCTGACCTCAATAGATGACACCAAGACCAGTCCCCTACTCTTTGGGTCTCTAGCCAAAATAGATGAGAAGGTCAAGGATCAAGCAGGGGTCACCCCACTAGTCCAAAACCCCTCTCAACCAAGTTTCTACTATCTCTCATTGGAAGATATTACAGTTGGTGGGACTCTCCTAGGCATACCAGAATCCACATTTGCACTGAATGAAGATGGTACTGGTGGTTTGATCATCGACTCTGGCACCACTATTACTTACTTGGAATCAGATGGGTACAAACTAGTGAAAAAAGCCTTTGCGTCTCAAACCAAATTGCCGGTGGCTGATGGGTCAGCAACCGGACTCGATCTGTGCTTCAGTGTGCCATCAGATTCTTCGACAGTGGAGGTGCCCAAGTTGACATTTCATTTCAAAGGCGCAGACATCGATTTGCCCCCGGATAATTATATGATACATGACTCAAGTACTGGTTTGCTTTGCCTGTTGATCATGGAGTCGAGCGGAATGTCAATATTTGGGAACATGCAACAACAGAACTTGCAGGTTCTCTATGATCTAGAGAAGGAGGTGTTGTCATTTGCACCTGTCCAATGCGATCAGCTTTGAATTTCCGTCATTTGTTTGTGTTCCTCCTTGCTTGAAAAGTCAATCTAGGCTTCATTTGGTTTGCTTGATTACGGTATTGAACATGAATGATTGTACACTACTATGGTAATGATTTTCCATATTGCATGTGCCCCATTTGGAGACGATTTGAAACAAGGATGATGTTAATGGACAACTCAATGCATTATGAATCTCAGCTATATCATATGAAGAAGTGGTTCTTGATCTTATGTCAGTCTGAAGGGTCCAATTTTTGGATTCCCCACACCCCAAATACCACCATATTAGACAGTCCATAATCATCGATCTAGATGGGACCCACGGGCACATTAAGATGGGCCACCACCCATCATAATACAACGTGGCTTGATCAAACACCCAGCATATGTAAGGTGTAACAAAATGCTAAGTTGAATAAATTAATGTGGCACCGATGGTGATTACGTAAGATATAATATACGTACCAACTAAAAAGCTCAAGCTGATAAAGAACGGTGTAATAATGTATATCAAAACTACAACACACATAATTCCTTTTGTGTAGATGCCGCTCCTTCATGGGAATTACCCTCCATGGGAGAATACAAGGCTTCACATGGAAATCACACCCTTCATAGGTGAATGAAAGGCACAACAGCAGAGGGATTCGAACATTTGACCTCCTAGTCTGATGCTATGTACCAACCCAAAAGCTTAAACTTATAAAGAGCAATGTAACAATATATATCAAAACTACAAAAGATTATTCCAGACCTTTTTGAGAATGCCCCAAAATGTCTTTCACATTTCATGATTCTTAGTTCCTAACCCTCCTGAAGGTGCAATATATGGTGATTATAAAAAATATAAGCCGTCTTACAACATTTCAATATGGGGAATCGAATCAACGTTTTAATCAACAGACCATTTGTGCCCGTATATTGCAATTGGGTGCCTTGTCAGAATCCATAATCATCAAAACTTACAGAGTAGCTCCACCCACTACCTGCTATTCTTCTTCCTGAATTCTATATGATGACATTTCAAGTACTCATGATCATAGGATAAAACATCAGTGGGAGCTTACTTTTCCACGCCTGTTTTCCTTGTGTGATTCCCAAACATCATAGCTACCCAGAGTCGTGAGTGGGAAATTTTGTTTATTATACTAGCAACAACGCCCCGTTCTTAGGCAGGGGCAAAAAATAAGAAATTACATTTTAAATTTCTAAGGTATCAAAATTAATTATAAACATATAAGCATATATTCATGCATATTTCTATGAAAACAAACACCCGTGCCCAAAATAAAGATATTGTAAATTATTATAATAATTAAAACTATAAAAGAATAATCCACTATTATTATTTTAAAGAATTTTTAGAAGAAAATAAAGTGAAAAAAGATGTTAAGATTTTATGGTAAAATGAAGAAATTATCGTGAAAAATAATAATGAGAATCTTGTAATATTGTACCTATAGAATTTTTGTGAATTGAAAAAATGCATGAGTTGAAAGTCCCTACTAAAAAAGAGAAAACTCTTGTTGGAAACAAAAAGAAAAAATAATACCATTCTAAGAAGTAAAAAAAAGAGAAAAGAAAAAACAAATGCGTCAATTTTCCTATAAATACTCGGCTGGGGCTCAGTATGTTAGGTACATCGTGTGGAGTGTGAGTGTGGCTAAGATGAGTCCCGCACCAATGCCCCAAAACACTACCCATTCGTTTTGAGCCTACTTATCATTAGAACACGCCTGCTTGAACCTACAAATCAAATCCACATCCAACCAAACACTTAAGAGAGAGAGACGTGTAGAATCATTTTATTCTACATAAATGTCCTATATTTATTATATATATATATATATATAAACAGATCCAAGGAAAAAGGTTCCTCGCATGGGATCTATACCTGGTGTAAGATAACGATAGAGAGAGCAATTTAATTGCTTTCATCAATGTTTAGGCTCTGGATTTTACATGAATGTTGAAGTATCAAAACTAACCTCATTGCAAGCATGTGTAATAAGTTTTATAATTTAGATGTCCATTAAATTAATGGCTTGTTGTAGGAATTTCAATGGGCCGGTTTTTGGACTGGCCCATTTCTACTATCAATAGGATTGAACGGCCTAAGTTCAGGTATATATCAGAGCCTGCCTGCTCAAAAAATATGGGTGGGTTGAGACTGCTCCTTAAAGGCCGGGGTCAGACCAAGGTTTGAGTCCGAGTGCACATAGGATCATCCCAGCTCAAATCACACGATAAAAAAGTACTGAAAATATATGACAACTCCTTGAAGGCCTCAGTTCAACAAAGGCTCAAGCCCATTTAACATTTCAGTCAGGTTGATAAGTTCTATGAGGTGGTCTCACTAGGATAGTGCATGGGTTAGATTTATTAAATTCCCAAAAACTTTTGTGGGATAACACATAAGTGAAAGAGATTGATATTTTTAGATCATAAGATCTACATAGTGGACCCCGTTAGAAGGGTCTTTTGTGTTATTTTTGCAAGATTAACCTTAATTTTAGGGAATATTGATTGAGAAACTTTAGAAGATAGAGTATATGGATAGATACTTTTGGAGAAAAAATAGTGGAATATGGTGACATGGCTCCTTAAGTCACTCTAAGTTTTTTATGTATATTTTTATTTAAAAGGAGAACTCCTTCAATGCTGACTTGGCACGCCCCACGGCCCACCTCCCCCTTTGCTTTAATATATATAACTAGCAACAACGCCCCGTGCTTAGCCCAGGCAAAAAGTAAGATACTAAAATTTTAATTTATGAGATATCAAAATTAATTATAAACATATAAGAATATATTCATACATATTTATATAAAAACAGTCAACACATCTTCAATCATAAATACAAGTGTTATCTTCACCTAGGTCAATAGTCATTTCAATCCCTCCGCATAAATTTTTTCTCTACCTCTTTGAAGTAGTACCAATACCATTTTAGAATCGATCAAACCGTTTTTCAACTCTAGATTTAAAAAAAAAATGTATAAACATCTTAACTTTAAAAGCCATAAATTATGAGACTTTAAAACCACAGGCTAGTGTTATTTGATCCCGATAATAATTGGCCCACCTTAGATCATTGTATATATTTCTTATTTATGAATCCATGTGGGCCCACGAAAGTGTAATTATAGTGGGGCAAAGATAGGGTGTCATTTGTCTATATAATCAGATCAGAACATGATGCCTATAAGATTCAATAAAAAAAAAAACTTCAACCTCAACACATTTTTATCACAAGCCCATCCATGAGGTGGTCTACCAGAAGGTCGGGTCTGATTTTCGTTCAAGTGTGACAATCTCTGAATAGAGTAGAACTCTATTTGGAAACTAAAAGAAAATGATATTTTTAATGAAAAATTTATCAGTGTGAATTGTTGAAAGGTGGGTCCCAAATATTAAAATAAAAAGATGACAATCTTGAGAGGATGGAAGATAGATAGTGTTGAGAGAGAGAATAATCTATCATCCATATTGACATAGAAAATTAATAACCATGTATAATCCATGAGTGGGTCCCACTGCAGAAATAAGTTAAATGTGCGGGCCCACTAATTGATTTACATCCATTAAGAAACCAGACAACGGCCAATAGGCTTGCCCCCCTCCATCAGTGGGGCACACTCTTAGAAAAAATGGGCTAAGAGAACACCATTAGGATTTCATCCAATACTGGAGTCCAATCTTGAAATATATTTAATACGCACTGGTGCCTACTACTGGATCCCTCCGTTTAGGGAAAAAAATTGAAAGGAGAGTAAATGAGCAATAGTTTAGATTCCAACCATCAGTAGGGCCCACAAAACATATTTAATATGGGACCCATTGATGATTGAAGATCTATGAAAAAGAAAACAAAACGTTGATAATTGAAGATCTAAGGAAAAGCAAACAAACCGACTGTAAAGATTTGCTTATAATTTGGATAATGGCAAGAAATATGACTCAAATTCAAACGTTCATAAAAATCTCTTATCTCTTATGAGAGATGTTTTTGGAGAGAAAGAGTAGCCTTCTTTGGAAAAAGAGATTTTTTAGGGATGATGTGGCAACCCTCACTGCCCAGATAGACTTTTTAGGGATGACGTGGCACCCCTCACAGCCCACCTCGCCCTTTAATTTATGGCTTTTAAAGTTAAGATGTTTATACATTTAAAAAAAAATCTAGAGCTAAAAAACGGTTTGAGCGATTCTAAAATGATATTGGTGCTACTCGAAAGGGGTAGAGAAGAAATTTGTGCGGAGGGATTGAAATGACCATTGGACTAAGTGAAGATAACACTTGTATTTATGATTAAAGATGTGTTGACTGTTTTTATATAAATATGTATGAATATATTCTTATATGTTTATAATTAATTTTGATATCTCATAAATTAAAAATATAATATCTTACTTTTTGCACCGGGCATCATCCCTCACGGCTTAAAAAAGCTTTTTAGGGATGACGTGGCACCCCTCACATTCTCAGTTGGAGGATTTGTAAGATTCTAATTCTGCCTAAAGAAAAACTCCAAGCCAAGTACGACCGAGGCTCATGTTATGCCGATCCATACCATTGAGCCAAAGGGACTTTCATGGGGGACGTAATATTAGTTGAAGAAGATGAAAATATGGGCTTGTAGAATGGAATGCACGCTTAAATGGGTGCCAGACCTGCCGGTCTAATAGGCAGGAGTGAACAACAGAACCGGGGAAGCTTGCAAATCTGTCAAAAAACTGAGGGATGATAGTATTGCTCTAATAGCATATGTTAGAGTAGTACAGCAAAATCTTCCTTCGGGACCTTTAGCAGAGCACTAGTCCCAAGGTGAAAGGAGTGATTGAACTTGGGTGAAGAACTTGCCTCTTTAGCCAAAGAGTCTGTTGATGACTGAAAGGAGAGGAAGCAAAGCCACTAAACCAACTTTTGATCCTAAACCTCAGAATATCAACAGTGGATTGAGACTGTGCCAAGGAAGCGAAAGCTGGCTCGACCAATAGAGAGAAGAGGTTCTATCCTGGCTAGTAGCTGGAAGAAAGATGTTTCATGCAGTTGGAAAGAGGTTAGAAAATATGCTAATGTACTCCTATATATGCTCTGTTTTAAGGTTAGTGTAATGAAGTGAGATTCTCTCAACATAAGCACAAGGGGAAAGACTGAAGTGTCGAATAGTTTTGCTTTAGTCTAAATTGCACATTGTTTGTCTGCAAAGGAAATGGAATTATTGATCTTGAGATTCCCTACAGTCACAAAATGGAATGATGTAACATCTTGCACCAGCTACACACACGTGTGAATCTAAATTACATTTTATGTGTAAATTACAAGTCAAGGCATCAGACCCACAACATGAAAAGCACCAGTTGAAAGAAACGTATCAGCAAACCGTTAGTTAACATGTACAATACTTAAATTATATTATACTAACAATATGAATCATGTACTGCTAAATTATATGATGTAAGAGTAATCATAGTGTATAGATTTGTTATGTGTATAACTTATTATGCAGCATAAACTGCAAGCAGGGGATGTAACATACAGATTTTATTAGTACCTGTGCTAGGAATTTTGAGTCCTATTTGTTGTACTATTGGGGTTTCCCTCTTTATTAATATTATAAACTGTAACTTACTTCTAAAAAAAAAAAACATTCAAAAGTACCAATTACAAGTGGAAAAAACATGAAGGGATTTTGATTTTAACATCAGTCATATCATTTGCTCTTAAATTGTCAAAGTTTAAATATTTTCTGCAGAAGTACGATATCTTATAAATATAAGATATCACACATTGCGATCTACATGGTCACATGGCTCTAAAATATTGCATGAAGAGAGCTTGAGAATTTGTTATACTTCAACAGTTGAATCACAAATGTCAAGTCACATGCTCTAAAATATTGCATTAAGAGCTTGAGAATTTGTAATACTTCAACAGTTGAATCACAAATGTCAATTACAATGACAGTTGAATGAATTCCAGGTAAAGGGAATTCTGAGTTCCCTGTTTGTTTTAAATATAATTCAGGAATTCCAACTGCGCGGGAATTCCAAGAATCCCCCGTTTCTTTATTAAATTCTCATCAGTCAGAAACACCAGCATTTATTAAAGAATGCAGAAACACCAAGCATTCATAAATCCCAGCCCTCTCACTAGGGATTTCAGATTTCTTGCATGACTGGAATTCCAGAGGCCAAGGATCGTCTCCAATCTTTATTTTCAGGCCACGGCAGCAAAAGAGAAGGTGGTTTGGTTCTCCCTCTACACCCCCTTTTCATTTTTCTGTGTCTTGCTTTGCTTGTCTTCTTTTTCTTATGAGGGTTTAGATGAAATGGGGGAGGAAAGAAAAGATGGCTGTTTTCTTGGTCCAGCCACTCTAACCCCTTTCCTTTTAACAATGGGAAGAACAATGGAAGTGGGCATTTCAACTATTTTGCAAATGGGATGTATAAAGGGAATAGGGATGATGGGATACAAGTAACAACATGAAATCACCATCTCATTCCTATACATTTTCTTTCATCTTTGATTAGATTAGTAATAGGGTATGTCAGGGATTTGATGTGGGTCAAATGGGAACCTTGGTTTTTTTCTCACTAGAGCTTCAATCACTGGGCTTCATTTTTTTTTTCCTAAATAGATATGTATTCATGAGTCCTATGGCATTTAAGTGTGATTTGTGAATAACCCAAGACCCAGCAATCATGTAGTGTCCTTTCTAAACTCAATAACTTACACTAATGAGTATTGACTAAAATGGGTAGTTGGCTAGTTGCAGTTTGATTTAGGACAAAACAGAGTCTATTTAGTTTTTCCAAGTGTTCTTATTTATGATTTTTTTCTTAACTTTATGAAGAAATTGGGTCTTCTAATTCTAGTTAACGAATCTTGACCTGCAATTGATTTTTAGCCTTTGCAATCAACATATGTTATTTGTTCAAAGTGAAAGCAAGATACAAGTTTTGGAGATTGTCAATTACTCTTTGGGAGATTTATTTTTTGAAAATCAATTTTATTGCTTAAATTTCCATGGCTTGGAAACTTGAATGAGATTTTAGCAATGATGAGTCAAAATGCATTTAAGTATGGGGAATTCTTTTCTTCTCCTTTAATTATAAGTCATTTTTTTTCTCTTTCATCAACGTGTCGACTACTTCATGAATAATAGACTTGAGCACATCAGTTAGAGATGCATGGAACGTTGTATGAAATTGACTTGTTAATCTTAGTCTTGTACAGTTGTACTAAGAGAACCTATGTATTTATGGCCCTCTGTTCTCATGACAGAAGCAACATAGGGGTGTTTATGGTTTCCCATAGGAAGGCACTCACAAGGTGTGTCATTATCAATTAGCACTAAATAGATTATATTGCCTCCTCGGTTCCTTCTTGTTAGGGCCATGAACTGTCCACTGGAGTGCATCATTTCATACTATTATCTGTATCAAAGCCTAAAAATAATATGCATAGCCAATATATAGTTGATGATCATCTAATTCTTGTACTGTCTATGAGATGTTCGGATGAATTTGGCTTCTCAAACCTGCATGTTTTTGCTGAGCAGTCTTAGAAAATTCTATGAATTTGGATAGGAATTAATGGTCTCTGTCTCACGAATCTGTGTTCTACTCATGTCCGATGCATTCATAAAGAAAGAGAGAGATGGGATGGTCAGATGGGGTTTAAACAGTGTAACTACTGATCAAATATTTTTTGCTGTGTCTTTGAAATATAGAATTTCTGTCGTTCACATTCTGTGCTTACTTCTCTTGCATCTTCCTCTCAGTTGTTATTACCTGCCCATTACTGTTTGTGTGGTTGCTGGAAGCTAATTGTATTGTTTTCAATCTCACACTGCAAAGTTCAAAGGAAAAACACTATAAAAAAATGTTCAAAGGAAAAATGCTAAAAATTTGTAGATGACATCTTTATATACCTGTGCTCATGATCAGTTTTTAGTAATTTCTTGTTTTATATACACAGATTTAAGGCTTCTTTACTATATAATCTGGTTGAGTGTTTAGTTATTCCCCCTTTAGCATAGGTGGCTCACCTGTGTTCAACTCTATCCCTTCAAACCCATCTCACTTCCTTGAATTCACAGTGAACACAATTTTATGCTCATCTAACATTGGGAACTCTAGTAGCTACAATAATTTTCAGGAGATATATGAAAATGACATATTTATTGACTGCTGCCTTATCTTTAGCAAGGTAAGAATAAGCATCAATGTACATAAAAGGGTTATTCTGTGAGAAATAAGATTTATTTTTGCATTTAAATCTATTGTAGGAGAGGAAAGAACATCTGCGAATATTGGTGTGAACTTATTTGCTTCAATCAAAGAGGCTGGCACTCGATGGAAGATATTAGTTCTTCCTCAACTCTAGAAGTGGAGCAACCTAGAAAGAAACGTAGAACAAGTCAAAAGAGTAAGTCGACGGCGAGTGATGTAGTGAAAGATGCATTGGAAGATATTGCGAAGGCTGTCCATGCGCTTGCAGAGAGCATAAAGACTCCATTTTATAATTTAATTCCACAGATAATAGAAGTTGTGACTTCGCATCATTTTATACCAGCTAATATGAAATTGCATGTTATCGACTTTCTTTCTCGTGATGATAGAAGGGCGCTAATGTTTCTGAGTTTCAATGATGAAATGAAGATTCAATGGCTGGAGATGAATTTTCATCTAGGGTCATCTACTCACCTTCCTTGATCTTGGAAAGGAGAAGTATCTTTTTCATTTATGAACATGAGTGGAAGTATGGGATATGGTGGATGACTGTATCAAACTAAATTTGTTTTGTGGTGGGATGTTCAATGACTTTTGAAGTATAGGACATGATGACTGTATTAAACTAAATATGTTTTGTGGTGGGATGTGAAATGACTTTACTTTTAACAATTGGAAGCCCTTACACTATTGACTTATTATGTTATAATATCCAGATGTTTGTAGAAACTTGCCTACTCCTTACTAGATATAGATCTTTTTAGTTAAATTTTCATTTGATTATTCTATATGTTTCTGTTATTCTTTGTTGCTTGAATTTCACATTTCTTGTCCTCCTTTTAATGCTGTTGTGAGTAAGAATGAATAGTACTAGATTTGTAGTTGGAAGTTTGTCATTGGTTGAACGGGAATGTTGCAAGTAATGTTTTGGGTACTGAACAACAGCTGTCTTAGGTTTATATTTAGGACCAAGTTTGTGGCTGATTTATGACTGTTGCTTAAGACTCACCCTAGACTTGAATTATGAGATGACACGGTTGATAATGGCTTCTATATGTGGGTGGGCTGCAGTATGTATGATGTTTGGATAGTGTAGGTTTTGTTACTTGTTTGAGGGTGACGAATATGGACCGTTTTGGTGATAGATTTAGGGACATTTATAGACTAATGATCCAATTAGGTCTGTCAGAGGGTCAGGTCCGAGCCGAGCTCAGGTCTACTGGCCTCACCCTACCCTCACATATGGGGGTTGGCACTAGGCCAAGCCAAAGCCCTCGAAGAGCCTGCACTAGTTAGTCCCTTGCCCACCCTCGAACGCAAGGTCGGGCCAGGGCTAGATGAAAAGATCCTTTTCCCTAGTTTTTAACACCATCAGCAACTGTAAAACCTTACAAGGAAATAAAATTGCAGGGCCTTTGAAACTTAGGACTAAGAGCCCTATAAGGGTAATGCAAATAATGATTTATCCTTTAAATTCGAACAAAATGGGAGTCACAGCTTTCAAATACTCATCGGAAGTGAACAGTTTTCTCTTATTTCCATCATTGGACTTTTGAACTAAAGAATTCCTCACAAAGTCTCTTGAGCTCCCTATCCAAAAAAATACTGCAAAAACATCTCATGCCTCAACTTCTTTCCCACATAATGGATAATGGCCTCCAACTGTCCTACAGTATGGGAACTACTTGGACCCCACCTTTAATTACTTCAGACCCTTGGAGCCTCTTCTCATATCATGATTTGGCATTAGGATCAATGCGAGACTGCATTTTAGCAATATGTAGTTTGTTCCTTAGAGATCATTGTCCTACAAAAATATAATAGTGGGCCCAACCTTTCAATTGATCATTTATAGATGTGATTAAATTTGAAAAAAACTAAAAAGCAAAACAAGAAATTGAATCGCATCATATACTGGCATTGGCAAAGGTGGAACCGGGATTTATTTTCGGATGACATGGGTATTCACGTGGTAATTTTACCCAACAAGACTACTCCCTTGGGCGTGCACATGGCCTTGAAACACACATACGGACTCAAAGGGGAGGAAGCCCACTTCTTAAACCTTGTGCAAGTATTTTATGAAATTGGGTCTTGTGTAAGTTATAGTATTTTATTAAGGTCTTGTGAAAGTGATCAAATTAAAAGCAGGCCAAAATCCTATTTAAATAAAATCTTATGAAGAATTAGACTATTTTGGGATGTTCAAACTTTCATAAGTGGCTCAATTAGGCATCATCATGAATTTCTAACGAGTCAAGTCTTAATTGACATGGACTATTTTTTTCACAAGGCATTCTTGCCGCCATCAAAATTGCGACTTGAAGATGATTGCCCTTGGGCCTTAGATTTTTTAGGTGACAGATGAACATTGCTCTTCTTTCGTTATATCTTTTATTAATTTTTATTATTAAATTTTCATCACATCCATACATAATCATTTTGAGTCTGAGTCCCACTTCAAGTCAAGGTGTTAGAGCCATGAAAGGAAAACTTTACTTTTACATTCAATGGTTTCCATTAACAGAAATTGGGTCCATGGATTTAATTTTGTGGGAGAGATGTTTTAGGAGAAGAAGATAAAGGTGAGACGATTTTGCAAGGGGCAAAGATGAAAATGTTGTTGAAAAGGGCAACGGTGGAAATAAAAGAAAATTATTAACTTCCAAGGAGTCTTGGAAAGGTGTCTGAAATTTTGATTTTCATATGACATGGCTTCCTCCAACTGAATAAAAGACGTCGCAATGCTGCACTGAAGTCCACCCCTAAATGCAAGTTTTCCTCTTCTCAAAGGGGAGGAAAAGTTGCAAAGAGAAAAAGTTGCAAATACTACATCTGTAACCAGCTTGCAACTTTTCCTCCTCTCTGAGAGGAGGAAAAGTTGCAAATACTACAAATGTAACCAGCTTGCAAGTTTTCCTCCTCTTAGAGTGGAGGAAATCTTGCAAATTATGCCCCCCCTCTCTATGCAACTAGACATTTCCTTTGGAAGCATATATTTTCTTTTCCTTTAACATAAAACTAGAAACAGAGGCATATCCTATGCCCAGGCCTAAAAATAAAAATATTTTAAATTTTGGATTAGTATTATCAGAAAGAAAATAAATCTCAAAGAAAAACAAACTTATAAAGAAGAAACCAATCTTTAAGATTTTGCCTTAATATTTAATACATCCAGCGAGACTGAGAGACATTGATGCAATGAAATAGAATCACTAAATTAGATTAAGATAAAGTAAAATAATAACTATTAAATTTAGTTCCAAATAAAGAGTATAATAAGAAATAAGATAAACATTTATGCAAGTCATTTAAATAAAGATCACTTCAAAAAGGTATAGAAATAAAAAAAAAGGGGCATTCGGCGACGGGTCCCTGAACATTTCACTTTATTGCCTTAGGTCCACAATCTTTTCTTATAATGTGGTAGGTCCTTTTTCCAAATATGAAAACCTAAAATGTCTAATTTACCCTTTCTTCAAATCATATCCCTTGATTAGTGGGATAAGCCATTAATAATGGTCAACTACTATTAAATTAGTTACTATTAATAAAATCCCACTAATGAGAATTTCAAATACATTTCAAAAAAACGCAAATAAATTTCAAAAACAGGAAACAAATTTCAAATAAATTTCTAAAAATGAAATAAATTTAAAAAACACAAATAAATTTCAAAAGAACGCAAATAACTTTCAAAAAATGCAATAATTCCAAAAAATGCAATAAATTTCAAAAGAACACAAATAAATTTAAAAAGATGTAAATAAATCTAAAAGATCCAAATAAATTTAAAAAAATATAAATAAATTTCAAAAGACACAAATAAATTTCAAAAGATCCAAATAAAATTAAAAAAATATAAATAAATTTAAAAAGACACAAATAAATTTCAAAAGATGTAAATAAAATTTCCAAAAAGGGAATAATTTCAAAAGAACGAAGATAAATTTAAAAAGATGCAAAAAAATCTCAAAAGATCCAAATAAATTTCAAAAAATGGAAATGAATTTCAAAAGACGTAAATAAATTTCAAAAGATCCAAATAAAATTCAAAAAATGTAAATAAATTTCAAAAGACGCACATAAATTTCAAAAGACATAAATAAAGTTAAAAAACACAAATAAATTTTAAAAGGCGCAAATACATTTGCCAAAACTACGATAAACCAATTTTCTAAATTTTGGAAAATTTAGCGAAAAACTTCAAGTATTTTTTCCAAAACTATAAAATTTAAAACAACACAAATAAACTTCAAAAGACACAAATAAAATTAAAAAAATGCAAATAGATTTCAAGAAATGTAAATAAATTTTTCAAAAAACTCAAATAGATTTTCCACAAACTCAGATAAATTTGAAAAAAAAACCTTAGATAAATTTGACAAAAACACAGATAAATTTGACAAAAACACAGATAAATTTGACAAAAACTCAGATAAATTACACTAGAACTCATAAATTAAAAAAACTCAGATAAATTTGACAAAAATACAGATAAATTTGACAAAAACTCTGATAAATTGCATTGGAACTCAGATAAATTTGACAAAAACTCAAATAAACTAAGTTCTGCTCAACTGGGCTTCTGCAAAGTGAGTCGGGTTGAACCTGGTCAACTTTGGCCGTTGACCGTACTGCTGCCGTGACTCTGTTGAACTAGGCTTTCTAAATAGGGTCGGGTCAAACTGACCTGGAATTGATCTAGAATCGACCCGGCTTGAACTGTTCTAGTGAACAGTTATCTTCTTCGCAGCGACAACCAAGCCTCAGGCTGCTTCTTCTCTGCAACGACCTCGTTCACTAAGATCTATCCTGAACTTCCGTGCTACTCCGATATCCTCTTCACCTCTGGCGAAGAATGCAGTCCGGCTAATCTCCTCTGACCAATCAAGGTTGTGGCCCACTGCTATGATCAGGCTATCAGATGCAAAATCGACGAATGTTGCCTTCTCCGGTTAGAACTGCATAGAGATCTATGCATCTTCTCCGATCTAGTAGTTGTGGCCCACTTTGAATTTCAATCCATAACTGAGAAACCAGATCCTTTTGAGACTTTCAGAAAAAAGGACAAGGAGAGGTAGAGGATGATCTAGAATCAACCCAGCAGGCGAGGAAGAAGATAGGGATCTCGAAAGTGACAAGGATGAGGTAGAGGATTCCGATCGCAATGATGAGATGAAAGGATCTCTGCCTGCTGATTGAGAGAGCCAGATCTATCTTGCCTTCTTCATCTTCAAAACCCTAGTTTCGAAACCCAAACAACAATTCCAACCCAGAAATCAACGATCTTCTCCGATCAACAATTGTGGCCCACCTTATAATGAGGGGGAGAATGGAACATTTGAAATTTTAAAATTCAAAATTAGATGCCTAAACAGTTGAAAGATGGCGAATTAGTCATGTAAATTGTATCCAGGGACCTCTAGGTGCTTGGACCACAACACTTAAAAAGAATTTTCCTGGACTGGAGGCTGGATAGATTCAATTATAGGGACCTTTCACTAATTACCTCTAAAAAAAACCGTAACAATTAATTACTCTCTTGATTTTGCTATTGTCTAGATGAAGTACTCAATATACCTTACTTTTTGAAAACCTAGACCTAAAATATATTAATTAGATGCCACGTATTGTTTAATGACTTAGATTGATTCTTAAGTGGCCCCTCTAATTTCATAACATTAGAGTGTTTGAACAATTGCCAATAATATATATATATATATATATTCTAAGACCTCGTCTGGTTTACAGTAAGGCTTAAAAGTATGCATAATATAGATGGGTATTTGGTGAGACTACACAGTGTAGCCCACACAACGAAAGATTTGGGCCTCAGATTTTTCTTATCAACTTAGACTTTACAGATTCAAGTTTTATTTTATTTGTGGCCCCGGGCTAAGCACCAGCCTGTGTTGCTAGTATGTTTAAACTAACAATTCGCAAATAATGAAATTTGGAGATCAACATTTTGATATCCTAGCTTTTAATTTTATTTTCTATATCAGCATCCTATATTAGGTTTTTAGTTTACATACTTATCTAAATTAATAAAAGATTTAACATGACTCCTCGATTTGACTCCCCGAGTCACAGTGTTGAATCTTCTTGACTTTTTGTCAAAATGTCATAGTACCCGTTAACACGACACGAACTCATACGATATTAATGGGTTCGGGTGGGCTCTTAATGGATTCGGATCGTTAACGGGTCAAATCCGTTAACATATTAAATTAATTGGTCGTGTATGAATTAAACCATTAACCCGTTAAAATTTTTTTAGTCCCTAAGTGTAGATAGAATTAATTTATATTCATTAAGAAGAAATTGAAATTTATTGTTTTATAATAAGATTTTAGGTGGGATCCACTCAATATCCTCACTTACAGTTTCGTGTGGCTTTTATATTTTTCTCCTTAAATATTTTTGTATAGATTCTCTTTTAATTTTTAAAACGACTTAATTACTTAACGGATTACCGGTTGGGTCATGTAACCAGTTAAATTAATGGGTCGTGATCGGGTTGGATTTTTTGACCCATTAAC
This sequence comes from Umbellularia californica, assembly GCA_028538565.1. Lineage (NCBI taxonomy): Eukaryota > Viridiplantae > Streptophyta > Magnoliopsida > Laurales > Lauraceae > Umbellularia > Umbellularia californica. Next base: position 70,477,254 of record JAPQWN010000007.1, on the reverse strand, counting down.
TTAACGGGTTGTGTACGGATTGAGGTGATTTTAACACGAGTATGTTAACCCGTAACCCGAATTCGTTACCATGACAAGATTGACAACCCTATAATACTCTCACACATCAGCATAGAAGAGTCTTAAAAATGTTCACTTTGGCCATATGTGGTGCCATGTGCAATAAAAATGATTAGAATAATCCTAATCATGTTCTCAACATTTTCTTCAACATGACTCAAAAAGAAAAATAATTCTACTAGGGACATCCAATATGATACATACTTGTATTTTAAATTTGATCAATCCAACTCCTTTATACTCACTAATTTACCCCTCAGTCTATCCTCAAAACCATAACGCCCACTTTGATATTCATCTTAAATGTAACCACCAATGGATTAAATGAAGAGGAAAAAACACACACATCAATGAACTGCAATGCCCCAAACTCATGCTACAATTCTCGAATGATTTTGATTTTTAATAGGCCCTAATCCATGATGAGGGGGGCTCCTATTCTCCCCACCCCACTAGTTGGAATTCACCAAAGTGGTGGAACATCCTGCAGCAGAGATCAAAGTCCTAACTCTAATGGGACATTCTAGAATATTACAAGCCTTATTTAGATCCGCCGAACTTTGGTTACCCTCATATCAATTTATCTCTAATCTAATTGCCTCCAACTCCCTCTACCTAAAATTTTTTACAGGCAAAAATATAGGCGACTGTCACATGCAACACAGTATTTTTGGTTCACAAAGATCTAGCCCTCAAAATAGCATTGTTGTAGTTTTGTTGGAAGGTGCAAGGACTAGGGACGGTTGTTAGTGCTCTGGGTGGTCACGACCATGCTATGTAGGTCAGATTTTGGTCGTATTCGAAGTTGTCAAATGGTGCTAGATCTTCTTTGCTTTCCTATCAACCATCATGTTGTAGGCATGGTTTTTAAGACTTTTAAGTGGTGGTCAGTGATCACTTCTTTCTCTAAATATTTGTGGAGTGGCTGAGAGAGAGAGAGAGAGAGAGAGCCGACCCACGACCCACCAATAGGTGAGGAATAGAAAGATTGAGAGAGAGGCAGAGCCGACCCACCAACAGGTGAGGAATAGAAAGATTGGAGTGGAAAATGGAGATAAAGAGAGCAAGTGAAAGAGACATGTTAGGGTACTTGTGAGGTTCATGAGAATCAGTCCCAACTGAGAAACGCACTACCGAAAGGGAGACTTAGTCAACAGCATTTTGGTTTTTGGCTTCTGCCCATAGAATCACCTTGGAAATAAATATTCTCTTCTCAAGGTGAAGGTCTTAATCCTAATTTCATGGCCGGCTGAGTCTGCTTGCCATATAAAGATCATCTTTCTAGATTTTCCTGTAATGCAACTTGAGACCTTGATAGAAATGCCTTAAGTAACAAACATCAGAAAAAGGCTCTTTTCAGCCAAAAAAAAAAAAAAAAAAAAAAATAGAAAAATAGAAAAAACACATCTTCAGAAAAAGAATGGTCATATCTCGAACAAAAAGAGCTAATATCAGCCCAATATATGATAATCTCAAGTCCTAAATGCTAGTTAGGGTCTGTTTGTTTGCATATATTACATATGAATTGAATATATGAGAATTCACATCATAAGTGGTTAAAAAAAGAAGAACAAGGGCGAATATACAAAAATAATCATCAAAAAATCTCCCCTTTAATGGAAATTGAGTCTAGGTTTTACCCTAGTAATTCAATAGTTAGGAAAGTCATGGTCCTATCTACATTCTGCATGATTTCCTTCCCTCCACAGCTCATTTCCTTAATCCCTCACCTCTTTAAAAACCCTCCTGTTGATCTCATTTGAACATTAACTCCTATGTATTCAATTTCTATATAAACTAATGCAACCAAACAGGCATTAAGCAACAAATGTCAGAAAAAGAACGTTCTTCTCTCAAACAGTGAGGGCTAATTTCAATCCAAAATATGATAATTTCAAGCTATATATGCTACTTAGCAAATCTATAAGCAAGGGGCTGCCTAGTTGGTTGGGTACCTTGTCTTTTCCCTAACCGCTCGGATTTTTAGGTTCTTCCTGCAGGAGCAGGCTTCTCTTGTCATTGTTGGGGCTTCTATTTTTTAAGAGCAAGCTTCTTTCGTCATGGTTGAGGCTTCTCATGGGTCCCAGCCCCTTGGCTAGGTAACCAAAAATAAAAATGCTTGAGCTCTCATTTATGCATAAATCAAGTTACCTGCACTTTATTTTTGGAGATTCAAATGGAACCTTGATAAAAGCCATGAACGCTTAACCACCCCGGTTCCACCTAAGTTGGGGTAGTAACTGGTAACTCACCATTTGAATGGTTCAAATCAGATTGTCCATTAATCAAAATGAAGTCAAATCAAATGTAAATTGTAGAACTAACATACAATGTAAGAAATACACGATACACAGTTGCATCTAACAGTTTCATCTCTATGAAGGATGTGTGCGTAATCAAGTTAACCAACACTCGGGTCTTTCGAAAATTCTCATATGTAAAAAGGCCTTATTTACACGCCATTTTCATACTATGAGCCGAAAAACAAACACGAAGATGAGCAAAATATGGAAGTTACACACCATTTTCATACCATGTGCCCCAGTAATAGCAAAATATTTAGCTTGTACAAGGATGATTAGAGATTTCTCTCAGTCATGCCTTTGAAGGACAGTATTGGTACATGTCACACTCACACCAGCCAAACTATCCTCTTTTCATTCTCGCACGCTCAACCCATATTTTAGCACTCACACAGTAATTTAGTAAGGCCATTTAATAACCAAAAATTTTATTGAGACTCTTGAGGAATTTGCAGTTTTCTGCATTTTGCTTGTCTCCTTTTTATCATCTTCTGTGTTTTATGCTCGCTGATTAACTCATGATGCCTGGTTTTTTATGTTGTTTGGCTAATTTGGAGGCAACAACGGGAATCCTGCTTCTCTTAGGCCTTGTTTGGAGAAATTCCAATTTAAAAGGAGTGAAATTCCACAGTGGGATCCACCCATTAAAAAATTTAAGCCACCTAAAATAAATAATCTTTGAATTTATAGAATACATCCGGATTGTATGTTAATAAGAGTTGCTCTCACAATAAAATTGATCGTTTGATGAAAAATGTGATTGATACATACGTATGCATAATAAAAGAAAATAAAATTATCAATAAAAAAATCTTGTAGTTGGATAAACTCTTATTTGAGCAAAACTTTGGGATACATCCATACACTTGGGTGGTGCCATGGACTTCTCTTAGATCCAAGAACAGTAACTATACATGTTTGAAAATATAACCAAGCAAAATATAAGATAATATTTTCCAACACTTTTGGCAAAGCAAAGTTGGTGTGGAAGGTACGGATGCTTAAAGCCCCTTTGCACGGTTGAGGGGCCCTAATGACGCCAGATTGGATTTGAACAAGATCTTTAAAGTTTAGTAAAAGTTGGGCCCTACCATGGATGAGTCACAGCCAGCAATTGCTTTACAATTTCAGTGGACCTTTATCAAAGCCTTATCAACAATCCAATTACAATCTACAAGTCACAGGTAGACTGGCCGTACCTGTACTTAAAGAGGCACTCCACCCAACTAAAGCTTTTTAATTTCTAAACTTCATTGACCAGTGCCTATAATCAAGTTGGACTGGAACTCTACAATTTGATGGGCCAAAGTTGGCCTTGGCTCAGTCTAAAAAAAAAGTATATTTGGACAAACTCTATGGACAGAATTTGGGACAAATTGTCCACGTGGCGCAATGTAATTGGATTCTCTCAAAAGTTGAAATGCATTGTCCCAATCACGCTGCGCCACGTGGACAGTTTGTCCCAAATTCTGTCCATGAGTTTGTCCTTATAGACAAACTGCACTCTAAAACATGACCAATTCTACAGTCCCATCCTTTTCTATCAATCCAATCCATCACTCACTCTAAAATTCCACCCCCCATTTGAATGCAACCACAGAAAGGACATCTAGGACCATCCAATCATAAAAACTTAAAAGATTGAGCTACCATGGTGGGGTCAACTTAGCCAATTTGGCAATGGCTATGGGGTCTGTAATTTGGCATAGATTAGATGCAACAGGGAAAGGTAGTGAAGGGTCGCTGTAATTGATGAAGGGGTGCGCACTACCGACCAATGGCAGGTGTGGCCCAGAAAGGAGTAGGACAAAGGGCTTTCATCACCTTGCTCTTTGAGAATCTTTTATATGAGAAGACAAAACTACTACACCTACTGTAGGCTCCCATAAGAATATTTCCAACCCACTTGTGCCTCTTTCCATCACACTTGGCCTCCTTTCTCTACTTTCTTAGAGAAGACCAAATAGAATAGGGATGATATAAATGAGAAAAGTCTAAAGATGATAGACAAAAAGGAGAGCTTGGATGTGCAGGATCCCTCACTGACATGTGTATTTGATTCTCAGTTCATCTAATTGTGGGACCCTTCGTGGATGTGGTGAACGGTCTACATTCATCTGTGCAAAATACTTGACTGCTGGTTGGCTCTGATTTTTCAGTGGAGCAGAAATTTGCCCCCCTGCTCACCATGGGCCTTAGTTGATCTTTGAGGGCGACTGGAATCAACCTTTTGATCTTAGAAGATGAGTGGCGTTGATAATTAATTACCACCACCTCGGGGGCAACTTAGATCCATGACAATCAATGGAGGCAGGGGATAGATATGTTAGTTTGTGGCTTGGTATATAATATCAAAAGGCATATTTGGTAATAAGTGAGATATTCGCGAGTATAGATATTTTAGCTTGTGACTAGGTATGTAAGATCAAGGACACGTTTGGTAATAAGTTGGGAATTTGAGAGTAGTCCGTTTTGAGAATTCCTCGATACCCCTCAATTAGAATCTCTTTGCCAATGATTTGAAGACAATCCCATTTTGTCCAAATTTGAGAAAAAAATGGTATTCATGTATAAATCAGCAAAAGTGAAGACTTTTAGATCCTTGGAGAGGAGGGCTGGACCCAAAGTTTTAAAATAAAGATTACTGGCTCAAATACTTAGAGGACTTACAATTGTCAAACATAATTTTTATAACTTTGTCAAAAATTGGCAAAACATTCTTGAGGACTTGATTGCGAAAGGCGGCCTAAATGATCCAAACCATCAACTTTGGGTCTTTAAATTTTGATCATAAGATGCAAAGAACTTCATTTTGGAAAATAGGCTTCTCTATGTGGTGTGGTTGGACTGAATTTGCTAGATTCCAATGTCAGTCTTCCACGCAGCTAGACTTGCTACTTTTTCATCTATTTGTGCACGTTGGATTAGGGGGGGCAAATGGGGGCAGATCAGATTTGATATCAGCATGAGCCTGATGATGTGCTTATCCAAAATCAGAGCCCACAGCTTTGTTGGTACAGAACCTTTTGCTGTCATCTATCCAGTGGATGGTGGATGATGACTCACCATAGCATCTTTTCTAGAGGACCAAAATCCGGGGGTCTTTTCTTGAAAAAAGAAATGAGTTTTTAGCAAAGGAGTTTCTCCAAGCTATGGGCCTCACAAAAATTTTTATTTAGGATCTGATTGTGCTACAACAGGATTGTGCCTGCCTCAAATATTTTGTTTTCACAAGAGAAAGAAATTTTAGATTGCAATTTGCAAGACCTCCTCTTATATAAAATCAAAATCCTCTTTCTTTCTATGGATGAAAATCTCTCACATCAAATAAAGGAATAGTTGGCTGCATAAAAAAATCAGAACACCTTTTCTTTTCGCTACCAATGAATCTTCTTATCTATAGTACAAATTCAGCTGCATTTCTGCAACATCCCCACATTTGTTATTTTCTACAAAAAGCACCACCTTTCCTATGTCCCCTCCCCTAAAAATGAAAAAGGCTTTTTTTGTAGATTCACAAAAAAAAAAAGGCAAGAGAGAGAGAGAGAGAGAATCTTTTTCTCATGGAAAACTGACGCACTACAAAATGAAAAACAAATTCTATAGAAAATCATAACACTTGTCCATTTTTTTCTATAAACAATTAAAATATTTTTCCATTTCCTTTTTTCTTGGAAATGCATTGTGCAAACGCAAACTTAAGATTCTTTTATGCACTTGCTGCGGAAGAGGAAACACTCTTCCACGGCTCTTTCATTCCTATCTAAAAGGTTAGCACTTGATTTCTTTTTTATTGCAAAAAAGCTTACTATAATTTTTTTTCGTTGCTGAGACATGAATGCACAAAAACAATAGTGCATCATAGATCCAAAATTTTAAGCACCTCTTTCTTTTCTTTCTTTCTCTTTTTTTTTATATTCCTTCTTTCTAAGGTGATACTCTTACACAAACACATTCTTGTGTCAACCTCCGTCATCATTATATAATGATAGGGAATTTTTGAGTCATGATCACTGTGGCAGTTGGAAGAAGGTTCTTTAACAAAAACTACATAGATAAAAATTGTTTGTGTGAGCCTCCATCATCACTATATGACAGATTGTTTTTATTTTATTTTTCCCTTGGGGGTCATGATCACTGTCGCAGTTGGAAGAAGGATAACAAAAATAAATAAAAAAACATTTTAGGTCCTTTTATTCAATAACGACAAACTCAAGGGGGCGTTTTTAAAAAAACATGGGAACTTTAACCTCCTATTAAAAAAGAGTACTCTAGAAACACAACAATAGTGAGGTGGGCCACACAGGATTCCGTAATCAGTACGAACGACCGAAATTGCCACCCCAGATCTCCTTCGATAAATCTCCTTTCACTTTCACCCCCATATCACCCCTTATAAAACTGCTGTCTCCATTCACCTCTCTCCCACACTACCCCAATTCCAATTCCCCTCCATTGAATTGAATCCAAGTAGCAGCAGTAGTAGTAGTAGTAGAAGAAGAAGAAGATGCAAGAGGAGAAGAAGATGAAGGTGAAGAAGGGCTGTTTGTCCGTGAGAGTGGGACATGAAGAAGATGAAAAGAGATTCACCATCCCCATATGGTATCTCTACCACCCTCTCCTCAAGAGACTACTTGAGAAGGCAAAAGATGTTTATGGGTTCCATACAACAGGTCCCCTCAGGCTTCCTTGCTCTGTGGATGAGTTCCTCCACCTCCGATGGCTTATCGAGCGCGAGTCGCACCATCACCATTACTCCAATTCCTTCTCCTTCCATGGTTGTTGAGTTTTTTGTCTACACCTTTTTTGTAGTTGTAATTAACAGAGGGTAGTTGATGAGGAGATGATGATGCACATAAAATAGTGTTAATGAGATTTTATGAAAATACCCAGAAAAAAAAAAGGCTCTGTTCTATGAGTTTGGAGTTTGGTAATTGATCATAGAAGAGTAAGCTTGAGTTTGGATGTAATTCAAATGGCAGTTTGTTTGAATGTTTTGACCAGATTAGTTAAATGGTTTGGTGGGTGGTTGTGGAAATTGCAGAATAAAGTATGATCTTATCAAAGAGGCTGGTGATCCTCAGATATATTGATTTGTCTCCCAACTGAAGGTTGGTTGGTTTTACTCTCTCTCTCTCTCTCTCTCTCTCTCTCTCTCTCTCTCTCTCAATACAGACTCAGACTTGAATGATTGCTAATTAATTGCAAGGGTAGTTTGTGAAGAATAGTCAAGAAATATTATTATACAGTGAACAAATGAGCAGACTCCAATAATTGAATCATCGATCGCATTCATCAATTGAAGGGTTATGTTATCTTTCTTTATGGGGTTGCATTTGCAATAATTAAGTGGACTGTGAGTCTCTGACGTGCGGATAAGCGCAGTGATTATTTTAAGGTTGATTGTAGAAATGAGGTTTAAAAGGTTAAACCTTTAGCACTGGGATATGTTTGCATGTAGCCTATCTTGGCAAGACCATAACTAGGGTTGTAAACGGATAGGTTCTTGTCCGAATCCATGGTGGATCCGAAACTGGAACCATTAAGAAGAAAGTGGAACCGGATCTGGACCTGAGACCGAAACCGTTTTAGAACCGGTTTCTTGGCTCCGGAACCGGAATCATATATGGGACGGGTCTGGATCCAGGTCTGGGATTAAGTAGAGATTGATATTAAAAAACATGATTTTTAGAAGAGATTTTTGAAAATTGAGGTAATATGTCAGGTTTCGGGTCAACGAGTCTGAACCAAGAGGGATCCGGATCCGGACACGAACCCATTGACTTATCGAGGCTTAAATAAGGAACTAAACCCGGTTTTTAACAGGTCGGAACCTCCGGATAATCGGAGAATTGGGTACCCATTTACATCCCTAATCTTAACCATTCAAATCGCGAGGCACTTCGTAGTATTTACCTATAAGAGATCTTTCAAAGATCCAAACCATCCATTCAAACTTCTCTATGTTAAATGATTGATCCTTGTTGATCGTTGGTTTAGACACTTGTGATGGAAAAAAAGCCCAACAGCGTTTTTCTAATCCAGTGGTATATATCACTCTAAATTGGACTAAAGTTTTACATGATAATTAAAGAGATAATCGCACACTTAATTAACATACTAGATTTTTGAAATGTGGTCCCTCTAATGAGAATGTTTTAAAAGGGCAATGATCCTGTGCCTACAACTCTCACCTTATTATGGCGAGGATAGTTTGATGGGGCCCACTAGGATCTTAGCGATCATAGGACCAGGGGGATGGAAAGAGCTAGCTTGAGTAGGCCTAGAAATCAAAGTTTGGGGTAAATTTCATACCTCTAATCCTTTCATTTGTAGCCCATAGGCTTAATGACTTCATATTAAACAAAACATTTGACCTCGATCCAACAATTCAGTCCATTTGGATTAATGAAAATTCAACCGGTCTTGTGTAATTTAGGGGTCCCATGTGTGGATAGTTCGGATGGATCATAAGGAGGCCCCACTATATTACCCTCACTGTAATACGATGAGAAGTGTATGCATGTAAAAATTTCTCTTTTTAAAATTGTTAATTTCAAGGACCATTTTCCTACTTCTTATTGAATTCATGCAATTCATAATAAAGTGAGTTCCAACAAAAACAGTATTGAAGTGGTGACTAGAGAAGAATATAAGGTGTACATTTAGACGGGATACTAATATTCATAGGATTTGATTTACTAAAATGATGGCTCGGTAATCATATATTACCGAAGGAGAGTTATTTGACTGTCATTTGTCAATCTTTCTTTTGCCTTCAATACTTCAATTTTTATATTAATAAAAAAGGAAGTCGCTTCTTTTTTGTACACAACCAATTGGCCTACGACCCATGAGAAGCCTGCTCCCGCAAAAGACAAACGCATATACACACAAGAAAGATGCGGGGATCGATCCCTAAAAAGTAGGGTGAATACCTTGATCCGGGTTGCTTGCCGTGAAACTCATGTTACTGTGGATAAAGTGGGTGGGTGCTTATAACCGAGCCCAACCCAGTTGTACAAATCTGATCAGGCCAATGTCAAACATACAATTCATGTTTATACACCCCAAAAGTAGTTTGAATTCTCATTTGTTGCAGTAGAAAAGAAAGCAAAGATTCCTCCCAACACGTGTATATTTTTCATCATTCCATAAAGTATACTGTATGTGGTTTTTATTTACCAAGTTATAAAGAATCAAAACCTGCCATTGATAACAAAATGAGCATCTGATGAATCAAAGATACACAAGATTGAACCAGAACTGCAAAATAAAGCAAGAGAAGGAATGGGATGGAATTTGGAACACATGTCAAGTGTGCGTGCAAGAATCTAATCACAATAAAAGCCGACTCTTTTTTGCTGATTGCTGACACATGGTATGTGGTCCCACACGCATGCATGCGTGAGACTAAACTTTATGATAGGAATCTAGTGAGATTTGAGGGGATCGTTGTGTTGATAAACTTGATATTATGCCCACACCCAAACACTGACGCGGAATTCATAGATATGTTTTCAAGGCATTGGATTCTCACAAAAAAATTGTTCACTAAAACAGTCACGTTTATGCTTTGGGCCCATCTGCTTCTTTTTGTTGCTTTCTTTGATCAGAGCCGAAAGAGAGGCCAAAAAGTATAGGCCAAGGGAGGGGGCACGTTGAGATGGAATTTCTTTGACTCTTCTCTTCCAATACTGAGCATGGACTTCTCTCTCGGAAAAAAAGAAAAGAATCCTTCCTTCTGTTTTGTATTTCCTGTCATAAAGTTTTTTTTCTCAACAAATTCCCCTCAAGAAACAGACCCTGACTCGCATCATATCAATTCTCTTCAAGACAGCAATAGACAACACCTGAGGGGGCATAGAAGCTCTTTCTAAAGGCTTGAAAGGTTTCTGTGCATGTGTAGTGCTGAAGCAGTGTCTTCTTGCCCTTTCCTGTTTAGCCTTTTGTTTTGCAGTTTCTGTTTCGTGTACTTGAATTTATAGGAGAAAAAATGAAGGTGAATATTAAAAAATGACGATATGATAATCTCCCCTTTAATAGAAAATGAATAAAGGGGTGATGTAAAAGATAATTGGCCATACGCCAGACAGTTCAAATCCTAGAAAAGGAACTTCCTATCTACATTTTCAACTTATATCCTTCCCCTGTCTCTCCTCTTTAATAATCCTAGATTGGATTCCACTTGACCAAAATTTGGTAATTGGTATGTTTTCAGTTCCCATTCAAACATGCAATATGTTCTTGTGAAATCTATGTAAGACCAGAGGGAAGGTTCTAGCAAGAGAATTGGATTTCATTCAAAAACATACTAGAAAGGGTTTCCCTGAACTTGGAGCAGAGAGGAGGGCTGGATGTGGAAGTCATGGCATCATGTCTTCCATATAAAGGTGCAGTCATCCCTAAAACACTAGCTATGTTTTTCTCATCACCCATGCTTCCTATAACTTCACCTATTCTAAATTACAAGAGAAAAGTAGAGTGAAGAGTAGAAAAGAAAAGAGGAGAGGGGGATGTGAGAAAAAGTACTAAATGACAAAAAATTACTCCTATTGGACCAAATATATAAGAGCCATAAGATATACAATAGTGCCATAAGACAGTGGCTTTTTTATTGGACCCACCAAGATCGGACCCACTGAGATATACAATAGTTGGCCATGACATCAGATCAAAGAGCCGTAAGATGGCAGAAAACAAACAGGTCATAAGAAATAACACAAGTTCTGAAAAAGAAAACCCCCAAGTGGGTGAGTATAATGAGGAAAGTTTCCTCATTATGTTCTGGAAAACTTCAAGAGAAAATGGTGAGTATATAATGAGGAAACTTTTCCAGAACATAGTGCGGCAGAAAATAACTAATTTCCCCCACACAACACAAAGAAACATAAGAGTACAGATATCCCCATTAGCCATCTGAGTTACAATAGTTATATCACATAATGGAAAAGCAATTGGCATGGATTAGTCATTATAGGCCCTAGTGATAGGAGAAGCTGAAATGGACCTGCATATATCAACACCTTTTCATAACCATTTAGATAAACATTTTCACAAATTACTCAATTTAACCAATAATAACTTGAGGAACAGGATTCCACAGCCCCTATCAGTTGCCTCAATAATCACCTTCCAACTCTGCAATATATGGCCCTCATCAGCAACACCCAAATTCTTCTTCTGGATAGGCAATCAAAACTCTACAAACACATATTTCAACACTAGCAAATGAAAAATAAGAAGTTGGACGCAAGTGACTGCAAGTTTTTTGGCATTTACACAAGTTTCTGGAAATAAGTTGGACGATCGCTTCCAATTCATTAACCAGAATGAAAAATTTTGACATTGAATTACAGAAAGGATCAGTGCCCATAATGGAAGAAACACAGTATGCTGGTCCAGCCATGTCCCAAAATCACTCTACTGAAAACAGATAAATACAACAAACAAATGCACCTGGCTAAAGCCGTCATGTGCAGCCAGAAAAAAAAAAAAGAAAAAAAAAAAAATTTTCACATTCTAGCCACATGAGACCAAAAACATACAAGGTTCTACACCAGTAACCTGACTAATAAAAACAAAAACAGCACATTCATATTGCAGGATGATGGGTTCACCAATAGTGGACCATCAGAAGTACTTCCAGAAGGACCACTTGCAGGAGCAAGACCAGGAAGTGTTACAGCTCCTCCTGGTGTTGAAGGCTTGGGTGTGGTAGTCCCACCACCCTCTAATGGAGATGGTGCTGGTGATGGACCAAATGAAATATCTTTGCTCACAACAGTAGGCGGAGCTATGAGGGGAGGAAACTGATGTGATGCTGCAACAGTTTGTGAGTAATTAGGTATAATAATTAAAAAAAAAGAACTTACTAAAAAGAAACATATGCTGGCCCAACACAAATTTGTAGTGATGAGAGATGGCGATAGTTGATCAATTTTTACCTGGGCATTGAGGTTGAAGAGATGTGGATAACCTACACAGTCAAAGAATAAAATTAATTGATAGGCAAAACCAAATTACCAAAATGAATTTACAAGAAGGGGGAAACATAAAGGATATAAGAACAGTCACTCACGTAGTAAGAATGGTTCCATTGACATAGCCACCATAAGTACACGAAGTCACATTGCAACCAGCACTGGTAGGTTGTGCAGTGACATTCCCAAGCATAAGGTTACTGCCCCTACATTGCATGCTTGAACACGATACTGCCAATGAAGAAGGGGTGCAGTATAGGCTGAAAGCAGTCCACATGAATAATATCACACAGCATCAATAAAAGAGAAAGGCTGAAAGAAGCATAGCAGCAAAAAGAAAAGCAAGATTAAAGGGAACCTGAAAAGAATATCTTACTTGAGATTCCCCGGCCCGCAACTGCATTGGACACAGTGGCTAGCAGTAATGGCATAACTCCCATTTGCCACAATCAAGCGATGATCATAGGCATACCTTGGAAACCCAGAGGCGCAAGCTACAACAAATGGAAAATGCTCAATCTAACTGAAGCAATCGCATAGACTAGACCCACATATGACATCACCATGACAAAAAAAAAAAAAAAAACACAGGAATAATGGATTTTTTTAATATAGAGTTGCAAATAAAACCCATTTAAAGTTTATTTTTATTCTTTTTCTTCTTTTATTTATTATCATTATTATTACTTCTTCTTTTTTTAAGTTACAATACCGTATCCAAGGTCTTTCCTCCTCCTAGTTCCTTGAATTTTACCTGTTCAAGACGCTGTACGGTTGCGTCTGGACTTCCGTCTGTACATGCCTAAATCATCTCCGTTGACATTCATTGATTTTCTCTTCTATGAAGCTCTCAGTAGGTTACCTGTTATCAATCTTAATTCTGTCTTATCTGGCAATTCCAAACATAGATCTTAAAATGTGCATCTCAGCCACGTGATTATTATTTTTTGGCAATGGCAAATGATTGTAGATGATCCACTAAACTAGACCTGTACTTAGAATATGTCAACTATATCCTCATTGAGAAGGTGGATGAGTTAGTCTATCATCATTTTTCATTGTCAATATACTCTTATTTTTATTTATTTATTTTTTCTCTAAATATGTGGAATAGATAGGTCTTTACCAATTCATCAGCAGAGAACATAGCTTGTTGGGGGAAAAGGACCCTTTTCTGAAGTAGTAGAATGATGTGGAAGATCATACACCACTGCTATGATGTAAACTATATGAAAGAAAAGATGTCAAAAACATCTTCATAGGCAAGGAAAATAGCATACACTTGTTGGTGGACAAAAATCAACATTGGAATAAGAGGGCTCCAAGAAATATAATTTCAGCAGATAAAAATATAAGATTTGTTGTGGAGATTGGGGAAACCACTATTTTAGGGGGATATGTAACTAAAGGAGAGGCAGCCAAGTCCTCCTTCAGGTGTTTCGGAATATAATCTGAATAAAGGTGCAAGAGAAAAAACCGAGGCTAGAAGGTATATAGATTGCAGTGAAGATGAGGAATCCAATGAAGACAACGTTTTGGCTATTAGGGAAGCATTGCATAAGTTTAAAGCATCTTTTATAAAGAAAGCTTATTTGGAAAACTGACTGACAGTGCCGATCATGTGTAATAGGAATGTGCACAGAACCATGGAAAATGGATTCATTTTCTTATAGAATGTTGTGTAATCCCATTCGGGTTCTCTTGTCTCAGTCAGCTGCAAAGCAACAGGGAAGGAGACAACAACAGAACAAGGAGTGTTAATAAGAGAGGTTTCATGTGTAGTGAAATGGTGTCCTGATGGTTAATGTAATGTATATAGAAGAGGGTCAGAGTGACAAACCCTAATCACTTTCTGCAAATAAAAAGGTATCCACAGACCAATCAGGATGTGAATGCCATGAAGAAACAAGAAGTACTGGAAAACATAGAAATGTGCCACAACCCCAAACTAAAAAAACTCACAATTAAATTTACCTCCCCTGATATATATTGTGAACTCCCACTTCCATACCAGCATAGAAGAATCAGACACCTCGCTAATGCTCAAAGAAGAGCCATCCCCCCCCCCCCCCCCCCCCCCCCCCGCCTCTCCCCTCCGCGGACGGTTTTTTCAATTTGACCACAACCCCAACCAATTGCACATTTAAAATAACAATCAGAAGAACAACAAGACTACAAAAATTACATCAAACTACACTAAAATCAATTGCAACACTAAAAAACAAAAATCACCTAACGTAAAGATAGAACTAGAACTAGTGTTACACATTCCACCACATTACATGCTAAGAACGATCCAACTAACAGTCAAACAGCAAAACCATGCCAACTTATTTGAAAATGCAGAAACCCATTTCTAACAACAACCCAAATTTATACCGCTAGCATTTTGAATATTTGAATTGCACTTCCTGCCAATCAAATCCACAAAATATCCAAATCATATGTTCCAACAGCACATCCGAACACTCCTCTAAAACCCAAATTGAACAAAAACCAAACAAAACCAAGTCTTTCAAAAATTACCTGGCAATGGGACAGCAATAATATCCCCAGCTTTGACAGTAGGGCTCCCCATCCCATTGACCGTCATGATATCAGAGCTGGTGGTGGAGTACCGCACAGCGATTCCGGCGACCGTGTCGCCTGGCCTGACGACATAGGACAGGTAGATGGCGGGGAGGGAATTATCAGTGGAATTGAAGCAGGTGCAGGGGAGGGGGATGAGGAGCGCCTGGCCGACGTCGAGGACGGAGGGATCTGTAATGCCATTGGCATTGCGGATCTGGTCGGCGGAGACAAGGGAGGAGAAGACGGTGTCGGCGATGTAGGAGAGGGTGTCGGAGGGGCGGGTCTTGTAGTGGGTGGAGACCGATTTGCGGATGCCGTCGGAGCAGGAGCAGAGGATGGGGATCTTGAGGAAGAGGCGGGAGGGGAGGATGTGGTTTTCGACGTCCGGGAAGGCGATGTCAATGGCGTTTGCAGTCAGGAGGGCGATTGGATCGATCTGGAAGAGGGAGGCGACTTCCGCCACCTTGAGGTCGGTGTAGAGGGTGTATCCGACCATGGCATTGCAGGAATCGGACACCGAGCATGGCTCGATCGTAGACTTGCAGATTGACAGAGATGGAAAGAGGGAGAAGAGGATGAAGAAGAAGAAGATGGAAGAAGGCATGCTGGTAGGATTTAGGGTTAGGGTTTTGAGCTGTTTCAGATTTAGTGTTAGGGTTTTGAGCTGTTTTTGAGGGTTTAGGGTTTTGGGCTTTGCAGGCTGAGAAGGGGAGAGAGTGAGGGAGAGAAAAAAGTTGGAGAAGAGAAGGGCTTTCGGTGGCAACTGGCAACGGTCGGAAGGAGGGAAAGCGTCGATGTATGTCTTTCCACGTGGCAAATCAATGTACACGTCGGGAGCTCTCTAATTTTTGTACTGCAGTTGATTGGGCTTGGGCCTGGCTATGAGTCCGGACTCTCTCTGCGCTTTGAGCCCACATAAGTGCATTAAGCAATGGTGGATCCAAGATTTTAATTTGAGGGGTGCAGGCTCAAACAGGCAAGTGGGTTTTTGGAACAAACCCAGGATTTTCATATGGGTTTTGGGTAGCAGAGGATTTTTATATAAAATTTCGAAATAGAGATAGAATTTTGAATGTGGTTTTAGAAGTAGATTGAGGTCCAGTAGGTGCGTGTGCCCCCACTTGGATGCATGTGAGTCTGCCCCTGATGATAAGTGTTTTCCTATGGTTTATAACCCGAGAAGACTATTCTCCCTTGCTTACAAATAAAATCCACACATATAGACCAAATCAGGAGCAAAATTGGAGCACATGACGTCGGGTGCAAAACCATGTCTCATATCAGTCACACAACTTCCAAATGAGCATTCACCCAAGTCCCTTATCATCACGGATTGATCTTTAGTTGTTCCTCATGAATGGCCACTCTTTATACGGAGTTTTTCTAAACTTTTACTCAAGTTAGTCCCACATTGATCATATCATTAATGCCTATGCTTACATAATGCATGAAATTAAGGTAATCACATTGTTTATTATACGACAGTGAAATCAATTTCTATCAGAGTAAAATTCGTGGATTTATCTTACGAGAGAATGAGGTCATTTTTAATGATTCGGATTTTTCATAAATAGGCCCCACTTTGGAGATCCACTCTCCTCACCCACAAGAAGTGTGAGTGGGGGGAATTCAAATAATCAAATTTGGATGCGTGCATGGTCTTATTGGCCCTATTAGTTGAATGGGCAGTTTCAATAAATGGGCCCATAGTTCTGTGGCCCATGAATGCTGTGGTGGATCTGAAACCTGACTTGAAGGACTTTTCTACCATCGGATTATTGAGCAAAAAATCTGTCTTTCCTTCATTTGATTTCTAATTTAATCAAGTATTTTAAGCATTAATCAAGCTAAGTGGTGGGGCCAATTCAATTAGATAGATAGAAATTAGCTTGTGCTTTAACGGTGTAGATTCTCTGGATGTGATCATGACCTCATAACATTTGTTACTTGGAGGAGCATGTTAATGTCACTGGCTCCCACTTATTCTTTGGTGTAGGACAGAAGAGTCAGGCTCCTGCCTTTTGTTTATTTGGTCAGGAATCAGGCCAATGGGTCCGGCATGTGAGCCAGCAGTATTCATGGGACAAAAATTCAAAAAGGCTTTCAAGTATAAAGACACCCGTCTGATGAAAGAATTCCACAGCCAGAATATTAAATTACTGGTGGGGTGGGGACCATGGGATGCCAGGTGGGACAAAGCAATGTTTTCACCTTTTGGCTGGTTAATGTCCCAAAGAATCCTGAGCCTCCAATGCCAAACCCTATAGACCAATGGGTGCCCTTTGACATCCAACTGGCTCAAAATCAACAGCCATTGGTCATTGAACTGGCTTAGTTTTAGTCTAATTAGATTGGATCCACCACCAGCTACTGTAGGATTGCACGCCAATGCCATCAATATATATGTAAAGAGATTGAAGAACGACTAAATTTTACATGTGATCAATGAAACAATGGCCTGTCTCACTTTTTTTTTTCTTTTTGGATAACGTAGGGTACCTAGTCTTTTGGGCTAGAATAATTCCTACGGGCCCAGGAGAGAAAGCCGGGTAAAATTTCCCTATAGCCCCAACATGGTAGTGCAGTTTCGAACCCACAACCTCCGAATGCAAACCGTGTCCTAAGCCAAATGTGCTACCCCTCCGAGTTAATGGCCTGTCTGTGCATAATGTATTGGGAGATGGTGACTTTGTGAGGTCCTAGATTTCAAACACTAGGCTTACTTTTTAAGGATTTATACAGAGATGAGGCTTCTGGCATTCAGAGAATCCGAGATCTTCGGCAGAAAGGAGAGGTGGGCCACGCCAAAACAACTAAAAAGAGCTCCTGCCATCTTTTTTCTCACATGGGTGATGGGTGTGACATGGGCTTTTCAAAGTTCAACCCTATTGCCCTTTCTTGGGTGTGAAATGAGAGAAGATGCACTTCTAAGTGGAAAATGGAAGCCACCATTGCATGATTGATCTCTGCTACTTTCAATATTAACCATTAGTGATGTGGTTGCAAGTGTGCTACCTTCTTCATTGTAGGTTAAGATTTATAGTAGACTTTCACTTGTGCATGATTAAATCATTAATTGGGACTTGATAAGACTACGTTCCATTTAATGTTTGAAGAAAGTAAATAGCAAATATTGGTTTTCATAAGTTGTCATTTTTTCTATTATAATATATTAAGCCGAAGGATTTTCAATCTGGTTTTTATCATAACTTTTAATTTTTACAGTTAGTTATAACTAATTTATAATTTACCCATGTTCTCCTTCCACTTTCAACATGAAACTACTTTGTATACTCTTTTTCATTCTCATTTTCTTTTCACCTTACTTGTCTTACTTCATTTCTATTCTAAACTCTTGGATTAAGAAAAAAGGTACCCCGTAATCTTCTTCTTTTTTTTTTATTTACAATTTTATGCTTTATTTGTACTACATTGTTGTTAGTAAGTGTTTGAAAGGTGATTTACATTATCTGAATTTCTTTTTAATTGGTTTTTATATATGTTGCTGCATATTTAATTGACAAACTAGCCTGTACTTGGCACGGGTTATTGTGCTAGTATATAATTACATCTATCCAATGATACACATTTAGTCGCATTTGAGCCTGAACCAGCCAACAATAATATAATTGGTCTAAAAATTACGTTTGATTACTTGTAAGAAATCTCATTACAGTCGTAAGACTTTGAGTTCATGGTCATGTCCCAATTTGATTCTAGTCACAAGGGAAAATGAGAAAATACATTAACATGTAATATATTGTGTACAAATAATATTCGTTTGTATATCTTTATAATGAAATATTTATCTATTTAAAAATTGCTAGAAGAAAATAGTATAAATTAAAATAATATAGTATTGCAATATAATAACATTTACTTACAACTTTTTAAGAATATTGTACATATATTAAACTAAGTTTTTTAGTAGCTGCTATTGTTATAACCGCCACTTATCATCGTCATTATTATTGTTGCCACCACCACCATGATCAACATTATCATCATCATCACCACGGCCACCATCAATGTCCCCACTTTTATCATCCACTCATTATCAGCTTAACAAGTATGCTCTCCTTTTCACAGCTGGCGAGGGACTTTTGTGAAAACTGTATTTTGAAATATTTTTAAATCATACAAAGTTTTATGAAAAGGGGAGTTGTAAGAAAAATGTTAAACCCTCTAAATGGAAAAAAAAATTAATTTTCTTCTTGCCCTTCTTGAGCATTCAAATATGCAAGTCCTTTTAACATTAGAAAAATGAAAAGACTGAACTCTATGTGTTATATATATATATATATATATATTAAAAAAATTATTTTGTGCGTCCAAACAAGCCTTGATGGTAAATTGGGCCTATGTGGTAATTTATTTTTTTAAAATCAAGTGAAATGAAGTGAAGTAAAGCATCAAATCAAAAGGGAATAAAATATAAGTGGGTTATGATGGTATTTTGTTTTTAGTTGTTTGGTATGAAATCTTTTTGACTTTTTGTATAGAAAAGTAAATTTTTGTTGTTTTTTAGTGGATAACGTTAGTTGTTTTTTTACTTTTTTTTAAGATTAAGGAAATTTTAAATTAAATTGCTTTTGATGTGACCTCTTGTCTGAAAAATTGAGGTTTCACTTGACTTTTACTATTCTAGTAAAGTGACAAACAGGCAACATAATGGAATGGAATAAAGTTGATGGTCAAATTAAGAGAAAAAAAAGGACGAGGGGGTTAGACCAAAAGCGCTAAATGGTAAAAACTTACTCTTTTCCTTTTAATTTCTTATTTAGTGTCTTTTAAGAATGCATTTTGGTCATTTAGTGATTTTTAAGAGTAGGTTTTTGTCATCTTGTGTCATTATTGACTTTATTTCATCATTGAATAAGGTGATCTAGTGATTCAATCTCAAATTCATTGAGATTTTTCAATCCCGACCCTCTCTTGTGATTGATGTGGTCCAAGGAAGACCCACAAGCTGATTTGCACTGTTTTAAATGCGAACGTTTATGACAAGAATAAAAACAAGCACATATCTAAACAAATTTTAAAGTTCTCAAATGTTGATTTTTTTTTCTTTATTCAAAATCTTGAATTTGGAAATATGGAAGGGCTCTTGGATCTGACTTATCAAGCATCCAATTTGTGCAATTTGACAGGAGAAATAAGATTCCTTTCATAGATGAATTTTGTGGGAATGTTTTTCTGTCAAGTAGATGATTTAGTACAAAATTATTTTGAGCCAAGTCCCAACACCCCAAAAGTGTAGACGGCCAAGTATAAAGATATAAATATAATGATCTAGATATATTTTTCTTAGACAGCTACATTCTTCTAATCTAGGTTGATTGCTTCATTTAAATTACTTGCCAGGACTATTTAGATTTTGATTGTCCTTAAATTAATACACAGGAGAATCATATCCTGAGAAGGACAGATATGGATAAAGTACCCAACATCCGTTTAAAATTCAAATGTCTACCAGTACTAACAAAAGAAAATTTCACCTACTACTGTGCGGGTGCGGGTGCGGGTGCGGGTGCGGGTGCCCCTCTAAATTTACATGCAGGACTTTGGTAGGAATTTTTTTTTATTATAGCACAATTAAAATTATAATTAAAACAAGCAGTTTTGGCACAATAAGAATTCAGTTTCTAATTTTCATAGGACTCTGCCGCGATGTCCGCTCGAGCAGATGAGTCTCTGTCTCAGCGCAATTGTAACTTCTGCCGTGCGTCTGGAGCTACTGTCATGCATTCACTCGAGCGAAGCTGGACAGCTCAAGCGGACTCCATTCTGGATGATCCGGAAATTCAGCACTTTTTCTCTAGTTTTCTTTTTCTAATTCTTTCAGACTTTCAAAGTCCTTCCAATCTTCTATCTTCATAGTCTTTTTCTAAATAAAGAATACAACTCAATGAACCCCATAATTTTGTTAAACCCATGAATTAGCCAATAAACAAAAACCCAACACATCTAATTTTGAATAAATCCCATGCGGGTTTATCTATGACAACAATCAATTGAGTAGAAGGGAGAACCCCATATGGGTAATTTGATTCTGCCGCCGCCGTATCTTTCCGTAGTTAATGATAAGGCATTGGTGGAGGGGATGGGGGTTGTTGAATTGAGAATCTAAGAAAGGGTGGGTATGAGAGAATGGGTTGAAAGCGGAAATGGGGTTTTGGGGAAGAAGATATTGGAATTGGAGAAATGAGTTTTGGGTGTGGAAGAAAGAGGAACGTGGGTAAGGGTTTTGCATTTGAAAGTGAAGGTTTCCACCGTGACAGTCCTCAGCATCTTCATCTCCCTAACTCTCATCACCATCTCATGGGGATGATGCAGATGCAGTGGGCATATGCTGGGAGGAAAAAAGGAGGAGAAGGGAGAGGGGAAAGAAAAAAAAATGGATAAGGAGAAGGTGATGGTGCAATGTGAGGAAGAGGGTGCTCTTACCTGGTTCCACAGGTGATGGTGTGAAAGAGAAGTGATGCAAGCGCTGGAGAAGGCAATGCACTCCACGCCTCTAGCGCTGGAGAGGGTGAGATGCAAACGCTGCGCAAGTTTTTGGATAGATGATATCGACTATTATAAAAAATAAAAAATAAAAAACAACATCAGTGGTCAAAGGGACCACTTCTGTCTACACATTTTTATTAGAGCCAAATCAATGCAATGCCCGTGTAGGAGGGTTTTTCCCGTTAAAACCCCTTCATATTTTGAGGCTCTTTTCTTTTCTTTTTTTTTGAAATATTAGAAGATTTCCTCCACACGTGAAAACAAAAGCTGCATATGGCAGAATCTTCAAGTTGTACGAATAGTCTTCAGGCCAAGAGGTTTTGAGCAATTTAACCTCCAGGGGTAGCGTAATTGCCTAAGACTATGGCTCATAAACTAATGGTGGTGGTTTTAAACTCACGATCTCTCTTTGGAGCCAATTGCATAGGCAAAAGCTTGACTTGCCTGGTGCATGGGAGAGGAAGGGACTTCATGTGTTCGGAGAAATAGTCGGTTATCGAAGAAACCACACCCTCGTCTGTTTTTTTCTGAACAATTTGGATAGTAAGGTGGATTCCACTTTGGGATGCAAACAAGTCGGCTCTGATTTGGGTCTACGGTGGACTCGAAACCAGAACCGTAAATGAGAAAATTGGAATTGGAACCGATTAGAAGCCTATGTAGAGAATGATATGAAAATCCCACCCTTTAGGAAGGATTCTTGAAAATTGAGATTATACGTCCTATTCTAAGTCCATAGTCGGAACCAAGTTGAAACTGTACCCACACATGTCTAAGTCATGGGTCAAAAAGGGATAAGAACTCGGACCCGTTTACTTATCAAGTCCTAAATAAAGACCCAAACCCATTTTTTAACTGGCTGATACTTCCGTATAATTGAGAGAATCAAGGATCCATTCACATCCCTAGGGCCTAGACCTGTAAAGGCTTGATGGCCCATGGGCCTGACCTCAAGGATCCGATTCTCCCACGTTGCATTGCAATTTCGGAGCCAATACGGGCCGGGCGTGAAACATAAGCACGGCCGCATGTGGCCACGCAGACTCCCATCTTATATCGCGGGCATTGATCGCACGACTATATATAGATATATATATAGTTTACACACATCTCGAACGATGTGAAAAATTCAGTCTCAGAAG
Organism: Umbellularia californica; assembly: GCA_028538565.1. Taxonomy (NCBI): domain Eukaryota; kingdom Viridiplantae; phylum Streptophyta; class Magnoliopsida; order Laurales; family Lauraceae; genus Umbellularia; species Umbellularia californica. The sequence goes on along the minus strand of JAPQWN010000007.1, from coordinate 70,454,685 downwards.
AACGTAATCGTTAAAGAAGGCGGGAAAAGTCCTCGTTTCCCCGGGCTCTTTCCCCGGGCTCTTTCTCCTAGGGTTTAAACGGTCTAGATCTACTCCTTCCGCTTATCCCATGGAGAAATCAGAAAACGAAGATACAATCCACGAGATGAAGAACAGCACCTGCAATCCCCAAAGAAGAACTCGCCGTCGCCTCATTCAATCGACGCTTTTTCGTTGCGAATCGAGAGAGAACGAGGAGGACAGAGATTTCCCAGCTGAAGAACATGACGATGAAGAGGAATCCGAAGATAGCGACTACAAATCCAAGAAGAGAAAGCGCAAGGCCCAACCCAAGACCCCCAAAAAGGTTAGATTCGCTCCTCTTCTCCAATTATGATTTTCTGGGCCCGTTTGGATGTTACCCAAATTGCCGTTTGATCGTATTTGTTGAATGCCACATTATCCCTAAAACGACTGCGAAACTGTACAATTCCCCAACCCAATGTTGGCATTACTTGTATTGTGCATTGATATTATGTGAGCTTGGTTTGCAGTCTCCAGCTAAGAACAAAAAGGCGCTGGATGCGAAGAACAAAACTTCTCCTGTTGCCGCCAGTAAGTTGCCATCATACTTGGTGATGAATGTTTCATGTTATTTCTGAAATTGGGGTTACCACGAGGTCTCTTAAAGTTGCAAGTATTGATTTTTAAGAGTTGAGCTCCGTTCCCTTAATTTTTGTATAATGCTGCCTACTTGTGTTTTCGTAGGGTCGGATTTCTTTCTGAAAGTTTCAGAAAGGAGGCTGCAACAGAAGCAGCAAAAAGACCAACAAGTAGCGGTTGATTTAACTGCAGAGGGCGGTAGTAAAGCTTTAGAATCTGTGGCCAGTGAGTTAACTGTGAACTGACATTATTTGATTTTTTTTGGTCTTTGTTCCTCTTTAATTGAAGCTTTGTCAATGGCTACATGGATTGTTGCATTAGTTTTTCCTGTTTGTTACAATAAACTTCCAAAGAGCAATGGCTTTATTTTTATAATTTTGTTTCTGTCTGAGGACATATTTGAAATATTGTCAGTAGGACAGAGATTTAGTCATGGCCTAATAAAAATAAGCTTGCAGTGGTTGTAAGTTGTACGTACTACGATCATCTTTTCAGCTACAGAGCCTCATTCAATCGACGCTTTTTCGTTGCGAATCGAGAGAGAACGAGGAGGACAGAGATTTCCCAGCTACAGAATTGATCTTGGCAATTATTTATTTCGTTATTTTTTGGGGTGGGGGGAATGGGACATCGCTTTCAAATGATCAAATTCCTTTTTGTTTGTAAAAAGTCAAGAGGACCAATTTCAAGTAAGTTAACCTACAAATATCAACTACAGTCTCACCCAACTCAAGAAAGAATGCTTTGACTCATTAACCATTAACCAACAAGTGGTAGCTCAATTAGCCAAAGACTCTGCACCTCAGGATGCAGAAAGGTCTTGTGTTCATCACCTACCTCCGTTGGCCACCTCCCGTAGTTTTACTTGGTGCATGTGCCCTTAGGGATTAGTTCTCGGCTGTCCAGAATCGAGTGTCCCTTAGGCTCAGGACCAAAGGCTCTTGGGCCGGGCTGGGTTGGGTGGGAGATACCTTGGGTTATAAAAAAAAAATTTAACTCATTATCTTATGGGAGCACTATTAAGTAGTTAGTTTGTTGCACCTTTAACATCTAGGCATTTTGGGCATATTGGTTAGCAACTTGAGATGGCAACACGTCTCGGTTCGAATCTGTGCAGGGCAAAAAAGGCCCTATGCTGCATTTTGTGTGCAGGTGCAACACATCCCGGTTTCGAATTCGCATAGTGCAAAATAGGCCCCATGCTGCGTTTTACGTGTGGGTGCATGTATGTAGGGCAAAAAGGCCCCACGCTGAGTCTTGTGCGGGCATATGTTTCGAGTCCGCACGGGGGATTGTTAAGTAGTTAGTTTGCCGCACCTTTAACACTTATGCATTTTGGGTATATTGGTTAGCAACTTGAGAAGCACAACATGTTTCAGATGTTTACTATTTATCATGCTCTTGTGACTGTAGAACAGTGGTGCTGTTGTCCCATTACAAATAGTGTCATAAACAGATATTTTTTAAGTACTTAAGCACATATTTATGTGTTGAACCATCTACTACTTGGGCACATGGTACATGCTGATCAAATTAGCAAGCTGCATCGATATTTGTTTACCATGTTTTTATTCAGATATGCATAAGCGTGTTTTCCACGTGTGTTCTTGTCCATTTCGCTACCTTCTGTTTACTGGATGAAAAATCTCCATGGAACTACATAATATCAAGCCATGCGTTGCCATCAGAAGTTCTAAAATGAAAATTCCTCTTGGTTTCTAGCTTTGTTCATTTATATGATATGTTGTAGAAGGTTGGTTTGCTGAAGCTAACTAGAGAAATTAAAGCATGTATGGGATAACGGAGTTGTGATGCATTAAAGCTATTCCATCTTATATAATGTATTATTTACTTAAATTTTCTGATCTTTAGTAATAGCTCTGCTTTGAGTTTAGGATGCCACTAAATTGAAACAATCCTCACTTTTAGAGCCATCTCTCTGTGTTATTATTATTATTTTTATTTTTATAAAGATAATAGTACCATTGATTTGACCTTTTGATATCTATTAGAAGGTAAGAAAAGCCGTCAGCCATTGAAGAAGGGAGACGTGAAATCTACACCTTCTAAGTCCAGATCATGTGGTGATGCCAAAGGATCACATTCTCAGCCGACAGAAACCAGTTACAAGTCCAATGTTGCAAATGATTTGAATACACAAAATGAAAATATGCCGCAACCTGTTGCTGATTTGTGGTTGGAGGCAAAGAGAGCAGCAGAGGTACGAATTGAGTCTTCCTTTCTTTAAACTATGCATCAATTGAGATGTCTACTTTTTTGTATTATGTAGATGTAATAAACCATATACCAACCTAGAAGCTTAAGCTCATAGGTGGAAGGCCCAAACAGGTATATATGAAGCCCTGCCAAAGGTATTACTTAGGCGATGTGGGATGTGGGGCTTTACTTTAGCAACACTCCCCCTCACGTGCAAACCCAACAGATTTCATAGACGGGCCTGTCACGTGGGCTATATAAGAACGACGGGATCGAAAACCCGCTTTGATACCATGTAATAAACCATATACCAACCTAAAAGCTTAAGCTCATAGTTGGAAGGCCCAAACAGGTATATACGAAGCCTTGCCGAGGCATTACTTAGGCGATGTGGGATGTGGGGCTTTACTTTACCAACATTAAATGACATCATCTTCCTTTCATCATCATCATCATCAAAACCTTGTCCCAACTATTTGGGGTGCCTTAATCTCTCTTTGTTTGGTTCAATTCATTTTCATAGTAGAAGATGAAAGGGATCTTGTTTCGCTTTGAATATTGCATTTTTTCTGCCATGAGTCGGTTATCGACTCAACCCTATGAGAATTTGGACCTCTTGCTTTTGATAAGTATGCAGCCAGATGTGGACCTGCTGTCACCATCGACGAATCAGGACTGCTCACATTAGTTTTGTTTCAATTATCTTTTTAAAGAGCCATCATATCACATGTATATCGGCGCAGATTCGTTAAGCAGTTGTAGATCAATATACCTTGATGCTAGTGGAAATAATCTGCGAACTTATCAGAGAAGATGGAGATCAATCAATATGGTTATTCTCTATGGAAGCAAGGCCCATCCAAGATGAGCTTTCCTCTCTGATGGTGCAGAATTGTCTCAAACCTAGAAGTTCAATTTGTTTTCTCTCTCTTTCAGATCTTCTTGTATAGCGGTGTGCAAACTCACATGTTGGGCTTCCATTGTATTACAAAAAGCACATTCTTTACCTGTCATGGATGAAGCTTTTCATGGGAAATGTTTTGGGGAGAGTTAAAGCTCATTTACTCATGCATGTCTGTGTGCTTGTGCCATTAGAATTTAGAATCCTTCCACCAAGTATTCATACATGCCCTCCTTTTTACCATGGAATCATGTATTGATTTCTCACATGTCTTCTTTCCCACTGTGTATATGGTCAAATCATTTGTTTTGATATCCTTCTTTCTATGCTCTCATAATGTTCTCACTCTTTGTTTTGCCATTTACAATCTTTAACTATTTGTTTGTCCTGCAAATATGTTTTCTCTGTTAGGAAAATGCACGCCTATCTTCTGGAAAGCAAACACATCCGTTTTTCTCTTCATGGAAAGCAACAAAGAAGTTTCATGACAATATGGAGATTTCTGAAGTGGGGAGTAAGGGTTGTGTACTGCAAGTCAATGGGATCTTTTCCTGTTCTGCCATTCATGTGATTGAAACACCGCAGGTACTGTATTTTGGGGATGACTGTGCATATGGCTACTATAGTATCTAAACTTGCATGGTTTTTTTACTGTTTTTCTGTTCATATATCTGTGTGTAGGCCCGCCGCCTACTGTTTCATCTGAGTGGACCACACAACATGATACCCCTTGATAGTCACCGGTCTAGGGGTTTGTCACCCATCCGAATGGACTGGACTGTTGGATTGACTATGCACTCATGTTGGATAGTGTACTTGTTGGCTGTTGATCAAGGTTTAGGATTATCATTTGAGCCTCTGTCACCGTACAAGAAAGAACAAGCCCCAACAAAACCCACCCCCACCCCAACCCAAGTGGGGTTCCAGGTGGGCCACACATGCATGAGTGGATGGGCAGTCCTGTCTACATGAGCTAAGAGCGCCCTTCCAGGTGGGCCACACATGCATGAGCGGATGGGAAGTCCTGTCTACGTGAGCTGAGAGCGCTCCCCCAACCGATATTTATACCGATATATATATATATATATATATATATAATGCTCCTATGAGAGTATCTCTCACCTTACTATGAGAGATAAGGTGGGGCCCTCGCATTTAAGTTGTTGGTATTGGATATGGATGTGAGGGCCCCCACCTTATCTCTCATACCAAGGTGAGAGACACCTTATCTCTCATACCAAGGTGAGAGATGCTCTCATAGGAGCGTCTCCCAATATATATATATGTATGGAAATTCTCAAAAACTCTCCTATCTCAAAAGGGGAGTTTTTACCCCTATCTAATAGCTAATGATTTGTTAGTATTTTAAGAGATCCACCTTTGTAGGATAATATTTAGGAGAGAGAATTGGATATGTGTATCACTAATGACACGTGTCACACTTTTAGTGGCTAAAAGAGGGGCTTTTTTCTAAAAAAAAAAACGCTTGGGGAGTTTTGTAGCGTAACTCATATATATATGTATGTATGTACTGAGTTTAGGTTTAAGTTCCAACTACTGGATTTTGTAGCTCGACATGATCCATCGTCATTTTTTGTTTCAGGACGATCTCATTTCGTTGGATTGGGGTAATTGGATGTTTTGTGAGAGATCCCTACTTACCTCCTGTGATTACCATGGTTGTGGTTATTCTGGTCCAGAAACTACATCCTCCTCAGTGTTTGAAGATTCTGTTGCGCCACTAAAAATTGATAGCTTCTTTTCCACTCCAAATTGCTATCAAACATCATCTTTGGAGAAGGAGTTGTTTCAAGGTCAGCAACCTGATGTGGGAAAAACTATGGTTCCAATGTCAAAAACAGCTTCTACTAGGTTGGCTGATGGGCAAGAGGCCCTCGAGCGGTTATTGACATACTTGAAAATGGTAGAATTTACATTGTGTTAACCTTGTACATCTTTTCCTTAAAGCACTTAGTTTCCATATTTTTAGATTGTCTTACCTATTTCTTTGCTTGAAGTCCTTTAGTCACTGCATCCCTGAAATTTGCAGATTCAACAAAATGACAAAATTGGTTTGTTCTCTGGATGTACTGGTTGTGTAGACAACTTAGAGGATGCGCTACAGCTCAGATTTCTTCAGGAAAGGTTCATGTCCTCCTCCTAGATCACTGACCTGCAACACATTTGTTCTTTCTTACCTTGTTTTGAGAAATAGGTTGTGCGACTTTTTACAGCTGAATAGGAAATTGGAACTTCTTGAAATTTTCTTTTATATCGCAAATAATAAACGTCAAGATAAAATCTTTTTTTTTTTTGCTGGATGCTCTACAAGTTAACTTCTTCAAGTCAATACTTTTTTCATCATTCTAAATCATGTTTAATCACCCACTGGTACTTGTTTCTGTCAACTCACACATTTAAAGGTTGTCAATATCATGGTCTATCAAATATGCTACAATTGGACTGTGTTTCATGCGTTCTGATGCAACCTCAACCCTTATGTGGTGAGAAGGAATTGTAAATTGTTGATTCACAGTTTAGACTATCCAACCAGCAACTGCTAAAGCTTTAAAGAACCTGCAAAGTTCCAGTTCCACCAAAACTCATATAAACCTTTAAAAAAGGAGCGCAAAAAAAAGGACCTCTAAAGGGCTTTCAAAAATAAATTTAATAAAATGAAAAAATGAGGCCTTAATCAGGTGATGTGGCAAAAGAAGCATAAATGACTTGGATTAAGTCTAAATGAATCTCCAAATCTTCCACACCTAGTATCCACAATAGAAGACAAAAAAAAAAAAAAAAAAAAAAAAGAGAAAAAAAAATCAGAGAAGAGGCAGTAACATGATGGAACCATGCCCATCAACCAGAGAAGTAGGTCCCATTGCAGCTGTAAGGGCTGTATAACTGAACTATAACAGTCATATACATGTTTACCAAAAAAAAAGTCATATACACACCCTCATAAATCTCCTGGAAATTTTATGAAGGTATAAAATCGGAATAATCAGCACTTCTGACTTTGACCTTTTCAGCAGCATCCACGACTTCTGTTCCTCATTCTCCCTAGTTTCTTTATTGACAAGTAAAACTCTAAAACTTTTCAAAAATTTATTGGGTCCCCTTATTACACCCAAATAATAAATAAATGAAAAACTGATTTTTGAATTATTGAAACTGTCTCATGTCCTGCTATGGTTGGCTGGAACTGTGGACCCCATTAGTTGGATCTATGAGACCTCATATTTTCAATGGGCCCCTTGTAGCCTGCACAAGGCCTGCTAGGGTTGGTGGGCCTGGCTGGGGTCCGTCTTGGATTGGGCCTGGCCCAATTATAATGATGCTTATGAGGATGCACTAGGTTCTCGCAATTCTTGAAAAAAAGTGACATGTCAAGAATGAAAAGCCACATCTGGTTTTTTGTGTGTGTTATTGTTACTTTTCGGTACGAACCTTGCATTTTTTACTTGGAACTGGGTGTTCAAAACTGTTTTTCTCACTAAGGTGGAAATATTTGCAAGATACCCATTTCCGTGCTTGTTACCTTAGAATTAGTTTTTGTATTATTTTTATAATTTAATCACCATACTGTTGCATCTGCAGGATGCTATCTCACCGTCTTCGTCACCGCAATCAATCCAGTTGTAGCTTATGGATAAACAAATACCAGCCAGAAGTTGCCACTGAGGTCCTGCCTTCCTTTTTGTTAAATTTTCTTTGTCAGCATGTGATGGGAATAACTGTACTAAAATAATGTCATTTTTCTAAAACATCATTTTTAATGAAATTTAATCGTGCAGGTATGTGGTAATGTTGATTCTGTGAGGTCTCTCAATGATTGGATGCAATGTTGGCGTGACAGAGTTCCTCAAACCAGTAAAAGTTCTGTGAATGGTGGCAAATGTGATTTCCAAGATAGTGATAGCTGGTGCCAAAATGACTCAGATACAGAAAATATGGATGAAGGAGGCATTCTCAAGAACGTGTTTTTAATCACTGGACCAGTTGGGGTATGTCTTAATTGCTTTTGAAGCAATTGTGATGTTACTTTCCTTTCAACATGTGGTTATGAGATTTCATTCCTATTCAACAGCTTTAAATTGAGATGATCATGAATTCATGTTTGATGTTCCTCGTTACTTTAAGAATATCTCATTTCAAATGCTTTTAAGTATCTCTACCACCTACCCTCATACTAAATCAGCTTGAAAGACTATACTATAGATTGTTTCTCGAAAGACTATCTTTTCTCATTTTGTAAGTACTGCTGCACTTGTGACTAGCAGCATTGTTTAACACATTTAACCATCTTTTTTTTCCTCTAAGACATTTAACCATCTTTTATTTGGCTGTTAAAACTCAAAACTTAGAACTGTATCGTATGAAACCTTCTGGTTTATGTTAGGGAATTTGTCCATGTGGTTGCTGAAATTTTACACAGATTATGTGTTCACAAAATAGTTTCAGTTTTGTACTTACTGTAATATAGGCAGGAAATATTTTAGTTCTTGATCAATACAAGAATGTTGTTTATGCTTCTAAATGTTGAACGGATTCTTCTTGTTGCCACATGGCATGATAGACAGAATACCTAACGCTGCTGTTCTTTTAGATACATGTAAATATATGGTTCGGAATTTTCACAAATATACACTATGGGAATGTTTGTGTCTTTGGGATCTGGTTCTTGTGGGAGGAGAGGTGGAGGATTTGATAAAAGGGGGAGAAACAGATGAGGGCCACTGTCATGGTTGGAAATGTACATAGGTTTAGTTTCCCATCATAGGGTGAGCTTTGAGATCTATTTTCTGCAGAAATTTGAGGCAGACCATCCGGTCCTCCATTTAACACTCCATGGTTCTATGGCGCCCTTAATATCTCATCTCCCCCATTCCATGGAAACAGGTTGGAAATACATAAACATGTCCTTCAGGTCTTGTGTATTGCTTTTCACTCATTTAGTTTGCCTTGGCCAGCAAATTGGTTATGGTCTACTCCTTTTAAGTTTCATTGACTGGATATCTTGCCTTTTTTCCTGTGCAGAGTGGAAAATCTGCTGCTATCTATGCTTGTGCGAAAGAACAAGGTTTTCATGTAATTGAGGTATGGTAACTTTGTTATACATGTAGGAACGAATGTGCATGCATTTTTGCATGTATGAGTAGAGCTACAAACTCTTGTTAGCAAAAACCTAAGAAACTAAAAAAGCTCTAAAATAAATAAAAAAATCTGAAATCAGCTTTAATATATTTATATAGATATTTAACTGAATCACTAGATACATCTTGGATTGGAGATTACTGCCCAGATCACAGTTGGAAGGTGCTCATTGTTGCAACCATGAGGTTGCAAGTTTGAGTCAGGTTACCCTTCTGAAAAGAGAGAAGAAAATCTTGGAATGGTAAAATCCCTGACTCATCTTGCACGCTAAACTATTTGGTATTTACCTGATTACACAGACGTGTAAAAAGGAGAGAGGGAGGGGGAGGGGACCATAATCTCAGACCTGTTTAAGATTCATATCTGGATGTAGTTGGATCTGGTTTGGATCCAGTCTGTTCTACATCTGATTATCTGTTTACCCATGGTGTTAGTTAATATATACAATATTTTATTGGTATAATATGGGTGGTGGTCCTGTGCACATGTTTTTGCTCCGGGGGCATTGTGCGAGACAGCTGCTGGGGCCTACCTTGGCCCTACCAATCATGGGATGGGTAAGGATCAAAAGATCCAGGTGGGACCACCCCATATATGAAATTTCAAGTCAATCCAATTTTCTTAATTCCTAACCCCTTCATCTATGGCCCACAAGTTTAATGGTTTTAAATTAATTTTTTGTTTCACACTCAATCAATTGGTAGAATTCATTTGGATCGGTGTAAAGCCCATCGGGTTTTTATTTTTACCGGGGGGGGGGGGGGATCATATGGTGCGCCCCACTAGATCTCTCACATGGTATCTCCATGCTAGACAGATGCACAGGAGCAAAAGTGGTATAATGTTCTGTAATGATGTTTAATAGAAATTATATCCTTTTGAATTTAAATCCGTCTAATCCGTGGAACGAAAGAAATTGCACATAAAGGTAACATTCTTAGGAATATCCCTGTTTTCCTAATTGACCAGCATCCATATTTCATGGCCTATATCTGGAATAAGGTTGATGATGATCCATATTTTCCAATTGCATGATATGAGATGGAGAGAGAAAGCGAGCATAAGTAGACACCAAAAGAGATGGAATTTACACCTAATTTGCAAGGAGTCAATTTTTGCTTCATTAGAATTTATAACCCGCATTTGTCAGTGGCCCAGAGTACTATTGCGTAATGAGTATCTCCTAATATCAGCTATACCAGACTAGTGGCTCTTCCCCATCAAATCTTTTTTTGTGGTAAACTATTTTACCACTTTGAAATTTGGAGAAGTGCTTGATTTATGGGTGAAACATGCACTAAACTAGTAAACTCTTCAGAGAGATTGTCATATTACCCTGAACAATTATGGAGCAGAAATCCTAATGTCATTTTTGAGTTTTCCATTTGAAAGGATATATTACTTGCCAAGAATGCTAAGAAGCACGAATAGTGATTTATTGGTAGAAAACAGTTGCTGTCTTTGTTTCTATACTTTTCTCTTGAAACAATTGATGAAAATATGATTGGCAGCCTTAGTCCACTCAAAACTGTTCTGCTTGGGTCAGTCCTGAGAACGTATGAAAGGAGTCAAAGGCTCTTCAATATCTTGTTGGTGATGGCACTTTCAAAATTAAAGTTTTACCTTTCAATTACAATATTAATTAGTGAATCTTGCCCCTTTCTTTTGCTAAACTCTACTAGTTCTAGTTAGATAGCTCTATCTACACATTATTTGCTGAAAAAAAAAGAAATCTTTTGTTTTTTTTTCTGCGAATAATGGCAGCAGCCCTTTTCTAAGTGGAGTGTCCTTGATTCACCTTGTTAGACTAAAAAATCTCAGAGGTGATCTCATCCTTTTGATTTTGGTAGCATTGAGTGGTCGAAAGAAAATGATTGTCTATTTTGTATAGAGACTGTTGGTGGAAACGGAGGCCAGAAATGCCAGAAGGATTGAAGACGTTACAATGTCTCTCTCCCTTTTCTTTTTAAGACAGCATTTACATCCTTACGCAGTGTCACAAATCTTGTTCTCAGGAACATATTGTCTTGTGAAATATAGGAGTTTTCAAACATGATGGTATTGATTGGATATTATCAGAAGCAAAAAGAATTTAATTTTTAAATAAAGAAATACAAACATGTGGTAACAATTGATATATAAATGATAAAAGGAAGTTTTTAGCTAATTTCACTGTTCGTTTGCCTTATTAGTCTGATAATATTGGAACATTTCCAATTTTTCTTATATTTTAAGGATATTGCAATATTATCAGGAAAATACAGTTACAAAAATATTGCAATATTATAATGATAATTTCAAAATATCGGTGATATTTGTTACGTGGATTGCAAGAGATTTGTTGGCAAATTTGTCTTTCCAGGTGCAATAAGCCTTTTGCAAAACTTGGGCGCGGTCACCAAATGTGAAGAAAAATGATCAAATATGCTCAGGCTCTGAAATCAATATTCTGTTTGATGAAACAAGTTTAGAGAACATAATATAGCAATGGATCAGTTTCGAATCAATTTGTAAAGGGAAAGCATGAGTGATTTTGAGATCCTGCTCATTACTGCCACTTCAATGTTGTCCACAGTGATGCATGGATTGTCCGAATCTTTTCCCTTTTCCTCATATTCCATACATTATCATTAAGAGAGGTGCTCCACGTCTAGAACTGAAGATTTTAACACTGCTTGTGTTACTAGGTTAATGCATCTGATTGGCGAAATGGAGTGAATGTGAAGCAAAAATTTGGAGAGGCAGTGGAATCACATGGATTTAACCGATGGTGTGTCTTTGTTTCTTCATTTTGATGGATTCATTTCAAACTTTGTATCCTGTCTTGTGCTAATAATTGCTTATGACTGTTGCAGTTTTGAATGCACCACTGTTGTGTTTTCTCTTTGGCACCTAAATTAATATTGAAATGTGTGTTTAGTGTTACATGTGATCTTTCATAGATGGTTTATTAATTATATCTACCAACTTTTTGGTGTATTTAGTCTATTGATTATGTGGGGACTGGAATCTAAGAAATTGAATCTCATTACTAATGTGGTGTTGATTATATATCTAAGGCTGTCAATGGGTCTGAATCTGGCCCCAGTCTGATTATGTTTAGGTGGGCTTGGACATGCATCTGGTTTGGCAGGCTAGCCCAGACCCATATCTATGGTTCCAAAACCCTTTATTGGCCAGAATTGGGCCTAGGTCACAAGCCGATAGATTCTTAATAGTTTCTTTCTTGTTTCCTTTTTTTTAATATGAGCTTATTTTGTATATATACCATTACATACCCAATACAATAATATCAGTATAAGACATCCATTATCCATATGCCATATAAAGAATTTTTTTTATGATATTCTCTCTCTCTCTCTCTCTCTCTCTCTCTCTCTCTAAATAAATTCATACTCGGTATTATAAATCTCGACATACATAAGTCGTGCAATTGATTTTGACCTTCTGCATACATTTTCCGTACTATTTCAAATGACGTTACTTGATTCTTTCTTTTGTCGGAGCTACCTGTTTCTTCTAATGTGAACACTGTTATTAATTGAATGTTGGATCTGTTTCCAATATAATCAATAGATAGCTATTTTGCCCGCCTTTAGTTTTTTGCTGGAAGTCTACATGAGATTGAATATAGATCTTCTCTCTAAAAAATAGATGCTTAACCAGCACACTACTTGTACTGTTGGTGTCATGTTTAGAGTTTTCTTCAATAACCATTAATTTCTCATAGCTAACCATTCCTACCAAAACCCTGAGGCGTTAGTAGAGGCAGCATAAAAACTTTTCAATACTCCCCCTTGGGTGGAGCTTATTCCTCAACACATTTCGTGTTCTAACCCTAAAATTCTAAAGATATTTTTCTCCGGTGACTGTCACTTAACTAACAAGGACACTCCATTTCCTAATTAAAAAATTGCTTTATCTGATATCTAACAAATTTGGAAGGCGTTTCGACACTTATCCTAAAAACGACTATCTTTATTTTAGTATTTTAGTACTTCTTTTGAGGAATGCTTTAACAGTATTATATTCTATAAATATTTTTATTTATTTATTTCTATTAATTTGTTTTGTTCCTCTCATTTGTTTAGATATCATCATGTATTATTATGATCGTGGTGACATTATGAGTTCCTGGCCAACATTGCCAGATCGCATGGCCGAACTAACTTCTTTTTTGTTAGATGGGTGAGTGGTACACTTCTTGTGAGACAACCAACCTGCCCACGTATTGATCCCTGAGTAGCTCTGTGAGATGAGACACCCTTGCCACTGGGGTGTCTCTTGTTTCTCACCGAACCAACTTCTTACTATACTTGCCTGCTATGAGGAATTGTGATTAGTGAAGTTTATATTGTAGGTACTTTGTTTTCTTTTTCCAACTTTCTTTCTACTTAGCTGTAGTGCTTAGAATATAATTTTCATTTCTATGATCACAGTACTCGAGACTAGTTTGTTTATTTTTTCTTTCATGTTTTGTGATGTTTGCATTGTTCTTCCAGGTCAGCAGAGGAACACACAGGCTCACGGAGGAAACATAGTGCGGGATTATGCTCCACTAAAGAAAATGGCATAGTCTCCCTAGAATCTGATTGTGAGGTAATTGAAGTCACTTCCACAGCGTGCAGGCAAGAAGTTTGGAATGCAATGACACCATCTCAGAATGCTACAGAAAACAGAACTTCCTCTAGTCAAGGGGAAACAAAAACTCTTATTCTCTTTGAGGATGTGGACATTATTTTTGATGAAGATCGTGGATTTACTGCAATGTTATCCCAACTAGCGGAAACAGCAAAGCGGCCCATGATACTCACAAGCAATAGTAAGATCATTGATTAAAATATACAATCTCACTCCACGTGCAGTTTTGTCGCTATCTTATTCTTTCTACCATTCAAGTTACTAACTTTGCTAAACTATAGGCAAGGATCCCGTCTTGCCACATCTTTTGGATAGGTTAGTTGTGGATTTCTCAGTCCCGCCATTGGAGGAACTGCTTTCTGAGGCTTACATGGTATGACAGTTTAGTTCTTTCTTCATTTACCTTTTCTTCTTTTATTGTTATTGTGGGAATGTGGTCATATGGAATTTTGCATCCCTTCAGTTTCATTACTGTTAATTTCTTTGTAGGTTTGTACTGCAGAAAAAACCAACATCTCTCTCCCTTTGATAGAGAGATTTATCCGGTGTTGTCAAGGGGACATCAGGAAGACTCTCATGCTTCTTCAGTTTTGGTGCCAGGGTATAAGATCCCAAAGAGGTTGGTAAAGAGGGGAAATGTTTGCTTTTAAACACAAGATCAAACGTTTTCAGATTGTGTGAACCGTATTCTTTTTTTTTTGCATATTTAACTGCTGCACCAAATATTTTGGCTGAAAGATGATGCTTTGATCGGCCTGTGGGAAAGTTCCCTGTCATCACTTTATTATCTATGAGATCATATGCCAGTTGTTTATTACAACCCAAAGTGCTCATCTATACTCTCTTAGGAAGTACGATGAAAATGGAATAATCATATGGAAAGTACTCATAAAATTTTTGTTATCGGCAAAAAACGAGTTGGCCTGTGATTTCTCCCATCTCATGCTTTGGAAACCCACAGCCAACTCCATGGTTTTGGTTTGAAGCAAACGACAACATGTGGCGGTTCAAGTTCAACTGGGTTGGACTTGGTCGGTCTGCTCTGATTTTTCAGTGACAGACTGTGTATGCAGTTACCATGTGCCTTCCATGTTCATTCTTATTTATATTCTAACTTCCATTTATATCTTAATGACAGAACTTAGTTTATTTTCAACTGTGCAGATAGGAATACAGAGTGCACGTACAGTCCGCTACAATTTGATCCTGTTGCAGGCCATCATGTTTTACCAAAGTTAATTCCTTGGGGATTTTCCTGTCAGTTATCAGTTCTTGTGGAGAAGGAGATATCCAACACATTGTCCATGGTGAAAGAGAGTTCCATGTTTATGGAGGCAGTGGAAGAACACTACTCTATGGGAAGCAGAGATGCCTTGGAGTTAGGTAACAATGGGACAGGCAGTATAGAGGCAAGAAAGGAAGCCATGCTGAGAAGGAATTGCTCTGCCCGTGATGGCAATGATTTTGTGACTCAATTCCTTGACAATGTTGATTTTTCCAATGTTTCAGACTCCCCTATCACATTTGCACATCAAGCTGCAAGGCAGAAACTGGCGACAATATTCTCTTCTGACTCAGAGGATGGCAATTGCTGCTTGGATAACCTTGCAGGGCAAACTGCAAGACGGAAACTGAATATGATACTTTCTTCTGATTCAGAGGATGGTAAGTGCTGCGCAGATAATGTTTCAGTGCATGCTGTGAGGCGGAAACTGAATACAGTCTTGTCTCCTGATTCAGAAGATGATAAATACTGCTCTGATAGCCTTCCAGCTATGCTGCACATTACACCTCAGGACCCAAGCAGTAAAATACTGCCTGATCTGTCTATCAAATCCCTTGACCAGAGTATCATAGCTCCTAGTTGCCTAGAACAGTCTTTATATGAGGGCCCATACAAAATCTCTGAAAAAGCATGTGATTCACACACATGTGACATGTATAAATCAGTAAATGTATCATGTGTTCCAGAATCATCTTTTGTTCCTGAGACTGAAATCAATGATGGTGGGGAATGTCTGTCTAAAAGTACATCTTGTAATCATTTTGATTTTAACTTGGAAGATGTTACCATGGGTGGTGTACAAGGCCTGCCTATGATGGAGGTTAATGCTTTGGATGGAACTGCAGCAGAAGCAAATAAGCATTCGGAAACTATATTGGGTAATGCTTGTGAAGTAGTTGCAGAATCTGTTCATGGGAATGAGGAGGTTGGGGAGTGTCAAAATGTAAATGCAGAGGTTGTAACCAAAGGATACGCAGTAATGGATGAGTGTAGCCGTGCTGATTTCAGTGCAGGGTTGACTTCCATGGAGAATCCGACGAACCCACTTGCAACCAATTTCATGCAGGAATCTTTGCAACAAATTCGGTGTCCACTGGTATTTGATTTAGTTCAGGAAACATGGAGGAAACTGCATGGCCGTCAGGAGGATCTAAAATCACTTGTAACTTCAGAAGAGAGAGATGCTTCTAAGATAGTGGAGTTTGCGTCTGGACTTACCGATCTGATTTCTAAAGCTGATGTGATGCTCAGTAGCTGCCAGCCTCTTAACAATGTGAGTGGTTCCCAACCTTATAGGTTTCTTTATGCCTGTTTTCTCTTAATGGATAATGGTTAGCTCTGTTTTCTCTTAATGGATAATGGTTAGCTCATATTAGTTATAGTGTTAACTGTACACTGTATGCGTGCTTTTCCAAACCCCCAACTTCCAAACTCAATTACTCCATCTGAACAATGTTTTTTTATATAAAACTTTCCCTCCCAATCCTTACCTTCGGTATAACCTTCCATAGTATAAGCCTCTATACCAAAATATTCCATCCCAATTAGATATCAAATTTCATCAGGAAAAAGTTGATTCCGAGGCTCCATAGCCTTCTTTGCCACAGAAGATATTACGTTATTAGTCTTCCACTATATACTTTTCTTGGCTATATATACTTAAAACTTTTCTTAGAGCACTGACCCCTCCTTTTTTTTTTTCTTTTGCATCTCCATAACCGGCCATTCCTGAAAAATGAGATTTTAGTGGTAAAGCAAGCAGCATGTTTTGAGAAACTGGGAGGATTTTGAACTGGTTTTTCTCTTAGTGTTCTGGAAAAAATGCCCTAAATCCATTCCAAAATTAAGCTCAAGGCAAAACATGCCTTAGAAATTAAGAATTTCCTTTTCTTTTAATATTATTCACATTCAATGCCCTGGTGCTAAGAAGAGATGCTTTTACAGGACATTTTGGAACCATCAATGGTGCCATGTGTTGAGCCGGATTCTTTTTCCTGGTATGATGAGCAGTTGGAGATGACATCCACATTTGCACAGCATGGTTTTTGCTTGTTTTCAGAGAGGATTGCTGCAATAGGGATGAAGTTGGGTTATGAAAATAAGGTGGATTTAGCTCAGGAGATGCTGTTTTGCAGTACCAGTACAATGGCACAAGGGAAACTGGCCGCACAGGAGATGAGCAGAGTTCCAAACTCATGTCATTTGGAGATCAGTGCACCAGACATTGACATTTCTTTTAGTAGGTATGGTGATACTTTTGCATTTTATGGATATAATTCTTATAGTTGAACTTTTAACATGAACGAAACTAAATTACTTCTAAAAAATGGTATGGAGCTTATCAGTTAGACACCTTCTTGTTACAATTGTGATACATATGTGCATGAATACATTACTTATGCATGCACATCAATCATGACTGCTTTTGGCATTCTATCATTGAGTTCTGCATGGTGTCTACACAGCAGGGTAGTGGAACCAAGGCTTTACGGTACAGTTTCTTCCTTGGTACCTCCAAGATCACGTTTGGCACTAAAAGGTCCTGCATTACATGAGTACTCATCCTTCTTGAGTCAAATTTCGAGGTCAGAGTCTTTCCGTCTACAGGAAAACAACAGTAGAACAAAACAGCGCGGCAGGTATGTTGTTGATACTGAAATTATGTTGGCAAAGCTGCTTATAGTTATGAATTTGTTTCGCTAATCCACTGATAACTTAGTGGTTTGGCATCTTCTTCTCCATAGAAACAACCAGAGCCTGAGTGCTGGTTGTGTTGGCGACAAACTTGGGTAGAGTGTGGGTGTGTGATTTATCATAGCGATAAAAAAGAAGGATTTGTTCTAATACCAATGCTTGCAGGGTCCGTGCTGCTCGCCACTACTTGAGTTCTGGCCCACTTACATTATCACCAGAAGAAGTGGTGTTACTGGCTCAACATGGCCGATATGGAGAGGCATGGTCAAGATCAAATTGTATATAGGACATAGTTACACAGTTACTGCGTTTTAGGGAGATTCGGGAATTCATTGGAAAGAGATATAGGAATTCTATCAGACGGATGAGGACAAGGAAGGGAGAAAATTGTAACATGCTAATTAATTACCCTGATGAGGGGATGTCTAATAAATATTCTTACATATTTAAGGCTGAAAGAGGAGCCCAATGTAACCAAAGAAGCATGTGTTCCTTTTTTCCATCTATATTTTTTTTTTTTTTTTTTGCCCCTTTTGAAGAAACAATCTTTTTCTAAATTGTAATTTCGAATATAACATGCTAATAATGCATTACAAATCTAGAAAAATATATTGTAGTTTATAAAATCAAGAAAATGTCTATGGGCTTTGGAATGGTGGCCACAAGATGTTGCTCCACCCAGAGTTACCTGATATACTGTTTGTTATTTAAACACTCAAAAACTCTGATTAGCACACAGAAGCTAAAGTTGACTTGACTCCTTAACTGGACTGAAAGTCTGTCAAGTCAATCAATAATACATAAAAATGGAAAACCCAGTGAAATCTAAATCAGTTGACCTAGTCGTGACAGAGTTTTTGAAAAAAAAGAAGAAAATATGGGAAAGAAAAAAAGGGGTCTAGAAGGAGCTTCAAATCTTAATTGGATTTTGACCAATTCAATTGAGTTCTGCTCCAGTCATTGCAGTATTAAGTTTTGATTGAATCACTTGAGATCTAATGGAGTTGAGGCTTTTAGTTTTTCATCAGTGGTCCTTTTTTTAAACGAGTCGTGGACTTACAAGTCCTCATGGGGATGCAAGAGTAGCAAGGTTTGAGTCCAAAAGAAATAAGTTACAAGTTGAAAATGATGGATTAGGTATACCAAGAAAAACAAAAACACATGAGGACAAAATAGGACTGTGATTATTTTCAGGTGGATTAGACACCCTTTTCGGGTGAAAAAGGTAGAGACTAGCTCTCCCAAGAGCTAGCTCCGTTTCTCATGTTGGCATAACTTAGAATTTGATGCACAGTTTCCATAAGAATATCAAAGAAATTGTAACAACTTTTTTAAAGGCTTGTAACAATTTTTTCAAGCGACAGTTCGTTACATTTTTGTTATAGCATTTGTGTGTAAGAACAATGAGATCCACTTCAAAATCCACCCACCCCCCCGCCGCATTGGAGCGATATTCACAGTTGGATTGAATCTAAAAAAGCAGCAGTGTAGCTAAGTGGCCCCTAAACTTCAAAACCATAAATCTCAGATAGATTAATTTGTATGGAATTGATTTTCGTTCAATCTATTATTGAAACTTTTGGACCTTTCTTTTCTATTGGTAATCAACGGTTATTATCAATTAGCCACCTCTAAAGGAAACAATAAAGCTCAATAAACTAGGATTGATGTTGCAAGAATAGGTGTGCTTGACTTACACATGAGGAAATCCTCTCAATTTGTAAGCAACAATAGCCTGATGGCTGATGATCTGTAAGGAAAGGGAAGTTTTCTTTTCCTTTTGCCAGATCAAAGGCAACAAAACCCACAACCACATTTATAAACTTATCAATATCTTCCTTGTCAATTGCAGCTGCTAAACCAGCCAAAAACTTGTATACAGATGTGTCTGAAAAGGTTGGATCCAGTTCCTCAAAGGTAATGAGTGGGACCCAAAATTTCAAATCCAAACCACTTAAATGCACCACCTCCCTCAATATTAGTACTAACTCAAACATTAATACTAACACAAGAAATTGAATAGAAAATGGTGCAGTTAATCTAATCATTGAAATTGCCATTATTTTGAAAACCGAAAAATATTTCAAATTGTCATGGACAAACACTACTTACATCATATGCATGATTATCATTTTCAAACAATCAAGATAATAGATAGACAGTCCTGTTTACAAATGGGCCATAGCCTCCAAGTTAGATGATTATGTCAAGTGGACCATACTCCAACTTTGGAGAACATGTCGTTAGTTGAGTTCGGAATCATTACTCATTTTCATTTCATGCATTTATTTGATTTCATAGAAATGAATATATGTTTTCTGCCATGAACTTATTAGGAAAAGCGTGGAAAGTGAAAACACTTTTTTTTTTCACTACACTAAAGTCTACATTTGGTGTGGCCGTTACGTAGGGGTTCACCTTTACTTGATCCAAGAGTGATATAAGTTCAAACTTAAGCTAATTTTGTTTCCTACTCGTGGTTAATTCATTGATGTATTTCACTCAATTCTAAGTGATGTTCAACCACCTCCTTACTTTACATAGAGTGAGTCAAGACAGGGGAACATGTTGGATCCAGCAAACCCCAAGTAGGTGAAACAGATATCTAACACAGGTCATGATGAGATGCTACCAAAACCCATTTATCTAATGAAGACTCTAGTCCATTCTCCATTATTGTGCACTCTGCAATCTGCATGGGTGTAGAGTCTATTACTTTATTCTTAACCATCTTAATTGGATGGGAGACCACATCTATATACTAAAACTGCATGGTACAATTTCTTATACATGTATATTGTTGGACATAGAAGAAGGTCTTGCCCATTTTCCTGCATACAGAAATCAGACAACCACCACATAGGAGAAAGTCTTGGCTTCCACGATCTGTGGTCTCATTTTCCGAGGAATGTCTGACCATCGATCGATCAAAAAATGAGAATAGGGTCTTACCATCGGGTGAACAAGGCTAGTTGTCCGACTCTTATTTGTGCGAGTTTTTATTACCTTGCATGTGTGAGTCTTGACCCAGCCCCTTACTACAGTACCAATAAAAAAAAGTGAAATGAATCCAGACTCAAATTAATATATTTTGTGGACCCAAACTCTCTCTCTCTCTCTCTCTCTCTGTTCATTGAGTTCTTTATATCTGGGTGTATTTGTTTAGATTTTTTGAAGGCAAATGCTATCAGAATCGTGTGTATGACAATTGACAACACATCTGCAATGGAAATGTTACCTCTGGAGCTCTCTATAGAAGAAAAGAAACCCTCATTGCCATTTAAACCATTATAATAAAATACATGGATTGTTCATCTGTCGAACTTTTCATCTCCACAATCCATAGCCCCACAACACTTTGCTCATTTCTCTTTAGTTCGATCTATGGCATCTCGATTCCTTTGAGTCGTCCCTTTTCCAAACAAGAAATATGAACTAAGAGCTGCACTTTCATGTCACTGCTTATCACATTAAAGTGAGGAGATATGAGCTTCGTACTTCCATATGACATTTACAGACCTTGTTCTTCACAACTGCACTAAAAAATTAGAAATGTGTACGTAACAATGAAAAGTAGAAAGGAAGGGTGAATATAATAAAAATGGGTATAGAGAGAGAGAGAGAGAGAGAGAGAGAGAGAGAGAGAGAGAGAGAGAAGATGTGAATGGTTTACTTTGCATAGATAGAAATTTGGGTAGAGGGGGAGTTTTTTTTCACCTTAATGGGTCGTTGCAACTAGTAGCTTGGTAAATATGTATAGGTTATATCAGAAAACCCAATAGCCTAGAAAAAGAGGCTTGTTCAACCCAATAGCCTAGAAGAAGAGGCTTGTTCCTTCGCCACAGAGACGCCTAAACCTAGCAAGCATAGAGCAGTTTGCATTTATTAATGGTAAATTTAGGCATGGCATTCATCTTGCACATTACATGAGAACAAATGGGTCCTCTTTTAACACAGAAATAAATCCATGAGAAAAGCAATGACAAATGACAAATCTATATTAGCAAGACATGTATCTTAAGAAGAAAAGAAGAAGGAGAAGAAGAGAGTCCCATGAATGAGCGGGAAAGAAAATTTTTACATGGATGTGCATGCATAAACAAAAGCAAACATGAAAGTTAAAAAAGATGTGTTATTACAAAGTCAATGAACGCTTGTGATATGGTATGTAACTAAAGACCAAATGAAACAAGTAAAAAGTTAATAAAAGAAACGTTATTCATATTGATATACTGAGATATACTGAAAATGAGAGAGGAGGAGAAGAAGAAGAAGAAGAAGAAGAAGAAGAAGAAGAAGAAGCCAATGTTGGTTGAAGGGAATGAAGCCTGGTCCGAGGTCACCTAGTGACAAACAATAGTACAGCTATGGACTATATGACGTCGAGCCAGACAACATTCTCCACAATCTAACTTGGACAATAGCTCTGAATGGAAGAAGAGATTGATCGAAGAAGAAGATTTGAGGGGAATGAAGCCTGGTCCGAAGCTTCCCTTACTAAGAAAGCCCCGAGCCAGCCAACATTCCCTTCAAACATTCCATTTTTTATGTACATGCACTACTTGAATCACAGATGCATAGAAAGATCTGGACTCCCACAGGACCATCTCTCAGAGAGAGAGAGAGAGAGAGAGAGAGAGAGAGAGAGAGAGAGATATGATGGGGTGGTTCTCAATTTGAAGACTTGGGCAAGACTAACAAACTAACTGGGATTTATACTAACATTCCAAATTGGAATTTGATGAAAACTAGAAGGCAATTAACTTCGGGACCCTCTCAATTAAATGAATGAATCCTTCTGTTGTTGCTTTCATTTCCCAGGTGTAAAGTGAACTTGTGAGGCCTGCAGTCAACTCAACCCCTGTTACCTGCCGACCCATAATCAGACAAACCTACCACTCTGTCTACATCCCCTCTTCTCTCTCTGTTTCTTAATTTCCGGATGCTCCTACCTGCTCTTTTGTTATTTTTACACAAGCCATTCAAATATATGCACACCCCAATTTTCTATGAAACCACAGAAATGGCGGGTTCTCAACTTGTCTTTGTGATGGGACATCAAGAAAACAGGACACGTACGATGAGACAATTATAAAATGTCTCTCCACTCTTCAGTAGGCCTCTAAAATTTGAATCCCAGACATCTCAATTAGATGGTTATGGGCTAGCTAGAGCACTATAACAAGGAGCCATTGTAATATTAGATCTAAAGAAACTAAACTGCACTAGGATCCTCCCCATCTCAAGATTATGAATACATTATATAAAGACGTGATCCTTTTGGATCACCTAATTTCTTGATCTGTGCAACATGTTGTTAGTCTTCTTACGGATTTACAATTCTCTCCTGCTTTACTTTTTGTGTGTTTTATTGACGGCGTTCTACACTAATTTTGTAAAATGAAGTGAGTTGCCATAAAACCAAATATGTAGAAGTTTTCTGCGATATTTCCTTTTTCATTACCGAATTCTATCTATAATAGTTTTTTTTTATAGCTATTACCATCCCTCTAATCTTAGTTAAATCTTAATATTGTTGGGTAAAACTTTTTCGTGCCTCTACAGTCCAAGCATTCAAAAATAAATCAAACTAAATGGTATTTTTTTGACAGTCCAAAAGCCCGTGTTCATCCAACAGACAAGTAATTCATGTGCTGTGGGAACAACCAAGTGAGTGAGTGGTCTCCATTAAAGTTACATTTATGATACATGCAGGTGCCACTGTCCATGCACAGAAAACACTATACACAGTCCGCTCTCTCTCTCTCTCTCTCTCTCTGTGAGATAATTCAAAGGCAAAACAAAAAGATTCTCTATCATCATTACCTTATTATTAATCCGGCATTTTCTCTACTGTAGCCATTTCACGTGCACGCAACCCAGTTCTTCTGGAGGAACGTTTTGTGCCTTTGACATCATTTTCCCAGTTTTCACTCTTTCTTTCTGGCCTAGGGTAATATGTCCTCCAACAGAAGATAGCTACCTAGTTTGAAGTCTAATTGAATTAGGGAGATAATGCCCATTTAGATGATTAAGAAAATATGTTAATGGAGAGAAACTAAAGTGCTATTTGGCATTATCCTGGGAATGTTTCATTGGAGAAGTAATGAAGAAAAATTTGTTTATCGCTTATTAGACATTTTGTGAGAGAAAAAATCGAGAGGGATAAAGAATGCACGAAAAATAGAAAGAGAGATTTTATATATCCACACAGGGTAAGAGGAAATGCTCGCCAAATAAGTTTTTCATTATTCATTTTTATAATAAGATATTTCTACAATGATACCAAATGAAGCTATTCTAAAAAATCACTGAATGACAAAAAAAAAAAAAAAAAAAAAAAAGAAGATCGTAAAAGCCACTAAATGATAAAAAAGGGAACGGGTAATATTTTTCTTTTTTTTAGTGATTTTACTCTCAACTCCCTCTTCTTTTTCTCTCTTTTGATTTGACCTTAATTTTATTTGATTTCACCCTTCATGCAAACAAACAAGCTCTAAGATTGCTAAAAGAAAAGTTTAAAACACAAACATGTGATATTTTGATTAGCATCCATTTTTGAATGATATGATTCACCACAATTTCCTACAGCCGAAAAGAGACAGTGATCTGCTAGGCTACCACACAGACCAAACCACAGTGAAAGGAGGTTTTGTGAACACCCGCCATTGGAGAGATTTTATCGAGCACATGTGCTCTTGTGAGAGCGTACGTATAAATTTATAGTTGATCATCGGTAAAATCCCGAATTCATAATATGAACCATGAAAACTATAGATACAGAAGGAAGGAATTCGATCAAATTAAGATTAATTAGAGAAATACTCCTCTGCACTACCAACATCAAGCTACATTCTGCAATTTTTCATTATTCGGCATTTGCTGTCATTTCCAAGAAATCGGCAAATGAGGATGGATGGATGGAGAGAGAAGAGGGCCGTTGGATGCAGAGAAACGGACGGCTGGATGTGCGAAGACTTGGATTGGAAGTGTAGGGGTCAGCGGGAGCGGAGGATCGGGAAACGAGGGAGCCCGAGTAACGAGGAGGACGATTTAATCGCCCGACGTGGACACTTCGAACCCGTCTCACTGCCGCTCGATTTATTGCTTCTGATCTGCCCTTGATCTACGGTCCAGATTGGCCCATATCGTACACTGAGTGCTTGAATTTAATTGCAGGGTGAACGGTCAGGAGGACAGATCTGCTTGCTGCATTTATGGCATGGATGATGATTCGGTCATGATGAGAGACTGATTAGGCGTGGGCCACCGAGAATCAAATAATGTTGAAAGAAAGGTCAAACTCGAGGATATATCATTGGATGGGATGACATTTATCTCGAACTATTCGAATTATTTCTATATAGAGCTCAAGATGAAATTTTAGAGTTATGAATTTGTTTCCATGAAATAAACTAATGTAAAGTAGCATCACATCACCACATGATAAAGTAAAAAGCATGGCCAAACTCTTTCTCATCTGTTGTGACCCACCAAATGTGATAAAATATAATCTTTGAGGGTTGAAATTACTTCGCTAGTAATTTTTCTTTGATCACTTGAAAAACAAATATTACTTCAGTGGAAGTATGGGAGGCCTTAAAATAGTAGGGCTGACTCTGACTTGGACCTGTTTGTAAGGCCTGGTGGCTCCACTACATATAAGGAGGCATTAAAGTTAGCCATCTATGATCTACCATCTCAAGGTTTAATAAGCAGGTGGGATTTCAATTTTGAAAGTACCAAATAGTGTTAGATATGAATGGCTAAGGGCATAACTACAATGCAGCGCGTTGCATTATGGTATGGTACGGTGCAACGCCCTTCTTTAATGTAGGGTGGCAGCCACATTTTCAAAATCCAAGCCGGTCATCAGCTCTAATACGCTACCTAGTGTTCAAAATGTAATTATTCAAATATATAAGATGTTTATCATTGGATTTGATTATATCTGAAATAGATGATGAACTTGTTTGCATTCCCCTCGTTTGGGATAGAAATGAGCAGACTCCCTCATGTGTGATCGATCTAATGTTGGCCCACTTAATGTTTCTTTGAAAATTTAGATAGAGAGAGCATAATGGGTGTTAGAGCTTGTGTGGGGAGATATTTCCTCCCCCATATTCCACCCCTGCCAAGTGCATGGCTCAAGATGGCCTGATGGGACTAGGCCTAGAAGTCAACAAGTCAGGCCCGATGGGACTGCAATTGAAAGGGAGTAGACTACGATGGGATAAGGCTCTGACGGAGCCACCCTCTTGTCTTCTCTGTTTCCCTATGTAAACACAACCACAGCTCCAGAACAAAAAAAAAAAAAAAATGAACACCACATACCCTGGTATGCCATCTCCTCCCCAACTCCATCTCCATCATCTGCTTAGTCCTGCAACTAACTTAGGCATCGGAGAGCCCTGCGCTGCCAAGCCAGGGTCCTTTGACCTTCTTCTTTTTCCCCCTTTCAGGCTCGAGGCAGCGGTTATCTTATCATCACCAAGGAGCTGCAATCCCCGTCCTCCTCCAGTAAGTCTTAAAATCACTCCCCCCGGGTCAGTGAATTTTTGTGCGCTTACAATTGGCGCCGTCTGTGGGAAGAGATAAAAAAGCCATTTTTCCCAAACACCATGCCTCCTAAAGCCTGAAATGGAAAAGGGAATTCTCGCCGTGACCTTGCTCGACATCAGACAGATTTTCTTAAAATATATTCTCTCATGAAGCCGAGAAAGTCACGCTCCACTGCAAGAAGAGTTAGACCATCCGCAAGCTTTTTCATCTTCTCCGGGTACGCGGATATCGTTTGAAGGATGTTCCTTGGGGGAGCTAAGCAGGATCTTGTAGAGTGAATTTCAATTAGAAGAAGGGGCTGGTCTCGGTCTCACCCGAAGTCGCTACTACGATGATTTCTGTAGACATCTTCCAGCTCGGCAGAGACGTCCCGATTCGGTAGATCCCCAGCTCGGCCATGTCTCCAGCTCGGCAGAGATCTCCCGGTTCGGCAGCCCATTTAGCTCGGCAGAGATCTCCCGAGTTACGCCAGCTTGTCTCGCCTCACCTTCCTCCATCTCTCTAGAAACCTTATCCGCGGACCGATTCCTGCAGAGTTGAGTCTCATGACTCAGCTCGAGCACTTAGAGATCGGGTACAATGGCTTTGAAGGCGGCGTTCCTCACCAACTCGGTCTCTTGTCGAATCTCAAGTATCTCGATATCGCGATTGCGAATCTCTCCGGCTCTCTCCCGAGCGAACTCGGCAACCTGACTCAACTGGAATCGCTGTTTCTTTTCAACAACCAGTTGTCGAGGGAAATAACGGAGCGGTTGTCGGATCTCAGCTCGCTCAAAGTGCTGGATTTGTCGGTGAATAGCCTGTCGGGTCAGATCCCGTTACGATTTTCGGATTTGAGAGAACTGACGTTCCTGAATCTAATGGGCAGTTATCTGACAGGTGAGATTCCTCCAGGGATAGGTGAGCTCCCGAACCTAGAGATGCTGCTGCTGTGGAACAACTCACTCTACGGGAGCCTGCCTTGGAAGCTCGGCTCCAACGCCAAGCTGTAGAAGCTGGACGTGTCTTCGAATTCTCCCTCGGGATCCTCATCCTCGAAATCCTGACCGCATCAGCTGGACGCCCCACCTCGGCCTCCTACAGCATCTCGGCAGCCACAGCTAGTTCGGCAGAGGCTCCCAGCTCGGCAGAGGTTTCCAGTTCGGCTGCCTTTCCTAGCTGTCTGAACTCTGCATCTCGGCAGACTCCCAGCTCGGCAGGTCACCATTTCGGCAGGCTCCCAAATCGGCAGGACCATCAGTTCGGCACGTCCTCCAGCTCGGCTGATGTCTCCAGCTAGGCAGAACTCCATTTCGGCAGGTCCATCTCAGCAGCACACAATTTCGGCAAGTCTCCCATTTTGGCAGACCACCAGCTCGTCAGGTCCATTTCGGCAGACCACCATCTCAGCAGCACACCATCTCGGCAAAGGTCCCCAGCTGGCATACGTCTCTAGTCCAGCAGGTCGACCAGCTCGGCAGGTCCATCTCGGCCAAACCCCCCATCTCGTCTGCATCTCGTCTCAGCTCGGCAGAGGTTTCCTTCGCAACGTCATCTACCGGCGAGGATTTCTCAGATTCTCCATGTCTCTTCTCGTCGGCGGCTCCTCTGATTTTGTTCGAGCACTTGTTCAGATCTGATTTCTCGTTTTCGCTTTCCTTCTCTTGTAAGCTGTATTCTTGCTCTTGTTTCAGCTTCTTCACCTTCTGCTGCAAAGATACGATCGAGAGATCTGATCGTTGAACATCACGTTTGAGCTCAGCGACGCGTAATTTGGTGAGTTGTTGGACCCATGAGACGTTTTTTTTTTTCGTGAGTGGTGGATGTGTGATCTCCGCCGTTGGATTGTGGATCAACGGTCATGAATCGACGTTCGAGGTCATGGTATTCCCGCCTGCAGTTGTGAGCGTTCAAGAGGAGAGAAGATGAGATTCGGCTTTGCACTTCCATGGTGACAAGATCCCAGCTTTTGGTGCCGTGGCGATTGACGGTGCACGCTAGCAAGAGCTCCTCCCAGGTGCTCCATGGATGATCAAGATCATGATCAATCTCCTGATGTGGTTTCGCCATGGTTTTTCTCCTTCTTATCCTCTCTTTTTGCATAAGTACCACGTGTCGCACAAATCCGACGTCTACTACCTCGGGATCCTCATCCTCGAAACCCTGACCGAGAGCATCTTCTACCATCTTCTTCTCCATGGCCCGGCTGAGAGTCTTTTCTCCACCGTTTAATGATGAGAGGGAGGTGCCTGCACAGTACCTCACACAACCTAGCTGACCATGTGCGCCTTCCATGTGTTGGTGGACGTCGAGGGCGGGATGCCACTTGTGGAAGTCACAGTAATCTTAGAAGAAAGGCCAGACCTGGTCTGGTTTTGGACCGGTCAGCTTGGCTGTGGGCTTTCCTACCCACTTTCCTCGTTGCTGCTCCTTTTCTTTCTCCATCATCACTCTTACGTGGGAATATTTTCGAATTCCCCATAGCACCGACTGGACGTTCCACCTCGGCCTCCTGCACCACCTTTTTCATCTCGGCAGGATTCAGTCTCGGACACAATCAGCTCGGTCACGTGCCCCCGCTTCCTCCAGCTCGGCATCAATACTAGACTTATTAATACCTGGGTGGCTGTACCAGGGCGCCGACCGGGATCACTAGCATTGTTAACCTCGGCCTCATCCATCTCTCACCATCTGTTTCGTCCGATATTGGTCTCGGCCAGGACTCTTCACCACGGCCAGCACCAGCAGCGCCTCAATGAGGGTGCTGACAGCTATCCCCCCCAAGGACTACACCTCTAACGACGAGCCAGCAGGTCACGTCCCTCACCTTGGCATACGTGCATCTCGGTAATAGTGCCAGATTGCTAGCCACAGACTACACTGGCTCCGGTAACAGTACCAGCCAGTTACGTCCCTCATCTCGGCTACCAGCCAGATTTCGCCTACACGGCGAAGGACCACACCTCTGGTGACGAGTCAGCAGGTCACGTCCCTCATCTCGGCTACGCGCCAGATTCCGCCTACGCGGCGCAGGACTACACCTCTGGTGACGAGCCAGCAGGTCGTATCCCTCGTTTCGAAAAAATCACGCTCGGTGATGGCACCAGCTTCGGAAAAATCAAGCTCGGATAGACCGTCAGGCTATTTAGCTTTCAACTTCCAAGAGTTAGGAGCATTCTAAGAAGTTAAAAGCTGGGGGGCTTTGTGTGGGGAGATATTTCCTCCCCTATATTCCACCCCTGCCAAGTGCATGGCTCAAGATGGCCTGATGGGACTAGGCCCAGAAGTCAACAAGTCAGGCCTGATGGGACTGCAATTGAAAGGGAGTAGACTACGATGGGATAAGTCTCTGACAGAGCCACCCTCTTGTCTTTTCTCTTTCCCTATGTAAACACAACCACAGCTCCAGAACAAAAAAAAAAAAAAAAAGAAGAACACCACATACCCTGGTATGCCATCTCCTCCCTAACTCCATCTCCATCATCTGCTTAGTCCTGCAACAAACTTAGGCATCGGAGAGCCCTGCGCTGCCAAGGCAGGGTCCTCTGACCTTCTTGTTTTTCCCCCTTTCAGGCTCGAGGCAGCGGTTATCCTATCATCACCAAGGCGCTGCAATCCCCGTCCTCCTCCAGTAAGTCTCAAAATCACTCCCCCCGGGTCAGTGAATTTTTGTGCACTTACAGAGCTGATGACCGACTTGAATTATGAAAATGTGGGCTACACCACGCATTGAACTAGGGCGCTGCACCATTCGTATGGGTTGTGAAAAGGCCAAGGTGGATCAAATTGAAGTTTTCCTACAATTAACATATATCTAATAATAGCCGAGCGAAAACCATCCATCAAAAAACCATGATGCCATATTTGAGAATCGTGCACATCAAATCTGTGCCTGGTGAATGGGAACTAAGCTCATCCAAATTCTTAACTTATGAACTGATATAAAATTAGAAAAAAAAAAAAAAAAAAAATCTCTACTCATCTGGATTATGAGCCCCAAATTACATACTGTTTGATTTTGGCATTACAAACAATTATCAATACTGCCATGAATTTGGGATTGAAAAGAAATTAGAAACCCTATCTGGTGGGTATTGTTTTAATCTACGATGCATGGATACTTCAAAATGGATAATGTATCGTGTCAAACCATATCTAATGCTTTCTTCTTTTATATATAAAACTCATGTCCTTAACTGTATCTATGACGAGTCCTCTCTGTATCCATGCCGTAGCTGGGCATCATATGTTCAAATGCCAAATCACTGTGGCTGTTAATTGTCCATACAGAGGCAAAAGGTAAAGAGGTTGATTCACAAATGAGTTGAGCAAGAGTCAACACATTCATGGTTGAGTGGTGTTGGGACCTAAGTATCACTAACATGCCCAGGGATTGTTCCCTGGGTCTCCAAGTTAAGCCACTAACCCAACCCGGAAAAAAGGAAAAAAAACAGAGAGTTCCACAAAATATTTAAACCCATCTGGGATATAGAATGTAACATAAAAAACGTGTATGCATATAAATGACACATTAAAAAACATTAATCCGGTTATTACAACATGAGGGCTGCACATATATTTCATAGTAACTATCCAGCACAACATTGCCTGACCACGCAGACACATCCAACAGGCCCACAATCACAGCCCCAACAGCAAACCCCCTCACTCTTAAAGAATCATATTCTCTTTCTATCCTAAAAAGGAAAAAAGTAGTTCAACAACCTATGGAAAAAATTGAATAGGACCAAAAAAATAAAAAAATCCAAATTCCCGAAATGATACCAATCTGAACAACTAACCAACCTGAGAGATCTCAATGATGAGAAAAATGTCTCAGTATCAATGCTCCGATGGACCCTCCAAAGGTTGGTATTTGCAAGGTTTTAAAACATCACCTTGATTCTGACACCCCATCCTGATGTTCTTAAGGAGATCATTAACTTCAGTGCTAGTGGAAAATTGATTCTCCAATCAAATCATTGGCTGCCCTTTTAACCTCAGAACAAAGCACTCCAAACAGCTCCATCTCCTTCACCACATTTCGCATGAACACTTCCGATCTTCTCCACTGATTTGCAAATTCCACTGCAACTCCAATCAAATGATGCAATGCATACATTTCCAGCCTGCGCCTTCCATTCACAATCTGGATAATAAAAAACAACTGATTTCATGAATACGGTGTCCAAATAGCGATTTCCTTACAAGCAAATAGTAGGAGCTCCTCCACCCAAGGATATGGTGGGCTAAAGTATGTGGAACCGGGCCCCTTCATCCGATTATCCAGTCAGCTAATCCTATCAGCCCCATAGTGGACAGACCATGCTCTAGATGGCAAGGATATTTTAATCTAGGTTTTCTAAGGCATGGGCTATCCGTGTTAGGACCAATTACTTTAACATTCTGCATTGCAGAACCTTGATCTTTCACATGTAGAACTCGAGGCTCAATAACAAATGCATATCGTTGGGTGAAGATCATGTCAATGCTTCTCTTACCTGGTGGAGTCCCACAGCACATGCTGCGTTCATCTATGTGTTCAACTTCAAGTCCAATAAACCAAGCACCAAGCGACACATCTTCATTGGCATACTTGTGCAATATAGGCCTGCACACATAACCACCAGCCCTTCAGCATATCAAGTCAAAGAAACAATCAACATTGCATGACAAATCAGCACATTCTTTCTTACTGGTTAATTGAAATGTATGTAGCCAAATCCTTTGATATTGCATAAATTTGCCCGGTTGCATGCCTGAAGTATTTATTTCCTTCCTCTCCGAATTTCCAGTATTCAGGTTCATGGTACTTCACATTCCTACAAAAATAATTCATGTATCACCCCAGTGCATAAGGGAAAATGCAGATCCAAGAATGTCCTTGTGAAAAGGAACCATCAGAAAGATCAAAGAGAATTACTTTTGTGACAAAACTGGTCCAGACTTCATGCATCCCATGTAGACTCTGGGCTTTGATCTGTGACGAGCAAGAGATGCAACTAGCATACCTGGACATGCAAAATAAATAAATGGGAGTCCAGTAATCATTGGTGCTGAAAGAAAACCAATCATCATATGGATTAAGTCCAGAAATGTTGTTACCAAGATTTACATGAACATCATCGTCCACCTTGACATAGAACTCTGCATCCCATAGTGCAATGGCAGCGGAAAAGAAGGTCTTTGTTTTCGCAGTTAGCTCATGATAACCCTCAACATGCTCCTACAGAAACTCAGATGACAATGTAAGTGCAAATTCAAACTGTCAATGGTGGTATCAGGTATGTGACCTCAATTTTAGTCAGCAGATGAGGACTGCTACGCCTTTCACATGTAGCTCAGAAATCATGTGACAGGAAGATCTTGACTATCTGAATGGACCCATTAAATTTGTATCACTTTCCATTTTCTTAACAAGCATTTTCTGTCCACTAATTAGATAGGTAGAATTTCTCGATCAACAACTCCACAACTTTTTAACTCAATCAACAATGTACCCATGATTTTGATGGTCTGGAATAACATGCATTGATAACATATATGCAATAGATGAGTTGCCAAATAGTTTTCATTGGTGGAAGATATTTAAATCTAGTCCCACACCAAGAGGAAATACTCTTACCAGCCTAAGAAAATCATTATGCTGAGATTCCTCTGAATCGATGGCCCGATCTAAAATGCTGCTGGATGTAGCACTACACCAAAATGCACTCATCGGTCAGTTTCAAATTTCAGTTTTATGATCATTACTCATGAGTCACAACCACTGTTGCATCTCCCAAGAGAAACATATGAGCATAAGATGGTACATATGTGATGTGGAAGATCAATCCACTTATAACAATAACAATGGGGCATGCACGTCATGACAGGTTATCATGAAAAGAAAATATTAAATATATTGTTTTAATATATTAACATATACTTGAGTAGTTTATATCCCAATCTTTAACTATCTTTACTAGGGCATGTCTATCTAACAGGAAGTTGTAGATTATAGACTTTTCTCATAAGAAGCTCAAATTATTCTATTTACTGTAGTACAAAGGAACATAAATTATACAATTTAACATTACAAAGGTCCCTCACAATAGGGGACAAAATTAGAGAAACTCACTTGAGAAGGTTGGGCATGTCCAACGTAGGCTGGTAAGGAAAAGTTTGGCCATGAAGGTTGATCGAGGACGTGGATGTAGGTAGTAAAAATATATATGAAGAAGTGTAACTTATCTGAGGATTTGGCTCAAGATAGATCGGAATGGAGAAACAGAATTTGTGCAGCCGACCCTAACATAGTTGGGACAAGGCTTTGATGATGATAACAATGATGAACATTATAAAGGTCCCATTTAGAAAAGCACTGTCAATAACGATTACCAATTTGCCACATAGATGATAGACCATAAGTAGATTTTCCTGACTCAACATGCACTCCTTCCTGAGCCTATCATTATTAACACATACTACACTCACCCAATCACCCCTTCCCTATCCCAGGATCATCTTGAACTATAATTCGTGAATAATCACCACAATGGGCCCCACAATACTCACCACTCACCTTATCAGCCCAATGGATATGTTCAGCAATGTGGGAAAAATTGGCTGTAAGTGGGAATTTTTGCACAAGTTCATCTAATGGCATAGGCGAGCAATTGGAATGAAATTGAGACGTTGTGTTAGTGATCTTGTATGAAGTGATTCAAGCAAACCCTTGATGAGAGTCAAAATGTGAGAATCTTTAATCCAGACCTTAGATCAGGCACCACAGTTACTTATGCCCACTGCTTACCTCCATTGATAAATGAACATTGTTAGATACATGTGCCAGTTGGTTGTTCAGAATGATTGACACATTCTGCAAGCTCATAAGTTACAGGGTTGACAATTGATACTATGTACTAATTGTTAATGGAAACACACTGGATCGGATAAGTTACAGGGTTGACAATTGACACATTCCACAATATTGCAAGTTGAAGGGTTTAGAGTTGATACTATTTACTAATTGTTAAGGGAAACACACCAGTTCTGTCTTCCAAAGTTTTCTTCCTCAAGATAGGTCTCATAAATTTTAGAGATATTGAAAGCACTGCAGAGCCTGCTTTCAATTTAGTAAAACAAACATTTCAAAGTTTTGTTGTGCTCCAACAAATCTGAGCAATAAATTTGAGTTTTATATACGACAATAAAAGTTGAGAAGTAAGTTTTTGGCTCACAGAAAAAACATATTGGATCTAAAACGAGATATGCCAAATCATAGTAAACTAAATTTCCTATCATGTTGGAATTTCGATGCAGGCTTCATTTTAACGGAATATGGAAGCACTTAATAGTGCATGCAACAAGAAATAATAGTTTGAAACGTACACAGAGAAGACTGAATAAGCAAATACAGAAAGAAGGCAAGAAAATCACCAACAAAAGGACAATGAGAGACTGCAGAGAAAGTACCAAATGATAAAGTAATACCTATGTCCAATCATGAAGCGAATGACAATGCCCTTTTCTCTCTCTAATTTTTGAAGCTTTTCTCCTAATTGAACACAAGAAGAGCAAGTCCCCAAACATTACCAAGCTTGCACATATGAACATAAGGCTCCCAACAAAAATTAAAAGAAGTCATAAACCATTTAATCTGGTTATATGTATATTCCAAATTAATGTGTGACAGGTGTATGAGATTTTGTCACTAATTTTAGCTTTGAGGTAAAAATATTTTGGCCTTAATGTTTCCATATACGTATATGGAAACAACCCATGATGAATTTTGTATAAATATCTAAAAAATTCTTGATGCACTTCATGGAGCTCATCCTGAGTTTTGGCTATCACCAGAGAAACGGAACAAAGAAAAGCATATCAACATGATCATATTGAATGACCAATCTTCAAAGGGAAATTTGAAAGAAGATTGGTCTTTCGTAGGCATATAGATTTGGGCCTAATGGTAGAATTTAAGTTGGAAGTGCATTTTCACAATGGAGCACTTCCATTGTGGCACAGTAAAAGTTGCTCACTATTACAACCTTAAGGTTGTGGGTTCAAGTCATGTTACTGATGCAGCCCGACAGAATAAGAGGGCCCGCAAGCCACTGTGATGGACCATCTGATGGGGTCCACTCTGAAGATTCCTATTCTTATCTAGATTAGTAATATTAATTAGTTGCTTAATAGGATTGCTTCCTAAATTCTATTTAGAGAAGGATCAAGTAATTTCCTTTTATTAAGTATTCTGATTAGTTTAGAATACTGTCTTCTATATATATAGAGGATCTCTGTTGTTATTTTCTTATGCTTATTTAATTAATAAAGACTATCGTCAGTTTTTCCCCATGAGTTCATGGCTGTGAGTGTTCTTTTGTGTGGAATCCCTTTGTTGGATTCGATCAACCTCATCTGAGAGGTTGGTCTATTCGATCGAAGGTCCGGGGCTGCGCCAGATTGGTATCAGAGACTAGATCCGGTCGCCGGAGAACAACTGTCTTCTCTGGTGCGTCATCGTCCACCCCTCGCCCACTCCTCAACCGAGAACCCCAACTCCCAAACCCAGAAAAAAATCGTCCAGCCATCTCCTGCTACCAAACCCCACCCAGCAGTCGCCCAGACCTTTCGTCGGACTCCTCCACACCAGCGAACAAAAAAAAAAAAAAAAACCCAAATCAGAACTTCCCCCCCAATCTTCCCCCCAATCCGAGCCCCCAAATCCCTGAACCCTAGCGACCCATCCAACACCCAAAACCCTACAAACCCCCAGCACCACCGAATCACCTGCCCTTCGTCCAACGAACCCAAACATCTAGGACCATAATTTC
This sequence comes from Umbellularia californica, assembly GCA_028538565.1. NCBI lineage: Eukaryota > Viridiplantae > Streptophyta > Magnoliopsida > Laurales > Lauraceae > Umbellularia > Umbellularia californica. The sequence goes on along the minus strand of JAPQWN010000007.1, from coordinate 70,418,789 downwards.
CCAAATCCTAGGCCTGCCAAAACCCCTCAAACAAAACCCACCCCACCCATATCCCCTCCCTGCATCCCAGCACCACCGAATCCCCAGCCTCAGCAAAACCCCTCCCAGAAAAACAGAGAGAGACAGAGAAGAAGCAGCAAAAGAAAGAAGAAGACAAGAGAAGGAGATTTGAGTCCCAGAAACACACCTTGCACCGACGACGAAGCAACAATCCCGCAGCGCCATTGATCTTCACATCCGCTGTGATCGCTCCATCTTCCTCGCAGCACACAGAGAAGTCCGCATCGCCAGTCGCCCGCCATCGCCTTTGCACATCCCATCTCCATCGTCAATCGCTGTGAGCTTCGTTTCCTTCTTCTTCTTCTCATCGCACCGAAACAGGTATTCAGAAGCTTCCCCTCTTTTATTTTTCTCTACGCACAGACCCCGAGGAGAAAAGAGGACTTCATTCTCTCACAGCACTGTACTGGGCCTAAGTTTTGGGCTGACCTGCAGTCTGGGCCCGACTTGAGTCCAGACCCGACCCAGTCCACTTAAAAAAAAAAAAAAAAAAAAAAAAATTTCAGCCATGCCTAGAAGAGGTGACAATCTCAGTCATTGGCTCACGGACAAGGAACGTGATGAACAATTGTTCAAATTGGGCCAAGATATGGATGAAGTAATGGATCGTCTACGCACAGTAGAGACTGCACTTATTGAATTGCAAAGTACATAGTTGCAAAGGAAGGTTCTTCCAATACCACAAAATTAGTCACACCCACCCAAATAGAAGGGCTTGAGCAACGTGAATCCATGCGTGACTTTGTACAGCGTCTCATCGCTGAACGAGACACCCAGGGTCCCATGGTTACACACCGCACTGATGATATCACAAAGAAGGTTAGAATTGATGTGGCTGATTTCTCTGGAGATGTCAGTCCAAAAGTTTTTGTTGATTGGCTTAATTCCCTGGAAGACTATTTTGTTTGGTATAACATGAATGATGAGCAGCGGATAGCCTTTACGAAGGTTAAACTTAAGGGTCCTGCTAGAATTTGGTGGTATGGTGTTGAAAATAATGAACTTGCTTTGGGACAGCCCATTACCAGATGGTTCAACATGAAAGAAAGGCTCAAAAGCAATTTTCTTCCTTCTGATTACATTGACATACTGCACCAAGAGTATCTTACTTTTCAGCAAGGCAATCTATCTGTAGAAGAATATACAAACAAATTTCGCGAATATATTGTTCGTTGTAATTTGAAAACAGATGATCGTCTCACTATCACTCGATATCGAGATGGATTGCGCAATGATATCAGACGGGAAGTTGCTATGTTTGATTACACCAGAGTTGATGAGGTATTTTGTAAAGCCCGGAAGGCTCAACATGAACTTCAGTTGCGGAGACGTAGCACTTTTCAAGTCGGGGAGTCTTCCACTAGAAGAGGACCTGAACCCACTTTTATCCGTACTCAGACGCAGGGTTTTCGTCCTCCTCCTCCTAAACCATTCCAGCAAGCACCACAGAGGCCACAACCAGTCATTCAGCAGAGGCAAGCTTTGCCACAGCCAAATCAACGGGTGCAGCAGAATCAGTATGATAACCGTGCCCGCGGAAGAATAGATAAAAGAGATATTGTTTGTCATGCCTGCAAACAAAAGGGACATTATGCAGCCGAGTGTCCCCATAGAAATTTATATGCTACTAATGAGCTAGAAGATGATGAACAATATGATGAGGAAATAGAAGTAGAGCCGTTCAATGCAGAGCCTCAATATGAAACCACAGTAGCACCATTGCAAGATACAGAAGCTGATGATGGCACCCCTCTGCTTTTCCTTGATCGTCGTCTCCTAGTAGCTGATTCAGTGGAAGAAAATGAAGACTGGAATCATGCATCCATTTTCCGGTCACGCATTAATTGCAAGGGCAAGTCTTGTAACATGATCATTGATGGTGGCAGCGCAATAAATGTTATATCTCAAGAGGCAGTCGAAAAACTCAAGCTACCAACAGTGAAGCATCCAAAACCTTATAAAGTTGCATGGGTCAATGATTACTCCATTCCTGTCCGTAAGCAATGTGTCGTCCCTTTCAGAGTCGGCAATTATGAAGATACAATTCGTTGTGACGTCATTCCAATGAACGTTACACATATCCTCTTCGGACGGCCATGGTTAAAGAAGCTTAAGGTTATCACAGATCATGCGCACAATACCTATACTTTCAACTGGAAAGGAGGTCAGATTCGATTGCTTCCATTGCCCGCTAAATCTTCCTCCTCCACATCTAATACAGCTCCAGCACTTCCTATCTTAACCATGCGGAAGTTTGAAGATGAAAGCAAAGAACAAGGCGTTATGTATGCATTGATTGCTAGGCAAGTTCCCAAAGAATCTCCTGCTACATCTTTCCCATAAGAAGTAAAGCCACTTTTGAAGAAGTTTGCTGATCTAGTTCCAAATGAACTGCCTAAGGACTTGCCTCCATTACGTGACATCCAGCATGCCATTGATCTTGTCCCAGGCGCCTCTTTGCCAAATTTGCCTGCATACCGGATGAGTCCTATGGAGCATACAGAATTGAGAAGGCAAGTTGATGATCTTTTACAAAAGGGGTATATTAAGGAAAGCCTTAGTCCCTGTGGAGTACCTGCACTTCTCACTCCAAAGAAAGACGGAAGTTGGCGTATGTGCGTGGACAGTCGCACAATCAATAAAATCACGGTAAAGTACCGCTTCCCAATCCCCAGATTAGATGATATGCTAGATTTGATGACTGGTGCATGCATTTTTTCTAAACTTGATCTTCGAAGTGGTTATCATCAAATCCGGATAAGGCCAGGTGATGAATGGAAGACTGCTTTTAAGATCAAAGATGGTCTTTATGAATGGATGGTTATGCCCTTCGGGCTAACCAATGCACCTAGTACTTTTATGCGGGTCATGACACAGTTATTGCAACCTTATATTGGAAAGTTTGTCGTCATTTACTTCGACGATATACTAATCTACAGCAGAACAAAAGCAGAACATCTTCAACATCTGGATACAATTTGCCAACTCCTTCGCCGGGAGCATTTCTATATTAATCTCAAGAAGTGCACTTTTCTGAGTGATTCTGTTATCTTCTTGGGATATGTTGTGTCGGCACAAGGAATTAAAATGGACCCTGAGAAGGTCAATGCAATTCTGGACTGGCCCATTCCTACTACACTCACTGAAGTTCGAAGTTTTCATGGTCTTGCTAACTTTTATAAGCGATTCATTCGAAACTTCAGCAGCATCATGGCTCCAATCACAGAATGCATGAAAAAGGGTGACTTTAAGTGGACTAGTTCTGCCACTAGAGCCTTTGCAGAAATAAAGCGTAAAATCACAGAGGCACCGGTTTTACAAATTCCAAATTTTGACAAGGTCTTCGAAATTGCTTGTGATGCCTCAAATGTAGGCATTGGAGGTGTTCTTAGTCAAGAGCGGCACCCGATTGCATTTTTCAGCGAGAAACTTTCTGATGCCAAGAAAAAGTACTCTTCTTATGATCTGGAACTCTATGTCGTTATACAATCACTTCGTCATTGGAGATATTACTTGATTGGCAACGAGTTTGTTCTTTACTCAGACAATGATGCTTTGCGACATCTACATTCACAACAGAAGATCAGTGCCAACCGTGCCAAATGGAGCGCATATATACAGGAGTTCAGTTTCAGTATTCGCCACACCGCAGGAAAGGATAACTTGATAGCTGATGCACTCAGTCGACGAAAGCATTTGTTGACAACTATGTCTGTTACTGTACCAGGTTTTGACCAACTCAAGCTCGATTATGCGGATGATCCAGACTTTGGTTCTATCTATGCAGACCTCAATCATGGTGATCTAGGTACGCATCCTCATTATAGCATTCATGATGATTTTTTGTTTAAAGGTACACAACTTTGTCTTCCTGCCACGTCCATTCGTGAATATGTCGTCCGAGAGTTGCATTCGGGAGGATGTAGTGGCCATTTGGGGCGCGACAAAACTCTTGCTCTTGTCAGCGACAGATATTATTGGCCCCGAATGAAGACTGCCATTATTCGCATCTGCGAAAGATGTAGGACATGCCAGCTAGCCAAAGGAAACAAGAAGAACACTGGACTTTATCAGCCTTTGCCTGTTCCTCATTCTCCATGGGAAGACATTAGCATGGATTTTGTGCTAGGTTTGCCAATGACTCAACGGAAAGTTGATTCTATTTTTGTTGTCGTTGATCGCTTCTCCAAGATGGCACATTTTATTCCATGTAGCTCTTTTTCAAGGAAGTTGTGCGTCTACATGGTCTTCCCAAGACTATTGTTTCGGATCGAGACACCAAATTCATGAGTTATTTTTGGAAGACGTTATGGATGCTGTCCAATACCAAGCTCAAATTCTCTATCGCTTACCACCCTCAAACAGATGGCCAAACAGAAGTGGTAAATAGAAGTCTTGGACAGTTGTTACGATGCCTCGTTCGTGATCACATCACAACTTGGGATCAAGCATTACCTATGGCTGAGTTTGCTTACAATAATTCGGTCAATAGGTCTACTGGTACTTCTCCATTTGAAGCTGTTACAGGGGTTCGACCACGACTCCCTGTTGATCTTGTTCCTTTGCCAGTCGATGCTCGGATAAGTGCTGATGCTGAAAGTTTTTTTCACCATATGCAACAAGTGCACAATGAAGTCCGCCGCCATATATCTGCCAGTAATGCCACTTATAAACAGCAAGCAGACAAGCATCGTCGATTTCTTGAATTTGCTGAAGGCAATATGGTCATGGTCCGTATCCGTCCAGAACGTCTGCCTCCAGGCGCTTACAAAAAGTTGCATCCACGAAATGCTGGTCCCTACAAGATTCTCAAAAAGATTGGCTCCAATGCTTATGTACTTGATCTACCTTCCGATTCCGGAGTCAGTTCTACCTTCAACATAGAGGATCTTACACTCTATCATGGTCATGACAACGATGGTGCAACTGAAGAACAAATTATTGCTCTCCCGTCAAATCTTCCACCTGCTGACGAGATTATTGATGTGCTTGATGATCAGCTTGTTTCCACTCGTCAAGGAGGGTTTCAAAAGTTCTATGTCCGCTGGAAGAATCGCCCTCTCTCCGATGCTACATGGATCACTGCCACAGATTTTCAGCGCTTAAATCCAGATCTTTATGAGCGCTATCAGGCGATTAACTCGCCGGAGTCGAGTTCTTTCAAGCCGGGGAGAGTTGATGCAGCCCGACAGAATAAGAGGGCCCGCAAGCCACTGTGATGGACCATCTGATGGGGTCCACTCTGAAGATTCCTATTCTTATCTAGATTAGTAATATTAATTAGTTGCTTAATAGGATTGCTTCCTAAATTCTATTTAGAGAAGGATCAAGTAATTTCCTTTTATTAAGTATTCTGATTAGTTTAGAATACTGTCTTCTATATATATAGAGGATCTCTGTTGTTATTTTCTTATGCTTATTCAATTAATAAAGACTATCGTCAGTTTTTCCCCATGAGTTCATGGCTGTGAGTGTTCTTTTGTGTGGAATCCCTTTGTTGGATTCGATCAACCTCATCTGAGAGGTTGGTCTATTCGATCGAAGGTCCGGGGCTGCGCCAGATTCCATCGGAAAAAAAAAAAAAGAGAAAAAATTGCATTTTCACTCTGCATCTCTATAGTAGCTAATGGTGCACAATAACGTCGTTGTCACTTACCACAACTCCAAGGATGCAACATCACAACCTCCTGTTACTTTTTTTTTTTTTTTTTTTTTAACCTTGAGGGAAATGCAAGTCGTTCTGTCTTTAGGATATAAAGGTTGATTAAAGCTTATCTAAAAGCACCAATGTTGGTATTGGTCATAGTACCTTTGGCATTTATTGTATCAAGAAATCCTTATTCTTTTTGTTGAAATAACCTCCAAGAATGATTAGAAATTGAATTCTATGCCTTTTTGGGCATTTGTTTGAGAAAAATAATTATTTTCATAACAGAATTTGTCTCAATAACCTTGTGGGTCACACCAAGAATATAAAATGATGAGGAAGCTGGTCTTAGTTATCATCAATGGAATAACTGTACTGGAATGCAAAATGGGCCCAATTCGGGTAGAATCTTCCAGTCAAGTTTAGATCAAAATAAAGGTTTGCCAATATAGAAGATTCTAAATTTTCACTGCAAGAACTCTAGTGCAGAGATTTGAATCAGGAACAACTGATGCACCATGCATTATGTTAAGAAGGTTAGGAGAATAACCTTGAGGCATCCATGTCTCTCTCACAGAGTCCCTCCTCCTCCTACTGCTAAATGCAGTATTTATCCCAATCACAACGAACGCCTTCTTCCTCAATGTGCCTTCCCTAGAAGACGCCGCTGATACACGGGGAGAAGCCTCAAGGCCAGACATCTCTTGAGAACTCCGAGTGGCAGCCAGCTCCATCTGAAGCGTGGAAATCGTCTTGTCCAAAGATCTAATTTCAAGTTTTCAATCATTTTAAGAACATATAAACACCCAAATCCATAGAAATAAAAGATTAAAAAAAAAAGAAATACTTGCTCCAAAGTCCCCAACTCACTGAATTGCTTCATGGGTCTTGGACACCTCCCCCATAATATCCTTAGCCTGCCCAAGCTTCTGATAGATAGAGACAAAATTGAATAGAGATTAGATTAGACCCTGTTTCCAAAACACTTCATTTTAGCTGAAAGCAGCTTCTTTTGGTGTCTAATGTTGAATATTGTAATAAGACATTCATTACTGCAACAATGAAATAACCAATCCCTTGTATGGAAATCACAAAATTCAATTGCCCCAAACCTCTTTTGTGGTGCAATCATCTGAAACGACTTGCTGCTCTTGTTCATGCCGTTGGCACGAGATGATCTCATGGTTTGATTCGGTTGGAGCCCGTATCCTGCAATTCAATGGGTAAGAAATAGAATTCTCCAATCACCAACGAGACAAAATCGGATCTGTGCCATCTTATCATCAATTTCATTCAAAAAGCATCGAACCCCAACTCCAAAGTTGAAGTCTTTAGAGCAATTCTAACCCTAATACTTGAATGTAGGGTGTTTTGACTCTAAAAATAGAATCTTGAAAAGCAAAATCCGTGCTTTATACAGAAAAGAAGAGGAATCCACGAGATTCAAAGGCAAAAAAAGAAGGATTTCAGAAAAATCCAGAGAGAGAGAGAGAGAGAGAATGACCTGTTTGAGAAAAGCGTTCCGAGAAGGAAACTGGAAATGCAGAGGAAGAGAATCCATTTCCGAGATATCTTCTCAGCATTTCGGCCCTTCATGTTCTATCTTCTTCTTCCTTTTATGCCCTTCTCTCCCTCTCTCTTTTGTATACTTTCTGTAAATGGAAAGTTTCGAAGAGAAAGAAATGGAGGAGGAAGAAGAAGAAGAAAGAGGAAGAGGAGAAGAGAGCAGGGATTTCTCCGTCAGCTTTGGGCCGTCAAAGTTGACGACAAAGTGGGAATGGTTATGGCTTTTGGCGCTGGGAGACCGTTGATCGTTTTAACGGCGTCAATCGGGCGACCGTTATGGTGGACTGAGGTGGCCCACTTAAGATATGCAAATCACATGCAAATTTCACATGTAGAGTATAGATTGTAGATCCCATTTTTATATCTCATACGTGAAACATGGATGAATTCCTATGGATCTAAATTTTGGAAGCCAATACAAGTTGGATGAATCTTAGTAGAACCAGAATGAGCATTCTCATTCTAAGAAATATAAAATAAGAGCTTATTTGTTTCGTATGATATAAGAGTTAATTGTATATCCACCTTATGTCTTTACTTCTCACATCTTATCCTTTACTCCTCACCTTTTTAACGATCATTTTTCTTTTTATTTCTTTTTCTTACTTCTTTATAGAGGGAGATTGGTTAGAAATTTCACTTTCAACGTGAAAGCCTAGGGATCATGCTGAGTGTGTGTGAAGCTAAATTGCCCGTTTCTTTATATAGGAAGAATAGTCCATTTCTTTATCAGAATTCCAAGCTTTCATGTTTGGGAGAATTTCAAATTCTCCAAAAGTTGTCCCCTAAGGTGGAACTTCAAATTTCTCTTTTTTATATACGATTTGAAATTCCAACAAATGGTACAGAAAGTGCAATTCCAAGAATTTCAAAAAATCTTTTGGGTGGTTGAAATTTGAAATTCTAATGAAAGAAACGCAGCATTTTAAATGCAAGATGACAAGACGTCATATCATGTTAAAAAAACCGTAACCCACAAAATTCTAGCCGTAAGTTCCGGTAAAGAAACAAGCCCAAGTGCCAACCAATACCATTAGGCCATCGGTTCCTTTGGTGAAACTCATTAATTATGAATTCTTTTCTATTATAAAGATAAAAGCAGCTCAAATATGAGATCGATTGACTCCTAAAATTGAAGGTCTTGCTACTAGAAATGCATATCGGCATCATATCATGGTGTGACTCTCATCCTACTAGAAATGTGGCCTCACACGGCACATTCATTTTGGACGGTTGGCTTTATGTTTAATTCCCCATGCAAAAAGTCATTCTTATAATCAAATATTCAAATCACATGACCTTGACAGTCGAGTCAAGAGTCTAATGTAGATCGTCAAATATGTTGATTATTAGGCACCATCTGCATTTAATGGTCAAAATAGCATTGGGCAGATGGCTAGAATCATTTGGCCTGTGCAAATGTCCAACCATGTATTTAGCAACATGACAGATGGTAAAAAAAAAAAAACAAGAAAAGTGTAGGAAGGTGATTGAGCTATATATGTTTCCTTTAGCTTGTGATTTTTTTTTTCCACTTGATGTATGTAAGGTTGGGCCCAGAAGGTGATTGATCTGACATAGTCATCCCCACCTGCACCATCAAAACCCAGTGCTCTCTATGCATCTCTGTGACTATTGATTGTATCAACAATCTTCTCGTCCTGTAATGAGATATTTTAGGAACAAAGTATAAGTCGTCGGCAAAGTCCTTCCTGTAGCAGACGAATGAGAAACACATGGTCCCAACTCCTAATGAAAAGCAGCTATTGTTATTGTTTTTAATCCCAGCTAAGGGGCTGGGTCGCCCGAGAGACTTGCCACATGCAAGGTAACAGGAAACTTGCAAGGGGCATTTCTACATTTATACTATGTTTGGAATGGGGGTAAAATGAGGGGGAAAAAGAAAAAACGGAAAAGTGAAGGGAAATTAAAATAGAGGGTGTTTGGGAAGGAGGGAGGAAAAGTGGGGGAAGGGAATTTGAGGGTAAAATTTTTAAAATTTTACCCCCAAATTTTTCCTTCAAAAATGGGGGGAAAGAGGGGGAAAGAGGGAGACAAAGAGGGGATTTTTCCTTCCCTTTCCCTCCCCATCAAACTAAGCAAACAAGAGGAGGGAAAATTTAAATTTTCCCTCCCCTCCCCTCCCCTCGCCCTTCATTTTCCTTCCCCTCAAATTTTCCCTCCCCTCCCCTTTTCCCTTCCCAAACACAGCATTAAGGTAATAGAAACTCACAAATTCCAGGAGGACTAACTCGCACTTGCGAGGTAATAGAGACCCATACGTGTTGCAAATGCTCTTACTTATACAGGGTGATCAACGAAGGGTTTTTATATCCCTTACATAGACCAACCCCGGAGTGTGACTCTATCCCGCCCGAAATCTCGTCTCTCCTGCCTATTATGGGAATTCTGCCAAACCGGGAGTTTGATTCTGATCTAAATTATACAACCAAGGATTTTATCCTTGTCTGACTCTACTAGATCAAGACTTATGAGAAGTTCATTGCGGCACACAGCTATACTCGATCTGGTGTAGGCTGCATAAAAGTCGGGCCACACAATCTCCCTACATGATCACCCCAGTGAAAACTGGGGATGTAATGAAAACGTTGATTTCCAATTAATGTTGTGATGTTTCCAAAGTAGCGGAAAAAATGAAATGTTGTGAGAAAAGCATAAGAAAATCATTTTTATATTGGAATAAAAGGGTTAAAAACCAGAAAAATTAATAAAAAATAAATTGTAAATGGTAGTGTTATATATATAAATTAATTCTAAGCAGTAGTTTATAAATGTACTTTCCCATTTTTACTTTAAAATTAATTCATGCCAACCCATGTAGAGAGTGCAGGTGACAGATTCGGAGATGGCGAAACTTGTACCTGCTTGTTTTGTGCATTAAATACGGACCCCACTTCTCCTATTTCTCTTATCAGCCATCCGTTTGCCAGCCCAAAAACAGAATTCTTGGCCACTTTTTTTTTTTTTTTTAATAAAGTTGTCCGTTCTTTTCGAAAACCGACTCCTTCCACGTGAAGTCTTGCGTACTTAAGATTGACATATGGAATTCTTCAAATATCACACTTTCGCTTACCAAAAAAAAAACCCCACTCTCTAGCACTCCCTTATGAGATTTTTTGTTAGGGCTCTTTTTTATTTATCACTCCATTCCATGCACGCATGCCAATCCTTGAATTGCCATGTATTCAAAGTTGATATTGTTTCGGACATTATACACTATCAAATTTATCACAATTAACTTTCACGGTGCATATAAAGCAAAAGTCTAAGATCATTTGATCGGTCTGATATCACTTTTTTTGTTTTTTGCTTTTTTTTTTTTTCCGTTGCCGTTCAAACCTTTTCATAATCGTATGTCCATCAGATGCAATATTTAAGACAAATTTTCCGCCCTCTTCTCTTTTTCTCTCTCTCGGATTACGATAGACCAATCCCTTCACACCCCTTCAATTGGTTCAGTCAAAGCGATAATCCCATCCCCATGGGATAGTTGGTAATCCATTCTAATCCATCACACCCACACATCATAAACGTACATGTTAGGAGTCGGTTGACGTGTGTTGCTCGTTCTAGCTGCTGACTGAAACGTCCAAGCTAACAGTCATTCTCTATGATTTCCTCCCACAGTTGACAGATGAGATGATCTCCATCCAATTCAATTAATGCATGGAAAAAGCAAGATACCCTTCACTTCTTGGATCTGAACACCCAACTTCTCAATTCTCTCCCTCTCTTCCTCTTTTTTGTGGCCTAAGAAGTAGAATCAGAAGATCATCCATACAGGTATATGGGTAAAGGCCATGAATCCATCATCAACTTCACCCCCATGTTTTGTTCAAGACCCACAAGAAAAGGGATGGTTAGAAAATGCAATGAGAGCACTATGTTTTACCATCAAAACAGAGCAGGTCATTTGAAAACAGATGTGCCTGCATCTCCCAAAGTGAGTTGCATGGGCTACATCAGAGGGGAGAAGGTGAGCCTCTCAGGCACTAAAAGCAGCAGAAGCTTCTTTCAGATCAAGAAGATCTTTGCTGGTAAGAGTGGGGGCTGCGCGACGATGAACGTTGATTCTGCTGTGACAATAAGCACAATTGCAATGGATCCTCCATTGCCAGTCACCAATTGCGTGAACAAGGAACATGATACGGTTAGCCTTTGGACGAGGCGATGTGGGTTCCAATTGGAGGGTCTCCAACTTCAAAGGCGTCGCTCTATCTAAGGAGATACTGTTCCTGTAAACACTTTCTTAAACTATGATCAAGGAAATTCCAAAAATCCAATGTGTCATGGTTCTAGCAGAAGGTAAGAAGATAGACAATCAAATGTAGAGAATTCAAGCTAATATACAAAATTTGGGTAGTCTCCTCTAATGTTATAATGCAATTTCAGTTATGCATACATGAGTTCTAAGATCCTATCCATGAGACACCAAGGAAAACATTACACTACTTTTTTAAGCATCACTGTCAAAGCATCCTCACATATCTTACTGCCCACTTTATAAGTGCTACTTTTCTATTTATTACAGGTTTCTGTTCTTGAATTTCTTTAGCTAGCCATTCCTATCATAACCTCAGGGCGTTAGTAGAGGCAGCGGAAATATTTTTCAATATTTCCCTTTGGGCGGAGCCCACTCCTCAATACTCCCTCTCTGGTGGAACCCGGCCGACACACTTTTGGCGACACGCTCTTTTTTTTTTTTTTTTTTTTGCGCAGAGTCGTTCCTCTTGGAATTCGAACTCACGACCGGTTGGTTCTGATATCATCTTGAATTTCTTTTGCTAAACATTCCTACCAAAACCTCAAGGTATTAATAGAGGCAGTGGAAATACTTTTCAATATATGTGTATGTGTGGATGTGGAGAGGGTTAAACCGAGGTCAAAGCTCTGAGACTGAATAAAAATGGACCACATCAGGGACTCAAAAGATTGAGAGAGTGGCATTGATATTTAAACAAAGATCTTGAGAGCCTACTGGAAATATAAACAGCGATTAAAAACCGACTCCACTCTGTCATGTGCGATCTCTTTCTTTTGTTTCCTTTTAAGCTTTTGGTGTCACACATTTTTTTCAGGGCTTTGTTTGCATGGAATTGAACTCCTGGGAAATGTTGAAATGCATTCCTGAAAGTGGCTAGAATTAGAACATGATCAAATGCATAATGTGGTGGACAGTGCAAAGATACACTAGAACATGACCTGACATTAGAAGGACTCGCCACATGATTGTACCATATAGATACCCTGCTTCAACTTGGCTTAGATGTACAAAATAGTTTAGGGTCAGTCGAAGTGCTGAACCAACAAAGAATTCCAGCCCATTTAAGTGGATTTACCTGTCCGTGTTGATTGACTGGGAAAGCTTTTAAGTTACAAATTCCCAGTCCAACTGTTTATGAGGAAGGGTAGGCACCATCAGCACAGAGCAGGACAAGTTCAAGCAAATAATAGAAAGAGAGAAGAAAAAGGAGAAGTTTACATCTCCCACAGAAAGTGAGTTAAATACGAATCACCAGATCATTCAACTTGGAAGACACACCCAAACATAACTATCTAAACAAAGATTCAACAAATAGACCAATGAGATTGAGTAGAAGAGAAAGCAGGAGCTAATTCCAAGAACTACTCACTTTTTCACCAGAAATACAAATCCAGATCAATTCAATAGAGTCTATAGGATTAATTCTACAGCTTCCAAAATCCTTTATTCTAAACGAAGTGCTTAGAACATAGTCAATGATATTCTAGTTATGATCACCACTACCACCACTTCATTAAAAAAGCGGGTAAACTGGCGTCTTGTCGGGATAGAATATTCCCCAGTTTTGTTCAATCCCACTAGGCTTGAGGTTCTCATTGAACATAGCAAATATGTATGTGTCAATCTGGCTGCTTGGTCTCTTTGGTGTTCCATTATTCATCACGTGATTCTTGAGATTGTTATTATAGACTTGGGCTAAAGTTGGAGTAGTGAAATTCCCATTTCCTGCCGTCGGCCACCCGGTCTCCATCACAACAATGCCCACATTGGTCCCACCGGCTTTCTCCATCGCCCAGTAGAAGGCGTCGACCATGGCATCGAAAAGATTCCAGTAGGCCAAGTTACCATCAAGAATAGGGGGCGAGGGAGCTGTAAATGTGGCAAATGGGAGTGAAATGTGTGCTAGGTCAGCTGCATAGGCAAAGTAAGGGTAGACATTGGCCATGAGAGGGGAGCCAATGCTTAAGAGGACCGAAATGACCGATGTCATGGCGCTCATCGCTTCGCTGGTGAATACACCTTGCGACGGAGGGCTGGAGGCGGCGAGGGCCGTACTTCCCACAACAGTGCTAACTTTAATGCTGCTAATGCCAGCTGCAGCAAGTGCATTGTGTATGTTCTGAATTGCCTGTGCAACATACTGGGCATTCTCTCCTGGGATCACCTCATTACCAACCGATATGTACTTGAATTCTACGTCAGGGGTATAGGCTGAAACAAAAGTAGAAACCCATGACTTCGCGGCCTCTTGGCTCCTGGAGAGATTGGGTATGTCTTCATTACGCACGCCTAAAGAAACTAGCAACTTTGATCCTTTCAAGGCCTGTAGGACATCAGTGTTGGGTTCATAGATCCTGATCCGTTCGATGCCATATTGGCCGAATAGATTGATTACATCAAATGGGGCAGGTAGATTGTTTCCTAGCATGCCATAACAAACGCCCATGGGGTACTTGGCACCTGCAAAAATGTTCATAGGCCAACATTAAACTCGATGGCTTATGTTTCTGTTTTTAAAATTAAAGTTATCTCTGCATTTGTTTAGAGGCATTGATTAACCAACAAAATAAGAGTGCTCATGAAAATAAATGGATGGAGCATGGATTATGGAGCACTATAACTAAGTTGAATTATAGTTTGTGAGACTATAGAAAGCTGAGAAGTCTTACTAGTGGATGAGATGCAGTAGTGAAAGAAAATGAATAATGCCATTGCTGTAGTGCAGCTCATCCTATGGGAAGCCATCAGTTGTCCCTCCCTGCAAAATAACAGTAATCCAATTTAACAATACCTGACGGGCACTGAAGCTCACTTTATTCATCAGATAAAAGAGGAGGATGTGGATTAGCCATTTATCAAATTAAAAATGGACATCAGTTGACATTCTTATCCATAAGATCCAAGACTTGCAGAGTTCACTGCTGAGACGAAAATTAGTTAATGGCTAGAAATCATTACCTTGGACTTGACAAATTAATAAGAACGCCAGATGCAATTTGTTTTCCATATATGGCTAAGCAACAATTAATCACCCATTGTATTTTGTTGAGTCAATGAATCACATTAACATACCACACAGAGTGAATCATAGTACTTTGCTCTAACTTGTCAAGTAAACCAAGCTGTCCTCTTACTAAGATAACAAGGGTATTTGATTAAAAAAACACAATCATGAGTATCCCTACTTTCAAGGGAATGCTTGAAACATGGTAAACCAAAATCTTCATTCTTAATTTTCTCTTGTTAAAACGTTTTAATGATTTTGTCTTTGATAAAAAATAAAAAAAAAACTAAGATTTCAATATGTCAGTCTACAGATTAAGTTTCATCGATCCAATGATAGTGCTAGAACTTGACTAATCTGGGTGACTTAATAAGGCATTGAGTGAAAGTAATTGGGCGATTCTGACTGAGTTATTGACAGATTTGGTCAGATTCATTTATAGTAATTGCCTGTCCAGGTGGGTCAACCCAACCAACTGCGAGTTGAGATTTGTATAACGACACCATCCATCTTGGTGATGGCAAAATCACAAAAGTCCATCCAAGTGGGCCATACAACTCAGCCAAATGGACCCAACACTTCCATCATCTTCATCAAAATTTGGAGCAAAAAATTGGAAAAAATAAGGTATAGGCAATGCCAAATACTCTCTACATTATCATATTAAAAACCGAGGTGACTAGTGACTTCAAAAGTATCTATAGCCCCCCCAAAAAAAAAGGTTACTATACCTCAGTAACTCACAACATGTGATTTATGTTGCAGTGATACAAATCATGTGTTCATTTCACCATTATATTGGCCGATCCAGATTTTTTTGGGGGGATTCAATTCAATATAGCAAAAGGGTTATAATCTTGATGCTCTTGGACATAATCCAGAATCTCATAATTCAAGATCTAAATTTCCATTTATTTGGGATATATATGAACTCATGTCATCACATCGATGGCTGAAAAATCATAAATCACTGAAGTTGGGACCTCTGTAAACTGAAGATTCAATGTCCCACACTCATGGTTGAGTGGTATTGCTTCTTAGTTTCACACATGCTAGGGGTCAATCCTCAAGTCCTCAAGTTTAAGTATCACTCTTGGATCTGTAACCCAGCAAACATTACAACAACAATGATAATGGATATACAGTGGTATTCATGAACATTCAAAACTCACAAACTAAACTATCCCCACAAAATAAACAAATCCTATCAGTAAAGGAAAGAGAACAATGGCACAGCGCAAACCGTGACCTGCAGAATTTTAAAGCTAAAAGCCTTTGTTTCCTCAATTCACGTGAGCAGAGTGAATAAATCTTGTTGTGAACTCTCCCTTGCAGGTTTCCATGGATTCATAAAGCCCTTTCTGTTCTTGTGCATAAAGTGAAATCATTTGAAAATTAAAAACGTAAGAGGCATTTAATGATATCACTAATCTATATTTCAAGGATAGGCATCAAATATTTCAAGGATAGGCATCAAATGTTGAAGATGAGAGCTTAATAAGTGCAATCTAATCATATTAGTCTATATTTCACCTCACTTCAAATATAATCACAATGGGGCTGCCATTAATAAGGTTAAAGATATGGATGATAAAGGTTGACCAAGCATCAACCGTGTGGATCAAACATGACAACTAGGATCTTCAAAAGATTTCCTTCTTTGCACAAGTAAGGAAAGAGATTGAGATCTTTTAGGCTAAATGGCAAAATCTCTAGAAGATCCTAGTTGTCATGTTTTAGGCTAAATGGCCCTGCACATAAATACTGAAAACCTCATATTATTTACATTTAGGGAATTGACCAATGAGGTTAAATCCAAGAGAAAGTAGAAATTAATTCAAATATCTGCTCATTAGCCATCAGAAATACTAATCCAATTACAAAGCCAATCAATGTAGCCCCAAAAATCAAACCTACAGATTACTTAAAAATATTATTCCAAAACATAGGCATGTTACATGGTTTAGGAAATAAGAATACAAAATGACCACCATGACTAGACCACGACCACTACCGCTACCGTGATCATTGAAGAATAGGGTAAACTGGCTGCATGTTGGGATAGAATAACCCCCAGTTCTGTTCAACCCCAGCAGGCTTGAGGTTCTCATTGAACATGGCAAACACAAATATGTCAAGGCGGCTATCTGGTCTCTTTGGTGTCCCTTTAGAGGCCACATGGTTTATGAGATTGTTATTGTAGAGCTTGGCCAAATCTGGTGTAGTGTATGCACCATTTCCAGCTGACGGCCAGCCACTCTCCGAGACCACAATGCCCACATTGGCCCCTCCAACTCTCTCCATCGCTGAGTAGAAAGAATCGACCATGGCATCGAAAAGACACCAATAGTCCAATTTACCATCATGAACAGGGGGAGACTTAGCAGTAAACAATGCATACTCCTGCGAAATCTTTCCTGGTTCAGCCGCATAGGCGAAGTAAGGGTACACATTTGCCATAAGCGGCGAGCCAATCTGGGAGAGGACTGATACAATTGAGGTCATGTCTCTCACCGCCGCGGTGGAAAATGCACCCTTTGATGGAGGGTAGGAGACGCCGAGGACGTTACTTGGGACGACAGTGCTCACCTTAATGGTGCTTAGGCCAGCTGTTACAACTGCATTGTGTATGTTTTGGATCGCGCGCGCAACATACTGGGACATCTCACCTGGAATCATCTCATTTCCGACGGATATGTATGTGAATGAGACGTCAGGATAGGCTTTAACATGAGTAGCAACCCATGCATTTGCTGTCTTTTGACTGCCTGCGAGGCCAGGGATGTCTGCATTGGTCACCCCTAAAGAGACTAGTAGCCCTGATCCTCTCAGTGCCTTTAAAACATCATGGTTGGGATCAAAGAGACGGATTCGTTCGATGCCGGTTTTTTTGTAGAGATTGATTACATCAGCTGGGGCTGGTAGATTGTTGCCTTGCATGCCATAGCAGACGCCTATGGGGTGGGCATCTGAAACAATGTTCATAACAGCATTAAACTTCCATGGCTTGTCTCTCTCTTCTTATATGCTTATTGCCATCTTTTATATGTATTGGATTTTAACTTGTGAGTACAAATTCAAGTAGCTAGTCCTTATGACCTGACATGTTTAGCAAGCCACACGTGCATGAGCTTGATACTTCCCCCAAATTTTTATACTTGTTTTGGTTGATATTCATGTCGTTTGAAAACTGTTGAATTCTATTTGTTTTGACAACAAACCCAATTTGAGTAGGTTTCCTTGATGGAATAGGGGTCGAATAAAAACTCCTATAGAGGGTACATTTTCTATAAGAAGTGAGAGATCTTACTTGTGAAAGAGATGCAACAGTGAAGAAAAACCAATAATAACATAGGGATAGTCATAATGCAGGAGTTCTTCACAGGGAAAGCCATCATTTGTTCCTCCTAATTTAGCTAATGTGCAGCCTGCATAAGAAAAGAAATCCAAATATTAAAGATATTATTCAAATAGATGTTGAAGAAAGATAAATTTCCAAAAATTTGCTAAACATTCGATGGCTAGGATCTAACTATCTATATCAAAAGTTTTGATCCAATGAAGCATACATGTCCCACTTGTCCAAACAGGATTGCATATAATGCTGTTTTCCCTTTTCAAGAGTAGGCATTTAACTTGACAAGTAAAGAAATGCATCGTTGCCTGTGGGGCCCGCTTCACAATTTGGTCCTCCAAATTAAAATTAGTTCAAAGCCAATAGTAATAGCATTGAAGAATATGTATATGCCTTCTGGGTTAAAAATGCCCGGGCCAGGCTTGATTCAAGTGCCTGATCCCCATCGAATTACAGTAAAGTGTTTGATGCAAATCAACATTCAACGAATAATAATAATAATAATAATAATAATAGTAATAATAATCGCATCAGCATCTCAAATTTTAGAGCATCTCCATTCAATTCAAGGTGTAAAATGCCACATGGAACCCTCAATGGTAAAAAAATTCCTTTTGAAGGCCAACATTTGGCGTTGTTTGACATGACGTTTGGAAGAGAACGTTCAATGCCAAGTTCAGCATCTGAAAAAGTAACATGCCATTTTTTTAATATTTTATAATGTGGGTTCCACGAGAATGCAAAAATATTTTTTTAAGAAAAACGACGGTTGGAGTACCTGTAAAAAGACAAAAATATAATAAAATAATAAATTTACCACATCCGACAAAATAACATCCCAGTTGAAGATGCTCTTATAAACACAGAGATCTAAATAAAATAAAATATAGTAAATTATGCTAAATGTAAGAGAGCATTGAAAAAAAAAAAAAAAAAATGCAAACAGTGATGACCGAGGAACCACGAACCCCAAAACTGCAATCTTCAATATTTTGAAGAGCGTAGAAACCCACTCTCCCTTGTTGCTTCTAATGTCCATTTGAAACCCTTTGAAACCCTTTTTATAGGCTTGAAATTTAAGAAGGTGATTCATCCATTATGGGGAAAATCTATAGGTTATATCATCTATTTATTGTATAGAGTAGGAGTCCTGAAACGACACCGGCTGCCATTCTAGTTTTAGGAAATAATGATTATACATATCATTAAGCTCAAAATTATCATTGTCAAAGGTTTCCATTATGGGAAAAATCTATGGATTATATTATCAACATTGTATAGAGTAGAAGACCTAGAAATAATTAATGGGGATTCATCCATTATGGGAAGATCTATATATGGAATATTATATTAACTACATTCTATATAGATCAGAAGACCTGGAAAGGCACCAGCTGCCATTTTAATTTTAGGAAATAATGATAATACATATAATTAAACTCAACATTATGTCAAAGGTATCCATAGTTGACTGAAGAGGAGGCTTACCTTTCCAAATTCAAACTGCTCTCCAAAACGACAATTTATTTGACTTGCCCTCAACTTTTTTGCAGTTCAAATTGCAGCTCGCCATTAGATTGATCATGTATTTTGCACCTTATGAAACTTGATTGGCTTTACTCATAAAATGGAGAAAAATGAATTGAGTCATCATAATAAAAAATAAAGTTAATTATGTAAAATATGTGATAGAATAAATGTTGTGATCTAGGGCTTACGAGAATAGATCAATTACACAAGAAGAACATGGAGATTTATGTGGTTCGGATTTTGGCCTACGTCCACGGGGAAGGTGGGAGAATCACTATGCAATCAGAAGAGGTGTACATCCTAGAGACTCTTAGTCTCGATTTATAATATTAGCCCCAAAACCCTGTTAGACCCAAACACTACTTCTTAATCACACTAGACTTATAACAAGCATACTTCTAATCACAGTACAAGTTGGGCAATGCAGGAGCCCGGTTAACCAAGATTAATTAACTTCTATTGAGCCATACAAATTAACAATAAATTATGTAAAATATGTGATCAACTCAATGAAATACCTTGGTTTTTTTTTGGTAACCTAGCCAAGGGGGAAAAGACCTAAGAGAGAGCCCTCACACACCTGGGAAGATAGTCCGCACAAAAAAGAAGAAAGCTTGGTGAGAACTGCCACCACTTACCAATGAGGTAATTAGTGGCCGTTCTCAATGATACACCTGTCGTTGTTGAGACAAAAAGGTCTGATTCACAATGGATTAGTGCATGGAGACATGTTCTTCATTAAACTACACAAAAGTTGCATTGTAATTTACTTCATTCCTAATCCAAAAGCTGATGGATCAGGTTTGATCCAACCTATTTCATTAGGGAAAATGAAGAATCTAATTTTTTTTTTTTTGGTTCGTCCATCTCGCTCATCTTGGTGTTTACAGGCTAGCAATTAAATTTTACTCTCTTCAAGCAATATTCACCATCCCATCAGCCAAGATTAAGCTTCCTTCCTCTATAAATGTCATTATGTTGAAAACAAAGGGGTAGCCTAGTGTGGCCATCTACCTTGCATGTGCAGATTGTTTTCGCCCCACAGTTTGGAACAAGTTAATAAATCATAGACTATCATGCTTTAGCTGGCGCCTTCTCCTCAAGAAAACTCCAATTGATTCTTGGGCAATGCTCAAAGGGAGTTCTATGGCTTCAAGGTGTTACTCTTGCCACTGCAATAGAGAATCATATTTGCACATTTTCTTCTCGTCTCATAGCTCAACAGCTATGGTCATGACTTCTCAGTCTTGTGAACTCTCCACTTCCACTTCCTCTATCGCCTTCTTCTGTATAGACAGTTTTAATCAATGATGTAGATGCCAATGGAAGAAAGTCTGCAACTGCTATTTTCTTCCAAGCCATCTATACCCTATGGTTCTTAAGGAATGAAGCCAAGCACCGCAGTAAAAGGCCTTCCTAAGGGAAAGCTCAGAAGGTTTTCATAGACTGCTGTAGTGGAATGTTCTGCTCCTCTTTAGGTGCAGCCCCTCACCCTCATCCAATCTTGAAGGCCTTAGAGTAGGGCCATTAGCTTTCCCCTCTTCTCCCCCTCCTCTCTAGGTTGCTCTTTCTCCCTACAGATTGGCTTTCTATAGTGGCAGTTGCTCTCTGTTGTGGCAGTTGATGTTGATGTAGTTCTGTTTTGCTATTGTTGAAGTTCTTGTTTTTGCTGTTGAAGTTTTGGGTGTTGTTGTTGGAGTTCTCTTTTGGTGGCTGGGTTCTTTTTATTTTTCTTTTTAAATGTGTTGTAGAAGGGTTCCCCTCTTTTTGTTTGCAAGTGCTGGTAGATGGTCTTCTTCTTTAGAGCTGCCCTGTTCTTTTATTGGCTTGTCATTTTGCTGTATTCTTTTTTCTCCTTGTCTAGGGGCTTCTGTCCTTCTTCTTTTTTCAATACAAATTTACCTTTAGCAAAAGAAAAGGGGCCCAACCACCTTGCCTGGTACCAAAAAGATAAATTTCATATAGTTGTAAACCAACAATAAGTAGTAATAAGATCTATTTAAATATAGCCCCAAATCACTCATATGTTTTATGGCCAAGATCATGTAGTGTGGCACTTTACCTTTTAAAGGAGTACAAATGCTATTATCCCCACGAATATGAGAAATCTTATGGTTAGGATATAAATCCGAACCGCTGAAAATGATATCCCTTTTATAAATTAAGTTTGACGGTTTCCCCGCTCTTGAAAATTGGGCAATAGCCAAAACACAACAAGAAACTTTTTTTGACTCGTATTGAAATTTTAATTAGGCCCCATTAAGGGACCTATAGGCTTTGATGTAGGAATTCAGTCATATTTCTTACATCTGAGGATTCACGCACGGACACACCTAGGGATAAGGCGACCCAATACTTAGCCCATCAAAACCTGACCCACCCAGTAATAGGTCATTAATATGTTGTATAAAACGTGCATCCCAAAGAGGAGTCTGGATCCCCTGTTTTGTTGAAATAAGGGATCGTTGTACCACCCAATCCAAGATTGCCATGCATTAAATGTGCCATGTCAGCATTGACAATCTTCTCAATGCTGCCTTGAACAAAGAAGAATGAGATGGGTTTTTTGCAAATAAAATAGGGACAATTACTGTACAGACGGTCTTAAAGCTGACAAAATGTATATTTACCGCAGAGCTGTTCGATCCGTAGGATACCGCAGAGCTGCAATATCTTAGGGATGTAGGATATCCCACAATCACTTAAATAGTCCGTGTATTTATTTTTTTCCTTGATTGTGGGACCACCAAATTACCATCCAAACCGTTGGATAGCTGTATGAGTGTAAGAACTAATATCGCCTAAATTTGAACCGTTGATCTATCATGGTTATCAAGAAACTTGCAAAAAAAAAAAAAAAATGTGGCTCATAATTTGTTCTTATAATTTGAAAAACAATGTGACTTTCTTGCAAGTTTCTTGATAACCATGATAGATCAACGGTTCAAAGTGCAATATTAGTTCTTACACTCATACAACTATCTAACGGTTTAGATAGTGGTTTGGTGGTCCCACAGTTAAGAAAAAAAAGAAAAACAAGGTCTGTTTAAGTCTTCCCGCTTCTGATTGTGGGATATCCTACGTCCTTAGGATATCGCAGGCTATACGGATCAAACAACTCTGCGGTAAATATATATTTTTCTGCTGTTCTGGGGTAATTATCAGCTTTAAGACCGTTCGTACAGTAATTGTCCCAATAAAATAAAACAATAAACCCTCATCCAAAGAGGCCCTTAATGTTATTTATTCCCTAAAATAGCTTTTTAGCAATCGTCTCTTCATCTATGTTTAGTACCAACTGGCAATTGTGGCCACAGAAGGGAATGGGTGGAGGTGGTGGAGGCCACGACCCATTTGTTATTTGATATTTCATTTTTTTGGGGTTTGCCCTTTCTTTTATTGAGTTCTTCTCGGTACAGCACGAGTGAATTCCAAACTTTTTAGTTTGCATGTTTTAGTAATCACTCATATTTGATGCTTGTTTGATACTACCAAAAAAATGACTTTTAGCGTCGGACTTTTTGCCGCGGCCAATATTTTTGTGGCAATTTCTTACTTGTTGCCACGACCAATAGAGTTAGTGGCAACAAATCCCATTTTGCCTCGCTCGTGTCTGCCCGTGACAAAACGTGTCCTTATTGCAACCACTTCGACCTGGCCGTTGCTTTAAGTTGTTTCTTTTGCCACGATTATGTTTTGGCCGCGGCTTTAAGTATATATTTTGCTTCGATTGCGGCAATAAGATATAATATTTATTTTATGAAAAAAAAAAAAAACAAACAAAAAAACGTTCGTGCGGTTTTATGGTTTCCCTCCCTTCGTTTTGGTGAAAAAAAAAAGCTCCTACCGCCGAGGGTTCTTTTCCCTCTCCAAGTCCTTTTTTTCCCTCACTCATTTCTTTCTCTCCCAAACCCATCTCCATCTCCGGAATCGCCAGCAGCCCGACGATCACAGCAGCTCCTTTTACCTCTCCAAGTTCTTTTTTCCCTCACCCATTTCTTTCTCTCCCAAACCCATCTCCATTTCCGGAATCGCCCAAACCCATCTCCATCTCCGGAATCGCCAAACCCATCTCCATCTCCGGAATCCCCAGCAGCCTGATGATCACAGCAGCTCCGCCAAAACCCTCCAGAACCCATCTCCTCTCATCTCCTCTCACCCCTTTCTATCTTTCCCTCCCTCTCCAAACCTCTCCTAGGCGCACGACGATCACAGCAGCCCCCGGGCGCCCGCCTTGCCATCATCTTCCTCCTCGCGCCACCGCCGCCTCCCCTGCACCAAGTACACCTCTCCCCCTCTCATCTCTCTTTCTTCTCTGTTCTCTCTCTCCCTCGTCATCTGTCTGTTTCCTCTCTGTCTGCTCTCCTCCCTCCCTTCCTCTCTTCTTCTTCCTCCCCTGTCTCCCCTCGCCTGATCTTCCCCCATGTACCTAGCAACCTACAAAACAATCAAACAACAACCAAATCACATACATACATAGATTGATTGATTGATAGATTGAGAGATTGAGAGAGAGAATAGAAGAAGAAGAAGAAGAGAATTAGGGTTTGGTACCTCAGATCTGGTGTTGATGTGGCTGACATCGGCGGCAACGCCGGGGGTGCCGGCTATATCATAGAGAGCAAGAGAGCGAGCTTAGAGACGAGAGGGTTGAGCTTCATAAGGAGGGCGAGGGGCTGTCCAATGCCGCCGGCAGCGCCCAAGACGGCGACTTTGCGCTCCGCGTAGCTCGCCTCCGACGAAAAAGATCGGCGGGAGATTGAAGATGGAGAGGACGAAGCCCTTGATCCGAGGGCTGCTTGAACGAATCTGGACATGGAAGACCTCATTTTTTTTGGGGGAAAAATGAGGAGAAAGAGGATTGGAATTAGGGTTTTTGGAAAGGGGAAAAAGAGTGTAAAGTGAGAGGCTTAGAGATGTCCTTCGTGTTCTTCGTCGACAAAGTACCGGATATCCAAGGGGAAGCTCTAAATTTAGAGGGGTGACCTTGCACAAGTGTGGCAGATGGGAAGCTAGAATGGGCCAGTTATTGGGGAAGAAGTACTCTGTGTGTGTGTGTGTGTGTGTGTGTGTGTGTGTGTGTGTTTATTTTCTTATTGCCTCTCCTTTTTTTTCATGATCCAACTAGTATTTCTTTATTCTTAAAGCATAGTCCCCTCTACTACAGTTGCTTTATCTTCATATGCATTCAGTTCTCCTGGTTTTAGTCACTTTGATGAGTTCTAGTCACTTTGATTGTTCTTTGTTGCAAGTGTTTGATTTCACCGAATTACTTCCATGTGTTCATTGAACAGATACGTCTACTTGGGCCTTTTTTATTCCGAAACTGAGGCAGCCAGGTATTGCTTGGCAGAATTTAATCATACCCTTTCCTAATTCTGGCTCCTTTGGGTATAATTAACCTTCAGCTTTTATATGATCTTCTGCAAAGCTTATGATAAGGCAGCAATTAAACACAATGGAAGAGATACAATTACCAATTTCAATCCCAGTATGTATGAGAATGAGTCGAATATGAGTAAGTAAAGGGGTTGCAGCTATAGAGAAGAGAAAGCAGAGGAGGAGAAGAGCTTTGGTTTTACTTTACTTTATAAGTAAAGTGAGAGGCTTAGAGATGTCCGCCTTTGATCTTAAAATGAATGGGGGAGTTAGAGTTGTTGATCATGATTTTGACCACTCTGTAACTGGAATGGGACGGACAACTTTACACACTACCGAGATGTGTGTTTTTTTTTTAATCTTTCAGGTATCTAAGTTGTCGTGTGTAACAATTAAAACAAGAGGTTTCAGATCAGATCCCATGTTGTTTTTAAGATTTTTCATCTTCTCATTGATTTTAATCCGATTTGGAGACCCATGTTGGATTGTTGTCATCTCTTCTCTCTTGTCTTCAATAAAAAAAAACAAAAAAAGAGAAGTTGGTGTTGGATGCATATGTATGAAAGATTGTCAGCATCTTAAGCACACATCTTAATAACGTGTGTGGTGTGCATGTATGTTGATTTAGACACTTGAAATTCGAGGAGCATCAGATTTGAGGGACCATTTAAAAAAAAAAAAACCACTGATCAGAGGATCCTAACCGTACGATCGGTGGCCATGGAATGCATGTATTTTGGTTTATGGTTTTATGGTTTAGGTATTCAATAGCTTTATGGTTTTAGTACACAAATTAGATCTATATTTGTTTTTTATTCTAAATTTTTTTTTTGCCGCGGCCACTTGCTGCAAAAAGAAGAACGAAGTAAATTATGGAGAAAAATTTATTGCTGCAAACCGTGGCAATAAATACTTTTTGCAGCGGTCATGCCCGCGACTAAATGATATTAATTAATTAAAAAAGTAAAAATAATTTAAATATAAAACCATTTGTTGCCTCGGCACGACCGCGGCTAAATGTTTACTCTTTTGCCGCGGTGGCAAAGGTCGTGGCAACAAACTTCTTTCCACACCAAATACTGTCTCAGTCGTGGCTAAAAGTTTTTTCGCGGCAAAAACGTTCTTGCCACAAAATTTGGACTTTTAGCCACCAGAACTGGCCGCGGCAAAATCTTGTATTTTTGGTAGTCTCTGCCAAAGTGTTCGCATATCATGATTTTTTTTCTTTGTTTATCTATCTGTTATCTTGTATTATAATTATTCATTCTTCTTTTTTTTTTTTTTCTCTTCTGTATCTTGTATGTTGCCCGTTTGGATATTTACAGAATAAAATATTTACAGATTTAAATATTGCAAGAATAAGATAGTATAGAATAGAATAATATAATATTATAATATTACAATATTTTTACTGTTTGGCGATTTTTGAAGAATTTCATAGATTTTAAATTGACTTGTTTGGAAGGTGCTGTGATTAAATTAAATTACATTATTAGAATAATTTTTTATTAAATATTTTAATTTCTATATATTTTACCAAATCTTGATAAAAAAAAGTAGTGTGGTAAAGTAAAGTTCAACTGCAATATTTTTACCTTAAGTTACTTTTCTTTTATCACATAAAACCATGGTAAAGTATAGTAAAATCAAGTCAATATACAAAACAACTACTTTACAACTCTCTCTCCCACTTCGCCTTACCACATACTTCATCTCACCTTACTTTGCCTCACATTTACTATGATATGATATCAATCTTTATTTTACTTTACCACACCTATAAATAAATCACTTCTTATTTACCATATAAAAATATGATAAAATGTGATAAAGTCAAGTCAAATAGAAAGAAACTACTTTACCATTCCTTCCTACTTTACTTTACCAAATATTTTAGTCCACCTTAGTTTACCCCGACTTTACCGTGCCGTGACATTTACTTTTAGTTTACTTTACCATATATGTAAACAAACACATCATGATGGATTTGGTGAACTAAAGTCTTTACTTTACTCTACTACTTTTTAATTGTCGTTTTGAAAGATTCTTGTCTTGTAGAATGTTTTCTACAAGGGGGAGCTGTAGGAGAAAATATTGAGCTTTTTGAAAGAAAATATTCTTTTCTTTAAATTTTTCTTGGATTACCAAACACACAAGATTCTCTTCTTTAGAAAATTAAAGATCATATTCTATAAAATATTATTTTCTTCTGTTTTCTTGTGCATCCAAACAGGCCTTTAGTATTCCTACCTATTGCTTATTTACCACTTGCTTACATGTTCTCTTTTGATAAGTGAGGATCTTGGCATTTTAGGAAGTTAATTTGAATTGATTTGGAAGAAGTTCATTGGTCATGGCACACCTTACATAGCCCATGGTCAATCTTGGCTCACAATTGCATAAGAGAATGTGAAGCTCCAGATGTCTCACCTTCATTTCCTCACTTGATTAATCTACTGGTAGGCAGTAGCCAAAAGGCCGAGAAAGGTGCTTGATGAATCAATCTTCTATAGGCGACCCATATTTAGTAGGTCCGTGTTAAATTTGTAATTATAGAATGGCAGGCCTTCGTTGAAAATATTGCTTATTTTTGGAATGTGAAAAGATGTTACTTGCTTTAATTACTATTATCAAGCCTTATTTTTTGAGAGAAACAAAAGGATGACAGTTGCTGATTTTTGGAATATGAAAAGACACTGGTTACTATTATGGGGCCTAATTTTTTGTGATTGAAAAAAACGATGACGGTTGCTTTTTGGTGGCCTTATTTTTTGGAGCTTAAAGCGAGGGCTTTTCTTGCTTTATGGTAAAGCCGGCTCTGCTCATGGAACATGTGCTTCATTAATAGTGATAGACTCTTACGCCGGAAGATACCTGGGTCATAAAAAAAATAGTGAGCATCATACTAATTTTAGTTAAACTAGCAAAACATGCCCATCCACTAGAGGCAATATAACTCATAGTATAAAAATATTCAAGAGTCTTAAAATCTTATAAGCAATTTAAAATTTGGTAATTTTTAATCGAGATTTTTATGAAAAAATCAAGCTTAAAGCTTGACTATATGATTTTATGAAGAAAAACTATAAAATAACAAGATAATTGTTCGTATATATATACATATATATATTTTAGATGAAATCACCTATTTCCTTTTAATCATTTTGTCACATTCTTTGAGGGATTTGTTTGCATTGAATTTGATGATGCACAAAATGGATTTGCACACCACGTGTCAGATATGAGCAATAAATGCAGTAATTAAGAGGAGAGAGATTTATAGTGGTTCGGTCAGTGTGACCTACGTCCACTTCAGAAAGGCAGAGGTCGCTGGATATGTTATTTCTCAAGTGTCCAGAGATTACAAACTTAGGAGAGTGTGTAGAAAGGAGAATATTGCTTGCTTCCCAAGTGCTGGTGGGGCTCTTCTATTTATAGTCTTCCCTTAATAGATGAGGACGACTTTACAGCAACGTTTGCAAGGAGCCTTCGAACTGCCCTCGATGGGCGAGGTGGTTTGGGTATTCTCCGCAAGACTTTGTAAAAGCGGGATGTGGATTGACTACTTCCGAGGCGACGTGGGTTGCCTTGACGTGGCCAGGTCTCATGGATCTGGGCCTGGACCTCAATGGACCAAACGGATCTTCATAAATATAAGTCTTGGCTCATTACGGACTGGGCTACTTGGGCCAGACTCATTATTTGCCCCTCAATGCCCCGCGCCCAAAGATGCTTTGAAAGGGGGGCATCTTGAATATTCAGGTCTCTTTTCCTTTCAAATAATTTTTTCCGCCTTCCTCTCCTTGCCAGTCTATTGTTTTCCTACTTAGATTGAAAGTCCTTTCAATTTGGGGTTTGCTTCCTTTTAGTTTTGGGGCTTTTGAAACCCTAGGCTATAAAACCCTTTTCAAAGAGAAGAAAAAACCCATCTTCTTCATTTTCACCCTTCTTATTCATTCTGTTAGGGCCTTTTAGAGTTTCGACTTGTTAGCTTTTCCCATTCCCAAGAGAAAGAAGGGTTGAAATCGTGGAGCATCCTAGTGAAGAAGGGTCTGCCCATGGGAAGAAGGTGATGCAAATCAGCTAAAACCCTGCCACAAAAAATACCCCAGGTGTTGCTGGCCAACAGTGTGCAGTAGAGAAGAAGATTGGTGCACAGCGTGCGGTGGTTGCAGCGTGCAGGGGAGCAGCAGCCCCTGTGGGCTTGGGCGATGTGCAGGCGGCGACACCGGGCCTAGGCGCCGTGCAGTGGGCGCCGCCGGGCCCGGGCGCCATGCAGTGGAGGTCAGACGGAGCGGGGGCCGTGCCGCGGGCGTCGTACGCAAGCGTGGGTGGCTCGGCAGCGGCGCCGGGCGTGGGCGCCACGAGCGATGGGGATACGGGTGCTGTCGCGAGCGGCGCGGGCGCTGCCTTGGGTGGTGCTGCCACGGGTGGCGCGGCCGTGGGCGGCGCAGGAGCGGGTGCTGGCGTGGTGGACCGGGCGAACGCGGGCCCGGGAGAGGCAGCCGGGGGGACAACTGGCGTTGCAGGTGTTGCGGGGCCCACGAGCGCGGGCGTGGCGCGCGCGGCGGCGGCACCCAGCGCTGGAGCTCAGGCATGCTTGAGGTCATCCAGTGAGGGCGCCCAAGCGGACATGAGGATGTGTTCGGTGGCGGCAGCGTGTGAGTGGGGCCCTATGGGTGCGGGCGCAGGTCCTAGCAATGTATCCAATAGAATTTTGCGTCGTCGCAAAAAGTACCGAGGAAAAGTTGCTGTTGACGACGACGGATCCAAGGTGAACACTATTTTTAGTGTACTCAAAACTGACGGTGACATTTTGAAGATTGCCGTTTCGTATCATATTCCTCCCACCGTGTTATGCCGCCGGGCGGAAGCAGACGTGCCCTCTTGCGATGAGTCCTCTGGTGACATTGTCATCTATGAGGAGATGCTCGAGGCCGGGCTAAGGTTTCCAATGTCCTCCTCCATTTGCCGCATTCTCCATAACTTTTCCTTGACCCCGGGGCGGTTAGCACCAAATGGCTGGAGAGTTTTGTTCGGCTTCCTTGCATTGTGGAGGAAAGCACATCAAGAGGACGCTCCTCCTCTGGAGTTTCATGCCGCTTACAATTTGATCGAGTCCCCAGCCTCTAACAAGGGATGGTACTATTTTACCCCTAGGGGTGGCAAGCTGTTCACGGGATTGCGTTCCAATTGTCACAGTTGGAAGTCTCGTTTCTTCTTCATCGGTGGAGAGTGGGTCTCTGAGGCAGATCAAGCTTTGGTGCCCATACGATGGACAGACGCCAAAAGACTCGGTACGTCCTCTTATTGCTCTTTCGTTTTTTTTATGCATGTATGTGCTCACTGTCTTTTTACAGATCTTCCAGTGCTCTCCACGGATCAGGAGTGAAAGCTGCAGACTGTGAGAGTTCATCCTGACAAGGACTTGGGAGTTCTCCTTCCCAAAGAGAGTGGCAGGACTAGCGGACCTCCTCCGGGCTCCTCTTCTTTTGGTAGGACTGGTGGATCCCCTCTGTAAGGTCTGCAACCTTATTGGGTCGGTTGGGCCCAACAATAGGCCCATTGACCCGTTTTGTTGATAATTATTTTATTAATTGTATTTTAGATTTTTAAGTGGGTTTAGATCATGAGCGAGTTTCTTTTAGCATTAGAATAGTATCTGCGAAGTTTCGTGCGATTCTGAGTTCGTTTGTTGATAGCAGGGGGTAGTTTGATATTTAGGGAAAATTGAGTGTTTTCCGAAATATTCCAAACGCCGTGATTTATGGATTCGTTGGAAAGGTTTCGTCGCGCTGATCATTTGTGTCTCTTGACTCATAGTGATCCGACAATTGGAAACCCTTCAAGTGGTCCATTCTTTCACCGGACCCACTTAAAGGGCAACTTTGGTCTTTTGCTCCCTATCTTCTTCTTAACCTAATCTCTCTCATTATTCTCTGCAATTGAACGAAAGAAACTGCAGCCCCATTCTTCTTCTTCTTCTTCTTCTTCTTCTTCCTTTCTCAAGCCAGATCTCTACCCTAGAGAGATCAACTCGAAGATCCGATCCGCTAGTTCTCATTCTCTCAATCTCCTCTTACTTCCGGTATCAATTTGGTAAGCATTCTCATACTTTCATCTTTTCATTCGTATTCTCTTTGGTTAGATTTATGTATGATCTTAATTCTTTTCCTTCCTATCTTCTTCTTGGCTTCCTAGATTTCGTTTTATCGGGTTAGATCGTGGATTTTGGGGTAGAAAGCTTCTCCTCGAGTTTTGCCCAAATTCTATCATCTTCTTGGTTGAGGCAAGTAGATCTGCATTGTATTTCTAAGCATGTATGTTTGTTTCTATTTGATTGGCTATGTTTTCTTGTTAGAATTACCTTAATTCCAAGCCTGTTTGTTATTGATTAGGATTATATGCTACATTGGGTATTTGAGGGTTTTGGGTCAAATAAAAGATTGTAATTGGTAGTTATAGGTTGTGTTGAAATTGTTGAAGATGATGAAAATGATGAATGTGATGATTGGGGAGCATGGTGGCTCATTTTATGCAGGTTAGCCATGGATTGGCCGGAGGAAAAAGGGTTAGAAAAACCAGCTTTCGGCCATTTTCGGGGTTCAGGTTGCAGTTTCGATCGATCGGACCTGCAGTCCGATCGATCGGCACTGTTACTTAACTGTGGCTGATTTCAGACCGATCGATCGGACCGCCTTTTTTTGACTGCACAGGCGAACTTCGGCAATGCATAACTTTTAATCTGACCGTTGGAATTCTACATGTAATGTACCGTTGGAAAGCTCTCGAGATGTAGAATCCAATGGTTCTAGTTTCATCACGATTGGAGGTCAGGAAGTGATGTAAATGTTCAGATTATTATTTCAGATCATGTTTTATTGTAAATGAGACAAATAACTTAGGTTTGGGCCTTAGATGTTGGAAACCATGCACCCACACTCATTTGACCATTAATGGGGTTAAAATCGTAGCACGTGGCTTGGTGTGTTTCGATGGGTTGTCTAGGTATTCGTGTATTGCACATGATTTAACCGAATGCGTATGAAATTGTTTCATTAGATGCTTAACATGATTGTACAGCAAGGGATTTCCATAGAAGCATCGTTGATCCATTTCCATACGTACTCCGTTAGAACATGTGAGGTGCAGGGATGACACCATTTACCTAGGACTGGATTGTAATATTCCTTTGACCCATGACTTGTATCCGTTATTGTATTCCTTGTACACTCTCTTGACATAAAATACATAATTAATTATGAAACATAAATTCTTATAGAATTTAGGCTTGGACCTGACTTAGAGTGTACCGTAGGAACCTTGTCTTGTATTGATGAACATGACTGGCTAGCAATGAAAGGGATTATTACGTGGTTTGCTTGTCTAGTATTGTCTTGAATGAGATAATCCCTATGATCGTATCTTGTACATTGAACTAGCCAGACTTGCTTGTCTTGTTTGTCCTTGTGTCAAAACCACTTTATTATTGTTTGCATATCATGGCCATCTGCAGTTTGGGGTTTATTGACAAACCGGTTACTCGGTTGTCGGGATGGGCAGTCGGCTTTGGACGGCGTCCATGGCGTTGAATAGCTGGGAGCGGGCATTGGACCGTGCTGCTATTCCCAGGACCGGGAGCTAGGATCCCACTGGAGCCTGACTTTGGTATCAGTAGTCCAGATTGGGATTGTTAGTGGTACCCCGAGAGGTGGCATTGGACATCCTCGGAGTCTCCCTCTTATTCTTGTCTTGCATTGCATGATGGTGGTTATTGTTAGATGGTTGTTAGGATTCCTATTATTATTTCTGTCGATCATTATTGTTGCTTTATGCCTAGACTCGCTTTCCTTGTGTTCATATGATGTGTACTTGTCATTACTCTATATTTGATGCATGTCATGTTTATTATGCTGTGCTTATCTATTACTCAACATGTCGTTGACTCTATTCCTTGGTGTGCAGACACCTCAGGTGGTTACTACTACTATGAGGAGCAGGCCGGTGAGGAGATCCCAGAGGATCTCCAACCAGTCGAGGAGGAACGCGAGTGGCGTGCCGATGACGTAGAGTAGCGTCATCACTCTCGGCACGAGAGAGATTCACCTGGACTTCATTAGATATATATTCCTTTATTTATTTCTCTCATTGGACCTTTCTTTCATTGACTTGGTTTTATTTTTATTGGCCTTGTTTATTGGGATTGGCCAATGTAATAAATTACTTTAACTCCTTTAGTAGTTTTTAATTATTCTTTCTTGCAACTTTTAATTTAATGAGAAGTATTATTCATTGACTGATATTCCATATGCCTAGACTTATATGAGGTTTGAAATGTAATATCCTCACAGCGGACTTACGATCCGTGGGCCCAAAGGACAAAAATTTTAATTAGTCCTAAAATTCACTCTCCGGATCCGGTTTATTCTTAATCGAGTTCGGGGGACGTGACACCCTCCGGGATCGTCTTCCAAAAGAAAAGGTACGTCATTCTGCTTCAGCAATAATTTTTCTGTTTGCCCGATATATTCCGTATCCAAGTAACACCTTTGTTCCTGCAGCAAAAACAAAAGGGTGATACGGGCCCGCCTCTCTGGTAGGAGTACCCCTCCCTCCAAGGCGGCGAGGATAGATGACGCCTCTCAAGGGACCTCTCCACCAGTGACTTTGGAGGTGAGCTCTCCTCTACCCACCCCTCCTGCGGGGCCTCGGGTGCGTCTCCCTCGGGTGGCCTCTCCTATAACGTCTCCCTAGGCAGCGACCTCCTCAGCTAAGATTTCTACTCCGCAGTCTTCCTCTCCGGCTACACGTTCTGCCCCTCAATTGTATCCTCCACGCTTGGGTACTTCCACAGGGGTACCGACTGGGGCTGGTCCCATACTGGGCAACCCGCGGGCGATCCGGGAAAAGCTAGAGAGATTTGTGTTTCCGCCCGAGGTTTCTTAGGTTAATGCCTTGGGCACCGAGGGGGTTATTAACAAGTTTCTGGAAGGTCTGGCTCAGGTAAAGGTTTACTATTTTCCCTTTTCTCCAGACTTTCATCTTTTTTTTTTTTTATGTACTGTCTCATTTCCTTTGTCCCTTATTTTTTCAGGCCTCCATTGCATCCGTCTGCTTGTTGTCAAGGGCCCGATCTTATAGTCAGATGAAATGGGAGAATGAGACTGTGCAAAAGGAGCTCTCCGCTGCTCAAGGAAAGATTGCTGCTCTTGAAGCTGCTGGTAGGGCTTCCGAGGTCGATCTTACGGCTGCCCACGAGAGGGCGACCAAGCTTGATACTGAGCTCTCAGCAGCCCACGAGAGGGCAGCCAAGGCAGAGACTGAGCTTGTGAAGGCCCGTGAGAGGGCTTTGCTCAATGAGGCTGAGCTTGCAGAGACCCGTGAGAGGGTGCTGCTCAACTGTGGAGACAGAGATGAACACTACACCATTTGGGTGATTTTGCAACATTTGAGATTTCTTATTAGTAACGCATATTTCTCCGTTAGGTAATTTGTCACATTTATTATCCGTTGGCAATATTCATAACCGTTACTAAGTATCTTTGCAAATACTTGAATTATTTTGTAACATTTTTTGGATATTTTGTGACGATTAGAAATGTGTTACAATGGTATCAAAATAAAAAGAGGAAAAATCACAAAAAAAAAAAAGAAAAAAAAAAGAAAACAGAAGCGGGAGTTTTTTAGTTCCCGCGCTAAAAAAGACCTTCTCTCACTCATCCCTCACGGTCTCTCATTCTCTCCCCTGCGCTGCCCTTCATCTCTCTCACTCTCTCACCGTCTCTCCCCTGCGCACCCCTCCATCTCCCTCACTCTCTTACTCTGTCACCGTTTTTCCCCTCCGCAACCCTCCATCTCTCTGGCCCTCTCCTTCTCTCTCACACCATCCCTCTCAGCCGATCCCTCTTCTCTCTCACGCCTTCCCTCTTCTCTCACTCATCCTTCCTCTTCATTCGAAAACCCCCAAATCTCCAACCCTTACCCTCTCTTGAGAGTTAGAGTCGAATCCTTCTCTGCTCCCTCCCTCAAATCGCCCTTGCCCTCTCCGCGCATCTCTCTCTCAACGCACGTAGCGCCATCCACCCGTTGCCATCTCCTTCTCGTCTAGCCCCCGTGCTCATCTCTCTGACCCATCCCTCTCTTGCCCGCCATCCTCTCCATCACTACCTAGCAAAGAGCATCACGATTCCTCGCAGAATGCTGCACATCCCTCACCTATGCGCCTCTCTCTCTCCCTCGGCATCTCTCTCTCTCACGCTCACGATCTCCCTCGCCAGCGCATCCACTCCGTCCCTCTCGCACAGTCGAACTCACACTCACAGGTAATAAAATACTTCCTTTCAGTCTAATCAATCCCCTGTAGTTTTCTATTTTTCTATTTGTCATGATTCTCTGGTTTTCATTCTCCTGTAGTTTCCAATACCAGATAGAAAACTGGATCTGCCAATCATGTTGATATCACCCTTCTTTTACTTCTTTTCGAACAATCTGCTTTCTTTTGCATACCTGGATTTCTGTGAGCTTGAGAAATCATTTGGGGTTTTCTCGTGTTTGTTTGGGGATTAGTTTCATGTTGATTTCGTCTTGGCATGGAAATAACAATGATGGTTTTTCTCTCTATTGGGTTTTTGTTGTTGTTGTTGTTGTTTTTGCAAGGTTTCAAATGCTCCATGAATGTTATTGGGGAAAAAACTGAACTTGGGTTTCTTTTATATCCCTCAATGTTTCATTTTGTGTGGGTGTCTTAATGCTGCAGCTTCGTTTTATTGTATGTAGTTGGAATCTTTTTGTTGGAGAAAAACTGCTGAATTATTTGTTATGTTTATTTGTAATTAGTAAGGGTGCTTTTGGATTTAGAGAAAAGACCAGTGGAGAATCCCCCATTAGGAGTTGAGAATCCCTTGTGGAGAACCACATTTTTTTGGGAGTAGTGATTCTCCATTGTGTTTGGATTTGAACAGAGAAAACTATGATGTTGGAGAAACCAGTTTAAAGATCTGTGTTGTTCAACAGTAAACACACATTAGTGGTGTTGCTCTTATTCATTTTTTGGTTGGCTTGTGACGCACATCAATCTTGAGACATGGTACTTGGTGCCCCCAAAGGGATGGTGCCTTTACCACAGAGCTATGCATGTGAAAGGCTATGGTAATGGCTTTTTGTTAAGTGATTTTTGTATAATGTATCAATATGCGACATTGTGCATTTAATTACACACACGTTTTGCTAAGTCTGTTAAGCTCATAGACATTTTTCATTGGTTGACTGAAAATGGGGTTTCTCCTGCCCTCCTTATTTATTTGGTGAGAAAGGATTAGAAGATGGAAAGAACTGCATCCAAGTCTCAGTTTTAAGCAGCACTTTTAGAGCATGAGGTTTCTTTCTGCAACCAATGTTAAATGCATGCAATGAATTTGACAGATGTGGCTTTTAGATGAGGGTGCTTCTGAGGTGAAAGATGCATCTTGCTTTGCTGATATTGCATGTCTCAGGCTTACTGTGGATATTTTGTGCACCACCCAAGATTTTAGAACCATTTTGTTTAGCATGCATCTTCAAGTCAACGCATATGAACCTGTTTATTAATTATAGTTCATGCACTTTCACATTAATGCTCATGTCCTTAACTAGCTGAGCGACTGCCGGGGGCCAAATTTTGAAGTCTGTGACCACTAGGCATCCTAATATGCTTCATGTGGTACATTTTCCTTTGTCCAAGTGTGGACTTCATGAGGAGTGATAAATCACATGATTCGATTAAACCGTAATTTCTGTTAACTCTACTCAATTGGATGAGATAGAAATAGAATACTTGATCGTGAACACTTTTTCTAATGCATGATACATTCTTGTTACTTGTCACAATGTAGTTATAATATCGCATCCATCATGCAATAAAGTTCTTGAATATATCTTGTGTCATGTGTACTTTCGTAATCATCAAGTTTGAATGCGAACTACTTTACTTGTCATAGGTTCTTCATTCTTGCACTTTTTGAAGCCAATGAGAGCGAACTTGCCTACCTATAACCCAAAAAAAAAGAAAAGAAAAGAAAAAAAGAGCAGCAATTATTATAAAATTTGATGCATTTGGTGATTGTGGGTTGCCAGGAAGCTCAATAGTTGACAAATTAGAGTCTCATCATCATCATTTGTTTATCATTTACTTTTCCATGGTGACTCTTATTCGGTGTGGAGTTATACCCTCTTGGCATTGGTTGGTGCTTTCCAAAATCATAGGGCAGGTTTGCAAAGTGTAGGGGTAGTGGTCCCATTTAAAATACTTTGGATGTTAGTTTTGTGTAAGTTTTGTAAGTTCCGTGTAAGTTTTGTGTAAGTTTGTACAAGCAGGGGCGGATAGTACCCTCCTCTGGGTTTCTACCTCCTTTGGGTTTCCTCTTCTTCTTCTTCATAGTGACTCCCCCAAGGAGAATTTACTCCCTCCTCCCTTGGCTAAAAGGAAGTAAAAAAAATGAAAGACATACTTGGCTGCTGGAAAGCCGTATATTGGATTATTGGGTGGAGTGGACAAGAACAAGCTTCACATTCAGGCCAATTAGTCCTGGAGAGAGATTTTGCTAATGTCATTATTTGAGTACTAAAGGGTGGAAAGGGCTTTTAAGATCGAATTTCATTTTAAGTAAGATGGAAGAGAAATGTATGACAATGGATGTGGTATTTGGTGGATATTGAGGAGGGAACTAATGAGGTTGTGGACACATTTGCAAAACCAGTAGTGGCTAGAAATGACTTGTATGAAGGGTTTGATCACTGATGACATAGTTTCTTTCTCACCGTGGTATATATCTCTTATACTAGCAGGCCCTTTTGTATTGCCTTTTCTTTGTTTCATTGTAAGTCTATTGCTACCAAAATTAGCAGGCACTACAGAATTCACTACGACATGGTTGCTTGAAAGCATATTCTTTATAATTGTCATTAAGGGACTAGAAATATAGTGATGTGTCTTTTAATTCCTGGAACACCATTTATTTAGGTCTCTTGCTTATGTCTAGAGTATATGCTTGCATTCAGCATTATTTGCATTCTCCTCTTCATGCTGGTGTTTTGCTTATGCTTTTGATGAGCTTGATCACTTGCCAATTGTTTTTTATGGATGCTATTCTGTAAGATAAAAGATGCCTTATTTCTTGTGGATGACAGCTAATATCTTTTTAAGTAGCCAATATCCAAAGAAGAAAATTAATGTAAAACAAGCATAGAGTCCTAAAAAGAGTAGTATTTCCCGGCCTCTATTTATTCATCATTACCTGCATCAGGCACTAAATTGTAGTCACTCCTTGCTGTAGCATTACTGATGGTCAGGTGAAGATGTTAGCAGAAAGTGAACTTTCTAAATCAATGCTTGAAAACAACAACTGCTATTTAGTTGACTGTGGGGCTGAGGTACTTGTTTGGGTTGGCCGGGTAACACAAGTGGAGGATAGAAAATCTGCTAGCCAAGCTGCTGAGGTATAATATCAGTGTTTATTTCCTCAAGCCAAACATACAGGGTGATGCATTAATTCTTATTCAAAAAATGTACAGGAATTTATCAGTAATCAAAATAGACCAAAGTCAACACGTGTGACCCGAGTTATTCAAGGGTTTGAGACGCATTCATTCAAGTCAAACTTTGAGTCTTGGTCTACTGCCACAGGGACCACAGGTGTAGACAATGGAAAAGGAAAAGTAGCAGGTCATGATGACTTCTTCAATATTGGGTTAAGTATGATATTATTTTGGAACATGTTGACTGAAAAGTTGTTTCTTGTTCTGTTTAGCTATGTTGAAGCAACAAGGAGTTGATGTCAAGGGAATCATGAAAGGTGGTTCTGCAAATGAAGAAGTCCCTCATTTGCTTGAAGGTGGTGGGAAAATTGGGGTCTGATTACAAGTTTGCCAGAATGCTTAATCTTCTGTTGTGATATATGGATGTTATAACCTTCTTCTCTTCTTAATTATGGTTAGTTTTCAAACTGTTGGAGAAACCAGTTTAAATCTTTAAGTATGGTTAGTTTTCTTATTGAAATTTGCTAGGCTTTTGGAAACAGGAAAAAACTCGGCACACCAAAGAATGTGTGTTTCCTAAAACAAAGAGAAACTTTTTTCTGCTGTATTGTTATTTGGGAAACTCAATAGGTGAATTCAAATGAATGGCATTTGGATACTTCCATCGCGGCTGCTGGGCGATAAAAAATTCTACAATTTGTGGTGTATACTCTTTCATCTTCTTTCTTCTTTTCTTCTTCTTTTTTTTTTTTTTTTTTTTTGAAAGGGGCATGTTATTTGTTTGTAAGAGCATCAGATTATCTTACAATTTGATAATCACATGGTGCAGTTACAAAGCATGGGGTGCTCTTTTGAGTCAACGCTTAGCAGAAAGAGGCACCATTGTGGCATGCATTGATTACAGGTGTTTCCTCCAACAGATTCTACAGTGATTGTTTGTTCCAAATTCACAAGTTAACATATGATATTGCTTGAGAGAAATGGGTTTTTTTTTTCCTCAACCGAAAATTGTAGAGGGCCATCTTTCAGTAATCCATTCTGTTCATTTTTTGGCTCTCATCATGGTTGAATGGAGATAATATCCCTTACCATTTCCCTCTCAGATGATTATAGCTACATCGGTACAAATGGTCAGTTACAACCAACAGTCTTCATTTAACAAAAGCAATTATGATAATGTACCATTCAAAAATAATTTAAAAAAAATATGATAGTTAGGGTAGTCTATGGGGGATTTTTTTATTTATCCCCATCTGCAGTAAGTTCAGTCATATGGATGGTTTACTCATCAATGATTTGGGACCAAGCAAATAGTTCAAGAAAACATTATGTATTTCCCCTACTCAAATGTCTATGTGCATATGTTCATGCGTACAATTACAAATGCTAACGAGTACGTCCCAATGTCCCATGTCTAATGGTTGCCAACCTGTATGCAGAAATTTTCCGCAGGGAACTATCAGTGATATGATTAATGATGCTTCTCAAGAAATCTCATTTATCTGCAATAGTATCATAGAGTATGGAGGTGACCCAAATAGGTAATGGACACTTGTCTTATCAATGAACTCGGCTTATTTGGCAGTTTGTTATGGCAACTGCATCCACATTAAATGTGTCTATTGTCACTTTATTCATGTAGAATCTACTTGATTGGACAATCAACGGGTGCTCATATTGCCTCTTGTGCTCTCTTGAATCAAGCAATAAAAGAAAGTGGAGAGGGAGAGAGTGCTACTTGGAGTGTTTCTCAATTAAAAGCTTATGTTGGCATATCTGGCGGGTAAGGATAAGCTGATCTCAATATTATAAATCTAGTGAGCAGGTTTCCTCATCTGAATGATTCCATTTCTCTTTCTAACCCTCAGTCTTGTTTTTGGCATCTTAAGTAACAGGTAGCCAGTACTGGACAACATGTCACTGTTACATTGTCCTGGATAATCACTAAATATTTGTAGAGGTTTTCTAATTTAAACATATTGTCCTTAAAAAGGAGAAAAATAAAAAGAAAGGAAAAGGAGAGTAGAGACAAGTTGCAGACATTGCCCACCAAAGATAGAGAAGTCCAATGAAGAGAAATGAGAAATCATGGAATAACTCATGTCCATACATGCTGCAGAACAGATAATATGTCTCCAACCAATTCCAGACTTTGACAAGAATATGTCCTTCATAAATGCATTGTGTGTATCTATATATATATCTTATAAATTAAATACATATTTAGAAGTGAATTTACTGATTGCCTCATTGCCCCATCAACAGGTATAACATGTTGAATTTAGTTGATCACTTCCATGGTCGTGGTTTGTATCGTTCCATATTCCTTAGGTACTCTCTCTCTCTCTCTCTCTCTCTCTATTAATTAGCAATATTGATGGATTTGAGCATCATTACAGCATAATGGAAGGTGAGCACTCCCTGGAGAAGTTCTCTCATGAAGAAATGTTGCAAGACCCAAGTGTTTGTAGCAATCACCTAAATTCATACATAACCCATTATGTTACTTACAGTTTTTATTATTTTTCCTCTTGATAGGTGATTATAAACTCTGAAGTTTGGGATCTCCAAAAATTCAAGCTCTTGCGCAGCGTACCTTCCTTGGATCAGACGGTGATAACATTCAACATAGTTGGGAATGAGGAAGAGGATGAGGATGATGACTTGGAAGTTGATGAGGACCCCACATTAGGCCCTGACATAGGTCACTTGCATGAGATTTCTCAATGCAGATTGTAACATAATACATCTTTGTAACTGGCTGTCCAATGAGATTGGGCCCCTATGATTCTTTAATAAAATCTTTTCTACTACTTTTTCAAGTGCTTGATTTGTAACATTTTCAATCTTGCAAAACTGACAAAAGCTACAGGATAAAAATTAAATAGGCCATAAAAGTGAAAAACCAACGCCCAAAAAATGGGCAGAAAAAAAAAATCAAATATTTTCAAAAAACGACGGTTTACGAGCAGTCGTTTCATATAAGCTACACACGACTAGCCGTTGTACATTCATGAAAAAACGACAGCCATTTTTTAAATTAAACGACGGCCCCCAGGCAGTCGCTTATGGCAAAAGTTTTCTAATTTTTTTTTTAAATACTTAGTAACGGATATCAACCGTTACAAATAGTTTGGCCAAATAGTTATATATGCGTCAGAAACTGGGAATTACCAACAGTTTTATCCGTTGGGAACAAACTATGAACAAAATTAATAACCGTTACTAATAAATTGTAACGATTGCTTATGTGTTGCTGAAATTAATTTCAGTCACATTTTATAACCGTTAGTAATCTTTCTAACGGTTATTAAGTGTTACTAACTTCCGTTACTTTTCATTTGTAACGCAATTGTGTCAACGTATAATAACCGTTACTAATTTTTTGTGTAACGGACGCAGATCCGTTACTAATCGATTATTATGGTGTAGTGGAAGGCGGCACATGAGAGAGCTTCTCAGGCTGAGGAGAGGGCTGCCCAGGCTGACAGGGACCTCGAGAATGGCCTCGCTGATGCTTTCATTGACGGCTATGATGAGCTCCGAGGAAAGATTTTTGCTGCTTTCCAAGACCTTGACCTCTCGGGCTTCTTGCCGACTAAGGTGCCTGATGATGGCAGTGGCAACTCTGATGATGCCGAGGACGATGAGGAGGACGATGAGGAGGGGGATGAGAGTGATTAGAGGATAGGGGACTTTTGCTTTTTTTTTTTCTTAGAAAGGCAATTTATAGCCTGACTTTTGGAAAGGCAGTATGTAAGCCTAACTTTTAGGAACATGCAAGGATCTTTTTATCATAAAATGCAGAATGTTTTATTCATCCATTGCTTTAAACAATATTGACAAAGTAGAAAGAATCAAATTAAGTCCCAAACTCTCATACTCTGACTCTCATAGAATGTCACTGGTAGTACCTCTTCAAATGTTCCGCATGCCATGGATGAGGTAAGGTCTTTCCCTCAGAATTCTGGATCCTGTAGGTGCCTGGCCTCACTACTTCTGTGACGAGGTAGGGCCCTTCCCAGTTTGGTCCCAGCTTTCCTTCGTGGGAGTCTTTTATGGCGAGGATCACTTTTTTTAGGACCAGGTCTCCCGGTTGAAAGGAACGAGGCTTTACCCTCGAGTTGTAGTATCTTGCCATGCGCCGTTTGTACTCCGCGTTGCGGACCACAGCCATCTCCATTGCCTCCTCTACCAAGTCGAGGTTGATGCGAAGTCCTTCCTCGTTGGTGATGGGGTCGTGGTGGTGGACCCTTAGGAAATGTACTCCTATCTCAACAGGGATGACCGCCTCAGTACCAAAAGCGAGAGAGAAAGGGGTTTCCCCAGTAGGAGTTCTTGGCGTAGTTCGATAGGCCCATAACACTCCTGGGAGCTCGTCAACCCAAAGACCCTTCGCTCTTTCGAGCCTTATCTTTAGGTTACGTATGACTGTTCTCACCATGACTTCTGCCTACCCATTCGCCTGTGGGTGTGCCGGGCTAGAATGAGGCTGCTTTATCTGAAGGTCGGAGCAAAAAGAATTGAAGAGTTTATTGTCGAACTGCTTAGCATTGTCACTGACAATGGCGTGAGGTATCCCAAAGCGGCAGACTAGGTTTTCCCAGACGAAGTCTTTTACCTTGGAGTCTGTTATTTTCGCTAGGGGTTTTGCCTCCGCCTGTTTTGTGAAATAGTCGATGGCGACGACTACAAACTTGCACTGTCCTCTACTCAAAGGAAGGGGGCCCAAGCTGTCAATGCACCATTTGGAGAAAAGCCATGGACTCACAATGGTCGTCAGCTCCTCTGGTGGCTGCCTTGGAACAGTGGCGAAGCGTTGGCATTTGTCGCACCTTTTGGCAAACTCTTTGGCATCCTTTACCATGCTCGGCCAAAAGTATCATTGCTTAAGCACTTTGTGGGCG
Organism: Umbellularia californica; assembly: GCA_028538565.1. Lineage (NCBI taxonomy): Eukaryota > Viridiplantae > Streptophyta > Magnoliopsida > Laurales > Lauraceae > Umbellularia > Umbellularia californica. The sequence continues at coordinate 70,375,544 of JAPQWN010000007.1, read as the reverse complement.
AGGGAGCGTCCTCCAGAGTGATTCCCACAAATTCCTTCATGAATTTCTCGGAGGGCGTAGTCAGCTTCCTCAGGCGAAAGGCAGCGCAGCAGTGGTAAGCTGTAGCCCTTCTTGTAGAGTACATTTTGTAGGAGAGTGAACCTGGAAGCTCTCATCCTAAGCTTCTTCACCTCGAGGGGATCATCTGGTATTGTTTCTTCTTGGAGGTACGCCCTTATGGGGGTCATCCAGTTCGATTCGGCCGTTGTACAGTTGATGTTTGTGGTGTCCACATCCAACTTACTTGGCTCGAACTGGTGACCGATGAGAGTTGGTTCTGCAAATGAGGCCTCCAAGGATGAGGCGAGCCTGGCGAGTGCATCTGCAGCCATGTCATCCCCTCTTGGGATGTGACAGATCTGGAAGTATTGGAACCGCTTGATTAATTCATTCGCCATGCCAAGATACTCCTGCATTCTTGTTTCTTTTGCTTCGAATTCGCCATTTACTTGATTGACTATTAATTGTGAATCATTATAGGTGGCGATGCACTGGGCGTCCATTTCAACTGCCAGTCTCAAGCCAGATAGGAGGGACTCATATTCTGCTTCATTGTTTGAGACAGTAAAGTGGAGCTTCACTGCATATTTAATGGGTGTACCATCAGGGCTGATCAGAATGAGGCTCGCTCCACTTCCCTCACTGGTTGCGGAGCCATCAACGTACAGTTTCCAAAGTGGCAGTGAAGAAATATCGGAGATCCCAGTAGGTATCTGGGCGTCAGGCTGGGAGTCAGAGGTTGATTGGGCTTCTGAGGTAGAAATCCCTGGAGATGCCTGGGCGCCAGGAGGGGTCTGGGCGCCCACTAAGGATGTCTGGGTGCCAGGAGTGGTCTGGGCGCCCGGAATGGCCTGGGCGCCCACTGATGGTATCTGGGCGCCCAGAGGAGGACTCTGGGCGCCTAGCGGTGACTGGGCGCTCCTCCTGATGTCCTCTCAGGGTGGCAGATTGAATTGCACGTCTGGGCTCGATGGCAGCAACGTGGTGGGCTCTTCTGTCTCCCCCTCTGTATGTGTAAACTCAACCACAAAGTCTGCCAGCGCTTGTGCCTTGATGGCCACCTTTGGTTGGTACTGGACATCAAATTCGCCCAACTCCACAGCCCACTTGAGGAGTCTCCCGGATACATCCGACTTTCCCAAGACTCTCTTCAAAGGCTGATTGGTGACTACCACAACTGTATGGCTCTGAAAATAGCGTTGTAGGCGCCTTGCAATTGAGATGAGGGCGAGCGCTAGTTTTTCTAGCCCCGAGTACCTGACTTCTGCTCCTCGGTATGCTTTGCTCACATAATGGATGGGCTTTTGTACACCATCATGATTTCTGATGAGAACAGAGCTAACCGCTGAGGGGGAAGTAGAGAGGTACAAATATAACACCTCGCCTGGTGCAGCATGTGAAAGGAGAGGAGGCACACCCAAGTAGGCCTTAAGCTTCTGGAAGGCCTCCTCAGCCTCGGGTCTCCATTCAAAAGCTTTTCGGAGAATTTTGAAGAAAGGCAAACACTTGTCTGCAGACTTGGAGACAAATCTGTTGAGCGCTGCAATTCTTCCATTGAGGCGCTATAGCTCCTTGGTGGAAGAGGGTGACTTCATGTCGAGTATGGCTTTGATTTTATCGGGGTTCGCCTCAATTCCCCTCTGGTTGACCATGAAGCCCAAGAACTTCCCTGATCCCACGCCGAAGGCGCACTTCTCAGGGTTCAACTTCATGTGGTAGGACCTGAGAACATTGAAAGTGTTTTGAAGATGGTCGATGTGATCTGCTGCAGCGAAGCTCTTCACCAGCATGTCGTCCACATAAACCTCCGTTGTTCGCCTAATCTGGGACTAGAACATTTTGTTCATTAGCCGCTGGTAGGTTGCACTTGCGTTTTTTAGCCTGAAGGGCATGACTCTGTAGTAGTAGGTCCCCTTCAGAGTGATGAACGACGTCTTTTCCTGGTTTGGAGGGTGCATGCTGATCTGGTTGTACCCAGAATAAGCATCCAGGAAGGAGAGTAGTTCATGTCTCGATGTGGCGTCGATGAGGAGGTCGATCCGTGGAAGCGGATAGCTATCCTTTGGGCATGCTTTGTTGAGCTCAATGAAGTTGACGCAGAGGCGCCACTTTCCATTTGTTTTTTTCACCATCACCACATTCGAGAGCCATTCAAGGTATGCTACCTCCCTGACCGCTCCATTTTCTATCAGCTTCCCGACCTCCTTGTCCATTGCTTGGGCCCTTTCAGTGGAGGCACCCCTTAACTTTTGTCAAACAGGCTTGTGGCGAGGGTCGACATTGAGGCGGTGAGTGGCGACTTCGTGATCAATTCCTTCAAGATCCGCATGTGACCATGCAAAAATGTCCATATTAATTCTCAGAAAATCTGTTAACTGGCGAACCAAATTCTCTGGGAGAGAAGAGCCAATATACACCCTTCTATCAGGATGTTCTTCATTCAAGACTAGAGGTGTAAGTTCTTCAACTGGTTCTCCTCTTTCTATAGTGGCGTCATCCCTTGGGTCTAAGATTTCAACTTGCAACGCCTCCTGCGTCATCCCTCGGGTCCAAGATTTCAACTTGCAACGCCTCCTGCGTCTTCTTGGCCTTCATTGAGGAGACGTAGCACTCTCTTGCTGCAACCTGATCTCCTCTGACCTCCCCGACTCTATTCGGGGTTAGAAAGCGGAGGATGAGATGATAGGTGGAGAGGACGGCCCTTAATGCGTTAAGAGCGGGTCGCCCTAATATAATGTTGTAGGTTGACGGGCAGTCTATCACCAAAAAGTTAACCATTGTAGTGGAGCTTCGGGGTGCTGCTCCGGCTGTGACTGGCAATGTGATTGCTCTAAGGGGATACACCTTCTCCCCTGAGAACCCAATAAGAGGGGATTTTACAGGATGCAGTCTTTCCCGGCCCAGCTTGAGCTGGTCATAAGTTTCTGCGAATAGGATATCCGCAGAGCTGCCGCTATCTACCAAGATCCTACGTACCTGAAAATTGGCGACGGTCATAGTGAGCACCAGAGGGTCGTCATGGGGGTGCTGGATCCCTTCCAAGTCCTTATCTAAGAAGGATATAGTTTCGTTAGCGCCATGCCTGGGCGCCTTGGATGGGCGTGCTTCATCAGGATGCCTTGCCCTTCTGGCATGAGCCTTCATGGCAGAGAGTGACTCTGCTAGTCCGCCCGAGATAGTTCGGATCTCCCCAATGGGCTATTGGTCCTCCAGATTGTGAGGTGGTGGTGGTGCTTGCCCCCTACCAGCAACATATTGGCACAGGTGACCATGCTGAATGAGATCATCGATCTGCCTCTTGAGGTCATAACAATCGTCTGTGTCATGGCCGTGGTCGAGATGGAAGCGACAGTATTTGGCCTGGTTCCTGCGGTTCGGAAGAGACTTCATCTTCCCAGGCCATTTTATGGTGGGGTCATCTTGTATTTGGAGCAAAATGTGCTCAACAGCGGCATTGAGAGGAGTGAATGCTTGTCGGTCTCTCTGCGGAGCAGGACCGAGTCGGTCTCTCTGCGGAGCATGACCGAGTCGGTCTCTAACAGGTACCTTTTCTGTCCTGCTTCGCTTGTTGTTTGTCTCTTTCTTTTCATCTCTGTCCCGCTCCTTCCCCTTGTCCCCTGATCTGGAGGACTCACCTCGCCTAGCCCTGGTGATGTCTTCAGCATTCATATACTTCTGGGCCTTTGCTAGTAGCTCTGGCATGCTCTTTGGCGGGCGCTTCATCACTGAGAAGAGGAAGCTCGACGAGCGGAGGCCTCCCAAGAAGGCTGTCATGGTCACTTTGTCGTCGGGCTCTTCAACCTGAAGTACCTCTTCGATAAAATGAGTGAGGTAGCTCTTGAGGCTCTCATTTTTGTCCTGCTTTATGCTGAGCAGGTGTGTGGCGGGCTTCTGGTGGCGGCGCCCTCCGATAAAGTGTGACACGAAGGACTTGCTCAACTCCCCAAAGGTGGTGATGGAGGCTGGGGCGAGATTGGCAAACCATTGCCGGGCGGAACCCTTCAGTGTGGTTGGGAATGCCCTGCACATAACCTCGTCAGGAATATTATGCAGCTGCATTATGGTTTTGTAAGTCTCCAGGTGGTCCAATGGATCCTTCACTCCATCAAAGGTCTCCATGGATGGCATTTTGAACTTTCGAGGAAGTGGGTAGTTCACCACGTCGGGCTTGAACGGTGTGTCCGTTCGCCTGACTAGGTAATTCACCGTTTCTGGAGCCTGCACCTTTATAGCGTTGAAGACATCCCCTAGCTGATTCTGTATTTCCTTAATCTTCTCGTCCCAGTGATTGGGGGCTTCCCTTGAGGGATCTTGGAAATAACTCCCATCCTCCACGCTTTGATTTTCACTCTCCCCCTCTTGGAAATGAGGATCCTCCCCATTAGAAGCAGAGGGGGGAGGTGGAAGTCCTCCATGATTTGCTCCCTCCGGAGGTGGGAGTCCTCCAAAAATGGGCTCCACTCAGAGGAGGAGGTACTTGTTGATGGGCACCACCTTGAGGGGCGCCCAGGGGAAACGCATGAGGGGCGCCCATGGGGACTCCATGAGGGGCGCCCATCCAGGGGAACTCCTTGGGCGCCCTGGGGATGGGCGCCCGGGGGAGGAGCTCCCCGGCGTGGAGCTTTTGGATGCCCCGGGCGCAGTGCTCCTTACAGTATTCCCCCAAATTGTGCTCCTCCTTGCCCTCCTGCGAGTATGAGTTGTAGGATCTGCTGGTTTTGGATCACCAGCTGCTGCATGGTCTCCAACATTTGTTGAGGAGTGGGAGCAGGAGCATTTGGGGCATGATTAGTTGGTGGAGGATCATTCTCGCCTTCTCACGAGGGATTATCTTCTTGTCTTTTTGTAGATCTAGTGGTGATCACCATAATTTTGAAAAAAAAAGAGGATTCTGAAGTGAGAATTTTTTCGTTTCCGACAGACGGCGCCAAACTGATGATGCACAAAATGGATTTGCACACCACGTGTCAGATATGAGCAATAAATGCAGTAATTAAGAGGAGAGAGAGATTTATAGTGGTTCGGTCAGTGTGACCTACATCCATTTCAGAAAGGCAGGGGTCGCCGAATATGTTATTTCTCAAGTGTCAAGAGATTACAAACTTAGGAGAGTGTGTAGAAGGGAGAATATTGCTTGCTTCCCAAGTGCTGGTGGGGCTCTTCTATTTATAGTCTTCCCCTAACAGATGAGGACGACTTTACAGCAACGTTCGCAAGGAGCCTTCGAACTGCCCTCGATGGGCGAGGCAATTTGGATATTCTCCGTAAGACTTGGTAAAAGCGGGATGTGGATTGACTACTTCCGAGGCGACGTGGGTTGCTTTGACGTGGCCAAGCCTCATGGATCTGGGCCTGGACCTCAATGGACCAAACGGATCTTCATAAATATAAGTCTTCGCTCATTACAGACTGGGCTACTTGGGCCAGACTCATCAGAATTGAACTCTAAGTAATTATAAAAATGCATATCTAAAAGCGGCTAAAATAAGAAAAATGATCAAGTGCATAATGTGGTAAGCGCCGGATACAGTATAACATGACCTGACAATAGAAAGACTTGCCACATGATTCTACCATATACATAACCTGCCCACCACTTCAGCTTGTGTTAGATGTACAAACTAGTTTAGGGTGAGCAGGCCACGTCTGATTAGTTGAAATGTACTTGAACCAAAGCACAATTCCAGCCCATCAAAGTGGACTTCACTTACCTGTCCTTGCTGATGAGCTGGGAGAGTTTTTAAGTGAAAATCTTCCTATCCAATTGCTTATGAGGCAGGGGAGGAACCATCAAGGACCGAGCAGGACAAGTCAAGCCAATCATAGAACACTTTTCAGTAGAAGAGTAGCTAGCTTCATTCAGTGAGTGATCACATCTCCCACAGAAAGTGAATACAATCCAAATCACTGAATCATTCTACTTGGAGTGGAGACGCACCCAAACACACCTATTAGTCAAATTTTGCGAACTGGCCAATGAGATTAAATGGAACAGAAACCTGGAACTAATTCCAAGAGCCGCCAATATTATCACTAGAGATACAAATCCAAAAGCAATAGAATGAAGTATATAGGATTTAATTCTACAGCTTCTAAAATCCTTTATTCTAAAGGAAGTGCAATGAACATAGTCAATTATAGTTATTTCATTTATGATCACCACCACCACTTCGTCATTAGAAGAGTGGGCAGTAGCGGATTTAGGATTTTCGTCATTAGAACATAGTCTAATCTCGCTGGTCTATATTTCACTTCGCTTCGAATCTAATCACAATGGGGAATCTGTTGACTTTCTTATGGAACATGTGATTCATTGACGTTGAGTTCAACACTAAGTTTGGGTGAAACCATGCATTGCTGGCAATATAACTCTAAATATACAAATATTGATCAAGAGTATTAAGATTTTATAAGAAATTTAAATTTTGATTTTTTTCTATTTAAGCAGGTTTGGTATGAGTTGGTTGGTTTGGACGGGTTCTTCGGGGTTTGTGGTTACTTAGATTCACCCTGCCCCATTTACTTGTAACTAATATATTAAGTAGTAAACCTTTCAATTAAAAATTACAATAACACAGGTGATAATAGGCCATATCATTCTTTAGGTCATGGGTTCAACTCTCATCCATCATTCGCGTCAGTTTACGTTGGCTTGAACATGAGCCCAAGCCGACCCATTGCTCCGATCAAAATTAATTAAAGTTGATCAAAATTGTGACGTCCGGAGTCTCACATCGACTATAGAGAGGAAAGTGAATGGGGTTATGTGTAGAGCTTACACCCTTACCTTACATGAGGCCTTTTGATGTGCATGAGGCCTTTTGATGGGTTGAGGCCCATCATAAGCAAAACCGTAAGGCCCGTGGGCCAAAGCGGACAACTCATGCATGGGTGTAGGGTGGGGCGTTACAAAAATCGAATCTGCAAATTAATTTCTTTAATAGATAATAACCATTGTCATTGCAGGTACATCATTGCACCTGTAGTTATGATTATTTTAATATACCTAATTTACCAAGTTATTTTAATTCTAGGAAAGAGAGCTATATACACAAATACCTTGGATAGTTTAAAAATACCATGGTGACAACATGTTTTATTCCTGCTAATAACCCAATATTGATATCATAGAAATTGAAAAGGTTATAGAGTTAATCGGGATTAATGCGATATTCAATGTGATAAGTACACGTACAACGATATTTTCTAAGTTTACTAAGATCTCTATATGCATAAAATCAGATTTTAGTATTCTTAAAAATGTCTTGATTCTTTGCACAAAAAAGAAGAAGGTTCTAGTTATTTTCAATTTTTTTTAAAATGATTAGTTTCTGCTTTCTTTCCTGTTAATAAACCCCTAAAACACAAAAAAAATTTAATCAATAAACGTCTACCACTAATGGTGAAGAAGAGGAACACATGCCATTGCACATGACTACTCAAAACCTCAAATAATATATATTTAGTGAATTGGCCAATGAAAAGAGAAGGTAGAAACTAATTCAAATACCTGCTCATTAGCCATCAGAAATGCTAATCCAATTCCAAAGCCAATCAATGTAGCCCCAAGAATCAAACCGAGAGATTACTTAAAAATCTCATTCCAAAACATAGGCATGTTACATGGTTTAGGAAATAAGATTACAAAATGACCACCGTGACTAGACCACGACCACTACCACCATCGCTACTGTGATCATTGGAAAATGGGGTAAACTGGCTGCATGTTGGGATAGAATAACCCCCAGTTCTGTTCAGCCCCAGCAGGCTTGAGGTTCTCATTGAACATGGCAAACACAAATGTATCAATGCGGCTATCTGGTCTCTTTGGTGTCCCTTTAGAGGCCACATGATTTATGAGATTGTTATTGTAGAGCTTGGCCAAATCTGGTGTAGTGTATGCACCATTTCCAGCCGACGGCCAGCCACTCTCCGAGACCACAATGCCCACATTGGCCCCTCCGACTTTCTCCATCGCTGAGTAGAAAGAATCGACGATGGCATCGAAAAGACACCAATAGTCCAAGTTACCATCATGAACAGGGGGTGAAGTAGCAGTAAACAATGCATACTCCTGCGAAATTTTCCCTGGTTCAGCCGCATAGGCGAAGTAAGGGTACGCGTTCACCATAAGCGGCGAGCCAATCTGGGCGAGGACTGATACAACTGAGGTCATGTCGCTCACCGCCGCGTTGGAAAATGCACCCTTTGATGGAGGGTAGGAGACGCCGAGGACATTACCTGGGACGACAGTGCTCACCTTAATGGTGCTTAGGCCGGCTGCTACAACTGCATTGTGTATGTTTTGGATCGCGCGCGCGACATACTGGGACATCTCACCTGGGATCATCTCATTTCCGACGGATATGTATGTGAATGAGACGTCAGGATAGGCTTTAACATGAGTAGCAACCCATGCATTTGCTGTCTCTTGACTCCCTGCGAGGCCTGGGATGTCTGCATTGGTCACCCCTAAAGAGACTAGTAGCCCTGACCCTCTCAGTGCGTTTAAAACATCATGGTTGGGATCAAAGAGACGGATTCGTTCGATGCCCGTTTTTTTGTAGAGATTGATTACATCTGCTGGGGCTGGTAGATTGTTGCCTTGCATGCCATAGCAGACGCCTATGGGGTGGGCATCTGAAACAATGTTGATAACAACATTAAAACTTCCATGGCTGGCTACTTGGATTGGATTTTAACACGTGAGTCCAGATTCATGTAGCTAGTCCTCATGACCTCAGTACATGTTTAGCAAGCCACACGTGCATGAGCCTGCTACTTGCCCCCAGATTTTTATACTTGTAATTTGATTGATATTCATGTTGTTTGAAATTAAACACTTGAATTCTATTTGTTTTGACAAGAAACCCCCTTTGAGTTGGTTCCCTTGATTGATTGGATAGGGGTCGAAGAAAAATTCCTATAATAAAAGGGTACATTTGTTATAAGAAGTGAGAAATCTTACTTGTGAAAGAGATGCAACAGTGAAGGAAAACCAATAATAGCATAGGGATAGTCATAATCCAGGGGTCCTTCACAGGGAAAATTAAGCCATCATTTGTTCCTCCTAATTTAGCTAATGTGCAGCCTGCATAAGAAAAGAAATCCAAATATTAAAGATATTATTGAAATAGATGTTGAAGAAACATAAATTTCCAAAAATATGCTAAACATTCGATGGCTAGGATCTAACTATCTTTATCAAAAGTTTTGAACCAAAGCTTATATGTCCCACTTGTACAAACAGGATTGCATATAATTATGCTCTTTTTCTTTTTTTCAATAAGAGGAAGTTTTAACTTGACAAGTAAAGAAATGCATCGTTGCCCATTGGGTCCGCTAGCTTCACAATTTGGTCCCCCAAATTAAAATTAGTTCACAGCAAATAGTAATAGCCCACCAACATGCCACAAAATTTTCAACCCAGGCCCAGCCCACTTGAAGAATAAGTATATGCCTTTTGGGTTAAAAATGCCTGGGCCACACTTGATCCCAATCGACATTTTACTTTAAAGTGTTTGATGCAAATTGACATTCACAGATGACGATGATGAATTGCTTCAGCATTTGAAGTCTTAGCGCATCTCCAACTGAGATGTGAAATGCCACATGGCACTCCCAATGGTAAAATTAGCCTCACAAAGACTCCACCCAAAATGCCTAATATGACGTGGCATTTGGCATGGAACGTTCAATGCCAGAGTTGGCATTGGAAAAGGCAACATGCAATTTATTTATTTATTTTTAAATAATTATATGATGTGGATCTCATAGGAATACAAATGCTTTTGAAAAATAGGTTGGTTGGAGTAACTTTTAAAAAACAAAAAATTTAATAAAATAATAAATTTGGCACATCAGATGGAGTTTGAATTGGAGATGCCCTTATAATCATATAGATCTAAAGAAAATAAAATAAAATAAATTATGCTAAATGTAAGAGAGCGTTGAAACAATGCATACAGTGGTGACCCATGAACCACGAACCCCAAACTGCAATCTTCAATATTTTGCAAAGCGTAGAAACCAAGTTGGTCACTCTCCTTTGTAGCTTAGAATGCTCATTTGAAAACCTTTGAAGCCCTTCTTATAGGCTTGAAATTTAATGAGGGGATTCATGCATTATGGGAAAACCTATGGATTATATTAAGTGCTTTGTAGAGGATTTGAAAAGGCACCAGTCGCCATTCTAATTTTAGGAAATAATGATATACATATAATTAAACTTAACATTATCATTGTCAAAGGTATCCATTATTATGGGAAGATCTATGGATTATAAAGTCTACACTGGATAATGCAGAAGACCTGGAAAGGTACGTACCAGCGGTCATTCTAATTTTAGAAAATAACGATATACATATAATTAAACTCAATATTATCATTGTCAAAGGTATCCATTATTATGAGAAGATCTATGGATTATAAAATCTACATTGGATAGTGTAGAAGACCTGGAAAGGTACGTACCAGTGGCCATTCTAATTTTAGAAAATAATGATATACATATAATTAAACTCAACATTATCATTGTCAAAGGTATCCATTATTATGGGAAGATCTATGGATTATAAAATCTACATTGGATAGTGCAGAAGACCTGGAAAGGTACATACCACCGGCCATTTTAATTTTAGGAAATAATGATATACATATAATTAATCTCAACATTATCATTGTCAAAGGTATCCATTATTATGGGAACATCTATGAATTGTAAAATCTACATTGGATAGTGCAGAAGACCTGGAAAGGTACGTACAAGCCGCCATTCTAATTTTAGGAAATAATGATATACATATAATTAAACTCAACATTATCATTGTCAAAGATATCTATTTTTATGGGAAGATCTATGGATTATAAAATTTACATTGGATAGTGCAGAAGACCTGGAAAGGTACGTACCAGCAGCCATTTTAATTTTAGGAAATAATGATATACATATAATTAAACTCAACATTATCATTGTCAAAGGTATCCATTATTATGGGAACATCTATGGATTGTAAAATCTACATTGGATAGTGCAGAAGACCTGGAAAGGTACGTACAAGCCGCCATTCTAATTTTAGGAAATAATGATATACATATAATTAAACTCAACATTATCATTGTCAAAGATATCTATTATTATGAAAAGATCTATGGATTATAAAATCTACATTGGATAGTGCAGAAGACCTGGAAAGGTACGTACCAGCCGCCATTTTAATTTTAGGAAATAATGATATACATTTAATTAAACTCAACATTATCATTGTCAAAGGTATCCATTATTATGGGAAGATCTATGGATTATAAAATCTACATTGGATAGTGCAGAAGACCTGGAAAGGTACGTACCAGCCGCCATTTTAATTTTAGGAAATAATGATATACATATAATTAAACTCAACATTATCATTGTCAAAGGTATCCATTATTATGGGAAGATCTATGGATTATAAAATCTACATTGGATAGTGCAGAAGACCTGGAAAGGTACGAACCAGCTGTCATTCTGATTTTCGGAAATAATGATATACATATAGTTAAACTCAACATTATCATTGTCAAAGGTATTCATTATTATGGGAAGATCTATGGATTATAAAATCTACATTGGATAGTGCAGAAGACTTGGAAAGGTACGTACCGGCTGCCATTCTAATTTTAGGAAATAATGATATACATATAATTAAACTCAACATTATCATTGTCAAAGGTATCCATCATTATGGGAAGATCTATGGATTATAAAATCTACATTGGATAGTGCAGAAGACCTGGAAAGTTACCAGTTGTCATTCTAATTCTATGAAATAATGATATACATATAATCAAACTCAACATTATCATTGTCAAAGGTATTCAAGTTTTAGAAAAATAATGATATGCATATAATTAAACTCAACCTTATCATTGTCAAAGGTATCTAATGTTGACTGAGGAGGAGGTCTACCTTTCCAAATTCACATTGCTCTCCAAAACGCCATTTTATTAACTTGCCCTAAGCTTTTTCACAGTCCAAAATGCAGCTTCTGCACCTCATGAAACTTGATTGGCTTTTCTCATAAAATGGAGAAAAACAAATTGAGTCATCATAAAAAAAACCAAAGATAATTATAGGGGGTTTGACATATCAATCCTTAAACCCTGCATTAATGTCACTAGAGTCATTTGACTCTGGTAAATTTTTTTTTTAATTTTCTGTCCTGGATCCCATGATATCATGGGAGTTTAATAACCCATGATATCATAGGATCCAAGTCCAGATAAGAAGACTGTCTAGGCCTTTTAATGTAAGGGCTTTTCAAATTTTAAGCCTTTTAAAGTAAGGGCTTTTCAAATTTTAACATTTGAATCCAATCATATTATGGGTTTTTAAACTCCCATGATATCATCGGATTCAAGGCAGAAAAGTAAAATAAAAATTGTGGACCAGAGTCAAAAAACTCTGGTGACATTTATAGGTTTTTAGTCATGAAATTGGGGGAATAGGATTTAAGGGGAATTAATATGTCAAATCTCCTTAATTATATAAAACATGTGATAAAATAAATTATGTAAAATATGCGATCAATTCAATGATGCACCTATAGTTGCTGGGACAGAAAGGTCTGACTTACTATGGATTAGTGGAGACATTCCTTATACAAGATTTGATGGATCAAGTTCAACCCAACCCATTTCATTAAGGCACATGAAGAATCTAATACTTTTCTGGATCGTCCATCTCATACATCTTGGTGTTTACATGCTAGCAATATTCATCATCCCATCAGCCAAGATTACAGTTCCCTCCTCAATAAATGTCATTAAGTTGAAAACAATGGAATAACCCAGTGTGGCCGCTTACCTTATAAATGCAGGTTGTCTTCACCCCCAGAGTGTATGATCGGACCCCAAGTATAGGGTGCAATTGTAGTAATAATCTGGTGAGTCTAGGTCGATCCACAGGGAGCAATGCTTTTTAAGAAACTTTCCAACTTTAACATATCCTAATTTAAAAACTAAATCTAACCTAACAAAGAAACTAATTAATCAAATTACAAGAAAATTCCTAAAAACTGAAAATTAACAATTACAACTTTCCAAATAAAAAAATAAACCTAAACTAAGTAAAGAAACCTAGTTTATTCAACCATATTCTAATTATAACCTGCTAACGTAACAAGCTCATCAAAACAACCAATTTAATATAAAATAAATCAAAACAAAATTTCCTAAATTAGATCCCAATTACCAAAATTATTTTTTATGCAAATATGAATGATTTATAATGACCTAAATACTAACAATGCAAATTTATGCAAGTTTCTAAAAATCTGATGCATGCTGTAAAAAATTCTAAGTATGAAAACTCTTGCACAGGCCCAATTTCACTGGACTGTACAACTAGTCTAAGATGATATGAACCTAAATCCAATGGCTAGAATCAATACTCTGATGATGCCTGAACACAACAAAAAAAAAAAACAAAAAGGAAAAAGGAATTAAAACAAAAAAGATATGATCATCTAAAGATGCCTACTTGAACTATTTTGCTGCTGAAATATGAACACATGCTTTCCAACTACCCCTTTTTGAGCATTTGGTTGACACGATTCCCGAGGTTATTTTTGGCTGAGATTTTAGGGTTTCAAAGTCCTATTACCTTACTTTAAATCTGCTATTTTTCGGACCAAAACATTCACGTTTAACTGGTTTTTAAATCGTGCACTTTTGTAACTCAGTTGGGTCAATTATGCTAAAACTGTACAGAATTTTTCATTGTTCTTCTTCAAAGTCCGAATTTAGTCTTTCTAATCAATCAATAATCTTGTGATTTCAGCAACAAAAACTTGTTCTAATGCAATTTCCAAATATGATGCATGCACAAAGACACTTTCTAACCATATATTATGCAAGTAACAAAAATAGAAAGTTTCTACTAAACATAGAAAGATGCAAGTTGGGATTTTTTTTTCTAGAATTTTTAAAAAATAAAAAAATCAGAAAATTAACTTAAAAAAATAAAACAAAAGGAGTGGAAAATTAAAAAGAGGAAAAGTTGTACCAAAGATCTAGAAACTAGACAATCCTACAAGTATCCAAAATGTGATTATATGCAATCCTCTCTTCTCAGAGTAGGAAAAAAATAATGCAAGTGGTTACTTGTTGTCTCTCAACTTTTGATCCTTTTTATTTTATTTTCAAACCCTAGATCTAATCATGTGAAATATTGTCTCCAATCAAAACACATAAAAGAACTAGAATGAGAAAATTTGACACACTTACACAAAGAATACGCAGAATCAATCCATGCAGTATCTCTATTCCTTGATCTTGAAGTACAAAAAATTAAGATTCTTCTCTCTTCATCATTCTCTTAACATGATCTCTCAATCTATGTCTAAAGAATTAGAATGGAGAAGAAGAAGAAGAAGAAAGGGGTTAGAGAGAAAGGGTGGATGGGACTGGAAAGGGGGAGAAAACTTCCAAGTTTTTTCAACTACAAGGCATTCGACCTTGGATGGCCAGCCCTTCCCATGACTACCTTTTATGCCTTTTGAAAATCTTTTTTTAGTAAAGAATCTCTCATCTTTAGGGATCTTGTTTCCTTATGTGTAAAGATTCTTACTTAGGCTCCAAGCTAACTTCTTTCTTTGAAAAGACTTTTAAATTTGAGAGATCCCCTTACCCTTTTAGGTTTCTTGATGCACACACTTTCCTTGTACAATTCCAAGAATATCTCTAAAAATTATGTGATGATGTAGAGATAAGAAACTTTCCAAATATTGAGATTTTTTGCAATTCCCGCCTAAAACTGTAGCAGACAACTTCCCGAGGTAATATCTCCCTCAATATAGCTCTGATTTATGCAATCTTGGGCTCCACGGATATCTACTCGAAAAGAGCTTTCCAACGGTGGCTAGATTCCACTGATCCGACACTCGGTTTAAGAGTTATGGCCATTTTAAATTGCTTCCCCTGAAAAATCCGGAAATAATGTGCACAAATGGAAGCTTCTATGTTGGCATGAAATGGGGTGTATGGGACCCATGTTGATTTCTCCTACAAATTGAAAGAGGCAATTTTAACATCAATCATATGTAAGAAAATAATTATGAACTATGTATGGGACCCTACATGCCTAGTGATGCACCAAAATGACAAACTTTCCAAAGATAGCACATGGTGCAAAAATAGCAAGATATGCATTGATGAAACTAAAAGCCTAATTTTCGGGTGATAAATGAGATGAGAAAAATTAATTTCACAAAAGTCATGCAATTCAATGAATTTTGACCATGTTTCCAAAAATATCCTCAAATGTATGTAATCATGAAATTAAATGCAATTCTATGCAATTAAACCTAATTAAGTCCACAAATGCTAATGAAATGATGACTTAATGACTTAATTTTGTTGACTTATCAGTGTACTACCAACTAGGGATGTCAAATGGGCCGGGCAGCGCCAGTCAACGGGCCGTGGCCCGGCACAGCTCGGTCAACGACATCGAGGAGGCCGGGCCCGGGCCCACCTGGCACGTGGGTTGCCCTCTGTGGCCAGCTAGGATGGGCCTGCCAGGCACGCACGCCTAGTCCGCCCAAATGTGGCTGTTTTTTTTTTAAAATTGACCATTTTACCCCCCCTAAACAGCCATAAAACGGTCATATAAGGGGTATTTTGTGTCCTTTTCAATTTTACAAAGTCTATAATACTCTAACCCTCCTATTCTTTTTCTAAATTTATTAGTATTATTTATAATACTTTAACCATATTTCAAGCCCTTAATTTGATTTTCATATTCCCACCTTAACTTCTTAGTGATCTAGATATTTGATTATGTAAATTTGGATAATAATTCAAACAAATCTAGGCTTTGAGAAATAGAATCATAGAATTTGTTTGATATTGATCATTGTGGTTATCCAACTGGTATATAACAATCTTGGTAACTCGAACTTTTCTCAATATCTCATAAAAAAATGATGTCTTTAGACAGTGAATTACCTATCAGACAAAAATTAACTTAATTGGTAAATATTTATTTGATAAAGACTTTTAAATAAACTTTATGCGTAGTTGCATGTGTAAAAGGCAATCGTCCAATGGGATGATAGTTTAAAATTGCTCATCAACTACACTGAATGGTGTAAGTCAAACGTGACATGTGTGTTTGGATGTATGGTAAATTGAAGTAAATTGAATTAAAGGAATAGGAATTGACAAAGGAGAGATAATTAGGAGCCTTAAAGAGACCTCTTTAGAATTGACACTCCAACATAGTTGAGTATCTGACAATTTTGCTAAAATGTCATAGTTTCCTGGAACTTGTGTTGATTGGGACAAGAGGAAGTTAGGTAGTTGTTTGCTCTTTGGTGTATTTGTTTGATCTTTGTGTCGAATGAAATTATCCTTTTATCCCAAAAATAAAAAAAAAACCTACACTGAAAGGTGATCATTTGGATGAGTGGTTTTGATCCATGTCCCCCAAACTACACAAGTGGTGGCCAGTTGATATGAAGTACCAAACACATGCCAATGGGATCACATCACTAGATAGGTCTAAGCCTGGCCCATCCACTTAGGCCTTGTTTAGCAAATTTTATCTTTAAAAAATAGATTTATGAATAATAGATCTGTGTGGAATAGATCTGTATAGAATAGATGTTTTTAAAATAGACTGTTTGGTAAGACAAGTATATACTTTGAAATAGAGGTTTTAAGTATTCGACGGTTCACATTTTTCTAAAAGAACTTCGCTAGAACCACAATGAATCATGGGCTAAAATTTGAACCCTGACACAGCTTTACCTTTCCAAAGAGGATCAACAGTTTCGATCTTGATTAGGGCGGTCTACAGAATCCAAAAGTTTATATATAAGGGGCTGCTGTTTTTCACAAATATCTTGAGATCCTTAATGAATCAACGACCCAAAATTGAACCAATTGCTGTGTTTGATCTTTTGAAGAGATCCAATGGTTCAGATCAACATTTGGGTCCAACAATTAAAAAGGAAAAAAGATGGATCGATAAAAATCATATGTTAACCAACACTTTTGACTCTTTGGTGCATCCATGGGTCATCTTTTTTTTATTTTTTTATAGATCTATGAGAATTCATGAAGACTCAATGGCTGAAATTTAACCACAAAGCCATATTTATCTTTCCCAAGAGGGTCAATGGTTTTGATTTTAATCAAGGTACCCACAGAATCCAAAGATACATGTTTAAGTGTCTACAATTTTCTATAAATATCTCGAGATCTGTATCAAATCAACGGCTCAAATTTTTTACACTTGCTGTTTTTGACTTTATAAAGAGATCTCGCGGTTCAGATCATCATTTTATGCCCCACAGTGTAATAAAAAAAAAAAAACATACAAAAAACGAACTGCTTCTAATCACATGTAAACCCAGCCATTTTGGCTCTTTGGTGTATCAATAGTTCACGTTTTTTCATAATTCCCTCGAGATCTGTGATGACTGAAGGGCTAATTAAACTCATATCAATATGAAAAATTGAAAGAAAAAAAATGAACAGGCCCGCCTGGCCGCGTCGGCCCGGCACGGCCCGGCCCGCTCCAGCCCGACCCATGGCGGGCCATGCCAGGGTTTTTCCCTGGCCAGCCATGCCGCGCCAACATCAGTGACATCACGGCACGGCCCGCTCCGGCCCGTTTGACATCCATACTCCCAACATCAGTGATATCACCATATCAATAAGATGTCTCAAGGGTCCAGCCACCTTGGTACCAAAAAATAAATGTCATGTAGTTGTAAACCAACAGTAAGTAGTAATAATTAAGATCTATTTAAATATCGACCCGAATCCCTCATGTTTTATGGCCGAGATCATGTAGTGTGGCACTTTATCTTTTAAACAAGTACAAATGCTATTATCCCCATGAATATGAGAAATCTTATGGCCAGGGGATAAATTCAAACCGCTCAAAATAATATCCCCACGAATAATGAGAAGTCTTATATATGGCTTGCCTAGCTCCTGAAAATTGGGCAATAACCAATACACAGCAAGAAACTTATTTTGATCGTTATTGGATATAGACTTCGATATAGGAATTCAGTCATATTTCTTACACTTGAGGATTCACGCGCGGACACACGTAGGGATATTCGACCTAATACCTAACCCATCTGAACCTGACCCGTCCGGTGACAGGTCATTAATTAATATATTGTATAAAACCTGCCCTGTGATGGTTATGAATCGGGTCGGGTTTAATGGTGATTATCTTTTCGTTTTAAAATGTTAAAGTTATAATTACATATTCAAATGAGCCGAGGAGAAATTGGACGCTAAACCTCACTCTCACTTTGGGCTAATGCCCATTAACAGCTGGGCCACATGTGCTCTAGCCTAAATTTATAGTTATATTAGTAACAAATATCTAAATTAATGGGGCAAACCAGCCAAAACCTGAACCCACCCGGCACTACCCCTTGAACCCAAAAAAATTTTTAATCAAAATTCAATCCATGTCACCCAAAGCATGTCTTCACCCATGATAACCATATATTGCTAAAAGTTACAACACTAGATTAATAACTTCTTATTAAATGGACATCTCTCTATGCAGGTTGTTCACAGCTCTAGTTGTGCATCCAGCTATAGATGCAAGTATAAGCAACCCTGATGTTGAAAGTGATAAAAGTTTTAATTAAATAATCAATGGATTAGTCTTGAGAGAGACTTTTAATCTATATTTCTCCAACTGTATATTTGTCAGTTAATTGCGAAGTAGTAGTCATAATGGAATTTTCTGCTAAAAATAAAAATGTTATACAAAGACTTGCAGGAGGAGACCGACATCGTTCCCCATATCATTTGTATCTGAAAGCTAAATCTTTGTCTTCTTAAGATTATGTTTATAGGTAAGTAGACTTTCTTTCAGTGAGAAAAGACTTGGCCATGGAAGGCCTGATTAGTGATTATAATCTATGTGCATTCTTTCTCTTAGGCCATTGCTTTTCCTTAGTAAAATAATAATAAGAGAGCGACAATGAGAACAAGATTGTACGATCGAATTTGTTGATTACACGATTAGATTTTGTAGGAAAGATTTACATGTTGTCGTTTATCAACATTGAGTAGGATATTGGCTGCATTTGTTGTCCAAATGAGTTTAAATATACATTATTTTTAAAAAAAAAATTTATTGTCAATGAGATATGAATTAAGATTGAAGAGACATTAGACACCACCTCCATCCATACACTGTTCAAGGAGGAAGGTTGCATCAGATACAGAAGTGTTCAAGAGTCAAATCAAATTAGTTCAATTTGATTTTCCCAGCTTGTGATTTATTGAGTAGACTCGACTGGACTCACCCTCGCATGGGCGTGTCGGACCAATTTTTAAATTGAAGATTATTGATTGTGACTCTCGTATTTGGAGTAGGTCAATTTAGTGATAGCATTTGCGTTTTCAAAGGGAAGAAAAATCACTACTCGTGACATAATAAGAAAATTAAAAATCTCAGAACTAAAGTGGACTCATACTCAGTCTCAGTTGGATTTTGTTCTCAAGAATCAGTCTTTGTCCCACAAACCTAGTCAACATTTTCTGCAGAATTATTATCCAAATATGTCAAAGACTGGCATTAATTGAGTCCACTCGTTGAGTTTCCAAACTTCTTTGTTGGCATTTTTGGTCAGTTGGGACCATTCAAGGCGGCTGGGCCCTCAGAGACCTGATTGACAAAAGAGAGAACCCCAGCATACACTTGGGATTGGAGAAGATCACTTACATATATGCAGAGAAAGAGCACTTACACATGCAGGAGAGAGGACCTGAGGATCAAGGCTACGCATTTAGGTGAGAATTGAACTCTCAATTAGTGGGCTATATATCCCTTTATTCTCATTGCGATTATTAGTCGGTATATGGTTACTCCACCATGTGTTGCATCTCGACAGACGACATGTGCCAATCTCAACCCAGAAAGAGTATAAAGATGGACATAAGATAGCAGTCATCCAAAAAAACCTCATTGAACCAAGTTTTTAGTACACTTTTTTTGATAAAATTCTTAGTATACATATATATTTGTGTGTGGGATATAGGGGGCAGCTTTCTTACGCTCAAGCTTAGGATAAGGACAACTCAAGTATGTAGTGGGGCCCACCTGGGGACACACGGCGGGGGGGGGGGGGGGGGGGGGACTTCAAGGACTCCCTAGGACCCTCCTCTTTACAAGAAATCAGTCTCAACCGTGATTTCTATCACCTCCATCTGGGCCCTAAGAGTTTAATAGTCAATAGTTTATTAGGATCGGTACATGGTTGATCCAATGGTCCAGTAAATTCAGATCTAACCGAACGTTGGTGGACATGTGCAATTCCGGGGGTCGTACGTTTGGTCCATTTGAATAGACCAAAAGGTGGAACCCACAAGCATAAGATTACAAGATTTATCCTAAATTTGAGTTTAGGAGAGCATTGCCCTTTATATATATAGCACTTGACTCTACCCCGCATTGTTGGGAAAATGTTTTAGCATATAAAGATTTTTATTATCATCCAATTTATCTCATAGAAGATGTTTTTTTTTTTTTTTAGATGCACTGATAACTAATTTTTTCCATAAACATGATTAGTTACGAATCATAACAATTACTAGAGAAATCATGGCACTAGTTAAAAGAAAACAAGGAAGCCCAATTATTATAAATGCTTCCACTTTTGTGTACACTGATGGGTGCATTTGGACAAGCCAAAAGACTGCAGTATTTTGCAATACTTAAAATATTGCCATACTTGCAGGTACCCAAATGGAAAATAGAGAAATGTTCAAAGATCCAACAAGAAAATTGCAATATACATGATTCAGACTTCTCAAAATTCAATGTGGATCCTTCTCTATAAATGCCTGTGCCTTTCCAGAAGGTGAGAGAGATTCAACCGTCCACTTGTTGCTACTGGTGCTAGCTCTCTCACCATCCTTGAGAACCAAAGCTGGGGCAGTGGTCTGTGCTGTTTGGCTTTCCTTACCGATGAAAGAGGTGATGGCAGCTGCGACTGCAACCGCAAAATTCGGGTCTGAAGCAATGCTGCTGACATTTTCCACTAATGACTTATCGTCTTCGACGTTCCATGATCTCTTCTTGTCTGTGCCCCAGGAGTTGGAGAACTGGAAATTGGCACCATCACTAGAGCTAGCAATGGAATTAGAATAGCTCAAGTTGTCAGGCGCCCAGGGGTACTTGAACTTGAGCTCCGAATCTGAAGAGCTAGGGAAGGCGAGCTGCTGTTGGAGATGATTTGTGTTGTGGCTGAGATCAAGAACAACCCCTCTTGGAGGCGTTGAATTGATGATGTTGTTTAGGTAAGGATTGGGGTAAGATAAGTGCACTTGTCCGAGGTTGTCGATGCTGCTAGAAATGGGGGATGTTGAGCCCTCCTCTCCAGACATTAGCATGAAAGCGCCTGGTGCACTTCCTGTTGAAGCCATGGCAGTCGCGCCCACAGGCAATGGATGGTTGTGTGTCCCTTCATACGTTGTGATGAGTATTGACATGTCTTCCATGCATCTTTGCACCTTATCATTGCAAGAACAAACAATAGCAAGATGATCATGATTAAATATTGAAGTGGGCAAATCAAGAAATTAATTTTGCAAATTAACATAGGTACCCAAGAGATTGTCAAGTAGTAGAAAAAGTATCCAATTAGCATGTGACTAGTATTTCCTTCAACTGATTTAGATAGAAAGAATACCCCTTATTCCTGATATGTTCTCATACCGGTTATATACATCCTAACAACTTAATTACATGCTCCTGTGCAAAGACTTTCATAGAACCTTTAAAGTGGAATTCTCTTTTGCGGAAGAGGGATTAATTAGATTAGAAGATGGTGCATTTACTTCACATAGTTGTTATAAATTTGATGAAAACGAAGGCCAGGGCGGACCTACATGTAGGCCTAGGGGGGCATGGCCCACCTTAAGTTTTCTAAATGTCATTTTTTACCACTACTTTTTTTATAATTTTTTATTTCCCCCCCTAAAATGTTAAACTTTCTTTTAATAATTTTCATTTGACCCCACTAGTTCCATTTACTGGGTCCGCCCCTGATGAAGGGCCATGTTGCCTTGATGGAGAGTTTTCACTAACATGCATGGGCACCATGAAATAGTCTGCAAGGTAGGATTGAAATTTACAATTTACAGTGTATTTTTTTCAATTTTGTAGATTGTGGAGTTTGTGGTTTTTGTCTGCCGGAATGACCGATGGAGGTGGAACAGAAAACATTGGAAAAAAAAAAAACTCTCTAAAAGTTCAACCCTTCTCCTTCGAAGTTAAAATCTTCTAAAAAATTAGATTTTGAACTGTGCTTTTTTATGACATACTGAGAAGAAATTCGAACCAAACATATTCATGAAAAGTCTTCACATTTTTTTGTGAAATTATCATTACAATAACATGCCCTTACTCTCCGTAGAAAGTATAAAAATATTATCAAGATTTCATGCCACATTGGTAAGACATATATTACTGCAGAGGTAAAATGATCTAAGAATGTGAGAGCCAAAGTTTACTGTTACTTAACCAAAAAAAAAGGGGAAAAGTGTAAAAATGTTTATTAAGATAAACCCAAGTTCCTGCGGGTGTCATGCAGGTCCCTTCATTTTTTTTTTTTTTTTGTTTCTCAAAAGATAAGAAATTATTAGGATTGCAAACTTCTCATTGGGATGAATCATTAGATTAAGGCACCACTATATGAAAATTGTAATATGATTCTCACCTGTTTTCTTACTGGGCATCCTGGTGCCACTGAGCACCGATAGTAGGCTCTTGGGCAAGGGTTTCCTTTCGAGATCTTCTGCCCATATTTCCTCCATTGGCATCCATCATTCATCTGTGGAAAACTCTTCAATATCAGTCAGATTTTTTCAAATTTGAGTTGTGCCAAAACCATTATTCTTAATTGAACTTACAGTGGGTCCTTGACATCTTGCTCTCACTGAGACCCGCGCTTTGCGATTCGCCATCGCCGAAGTTGTGTGGCTTGTAATTCCTCCCAAATTGCTCTCGTGCAACATATCATCAGTTGCAACCCATGCTTTCATCTCCTCTCTATTCTCTTCATGTTGGTCAATTTGGGTATGTAACCTTAGAGACAAACCCAAGCCCTTATCTTCTCTAATCTCGTCAACTTGAGACGGGGATTGATTTTTAAGGTCAATACCTTCGTGGGCTCCTTTCGATCCAACACCACTTCCAAGTGAGAGTACGATCGGATTATCCTAAAACCATAACAACAATGACTAAATAAGATGAAAGTGGAAAAAAATTCAAATATGTATTCGAATGAGATGAAAAAGAATTACATTTTCTTGGCCACTTTTCCTAACAAATGCAAATTTCATTTGAAGATTGTGATAATCTCTCATCTTCTGCTCCACCACCTTTCTTAACTCCTTGTTTTCTTCTTTCATTCTATCCATCTCTGTTTGCAACGTATAAATCTACAATAACTTGACTGTTAGCTTGAGAGAGAGAGAGAGAGAGAGAGAGAGAGAGAGAGAGATGGGTTTTGATCATGGTCAGAGAGAGAGAGAGAGATGGGTTTTGATCATGGTCAGAGAGAGAGAGAGAGAGAGATGGGTTTTGATCATGGTCATGGATTATTCATGTACCTCATCTGTCTTCAAAATTTCTTGTATGGATTGTTGAGATGATGATGCTTCTTGTTGTTCATCATCACCAACTTTATCTTTGTTATCATCTTCACGTTCTTCTTTTTGTTCATCAACTGGAAAATCTTCCCCACCTTCTTCATCAGCTATCTTTAGAGAGAGATCGATTTGCATCATCTTCTCCTTGAATGAGAGATGTTGCAGCCTCTCTCTCTATCTAGCTTTTGCTTTTGAGGTACCAAAGTCAATTCCCTCCTCCAAAAGACGTATTTACACACACAAATGATGCATCTAAATCTTGACTTTACTTGGGGACTTAAATGAACGGCATTGAATGTAGAGAACTATAGAAACGAGTGGAAACCTCAAGATTCGAAACTCTTTTACAATAAAGCCCTCCTAACATCCGTAACAAGCACAACATATAACGGTTAGAAATGGGCATATTGGTCATTTGCAGTTACAGTTTAGTCAACTTATAAAATCCTCGGTAGCGTCCATGTACACAAATCTTTCAGCAATGATTTGGTAGTCTTGTAGAGTATGGTGGACCATAGTCATGCTCATATTTGCCAGTGTGGATTGTTCACCCAATGCCAATTGGACACATTTCTCTATAACAAACAAAAGGGGATACAAAAAAAAAATTCCGCCAACTTGGCCGAGTGGCCAGGAGAGGAAAGTGTAAACCACCCTGCCCAGGATCAAGTCCAGAGGCTATGGGAGCAGAAGTTGCTAGTATGATTCCCAAAAGGGTGATACATTTCATACCTTTCATCGACCAGAACCCGAACCCCTCCCCCACTCCAATTTTTTTTCTGCTTTGGTGCATACACATCTATATACTCACAGCGCTAAAGTTTCATCCAACAAGTCGGGGATCGATCTTCATTATATCCATGGGTAGGGAGATTCACCAAAACTTGGGCTACAAATGGATTGGCATAAAATAAAAGATTTAAGATCTAAATGTTTCAAATTAATTAAATTATTTAGTCAGAACACAAAAACGGTGATTGTTTAGTTTGATTTGTTTAAGTTTCAAACTTTACTTGTAGGAATTTGATACAGAGCACTGATACAAAAATATTATCAGTTTTGACTGAATTTAAGATGATATGTAACGTGTTACTTTGATGGTGACAAATAGTAGTCCTGGACAGATTAGAGGAATAAAGTACTACTTAGAACTTTAGATGAAAAATCTAATGATCTCATTGTGACGTACCAGTGAGAGTTCCATCTTTACAATCTACTTCATTTTAACCAGTCATATGGGCTGCCTTTGATTCATAATAAACTAGCAAAAACAGCCCGTGCTTATCATAATAAACTAGCAAAAGAAAGCCCTTACTTAGCACAGGGAATTAATTCATAATATAATAAAAGCTAATCTATAATGAAGAGATTGGATTGACAAAAGGAAAGAGGACAATAATATTATCTAACAAAAATAGTATTTTTTTGTTCCTAGTAATAAAATGTAACAATTCCTACAAGATATACTCCATAGACATAAGAGATTTAGACTCTTATTTCTATACTTCTATTGTAGTAAAAGACAATAACAGTTTTAAATCAAAACAAAAATATTCATGTCTTTGGTTACCGTCAATTTCTTCACCATCTTGTCCATGGCAATCAATTCAATGCATACAAAAGCATAAAAGCAAAAGCAATAGCGAGTGATTTCCATAATGCAAGAATCGACAGTTCTAATAGCACAAAATTATCTACCACTAGAAAAAAACAAAAAGCACGAGATTACTGAACATAAATTAAGTGTACAGGATAACTTCATGGTTTTCATATCTTTTCAACATCCACCAATGATTTAAATTTATGAGCTTAAAAAGAAGCTAACTGCAACATGTTTCCAACATCAATTAGGAAAAATGATAACCAATAACAACCATTATCAAAAGATAATGATGAGATATTGCCCAAATCTACTCTTGGTGTCGGTTCCAATAAATTCAATTTCTATCTAATATAATTAGACATAATTTTTTTATTGGTAATAAGAAAAGTTTAGATTAAAAGGCATTAAAATATGAAAAGGTTGTGGGATATAAAATCTTCATACAAAAACTAACAAAATCTGAATAATTTGTTATTCAATTTAAACTGATATAAATCTAAAAGGGAACTAATTCATGAGCATTTTTATATGTCTTAACTTTTTATTGATACTATTTTGCTAAACTGATGCATGAGAGTTTTCACATGGCAGACTTTTTTATTGATATAATTGTACACCTTCCACTGGGTATTTAGCATTAATTCCAATTTTCAACCAACTAATATATACCATTAGATTATTCAAGTGTCACATCTTTATGCATTGCAAGTTCTGATAAAGGATTTTCTTGAGGCATCTTGCATGACCCCATTTCATAAATACTTATATATTACTCTCAAGTGAGTGTAGACTTTGAGGTTTTTTTTTTTGGTACAAGTGCAGGCTATGAGTTCCTAACCTAGAGTTTATATTAGATTGTAGGAAACAAAAAGAAATGTGATAGAGAAAATATAAAAAAGTAAATAAATATGTGAGAAAAACATATAGGTAAGAGAGATAGCTAGCATGGATATGATAGTAAGAGATAAGTTCTCACAGTGACGTTTTATACAGATGTTCAACATCCATTTGCCTAGTACGAAAGAGGCTGAAAAATAGGTTAATCATTGTCATTCATGGTCTCCTCCACGAGTAAAACTTGACCTAACAACAATATAATCCTAAGATTGAAATTCTCTGCATAAGCCTAAACAGAGTCCCAAGTATATTAAATATTAAAATATTATATCATACCCATTAAACAAAGAGAAGAAGAAATCAAATACTTACATAGCCCAATTCACATTACATATATTGGTAGAAGGAAGCCTTCCTTACATCTGTCCTTCGAAAAAGAGGATTGATTTGGAGAGGGCATTTCTGCAGTTGTGATAAGCAAAGTTTGGGGTGGTGGTGATGGTGGATTGGATATGCAATGGCGTGACAAAAGAAAGAGAAAAGCAAAGATAGGTGAAGAAGTGTGAAAACGGCTCATAAGTAGTTGTGATGCATTGTGAGGGAAAGGATTATGGAGAGATGGTTGTGCGTTTTGGGATTGTGAAATGGCTTCATTGCTTTGACATGAATGAGTTAATTAAGGAATTAGAAGTTAATTGGTGAAATGACTCTTAAGTTGGGGAGAGGCATTGAGTCAAGAAATTTGATTTTATTGTATATACTATACTAATGGAGATTAAAGTAGAGATTAAGAGAATTAAAGAAGTTTTAAATTGGTTGACATGGCATTAGAAAGCCGATGTGGCTCGCAGTCAAGATAAATTCTAATGGTCAAAATCAAATTTCCTCCAATTGCCTAATTTCATAATTGAAAACCAGATCAGTTCATATAAAATAATGTGCAATGGTCCAAAATTTAATCCATTAAAAGTTGTGAGCTCCCTTGGACTTATTATATGTAAATAGAGGCCAGAGATTTAGAGATGAATTTCACTCTCATAGGAACTAAGGACTGAACCCCATCATCAAACTGATTATGTGTAAAATGCATAAATAAAATAAACAAAGAGAAAATGTCAAATAAATCTTTAAGTTTTTTTTTTATTTTAAGAAATGACACGAGTTTCAAAACTTTTCAAATTGGGATTTAAGTCTTGACCATTTAAAGATATGTTTGAGGTGACTTTTTTCCTTGATTTTTTTTATAATACCCAAATTACCCTTTATTTAAAGCCATGACATGCTTCATGCGGCCACTACATTCCACCAATTGTCATGGGAATCTTGGTTGCTGTCGATCATCGTGAGGGACACCGGTCATGAAAGAAAGGAAGAGAAGATGGAGGAAGTAAAAGGAATGCTTTATTTTTAATAAAGGATAATTTGAGTATTTTAAACACATTGAGGGAAAAAGTTGTTAGAAAGTAACTTTAAATGGATGATTCCTTAATTGAGAACTTACTAAAAAACTTAAGCCCTAATATGAAGAGTTCAAAACTTGTATCCTTTTTTGAAATAAGATAAAAACTTAAGACCTAATTAGATATTTTTTTCATAAATAAAACAAATGAGGAGAAGTCTCATACAAGTATATTAAGACATGTCAAGTCTTTTACTTAGACGACATGGGATGTGGGACTTCCCAACACTAATGATGATGATGAGGAGGATTAACATACAAGCATGCCATATATAATGTAGAGAGTGCAAGGACCATACTCTATCGACATAGGTGCACCCTTCCTGCCATTACAGTAAATGCTTCATCCACATATATATAGATAGGTCGGCAAACTACTCCTATTAATGTGGAACGAACGATTGACTTACCTACCATTTCATATAGGGATCAAATTCTCCAAGATTGCTGTGATCATTGTCTTTTTCTCCTTCGTAACGGTTCAACAGTTAGTTTTGTCTCCCTCGTGTGAACTGCTAATATTGGTGAAGAATGACAAGACTAGACGGAGACTTTGCAAATCACGAGGCACATGGGTAGATGGATGGGTTTTAAAAACTCTAGGAGATTCTCAATTTTTCATCAACCTAAAATAAAAAAGGATTTTAACCATAGAGCTGTCTTTAAACCTTTCATTTGTCCCTAAATCACCGAAATTTAAATATTTCCTACAGAGCTATGTTGGACCAAATATAGATGGCCCACATGACTGTTATCCCTCCTTTTCCTTTCCTTAAATTGATTTAAGTTTTTTGGTAACTGCCATCCATGTTAATTTGAGGGTTAAAAGCCATTTATTCTCTTCTTGATGAAAGGAGAGATTTAGGGCCTATAAAAGGCAACCTGGGTAACTCTCTTAGCTAACATCGTTTCTCTGCAACCATCACTTACCGGAGAAGAAAAGCAAAAGGATAAGAGAGTTGTGATTTCCCATTGAAGACCAACCTTCTGTTGGATCAGAGTTTGAAGATGGCACAATCAGGTACCATTTTACTACTCTACTGGTTTAGATTAAATGTTTACAGTATTGTTGGATTGATTCCAAAGAGGGTTTATAAACCCAAGATTTTCTAACATTTGGTATCAGAGCCACTGGTTTCAATCCAATGATCTATTATCGTTTTTATTGGGCTTTCTGGTTTCTTCCGGGAACAAAAACCCAAATACCCAAATGATAGAAATATTGGGTATTTGATAAAGGGTATTCAATTTATTGGATAATAGTAGCCTCAGAAATGAGGATTACAGTGCCCAACCCAATCTGAAAGAGATGGGAAGAAAAGATTTATTTTCTGTCATTTAAATTTCTTTATTTAAGAATTTCATTAGAGATTTATCTCATATTTGGTTACTGTTATCATTTTTTTTTTGCATGCCAGTAGCATGATAATGATAATATGAAAGTATCTCAGAAAAGTAATAAGGGATAATTGTATTTCTCTTTATTTATTTATGCTTTTATAATGAATTTTATTTCATTATTATTGAAGATTTAAAAAAAAAAAAAAAAATGTCATTAGAATAATCAGAACCATCAATCATACTATAATATATAATTTCATAGTTCAGGGCCAACTTCTAAACATTGATTTGTGTCACTTCTGAAATTTATTTTGATCAATTGAATGTACAAATATGTACCGTCTAATAAGTGACCTGGCCTGACATTCTTGAGAATTTCTGGGCTGGGTCAGGTTATGGTCTGGGCCAGTTTATGGGCCAACAGTGGTTGGGCCTGACCCGTTAAGAGCCCACTAAACCCATTTCAGTTTTGGAGAAATTTTTTCAGATGGACCCACTTATTAGACGGTACATATTTGTACATTCAATTGATCAAAATAAATTTCAGAAGTGACACAAATCAATGTTTAGAAGTTGGCCCTGAACTATGAAATTATATATTATAGTATGATTGATGGTTCTGATTATTCTAATGACATTTTTTTTTACCTTCAAATCATTCTATCAAACTTTAATAGGGTTTAATTGTATTCTGAATTCATTGATCAATTTCAGAATTGAACAGATGGGTCAATAATAGACGGTCCAAATCTTATTTTGATCATAAAAGTCTCATTTGGACATGGATCGACGATCCGTTTTCTTCTGTGTTTTGATGGCATTGAGATCTATTACATGGACAGATCTGATAGACTAATTAATCACTCTAAATTAGAGCATATTTTATTTTTAACATTATGTTTAACCCTTTTTTGCTACTTCCGCTGCTAATCTTATTTATTTAACAATATCAAAGTTCTATTTTATTCAGATATGCTCACTATGGTTTAATATTTAGAGTTATTTATTTCTTGGAATGGATAGATGTATGGTTATGGTGTAGCAATTAAAGAAATTAGGTATTGATCAATGATGAATTAAAGATAAGATTTTGGCCATTGATCTATGAACTGATGCCTAATCAACTTAAATGTGATATAATAAAGTTATTCGGAAATTATATAATGGTGCACATGGACCAATATTTTTATTGATTGGTTCATTACAATTGATGACCGAATAAACTAACTTTATCACTTAAGTGTTGTTATCAATTTAAAGAATTCAACAATTTCTTAACTTGGTAGCCGCCAAAGCGACCCAATTATAGATAATTGTTTAATTCTCTCAATTGATTTAAGAAAATGCAAACTCTATTGTTTGAATATGACAACACTTAAAATTGCAATTTCATAAAGGAAATAGTTCGATTAAGCCCAAAGGTATGATTGTCCATAATTTGAAATTGGAATATGACATAGTTAATAAATGTGTTTTGCTTGTATTTGATTTATACCCAAAGGAAGATATTCAATACAATCAAATCACATATAATAAACATGCTCATATTAATCAAAGAAAAGTAATATATTTACATATTGTTTTCCAACCCAAAGGTGGCTTTACAATGATGTACATATCACTTTTAAATTTAAGTTTATTGCGTAGCTAAATTCAAAGCATCACATAACTTATTATTACTTGTTTATTTTTTCAGTTACAAATTCCATGGCATCACTTTCGACTTTAGGGAATATACCCATGTTAGATGGATCGAATTTTATTGAATGGTTGGACATGTTATTATTAGCCATTACTTACTTGGACCTTGATATGGCTTTGGATGAGCCTAAGCCAGCAATGCCCACGGATGCGAGCTCAGTTGATGAAAAGGCTAACTATAATAAATGGATTAAGGCTAATAAGGTTGTGATTAGAATTATTACAAATTCAATTTCAAGGACCATTAGAGGTTCCATCGAAGCAAAGGAAAATGCTAAGGACCTACTTGAAGCTATAAAAGGTCAGTTTCAAATAACTGATAAAGCTTTAGGTGCATCCTTGATTAGCCGTCTTACAAGTATAAAATATAATGGAACCTTGGGAGTAAGAGAACACATATTTACAATGACAAATATCGCTTCTAAATTGAAAGAAGTTGATATGATGGTGTCTGAAAAATATTTGGTGCAATTCATTTTCAATTCTCTTCCTCCCGAGTTTGGCCCATTTAAAGTTGCCTACAACCAGAGCTCAACTCCATGGTCATTGAATGAGTTGATAGCAAAAGCTGATCAAGAAGAAAGGAGGCTTAAGGCTGAGGGACAATTAACAGTTAATTATGTCTCTCAAAATAAGTCCAAGGGAAAAGGAAAAGGGAAAAAGAAAACCAATGTTCAGGAAGCAAAGCCCAACAGGAAAGAGAAAGGTGCACAGAAGAAATGTTTTTTTTGTGGAAAGAATGGACATTTTAAGAAAGATTGCCTAAAGCGTAAAAGTTGGTTTGAAAAGAGAGGTAAAAATCTATCTTTTGTATGTCAAGAAACCAACTTAGCTAATATCCCACCAAATTCTTGGTGGGTTGACTCTGGTGCAACCATTCATGTATCTGGTTGTGTGCAGGGATTCCTTTCAAGACGGACTCCAAATGATAGCGAGAAAACCATTACGATGGGAAATAAAAAGGAATCAAGGGTCAAAGCTGTAGGCACTTATAGGCTGGTGCTTGACACTGGTCATGTTTTGGATTTAGATAATACTTTCTTGGTTCCTGATATTTCTAGGAATTTGATTTCTGTTTCCAGACTTGATTGTAATGGATTTAATTTCAACTTTGGACATGGCATTATGCATATTTTTAGCAATAATATTTTGATTGGGAATGGTTATATGTGTGATGGTTTGTATAGATTAAAGTTAGATTCTCTATATGAACAAGCTTTACATACACCTCACATTAATTGTGGATTGCACATAGGCATGAAAAGAAAGCCTCTAAATGAGAGCTCATCAAGGTTGTGGCACAAAAGATTAGGGCATATCTCTGAACAGAGAATGAAAAGATTGGTGACTGATGGTTTATTGCCCAATCTTGATTTCACCGATTATGGTGTTTGTATTGATTGTATAAAGGGAAAACAAACTAATACAAACAAGAAAAGTGCCACAAGAAGTTCTGCACCCTTAGAAATTATTCATACTGATATATGTGGTAAAATTCATGTTCCATGTTTTACGGGAGAGGAATACTTTATCACTTTTATAGATGATTTTTCACGATATGGTTATGTCTATTTGATTAAAGAAAAATCTGATGCTTTAAAAGTCTTTAAAATTTTTAAGGCAGAAGTAGAAAAGCAATTAGACATGAAAATTAAAGTAGTGAGATCCGATAGAGGTGGTGAGTATTATGGTAGATACACTGAATCGGGTCGTAACCCGGGCCCATTTGCTAGATTTCTAGAAATAGAAGGTATTGTAGCACAGTATACAATGCCAGGCACACCTCAACAAAATGGTGTAGCCGAAAGAAGGAATAGAACGTTAATGGATATGGTAAGGAGTATGGTTAGTAACACTAACTTACCCGATTCAATGTGGGGAGAGGCACTAAAGATGGCAATGTATGTATTGAATCGTGTTCCTACGAAAGCAGTTCCCAAAACTCCTTTCGAGTTGTGGACCGGTAGGAAGCCCAGCTTAAATCATTTTCGAGTCTGGGGTTGTCCATCTGAAGTGAGAATTTTTAACCCACAAGAAAGGAAATTAGACCCTAAAACAATCAGTGGATATTTCATTGGTTATCCGAAAAGGTCTAAAGGGTATAGATTTTATTGTCCAACCCATACAACTAGGATTGTTGAATCTGGAAATGCCAAATTTTTAGAAGATCATGAGAAAAGTGGGAGTGATCATAATAGAACTGTGACTTACAATGAAATAAGGGATCCACTTGAGTTGCCTATTATACAAAGTAGAGTTCTTGTTCCTTTTAATGATTATCAAGAGGAACAACAACCACAAAATTTTCAAAATCCCATCAATGAGGCATTCCCTGAACAAAATAATGATCCACTTCAAAATACACAACAAAGCATCAATGAACCCGATCCGGAAATGTTAAGAAGGTCAACTCGAATGAGAAAATCTGCTATTCCGGATGACTATGTAATGTATTTGGAGGAATCTGATATTGGCATTAAAGAAGATCCTAAGACGTTTAAGGAAGCCATTGAAAATGAGAATTCCGATAAATGGTTAGATGCCATGAAGGATGAGTTAGAATCAATGGCCACAAATGAAGTTTGGGATATCGTTGAACTACCCAAAGGTTTCAAGGCCGTGGGCTGTAAATGGGTCTTTAAGACCAAAAAAGATTCCAAAGGAAAAGTTGAACGGTTCAAAGCTCGACTTGTGGCCAAAGGTTTTACTCAGAGAGAAGGTATAGAATATCATGAAACCTACTCTCCGGTATCTAAAAAGGACTCATTTAGAATTGTTATGGCAATTGTAGCTTATTTCAACTTAGAGCTACATCAAATGGACGTCAAAACAGCGTTCTTAAATGAAGATCTAGAAGAAGAAGTGTATATGGAACAACCTGAAGGTTTCGTAAAAGAGAATGAAAAGAAACTAGTTTGTAAATTAAAGAAATCGATATATGGTCTTAAACAGGCTTCCAGACAATGGTATTTAAAGTTCAATCGCATTATTAAATCTTTTGGTTTTACTGAAAATACCGTTGATCATTGTATATATCTCAAGGTTAGTGGGAGCCGATTCATGATTTTAGTCCTATATGTCGATGATATTTTATTGGCTAGTAATGATCTTGGAATGATTTACGAAACTAAGGAATATCTTAAGAACAATTTTGATATGAAAGATATGGGTGAAGCAACCTTTGTAATAGGAATCGAGATTTATCGAGATAGATCTCGAGGATTACTTGGGTTATCACAGGAAGCCTATATTAAAAATGTACTTAAGAGATTTCGTATGGAAGGGTGTAAGGCTCAAAATGTACCTATGGTAAAAGGTGACAGGTTTAGTAGAGAACAATGTCCAAGAAATGAAATTGAAAGGCAACAGATGGAAACTTGTCCTTATGCGGCTGCAATCGGATGTTTAATGTATGCACAAACATGCACTAGACCCGATATCAGTTTTGCAGTTGGCATGCTTAGTAGATATCAAAGTGATCCAGGAATGGCACATTGGGTAGGAGTTAAGAAAGTTTTGCGATACCTTAGTGGCACAAGAAACTATATGCTCTCTTACAGTATGTCCGATCACTTAGAAGTGGTCGGTTATTCGGATGCTGACTTCGCTGGTTGCCTCGATACAAGAAAGTCGACTTCAGGATATATTTTCCTGTTAGCTGGCGGGGCGGTTTCATGGAGAAGTGCAAAACAAACTTTAGTGACTCCATCCACATTTGATGCTGAATACGTGGCATGCTTTGAAGCCACGGGTCACGCTTTATGGATGCGTGATTTTATTTCAGGACTACGTGTTATGGACACCATTTCTGAGCCCTTGAAGATCTATGGTGATAATGACGCTGCAAGAAGATTTGCTCAGAATGACAAGGTTTCCAGTAAATCAAAATTTCTGGAAGTAAAATACCTTGTGCTAAAAGAAAAGGTACGAGATCGATTAGTGTCTATTGTTGGGATCCCGACAAAGCTCATGATAGCAGATCCTTTGACAAAGGCATTGGCGCCAAATGACTACAAAGAGCATATTAGAAATATGGGCTTGATTGAATTGTCTTGTTAAAGATATGTAAAGACACTGTCATATTTATCACCGAAATAAGATCTCGTATTTTCTTACTTTATTGAAATTATTGTCACATGTGATTGAAGTGTATAAAGTGAGAAAATTAAAGAAAAATGGCATTATTGTACCCAATAAATAGGATTGCCATGAAAATCATCCTATTTTACCCTTATTAAGGATTATGTTAAGTTAGAATGTTAGTGAATTAATTATGGAAGGAAGCATGTCGTTCAAGGCATGTAACCGCCATAGTTCTCATTGGCAAACTGACTTAATTATCAATTAAAGATTGACATAAAGGTTGTGATGGCAATTGTTATTTTAAAAATGGTGATCACCAGTCAAAGTCATTTTTCGAACTTAGTTTTTCAATTTTGTTTTAAATTTTTTTATTGGTCATATGGACCAAGTGGGAGAATGTTGGACCAAATATAGATGGCCCACATGACTGTTATCCCTCCTTTTCCTTTCCTTAAATTGATTTAAGTTTTTTGGTAACTGCCATCCATGTTAATTTGAGGGTTAAAAGCCATTTATTCTCTTCTTGATGGAAGGAGAGATTTAGGGCCTATAAAAGGCAACCTGGGTAACTCTCTTAGCTAACATCGTTTCTCTGCAACCATCACTTACCGGAGAAGAAAAGCAAAAGGATAAGAGAGTTGTGATTTCCCATTGAAGACCAACCTTCTGTTGGATCAGAGTTTGAAGATGGCACAATCAGGTACCATTTTACTACTCTACTGGTTTAGATTAAATGTTTACAGTATTGTTGGATTGATTCCAAAGAGGGTTTATAAACCCAAGATTTTCTAACAAGCTAATCAAACAACAATGGTGTGATATCGCATGGCCTCAGGAAATTGTCTATCATGATATGTGCAATATTGTACGACCCTGCAATAATATGTGATATGTACGATATTGCATGATCCTAAGAGATCACATGAACAACTCTATTGGAATTTGTTAGACATCAACCATTGATAGACAAATATAGGTCTTTAGGGCAGCTATATAGGCAAAATCCCAAAAGAAAATCTCATGCATGAGACACTACCATCCATGTAAGTCAAGTCGATGAATTGGCCATCAGGTAGAATGGGCGGAATTCACATGTTAATCATGGAGTTTTAGTAATTATAATCCTTATACCTTAAAGCTAAACTAGTTGAAGAAGAAAAACAAATTCCCTCTTCTCCTATAGCCACATCATTAGAAACAGATATTATTCATAATCTCACTTTAAATCTTCAATACCTACTAAACCAAACTAACATCATGCACATCTCACCATTACCTAAATGTGATCTACCATAACCGGCTTGTTTATTCCAACTCATCCTTTTTATCCATATACCCATCACCTTTACCTAAGTGGTTTGATTAGTTTGATCTAATGGCTATCATGTATGTCTACTGTCATTATACTCTTTCTGTGATCCCACAATGATTATGTTTTTTAGGTGGCCCCACATTAAGACTTGACATGATTGTCAGCCAAAGGATATTTTAGTAATTTAGAGATGGTTATTTTCTAATACTAGTAGCTACAAGTGAACATTTAATTAAATATACTTAAGAGTCTCAAACTTATAAACTAAAAATATAAGTAGTTTAAGCTGGGAGAATCACAAATTAATTTATAAATCTTTACTGACGTATTATAAAAGTGCTGCTGCTATATATGGATTTCTTTTTGATGAATTACGTTATAGTATGAATTTCATATTGTGATAGTTACACAAATGGGTTCACAATTCAATCAATTCATTTTTATTAATTATAATCTTGGATTTGAATCTTCATTTTAGTTTATTGTTCAAGTTAGATGAGACTTTAACATGTGCATATATCACACACTCACACAGGCTTGCTTTCATGGTATTGTTACCCAGTTAAGAGCTGCCCCACCTATGAGGTGGACCAGATCTATCATCCATCCCTGTATGCCTAGATGACTAGTAGGTAAGGTACTCTGGTCGTGACGTGCACCGACCAAACTTCTGGTAGATTGACTCATGAAAATGAGAGAACAGTAAAGGAATCCTCTCCTTAAAAGGACTACAAGCACTGTAGTAGATACCAAACAAAAAGGGCTGGCCTAGGCAGGGATCACCAGCCCTTTGAAAATGTCAACTAGAAGACCCCAGTTTCTCCATTATCTATGTTGTTAAAAACGTAAAGCAGCTATTAAAAATCTCATCCACACCACCACCTCCATATTAGTTTAAATGTATGTGTATTTTCTACTTTAATCTTACTCTAACAGCTGCCATACATTTAATGATGCCACTATACATCAACAGATGCATTCCTACTTCCAAGGATAAGTGGGTATTGTGTTTGTTTTAAATGACTTTACTGGCACGTGAGATGTGGGTGGGATAGATGTGTGGACGTATGGAGAATTAATGATACTGACCAAGATCAGAAGCAAATCTTTTTTAATTGATATGGGTTTAAGTAAATTCAAATAGAATTGGAAATTAAAGGAGAAATGAACAACAAGAATGATTGTGTAATACTAAAGAAAATAATGCAAAGGAGTAATGCCACATTGAACTGTCAGTTTTTTTTTTATAGTAGGACCCAATTTGAGTAAGATAAATTCCTTATTTTAATTTCATCAATAGTCCTATCGTCATCATCAATATCCTTAAGGTAAGTAATAAATATACCCATGTTTTTTTTTTCCATATAGATACATTTATTTTCCTGTTTTCGGTATTTGGATGGATCATTTTATAGATATATTTTTCAGTTAATTCTAACACAAAAAGTGAAGAAAGAGGATTACTGGTGAGCGGTGATACTTTAATATGAGGACCCAAAGATCATCGATCGATTCTTGGACATGTGTGTGAAATTATATATAGTGCTAACTACTCGACATGAGCCTGTTGGCCACGAAAGAGGGTTATATAATAAGACAAATTCAAAAGACGCCATTTTTCTGCTTGGAATTTAATGGAAATTTTGACATTTTCCTAATAGTTTACATTGGAAACTGATAAGGATCTATTTTTTTTTTTTTTTCTGTTCTATTTGATATATATTTATACAGCCACACACATGCTATATATCCAAGTCCGTGCCCAAGAGACCCGTTACCAATCCCTATGATAGGTAGAAACCTCAGCACTGGAATACCTATGGATTGGCATGCTATTCTTTAAATTGACCCCTTCCATGGAAAATAGTTTTCCAATTATTCCACCTCACACCGAAGAAAGTCTCTTACAAGTACTGAATGCAAATTATATACTAGTTGGTAGCTTTTCATTTTCAATGTTAATTACTATTTTGTTGTTGATAAATGCACTATTCTCAGCAAGCAGATAAGAATTGCCCTTTATGTGGGAGAATTTCTTTTGTTGGAAATTTGAATCTTCTTTTTTAACTCTTAACATGTTGCCTACCATTATAGTGCTGGATTCTGCACTCTTAACATCCCACCATTTTCAACTCTTTCACATCTTTTCATTATGAATCATGAAAAATGTCAAACATCCCTTGTGGTTTTTTTATTTTACATGACTTAGTCTCAAATACCAATCCGTGGGACATAGGACACCCATGTACAAGAACTCAAAAGAAAAATGATAATGACGAAAGAGATCATGTAATATAATGTAAAATAATCATTAGTTAGACTATCTATTTTTCTGCCCTGAAAGATCATACTTTCTCTTCTTTAAACGTTGATGTTTTGTAGAGGCGTACGTGGACCAGGAGCAAGCGTCGCCGCAGCCACTTCTTGCGTTGGCCTTTTCCACATACAAAAAATGGCACCATTCGAAGACTGTGCAAAAATCTTTAGATATATATATACCCCACATGTATATATCATCAGGTGGTAGAAAGAAAGAGCCTGATAGCACCAAATCGCTGTGGCCAACCCCACCAATATGTCAACGCTTCTCTATCGATCTGATCTCCTTAATTTCCCAACAGAGTGTGGAAGCTACTCGATCGAGACTCCTTACAGTACTTGTTCTATTCAGCTACAAATACTAGTGTGGAGGTCTTTCTGGATACAACACTTCTTTAATACCACATCTAATCATACAGTTGGAATTCTGGGTCCTGAGCCCGAGCAAACTATTGTTGTGGGGCCCATTGATTAGGGATTTAGACAATTGATCTCAGGCCCCCTCACATGAAGAGCTTGTTCATATATAATAGAATGGGAATTAAAATAAAAAAAAACCAAGATTAGAGATCAGGAGATAGATGGGTCTTTACAATTTAAACTGCATGGGGATGAAACACGAAACACAGGTCTCATTATACTTGAAAGACCGGAACTGGAGGAAGAAAAGAAGAAGAAGAAGAAGAAAGAGCAGGGTATGGGCCCAATATTTGGACCTGTTATGGGCACATATAAATTCAGGATTGAGTTTTTGGTCCATGAGTTTCATACCTAAGGACCTTAATACTCAATGCTGAATTTCTAGAATATGCATTGTGGAAAACTTTCTCCTGCGAACGGAATGCATTTTGTTCATATGCAGTCCAGCTTGTGGGGGGCACTTAGAGCATGCCTATCAGTAGAGGGAAGGATAGACGGAAAAGACCCCCCATGGATAATAGTCAATCAAAAAAGCAGTTCCATTAGATTATCCTAGTCCTTGGTTTAGCAGTTTTGACTCTCTTTTGATGGTGTTTTAACCACAGATGTTGGAGATTCGGTCCAACAGCGAGCATGTTTCAGTGCAAGTCCCTATCAGCTCAGATCGGTATACACTTACGTGGTCTTGATCCGAACCACATCCATTTTCACCCCAGTTGAAACCAAAAGTCTAGATCTCCCCAATCCCAATTAGAAAAGTGATTTCTGCCAGTTATAGAGAAATATTCCAAATTATGTTACAGTTAGCTAGGTGAAGTCACGGTCCTACTTGAAAAATGCGAGGAGCAAGGTGTTTCTAACATGCCCCTCTTGGGGGTAAGCCTATAGGAGGTGTAGTCCAGTTAAAAAGTAAGTTTCATCCTGTTTGTTTGAGAGCGGTAAAATGAAATAAGATTAAGTGGTTAAATCAAGCGAAAAAGAAAGGTCAAGCGGTTGAGAATAAAGATAGGGCAAGTTTGTAGGCTTCTCTCATTGACCTGGATCAGTTTGACATGCTCTCCTCTCAGCCTTTTAAGTGTACATTGGTTAGCCAATATGATTGTGACGATTCATGTCTTTCAACTATGCTTGTAAGTTCCATGTCGTTCAACTATGCTTACAAGTACTACTTGTTCTTGGTCAGATACATACGCCAATAAGATTTGCATCTTCTGATAACGATGACACCAAATGACACCAACCTTTGATTTGTTGGTGTAAAGCCTCCATTTATTAGGTTAGTAAAAATAATTAATATAAAAGGTTTCAATATTTTTCAGACAAGCGGTCACTTTAAAAGTACATATTTTTAAATTTTCCTTCTTATTTTTTTTTAAAAGTTAAAAATCAACCTCCCTTCTCCACTAAATAACAAGAAAAATACTCACTTTTTACAAAAAAAAATTAAAAAGATTCCCTACCAATCCATTAATAATGAAATACCATCATAACCCACTTTATTTGATGCTTTACATCAATTTTACTTTAATAGTAAATTGCCAAACGGGCCCTACTGGGTTAGTAAAAGTAATGTAAAGCCTTTATTTTTCAAACAAATGTCACATCAAAAGTATACATCAACAATCTCCTTTCTCCACTAAATGATAAAAAAACACTTACTTTTTACACGAAAAGTAAAAAAGATCATATACTAATCCACTAAATAGAAAATATCATCATAACCCATTTATATTTTATTCTCTCTTGATTTGATGCTTTACATCACTTTTACTTTAATAATAAATTGTCAAATGGAAAGTAGTTTTACCCTTGGTTTAAAATATATCACTTGCTAGTCTCACCACTGCTTAATAGTTCTTTAATTCATATTTCTTTTGTTTATTTGCATTTGCATATGCATGTCTAGCAAAAGCCAAATATGAAAGAATCTCCCTCCCTCTCTCTCTCTCTCTGATATTTCTTTTGTTTATTTGCATTTGCATATGCATAAGTCTAGCAAAAGCCAAATATGAAAGAATCTCTCTCTCTCTCTCTCTCTCTCTGGGTCTACTCCTGAATCCAAGGGATTGAGGTCCAATGACAATTCAGAATGTGACCTCAATTGACCGACACTGGTTTCTTTCTTTATTTGCACATAATCCAACTCTTTTTCATCCCTCTCTCCATTTGCATCTTTCTTCATGAAAATCCCTTCAATCGTCATGTACAAGCCCCCACTCGCTACCACTGCCTTCAGGCTGAGGATTCCAAATACTCTAAATCTATAATTTAACCTTGACAGTAATAGGTAACCTTAGTCAATGGTCTACAAACACTAGATGGGCATTTTGAAGTCTAATCTTTGAACTTGATTATACCCCTTGCCCATGGCAGCTAGACGGGCTTTCAATTGTTCTAAACTCTAGTCTGCTTTCAACTTGATTTTAATAGACACCCACTCACATCCAACATTCCTGAGGTTGTTGAGATAGGTACTAAAATCCAAGTTGAGCTTTGATGAAAACCTTGCAATTCTTATGTCATGGCTGCAGACAAACTGGGATGACTAACAGCAGAATCAACGATTTTGGTTCGACAGAAATAAAAAGCAAGTAGCTTTATGTACAAATGAAACATTATAAAGTGAAGAAACAAATGAAACTGCTTCAGATTGAGTGTCAATGGCACATGGCTCAACTTGCATGGTCAAACCCCAAGGGGTTGGCCAAGTGGTCAGGACCACCGTTCTTCCCTTATCTGGAGTTAGAGGTCTTGGTATCGACCCTCGGTTCCCTCCTCTTCAGGAACCAAAGGTTGAATCCACTTGTACTACCACCTAGGAGCCACATGGATTTTACTTGGCTTCTCTCTGAGCCCAGAGAGAATAGTACAACCCAAAGGGTTGGGAACCCTCCGTTAGCCAAAAAAAAAAAAAAAAAATGGCATGGCTTGAGTTGTCTAACATGTTAGAAGTTTTACCCACCAGATAACACCAACCCGCTAAGGGTGAACCCATTTAGCCTGAGCCAACACAACTTGTAGAAGTTTGGCCCAAGTCCAATCCGTTTCAAATATTAAGTTTATACTTACGTTTATTTGTAGGGGCCAAAAGCCCATAGTACAAAAATATTAAACACCAAACCATTTAAATCGGGTTAAATATGCAGGTCGACCCTCACCCTAACCCCATCCATTTAAATAGATTGTATTTGTTATACAGGTCAATCCTAACTCGAACCATTTTACTGTGGGTTAGATTTATGTGACCCATGATCAACCCATATAAAATG
This sequence comes from Umbellularia californica, assembly GCA_028538565.1. Lineage (NCBI taxonomy): Eukaryota > Viridiplantae > Streptophyta > Magnoliopsida > Laurales > Lauraceae > Umbellularia > Umbellularia californica. The sequence goes on along the minus strand of JAPQWN010000007.1, from coordinate 70,333,479 downwards.
CAGGTCAGGTTATGCAGGTGAGATATGAGTCGGATTTGCGGGTTTGACAAGGTCAATTAGAGGCTTAGGCCAAGTTTTTCCACCCATTACTATAGTACATGTAAGGGATGGACATGAGGTAACTACTTCGGATGAATTTGAGGTGTTAGATTGATTAGTAGCCTCAACCTGATCAGTCCACTAAAGGAAGGTAGATATTGAGGACATAATCATCTGAATGAAAAGGCCTGCCTATGCGCCACTCTCAGGCCTCTCTCTCTCTCTCTCTCTCTCTCTCTCTCTCTCTCTCTCTCTCTCTCTCTCTCTCCATTTGTATGTTTCTTCTTTATTCATCAAATGAAAGCCCTCATTTGTCAAGTCCAAGCACCCACTCCAGCAATTTTAACTTTACCAGAAGAAAATAGCTAGCCATCAATAGTCAATGGTCTACCTGCTATGTGAATAAGAGGATTACTTGGGCCGAGGCAGCCTCTTCAGATGAATTTGAGATGTTAAATTGATTAGTGGCCTCAAACTGATCATTCTACTCAAAGAAGTAGATACCAGCATTCTCTCTGTGATTGAGTCTACACAAGCATATATATGAACGGATTAAGAATTAACGCAAGAGAATTTCAGCAAAGATTATGTGATGAGAGACATAAAATTTCCATATCCCTGTAGAAAGAGTCTGGATACCGTGAGTGTCCACAGAACTCCACCATGAGGCTCACCAAGGGGTGTAAATTGGGGCGGGCCAACCAGGCCCGTTAAGACTTGATATGCTGGTCAACATGCCATGGTTTGGCCCGATACGGCGATACGGCCATGTCGTGCTAGGCTAGAGCACCTGGGCTGCGTCATGGCTTGGCCAGCCCATCAGAAAAACCCCTTAATTACTTTAAAATAATTTTTTATTTTTTATTTATAAATTAGCATCAATGTTTGTGTATTTATTTTTAGTAATTTCAACTTTATTTCAAGTTGAAAGCCCTAATATAAAAGTCGATAGAGTCCCTTCCCAATTATTGAAAAAAATTAAAAATTAAAAAAGAAATAGGAGGGGCTCGTGGGCAGGCCCATGGGCGGCACAGCCCAGCCCGACTCGAGCATGACTCGACACAACACGACTGGCCTTGCGAGGCCGACCCCAGTCGGCCTGGAACGGCCCGTTTTACGCCCCTAGGCTCACCTAATGATAATTTGGATCCTTCATAATGAAGGTCATCTCCTCTAATGTGAAATTCTCATAAAATTTGAGGAGCTGCTTAGGTGATGGCATTCACTTTGAAAGATGCTGATAATCAACAGGTGAGCCAGACAGTGGAGTTCCACCATGAGTCCCACTCACAGGAAGGTGGGGAGACACACAGGAGTGATAAACCTTATGAACAGTGCTGTATCTGCGAAAATACAAGGGACTTTGGTGAGAACTTATTTTTTGTTGCATCAAAGCAAAGTAATGCAGCACTGATAACCAACCTTCGAAAAAGAGGAATGGTTGGGATCTATTCCAGAGAACAAAGGAGAGGCATCATATTCAACTTTGACGAGCGAATATGATTTGTCAAGAATATTGCATTTGTACCAAATGGTACGAACTAATTAAAGGGTCTTTAATAATAAAATAGGGCTATGAGAGCTTTACCTCAACAATTGTTCCATATTTTCTTTCAACCTCCCAAAAAAAAAAAATTTATAGTGTTTTGGGACATGACACTTGCCAATTGATCCAATTAATAACTGAATGTTAGTAAATCAATAGGAGCAGGTCCCCTACAATCACATGGATTTTATGGAGCAGTTTGATAGATTTATTGTGATAATCCACAAAAGGGAGTCTGTTACTTCTTCCTACTTGGCAACTAAAACAAGTAGGACCAGGCCAATTTTGTTCCAATGATCAACAAATTTTAAATTGTTTCTGTAGTTGAAAAACCTGTTTAGGTGATCATGCCAAACTGGCCCAAACCTCTCCTAATTCTACTCTTTCACCATGCATTGCCATCAGTAATTCTCATAGGGAAGATTTTCTGTCTCTTTTGATCCACTAAGGCAAAACCCGTAAGCAAAAAATTCAATGATGTAGGAATTTACTTTCATCAGTTAACTGGCTGACTGAAATTCAAAGAATAAGTAAAATATTCTTCAAAATAGTTTTACTAACTTAGCAGACAAATTAGAATTTTTAAAGGTGAAATTGATTTTGTAAGTACTAGCCACAGGTTTGATTTTTGCTAAGACCGTCCGAAGGTGCATTTCATATCGGTGCATTTCGACCAACTAAAATATCTAACAAGCGTAGAAGCCCTTAAGTTTTACACTTATCTTAAAAAATGACACAAGTCTCAAAAGTTTTCAAATTGGAGTCTAAATTTTTAGTTAACGATAATCAGCTTGTTTCAGGAATTCTTCGGCCACTTTTTTTCTTATTCTATATAAATAGCAAAAATGCCCTTCTATGTTATTACTTGTCCTCGTCATTTTCATCATCATCCTAACCTCCCCATCATTTTTTTTTAATTCAAATCCATTAAAAAAAAAAGGGCTTTTGAGACTTATGTCCTTTTTTTTTCTCAAACAAGGCCAAAATCTAGGGCCTTATTTACAATTTCCCCTTTAAGTTTGCTTTTCATGATTGAATCAAGATATCTAATGATTTTTTCCACGGTGATCGAGGGTGTGGACCAATTATGGTCTACAGCATCATCGTGGGCAAGAAGGGCTACCCACGATTATACGGCGGACTGTGATTGATCCAGCGGAAGAGCGGTCGTGTAAATCCTCACAGGATCCGGACTCTTCGTAGTTGGGCCAAAACGACCTGTATTTCGGAACGTATATATCTGGGAAATTTTCAAAACGGGGCCTAACTTTTTCTGACTTTTCAAAACAGGAAAAAATAAAAGACACATTTCAAAAACGACCTTAAGTTTTCCAAAAATCTTTCAAAACAGGACATCAGTCCATCCAGCTCACCATCCGACCACTTTTTCTCATTTCTTTTCAGATTTTCCAAAAATGCCCTTTGGGCTTCGTTTGAAAAGAATGAAGAAGATTCTCACCACTTCTCTCCCTTCTTCTCTCACTAACTCTTGGCCCTCAAAGCCCAACCTCTCCATCCCCAACCATAAACCAACCGCCCAGCAAACCACATCACAACTGCAACTTCATCTTCTTCCATTCTCTCTTCGTCACACATCATCTTCATCTCAGCCACCTTTCTCCATGCATCTCTTGTCATCCACTTCTGCCAACCTCACCAATCACCCATCTTCATCTTCCCTCACGGCTTCACCACTCCCCAACTCAAACCCACAAACCAACCAAACAACTTGCACACCATCACGGTCCTGGAATTGAGCCTAGCCGACTTGCCCCAAACACGCATTACCACTCAACCACCTCTCCGTTTCAAGCCATCTACCTTGCGATCCAACTACCTGAAATCAACTTACCTTAACCTTTCTCCCATCCCATCCATTTATCCCCCTAACCAAACACGTCTCAGAGCCCACCTTGAGAAACAATAAAACAGGATCGCTAGAAAGTCTCAAGCGTTCACTGTATTTTTATACAATGACGACCTTGAGATTTATATTTATAGAATACCAAAGAGTTCTGAGCTCCCATACATGAAGGACAATCTATTTTCAGAGAGTACTAGACTCCCATACATGGACAGAAGACTTGACTGAACAGAAATTCAAATGACTATTACACCGTTCTGCCATCTCCTCTTGTTTCACTGGGCTCTTTCTAGCACACCCTGTAATATCTCAATTGAAATTGACTTAGTCTCCTTCTGTAGTTGTGTAGGTTGGTCAACATGAAGGTTATCCCCCTAACCAAACAAGTCCGTTTTTTGGTAGAAACTAAATGCTTCTTAAACCCCTCAACCAAATTCTTATCAAACCTCTATGAAACACACCTAAACCAACCCAAAACAATTACTCATTTCCTCCCTCACCATGCCCTACTACTCGACCACCAGAGCCCACTTAACACACAACACCCACCTCTCATCACCCATGGAATGTGTATGTGTATGCACATACACAGCCAAACCCGGCTTACCATCACCTTCCTGGTCACTCACACCCACATTCCATCTCATCACCCTCACCCATCCTCTCTCTCTCTCTCTCTCTCTCTCTCTCTGTTCTCAATCACCCAGCCATCTCTCTCTCTCCACCCATCTCACCACTCATTATTCTCTCCATCACCCATCTTCTTCTTCGTATCTCTCGTCTCCATCTTTTTCAATCATGTCTTCTTTTCTGCCACACCCGTTCCACACCCGTTCCACCTTCCACCTGCCACTTATCTCTCGGCCTACATCTCATCCAATCCATCGTCTCTATCTGTTCTCTCCACCATCTCCTTCTGGAAATAAACAAGTTGACATAGACCGATTCGTGGTTCAGTTGCAACAAAGGCTAAAGGGCATTTTTGGAAATTTTGAAGAAAATTGACAAAAAGTCGCTGGATGTTGGGTGATTTGGCTGGATGTCCTGTTTTGAAAGATTTTGGGAAAACTTAAGGCCATTTTTGAAATATGTCTTTTATTTTGTTCTATTTTGAAAAGTCCCAAAAGGTAAAGCCCTGTTTTGAAAATTTCCCTATATATCCCTCTCCCTGCCCGTGGCGTATTTTATCCGTTCGAAACTTACCGATACGAAATCCTCCGAATTCCATGGAATTCAGTTTCCCTCCTCTCGCCCCATGTTCCTCCTCCTGCAACTCTCCATCTTCCAAACACATCCCTCCTCCTTCTTCACAAGCTTCCAGATCCGAACATGGCGGAACACCAAACACAGATCTCGACGAAGAGGTCACCTCACCAGCCCTTCTCCCTCACCAAGTCAACGGCTCAGATCCATCCCCAACTGCCCCGAGCGAACCAGAGCCAGATCCAACGGTCAGTATTTCTCCATCCGTACCCTCCGATAAAGGCAAAGCCGCCCTTGGAAGGACCAAAAGACCGCAGAAAGCTTCTTCTTTGTCGTCTTCCTCTTCCTCTCTGCGACAGAGAAGAGTGCGCGTCGATGTAAGACGCCGGATTTCTCCAGGTTTTCGCGGCCGCGCCGGCGAGAACAATCTCCATGATCTCGCTCTTCCTCTCGGAATGTCGATGGCTGCTGTCATCTCTCAGGTACTGGCTTCTCTAGGGTTTTTCCCCCTAAAAATTAAATCTTTGATGAAAGTAGTTAGGTTTTTTTTTTGGGGGAAAGGATTTGATTTGGTTAATAGGAGCTATGGAATTGGAGTTATCTGTTTGATTGATTTTATTCTGCGTTGATTAGGGTTTTTACTTTTTTATATATTCTGCTTTGAATGTATGCCAACTGATTGTTGTTTGGATACTGTGGAGGAATACATGCTTGTTTGGATTCGCTAGGGTTAGATTCTTGATATTGATGCTGTTACACTGTGGCTTGTGCTTGATCAAATCATTATAGTGTATTTCTTTGAAGTCATGGAATCATTAAGAGGAAATGTGGTCATCTTAGATGCTTAGATTACTTTAAACATGTTTTAAATGTGAATGTGATGATTAAGTGTCTTGAGAATCTTAGTTATTGATTCCACTGTGGCCCTAGCTTCAGCAGGGGTCTTTAAATGGTAGTCCACCAAATTAAACCAAAATTTGCAAAAGCAGCTGGTTTTGAATTGAATCAGCTGGTTCATTTGTAGAGTTGCTACGATCCAATTTTTGAACTTTTGGTTCTAAGTGGTCCCACTAAGAGTTGGGCGATTCAATTTGTTCTGTTTTGTTTTCTATGATACTGAAAAAGTTGTATAATTCAACACCTTTTATTTAGATGGCAGTGCCTAATTATTTGATAAATCATTCATTCATTGGGAGTCAGCAAAGGAAAGGTTTCTCCCCATGAGACGATCCTAATTGTTGGACTGTAATGTGGTGTGCTTCCAGTAAAATCAGAACCACTGGTTTGGTGATAATCATTTGAAGGGCTTGTAGAAAGAACTTTCGAAAGTGTTACCCTTAGGAAGTATTGCCTCTGTCAGGAAGTATCTGTTTTACATTCTGCTGAAAAACAACCTGCATGAGCCAGTTGGTATAGAGAGAGCTGTGTTTAGTCTGCCGTTTTTAAACCAAGCTGCTCATAACTAAAATAATGTCTTTTTTTTTTCTGATAAAGCACCATGTTTATGGGTAGCAATTAATTTACTGGGTTGTAGGTTAGTTCCAGCTTCAGACTGTAGTTAATTAGTTAAAGTATTGCTTACAACCCACTTAACAGAATTGATCAGATTACAAAAATCTCATTGTTAGTTGATAACATAATCTCATTGTTGGGTGAGGCTTTAGCTGATTTTGTTGATGTTACCCTGACCCTTGCAGATTTGATCCTTATAAATTTGTATGATTGTGCGTCCTTTAACCCCCAATGACTATTGTGTTCATGATCTTGCCTTTTCCCGTGAATGAAATTTATGTTGATTGATTATTGATGTTTATATATTGTTTCAGTTTTTGGAACGGAATGATGTTGGTGCTAGCAGGATTTCCACAGATCGTCTTTCAAAGGTACTTCCCTTGAATAATCTTTTTGCTAGTTCTAACTAGTAATAGCTTGGGCTGTCAAATTGATGTCATAAAAATGGGATTAACTAACTTGACAATATTAATGTACTGCAGATCTGCACATCCACTGCAAGAGAATCTATAGAGAGTGTAAGTCAGATTCTGTGGCCGCTGAATTGAACATTGCATACGATTTTCAAGTTAAGTTTTATCTCATGGAAATGGAGCAGGTGGAGGGTGTGGGCGGAAAGTCACTTCATCATCATCATCATTATCATCATCATCATCATCATCATTATAGCCACAATGCCACATCCCATCTATCTGGGATCACCTAACCTTAATCTCATTGGTTTTATATAATGTGGCAGAATGGATGGTTATCTGTTCCCCCATTTCTTTCTTCCAGTGCAGAAATCAGAAGTCACACCAGGTAGGATGCTTTTCCTCCACCCAAGTCTATACTGTTGATCAGCATAATAATGATCATGATGATGGTAATTGAGTTGAAAATGGAAAAAAAATGCATATGACTATTAGTCTCATTCATCATCATCATCGAAGCCTTATAACATCTGTCTGGAGTCGGCAAAAACTGTATGCATTGTGATTTTTAATTTCTGCACAACTGGAAATGCACAGCAGCATGGATAACCAACCTCTCCGCCAAAAACATTCATACCACAGCCCGCTTATGTTTAAGGAATTAAGATGCATTCAAATGCACCATAAGTTTAATGGTTAGGAACACTAAATCGTGTTACAATTTTATGGATAGGTCTTTGGAGACAGGTTTGACACTTTCATGAGAAACTTTGAAAAATCATTTGGTAGCACACTTAAAACATTGCGACTGCTCAAAGAAGAATCTCTTGATGAACAAGAGGATTCATTTTGCACTTCATATGCCAGAAAAGATATTTCCGAACAGCCATCTGCTTCTTGTACTGATGAACTGCCTGCTGCCATTGACAAGATTCACGAGGACATCCAATCAATTTCTATGGACCGTCGGCTTGTCCTGCATGGACAAATAACTCAAGAGCTTGCCAATGTTTCTAACAGTACTTTCGATTCTGGGTATAATCAATCTGTTTTGAGTACGTATAAGAAATCTGTCATGGAGCAAGCTCGTTCAAACAAACTGAAGGAATTCGAGATTGCTCTTGTCATGGAAAAGTTGCAACTGAAAAAATCACAGCTGGCCCTTTCTTCCGATGCAAATTTGTTGGAGAGGTTTAAACTATCTATGGGTATCTCAAAGGCCTCATTCAAAGAGGAGAAACTGAAGAACCAATTACAGGATACCAGACATGCAGAACTACTCAAAAAGTGCATAGATTGTCTTGTTGCTGGCTTGCTTATCATGTCAACCTGCTTATTTTATGGGACTTATATTTATTCATACAAACGAATATCAGAGGCAACTGACTCGTGTACATCCCCTCCCAAGGTCAGTAATGTGCTTTCCTTTTTCTCATTAACTAATAAGGGTACAATGTCTATTTGAACACTTTGCTAAGCATGAAATGCACATGTGAGGCCCTCCTGTTAGTGATCTAGTGTTCTAATGGACCTCACTGTGGACTGAAGATGACCCTTAAATCTTCCCATCAATCACCCTTGCTTTCCCATGTTAACCTTTATGCAAATAGATGAGGTATTGGCCTATTGGGGCATGGTCAATTTCATGATGGGACCAGCCATAACGAGGTCTTTGGGGTTTATCTGTTTTCTAGAGTTGTCTTCAATCATCATTCACCTCCTTTTTATTTTAAGTTTTGTGTGCGTACGCACAACTATCCATTATCGAGAGTTCCCAGTACCATAGAGATTGCACAGCATTCCTCCCCCTTTCTTATGTGCACGCACATGTGCACAGAAAAGAGAAGTGTGTCTTCAGAGTTGTTCAGCAGCTCTCTAAGTGCATAACAGTAATGCCTAAAGTATGTACAGGAGGTTCACATGTTTTTAGTGTGTGTAGTCTTCTCTCCTCTTTTCCCTTTTCTCTCCTTTTCTTTTCTCCTCTTTTGGTTTGTGGGGGTTGTGGCCCCACTTGGACATTTGATACTCACATTGCACTCTTTTAAACATCATATAAAAATTTTCTTACATTTTAGCACACAAATATTAATATACTTGTTCTTTGGCTTTAGGGTTCGAAATCTTGGTGGCTCCCAAACCCAATGGCATCTGTCGGTACAAGCCTGCATACGCTGAGATGCCATGTGATGGTTGTAAGCCGTATGCTTTTTGGGTTACTGATGATTCTTGCCCTTGCCTATTCACTTCTTCAACGTTCAGCCTCTTCAAGGCAGACGATGCCAGTCACTTTCATCTTATTGCTATTAGGAGTCGCCTGTGGGTTTGCCGGGAAGATGTGTGTTGACACATTAGGTGGAAGCGGATACATCTGGCTTTTACACTGGGAGGCTTTCTGTTCACTTCATTTATTTGCGAATGTCTTCACATCAGCCTCGTTCTATGTTCTGCATGGTCCTGTTTCTGTGTGTAAAGACACTGATCGGGTCATATTTCCATATTGGATGCGGCGAGTTGCATTTTACAGCACTGCACTCTTGTTTCTCCCTATATCATGCGGTCTGATGCCATTCGCATCTATCCATGACTGGAAAGAGCATTTCTCCTCCCTTACAGTTGATAAGTTATTCGATCCAATCCTTGGAGATGGAAGCTGAGATTCTATATATAAGCTTGTAGCGAACTTTTTTTTATTGAGCTATCATTTAAGTTAATGGTTTGTATGTGGCGTAAAATGGTTATTCGTATTGGCCGTCCGATGAAGCACAATATATGGTCTGTTAGTTGTACTATGAGTGTGTATGTACCTCAAAAGTTTTCTTTTTTATTTGTGACTTATAATTATGATTTGTATTTGGAATGAAAGCATCCCTTCTTTTTTGTAGACCCTGTGGTTTAACTTGTTAGAAGTTCCGGTGAAGGTAAGGCATTCAAAGTTAAGTTGTTGCTGTGTTTTGTTTTTTTTTTATCCTTTGGCCCTCCTATTGAAATGACCGTCTTTGTATTTGACTTTGGCACTATATAACTTGCACTTCATTTTTGTTTAAGATCCTTGAAAGCAACAAACAAGGACTCTTGGGAGGGGATGTACAATCTTTACCAAAAAAAAAAAGTTGAATAAACAATGGTTTTGGATTTGATACAAGCAATCCTGGGTCATCTACACTTTTTACCTCTCCAGAACTTGTTGGGACTCTTATAACTGGGCTAAATTACATGAACCGGTGGAGAAACTGACTTCCCAACGGAAAATTAATTCCTAATGGGTTGCAGTCCAAATCAGCTTACTCTGCCAAAACTCATAGGACTCGTTGAAGACTAGGTTAAAATTCCTGGAAATAACACATGTTAGGTTCTTTTACGTAATAAATTGGGATGAGTGGCAATTCATTGGTAGTGAGTGAGAAGGGTTTGGCACTTTGGCTAGGGGTGTTCGTGGGCCTGGCTGAGCAATATCCAGGCCCAGTCCGGATTTTAAACAACAGGTATGAACCCAGGACAAGCCTGACTCAGGCCATAAGTACCTGGCCCGAGCCCAGCCCACCTAGAATAGGTTAAGCCCTAGCCCAGGTGCATTATATTTTGCAAAGAAAAGGGGAGATGTTTATTAGGGCTGTTAAAATGTCACACGACACGTTAACACGACACGAACCCACACGATATTAACAGGTTTTAGTGACCCCTTAATGGGTTCGGGCCGTTAACACGTTAAATTAATGGGTCGTTAACGAATAAACCCGGTAACCCATTACGACCCGATACAATCCGCCAAAAAGCCATGCTGCTGAGTGTGCATCACATTACCATGCAAAAAATCAAAGTGTGGGTGACATAACTTTTGTTCAGTGGAAGATGCACTTAATCAGAAGAGATACAATAGTTGCTTAGAAAATGGGCCTAGCCTCAAAACATAAAGAATGGCTCCATGATTTAGAAAAGAGATACTTTTTAATTTTAATGAATATTTTTTAAAAAATTAACGAGTTAACGGGTCATGTCATATGACCTGTTAAATAAACAAATTGGGTTCGTGTTTGGTTTTTTTACCAGTTTTCTTAATGGGTCATGTTCGGGTTGAGGTGATTCTAACCCGAATTCGTTTGACCCGACCCGATTGACAGCCCTAATGTTTATTGACCTAACTTGTAGCTCACCTGGTTAGGATGTTTGTATGTGTGCGAGATATTCTAAAGGTGCGCATAATTCAGATTAGCGTCAAATTATTGGCAATCCCATAATTCTCATTCATATTATGGTGCTCACCTAAGTTAGCATATCATTGTTAAATACATCTACCGAGCTTTGCCCGTTTGGTTCAGGCAAGACTTGGTTGAGTCCCCTTTGCATTTGGGCCAAAACACTATTGGTTTGCTTGGGTTTTACCCTCAAATTTCTAGACTCCTGTGTCTCCAGGGCAACCACCTTGGTTTGGTTACGGGCCTATGGGCCACACCCTCCCTCAAACAAGGGTAACAACTCCTCTTCTCAAATTTGTGATTCCCGCTGGGCCGCCAACAATGATTTGGGCCCAAATGTGAAGAAAACCGTTTAATTTAAAAGACCGAACCCTCTCACCGACACACCCGTTCATCATCAATATCAAAGCCTTGTTCCAATTATATTGTAGTCCGTTAAATGAATTCTATAACTTCATTCTAATCTATAGTAGCGCCCCGCTAACTCATCCAAATCCAGCCCTGAAGCAACCCTAGTGAGACCTATTGTAAAAAATTCCATCTGTGCTCTCTTTTTCCCAATCAACAGCATCTAGAGAAACACCAGACTATCTCCAAGATGGGATGGCCCTACCAAATTCCACATGGGTGGGCTTAAAGAAAAACACAACCACCATCCAATGGAAAAGGGACCACATCTTATATGGCTTTGACTTTGGATATAGCATTTGAGAATTGGGTGACCCAGAAATTACCTACATCTTTACCAGCCTTGAGCATTGCAAACTTCCTATTGTTTGAACAGGTGTGGCCCAGCAGTGAGGATCAACAAAGAGACGGCCCTGATCATGTCTCACCACATGATCCACGTTTCATAGATTCTCTCCTCTCCAAATTCTAAACCTAACGGCAATGGTGTGTAGTCCCATGCGCGTCTGCCACACTTCTAGCCTTCCTTGTATGCACAAAGGTGCAATCCAGATCAGACCAAATCCAGGAGCTGACTCTGCTCATAGCTGTACTATGGGTGGGCCCACTCAGATAACTAAGTGCTTTTAGGATTTCCATTTAATTTAAGACTCCTTAAAGAAGTAGATTTTGTGGTTTAAGAAAGTACTGATTTTTTAAGGTTTTCAATTGCTAAGAGGATTTTTAAACTCCCCCATGATGGGAAAGGAATCTTGAGAAATATAGCCTATAAATAAGATTTCAAAGGTTACAGTTTCTCACTTCGACAATTAGTTGGTTCCCATCCTTGAAAAAGGAATGATGGTGAATTTCAGATTTTAGAGAAGTTGATTAGATCACGAGATTGACATGGATGTAACATTTACAATGAGACCAGGTACATTTTTATATTCTGATTATATATACTGTGTTAGGAAAATGTTCTCATGCATACCATTCACACGAGAATCGTGCTTTTAATTGAATGTACATGAAAACTATGCATAGGAGAGAGATTTCCCCTGCCTTTATTACATTCATCCAATTAAGGTTATTTCTATGAAAGAGTAACAAAATCTCCACAAATGGGGGTCTAAGATTTGTACCATCTAGATTTGTATTGCATGGAGCTGTGGATAAGCACTTAGGATGAAAACAGGCTTCAATTCTCTGATTACATGAAAGTTCCGATCCGTTAAAAGCTAGGTCTGGGTCCTCATTTAGACCCCGATAAGTAAATGGGTCTGGATTCGTTTCCACTTTAGTTCGGACCCGTAGACCCGAGATCCAACATATTACCTCAATTTTCAAAAACCTTTTTTAAAAACCATGTTCTTTTAATATCATTAACTATCTAGACCCAGACCCGGATCTAAACACATCTCATTTATAGTTCTGGCTCTAAGTTTTAATTCAGGAGCCAAAATACCAGTTTCAAAACAGTTTCAGGTCCGGATCCGGTTCCACCTTCTCTTAAAAGGTTTTGGTTCCGGGTCTATCATGGATCCGGACCAGAACCGACCCGTTTACAAACCTAATAAGAACACTCGCTCCCATAGTTACAATCAGGAATCCATCCTTTCATTGGGCCTACTAGCGCAAAAAAAAAAAAATTTGCGCTATAGAGTGCAAGACGCACATAAAAGTGGAAACGCCAATTCGGTTTGCAATTTTAAGGAAAATTCCATGGAAAAGGGAAATCACCAGCGGCCCAACAAAAGCATCATACGTTTCAGCTTCCAAACCCATTCCTTCTCTCCAACCCTTTTTTTTTCTTCACTCTCCTTCTTCTCCAAAGATAAAAACAGAAAACGCCCTCTCCCTCTCTCTCTCTCTCTCAGTCTCTTTCTCTCTCTAAAAACTCCTCTCAACTCCAAGTTTCTCTCTTTCCCTCTCAATCCCTTTTCCCTGGAAACCAAAATCCCTCACTTTTTCACGGTTTCCCTCTTTCCTTTTCTCTCTCTCTTTCTCTCTTTGTTTTCTCTCAGGAAACACACAGTTTTCATGCGGTCACAGAAAGAACATTGGAGATGAATGTGAATTAAAAAGGAATTATACTCCATGCCCCCCTAATCCTACGGCTAGGGTTCCTCAACTCTGATCCTGTGGGCCCCACTCCCTAGCGGAGAAACCACCGTTTCTTTCGCCTTTTCGCACCATTTTCTCCTTCCCTCTCCCCCCCTCTTTCCAAAACCCTAGTTTTTGGCAGTTGCTGCTGTTTCCCCATTCTATCCTCTGTTTCCTTTGCCCTTTCTAGGGTTTTCTGGTTTCTAGGGATTCATTCTTCTTTCCTTGGAAAATTGATGAGTTTGAATTCTGCTGCGGCGCGCGTCCTACTCGCCTCGTCGTCGTGAGTTTCCGAGGGTTAGGGTTTCTGCATTCTCCGAAGATGAGGGTCTTTTGAGCGGGGGGTTTTCTTTTTTGCAGACTGCAAGTCCATCTGCATCTCCTCCTTGAAGATGGATGTGTAGGACTTGAGGAATTCTCTGTTTTGATGCGCCCGTTCTTCATCTTCTGTCGAGATCAATTCATTGTATATGCACATTTCCCTCTGCAATTTGATTGTTTTGGGGATTTGTAGTGTACAGAGCAGAGGGTTAGTTGCATTCCACTGGAATTGAAGGTTTTTGGGTTTTTTTTTTTTTTTTGTATATTGCAGTACTTGGAGATTTTCTTCAATTAATTTGAGATAGAAGTGGGTGTTTCTTTTGGGGTTCTTTTGGATAAGATTGGGTTGTTCTTATTTTTAATGCTTGATAGAAAGTGAGAGTTTTACAGGGGGGGAAAGAGTGGAAGGGATTGATGGATTTGTTCCATTGGTGAATTGGGGAAACAAGCGTGCATATGCATCTTGTTTTGATTTTCTATCATGGTCGGCGATGGTAATGGAAAGAAGTGAGAAGGCGTTGGTACCGGAATGGTTGAAGGTAGTGAATGGAGGCACAAGTGGTGGTGGGGGCAATACTACTTCCCACCTTTCTGCATCTTCCTCTCAATCAGGTACCTTCATTGATGTTATTGAATTGATTGTTCAAATGCTTATTTTTCAGTGTAATGCTTTGTTTGTTGTAAATCATCATTCCTTGCAATTGGGGTTTTTTTTTTTTTTTTTGATTCCTCCCATTTGTTGTTAGAAATCTTCATCTTTAGTTTCTATTTGAATATAGTTTTCTGGTATTCTTCCTTTTTTATTTGTTATAGATGATCATGTCATTGCATTGCGGACGAGAAGCAGGTTGTCAATTGGTTTATCTGATCATGACACTCCCCATTCTGCTTTTGCAGACCGAACTTCGTCTTCTAACTTCCGTAGGAGTTCAAGTAGTAATGGTGCTATGATCCGTGAGAAGGACCCATCAGGGCGCTCACAGCCTTACAGTAGTTTTGGTAGGAGTCATCGCGAGAGGGACTGGGAGAGGGACCATGACTTTTGGTCGGGGGACCATGATTTTTCTGATTCTTTGACGCTTACAAATAGGACCAAGAAAGATACATTGAGGCGTTCACAGTCCATGATATCAGGAAAACGAGGCGAGGTTAGAAGAGTAGGAAATGACACTAGCAATGGTTTGCTTGTTGGTGGACACATCATGGATAATATCCAGAAAGCCGCTTTTGAAAGAGCCTTTCCATCACTAGGAGCTGAAGAAAAACAAGTTGTTCCTGATATCAGCAGAGCGTCGTCTCCTGTTTTGAGTCCGGCCTCTCAAAACCTGCCAATTGGTGCTGCTGTAAGAGGGGGTGAATGTTGGACCTCGGCCTTGGCACAACTGCCTGTTTCAGTTGGCGGCAGTGGCATTCTTCCATCTGCTCAACAAACAGCTCCTACTAGTTCAGCATATGTGGCCCCAAGCACTACAACAGGCCTTAATATGGCTGAAACACTGGCTCAGACCCCTGCACGAACTCGTACAACACCCCAGGTAAATAGGATACACATGCTGCTAGTCATTGCCTCATTTTGGATTGTTCTGTTGTTGACATTTATTGCTTGGCTACAGCTCTCTGTCGAAACTCAAAGACGTGAGGAGTTGGCTATTAAACAATCTCGGCAGTTAATTCCCATGACACCTTCAATGCCTAAAACCTCGGTAGGAAATCTTACTTCTGTCTCTTTTCCATCTTGTTCTTATGGTTAGTTCATTTAATCTATCCACCTTTCTCGATATCCTTTCAGTTTAGATTCTTAAGGGGTAATTAAATTTTTATTTATTTCCCGTTCAATTGTTCAGGGCTATTTAGTTAATTGGAGGCTGTCTTCTTTTTTTTTTTTTTAATTGATTATTAAGTGATAAGGTAACCATATTTAAACCCAATGCATGCCCATTTAAAAAAGAAAATAGAAAGAAAGCCCAGTACATGCAGTGGAGCTGTCAGTGCTCATGAAAACCAAATTTTTAGCAAGCTTCATACATAGACCTATTAAATGATCAAATCATATTAATTGGTTAAATAGAACTTGTCATAATGTATCATGCATCAAATGTGTAAGGTATATTGAATTTGTCATCATATTCACCTCATGAGTACAACAATTTTTATTTTTATTTTGAATGTTCTCATGAGTACAACAATGACCACCTTATGCAGAGTATTGATTTAATATGATAATGTAATTATGTAACTCAGGAATCAATTGGAATGGAGAAATAGAATTCATGTAGCTAGCCGCAACATAGTTGGGACAAGGCTTTGATTAATGATGATGATGATGAACTGTAATCTAATGAAAAAATATTCTATATGATACTATTGTCTTTAAAATATACACAGTATTCTTTGCAACTTCCAAATACATTGTTGTAGCCTTATTCCATACCAGATACTTCTCTCCATTTCTCCCCTTCATCTGTTACTCCGGGCATATTGATGTGTCCAGTCTCCATGTATCATAGATGACATTTGTTGTCTACCAGCAACTAGTAGTTTCTTTGGTATCCCCTTTTTAAGGTTTTTCGTTTAGATTACTTTGGATATACGGGTACAGATGGTCGAACTGGATAGCAGAATAGAGGGTTTGAATTTGATATCACAAATAGGATCAACAGAGGTTTGTAACCAATGATTTACTTCAGTAAAACCAGAAATGAGTGCTTTTAGTGGTAGCATCAATGGGTGGATATATGAAGAAATACTTGTTTGAGATGGTTTGGTCACGTGCAACGCAAGCTAGCAATGTCACCTTTGTGGAAAACTCTTTCTAAGAAAGTGGATTGCCTACCAAGGAAAATGGGTAGGTCAATGGGGATATGTACGGAAGCAGCAAGGATAGGATGCAAGACGACGCAAGCCCAAGTCCATTGGGCCAGATCCATGATTTGTTGGGGTCAACCCAACCCTACCCATTGGATCAGCCCACAAATCCTAATGGGATCAGCCCACTATTTTGTTGTGGGTAGTTGACATTATTAGGATTCTAGTTTCCTATTTGCTATAGTATTTTGATTAGTAAGTTTCCTTATTGGTTAGGATTTTAATCCTTAGCAAGTAGAGTCCTAGTGAGAGGGAACGACTCCTCCCTCTTTTCGATAAATATGTAAATCCCCTTTTAGGATCAACACCTCTAATTAAGTGAATAAAATATTTCCAGTTTGGCATTAGTTTGTGTCTGTTTTCTCAGCTTGTGCGTTCTTGAGTGCTTAGAATCCAGACCATCTGGATTTGGCGAAATCCAGCCTGTGGGTTTCACCCATTCGATCTTGGATCCTGAGCTGCATCAAATAATTTATACAACACAAACCTTAAGAAAATTTTGGAAAAAAAAATTACCTCATTTCACATATGCTAAAGCATGATTATGTCTAAATCTGTGAGGCTTAAAACTGCAGCTCCATTAAGAAAGTCTACTCCTTAATTGAACATCAAAGCAGCAGTTCCTTACATACAGCCTGTGACTCCCTCATACTGGGAACTCCTGTCCAAACCAAACTGAAACCCAAAATAATCATAAACCCACTGCAAATCCTGCACAATTCCACCATTGTCAAATCAAATGAAGTAAACTGCTCTTTTCTTTTTTCTTTTTTTTGAAGATAAATTAAATATATTCCAATGAAAGAAGATACAAAAGAATCATACAATGGAGAGGTTTCCCTTCCAGTTGCAACTCAAAAAAGAAAAAAGAAAAAAGGATAAAAAAAAAGAAAAAAGAAGAAGAAGAAGAAGCAACCAAAAGAGAGCCAATCCACAGAAAGGGCAAAAGCCTAGAACAGATACCCACAAGCCGGATCAGCTAAGGAAGAAAAACTCCAAAACTACTGACAAGGTGGGCCAGCTAAGAAGACCAAAAGCCAAACAGCCATAACTGGAACAGTTAGTCATTCTTCTGTCCAATATAAACAGCTTTGATCATTATTATTGAGATGGGATGGGTTTATGATAATAAACTTATCTTGGAAATAAGATCTAGTTTGACAGCTTCTGTTGTTCATGTGTTCCAATCTTCTGTCTGTTACAGTGTTGAGAATCCTCCAAAATGTTGGATTGAAAAAAAAATAATAATAATAATTCACTTATATAGGAGTTGAAACTTTTGACTCACCTAAGGGGGTAGTATGGTTTGATTAAGATCGTTT
The DNA here is from genome assembly GCA_028538565.1 of Umbellularia californica. Taxonomy (NCBI): domain Eukaryota; kingdom Viridiplantae; phylum Streptophyta; class Magnoliopsida; order Laurales; family Lauraceae; genus Umbellularia; species Umbellularia californica. The sequence goes on along the minus strand of JAPQWN010000007.1, from coordinate 70,315,708 downwards.
TTGTTCTATCCTTAATCCACATGTAGTTCTAACCCCCACCCCCTTGCTGGCCCCCTTCATCACCCCTTCCCTCCCCATTTTCCCTTCTCCTATGATTGGCATGCATCCATATGGGCCTCGCAAAATAGTTCCTTCAACAAACAACAAACTTCCTCTGTGTGTGTGTGTGTGGGAGATGCTCCTATGAGAGATATCTCTCACCTTATATGAGAGATAGGAGTGGGGGTCCTTGCAAAAGAGTTGCCTTATTTTTAACAAACACTTCCAGATTTAATTTAACAATTTAACTGCATTCTTGGTACTAAGACTTGCATATACTCATTTCAATTTGTTTTATAATATTGCTTGATTCTCGACATGAAATTTATATTTGTGGTGGCTACATGTTCTTTAGCAAAATAAAAGCAGCTATATAACTGGTTGGTCATTGGTTTTCCATTAATCTTTTTATCAGGTTCCCAATTCCTCAGAGAAACTGAAATTAAAATCAGTGAGATCTTCTGAGTTAAGCAACGTGACAAAGGCTGGGCAGCAGCCCTCTTCATCACAACTGGTCAACCATGCTGTCCATGGAACCATTAGATCTGATGTTTCCAGGCCTTCTAAAGCTGGAAAGCTCACTGTTCTCAAACCTACCCATGAAAAGAATGATGCTTTAGCAGCTAAAGATGCACTGAGTCCAACGAATGCCAGCAGAGTTTTGCCTGGTGTTGTCCAGTCAGCTGCATTTGCTCCTTCAAGGAACCCCATTAACCCAAAGCTTGCCACTGATAGCAAGGCAGCTGCTTTCTCAGTGACAAAAAACTCCATGGATAGAAGACCATCTCAATCTCGGAATCGAATTGATTTCTTCAATTCCTTGAGGCAAAAAACTTCAGGGAACCATTCAGCTGTGGTCCCAGATTCAATACCTACAGTGTCGTCGTCTTCTGTGTTGGAGAAGTCCAATGACCAGACCACAACCATTGCTGCTGCTGCTTCTGTTAGTGAGGATGCTCCAGAATCAGGTCCTGATTTGGAGTGGTCTCCACGGAATGGCAGTGATGTGTCTGGCAATGGAGATGCCTGTGAAGATTCTAACATAGATTCGAGTTCATTTGCTGTTCTCTTCCCCAAGGAAGAGGAGGTAGCATTTCTACGGTCGATGGGCTGGGACGAAAATGCAGAAGATGATCCTCTAACAGAGGAGGAAATTAATGCTTTCTATGAGGTATCTATGCTTCTTTATTTATTAAACTAGGTTATCTGAACGCAATTGTCCTATGTTCCATCTTTTGGAAACCACTAGGATCGCCAGTAACTCCTAAGTCCCAACCCTATGTGCTTCAGGTATGAAACAGGCTCTAGTAGCATAGAATGAGTGCGGATAATTGGGCATTTGGAGAACACACAGAAGCTAAGTGGGGCTGTTTAATTTGTTGGTGGTTCCCCATTTCATGACCAAGAATCTGTTTTCCTTGGCATCTCAGAAATTATATAAGGTCATGAACCTTAGTGAGTGTTTAGGGCTTTCAGCTTGCTGAAGTGCTCCATAAGGTGCTTTTTTTTTTTTTTTTTTTCAGTTCATTTATCTGATGGGCCCAATCAAGGATGGCGACTTATTATCCACATGGAGGATGACAACCTCTTCTCATATTCTCCTACATCTTAACTATTTATTTATTAATCATGTACAGATATTGCAATCAAACATGATGTTCTTTATTTTTTTTCTGTTCCTATTCGTGGTGTGTGGCAGAAGAGCAATGATTTGGATCACTGAATCATAGGCATGCATAGGCCACATATGTACAAAATTGGGCATTCTACAAACTTTACTTCTTGTAGAGGATCACAACCCTATAATTTCTCGGTAGTGATCTTGCTAGTCTTACGAAGATGGATCATGTGTTGTGTAGAGTCCCCATTGATTTAAGTGCTTGGACCCACCTATGAGAATCAGGGTGTGGCTTGTTCCCATTGGCCATTGCTACAAGCACCTTCTTTTTTAGCGTGAAAAGCCAATGAGGAGCACCTCTTGCAGTGATTAATTTTTGTGTTCGTGAAACTTACTAGTGATTTTTTTTTTTTTTTTTTTTAAGGATGGAACTTAATAAGGACATATATTATTTTTTGGTTTTTTTTTATCCAGTCATTGAAGTTGAGGCCTTCTAAACTACCCCAAGGAGAAGAACAGTAATCTAAGCTTAAGCCGGTTGAATCACATGTCGGTAGCATGGGTGGTGCATCCTCCATACTGAGCTCATCTGACTCTGAAGCTGAAGCCTGATTTGCACATTGTCAAATAAAATTGAAGCCTGGATTTCTTGGCAACAGATGACAAAGGTTTTTGTTGATATTGAGATTAAATACAGGCCAGAGTTACAGTGGTTCTTGCATGGGTCTTGTAGGGGAGAAAGGGGGTGGAATAGTGGGGTTCTCTTTTTTTCTTTTTCTTTTTCAATTTTTCCTTTTTTTTTCCTCTCTCCCTCTCCCACCCTTTGTATGGGCCAACTGTCTTTGTCCTGTCAAAGCTTTTTTTGGCGGTTGCATGACAGGAGTTATTTTGGATTGGTGCGGTTACAGGGAAGTTTGCACAGTGAATTTTTGGTTCTTCCTTTTCTTTTGGTGCAATTTGAAAAAAAGAAAGAATATAGTGAGTCTTCTAGTCTTTTTTAACAGAAATTAGCCGTTTGTTTCATTTTGTCTTTTTTATCAATGCAAGCACTGAACGCACTGGCAGGAATCAGAAGAGCCATACTGCCTTTTTTGCCCTTTTTTTTAGTTGAATCTGTCATACAGATGATGAATGTTCATGATGAATTGTAATATCTGATACTAATTGCTTCCTATAACCAACATTTTAATTGGGTAGGCAATTGGATTGAAAGGACCCACCACCATGGAAGCCCACAAGACCATTTGGTCTTGTTAGACCAAGTCCAATTAACTCGGTTTGTAAGTGGATGGCAGCAGTTCATGCCTTGGGATTACCTTAAATCAGTCTGATTTCCCTGTGGGAGGACTGAGAATGCAGGATTCCTTTCTCCCAAGAAAACAGAAATTTGTGGAACTTGGAATCCTCTTGTCGTACGAACAAGTCTGTATGTAATTAGAGTGTGAGTAAACTGATTTTCAGTGATCCAAGCAGGATCTCTTCAAACTCAATTAGCCAGTCCTGTTAGTCTTACCAAGAACTAGCAAAATGGCTATGTTCCACTAAATTTTGATACTTATCAATAGATGTTATGGGTCCCAGGCTACCAGAAAACTCGATCAGCCTCGTGGCTTGGCACGAATGTTGACCCAAATTGTGAAGGCCAAATGCGGTCATTGCAACAGATCTCACTACAGTGATAATAATCGGATGGGTGTAATAAGGAAATTTTGTGCTGAAATAAAAGTATTCACAAGAGGAAAAAAGATGTTCTTTAAAATGTCAAATTTGTAAGTGAGAAATATATTGACGGTACTGCACGTATTAGCTGGTGTTTTCTATTTACTGTAATGTGGCATGGGGCCGTCAGCAGTCCAAATGTTAGTTTATCCTTGTAATTCAATGCATGTTCTGTTACCTCATCCAATTTCATGCTCATCAAACCTTTACTAACCTACGAGTAAAAACCATTAAACTTTACAGCAGCGGTTAAATCCAATGGCTAGGATAGCCTGAGAGGCTGATTTTTCGCATGACCATTATCCATAAAGAGACATTTCCCCTCTATCTTACACTTAATGATGGAAAAGTATTCAAGTGAGCCACACAATCTAGACTTCATATGCACACATTGAGCTTCAAGCACCTGAAATCCTCCCTTTTGGAGAGTTTCCAATAACATTTTGAGGGCAAAGCAATGGTAGGCCAACTGTTTCAATCGTCCATGGTGGCCTTTGCATCAATGGCATCCACATAATTATAAAACCCCAGTTTTTTTTTTTTTTTTTTTTTCTTATTTCTTTTCTATGCATGAAAAACAATAGAGTTAAGCAAAGACCACTCATGCACACAAAAACATTTCCAGTTGGTAAAAGTCACTGTTCAGACAGCCATCATGTCTACACGCTTGCCATCAAATTCTATTTTTAAACAGTAGAAAGAGAAGAGACTGGTGACAACCTGCTAGATTTATCTCTGAACATGTTTGTCCCTCTGGCATTCTGGAAGAGCATCTGTTGGGGACCAATTTTTCCTATTTTATGGGCGTTCTTGTATTAAGATTTGAACATCATTTATTAGGAATCCATCAAAATCGTTGCCCTGGGACAGTTACATGCACCCAAAAAGAATGAAGTACGAGTCCAAAACTGACCCATGAATTTCTTTATTAAATAAGTTAATGTAGCAATATCCAACATATTTCTTCACCTCTGAACAGGTTATTATCTGTATATGCTTGTGATAATATCAGTAAAAACTTTATAGCTGTAATTATTCACAAGAAATTAGATGGCATATCCCCCGATTGCGTTTTGGCGCTCTTTTTTTCTGTAAGCCAGGATCAAGCCTACAAACTCTCTGTCGCAATGCAATGCACCATTCAATTGAGGAGGAGCCACAGGTATGATAGATGCCAATAGCAACTCAATTGCAAGTTTCTCATGATCAGCCAGATAAGATTCCATCAGCTACATACCCTGTTGAGTAACTAGTCTTGCAATTTCAGCCTCTCTCCAGGAAAGACACCAACGGCCTTGCCTGTATGCAGCCCCTCTTGCCTTGGCTTTTGGTTTTGTGATAGAACAGTTCTTCCTCGAATTCTCCTCGGACCGATCTTCTCTTTACCTCTACTCCTGTGAAGAGACAATGATGTCAATACTAGTAAGCTACATAAATAGCACTATTCTTTTTTCTTTCTTTTCTGAATGGTTATGTATAAGAGTAACCAATAATTTCAGTATTCACTCTCGAATTGTTCTCTATAGTATAGATCCCCATACCTGAGGTAAAATAGAAAGAAAGCAGCACCAAATAATGTCATTCCCCCAGCAAGTGATTTTAGCAGTAGCTTCTTGTCATGCTTATGCTCCACTCCTGCACCTTTTTCTGTATCCTTTCCTTCTGAACCATGACTCATCCGTGCGTCCAAGACATAATTTTCAGTTTCCTGATTTTACATCAATGGATATCAGATCAATGTGTAAAAGGCATGCAATGAAGTACCAAAATATGTGATCACATGCATTAAGAAAGTTCTGGCATCATAACCTAGCAGTCTGGAGAATCATAACCTAGTAGTATGGAGAATCCAATCATTTATTGGGACCATCTTTCAGGGCAACCTAACCAGAACCAGTGCCTTGGATGATCCAGCCCAAACCAAACTATCTGACCATTTAAAAACTGCTCAAACCCACTAAAATTGGTACAGACAGCGAGGTTGACTGGTATGAACCTACAATTTTGACTGGTTTAATAATTATTAAGCTTTTTGTCCAAATGACGTCATGCGGACAAGTAAGCTTGACTGGTTTAGACTTTATCCGTGCAGTCTAGCCATCTGACCTCCAGTTTAGTTTAAAACATCCCATGATCCTGCCCATCAAAGTTTAGCATTTCTTATTCAAACTTCCTATTTACCAACTAAAACCTCAAAATATAGCATTATTTGATCAATATGAATTTCAATAACTGTTCTACAAGGTGAAATTCATCAAATGTAGGATTTATATTTGATCATCTAATCATTACTACTAGTGATCTTCATAGTCCTTAGGTCCTATGAAGATAAGGCTTGACCATGTGGAGAGCCCGGATAAATGATTGGATTCTCGTGTTTCAAATGCAACTTGTAGCATGTGATCCTCAAATATATATATATATATATATATATATATATAAGGCCACAAAGGGATTAATATTTCACCTCATCCTTATTTCCAGTAGAATCAGCATCCTTGAGATTCATACTACATCCAAGAACTTGGTGCTCTTTCTCATTAATCAGATTCTCACAATCATCATTGTTCATTCCACTGTGGTGACTGATATTTCTCTTGCTCTCTAAACCCGCAGGTATCAAGCAGGGTTCACTGCTCGAGATTTGTGCAGATGGACAATCAAATTCTACACTACTTATGCAGGAAAACCTACTGTGACAGACAAGATTCTTTGCAAAAACTAACTCAGAAGAACAGCCATGATCAAGTGCAACTTTGTTGGGTGTCTCTAGGCCAATGTTACTCATCTTTGGGTTATCCAAAAGAGGCTCATCAAAATCAAAAGGAAATGCCATCCCTTCAATCTCGAGCCTATACCTCTCAGTTTGGGTAGAGCTTTCAGATAGTGTGTTAATAGCATTACCATCTAAGGCTGGCACAGGTTTGTTTTCTGATGCGCTGACATCTGGTGGTTGCTTCTCTTCATAATCTGGAAAATTAGCTAATAAGAGATTCCGATTAATCCATTTTCGCCGTAGTAAGTCATTTGATAGAGATTTGCGTGAATGATTGATTGTTGCTCCTTTCGATTCTAATACACTTTCTCTGTAGTTTACTCTGGAAGTGCTGCCCAATGGTTTTGCAAGTGGAACATCAAACTCTCCTACACAGGCGGAACTCACATACCTATCTCGTTCATTGTCTGTGCGACTCTTCTTGGAAACATTTGTTTCCAAAAGGGTCTCTATCTGCCTGCTTTCTGAAAAAGCATTTACTTTGTTTTCTGCAGATACTTCAGAGCAAAATGGTTTAATTGCTCCTTGCATGAGTTCACATATTTCAAATGCATGGCATGACGGCTCCTGTTCCACTGACAAGTTTTGCACTTCCTCTTCAAATGTATCTTTTGAGTCCCCATTTCTGTACTGAGTCTCATCCACAGGGCTCACATCATCCTGCCACAGATCACGTGGAGCAATGTCAAGGCAAATTTTACTGGATACCTTCTCAAGTGCCACAATTTCCGCTTCATGAGCAATTTTAGTAGTGGTAGAACAAGCTATTGATCTGGATGCATCGTTCAGGTGTTTTGTCACAATGGCATCAGGTTCACTTACAGCAGCCAATGGATCTATCTTATCTATTGAGTTAGCATCTATCATGTCTGTTGTATTAGCATCAAACAGCTTCCCAGGATCTATAGAATTCACCATAGCACAGATGTCGGTGGCGTAAATATCATGTGGTGGCATGCATTTGGCAGAAACTCCATCTCCATTATTTCCATTCATCACCATTGTGCTTTTGTAGATGTCATTATGGGTGAAACCATTACAGGGAGAATCTAACTCCCGTGAAAGGATCCCATCTAACTGATTCCAGTAAACACGTTTTGATGCAATTTCAGTGCCCATATCTCTACATCTAGGTGAAAGCTTGTCCATTTTAGCTTCATCAACAGCTGAAACTTCAAGGGTGCTATTACTTTGTTCTGTTTCCTCCAGACTCTGAAACTTACGGAGGTGGGCATTACCACTAGTAAAATCATCTTTTGCATCCAAAGGGTCTATAGAAGCACGTGTTGCTCTGTTACAGGAAACTGGGTTTGAGGAAGATCCTTCATAATCTTCAATCTTAGGCCCGGGCCCAGCAATATAACCACCATTTGCAACATGACTAACAATCAGTTTGGCATCTGAAGGAACCGCTGATGCATTTGTAAATTCTTCTTGCACATCATCGAAACTCACATATGAGTCAGATGGCATCACTTTGGACAAACAGCTTCTGGGGTTCTCATGCCAATGCATAGATTTATTGCAGCAAAGTTCACCACTGAATGATTCTTCTGAATCAAGAGGAAGCAGTCCATCCAATTTATTCGGTGAATCCACATCATACATCTCCCTACTATTTTCAGGTATCCATCTCCAGTGTGTACAAGGAGCTGTTGCATTTGGATCAATTTGACACTCAAGATATGATAGGGGTGAAACAATTGTGTTTTCAGTTGGAAATCTGCAGTTACTGCATGTCATAGAACATAAACTGAGAGATTCTCCTGAATCAACAAAACACACTTCTCCATACTTATTGGTTCTCATCCCATCACCATGTTGGTTCTGAACATCTAACCTTAATCTGTTTTCTGGTGTACTGAAATTTCCTTTAACCACTGAATCCTGTCCCGGTGAGTTGTCTCTAAATAAACCTGACAGGTTTGCGCCATCATAAGAAGCATCTGAGGCTGGACTCTGAAATTCTAAAGCCTGACAACTGCTTTCAGCGTCATCAGACTCCTCAGAAGATAAATGCAACTTTCTGATACAGTCCGCTTCCTGGATTTTCTACAGCAAAGCAAGCAAATGATTGGAAACAAGAAAAATGGCTGCAATTCTCGGAAAATGAAATGTTTACAGGAACATGTTAGCTGTACATCTGCAAAACTATGTCTTAAGTGGTGGTAGCAGTAGCCCCACCATTCAAATAGTGGAACCCATTGCAGATGAAGCATAACATAAATCACACTGATCAGCCATCTTAACCATATATAGCATTTTGCCCACTGAATATAAATGTTCTTTTTATTTTATTTTATTTATTATCTTGAATGGTAATGTTCATTTTATTTTTAACCATCTGATAACCACAATTTGATAATGACGATGATCTGATCAGTCTGAACTTTTAAAATGCTCTGTTCTCGAGGGGTCCAAAATTGGAATGGTTGAATGGGTAGAAAAATGTTTGTCAAACTTCACAGTAGATCAACCATATGCACAACATGGGACGTGTTTTCCCTCTTTGGATGATTAGAGCTTCCAGCGTACCTGTTTGTATTTTCCTTTAGAATGCATGCATCTGCTGCAGATGACAAAAGTTGAAGAGCTATGCTGTGATTGTGATTTCTCTAAACTTCTACGGATATAGCCAACCATATCTGTAGGCATGGCTATTGTATATGTGACCACATCAAAATCTGGAATCTGCAAAAAGAACAGTCAACAATCATGAGTGTCTCTCAGGCTTTCAGCCTTGCATTAAAACTTGACTAACAAAATAGCTATGTTGGGGAGATGAAAGCTACTATACATATAATAGATCCACGTATTACTCATATGGAAAATTTTCGTACATTTAAATGTTTCGACCTGGCTTTCTTTGAGAGAGCACGTATACACATACAGACCCTGCGTGTATCTCTTCTCTCAACTACGTCTGATGGGGAAAAGAGGTCAACGCCAGTCAATCCAAGAATCTTGCATATCTGTGAACATGAAAAGATGAAAACAAGTTCCTAATAATTAGTAGTCCTAGAGGCATAATGTATGAGCATGATTTGCACATCATGAAATCAGAGATGGCGACAAAATAAATGTAATCAAAATGTGCAAAGAACAAAATATTAATAGGCAAGAATATAGTTTAAAAAAAGGAAAATATATAGTACAACTCAAATATGTGTCAACAAGAAAGTCACCGATTGCCTTCATTTGCTAAGTTCATCGCCAGAAGAAAGCAAGCAAGAGATTACCTTCAAAAATAAGTCAACATTAGAATAAGGCATGTATCTTCCACCACTCTTCCCAGGTGCGGTTGGCCCATTTACATAGACTTCTGCAAATTTTGTCTCTATACACCTAGTCCGTAGCATTTTCCAAACTACTTTAGACACTTGAAATCTGCAATATCAACCCAAAGTTAACATAATCAACAAACTCTCACTGTAAAATATTTCTCTTCTTATTCTATAAAGAGCTTTGAGAATCACTTTCTTTTCATAAATTTCACCGTAACTATGAAGAGAGAAAATCCTCTCAATTTATACATAACAATAACTAAGATGATTCAAATTCAAATGCAACCTTATCTCTAATAACCAAACCAACTAACCTAATCCTATCTCTAACATCCCCCCTTAATCACATGATCTTTTCGTAGAAAAGAACTGTCATTGGTAACATAAAAATAAAGTGAACTCTAAAATAAGAAAAAATGATAAATATCTTGCAAAATCGAGCATCATGTCTTCTTGGTGATCGCCGTCTGTCCATGAATCCATCACTGTTGCAACCCACTATTTACTGAGTCTGCAGTGCCAATGGCTCACTGGATTAGATCTGTAGCGATTTCTTTCAGAAACTTCAATCGTGCGATTTTGATGAAGATGGTGAGATTGTAGGGCTTAGATGAATGGGTGAGATTGTAGGGCTTAGATGAATGGGTGGGTAGGAAAAGATGATCATTTGTTTATTGAAATAGAAAAATTGACGGTGATTATTGAGGAAAATAGGTTCGTGCCCCAGTTTGATCGTAAGATCATCACTAGGCCCAGCTCTGATACCATAAAGAGTTTTGAGAATCACTTTCTTTTCATAAATTTCACTGTAACTATGAAGAGAGAAAATTCTCTCAATTTATACATAACAATTACTAAGATGATTCAAATTCAAATGCAACCTTATCTCTAATAACCAAACCAACTAACCTAATCCTATCTCTAAAAATTCTTATGAAAATTGCATCTCTTTCATCAAAAGACAACGACAATCAAAAGTCTAAGTACCAGATTGTAGCACAAAACACAAACACATAGCAAACACAGAAAAGGTAGAGTCAATGAGAAGTCGCTTCCTTGAATCCTTGTAACCCTCTCAAGGAATGTGAACCATCCAGAAGATAACATAACATTCCTGTTTCTGCTTTCATTGTATGCCTCTTATATCGAGTGTATTCTTTGCAAACCCACGTGTCATTTGAAGATTCAGGCATCAATTGCATCAAAGTGTAGTGACTATAATTTTCGGTAAGCCACAATAACTTTATAGGTGTTCTAGAGATGTGAAAGCCAGGAGAAGAACAAATGGCAGTGACTACAATTTTCGGTAAGCCAATGTTTGCTTTCGAAAGGAGTTTTAAAGGATAGCTTTTGGAATCATTGTGAAGAGAATAACAAGATTATTGTGGTAACGGCTTCTACAGCACTCCAAATATGAATCTGTAGGAGGAAAACAACTTAAGAGTGCATTTTATCAGAAAATCTAGAAATGGCATCACTTGAAGCCGGAACCTCAAGGTATTGTAAGCTATTTTGATTTGAATTGAACCCAAAACCTCAAGGTTACAATAGTGAGCACCTTCCACTGTGGCATGGGCTCTTGTTCTGGAAATACCAAAGCAGAAAGTGTATTATTGCAGTTGTAAACTTCTAGGCATATGGAAAGAACTTCATTTGTGTTTGTAAGTATAATTGGAAATACTGACATGGGAAGCGAATATGTCAAACCACTCCTAGGATTACGGAAAAAACATTTTTATTCCACAAATATTTGTACACTTTTGTTTCTACAGAAGAATATGTACTATATCTTGATTATTGCTCTGTCATGTGAGTTTTGACGGGGTAAATACTTCATCTCCAGGTAACATAGAAAAAGATCAGAACAGTCAATAGCATCATGCTAACATGAAGTTCAAGATTTTCAAAGACATACAGCAATTCTCCATCCGCAAGCAACTCAGCAATAGTGATCTCCTCGTCAATTCTTGCATGCAGAACTTCTCCAAGCCATATTCTTGTCTGCGTCTACACAATGAATAATTCAAGTCAAGGTTAAAAAGAAAAGTGACTAATTGAAAATAATTGAATCTACCTGAACTCACTAGAGTCTAGACCTCAATTCCATGCAAAATCCATACCAAAATAAGATTCATTTAATGGAATATTGAAGACTAAAAGCTATTCTTTGATTCAAACATTGCAAAGTTTAAATTAATTTTTTTTTTAAATGTGCCAGAAGGGTAGATCAGTACTAGCTTCAAACATGCTGCATAGAGTTATGGCCATTTCATTCAAATAAAACTAATAATCATTACTAGAAAATATATATATATTAGATATACAGTATAGGAGAAGTACACAACAAAGAAGACGCTAAAAAGCCCATTCCATTGCAAAACTGAAGCCCCACTAGTTAAGAACAACAACTCCAGAAACATGTCATCATCATCTAATTCAGTTTAGCTAGAGAATCCACCAATTCCCTTGCTACTCTATCAACATGATCATAAGAAACTGCATAATATTATTATCATAGACATCACTAAAAGTTGTCTAAACTACACCAAAGCATTACAGAGACATCAAAAAGCTAATAAGAACTGGGGTACCACCTCTCTAGTGGAATTGAAGTTTTGGGTGTCAACTGTCAATGTATTATAAAAAAAAAACACATAGGACTTTGGACTACTTCGATTTCTTATGTTGATTCTCTTCATCATGGAATCTCAACTTCCTATCTGCTATCTATTTAACCTTGCTCGAGACATTTAGCAACAATTTTATTAAAAATGAAAATTTTCCCTTGAGTTTCGTTTCATACAAGATGCCCACTTGAAAAAATTACATCAAAAGCAGAGAAGAAAAAAAAAAGGAACTTCAATCAGAAAAGCAGCCCTTTTTCTTCCTTTTCTGAAAAGGGAATTCAACTTCCATCCAAATCAGTAAAAAAAAAGGTAAAAAGCAGCCATTTTTATTTCTTTTGAAAAGGAATACAACTTTTCCATGAAAAAAATCTTCTCTTTTCCAGTTTATCACCTTAGCAAACTAAACTTTTCCTGTTTTCACCGCCCCCCATTTCAAACCAATCGCAATTTTATCTTGGGTGCGTTTAGAAGCCCTTTCTACATTCCCCAATCATCCTTTCTCCAAACCCAAACGCCTCTTTTCCTCACATATCCATATCTCCGCATAGATAGATAGATAGAAAGTGTGGGTGTTGTATTGTTACCTGCAAGAAGACATCATCGAGTTCTCGGAAGCTGGACTCGGCAGAAGAGGGCGACGAGTCGCTGACTCGGAGAACTTCAGGAGAATCAGCCCTCGGCGATAAACGCATCTCGTCCGTTGATTTGCTCCGAGAAGAGATTTAGATAGATTACTGATGACTTGATTATTGCATGAGAAGAAGACGAGATTCGGATCTCTCTCTCTCTCTCTCTCTCTCTCTCTCTCTCTCGCTTTGGAGTTTTCACAGAGTCATACTTTAAACAGCTGCAGACTGCTTAAGAAAAATAATTCTCGCGGTCTCTCTTTCACGGTATCACTTTCTGTTTTTGTGAAGTCTGCTGCGACGCAATGCCAAGTTTCTGCAGTGGGACGTAGTGTTTCCTTAGCCGTTCATTTGTCGACATACGTGGGCCTTTGTGGCATCAGAGGGGTCTAAGTAGTGGGCCACACATATATGTGATCACACACTGTTTACTACTTTTCTTGGTCTTGGACTCAGGACCTTATTTGGACTTTCATTGGCCTTTTTAAGGCCAGGAAGTTCTCGGCTTTGGTAAGAAAAAAAATTTTGGCGACTTTTTGTCTCTCTCTCACTTTACATGGAAAAAAAAACTCAAAATCTTTACACTGAGATTGTAGATTTAGGGCTTGTATGGTAAATATCTAAGCAATGGATTTCTCTCCGTTTTCCATGATCTCTTAAAAAAATTTGAGTTGGTACTGAGAGGAAGATGGCAATGAGGATTTCTAAGGTCCTTGTTTTATATTTTATTGCTAGTCATATTTTTATTCCTGTGGGCCTCATTTGTAATATTTGAACCCTTCACGGATATGGGGTTGAAAACTCAATCCTTGATTTTTCATCGATTTTAAGAGAATTGTAAACACCTATAATTATTGAATCACACATTCCATTGATTGTAGAAATCCTTTACCAAACCCCAAACTCTACTTGAAAATCCTTTTTTGTGGATATGTTGAATTCTGAAGAAGTAGAGGATTCCTCTTTAATTGCAAAAATGTGTTCTTAGTTTTCCCCTTTGTTATTTTTTATGCCTGTCTCCTAAAACTATGGTACCACAGTTTAGTGAGCTGCATTGGAGTTTAATGAGGTTTTTTTCGTTTTTCAGCTGCTTAATTAAACTGCTGCTATTAGTTCTTAATAGAGCATATAGGCATTTGCCGTGGTTTTAGTAATGAAAACTTTCTTCCGTCGCTAAAAATGATCAAGAGGAGCAGAAAAAATTGCCACTAATGCGGTTTTTTTCTACCACTAAAAGTGACTTTTCTGATAATATAATGAAAAATATTCTCATACAAGTAGACTACATGTGTATTAGAGCTCAATGGGGCCCACATCAGTGCAGCCCCTTTAATATTCTAGCCATTCCATGATCTGACATCGAGCCCAATTTTACAATCATTGAACCTTGCTCACCATTGGATTTAACCCAGAAAAATTTATAGTTAGGATGTCATTAAACTTTAAGGTTGTTACATAAGGATAATATAATTTGGTGGGCTAGCTCCTCCTTGTTGATAAGAATACATTTCCATTTAACTTCCTCCCACTGATAGACATGAATCTAAGTGAGCTTCATAAGTGAACTATGTATTATTGATATATAATTTGCTCTTACGAAAACATTTTCCGTACCTTCACACTAAATCTGTGAGGCCAACCACTTTTAGAATTCAAACTACTCATGGAATATAATTGCACTGTTAAATACATTTTCAAAATTGGACTTGCCAATGGCACCTAAACATTTTATCAACAATCTATTAAAGCCACAGTCTAAAGACAAAAATAAGACTTAGAATTTATGAGTTTTCGAGGAAGGTGCCTCTTCTCTCTTGTAGGAGTCTTATACAGCTGCTGTTCTGAATTTTCATTTCCCCTAATATATTAACAGGCGAACCGAAAATCCTGCAAAGCATCTGAGTGGCCCCTAGAAGAAAAAGACCCTTCCCAAATGAGCTGCATTGCAGTTGAGAAGTGAAAAGGGACTCTCCCAATACATTCCACGAATAGCAGTTGAATGTGAAAAATGACCTGACACACACCTACGAGTAAAATGGTTTTGGTCGGTGCTTTCATCATTCTTGGTGTGTTGCACTTTTTATAATGGATGAAAGGTTTGAAAGATATTAACATGATTCGAAGAAAGTTGGGGCCCAAATGATGGATCTTTTGGAAAAATGATAAATTATGGGGCCCAAACATTGAGAATGCCTCAATGTTTGCCCGCATTGCGCTGTCTTGTTTTTCACTGAATGGGATTGCTTTTTTGGATAGGATTCACCATGGCCATAAATCATAGACTGTGGCTTACCAGCTGATTACTACAATTGGGTGAACACTGAACAGTGTTTGAAGGCCAAACATCAGATGATCCATTTTCCTCTGCAAGAACAGTGCCCTTTGCTTTTTACCAGCCAAAGCGGCTGGACCCATTAGAGACCCGCCAACCACAGGAGTGGACCTAGCACACTGGGGAGGGAACACCTATACAAACCTATAGGACCGAGGGATCGATCTTTGGATAGTTGGGTGAGAGAGTGGAATTCCAACCAACTAAAGGGCACTCCTTTTCTATATTTTATTCCAAATAGCACCCGCACAAGCAAAAAGAGAACACCCACATTACACCGGGAGGAGGAGGCAACCCTCATTCCCTGTGCCCTTTGTTAAAAGATTATTAGGCCCACACCAGGCAATGTCTATTTGGTTTCTGAAGTTGAATGAAAAGTGAAGATGGCCACAAGAAAAATTCTAACAAGCCGGCTGTAAAAGGCCTTTCTATCCGGATCTCCTCCAGCCTTCCTTGGCCTGTTTTTCTGCAGAGCAGCAGAAGACACGTGGCATCTTTTCTAGCCTAGTGGCCCACCACATACATGATAAACGATATAAGACAAGTAGACAACAACATCATGATCACAATTATTTACCCTGCATAAAATAATAGTTATCAGTTGGATTGTCATTGACTTTATGCTTCTAAATAAAAAGTGGGGTCCATTTTTTATGGATGCCCTCATCCACTGCACGTCCTTTTACCTAGTAGGGTTAAGATCTTCCTTCACATCCAATGACCCCTTCTGGGCTGACCATAGAAATCTTCATATCCAGTTTGTTTGGTGGAATTTCGGATATGAATTTAATAGGTTGAAAGTTTTCTACATCAGTGCTAGTTGCTATATCCCCCATCTGAAGTTATCTTTTTGATTAATGAAATTTCAAAGATTTAACCTTCTGACTAGTCAAATTTTCTAAATTTCCTTTTCCAAGATGTTGATATGTACTTGAGGGGACAACATTTCTTCAACCAAACAAGCCTTATGGTCATGATTGTAAAGGATCCATCCATGCTCACTGTAAAAAACATTCTATTGTTGCATTATTTGAAGCCACTTCACATCTATATTAATCTACATTCATCCCATTTGCTCTTCAATGCAAATCAAGCATTCTTTTGGGTTGGATCCACTCATGTCCACCATTTACAAGCCTAGCAAAGTCTATCAATAATGAAGAGTCTCATCTAATGAAGAGCTATTGCAGCAGTGAAAGTGAAAAAAAGTAATTCACCAGCAAAACATATAGGTGTTGATCATTTTTCTACGAGTGGTAGTTTGAAAATCTAAGGTTTGGCCTTGTTAAGAGTGAAAGCTAAGGTTTGGTGGCACCTGATTCAAGCTGTTTCATTTTGGTTTAACCATGATATCAACATGACATTGTAATTACTCAATAAGCAAATCTAAAAAGAAATTTTCAAAAAATATATATCTAAAAGTAAATAAACCATGCAAAAATATAAAACTTCAAAATGATGATATCAACAACCAATAATGGTTTCAAGTTTTGCATTTTATTTGCCTTCTTTTATTCTAATCAAATTATTAAAAAAAATTATTTTACAATGTTTGAACAATTCAAATAGTTGCATTGTTGGATTAACCGAATTCAAATAAAGATGAGCAACTTTGATTGAATTGTGCCAGTCCATTGATAATAGGTGGGTGGTGAGACATCTGCTTCTCTTTTGAAACACCCATAAGTAAATTTTCAGTTGTAGCTATACGGGTTAGGTACGTTGGTGCATGACTATTTACCATAGCAAAAATAACTAAATTGAAAATCTAAGATTACACTAGCTAGTTTAAGAATAAGATAGTTTATGATTCCTCCTATGTTATGAACTTATGGCTGTTTTCTGTTTCACATGTAAATGTGATTGGTGAATTTAGAATTGAATCCTCTTTGATTTTTCTTGTAAATATCTTCACTATAGAATAAAAAAAAAGGGCACCCCCAGTGGCGTAAGTTGAGCAAGAAGCTGAATTGCTGGATCAATAAATGACTTTCCACTACTTCAATCGAAAGTCAGTATTTTATTAAACATTGGGCCAGTCAATATCTTAGATGTTAACTTATTCTAAAGCAATCCTGACCCTTTACTAACTGTTTCACGTGGATGACATAACCACATCGGAATGTGTGAACCTATGATGCACGTTTGAACTGCCCAAAATGGAGTGATCACGCAGATTTTCACAAATTTTACTATGGCCATTTGATGAGTAATGTAATTAATACTATCTTATCTATTATTAATTATATTTATTAATCACATTATTAGTGATATATTCAGTTTTAGGGTGAGGTCAACTATTTTTTTTTCAATTTGGTGATGTAAATTTTTATCTGAAGAATAAAAGACGTCTCATTCATTTTGAGAGGCTCATAATTTAATCGTATAGCCTCACCATGGAATTCCACTTCTTCAAGTTCAGTTTATTTTGAGTGGCTCGGAATTTCAACGTAGAGACTCATCATGGAATTTCACTGTTTCAATTTAAAGAATTATGTGGGTCAAAGATTCTTATGAATGAATACATGTTAATCAGAAAATTAGGAGCTGAAATTGTCTATTTCACCATATATGAAAATGAGGAAGAACTATCTGAAAAAAGAAAAAGGAAAATAAGGGATGAAAAGAGCTTTCCTTAAATAAAGATGAAGAGATAATAAAAAAAAAAAAAAAACAGTTGTCTTATAACTTTACTCAAGGGCTTTACAAGGTTTGACATTTCTCTTTTAACTATTGGTTTTCTAAAAGATTCCATTTGATGGTTAACATAAGTGAGGTGATTAGGGTTCTCCAATGAGCCAGATTTGGGTTGAAGCTATTTGGCTCCACTCTCTAGTCTGTGGCTAATGAGAATTGAAGGAGACTGAAAATTAAAGGGCCCGAACAAGGTCAAGTCTGATATGGACCCTAGATTTCAAATGTGAGTAAGTCCAATAAGAAAAATAAGAGGCTCTACTCAACCTTTGTTTCCTGAAGAGTGGGAAACCGGGTATTGATACTAGGACCTATAAAATGTAAAAGAGATGGATTGACCATCCACTAGATAGGAAATGGAGAGCATGAAATTGACAACAACAAAGGTCCAAAAAAAACTATTTTTTTTTCAGTAGTTTTCTTTTCCTTTGAATGCTTCTCATGGGGCAATATATATGCAAATGTGATACCAACCACTCACTTAGTGGGTCCCACTAAAGACTGGAAAATGCTGACCATTGTTAAATTGGATCTAACACAAACCATAGTGAGAATATAGTGAAGTAAACGATAAGTTAAATTAGAAATCACAGCAGTGCTTCAGTTTTTTCTTAATATTCAAACTCACTCTAGAGAAATTTAGACACCTCAAATTTTCTACTTACATGAGCCATATGGCCTGGAAATAGGATTGTGAAGCTGCAACCCATTTTCTACTTACATGGGACAAAGGATGGTGGATCAGGGCCTCATCTTGTGGGCCACACTTCTGATGGCCCACCGCCGGAAAACCACACAAAGAAAACAAATAGTTCTATCAATCACTTTCGTTACATATTGTAGTCTAATTTCTTTCATAACCATCTGGAATACCACCATATGGCTAGAGTCATCTGACAGTTATGGCTTTTATAGTATATGGACCACAGGCAGAGTAATAGATGTTCTGGTGAGATTTAGTTTAATGTTGATTACATCATTAGAGGACCATGATAATAGAAGAAACTAAGATACTACACACATGGCAAATTCTTCTAATGCCCACCACATGGGTCACATGTATATTTGGTCCATAATGTACTTGGACCCAGTTCCCAATTACAAAAAGAGGACCAGCATCCAAACGGACCCATCAACCTGAATTGGGTCTTAAAAATCTCCTTTGCCTAAGAGCAAGCTGTGGTTCAGTACTTTTCTCTCTCTTCTGATGGCCCTTAATTTGATTGAAAACCAGTTCCAGTTCCAGCTCCATTCATGAGGCAGGCCTTGTGTGAATTGACTTAGCTCTGCTGAGCTCATGCCTATTTTGGGCTACAAACGAATTAATTCAGGACCAGTGATTCTCATTTTTGCACGAGGAGACATTGAGACCTGGTCACTAAGTCTAAGATGATCCTGTGTAGTGTGACATAGACAAGAAAATTAAATTTAAGTGGAAAAAACGGTTAAGTGGAGGTTGAGAACCTGGACTCAAATTCTTCTGAGACTTAGACATCCAAAATTAGGCACCATAAATGATGGGTGACATTTTCTTTTCCCAATCGCCAATGCAATCCGAACTTGACCTGGTACGTTCAGGATTAAGATTGACCCTTTCTTTTTTTAATCAGGTTGGGATTCACATTTCTAACTAAACTGGTAAATGGTTGAACCCCCGTTGGGTTGATTTACTGTTCGTATAAATGTTGTCTTTTGACTTGACATTTGTCCCTAAAAAGTCAAAGCTTAAGTACTTTTCTCGTACAATATCATACACATCGTGCTATATAATATATAATGGTAATAGTGAAAGATATAAGGGTCATTCCATCACTTGTGTGAATGAGGTGCGAAAATAATATATAAATGAGGTCATTTTCATATACTAACTCACCGAAGAGAGGAGTGCCAATATAATTGATATCTTTGACATGTCATAGTTCAAAATATACAATAATTTTTTAGTTTTTGTAATCCCGCGTAGTCCCAAAAAATTTTTTAATCCGAACCATTTAAATTTTATTGAGCTCAAAATATTCAATTTCACAAAACAATTCTTTACCATATAAGTCTAACAACCCTTCAACATTACAAGTCCCAATCCAATAAAGTCCCGTGGCCCCCACCTGTAGAATTTAGATCCTCCGCCAGGAGCCTAGAGGCTAGAAAGAACCCTCGCTCATTCCCTCACCCTCTCGTTATCATTATCAATATCAATACATACTGTTGAGAGTGGGATAGCGCATGCAGAGTGCAGGGCAGCCGTGAGCACGTGGTCCGCGTGATGGCTATTTC
Organism: Umbellularia californica; assembly: GCA_028538565.1. Taxonomy (NCBI): domain Eukaryota; kingdom Viridiplantae; phylum Streptophyta; class Magnoliopsida; order Laurales; family Lauraceae; genus Umbellularia; species Umbellularia californica. Next base: position 70,295,719 of record JAPQWN010000007.1, on the reverse strand, counting down.
TAGACGGACGCCATTCAGAAGACCAAATGACTCGGCGAGGATCAACGGCCACGATCGCTTTCTATTCGGAAGACGTGTGGTGGAAAAGTAGGCCGTGTAACTCGAGTCACCGCGTCATAACAAATGGGCTTTTTTTACTTCACATCTCAAGGAGTGGGGCCCTGGCGTTAGACCGGTGCGACCAGTGATAAACGATGACCGTCCCTTTCTCCACGTGTAAGGGTTGATGTTTTCAAAATTAGTTTTATCTTTTTTCTGAATTTTTAGAGTCCAAAACCACTAGCAACTCTACTAATAGAGTCAAGTGAAGTAAAGTTGATTTTAAGAAAATAATAAAATATAAGTGGATTATGATAATATTATTATTTTTAATTGTTTGTTGTGGAATTTTTTGACTTTTCGTATGAAAAAGTGCATTTTTTTATATTTTAGTGAATAAAAGTAGTTGCTTTTTTAGAAAAAAAAAATAAATGGAATTTAGAATTGAAGTGCTTTTGATGTAATATTTTACCTGAAAAATGAAGATTTTATTTGACTTTTACTTTTACTTTTACTATTAAAGTGCCAAACTAAACCGTAGAACTTGGTTCGGTATGTAGAACAAGGTGGCCAACAAATCACTAACACTTCACCTGCATTAATCTGTTTTTGAAAAGGATACGTAGTAGTTTTGAAGGATTAAGTAGTAGTTTTGAAGTATTGAGTAGTAGTTTGGAAGCATAAATCTATTTAATCTGGTTGTGACAAAGGAAAAGTCCAAGCTTTTGAAATGTGTGGATTCTGATATATTTGCACTTGGTCTCACGAAATTGAAGTGGGCGCCACATTTATAACCAATGCAGTCATTTTCTTTTCTATCTCTTTATTTATTTATTTTTTCTTTTATTTTGGATGTGGGCATGTGTTTCTAAAGGCGAGTAAGATTTGGATATGCATTAGCCCAGCCTGACAATTATAACTATGTCTGTGAAACTGTGATACCTCACCCCAAAAGGTAATATCATATGGACAAGATATTATAGAAAGTAAAGCATATGGTAAGAAGAAGTGCACATGGCTGGATTCATTATATCGATTTTAATACATTAGTATTCCTTAATTTCGATTTTCTCAATTTTTTTACTTAACTTTGGTCGACATTTTTTTAAGACTCTTTTGCCCCAATTCCGATCATATCATGGGAATAGTGTATGTCGCATAAACTGATAAATTTCATAATATTATGAGACTATCCCAGAATGCCATGGCTTTTACGCAGCATATTGGAAAAAATACTTACAAGTGATAAAATCTGATAAATGGTGATCAGAAAATCTCTTCATTATAATCATATTGTTTTCCCCCTTTATTGTAATCGACCGACCAAAGGGCCCACTCATAACTCTGTAGTACGACTTGGATTATGCACGCAATGATGGCCTATAGTATTAGGTTTGGAAACTAGAGTCATTTAAAATTAGAGTTGTCTTGATTTTTCTCATAATCATGTAAAAACAAAAGGTTTACAAATAATTAGATTTTTAGGTAAATTGATAGTAGGATGGCCAAATTTAGGGACCGAGATAGGCCCCCAAAGTAAAGAATGTTTTATCAATGGTGCTTGGTAATCTACTGGATGGTCTGGATGCTTCCAGCCAGTTTAGTAACTCTACTAATAGAGTCAAGTGAAGTAAAGTTAATTTTAAAAAAAGAATAAAATATAAGTGGATTATGATGGTATTTTATTTTTAGTTGTTTGTTATGGAATCTTTTTTACTTTTTGTATGGGAAAGTTGAGTTTTTTTTTTTTTTTTTTTTGTATTTTAGTGGATAAAGGTGGTTGCTTTTTGACTTTTTATTAAAAATATGGAGAGAGTTTTAAATTAAAATGCTTTTGATGTAACATCTTGTTTAAAAAAAAATGAAGGCTTTACTTGACTTTTACTATGCTAATAAAGTGCCAAACTAACTAAAGTAGAAAAATATGATAGCCTGAAAATTTAGAGAGAGATGGAGAAGATAGAAAATAATAATTTTGAGAGAATTAAGAGACTTACTTAATAGTGAAAGATATTGGAATAATCGCTTTTGTAATGAGAAATGATTGCCTACACTTCATCTCAATAAATTTATATGCAATAATGAATTATTTCTCTTTTAAGAAAAAGCAAGCAAGCAAAGAGGTTAGGATCCTATAACAATTTGACTTTAAGTAAATCTAGAATTAAAGAGTTAAATTCCACTATGGAGTGTATCTTTTGAATTCTGAGTCGTTCAAGATAAATATCTTCCTTGTATGATGTACCCCTCGATTTTACTTTAATTAGAGCTTGTGTCATTATAAAAAAAAAAAAAAGTGATTATAGGCATAAAATGATGGGTTTTGGTTTGATTTTTAACAAGTGGACCTCATGGAGTGTTAGAAACTCTAGGCTTTCTCTGTCATCAAACACCAATAGGATCAAAAGTCAAAACTCAATAACATGGGACTTCTCTCTTTTATGAGGTCTTTTACCCAGCTGGACAAATCCTCCAAGTGGGCTCCCCCTAAACTCATATAAACATATATTATTGTCTGTTTGGTTAGGGTCATTTCTAATAAGGAATTAAACTTTTTGGGAATTTATGACATGACGTAACATCTTGTCAGGTGGGCATTTCAATTGCTATGTTTATTTCACTTTTAGCCTTGTGAGCTTTCTAAATTCCAACCTTTCAAATGCTAAGGGGGGATTGAGCATTTGACATGCCGTCAAAATTCTTTCAAACAAATAGGCCTACATAAATATCGTTTAGATTTTGAACTCAGTACATGGGAGCACATCAATCTCTATTCAATACTCTCTGGTTATCTTTAGGGTTGCAAATGGGTATCCGATTATCTGATTATTCGAAAGTTTCGAGAAAAAAAAAAAAAAAAGAACAGGTCTCAAACCTATTTTAGGTTCCTATTCATAAACGAGTCTATGTCCATAACCTAATTTAGGTTCCGATTGATAAACGGGTTCGGTTCCAAGTCCATATAGATTCCGACCAATGGATTCATGATCCGGCATATGAGTAATTGATATTGCAAACTGTACCTTGAAATAAATTTTTTTTTAACATTTTTATGTATAATGCTGGAAGTAGTAAACTTGATGCATTATTATAAGTTGAATGATATATTTATTTTATGAAAAAATGAAAAGAAGTTAGAACTAATTTTTAAACTAGATCTAATTCTCCAGGTGGATTCGGTTCCGGAACCAAACCCAAATATTTCTATCGAACCGGGTCTAAAACCAACAAAAAAAGGTTCACGTCAAAATTGAATCCGAAACTGAAACCCTTATTTTAGAATGATTCCAACCCAAAATGGTTCGGTTTGCAAACCTAGTTATCTTTCTTAAACTGTTGCAAGAATAATTTGTACAAAGTTCCACAGTAGAACACGGTGTGAAAGACTCACAAACTTCAACGAACACGTTTTTCTTGGTCGTTGCCTTTATTAGAAACCTCAACATCTTCAATTTAGTAAAACTGAAAAGAAAACACGCAAAAGCTACCATACATCGATGTTGCACCGTACTATAATGCATATGCAAGTGGATGGGACCCACTTTAAGAAATCCAATTCATTCATTGACTCAAACACCAATATGGGATATATATATAAAATATTATTCAAATCAACTATATGCACCATGAACACATAATTCAACTTTTATTAACTCTTGTATGTGGAAATAAAAGTTGGGCACATATTTAAGAGAAACATTCATATGCATCTATTCCTCACCACATGAAAACATAATTCAACTTTTATTAACTCTCTGTATGTGGAAATAAAAGTTGGGCACATATTTAAGAGAAACATTCATATGTATCTATTCCTCACATTTTTGGTGAGGAATATTCCTTTTGGGGGTGTTTCAAGTATAAGAGGAAGGTACAAAGTACCCCTCTTGTACTTCTTTTGTACTTGAAATACCCCCAAAATGAGTGTCCCTCACAAAAAATAATGAGAGATAAAGGCACATGAAGACCCCCCATGTTTAAAATCTACATGTCAATCTCACAGTAGTCCCTATGAAAAACGCTTTAAAGTTATACATGTAAAGAGAGATGATGCATGTAAAAGAGGATGGATGGAGTAGATATTTTAAACGTGCCCACTTGCATATGCCATGGCAGCTTCGCCATTTATAAAAGGCAAAAAGGAAAAGAAAGCAAAAGCAAATTGCGTGCCTCCAAGGTCAAACTGTCAAACTTATAAAACCGTATCGCTCTCTTACAGGGACTAGACTTTCTTCCCCTTGTTTTTTCATCTCCTTCTCTCCACATTCTGGGATTTATGCCAACAATCTTCTTCTTTTCAAAAAGAAAACCATGATACTAGTAAGTTGTAACCTCACCACTCAAAAACCTCCCTCTTTTCAAGCTATTGAGTAAACCCTGTCAACGCCTCTTCATCTTCCAGCTGCAGCTTGCATTCCTCTATCTCTCTCTCTCTCTCTATCTCTCTATCGATGAACAGATCGTGGCCGACCGATGCATCTGATTCCACTTAAATCAACAGCTGAGATGAACGGAAAGCATCGGCGACAGAAGCCGAAGCTCGACCGTCGAAACGCCGTGAAGAACATCGACTACGAGGCAGTTTCCTCTTCTTCGTCAACGTACGAGTCCTCTTCGGCTTTCGATGCGCGAGCGATCTATCTCCCCAACTCCTTCGCAGGCTACACCAGCTTCCGCATCCAAGGCTACGCAGATGGCGAATTCGATCGGATCTGCCGCAATTTAGGGCTTTCCGGTCCCGATGACTTCGGGATCTCGGTCGCCGACTGGGAGGCGAGGAAGCCCTTCCACCAAAACCCTAGCAAAACCTTAGAAACAAAGGAGGAGAAAGACCTCGTCGTGGATTCTAGGGTTAGTGTTCGTGTTTGCGATAAATTGCCGCAGATCAAACGCGCGGAGTCGCAGTCGATAGGCGGCGGCGGCAGAATTAAGGGAATCCGTCCGCCGCCGGTTATAGCGCTGCCTCCGTCGTTTCTCGCGCCGCCGCCGTCGATGTCGCTTCCGGTTCTGGATAAGGCCGGCTCGACGTGGGACATTTTGAGGTCGCTTGCGCCGGAAGATGAGCGGCGATGCGTGGATGAGGAACGTGAAGGAGAGGAGGGAATTGATAGATTGGATGTTGGAAGGGAAGAGGAAAGGGGGATTACATTGAGGAGAAGTGGTGATTTTTCTAGATCGTATTCGTTTTCGAATTCAGATGATGATGATTCGAGCACGACCACGACAGAAGGCATGCAGTTTGTATCGCCTGATGGTAGTTTCAGACACAGCTTCAGGTCGTGGATACGAGGGCAGCTTATTGGGAGTGGGTCGTTCGGGACGGTGTATGAAGCAATCACTGAGTAAGTAGACTTCTTACCTCATGCATTTATCAAATTTCCTCTGCTAACCAATCCTACCAAAACCCCATTGTGGCGAATTTTCGACCTAACCAATCCTACCAAATCCTCAAGGCATTAGTAGATAGTAGAGGCAGCTGAAATACTTTTCAAAAGCGGCGGCTATACATTTGGATATCTCAAGTTCAATTGATTTGAACTTATATTAGGATAACCAACATTTTTTTTTCTGTTTCTATGTATGGTACAATCCATTTTGGTGATCATAAAGTCAAAAACTTTCCTTTTTGTTATCCCTTGTGGGGAGGAATCCAGCAGCCAAAGCATCTATTCTTCACAACACTGGCATTTTGGGGGACATGTTTAAAACTGTATGATGCTAAACTATTGGTTGGTTGTGTGACGGGGGCTGATATTGGTTCTCCTTAAAAAATGGAAAATCAAGTGGGTGCATTGTGTCGAACCTGAATTTGCTTATAGCAGTAATGTATCCATGCTTAAAAGTTAAAATCCATAATGGAAAACCAGAAATTATTGATCTTTCTAATGAATAACATTGTTCTTTTTGTTAGATCAACAATTGCTGCCTTTGTTTCATTAGAATTTTTGTTTCTGCAGTGACGGTTATTTTGTTGCTGTGAAAGAGGTTTCTTTGCTTGACAAGGGAAGTCAGGCGCAACAATGCATTCAGCAACTTGAGCATGTGAGACAATGAGTTCTGTTCTAATGCCAACATTGAGTGCTGAAATAGTAAATAAATAAATAAAGTTACTCTGAAAAATGATAAGATGGGTCTCATTTGACCGAAACCAAAATGAAGACACATTGATTGGTTGCATTTGGGTGGCAATTGGTGCTTCTGTATGTCTTCCCACCTATTTCATGTTTGGATAGATGTGGCTGGCCGTCACATCATTCCACTTTATTTCTATGATGCGTTTTTTTAAATAAAATTCTCATGTCCTCATTATTTCTCTTTCCCTCTTCTATAAGTAAATATTCAAGTTATTATCATTTACTTAAATTGCACTTCCAGAAGTTCTATTTTTCTATTAACTTTGTTCTTTTTTCCAGGAGATTGATCTTTTAAGTCAGTTTGAACATGAGAACATAGTCCGATATCTTGGTACAGACAAGGTACTGCTTGTTAGTTGGCTTAACTAAGACAGTACATAGCATCTCTGTTATTTTATTTTTAAAGTAATGGTGCTCTGTGTGAAAAAAGTAGTGCCCTCTGTTAGTTCCTCTTGAGAATTTGAGGAGGCTTGTGTTGTATGACAAACAGTTGCTCTTATTTTGGAATTGATGAAGTAAATCACGAAGGAACTATGCTACTGCTCTTATCTCGAAATTGAATTCATGAAGTATACATTTTTCGTTTGTTGTAGACCACTAAATCATATCTGATAATCATATTTGATAAATATCACAGGTCATCAATCTTTAGGAGTTGTCTTCATATTTTTTGAGGAAAATTACTTGACTTCTCTCTTCTACAAAACCTTTCCCCCATGCTTCTATACAGCCATATTTTTCGTCAAGAAGGGAATGGATTGTTTGATGCAAATTAACCTGAAAAGCAATCATTCTCTTTCTTAGTTTCAAAAGTGATGTAGGTTAGATTACCATTAATGCATTTATGGTGCTTCCAATGGTCTTATGTGATAGACGTTTTTAGTAATGCCCAATTTGGTGTACGTTTTACCTTTTTTTTTTTAATGAAACTCCTTAATTTTTTTGGTAATAAATATGAAAAGAAACCCAAAGTTTGTTTAATTGTAAGAATCCCCACAAAGGTTTTCGAAAGTTTCGTAACTATGCATGCATTAGCTTGCACTAGCAGGTTGCTAATATTGACAGCAAAAGTTGCCATGCCATTACTGATGTGAAAATGGCCATTTAATCCCTCTTAAAACCAAGTTAGAAAGACCATTTCACAGTCATGTTCTTGGGCTTTGCACTCGTCGTTGAAACCCTATCCCACCCTCTTGGACTTTGAATTGCATTGTATATAGAAGATCCAAAACCTAAAAGGTCAAAATTTGAAGACTCAAAATCAACGCACTAAAAATTCTAAAAATTGCATATAAAATTAATGCATTGTGTTGAGGGGGATTAGTCCTCTCGGGTCAAATACCACGAGGACAACCTTGTTAGAAAAAAAAAGTTGTTGTTGCGGAGAGCATATTGGCCGCTCCCCAAAATGGTACATATTGGGTGAAATGTATCAATTGCACGATATGGTGTGATTTTGTTTTGAGGTAAAAAAATTTCCAAAAAATTGTTAAAAATTCAAAATATTAGAAAATTTTAGATTTTGATATTTATTTTCATCAGCACGGAATAAGAGTTGAATGGTTGAAGTGGAGACTTGCTTATGAAGTGTTTTGTGATTGCCGCATACCAACAAGATTGGGAGGAAAATTTTACAATATAGTGATTAGACTAGTTATGTTCTATGGAGGAGAATGTTGACCAATTAGGTCATAACACGTGCACAAAATGAGTGTAGTAGAGATAAAAATGTTGAAATAGTTGTTTGGTAAAACTAGAAAAGATTGAATTAGAACTGAGTGCATTCTTGAGCATTTAAAGGTAGCATCAACAGGTGACAAATTAAGAGGGACTTGTTTGAGTTGGTTTAGACATGTCCAACATAGGCCAAGAATGGTACCAGTGAGAAGCCTTTCTATGTAAGTTGATGGCCTCCCATGAAAAGGGTAGGCCAAAGAGGACATATATGGAAGTAGTAAGGTTAGTTATGAAGAAGTGCAACCTATGCAAGGTTTTGGCCCGAGATAGACTGGAATGGAGAAATAGAATTCGTGTAACGGACCCAACATAGTTGGGACAACTCTTTGATGATGATGATGATGATCTTATCTTCTGTGAATTTCCAATATCACTTCCAAGTATTGTAAGACTTGCCTCACTCATTCCTGCCACTCTTGCACAAGTCCAAGGTGTTTTTCGGTTTGGATATATTTGTGCAGGTGAAGGTAGTGAATGGAAAGGCAGTTGCAGTTGCATTGAAAAGGGGGCAAATGCCAAATTGTACGTTTTGCAATAACTCGTGGTTTACTAGATTTGAGTTTTGACTCTTTGGCTGGCCAGTTTATCTGCCAATGAGCTTCCTTCCATGTGGTTTTCTTTAACTTTTGAGGATTGTAATACAGTTTTCGTCTGGCTCCTGAAATTATGGTTGAATTACAATGGAGGGGCGTAGCCTTTCTCATTGTTGGAATACATTTGCCACTCATGTGATAGGAAGCTTCTTTTTGTCAACAAATGCTTTAAATATTTGTGATATATCATGCTTGACACAGGCAGTCTTTTTAATTATTGGGAAGACTGGACCAAACCATCTGTAATGGTGTCTTGACTGCGAGCAATATAATTTATTCATTTTTCTATAATGTTTTCTTTAGCTAGTCATACTGGTTTTCGATAGTGCACTTTTGCATGCCTCTATGGTTGTCTTGTTTCATGGTGTAGATTGGATAATTGATCGTTTACAACCTTTCTATGAAAAAAGCATTTACGAACGGTTTCCAATTTCATTTCAGCTCTTTGTGTTAACATGCATACAAAACATTGGAGCTTGGATGATGACAATAGCTAAATTTTCATATTTTTGATGTAATCAGGAAGAGGCCAAATTGTATATCTTCCTTGAGCTTATGCCACAAGGTTCTCTTTTATCTCTCTATCAGAAGTATCGTTTGCAAGATTCACAGGTTTCTGTTTACACAAGGCAGATATTGAATGGTTTGAAATATCTTCATGAACGGAATGTTGTACACAGGTGAGAACTTATTGCAATTCTTCAGTACCCTTTTGTTGAGATGTGATTTTTGTTACTGCACCACTTTTTATCACATATAAGTTATACAGGGGCGATCCCCTGCACATGTTGTGCATGGAGAATTGGGGATCCGCTGCGCATCTTCCTGTGGGGCCCACCTGTGGATGGGGCTATGTGGGTTTGGAAGATCTAGATGTGCCGTATCTATGTACAAAAAATTGAGGTCCACCTGATCATACTTACCTCTTGATGAACCGCCCACACGTTCGACAACTTTATATTTGAAAAAAAAAAGAAGTCAATCCAATGGTCCAATCCATTTTGATGGGTGCAAACTTGTGGGATTGGTGTAATTCAGGGGTGTCCTTGGGTGGACCCCTCGGATTGATCATCAGGTGGGCCCATGATCAGGTGAACACTAAAAAAATAAGGGAGGCTTTTTTTAAGAGTTTTTGTAGCCTAAGCGGATGGAGGGGACAATGCAAAATTTACAATTGTTTTGGACGAAAATTGCCTCATAAGATTTTCGAAATGATGCAAATGGTGGGTTCTACATTGTACTTTTTGAAAAGGTGGGACCCAATTACGACAATTCCTAAAGGTGGGCCTCAATTACCTCATGAAATGAGAGATTTTTTTATATATAATTTTACTGAACAAACTCATTGTAAATTAGAACTTATAAATTAGAGATTTTACTTTAGACCTTAATCTAATTAGCTCTTATTAATTAGATTAGAGTTTCAAACTGGCCCCTTAGGCTTCGTACTTAACTTTGCTGGCAGCTTTCTTTTTGTCGCCTTTTTTTTTTCTGACTAATTTATACCTTCTAATTCCTCTGTTCATTTCTGTCATTCATTGTTTGAATAATGTTTTTATTTTCATCAATAACTTTTGGGCTTTTCGATTCAACCACAAAGTTTCCATGTGTTTTACTCTTCTCCTTGAATTTCTTGCGCTGATTGAATACTATTGATAGTGACAACAACAATGACAGCAGCAGTCATTTTGGCCTTTAACTCTTCTTGGTGCATGACAGCATGCTGGCATGAAATACAGATCACTTAAAACACTGAGTATTTATGTGCATTCTCCATCTCCTAAACATCCTAAGAAATTCCTCTCTGATTTAGTCATTCAAATGAATCGCCAATTAATTCAGATGTAGACAACTACTATTTGCTCTAGCTCTCATAATACTGCATTTTGGTTGGATACTTTTTTCATTGTTTGTAATTAATCTCTCTCTCTCTCTCTCTCTCTCTCTCTCTCTCTCTACAGAGATATCAAATGTGCCAATATATTGGTGGATTCCGTTGGATCTGTGAAACTTGCTGATTTTGGACTGGCAAAGGAGGTCATATTTCTTTCATAACATTTTAACTCTTTCTTGTGCTTTGTTCATAATGCATTTAACTTATGCCACTGGTGCACCTTGCAGACCTGCAAAATAAATGTGCTGAAGTCATGCAAAGGAAGTGCACACTGGATGGCTCCTGAGGTTCGATCTTAACTTTTCTGTGATAGTGTTTATCCTGCATAAAAAAACAGTAACATAAAGGAATAATGAATTTCGCATTTCATTTGTTGCATCAAATGACTTAAATTGGAGCCACTGTGATAGTTTTTATCCTGCATCAAAAAACAGTAGCATAAAGGAATAATGGATTTCACATTTCATTTGTTGCATTGAATTACGTAAATTGGAGTCGTGAGTCTTTGGAGACTTTGCATCTTTACCCTTTGGAGACTTGCCAACTCCAATGTGGGCTAAATGTAATAGTCTTCCTCCGGCATCCGGATTGATCAGGCCAGTATTTTACAAACAGTAGCCTGGCTGTGGGGCCCAACTCTTTGTTCTAACTTAATTTGATGGCCTCAAAGTTGGACAATTTTTAAAGTTTAGATTAAGTGCATGAATCTGATGTTTACTTGAAGTCGGATGAGTGCCAATTCTTTCTTCTTTTTTCTTTCATTTTTTATATATTTATTTCTTGATTAGGGGTGTTAGGGGATGAGATTGATCATAGGTGGGCCCCACAAGGTCTTTAGTTCCAAAATGGTAGCCTGTTCACCCCTGGATAATTGTGCATTTTTAATAATAAAATATGAACACTGCATGTTGGTTTTTCCATCGTTCATCTTCAGCCTTGTACATATAATATTTTTGGAATAGACGGATTTTTCCTAGTAAGTTCATGTGATGTGAATCTTGTTGGTTGCTTTCCATCGCATAATTTGCACAGTTTTCCCAGTGTTTTTTCCCGATGATGAAATTTCATGTACATTTTGCAGGTTGTTAATCCTCATAAGACCTCAGGCTATGGGCATGCAGCTGATATTTGGAGCCTTGGTTGCACTGTCTTAGAGATGTTAACTCGTCAGCTTCCTTACTCCCATTTGGAATGGGTAAGTAATCTTCTGTTATGAATTTAAACAATCCTCTTCATGTGAGTCTGGCTATTCATTGTTTCTTCTTTCATCCTTGTCGACTTGTAATGTAGCTCTGTTTGGAGGACAGCAGCAACATGTGGTTGCTGTATTTTTTTTTTGACATAGTTGCATTTGGTTTTAGTTTCATCCTCTGATCTGCTCTCCTTGAGTTTAGTTGGCTTGATGTGTCCAATAATAAGTTCATCTTATCCTTTTTATGTGAGCTGCTTGCTGTTCGGTTATTTGCTATCAATATTACCGTTGTTCGTATTGAACATCTATTTTAATAAAGTGACAGTTGCTGAAACTGTAACTGAAAAGACGCTTTTTTTTGTGTGTGTGTGTGTGTGAGAGAGAGAGAGAGAGTGGTAATAGGCTCCGGAACACACTGTTTATGCTCTGTGTGTGTGTGAGAGAGAGAATGGTAACAGGCTCCGGAACATACTGTTTATGCTTGATTGCATTATCTGTTCTGAAAATTTTGACGTATATAAAAGTTAAAAATTCCACCGACCTATATCCAGCATCATACATTTAAAGGAATTGTAAACCATTAAGGAAGACTAGCTTTTCTTTTGTTTATCTAACTTATATTGTGAATGGCTATGACGAGGCCTCACTTGAAGCTCTATGTGTAATCAAAGGAATAGAGGTGGTCTGAGGGCTAGTTTGGATCTTGAACAATCTATGAATTCAACATGGGAATTCTATGAATCTGAAATAATAATGAGAAATCTGACCTAGTTTACCGTTCAAAAATATCTGTCTATTCATGAGCTATTGAGCTTCTTCACCTTTCCATCTTCCAGTTCATATTTCTCCTTTGGTAACGACAAATTTACAATCTCTTTCATGAATATTTTTTACAATCTCTTTCATGAATATTAACAATAAAAAGACCAAAAATAATAAATAATATTTAGTGTGTCCCAACCCATGGTATGGTAGCACACTATATTTTAAGATGCTGATGAGAACTCAATATCTCTTTTGATATGACAGACACAAGCAGTTTTTAGGATTGGGCGTGGTGAACCACCACCTATTCCCAGCTCCTTGTCCAAAGAAGCACGAGATTTCATCAAAAAATGCCTACAAGTTGTGCCGGACGATCGACCTTCTGCCATTGATCTGCTCAACCATCCATTTGTAAAGAGGGAACCACCATCCTCCACGGGTTTTGTTTCTTCTAATAATAATGGAAGACAAACTTGAGTAGAAATCATCAACTTCTGGCAGTCAAAGATGAGGTAAGATAATAACTGTCAATCAGCTTCATATTATGCTTTTTTCCTTTTAGCTCCAAGGATTTCTTTCTCAGGGCTGTCCTTGTCTGGAAGCTCTTGGTTTGTAGCACTTTCAGAATATGATGCATATTGTCTTTATCATGGTTATAGTTTTTTGTTTTACTTTGTTCAACATTCCGTAGAAATTAGTTTCTTATATCTATCCTTCTGTGATCTTGGCAAAACAGATGAAGCACCGCTATTACACTCAACGTCATCAGGTCCTTCAATTTCCAATCAGATGTGGTCCTGCTAATGGAGCACAGCACTTCTGGTTACAACTGGTTTGCATGATTGAGATATCAAGGCATGATTGTAAAAGAAAATGCAGTGTTTTTCATGGACCATAAGGCCCAAGGCCCCAGCTATGAATGGAAGCAACACAATACGACTCATCTTTTTGTACTATTCCTTCCTGGAAATGTGGTCCCTGGCTAGTTTTCATTTCTTAGCAGGCACTAATGTATTCTCTCCCAGGTAGTCTTGTGAATGACTTAGCAATGGGTCTGTGTTGCAGAAAAGGTATTCTGGACATAATTTGGTCAATGAAAGGAATGCAATAGTGGATTCTTTTTATTGGGGATGAGTATTAAGGAATTAGGGATTTGCTTCCTTAGTTGAGATAGATTTAATCTTGTTTAAGCAGAAGGCAAATGAAGTTGCCGATAGGTTTGGTGCTTAAAGGGCTAATGACTTAGTATTTATGTATTGACCTTGAACATTCTCCCCTCTTTGGTTGTGTACTTCTATGTATTTAATTGCTATATCAAAAGAGACTGACAAAGGAGTTAACGATACAAGGAGAAAATGGTCGTCTTGTTTTTTTCCTGGGAAGAAATACATGTAAAGTTGCATGACACCAATCGCTCACCGTCCTTAGATTCCTGAGAGTATCTTAGACTCCCAAATGTGTACACCAAGTTTGGGGTCTCTATTTGTTTTCCTTATACTAATCTGGTTATTTCAACAGAAAGACCACCCTCACGAGCTATTTAACTTATTTTCTTAAGGTGCTATGCCTCCCTGTTGCAACAGGGGGTCAGATCTAGCTACCCTGCCTCCCCCTGGGGGACTTTAGTGCCCCTTAGTAGCTGAGCTAGAAGCAGCCTGAGAGTACAAAAACCTCTCGTTGCTTGTAAAAAGTTTGATGTTCTTGAATTGTTTAAATTGCCTGGCAAATCAAATGGTGGAAACACAAGATACCCTGGTGGCAAGGGTGTCTCATCTCATACAACTGTCCAGGGATCGATCTCCGGGCAGATAGGTTGTCTCACTAGTCATGTATCACCTGATGTAGTAGCAATATGTTCCAATATGTTCACCTTATTCTCCAGATTAAGATCTGATAAAGTCTTCCGTTAGATTATCACATTTTGCAGCACATGGATTTTTACTCTTAACCCAGTTTCAATTTTATGATGAAATTGCGTTGCTAATATTCCAATAACCAGAATTATTGGTGTATGTCTGAAAAAAATGACATTTGAGAGGAATTTTGCAGCCTTATGCCAACACTAACACGATTGAAATGAGAACTCCAAATAATCTGGGGATTTGGACTATTAATACTGGATGGATACTTTTCTGATGGTATTAGGAGAATCACCTTTTCTGAGTGTTGGGAGTTTCCATACCGTCAAGATCTGTTGACCCAGCATGTGGCCTCCACTGTGGCTTGATCAAAACATTTCATTTTACATGCTCTCTAATGAATATACATTCTGCCCAAATTCGGATCAATCAATGTCCAAGAAGACGTCTCTTTTGCTGCACTGATTAGATAAATGGTGTATTTCACTCGTGGGAGTGAAAATTTGGACCAGCATAGGATCATACAGTCATCCCCTTTACATAGAATGTGGATTGTTGCTTCAGATCTTTGTTGCCTATCAATTTTAGGGCTTTCAATGGAAACGAGAGCTAGGGTTTTACACGTCTGCAGAAGTTTTGCTCGGTGATAACCAGGTCAATTACATTCCACAGAAGGTATTAAAGGTAGAATCCTGTCACTTTAACGTAAAAAGGATATATTTATTATGATTTTACTCTCTTGCTGGTCATCCATATCCTAGTTGTGTTTGGCCACCACAATCTCCAAAATCTGAAGCATCATAATTTATACAACAATAGCAGAGTGGATGGGTAAATCTTAACTTCTTTTCCAGTAGCCCAGCTGGAAACTATCAAACCAAAATAGAGTTCATGTTATCAAGCAAATCCTAGAGTGAACAGAACAGTTTCTTAAGCCAGGCTTTTCTGATCTACCTAAATGGGCACCAAAAGGGAAAATATAAGATAGATGATATACGCAGCAATGTTCAAGAAATTTCCCTCTGTTTTTTGTATACTCGTTCAAAAAATGAACTAAATGACATCTCACTGGCTCTTTAATTGCATTAGTCACTCCCTAGTAAAGAATTTCAAAGATTTGCCATGGGCCTATTTATCAGAAGTTTCAGAACAACTCTTGCATGTAAGAGGACTTCACATATAGAACCTTTGAATAAAATAAAATAATATAAAAAACAGAGAGAGAAAGAGAGAGGAAAGAATCATATATAAGTGATACCTCCTCAGTCCTCACATGTGGCGATGCAGGGAGACTATATATATTTCCACCTCACAAACCAAAAGCTAGAGAGAAACCAACGGAGGGCACATTCCAAACAGAAGGCAATATTTCAACCACCAACCATTGAGATCATGAATTCAATTAAAACGACAAATATTTCAATCGCTATGACCTGAGACTGACATCAGAATAAAATCGATGTTACATGATCAAAATCATGCCCAATAAATACAATCATCTGACTGCTAAATCTTTCTGCACCCATGAGATTAAAGAAATTACAATAAGCAATTACATGCCCAACATTCATCGCATCAACCCAGATAAATAAATGGGTAAAATACATGTGCCATATGAAAGACAGCTAATGTAACTACCCTACATGTGATGCTGCTCCAGCCTGTTTCTCTAGGCCACATATCTATCACCGCTCCCGCCGGCTCCTACGCCTGTGTCGCCTCTGTGATCTCCCCAGACCCACTACCCTCGGTCCAAGAGCTGGGAACTCGTTGTCTCCTCCAGGTGCGGCAGATGCAGCTGCCCCAGCAACAATGGGAGGAGCGCCACTACCACCACCTTCCTCCAGTGTGCGGAAACCCCTCTGAAGCCTCCTCAGCCGAGAGCGGAAACTCACATCACCTCCAGACATAAACGCTCCCAAGAGGGAAAATACACGATAGAAATCAGGGTCGCCAATGCCAGTTTCTGATTCAACTTCTTCATCCATTTCATTGTCGTCATCGTCATCTGTATCAAAGTCATGATGATGGTGATGAAGATGATGATGATGATGATGAAGCCCGCCCTCTATCACATAATCCCCCAAGACCATTGCCCCAGGCGTCGATGACATTATCGTACTAAGCACATCATCTCGCTCTCTCTCCCACTCCAGGTTTCTCCATTTCTGTTCAAGGGCCGGGTCCACCTCACGGGGTCGTGCAGACGGGTGTTCAACCCTGACATGTTTCCTAAGTTCTTTGTATGTCCCAACGAATGAACAGTGATCCTGCATGCAGCTTCTCTTCTTTGCATTGAGATACTCACGTGCAGCTTCAACCACTGTCCATCCCTTAACCTGCCCTCTGCACAAGGGGCAAGCAAGCTCTGTCACTTCCTGCTTTCCACTTGGCCAAGCAGACCCAGCATCATAACTTGGGTTTTCCACTGACTCACGCCATGCATCCTGACCCAGAGCTGGACCATGACGTGGAGACAAAACTTTAGTAGAAGCCTTCTTGAACTGATTGAGACAGTTGGAATAACGATAGCTGGTGCCACACATGTATGGGCGGCAACCCTTGTCATGAGAAGAGCATAGGAGGAGGACAGCGTTGTGAGGGAACTCCATGCAGACCGAACAGGTCGCATCTTCCCAATCCTTTTTTTCCAAAGTTTTGGATGATTTCTTTGGGTTCAATTCCTTCTCCAAATCTTCCCGTGTGCAGGATGGTAGTGCATATGGATTATACCTGTATTGACGAGATGCGAGTCCGCGTCGGCCTCTGGGACCTCTTGCCATCTTCAATGCAAAACCTGAACAGTAAGCACAAAATACACATCTATGATACAACTCAGAATCTAAACAAATAAATTTAAAATATAATAATAATAAAAGTTGCCAAAACTAGTGATATCATAATCAGGCTAAATTAGGGATGGTAATGGGTTGGTTTGGCAACTCTTGTGAGAATGGAAGCTAAGCAATACCACAGAGAGTCCTAACATATCTTGGCTCTATAATTAGTAAGGACGAGGACGGTAAACAAAGGATAAGAGCTGGATGTTTGACGTGGAGACTAGTTTTTGGAGTGCTTTGTAATTAGCACATTCCAACAAAGATTGACACAAAAATTTTACAAGACAGTGATTATAACAATTGTGACATATGGAGCAGAATGTGGCCAATTAGGAAATAACACATGCCAAAAAATGAGTATAAGAGAGATGAGAATATTGAGACAAATGTGAGGTATAATAGGAAAGATAAAATAAAAAAATGAGCACATTTGAAAATAGGGATAGCATCAATGGGTGATCAATTAAGAGAAACTTTTTTTTTGTCCTATCGTATCTATGGTATTGATAACTCTATATGGTACAATGTGTTTGTGTGACATATGCCATACAGGACATCTCCATGTTGTACCAGGTGTCAGCTAAGGTTCTTTAAAGCCTTAGTTAGTACTGGAAGACTCACCTTCCCTTCCTTGATTTGATTCAGGACAACTGGATCAGGTTTCAAAGTTAAAAACATTGCCCAATATTTCAATACATTTTCCATGTATAAATAAGAGTGGTGGATCATAGAAGACCAAATTGATTTTGCATTTCCAAATACAGAAGCCAGAGATCTGATGTGTCACTAAAAAGTGCAAAATGGTTATTTTTCAGGGAAAATGAAATTTGATTTGAACAATAGATGGAGTGACCCTGTCCATCAGCACCAAACTTACCCACTCTTCTCACTACAACTGGAGAGATACATACCATTGGTTTTACATGTGTGAAATGTATAGTAATTTCTTTTTTCTTTTCTTTTCTTTTCTTTAATAAAATCAATGAGTCCATAACTCTGACTTGAGTGAAATTTGTAGCCTTGCATATTATAGATAGAGAGGTGTGTGATATGAGTAGGTTAAATCAAGTATGACCCGCATGCATATAGGGAGGTCAGCAAACTTCAGTATTGTACTGCTACAGCAAGTTAGGATAATTTCTTCCATAAATATGGAAGAGAAAAGGAGCTACTTGCTTTCAGTTCGTAGCCTAAATGTTCATAATAAATTTAAGCAGTAGAGACTATACAAGAAGTCGTCAAAACAAATTTCCCCCTAGGTAACGGAACAGCTGAGCACATTGTTGAGCAGAATGACGCACACTTTATGAGGCACTTCTTTTCATCCTCTCATGTACTGACTTTTGGCTTTCTGTGCCACTTCAACATGTTCTCACAATGCCCATGCCCTCCGTCTCAGTTCCATAGCAATCAACAGCTGCATCTCCTGTAACACCCTTTGAAGCAGCCTAGATCCGCAAGCGGTGATGAAACAGGTGTAGACAAGCCCTGCGATAGAGTTTGCCGAATCCTGGACGGATTCCGGTGAGGACCAATTCCGCAGAAGTGAATTAGCCGAATTCTTCTCGGAACTCAATAACATTCTTCCATTGAAGAGAATGAACAAACCAAACAAAACTAATCTTTTTTTTTATTGAATAATCTTGAACTACTCTCCTGATAGAGGGATTACATACATACATACATACATACATACATACATATATATATATATATATATATATGTAGGAAGGGTTGGACATCCCTTTTCCAAATAGGACTTTACTTTCCTAAACAATAAAGGAAATAACTTGCTTAACAATCCAAATAAAATAAAACTCCTAATTTTAATAACTTCTAAATAACTAACAACTCTCTAAATAAGACTCTTAACTAATTAAAACTCTAACTAAATGAATGACTTATTGGGCTTGTGGACTGGGCCCAATTAGTTGGCAGATCATGGGTCTGGCCTGCATCTAAATCAATGACCTATTGGGCTTGTGGATTGGGCCCAATTATTTGACATACCATGGGTCTGGCCTGCATCACCCTTCTAGCTGCACACTCTTTCCACCACATCTAGCCAGGCAAGAAAATCGTCTTCTTGCATGCTTCCATTTGGGGAAAACCGAAAAAAGTCCAAACTGTGAGCCTACCCAATTCTTTTCTTTTAAAATATTTAGGAAATTTTTTTCTAAAGGATGAGTACAAGGGAAGCACAGCAGAATCTAATCCCAATCATTAATGCTTGGAATTCCACCTCATTTATGCCTCTGTGACCTCCACTGCCAGAGAATAAGACTTCAACATTCCCTTGACAATTTGGATTGAGACCCCCATTCCCATAGCACCTGGGTTTACCCAGAGCAATAGCACAGAAGTTCCAATTTTCTTTTCCCTTTTTTTCTTCTTTCCTTTTTGCCCGGCTGGGGAGGGGTGGCCATCAGATTCTTCAATCACCTCCCTCCATCATCTATCCAGGATCTCTGCAAATACACTCTAATGGCTGGGGAGGGGGCGAGGTGGGCACAAAGCCAGTGACCTCAGATTCTTCAATCACCTATCTCCAACATCTATCCAGGCCCAGGGTCTCCACAAATACACCCTTGAAGTGCTTAAAGCCATTGCCCATGATAACCCTAGCTTCTAACTTGAGTGATCACACCTCTGCCTGTTTTCAAAGATCTACTATTTCTTCTTTTCATTTTTTTTTTCATATTAACTAGGTATTCTCCAGGAATAAGCATAGGGCTTTGCCACTGCTTATGGCATTACTGAAAATCCGAGATACCCCAAACAATGGTAGCACTGATTCCATATCTCCTTAGCCATGGGAAACTCAGGGAGAAGATGATCCACACTTTCCTCATCTCAAAGGGGAAGGGAAAAGGGACAACCATTGACAAAGAATCCTATTTATTGGGAAGCAGTCTGTATTAAGGATTTTATCTTGTAATGCCACCCAGCTGAAAACAATCACTAATAAAGGAGCACAAATAGACCAAAGTTTCAATCAGACAAGCGGTGATGGATCCACTTTCAACGCCTTGGCCTTCCTCATCATCTTCTATTTTGAACTCCAGATTGAGCTCAATCCTTCCCAAGGTCTGATATCTTGGAGAGACACTCTTCCCAAGCTAGATATCCTTCCAAAAGATAAGGTTGTTCCCTTTTGCTAACTTTCATGATGTCCCTTTAAAGTCCAGCATCCTGGCACCCAACTTCGTGGTTTTCCAGTCGTTCTTTTCCTTTTTATCTTTTTTCTTTTCTGTTTTTTTGGGGAGCAGATCACTCTTTTCAATAGGCCATCCTAGCCATTGCCCAACTTCCAAAACCACGTCCCAAGAAATATGCTTCATTGACTTTTCTCAGTAATCTAAAGCCTAATCCCACCTTGATCAAGGGGTTCACACTGTCACACACCATCTCCCAGCTAACCAGGTGATATTTCTTCGTATCTTCCATGCCCTTTTGGAGAAAGTCCATTTAAATTCTACTTGTCAATCACTGTCACTAGACACCAGAGAATCGACATCAAGTAAACCGGTGATTTTGGTACGCCAATAGAGTTATCCTCTCACCTAAGATGGTATTTTGATTTCAAAGCAGATAGCCTTCTTTCTATTCCCTCCACTACCTAATCCCACAATCCTTGGATGTCAACGCAACACAAAGTAAAAGGCCTACATGAATGGGAGATTGCCCTTTTTACAGCACATATGAGTAGCCAACTTTGACAACAGATTTATTGACTTATACTCCAATCAACTAAAATTTCTCTAAGTTGATTTTCAATCCAAGACTATCAAAACACTTCAACACTGCCTTTAAGGTTTTGAATTAACCTTTGTACATGTTGCATAATACCAAGATATCATCTACAACTGGATATGAGTAGCCAGTATCTTGATCCATCCACAGTAGAAACTTAACAACCCTATTTCATGCTAAATTTTACGAGCTCTTCCCTCTATAATTAGCTTCAGAAAGGAAGCTCCAGAATCCCCTACCCTCAATAATTTTCAAGAGAACCAGTTTGGTGGTTCCTTCTTTTTTATATATACTTCAAGAAAAGAACTTTTAATGGGGCCCACTAATAATTACATAAAGTGATTTATTTTTTATTTAAATCCAATAGTTTTTATTAGTCAATATGGAAATATCTATATATGTGATGGAAAGGTCTCCCTGTGGGTATATTTTAGGCAAAGAATTATCTCAATCAACCATCCATTTAGGGGCCTTAAAGTTTAAATTTCTCAGTGAGTATAATTCATATTAGTGTCAAATTAGGGTGAGTGCCAAGTCATGGAGGGGCACGCGCGCGCGCATATATATATATATATATATAATGTTTCTATCTAAAAGGTTGATTGATTTCCCTCCAATGTGGGACAAGTGACAAATTGCTTGGCCATAGGTGCTGAAGTATTCTCTTTATTTATTTATTTTTTAATTATTAAAAGTTTTTTAAGTGCTGAATTCTTGGTCTAAAACTCTTCAAGCTTCCAAATCCCCCTCATCCTCCATCACATTTTTAGTAAAAAGTCCTCGTGTTTGAAGACTTTATGGGAGTCCACGTGAAAAAAAAACAGATCAGTCGGAAACCGCCACGGGACTTTGGAGATCATCTCAAAACAGTTACTACAAACTCTCTACTGTATATTTATTTAGGTTCTTAAAAAAACTCCATGTTTCAGTATATTAGAAAAATGATTTAGTTAAGCATAAAAACATAAGCAATAGAAGCTAAGTACAATGTCCTGAGCTGCAGCTATAACGTCAGACAATGACCTCATATCATGTATGTTTATTTCTCTTTAAAAGTACTACAGAATCTTTATCATTAAAGAAAGAATAAGAAAATACAAGAAAGGGAAAAAGAAGAGCAAGACCAACCAGCTATCAAACAGTGAAGATCCACCACAAACACCCAACCACCTTTAAAAGAAGTTTGTTCTTCAACAGTGACCATTACATTATCACCATAATAATGTATTTACTATTTGCTTCTACATTTAAACATATTTTCTACCCAAAAGAAAGAGTTCAACCATGAACTACACACGTTACGTCAGCAAGTATATTGAGAGAAAACAGCATAGACAGTAAAATGAATCCTTACACCTTCTCAGCCCTCTTTAATTTACTTATGGCGATCAATGAAGCAAAATAAACAAATCAGACCACTGAATCTCTGCATGCACTACATTCAACATAAGCACTGGTTACCTGAATGTTAATGAAATGTTCTTGTAAGAGGTCTCGGATGTGTTTCCTAAAAAAGCTGAAAAACAACATGAGCAGCTTCAGTTCAACAATGTAACAGGACAAGAAGAGAGGAAACATCAACAAAAATATAGCATGCCAACAGAAAACAGAACTGCTAAATAATCAAAATAAAAAAGTCGATAATGCCTGCTTCAGTGAAATAGAGCAAGCAGTAGGATAGAAACATATCGATGTGTTGCAGAGTTTGAACTCTAACAAAGACGTGAAGTTATGGTCCCCAAGCTGTAGCTCAGCTGGTACGGAACATGGGTGTGCAAGAGTGCGTGAGTTTGAGTACACAATATAGCAAAAAAAGGAAGAAAAAAAAAATGTAAAGTCACGAATTTTGAAAATTTCAATCGGGTGAAGTACTCAGAAATTGCCACATGGAGAAGCTAATTAACAACCATGACCTCAGAAAAGGAAATTACTGACAAGTAACTTGGTGTTAAGGAGAGGAGATATGTAAGGCATAAGAAAGATGGCAACATTATTGGTAAAAGCAGACAATGGAGCCAAGAGTCCCCATCACTGATCCACTGCAGCTGAATGGCTCTAATTAATTAAAATGGCCTTCTAAAAGTTGCATCAGAGAATCAGACAACACAAACTCTATGCAACTTCAGATGTACATCCACAGTACGTTGAATACTTACACTTCAAATAAAAAAATGAATCATAGTGGAAAAATGTGTTGACATTCTTCACCATAGTTTCCCTGATGGTTTATTTTTTGTTTTTTATTCTTTTTAATGGTGACAGTTTTGTTTCATTATCCATTCCTTTTATTAGCTACATCCCTTCTTGATAATATGGAGCTCTAGTCTTTCACAGGGGGCCTTGATTTCCATGTAACTAGCACTGGAACACTGGATCATTGCTGATAAAGAATTGCTAAACGGAAAAAGTTTGCCTGGTGTCTTTCAGCAAGACAGGCATGCGTTTCATATCAGGTTATAAAACCCATCACTTACATAATTCTTGCAGAACTCTTCAGGACATTTGGCACTTGTGTTCAGGGTTTTAAAATTGACCGAGTCCAAGTCAAGAATGCCAAGTTGACTTAAACTCGGCCACTAGTGAGTCAATTAACCCCCGATACATACATATATATATACACACTTCTGATTGTATTTCTTTGCCATATCTTCACAAAGATCAATGCACTATAAATCTGAATATTAACTATGAATCTTCAAAACCAAAAAAGGCTGACTACTTTTTTTTTGGCTCCAGTACACACCCACATTCATGCTGCCTATGTCCATATCCAAGAGACCAGGTATCAATCCCTAGTTGTATCCGTAGATAGGGAGATGCCTCACCACTTGAGCTACAGGTGGATTGAGGACTGCTTAAATTCAATAATTACAATTAAAACACAATGATTCTTTAAATCTTAAAGTCAAAGGAATTTTTTTTTCATTATTTAGAATTTTATGATTTTTTTTTTCTCATTTTAATCAGTTTTTGGGATGTTGGTATGACTTGGCCTGATTGACTCAATTAAGTTGACTCAACTGACAACTCAATGGTGACCGAGTTGCACCCCAATGCCAAGTTATACAAAAACCCTTGCTTGTACTGCCCTTAGCATGATGGAATCAAACACTTCAATGGGATTCCAACATATTTACCAATTTCCATTCATATATCTAGAATGACGCATGAGGAATCACTATTAATTCCCCAGAAAGGGCAGTGGTATAGGGCATCTTCAATGGGATCATCACAAAGGCAAATTTCAAATAATCAAACTCCATCACATCATCTTAACCTTCTCCAACAACTTAACTTTATCACATCATCATTCATCATCAAATGATCAAATAATCTTACACATTTATGCAGGCAGTTTGCACCGAAAAGCAAGATAGTAACAACTATGAGAAAATAACAAATTATGCCATTATGGTATTACATAGATTCCTTAAACCAAGCAACATATTGCATGTCTACTTGTCTACACATATTGATCAGGATTCTTGTCACCTTGTGTCATTCTTCACAAAAAGTTCATTTTTTCTAGTAGTAGTTCAGAATTTTAAAAATTGTTTATAATTGACGAAATGTTGTTGTGTTTCATTTCTAAAACTTGAATTATATATTGGAACGCATGATAATTGCTGAGAAGGTGTGGGTTACTTCTTTAGGTTATTTGGATATGGAGGATAATGTCGGATACAATTAGGAACCAACTGGATAATTAGAGCCTTGCCTTCCTAACAGGAAAGTTACTATTTTAATCTCTTGCCACACTTAGCAAGAGTCTGCTTCAAGGTGAAGCAATGACAGAGAATTGGGTCTGACTGCTGTGGAGATTCTCCCGGGGTTCCAAGAGATGGACCAAATCATAAAGGCCAATGGTTGTGGTTGCATCCCTTCTACCGAAGGCAACTTGTCGGAAACTTTCATATCAACTTCCGATGAAATTGTTCTATAATATGTAAGTTTAGTTTGCATTTATTGAAAATGCACACAGCTCATAGGTTTCAGCATTTTTTCATTAAGGAAACAGAAATTTTATGTCTGAACTCTAATATGGCGATGGCTAGTTATAACTACAAAAATAATATAGAACTAAAAGAGAAGAGAAATTAGGAGTCAAGTTAGTTCCATTCTTAATTCTCTCTAAAGCTCCACACATCATACTAAGGACATTTATTTTTATCAGTATTAAATTCTTAGCAATCCAACGCAAGGTTCTTTTAATGAATGGGTTAAAATTGAAGCAAAAAAGTGAAGATCCACAAGGGACCATCAAATAGTCCCCACTTTGGGATAGGAGCCTGTGGCATGGCAGAAGGTGCTCCCTATTGCAATCTTGAGGTTGTGGATTCAAGTCATGTTACCAACAAAAACATAAAAAAAAAAGGTCTCCTCTATGGTAGGAAATGATTACCCTAGTAAATCAAATCCTAATAAAGTAAGGGTCCATCTACATCTCCCTCTTATATCCTTCACTCTTCACCTTTCTTCATTTGAACCCGCTTTACAATGAATTCCTAGGAATTCGACTCAAAGTAGAAAAATTGGCCCTAAAGAGTTGGGGAAAAAAGGAAGGGGATAACCAAGCCATTGATGGAGCAGAATCAAGTCCACTTTTGATATTTTATACAACCAAATGAAAATCCACAAATCTGGATTTCCCTTAATCAGTGACCTCCAACCTTGAAAGGCAATTCCAAAGTAATGGGCAATTTTCTGAAGAGTCTAAATCAGTACATGTGAAGCACATTTCTCTGCAACCCTGACCATTTACCTGATCGACCCATTATTAACAGGTGAAACTCAAAACTGCCAAGATTGATAGATTCTAACTCGTTAATCAGTAGCACCCCAAGAAATGGTTGGGAAAAAAAATACACAAAATGGTCCAAATTCTTCCCAAAAATAAAGCCAACAACTAAAGGGTTGGAATATCATCCCAATTCTCAATGCCGGCACCTCATTTTCAAACGAAAACACCCCCAAGATCCAATCTTTAGACAAAGGCAAGAACGACCAATACCGACAGTAACAAAAAAAGGAACAAACTTTACCTTGCGATTAAACACGGCGAGCCCAAACAGAATTACCGGCGACCCAGATGCCTCGATCGTTCCCAAAATTAAAAACCCAGATCACCAAATCCCAAAACACCCAAGAGCAGAAGAAAAAGAGAACACCCAAAACGTGATCTATTGGAGGATAAACACGCAACGACAGCAAGAATCATAATTAAAATAATCAGTCACTCAACTGCAATAAAGAACAGATGCGAGATTCAGCACAACTAAATAAATTAAAGGATAACCACATGACTTCTTTTTTTTTTTTCTTTATGATTCACAAGCATCTGAGATTTCGGCCAAAATCGTAATAACCAGCAAAAAAAAAAAAAAAAAAAAAAAAAAAACCTCAATCGTTCAAAACCCCAAACAAATTCAAAGAACACCAAATCCATCGAAAATGCCGGAAATGATTCAGCCCTAACGATGGGTCGGGGAGGGAGAAATTGGAAATGAACGTACCTTGATGAACAGGAGAAATGACGGACGGCTCCGATTGAATTTGAGGGATTTTGAGCGGTTTGAAAAGATGGGTTTTTTAGGGTTCAATCGAAGAACCGAGCACAGATTTCTCCTCTTTTTTCCCCACTTTTCGATTGATCGAGAGAGGTCGAGAGAGAGAGCAGGGAGCCGTCGTGGCCACGCTTTTTACTGGGATTAGTAGACGAATGGGGAGAGAGGAGCCATGTTTACGCCATAGTGACGAAATGGGATTTGCCGCCTTCAGTCTCTTGCGGGAAGGGTGACATGGTTTTGGCCGCTGATCTTGTGTGGGGCCCACTTTCAGATCATTCGGATTAGATCCTAGCTGTCGACATTATGAAATCCACACTCCATCCTGTCCTCATAACCTGCCATTGCATCAATTTTTCTTATAATTTGCTGATTTTTTTTTTCCTCACAAGGCATATTGCTTGGCATTATTAATGAGTGTGGGCCACCGACGATCCCCGTTCGAATTTGGGCCCGCCACCAAAACTCACAAAAAGAAAAGTCCCAAATAATCCTAGAATTGTCGAATTTCTATCTTTTTGGAATTTGAAAATTTCTCAATGAAGAGGAGGATTTAGAAATATCACGTGAGTGGCGATTTTTGAATAATTTCTATAAAATTTACTAAAGAAAAAGGGCAAATGGGAGTTTCACAATTCTGTCTTAGCCACTTATAGTCAAATAAAAAAGTTTAATACGGAACTCTACTGTATACTCCAATCAAATAAAGACCCTAAGATAAATTTATAAAGTATATGAAGTGGAAGGTTTGGTTTTTTTTCTTTTTTAAAGACCTTCTCTATTAGTCAAATGACTTTGCAATTTATGATGTTAGCTCTAATTGACCTGAATATTGATAGATAGGTAAGAAAACAACCACCCAAGAAAAAATCTCTGAAGCCAATGGTCCCATGGTCAGGCACAGCTGAAAGACTTTCTTTTGAGCAGCCCTTGTTATAGGTGCTTTTTCAATTTATTCCCAACAATACTTTTTCATATACTTCACCCTTATTAAGATAGCTTAGATCTGCTTTTGGATTTAATTTGATTTATTATTAGTTTAGGTACCCTTGTAAGGTGGGGACCGCTGGAAAATGCCATAAGATCAGGATCTAAGAAGATGATGAGATAAAAAGCACCATATCATGTGGCTTTCATGTGCCTTCTCACATGCCATAGTTGTTGTTGGAAGGGTTAGCAAGTAAGCCCCCTTTTTCTACATTAATAAAGTCACCAATGTGCTCTTGCAGATCAGATGTGCAGCTTGGCTTGCCATAAGCAATCAGAACCGTTGAATCCGGGATAGAAGTCAGGATAATATTAACCATCTGATTTGTCCATCTTATTGTTTGGTACCTAAGATAGCGGGGGCTCTGACCCAAGAGAGCCCACACAAATGGGAAGAGGAAGCCCGTACGATGGGAAGGAGAGCCCGTACGAGTAGCAAGAGAGGCATACACACACAAGGTTCGATCCCTGGACAGATATGTGAAATTGCGAATCAACTGAGCCATCCCTTTTATTGTCACAAGATATAAACTGCTCATTTGCTGATGGGTTGCTCCACTATCCATCAATGGCTCTGCCAATTAGAGGAGTTTAAGCCAATTTGCAGATCTTACTCCTCCTCAGGTATGCATGGTCCTTTGAAGGGTGCTTAATTGCTGATATTAACTTGGATACTCTGGTTTATCAAATGAAAGAAAAGGAAAAGGGTGGGGTAACGTAGGTCTCTTTCCAGCTGAGATTCTCTGCCATTTCTGCATGGAAGGCATAAAGAAAGTATATTCGCATAAATATCATGAGTCCGAATCCTCATGGTCGGATTGAAATGTGAATTGGCCAGGGCCTTCAGTGGTCCCAGTTATAAAATCAAAATAAATGCCTCACTTACAAAATATTTTAAACAAAATCTTATCAAAAATTATAGTGAACAATTGGACGATAAGACCAACTAATATTGGAGAAAAAATTTTTGGGTGGGGTCATACAAGAAAGGGGCACATTTATGCTAAGCGATTTAAATTGTCACGAGTGAACCCAGCTGAAAAACTTGTGTAGAACTCTATTCAACCAGAGCTAACCTGTATTTTGGCTCATATCTGCCTATATAACCTAGTGTCGAGCCTCACAGGATTCCATTGGTGACACAAGTGATGGATCATGAGGAATCTACACATTGAGGATTTGTAAAGATGAGAATTCACATTGATATTGGTGTATATGGATTTGTATAGGCTATAGCTGTGAAAGATTTGCTTCGATGCGAAAATCCATGAACATGATGATTTCCAAATTCTATGGTAAGGTCGGGCCTGAAAAATCCTCAAAATAGACTCCACTAGCCCAAATTCTTGGAGATTTACAATTGCCAAACAATTGTATCAAAGTGGGCTCACGGCCCACACATTGCATTCAGAATGCTTTCCATCTTTCATCTTGGATCTGTTTAATTCGGAACAAAGAATGCAAAGGAAGGACCATGCATGTGGGTCCCCAATAAAGATGGGTTGGGTTGTAGGCTTGTAGCCCCAACTATCTCTTGTCAAATGATCTCAGCCATTGATCATCAATGTGCAACTTTTTTTTTCTTTTTTGGCTTCTCTGTAAGTGTCTTCGTGACTCGAGTGTCAGCACTTAGCAGTATCCGGGTACTCGTCTACATGATCATTGAGAATTTTCAGTAGAACTGTCTGATAACACTTAATTGACAAATACTTTCTGTCCGGTTTGGCACTTTACTAGATTAGTAAAAGTGAAGTGAAGCCGCTATTTTTCAGACGAGGGGTTACATCAATACAATTTAATTTAAAATTCTCTCCATCTTTTAAAAAAAATGTAAAAAAGCAACCTCATTTCTCCACTAGAAGACAAAAAACTCCATTTTTCTATCCAGAAAGTAAAAAAAAGATTTCATATCAAACAACTAAAAATAAAATATCATAATAATCTCATTATATTTTATTCTCTCTTGATTTGATTCTTTACCATACTTTATTTTACATGTAAAATTATCAAAAGGGTAAGGACCGGTTTCACACTTTACTAGAATAGTAAAAGTCAAATAAAGCCTTCATTTTTCAGACGAGAGGTCACATCAAAAGCACTTTAATTCAAAAATCCCTCCATCTTTTTCAAAAAAAAAAAAAGCAACTATTTTTATCCACTAAAAGACAAAAAAACTCCATTTTTTAATTAAAAAAATAAAAAAGATTCCATATCAAACCATTAAAAATAAAATACCATAATAACTTAATTATATTTTATTTCCTATTAATTTGATGCATCTAGCGATCAATTTATGGTCTCATCCTACTCCCAGCATGTATGAGTTCTCATTCAGTCATTCCCATGCGGATTATCCCTCTTCGCACGTGCCAATTCTTTCTCCCCGTATATGTGGGTATTCTCAAGGTCCCAGCCCCCTTAGTCAAGCTAAAAAAAGAAAAAAAAAAAAAAAGAAAAAAAAAAACCCTCAACAGTTAAAAACAGACCAACAAGAATTAGTAAAGTTTGTTCAAGTTATAATTTTTGGCAATGGCTAATGATACCTCTTGTATTTGGTGCACAAACATATAAGCGCCGCAAGATGACATAAATGAAAATAACAAGAATAGATTTAAAGAAGTTCAATTTGCTCGAGAATTGCTAATGTTAAATTGGAATGTAGAAACAAAATTTATATAGCTGATCCGGACGTAATTGGGACAAGGCTTTAATGATGACAACAATAATCATATTGACAGCACTATAAAGCCATGAGATGTGTGCCTGATTCTGAAGAGGCTTGTGTTTGGGGCTGAAGTGTGGCATCAAAAGGTAGATCCTAGCTATAATATCAATTGCATGCTTGAGAAATAGATTTGAAACATTGCAGGTAGTAGAAAAAGTTAGTCTTATTGAACAACCCATCTATAATCATCCAATGGAAGAAGGGAGAACTTGAACTGAGAAAATAAGTTGGAATCTTCTCATAATTAATTGGACATTCAACAAACCTTTCATGCCTGCACAAATTGTAGAAGGAATTAATTTATCCCTATGAAATCAAATGAATGTGATACTTATGTGTTATAACCTGAATAAGATCGGTACAATGCTAGAAATACATCAGCAAAAACCTTCACAAAATTGTTACTGGAGTGGAGGGAAAGTTGTGTGCGTGGATCAAATGCCATACAGTAGTCATGGCTTTCGTGGGAGATCTGCATGTAAAAGGTTATATGTGAACATTAACAAACTCTGAACACACACAATTCCTCTAACCCTTGTCTGCCAAACTGCCATCCACTAATTGTTTGTAGTAATTGTGCATTTTCGTTAGATGGCTTGGAGTAAATATAAGGAGATTTTCGAGTTGGTCTACAAAACATTGCTTCATTGGGGCTGAAAGTGTCAATGGCTCATATGACTAGAAGTTCTTAAGCCACAAACAATTTATTGATGTGTCTAACAAATGCAATTGCAAGTTATATTTTTATGTGAGTACGCCCTTTGTCCGATATACATGTTGGTAATGTTCAAAGCTTTTCATAGAAATAAAATGTCTTTCAGGTAGATTTATCTCTGTTCCACCTCTGAGTTGATGGATTAGTTCTTCTGTTTTTTCACATATACCATGATGAAAACTACACACCATATTCATTTGCCTTACAGTCAGAGAGGGGGAGAGAGCTATGAATGCTAATTTGAAATTTACAAAGGCCATAGTTACTGCTGAAGAAGTGTTGCTGTTGGATCCCCTGCACAAGATAGTTTGTTCTTTGGCAGCTCAACTGAGGGCTGAGGCAGCAACAATCTGTTAAAAATCCGTTTATAATTTGACAAACTGATACTGGCCTTACAAAGATGTATGAGAAAGAGAAGAGTTCAACTAGTGGACATGGGTTGACTGCTCACGGTGGACTTCCTTTTAAAATCTCCAGTCGATAGTAATGGAGAATGTTTCCACATATTTGGGCTCTAGTTTGGCCGATCTAAGAATCACTGATTCTTCAGTGTTGGATGAACCACATGAGATTATCTTTTTTTTGCATGAATGCTAAGAATTCATGTGTTAAAATTTCTTCAAATATTGTCCCCGTGTGGAATTCCAAATCTCATGGCCCATCCTGCATTTGAAAAGCCGGTGGTGACTGGTGGGTGGGTTGGAGTATAGAATTGAGAGTTGCTAAATGCACACTGATTTTTGCTCTCCACACACTGTACCTTTTTTGACAAATATGCCCTTATGTTAAATTACCTAAAAGTACATCTCTTCCTCTCATCTTCTTTCTTCGTTTTGAGAGAGGGAGAGGGAGAGGGAGAGGGAGAAATTCAAGGAGAAGGAAAGAGACCGGAGAGGGAGGCGAGGGAGGGAGTGTAGAGAGAAGTTAAGTGATCGCAGTTTAAAGAAAATGGGGCATGTAGAGATAGTTTTATTAATTTTTTAACTTAAGTGGTTGGAGTAGAAAGAAGCCGTGTATGGAGAGCAAAAACCAATGTGCATTTCGCAGCTCTCTTTACAATTTCAGCTATGAAACAATGCATTTGAAATCCGAAATGGGACAATTATTATATCAATATTAGAAATCCCAACATGACACATTTTTGCCCCAAATATTTATAAAAAAAAACAGGCCCTAAATGTAAAATATTCTACAAGATTCTGGGTGAGAGCAAAATCACAAAATTTTCAAAGATTTTTAAAGAATAACCTAGAAGATTCCACGCTAGATGAATGACATGTGGCTTAACTTGTCCATTCCTTATATTGGGTATAAGTAAAAATAGGGTATTAGACATTCATTCACAACTAAGTTTAAGGTTGGAATCAATCAAAAAGAGTTCTTTCATTTTTGGTAGCGTTTGGTTCGCTGTAATGAAGGTTGGAATGGAATAGTCAGTCCAACAGAATGATCATTATAGTATTTGGTTCCTACAAAAGTGGCAGAATGACAATTACCTCCGAAATCACTATTCTTTTAAGTAGAAGAATGGTCATTCCACTGGGAAGGCAAAGGAATGGCCATTCCATTCCTTTATGTTTTTTGGTTGAGACCGAAATGCCCCAGACAATGGTATTTTATAATAATATAATAATTATAATACTAATATAATAATAATAATAATAATAATAATAATAATAATATAATAATTTGGATTATTACTAATATTATAATATAATTATAATATTTATAAATAATATATTATATATTAATATAATTATAAATTTATATTATTTATTAATATTATTATTATATTATTATTAATATAATTAATATTAATATTAACAAGGCCATTCCATTCCAAAATTCTAACATGGGTATTTTGGTCGATTTTATATAAATTTTATTCCATTGTGGACATCATTCAGTATACCAAATGCAATAATAGGAATCTAGAGTTCTATTACTGGATTGATTCATCAGCGTACCAAACGCTGGAATGGAAATGGCTATTCCTTTCTCATTCCATTCCAAACTCATTCCGCTCTCCATTCCATTCCCGTCTAAAACCATTCCAGCGAACCAAACGCTATCTAAGAGAATGGGCATGTATATTATACAGTAGCAGTGTGATTTTGGTTTAAGGACAAGATGAAGGCTATATAATATATTCTTATTTCATGATGATTTTATGTGGTGCAAGAATACTAATCATTGAATTAATTATCAACGTGATTTTATGGGACACACAAATAAAGATCCACCACACCAATACCTAAATTCAATCGTCAATATTTCCCATCAATCATTCGTGTTATATGCAACTCAAAAATATATACATCCTGGGTGGGCCATGTTTTTTATCGAGTCAAGCTATTTCTCATGAAGGCCCTCTACAAAAATGGAATGGCTTAGAGCTCTGATATTTCCAAACGTTTGTCTCACACGTGCATTCATTGCAAATTGAAGGTCCTTCTCGTCATTTGCCAAGAACTAGGGATTTCAGCGTCTCTACAAAAACACATTTCCACCCTTAGATGAGGACATTTTAGGGCATTTTTGTGTAGCCCATTTCCATGGAAAATGAGGCAGTTTTTAGGACACATTTGTATACACACTTTTTTCGCATGGGAAATTGTCACGTTAGCAAATTCCATAGAAATGGAAACCACGGAAAAGGATTTTCGTAGAATTTAGAAATTAATGTTTGGTGAAAAAAATTCCTCATTGAATTGATTCCTATGTTGTTTGGTGCGGCGGTGGATTCCTTATAGAAAATCAAAATTTCTTATTTGGTGAAATAATTTTTTGAAGAAAAATAGCATAACATGTATATTATTTATTCAACATCATATAATAATTTATTTAAAGAAATAAAAAATGAAAGAGTTGTAGAGTTTTGGGTTAAATGGACGAGAGTGAAGAAAAGATGGATAAGTTTTTCGAGGAAATCCATTTCCCATACCCCCTCATAGGAAATCCATTTTCACAATTACCAAGAAAAATGCTGACTAGGTAGGAAAGTGTTTTCGTGGAATTATTCCAAACCAAATGCCTGAAAAATAGGTTTTCCGTGAAAAACAATCCACTTTTTCGTGGAAAACCGACTACTTTTTAGCGGAAAAGTTTTACACAAACATGCCCTTATGTAGAAAACCTACTTTTCATGTGTTTGGTGCAGTATTTTTCCATAAAATCACTTTTTTGCCAATTCGGTTTTTTCCTTTCTTACCATGGAAATAAACTTTCTATGGGATATAGTCAGGACCACGGTTTCTCCCTCTTCCGGAGCTAGAGGTCTTGATATTGACCCCGATTCCCCCCATCTTTCGGAATCGAAGGTTGAGTCCCACCTCTAGGCCCAAAAGGATTAGTCAAACCCAAATGGTTGATAACCCTCCGATAGCTTATATATATATATATATATATATATATATATATATATATAAGGAAAATATTCAAGTGAGAACTAGTTCTCACCTATTATATGAGAACTTTTTTGCGGGGCCTAACTAGCAACCCATCCAACCCTAGCAACCAATAGGGAACCCCTTAATAGTCACTATTCCCAATGATTGGTACAAATCCGAATGGACTAAACTGTTGGATCGAGGGTTGAATATTTTTTTAAATATAAAGCCATTAAACTTGTGGGCCACGGATGAAGGAGTTAGGGGCATGGATTTAAAGTCAAACTTAATACTTGGGGTGGTTTCACTCTCACATAGATCTTTTCACCCCTGGTCCCATCCCAAAATGGGGTCCACAATTGGGCTCCACAAAAAAGGTCTTGCATAATATGGGAGAACATTTCTCACCTGAATACCTAATATATATAATATTTATGTGCATCGTATGGGACCTACATAGGGCTCCATTGATCATGAGACTTGGGGAGATGGAAAGAGTCAAATGAGATGAGACCAGATATCAAGTTTAAAGTCAATCCCAAGTCTCTAAACCCTTCATCCGTGGCCCATAAATTTAACTACTCTATATTAAAGAAAAATTTTGACTCTCAATCCAACGGTCCATTCCAATCAAATTAATGAAAACTCAATTGATCCATTGTAATCTAGGTATTTCATGTGTGTGGATGATTCAGATGAATCATAAAGTGGCCCCACCATGTTGAGAGATAGATGCATATGAATATTTCATATATATATATATATATATATATTTTTTTTTTTCCACAGCCCCCAAACCCCTTTATAAAATTATTTTCCATCCATTTCCCAACCAAAACCCTAGCCCCCATTCTCAAACCCCTTTATAAAATTATTTTCCGACCCATTTCCCATCCAAAACCCTAGCCCCCCGCTCTATCTTCTCCTTCATCGACTAGAGCTTGATTGTGGACGGCAGCCATCGTCTCCTACAGGTAAACCCCCCCTCTCCCTCTGTCTCTCTTCTCCGCCCTGTGCTTGCAGCCATGCCCCCAACCTCTCTCTCTCCCTCTCTATTCTCCGCCCAGTCCAACCTCTTTCTTCCCTGCTGCCAGCCGACCTCTCTCTCCTCCCTGCTGCCAGCCACCACGCGCAGCCACCTCACCCCACCCCGCGGAAAATGGCTGCAAACACTGGTTTTCCGTACGGAACCCGCAGCCGCACCAAACAAAATTAGTATCAATTCCGCGGGAAAAACCTTTTGCACCAACCATGAATTTTTGATTTCCACAGAAAACATTATCAGAAGCATTTAAAAACCATAGAATTTGCTGACGTGGCAATTTCATCTTTCCATGGAATTTACCTCTACAGAAACGTGCCCTTACGGTTTTGCAGAGCTGCAGAGACAGGCTCCAATCTCAGAAGGAACTATCGAAACATCAAAGGATCTGATCTATCTTTGAGAGATGGTAATCTATTCTTACCTATTCGCATTTTGATCTACTTAGCGATGTTTTTTTTTTTTTTTTCCTGTTCTATTTCAATTTCATGCGTTTTATCTTTTTCTTTGCGATCTCTCGTTCTCACTGTAGAATGTGTTTGAATTGAAAACTTGTTTATGAACTATTTTGGTTGTTTGGATGTGTCAGAAACTGCATTATTGGAACCTAGCTTGATTCTTTTATGATCAAATAGGATGTTGGGTGCTTTCAAATTTGACCACAAAGATCCAAACATTGACTGGGGTTTTGAATTCTGGAGCATCAGAAGCCTTCCCCAATGCATTCATACCATCTGAACCAACCAACCGTCTTTTCTAACCATGCCTTTCTGGGGGGCTATCTATCACCTCAGGAAGAAATCTTAGAAAAGTTATGGTCTTATCTAGATCTCCACTTTTAGACCCTTCAGTCCTTTTCTGTTTAGTGCTCCTTAAAAACCCCCTTCACAATTACTTTCCTGGGAATCTGAAACAGAGCAGGGAGAACAGGATTTGAAAGTGTATTTTGGATGTCATAAGGGAGACAGACGCAAGGGGATGTTTACCTATAAGGTGCATTTAAGGGTGTGGAGGTGTACAAGGTGGGAAGAGTTGTATGTCTTTCATTGCAGTTGTGTTTCCATGCCATTTGCAATGGTCAATGCATTAGATACATAGCTTAAATATGGGCTGATAGTTAAATATCATTTTATCAGCATATTTTTATTGCTTCTCTAAAATATTAGTTTGATGCCTGTTTTAGATCAGCTTCACTGATATGACTGATATGTATTACTGATACGGGCTGATACAAACAATTATTTATTTGTTAGCTCAAAATATAATCACGCCAATATGGAAGGAGTGCACATCCATATCACTAATATTGCAGATCCGTGTCAATTTTTTGCCCAGCTGATATGGTGTCTGATGCCCTTCTTTGAACCCGTGTCAATCTAGGAAATGATAGATATGAGTAGTGCACAAGAGGGATAGAAATCCAGTTAGCTAATTTCTTGTTTTCAGTTTAGTCCTCTTATACTGAAAAGCTTTTTGCTGAAATAAATAGTCATCTTTTCAAAAGAAAATAAAAGCATCTATAAGGCTTGCTTTTGTTCTCCAACATAGAAGCAACCAATCAATACATGTGTTTCCAACGTTGTCTGTGTTTTATTCTGGGCATGAAAGTGTAACAAATTCTTTGAGCATTTCAGGTGTTTGTCAAAGCTCAGAGGTCAAGGGCTTATTTCAAGCGTTTCCAAGTAAAGTACAAAAGGAGGAGAGGTATTGAAGGTTTCTTTTCCCTGCTTGACAAAATTTGAGGTTTTGGTCGTCTCTTTCTTGATGTCTTTTCTTACTTATATACAGAGGGAAAGACTGACTACAGAGCTAGGATCCGGCTGATCAATCAAGACAAGAACAAGTACAACACTCCCAAGTATCGGTTTGTTGTTCGATTCGTATCCATCACCGTGTACATGAAGTCATAAATACATACATTCATTCAACTCTTCTTAAATTTAGCCATTATGCATGTTCTAACAAGATGTGGCACTTTTCTGTTGGCTGTAGTCCATAGTTATCAAATTTGTTTTGGTTTGGATGAAATATCCGAATTTGTTCGTTTCGAACGGAGAACCGAATCGAACATCCCACTTGAAGATGTTTGGTTAAGATTTCATTTGATTTCGCACGAAATATAGGGTTTCTATCCAAAACCCCTAATTTCGGACGAACTATTTCCGAATCCGTCGATTCGGACGAATCGAGGGGTCAAACATTAAAAGATCGATGGAAAAAAATGGATGAGCTGTATTTGGGCATTGAACAAATCTGAACAAAAAGAAATAAAATTGTTGTACATACCTTTTTTCAGGCGATCATTTGTTACATCTTCTTCGGTAGCATGGAACCTTCTATCTATAAATTGAACCCCTAACCACAAATATCAACGAAAGAATCTTCTTCTGCCCCATTTCCATTTGAGATTGTTCACTGCCGAAGCAAAAGTGTGAATCCTTGCCCTCACCATGAATATCTTCCTGCATTTTCTCCCTAGCCGAAAGTTGTCACTGCTGCGCAACTCAGATTTTTTCTTGCAAAAATCTCGTTGGAATGCCAAGAATGTCAAATCTTGCCATTGTCTTCCATTTCTTCTTGTTTCTGCTCTTTTTTTTTTTTTTTTTTTCTTTCTTTCGTATGTTTTGATAAAGGGAGATTGAGGTCTGAACTCAGGATACTATCTTTATAAAGGCATTTCGATGTTGCCTTTATGAATGAGTGGTCGTGATGAGTTCCCGAAAGTGAGGCCTGCTAATTTTTAATTACTCGAAAATTCTTCACAGGCCCACTTATATTTAATCAATGATTATATTGGAACGATACTTAGTGTTGGGTATGTAAGAGGCCCACTTCATAAAAAAAATCAAGAGATCGAAAAAGAAAGTGCTTATGATCAAAGCCCATCACGAGTTGAGTACGGTAATGTTTGGTGGTATTAAATATTTTATGAAATTATTTTTAAAAATACCAATCTAAAGTGGGCCATTTAATTTCAACAGAGCAATAAATTTTAATTAGTACTGCTTATGCAGAATTAACTGGTTTTGATTTTATATAAGTGGCCCACTGGAAATCTTGATTAGCAAATTTGGGCGTTGGGCCCTGGCTCACCACTAGTTGAATGGAATTTTGTATTATTGTTTCAATATATATACCACTAGTTGAATGGAATTTTGTATTATTATTTCAATATATATATTTATATATATATATATATATATAAATATGAGAGGTGCTCCTATGAGAGTATCTCACCTTACTATGAGAGGTAGGGGTGGGGGCCCTTACATTTAAGTTGTTGGCATTGGATATGGATGTGAGGGCCCCTACATTATCTCTCATAGTAAGGTGAGAGCATCTCTCATGGGAGCATCTCCCTATATAAATAAATATATATATATATATAAATTTTTTAAATTATCTGAAATGAATTCCCGAATTGGAAAGCGAAATGCCTAAATCTGTCGAAATATTTCACTTTGGAGCCAAACCGAAATGGGGTCCGAAACGAACTTGACAACTATGCTGTAGTCTCTATTTTATTCTTGATTGCACATATTGATGGTGATTAGTGTTTATAACCTTAATGGCATAATCTTAGACCAACAAGGATATTATTACTCAAATAGTATCTGCCAGTATTACTGGGGATACAATTCTTACGGCAGCTTATGCCCATGAGTTGCCCCGCTATGGGCTTGAAGTTGGTCTTACCAACTATGCTGCAGGTATTTAATGTCTACATATCACCCTGTATTTTTTTATTTTTTATTTATCTTTTATTTTGCGTTGTGGAGAGTTTATCTGACCATTGCTGAGTTGAATATTAGCTTACTGTACTGGATTGCTCTTGGCTCGCCGTGTGTTGAAAATACTTGAATTGGATGATGAGTATGAGGGTAACGTGGAGGTACTTATTGCGGTTCTGTAAAGTTGGAATTTTCCCCTATCTCACTCTTCGAGGATATGTTTAATTTTCTTTCCTTCTCTTCGTCCTGTCAGGCCACTGGTGAGGATTATTCTGTGGAAGCAGCAGACACTCGGAGGCCATTCCGCGCTCTCCTTGATGTTGGACTCTTAAGAACTACTACTGGGAATCGCGTATTCGGTGCTCTTAAGGTATGCCATCTCCCTTTTCATCTGTGTCCCATTTGTTTTTCAAAAGCATTCACCATATAATTTGTTTAATAGGTTTTTTCATCCATAGAGTTCCTATGTTCTATTGTTAATCTTACAGATCTTGTTTAAGCATGCTGTTTTTTTTTTAATCATAATTTATTTAATCTTAGAATTTTTTTTACCAACAGTACATCCAATTTTCTTGTCAGTCATTGATTTAGAAATTTATCCTTGCATTAGGTGTTGGCAATGTAATTTTGACCTATTTTATTCTGGTCCTTCAGCTTTCTGCATTCTAATAGATAAATGCAATAATGGGATATAATTCAGGGTGCATTGGATGGTGGGCTTGATGTTCCTCATAGTGACAAGAGGTTTGCTGGTTACAAGAAAGAGGACAAGCAACTTGATGCTGACTTTCACCGAAAGTACATATTTGGTGGCCACGTTGCTGATTACATGAGGGTTAGACTTAAAATTTGAACCTGTCGTAATTTTTATACTATGCATTTTTTGAGTTTACGCCATTGACAGTTTCTAAGAATATTGGGATTGATCTGTCACCCTAAAGAAGATCAGTCACTGCCTTTTGCTTTCTCTGTAATTTGTTACTCATGGCATGTAGAAATTTGCAGGCTTTGATGGAAGATGAGCCAGAAAAATACCAGTCGCAATTTAGTGAATACATCAAGAAAGGAATTGAAGCTGATGACATGGAAGAGCTATTCAAGAAGGTCCATGCTGCCATAAGAGCAGATCCCACTGCAAAGAAATCAGAGAAAGAACCTCCTAAAACGCACAAGAGGTAAGGCCCCACTTGCACAGTTGCACCAGTCTTTCTTGTCCTTATTTTTAGCTTAAGAGTGGTGACATCATATTGTCATTAACTCTGCTTCTAGAATTCTGAGATCATACATATATTATCTTGTAATTGTAGGGAGAAAAAAACCAAAACAAACCATCTGATGAAAGTTTAAGCTTGTCTATTTCATCCATTTTTTGTTGACTGTAATGTATCCTTTATGGCAGGTTCAACTTGAAGAAGCTCACATACGAGGAAAGGAAGGCTAAACTGATTGAGCGATTGAATGCCCTCAATTCAGCTGCTGACGACGAAGACGATGATGATGAGTAGTATGCCATCCGAGCTGAAGCAAAGTAGATCTATATGTGTCCTTTCTTGTCTTTTAAGTTCTAGCAACCTTGATTTTGCATTCCCAACTGTCATGTTTTGGCTTTAGATGAGGTGTTTTTTGGTTGAATCTCTGAATTTAGTGCAATTTTCAGTTTGGATTGCAGTGATAAATGTTATTTACTATTTACTGGGTAGGTTTTGTTGATTCATTTTTGCACTCTGGTTGGCCAGATCTGCAGCTCTATCTTGCGTCACTTTTGATATACTCTTTATTAATAGCACACATGGGTCCTTTGTTTTGGATTCTGTTTCACATGGAATTCAGGGGGGCAAACATTCAGACAAAGGGTTTTCTGCCGCCGCCGCAGTGAAACCAAGCAGATTATTGCAGCTTGTTTGGATGGCAGGCAGAGAAAATGGTGTTGGTAAAAACTGCGGTTTAAATTTGCACCAGACATCTCAATGAGCTCCGCCTGATTGAGAGAGATTGAAAACCCATGGTGGGGTTCTGTCCATTTGTTCAAATTGGATACAGAGTAAAATTTACACAACCTTATCAGTGTCAATTGCTTGTAAAATATGATACATTCTATATAAATTATATTTAAATGAAAAGGACTTAACATAGATAAATTAATCTAATATATAAATTCATAAGATGATAATTATATTATGGGGGATATTTAAGTCCATCCATCCCTCACCGTTGTAGCGAGGGACATCCCTCTTTGGGAAGTTTCAAGTACAAAAGATAATATTTCTCTTTTATGCTTGAAATTTTCTAAAAAAATGGTGAGAGATAGATGCACTTGAATATTCTCCTTATATGATTACCTATTATTATTATTATTATCTTACTATTAAGATACGCTTCTTATTGTTTATGATAATAATAATTATTTTAAGTTATGAAATATCTAGAAATGTAAAATTTTAGAAAAAGAAGGCTATAGTTTAATTTTTATGTACATTAGTGTGTACTTAAATATGTAGAATTAGAAGAATAGTAAACTCAATACCTACCATAATAGTTTCGCTATGCCTAAGCTCAAATAGTATACTCATGATAGTTTTTAGCATCTTTTTCTTCTTCTTTTTATTTTTTTATTATTTTTTTTTATCACAATGGATTTTGTTTTATTCTTTTATCACTTTGTGTCAAACAATTATAGGCACACCCTCAAAAAGAGAAAAAGAAGACTAAATCAATAAAATTTGATAAGATCTCCTTAGCTGCTGTACTTTTATATATTTCTTATTATATGAAATAGATTGTACAGTTAGTAAAATCTGTTACATATTATTTTAAAGGCCATGTGTTTGACTCCCATCAAACACAATATAAGTTTTTCAGGTTGGTTTATCTCAAATCCAACCTTATATAACTCCATTTAAAATTAAGTAATCAATTCCCAAAAAAATGAAAATACTGTTAGATTTAAGAATTTTTCTAAAAATCACTAAAAAAATATAAATCTAATTTTTTTAATTTCTATGATTATTGAAAAAAAACTATGTGCATCAAAATATATATAAAAAAAGATGTAAACTTACATGACGCGATGACCCCTTGAATTTAAAGGCACTGACATGCGATTGGCAATTCAAGGATATAGCCTCTCAATTAAAGTATTTTATATGATTGTGAAATTTTACATTTATATATTTCAAGGAACAATTAGGAAAAAAAAATTTCTTAATAAGAATTTCAGTTGCAAAGAGAGGGAGGGAGAGAAAGAGACTTGTGCCAAGCCGAGACCCAATAAAAAAAAAGAATTTATTAGCCGTAACGTAAAAATTCATAGAAATGAGATGATAAGAGTTGGCCTCTTATTCCTAGAATTAGAAGTCAAAATTGATATACAAAAAAAATATAAAGAAAGAAAAAAAAGATAACTATCTATAATTGATGAAATCTCATATGTAAGTGTAAAACTCACAAGAAAACTGGCCATGCCATATACAACAAAGAGCACTTTTCTCCCTTCACAACACCTGCTTCTTAATACACACTCAAGTGACTCAACAGTAAAAGGATTTTAAAATGTAGAAATACAAAGAAACTCACTTTAGATTGTAAAAAAAATAAAAATAAAAAAACAAACAATAATATATCAATTGTGAAGAAAAAAGTTGAGACCTCTTATCGAAGATAAAAGGAGAAACAATAGTGAGAGGGATAAAGATAATCACAAAGATGACTCAAGCATTCAACTAAGGTTACAATTGGCGGAATGACCATTTTTCGTACAATAGAGTCTATGAGGTCCTTCTTCTTCCGTGCACGGATCATCTAAGGAGTTTTGTCCTGTAAAATCCTTAACTTCAATATAAGGTTATTTTTCCCATGTTTTTCACCATTCTTAATCTTCTATTATGTGGGATCTTGATATGACTCTCCTATACCATTTGATAGCTGGGTAATTGTTGATGTATAAATGCAAATTTCAACTTTTAACTTATGGAGTTTAAAAAATGAAAAATGATACATTGGTTTGTTCTCGATTTATAATCTTCTCATTAGTGTATATCGGAAAAATATTTTCAGAATTAATATATATATATATTTATTTATTTTTCGCCTGTTTTGCTAGTGGTGAATTGAAATAGAAATTGAGAAAAATGGAACCCTCCTAAGAAAGTACATCACAAACTCACCTCCTATGAAAGTACATCACAAGCACACCTGGTAATACAATAAGCAGGTGTCGAGTGATTTTGTGGAGATACATGAATGATCGATTGCCCAAAAATTGGCATATACATTGAGTTGTGCTATTGATCTTAAAGGGCATATCAAATTATCAATCATTTTGGTATTAAAAGTGGATGCTAGCTATAAAATGAAAATAGATTGGAAACATTGGAGGAATCAGAAAAGATAGCCTCATTCTACAACCCTTTCCTAACTACCCCATGGAAGAAGGAAGGAAGCTTGATCTGAGAAAATGAATAGGGGTGTTCATGGCTAAGGCATATCGAAGCCCGGCCCGGCTCTAGAAACATTGATCCTGGCTGCGGCCCAAGCCCGACATGGGCGTAAAAGTCAGGCCCGAGCCCGCCCATTTAATTGATTGGGCCGGACCGAAGCGGGCTTTTTATAAGTTTTAT
The DNA here is from genome assembly GCA_028538565.1 of Umbellularia californica. Classification (NCBI taxonomy): domain Eukaryota; kingdom Viridiplantae; phylum Streptophyta; class Magnoliopsida; order Laurales; family Lauraceae; genus Umbellularia; species Umbellularia californica. Next base: position 70,252,144 of record JAPQWN010000007.1, on the reverse strand, counting down.
GGGGATTTGAGCAATTATTTAAAATAATTAAATTGAATTACATGCATTTCTTACATTGGCTGGGCCAGGCCGGGCTTTGAGCTTTCTATCACTTAATCCGAACCCGGCCCATGAGCACCCCTAAAAATAAGTTGGAATCTTGAAGGAATCATAAGACTGGACTATGGGGTTATTCAATAACCTTGCGTGCTTACCCAATTATAGAAGAAATTAATTTATCCCTAGGAAACATTCGAAAATGAATTTGATGCATAAGATAATGTGTTATAAGTACAATGTTACGAATGTATCATCAAAAACCTTCCACAAATTATCATTGGTGGAGTAGAGAGAAAGTTGCCTGACTGGACTAAGTATTCATGGTTTTTGTGGGGGCTCTGCCTCTGCGTGTTAAAGTTTAGATGCAATATGTAGAAACTCAAAACACCTTTCTTCAGCTTTTCTTTGAAAAATGAAAAATGGGCATCCACTTTTATTCACTATTTGTTTTTTGCATTCGTACGAGGCAAGGTTGGATTTTTTTTTATCGTGCTTAAATTGAACTAAAAATGATGATTTTTTTTCCACTGGAAAATATCCCATGGAGTGCCACTATGAAATGAAAAAAAAAAAAAAAATCTAATGGGGTGCCCAATCTTAAAATAAAAAATAAAATCCAATAAACTGAAGGGGTTTATTGCCCCCCTCTTGTTCCACCCATAACAACAGGGGGGCATTGGTGCTTTCTATCACTTAATACAATCCTGACCCAACTTATTAAAGCGGCCCAAATTATATCTCCAGAGGGCTTGGCTCGATTTGGGTCCCGTGCTGGCCCAATCCATGAACACCTCTATATAACACCTGCCCCACAGGGTTCAAGCCCTACGTACTAAGGTGAGAAGTGGGGTTCCCAACCAAATGGGCAGCCCCTTGTTCTCTATAGGTGATTTTTTCCTCTAGACTGGGATTGATTACCTTGACTATGTTCATGACTAATAGAAGATACCTGTGGTTCAAGTTTTATTCTGGGTATGGGCTTGGCCCAACCACCCATGAATTTGAGGACCACCCCCATCTCAATCTTTTCTGTGTATGTCTGAGAGAGAGAAAGTGAGCAGTACAAGTATATTCATGACCAATGTTTCTTAAATAGAGGAATTACACAATGTCCTTTTGTGTATTGACTAGGCCCAATTATAGGCCTATGAAAGTGTCAATGGCTCATCATAGTCTTGTGACTGGAAGATGAGCCTTAAAAATATTATTGCTGTGTCCAACAAATAAATTGTGAGAATCTTGAGCGCATTGGAGTCTCGTGGCCTTACTTCTCTCCGGTTGCATTTTGTTGTGATCCAGGGCCTACGAGATTTATGTGGTTGACTCTTAATCTCTATTTATATTATCAGCCTCAAAATCCTGTTACACTCAAACACTACTTCTTAATTATAGTAGACCTATAACAGGCCTACTTTTAATCACAGTACAAGTCGGCAATCCAAGGCACAGTTTACCAGATTCATTACTTCTATTGAGTCATACGACCTAACACATTTGCTTTTTTATATATTGAGAATTTATTACTGTTTAGATGTTGATGACTGCACATGCGAGATCTCATTCATGAAGCCATGCGGGAAACTCCCACGATAGAAAATCCTGCTACTTGCTTCCTGATTAAGAGAACAATATGCATACTCGATCCCAACACTAAATCTAATCTCTTCTTCTCTTTCTCCCGCGCACGCACACAAGAGGCACACATATCAATACTAGCATAGAGCTTCTTTTTAGGGGGCAGAAAGAAAGTGAAGAATCGTATGCGGATAGTTTCCATGCCTCGAGCAATCCTGGAAGTTGTTGGCTATACTATGTTGGCCTTTTCTTCTTTTATATGTTGATATGAATGTCGGCTAGCTGCTTCTATTCTTAAATGTCTATTTGCAAGGCATCTATCAATGGTTTATGGCTTTTCCGGGTTTTGGAAGTCTATTTATCTAGTCTGTGGATTGTGCGGTCAAGACTCAAAGTAGCATCAAGGTAGTGTTCACTGTAAACGGGGCGGTTTCGAGTCGGAATCATATTAGACCTGGACCCGGACTCATTTCAAAATAACGGTTCTGAATTTGATTTTGACTTGGAAGCTATTTTGTTGGTTCCAAACTCGGTTTCGATTGAAAAATTCAGATTCGGGTTCGAAACCGGAATTTAATTCCAAAATTGATTCTAACTTCTCTTTATTTTTTTTTTCTTAAAATAAGTATATCATTCAACTTATAAGTCTACTACGTCCAGTGTTATACATAAAAATATATATAAAAAAATTGATTTTGAGGTACAGTTTGTAATATCAAATATTTATATTCCAGGTCTCGAGTCCACGGGTCAGGACCTATATGGACCCAAAACTAGACCCGTTTATCAATCGAAATCTAAAATAAGTTCTAGACCCGATTATTTTTTTTATCAGAACTCTCGGTATTCGGAAAATCACATACCCATTTTCAACCGGCTTCTTAGAGTGGCTTATCATGGTTGTCCAAATGGCAGGAACGTATGTGATTGAAAAGATCTAGAGGATTCTAGAAGACTTTGCATTATCCTGAGTTTTATAAAAATCTAGGAGGTGTAATTGTAACTCATGGAAATGTATGGAAATGCGGCGAGCAGTATTTTCAAGATTGTGGATAAGAGGTGGATAAGGATGGATAGTTTAAAGATTTGAGAGAGGTCTAGAAAGTTCCTCATCCTAGATAAGTGACATGTAACCTAATCCTATACACTCATAAGGTGTGAAAGCAAGCATAAATGAAGAACTTGGACATATATGCAGTAGTCTAGCTTGGAATGAATTATAGTGTTCTTATTTCCAGTTCTCTCTTCATTTGGGTCCGGCAGCTGTAGTCTAATGGTCAAAGATTTACTCAATATCAAGTTCTGCACGGGTTAGAATCAAGGAGTGAAATCTAATTATAACGTTTACCATCTTCATTTTAAAATACAACTTTCGTTCTTCAATTCTATTATCCACTCTAAAGATAAGAGCTTCTCTTTCGAACGCCTCGTTTTACCTTATGATATAATGTCTGTATGGTTCCAATTTTATCAGATGTCTCTGAAGAGAAAACCAAGAGATAGCCAAAAGAGTCATTCTGAACATATTGTACCAACACATATTTTATCAACATTTCTAATGGAAGGGATTAATACTTACATAACTTCGATATTCTTAATTTGTCGCTAAAACATGATTTAGGTATTTTGGTCATAAATTAGAAAAGCAAAGCTAACTTTTTTTCAATAAAAAACTTAATAGAAAAGAAGATTCTTTAACTTTTGTGCAATTTTTTTTGCGAATAAATACTCACACAAATTAAATGTATTATGATTATTTATAAATTCTACAATATGATCTTGTAGTTATCTAATGATGGCACAAATCATTGCCATTAGTCATTTGAATAGTGGTTTATGATTCAGACCGAAGGCTTAGCATAAGAATCCAATTAGGATGTAAAAAAAAAAAAAAACCTATACGGAGATATGGTTGGAGAAATTAATTCTAGTATTCTAATCTAAATAGGATATAAATGCGAAGTTGACAAGAACAGCGAAAAGAGATTGTTGTGTTGTCCTAAATTGGGCTCATGATAATGTAAACAGAAATCTATTTGCCAAATCAAATTACAATCTCACACAAAAATGAGAGAGTAAACCCTTGTGATCTAGCGTCCATATTTCACGAAATCTTTGAAACTGTCTTGTTCTTCTGCCTATCCAAAACTTTGAAGAACAAATATAGTGCTAGTTCTCCCTAAGTTTTCTACCAAACCTTTAAAATCTTCCAAGGGCCACACTAGATTGTTAATCTCTGTTGCAACAGCTTAGTTGGTCTTAACAAACTCATAGAACTATAGATCAGAACAATTTCACAGTAAGTAATATTGGCTGCATAATGTTGTAGGGCCACCAAATTAATGGATGCCCAAATCACTAAAGCATGTTTACAAGTGATAACATAACATTATACAATGCCCCAGTATAAAGATAAGCTTCAAATTCTGGCATCCCGAGCTAGAATTAAGTGTCATGCAAACACTGCTTAATTTATCAGGATCATTCTTTCCAAACTGCTTTACTGAGGCAGCAGACCCATTCGGTGTAACTGTTGTAGGGTCATCATCAATGCCATCTGAGACAATAGCTTTGGTTTGTGTATCAGCTAAGTTTGGCTTACTAGTAGACAACCTGAACCAGAACATGAGATCTTTAGACTATTACTTACAATACATCACAGCCAGCCTGGTTCAGCATGTTCTGGTTCAGGTTGTCTATTACTTACATCACAAAACCCATGTTCATCTTTATAGACTCATAAACCCTATCACAAAAATTTCCTTATTTGGTCTCTGCCTACTCACTAGAATCATTATTTTGTTGTGAACATCACAAAGGAACTTATAAGAGGGATGATGAAAACTAATTGTATCATATTGTCCCTATGGTAAAAACAGTTTATATTGTAGAACGCTAACTTTCCTTTCAAGATGCCTCCCAAAAAGAATTACTATTATCTCATGGCATGCTACAAACTTGGAGGACTGAGCAATGAAAAAATGCCATGATATCAGACATTATACCACTTGAAATAAAAACAGGCGCCAAGAGCTTTCATACTGCAGTGCAGCCCCACTGAAAATGTGGCACTTCAATCTCTCCTACAACATAGAGAACTGTGATCCAAGTACCAGAGGCTTCATTGCACCTGCACTAGAGAATCTATTAACTCAGATGAAGAGTTGCCATCTTGGTAGATAAGGGAAGCTGCAAGTGTGTCAGTGAACCAAATGAGCTCACCATCTGATGGGGCGACGAGCTGGGCCGGTATGGAGCCATGTTGGAGGTGATGACCGGCGAGTGCAGCAGCAAGTGGGTGTGCTGCATGGCCGCCAGTGGCCATGATGGCCACATTGGCAGCGGAATTGATGACTGGAAGGGTGATAGTGATGCTGTCAATGGGTGCACCCGAGACATGGACCACCCACTGGGTTTGTTCAGACAGGGCTGGGTGGCCTGGGAAGAGTGATGCCACTCGTCCATCACTCCCAAGAACAAGGAGGATGAGGTCAAATTTGGGGCAGTCACTGGATCTGGAGACGCCCACAGTCCGATCGCGCACCAGCTGACGGATCACAAACTCATAGTCCTCTGCAGCCGACTCAGCCGAAACGCCATGGCTCACTGAGATAACATGACCAGGAAGTATTGGAACCTGTAATAACAAGGAACACATAGTAAGAATTGGATTGGTTTCTAGAGCCCTTAGCCAAGCCAATTAGTATATCGGGCCTGATCGAAAGCCTTGAATGTGTCGGGCCAATCATAAAATAATTTAATAATTACATGGCTTGCTTGTGTCAAGCACTTATTACATATGATCACTATCTGATTATTGGTTTCCAAGAACCCCATAATTCCACAGTGGTTATGAATTCCTAGAAATGAATGATCTAAGATTTATGTGAGATGTGCACTACATGATACATCTTTATAAAAAATCTGTATTGTTACAAAAAGATGGAAGCATATTAATGAAGATTTGAAAATAGGTACTTGGGAGGGCATGCTATGTTCTAGAGTGGCAGAGGACTTGCCCTCCCAAAAGAGAAGTGAAGTACTCATTAAGTTGGCCAGAATAAGAGGAAAAATGGATTTTGATCAAACTCTCCATAAAATGGGACAATGATCATTCATCTAAAGAATATGAATCTTCTTATCAAATGATTGAAAACCCAAAACCAATTCACTAATATTTCTTAGTCAACAGCTCATAAAAGGAATGATGATGATGTATGTATGTATGTATAAGAAAATGCTGGCACTATGGGCCCACCCCACCACCACAATGGATGGAACTGGAACCTTAGCTTTTTGTGACAAATACTTTTGAAGGCAATGTTCAACGGTATTTTTGTCATGACCCATAAAAGTTGATCTGTCTTCCACCGATCCTATCTATGCTTTTCCTTCTAAAACAACTTGAGTTATGAGTGGTTGACTGGAGTGGACAAGACACACATTTCAATCAGTTCATGATACAGGCCCACAACCCAGAAGAATTGCATTATTAGATTAGATGGCCCGTGGACTTGAGCATAAAACCAGAAACCATCACTCTCTGTGGTTCACCATGTAATTTTCAATCCACATCATAAGAATTGTTCCTATCAAAACCATTTCCAGAAACCAATCAATCCAAATGGGACATAAAACTTATCTTCCAGACCCCCGTGACTCTCTATCTACACAAACAAACAAGGCACGCTCATGTAAGAGATCCTAGCCATTCATTCACTGAGATCTTCCACTGATAGGAAAGTTGAGAAGTGAAAATATAAATTTTAATGCATCTCATGAAGCCAAACCATTGGATCAACACTCCCATCATGATTGACAGACTACTGAGCCTCTTGCCGGAGTGATATGCACTGTCAGTTTGTGTCCTGATTCATGATAGATCCAAACGGCAGCCATTGATGTTTTGATCCAATGGTTTACCTTCATGAAAGCTGGGGCCCTCTATATGTCATTCTGATAAGGGCTTGCTAGGGTCATGAGCTTCAACTCATATTGCAGCCTCTCAATGGAAGATCCTACCCATTCAACAAGTAGACCATATTTAGGATGGAAATGAAATCCCATAGTCATCTATATGTGGATAATGTATGTTTGGATGAATTGCATGGACTCCAGCCTGCAGGAACAAGTGTGTTGGGGACTTCTACTGTATAGTAACCACTAGTCATCGACTTCCACACTGGGTGACCAAAATCAATGTATTTTCCCAAAGGTTCTCCTTACTTATTCATTTTTGTGATATCGTAAAACTTTAATGCGATATCATAAAACTTAATTAAATTATGCGGAGAATAAAGTGTAAGTTTAGTTGAGTAAGACAGTTTTATGCGATATCACGTAATCCTTTTCGCGACAGGCTGTTCGGAAAAAATCTCTAGGAAAAAATCTCTAGTTTTGTCACCGGAAGTGGAAATTCAGGCTAATGGTGACGTCTGAGAAAAACCCCTTTGTATTGTTAATGATGGCCCACCATCTGAATGGTCCAATCATGAATAGAAATCACAATGTCAGTTCATGTGCCCCCAGTTTGAGTCCTTTTGGCCGTTTCCGAGAAAGATGCTTGAATAAAACAATAATGGAAGCATAAATCTCAGATTCAGATTCATGATTCTTGAATGAAAAGAATCACAGAGATACCAAAGGGTTGATATGAAACTTCTCTGTGAAATGCTTTCAAGAACTTAAAATATCCCCCACCCAACCACTTTGCACTCTATGTAGTGGCCCTAGTTACATACTCAAACCAATTGGATTGATCCAATTCAAATGGAGATTATAAAAATAAGACAAAAAATTATTATAATCAGTGGGAAAATGGCCAACAGTGATGTGGGGCAGATTGTGCCAGATAATTTTCAGAAATAATAAAAACAGATTTTGGGGGTGAATAATTTTCCATTTTTGTCAATCTTTCAAATTTATGTAGTGAGAGACCAAGAAAAGTATTTCATGCAGTCTTAAATAAAATGTAAAAACAGCCAACTACTGTTGAAGCAGGAACTATTGATGTTTACCTTAAAAAAGAAACAAAACAAAACAAATGCTCCCTATCAAGAAGAGCGGCGCGCCTAGAAAATAAAAACTGTAAAAACACAAATCACCAAGAAGAATGTTTCATTGTTTCACCCCCATCATACAGTAGACACTGTAATCTCCACTTTTTTTTTTTATCTTGTTGAGTACAAGCATGCCTTTAAAATTGTGAGTGGTCTGGATTTTCAAGAGGACAGGAAGATTCCCAGAATGTTTGCTTTATATAGTAAATCTTTTCTTTCTCAAGAGTACATCATTCCTAAAAAAAAAAAAAAAAGAAAAACCAATCCTCACCGAGACAATGATAAAAATGAACCAAGAAAAAATATAACGTCACCCAAAGAAGAACCACAAAAACAAAAGAAAAAGAACTGAAGTTACAGAAGGATGTCAATGAAATTTAGTAAAAGCAGTGTAAATGAGAACTGAGAACATATGAAAGAATAAGGAAATAACCTTTGAAAGCAACCCTTCCTTGGCCTGTCTGTAGTTGCTATCCGGATGTTTCTTGGCTACCACATTCTCCTCTGCCCAAAACACATGCCATTTCGACCAATCCACTGTCTTCACGTATGGAGCTTTTGTCAACTTCCTGTGAAACCCCATTAAAGAAAACAGACATGAAAACAAACCCAGCAAGTTGGTTATTGTTTGGATGTGTAAAAATCAAAAAAAAAAAAAAAAAAAAATTAAGAGAGAGAGAGAGAGAGAGAGAGAGAGAGAGAGAGAGAGGAAGAAGCCTATCTTCTTCATCTTAAACAAACAAAGAAACCACCTTAAGAGCCTTGTGAGATTTCCTCCTGAGAGGACAATAGAAAATACTCCTCTTTCCCTTACAGACTTCTCCGAGAGCTGTGCTACGTAATCTGCTAGAGCTGTCGAGAGCTCTTCCTCATTATCAAAGACCCTCACTTGGGGTGCTCTCTTTTCTTTCCTGCCTTCGTTTTCCATGTCTTACACCAAACAAATGAAAACTCAGAACTCTCTTCTAGACTCGCAGTCGAGGAGTCTTCTTCCTTCTCTTGACAGAGAGTGATGTGGAAGATTTAAAAAAACAGAAAAACCTGTGATTTATAAAGAGAAGATGTAAGGAACAAACAAAGAAAGGGACGGGGACGGGGACGGGGACGGGGACGGGAAAGGAGAGAATGGGGTTGAAAACATGTGGGTATTAAACAGGATTGTACGACGAAAGCATTGAAATCCACCATCCCCGCAAGTAAGGAGAGGAATTACATGACATGATTACAACACTCGCCCCCACACTATTCCTCTTCTGTGGAAGCGAGGAACTGTCATCTGTGTGGTGTCCTTTTCCTCCTTAGGCCCATATATTGGATGGCTGGGATTTTCTAAGTTGGAGGCTGTAAAAAAATCTTGGGTTTGGGTATTATGATGCCTTCTGTTCTCTCCACCGTCTAGATCAAGTAGATCCATCTCCAAGGGCTTATTTGTTGTGTGGGCTGCTTCTACCGAAACCGATGTTGTATGTAATCCTTTGGTAATAGCGCCAATCAGGAAGGGTCTTAACCCCCTTCTCTCCGACATAAGCAGCGTCTCAGCCTTTGTCGAGGTGGGACTGGTCCCGGTAGAAGTACCGACCATGTCCTACCGAACTCGGTCTCACGCTAGCATCCCAGTCCGATCTCGGGTATAGCTGACCCCGGCGTCTTCTCCAGTTCGGCCCCTCTGCCGAGGTGAACACCGGGCTTCCAGTTCCCATTATGAGATGGGACGGGTACTTTGTAGGGAGTCCCTGTCAGGTAGGGCGGCCACCGGCCAAGGATAAGGGCTCGTTCCTATCAACAGATCACATCCACATTTATGTGAGGGATTTGAGGGGAGGTTTGATGGGACAAGTATCCTCACCTACCCCCACTAAAGATCCCAGGTGTGGGCTGATAGGACAAGTATCCTCACCTACCTCCACTATGGAACCTTCCACTCTCCTCTATATATGCCTGCATGAAGAGTCATGAACAGGTACATGCAAGATACAGCCTGCTCTGTTATTCTGCTAACATCCTCTTCTTCCCCATTTCACCCTAGTTCAGTGACTGCACTAACTCAGGCGTCGGAGTGCCTTTGGCTGACAGCAGCCTCGGGCCCTGACTGCTGTTTTCTCTTCCCTTTCAGGTTTCAGATCAGCAGAGACACTTGTTCAAGCTAAACAACCTCTCTGTAAACCCTCATCATCAGTTAACCCCAAGTCCGTAATAATTAGGCACGCACAATTTGGCGCCGTCTGTGGGAACGATCTGAGAATTCCACATTTTCATCCTAACAGCTATGCCTCCTAAGGCTCAGAAGGGAAAGAGCGTTGCTAGACCGTCTGGGTCTAAGCAACCAGAAACATTCCTGCCTCTCATGCCACCTCCACTAGTGACAGATCAGGCAGGAGCGTTGGTGACAAGTTCGCGAAGAGATACCAGGCAAGCACCACCCAACCCTCCTCCGAGGGGAGTGGGAGGAGAACCTGGTATGCGGAGTGTAGGTTCACCCGTTACGGTGACACACTCATCGTCAAGAGGAGCAGCAGCGTCTTCTCGGCGCGATCCTGTATTAGAGCGGGCTCGGACGAATACCTCTCGGGCGGAACGTCCGCGCCTGGAAGTTGTTCTCAACGCGCCGCCTCGAAAGGACGTTCCTCCTCAGGAACGGCCCTTACGAAGTGGGGCTCCTGTGCAGTCTCCTCCTCCTCGGTCTTCTCACGGGGACCACATGGACGAGGATCACGTCCACCTCGGCGATGAAGGTGACGACGACATGGTCCTGGAGGACGATGTTGAGGCCCAAGCCGAGGCCATCAAGGCCCAAAACCTCATCATCGAAGAGCAAAAAGGGCAGATCCTCCAGCTTCAGCGGCAGCTTGAGACGAAGAGCCAAGTCCAGCCCGAAGCCTCTCACACCCCTCCACCTAAGCAACGAGCTCGTCTCGGTCTTCGGGGTCGACCAGACCTAAGGGATCAGCTGAATGAAAGGCGCACCCGAGCTCGAGAAGAGGGCTCGAGTAACACTCATGCCAGTGCTGACCCGCGCCAACACCATAAACAAAGGCGGGAGACCAGGGCCGACCCCGAGATGGCTGACTACATCGATCAGCAGATTAAGCTGGCCGTACAGCAGAGCCTGGAGTAGGCCGGCCTCTCTCGAGGTCGGTTAACTACCAAACACGGTGACATCCATGGTACCTCTCCATTTTCTCGGGAAATCAGGGATCATCCCCTTCCTGACAAGTTTAGCGTCCCACGTTTCAATCTTTATGACGGGACGTCGGACCCCGAGGCTCATCTTCGGCACTTTACCCAGAAGATGACGGTATTTAGCGGGGACGGCGACCTTGACTGCAAGGTTTTCTCCTCCAGCTTGGGCGACCTCCCACTTCGGTGGTTCTGTGCACTCCCCGAGGGATCGATTTCGAGCTGGCCACAGCTCCGGAACTCCTTTGTCGAAAAATTTCAAGCCCACCGGGTCATTTCGAAGACTGACGCCGACCTGATCTCAATCAAGATGAGGCCGACCGAGACTCTTACTCAGTTCGCCAAACGATTCTGGACCATCTACAGCGTGATTGAAAATTCCAACGACGACGTAGCCGTCACTGCCTTCCAACAAGCTTTGCTTCCGGGCAATGAGCTTCGGCAGAAATTGGTACGTCATCCTGCACCTTCAGTGAAGGCTCTGATGGTCCGGGTGAACCAGTACGTTGAGTAGGAAGAAGACGACATCTGAGCTCGGGAGAGCCATAATCTCTGGCCAGAAAGCCGACCGGAGGGCCGTCCCACGAGAAGAGAGAGGAGGCTTGCTAAGAAAGAGGTGGATCGGAGTAGAGAGCCATCCAGCTCGGCAGTACGCCCTGCCCCCACCTCGGGAGGCAGCGCGAGGCCGAAACCAAGTGGCGCCTCTTATAGAGCCGTCAATACCATCTTCAAAGAGCCTATCTACAAGCTCCTCGGCAAAATCCAGGCCCAGCCTTTCTTCAAATGGCCCCAGCCAATGAAGGGTGACTCCTCCTCCCGAGATCAGAGCAAGTTCTGTGCCTACCACAAAGATAGAGGACACAGAACCGAGGACTGCTATGCCTTCAAGGCGCACCTTGAAAAGCTCGTAAAAGATGGGCATCTAAGAGACCATGTCAGGGAAGAAGGCAGAGTGAACAACGCTCAGCAACGCCTCCCCGATGACCAAGGCCGCGGTGAGCCTGCAGGGACCATCGACGTCATTCACTTGGCTCCTGCCCCCAGGGGAAGTGACCGAGCCCGTGCCGAGGCCAGGAAAGCCCAGCACAGCAAGCATGTGATGACAGCCGAGTTCGGTCCCTCGGCGAAGAAAGCACGTGTGGAGAGGCCAAAAATTTGGTTCTCTGATAAAGACTTGGCCGGGGTCCAGCTACCCCACAATGATCCTCTTCTTCTGACTATGAGGTTACACAACTTCGATGTCAAAAGGATCCTAGTGGACCCTGGAAGCTCCTCAGAAATCCTCTACTTGGATTGCTTCAGAAAGATGGGCCTGAAAGAGGAGGACCTGCAGGAAGCCCGCACCCCCCTGGTGGGTTTCAGCTCCAAGACGGTGTATCCCAAAGGGAAAATTTCCCTCAAGGTCGAGGTCGGAGGAGCTTCCACAAAGGTAGACTTCCTGGTGGTGGATGCACAATCTCCATACAATGCCATCATGGGGAGAACCTGGCTCCATAACCTTGAGGCCGTTCCCTCGACCCATCACCAGAAGCTCAAGTTTCCTTTACAGAACAAGGATGGGAGTTTCGAAGTTATCATAGTCCGCGGCGACCAAGACATGGCCAAAGAATGCCTCTTGGCCGTGGTCCCCGGAGATACGCAGCCACAGCAAGTCCACATGACCGAGCTGGAAGCTGAGCTCGACGCTGTGGGACGAACTCCCGAACAGAAGAGCATTGAGGACCTCACCCAGGTCGGGATCGATACCAGCGATCCAGAAAGGTTCTTCCTGCTCGGTAGCCAACTCGCTGACGAGGAGAGGGCCAGGATGCTCGACTTCCTGTTACAAAATAGGGAGGTCTTCGCCTGGACCCCATATGAAATGTCCGGCGTCAGCCCCGAGGTCATAAGCCATAAGCTGAATGTGGATCCCCGACATAAACCTGTTGTCCAAAAGATTCGCAGGACGGGCGCCCAACAGGCAGAGGCTGTGACCAAGGAGGTCGACAAATTACTGGACGCTGAGGCTATCCGCGAAGTCCAGTACCCTGTTTGGTTGGCCAACACAGTTGTGGTAAAAAAGAAGGATGGCAGCTGGAGGGTCTGTGTAGACTTCACCGACCTCAACAAAGCCTGTCCCAAAGACAGCTTTCCTCTACCAAAGATAGACCAGCTGATCGACGCCACTGCCGGCCACGAGAGGATGAGTTTCCTCGATGCTTACCGAGGTTACCATCAAATTCCAATGCACGAGCCTGATCAAGAAAAAACCGCGTTCATAACACCCAGGGGCACCTATTGCTACAAAGTAATGCCCTTCGGGTTAAAAAACGCCGGTGCCACTTACCAGAGGCTGGTAACCAAGATGTTTCAGGACCAGCTCGGCAGGACGATCGAGGTCTATATTGATGATATGGTCGTTAAGTCTAAACGGTCGCAGGACCACTTGACTGACTTACGTCAAACCTTCTCCATCCTCAAGAAGTATCAGCTCAAGTTGAACGCCTCCAAATGTGCATTTGGCGTCGGCTCGGGCAAGTTCCTGGGCAGCCTAGTTACCAGGCGAGGAATTGAGGCCAATCCCGATCAGATCTCGGCACTGAAAGCCCTGCAGAGCCCGAACTCGATAAAACAGGTTCAGAGACTTACGGGGATGGCGGCAGCACTGAACCGCTTCATCAGCCGAGCTTCGGATAAATGCCTTCCCTTCTTTCAGCTCTTGAAAAAGAGCTCCGGGTTCAAATGGACCCCGGAATGCGAAAGCGCTCTCCAGGAGCTCAAAGTGTACCAGGAGCTCAAAGTGTACCTTTCCTCCCCTCCTCTGCTTTCCACCCCAGTGCGGGGTGAGATCTTATATCTATATCTGGCAGTTTCGGACCATGCGGTGAGCTCTGTGCTCGTAAGAGAAGATGACAGGCAGCAAAGACCCATCTATTATACAAGCAAAATCTTGCTCGATGCCGAAACGAGATACTTGCCATTGGAAAAGCTCGCGTTAGCACTCGTTAGTGCTTCGCGGAAGCTCTCCCACTACTTCCTGACATATTCTATCGTGGTTGTGACCGAACACCCACTCAAGTCCCTCTTCAGGAGAGCAGACTTTTCAGGACGAGTGTCTAAATGGGCTGTCGAACTCGGGCAATACGATATCCAGTATCAGCCCAGAACGGCCATCAAAGCCCAAGTCCTGGCAGACTTTATTGTGGAATTCACCTCTCCTAGTTCGGCACCGAGCCATCTCGACACCGAACTGGGGGGCAAGGAGGCAAGGACTTCGGCAGAGACCGAGCAGGATCGGTCCTGGAAACAGTTCCTCGACTCATCTTGGAAAGTCTTCGTCGATGGGTCCTCCACCTCCAAACGGGCTGGTGCTGGCATAGTCCTTCAATCTCCGGAGGGTCTTGTCATTGAGCAAGCCCTGACTCTTGACTTCAAAGCTTCTAACAATGAAGCTGAGTATGAAGCACTAATTGCAGGGCTGGGCAGTGCAAAAACCCTGGGGGCACAACAACTGGTGATTTTCAGCGACTCACAGCTGGTCACAAGCCAACTGAATGGAGATTACCAGGCCCGAGATGACAGGATGGCAGCCTACCTGGCCTACACCAAGCAACGCCTATCTCAGTTCCAAAAGGCTGAAGTCAGGCAAATAGGCAGAGACTCCAACTCTCACGCCGATGCCCTAGCAAATCTAGCCTCTGCTGTCGAGGCAGGAAGAAAAAGAACTGTCGAAGTGGAAGCACTGGACAGACCGAGCATACAACTTCAACCGCCTCGACAGATTTTGTGCACTGACCTCGGTCCAAGCTGGATGGATGAACTTATCTCCTACCTCAAGAATGACCAGCTGCCCGAGGACAAGGGCCAAGCCCACAAAATCAGGCTAAAGGCAGCCCGATTTTGGCTCTCTCCAGATGATAAACTCTACAAGAAGTCCTACAATGGCCCTTACCTCCAGTGCGTTCATCCAAGTAAAGTCGAAGATTTCCTTTATGAAATCCATGAAGGGATCTGCGGCAGCCACATCGGAGGTCGGTCACTCGCCTACCGAGCTATTAGCCAGGGGTACTGGTGGCCCTATATGCAGAAGGATGCACAGGTCTACGCCAGGAAATGTGAGAAGTGCCAGAAGTTCTCGCACTCTCTCCATCAGCCAGCACATGACCTGAGCCCCCTTTCCAGCCCCTGGCCCTTCGCCCAATGGGGACTGGACCTCGTGGGACCACTCCACCGAGCTCCAGGGAACAAAAGATGGTTGATCGTAGCAACTGACTACTTCACCAAGTGGATAGAAGCCGAAGCACTCTCCTCCATCACTGAGAAGGATACCAAAAACTTCGTGTGGAGAAGTATTGTAACTAGATTCGGAGTACCTCGAACCTTGGTCACGGACAACGGGACCCAGTTCGACTCCAATTTCTTCAGAAGCTTCTGTCAAGACCTTGGCATCAGGAACTACTACTCTACCCCGGCCTACCCCCAGAGCAATGGGCAGGCTGAAATTTCGAACAAGGTGGTGCTTGACGGACTCAAAAAGAGACTAGATCGAGCCAAAGGGAGATGGGTAGAGGAACTTCCAAGTGTCCTATGGGCATATAGGACTACCCCGAGGCGCTCGACCTCGGAAACTCCTTTCTCCCTAGCCTACGGAATGGAAGCTGTAATTCCACTTGAGGTCGGCCTCCCCACCCTCAGGTCGGAACTGTTCGACCGAGGCCAAAATGATGCAAACCTCGCCACAGAACTCGACTTGGCGGAGGAGCGAAGGGATGCCGCAGCCATCCGTCTCGCTTCCTACCAGCGACAGTTGGCTAGAGGGTATAATCAAAGGGTCAGAGAGCGAAAGTTCTCCCCTGGAGAATTGGTCTTGAAAAAGACTCTTCCAGCAGACAGGAATCCCAGCGAAGGAAAGTTTGCACCGAACTGGCATGGACCGTTTAAGGTGACTTCGGTTGCTGGGCAGTCTGCATATAGGCTTGAGGACATGGAGGGCAGAGAGCTGCCACGCCCATGGAATGCCACCCACCTCAAGAAATTCTATTTTTGAGATGTAATCAGATTTGGGAAGTTAATAAACTATTTCTTTTTATAGAATACGTTTACAAGCTGTCCCCTATTCTCGAAAAAATGTCCAAGTTATGGAACTCGGCATATATCTACAGCTCGGTTACGGAACCGACTTGAATTCTTTGTTCGGTTATCTTAGTTAACTACTTTGGCCTGGTCAATGGACCAGTCGAGTTCTGATTATAAACCGGACTTAGCTTTGGTCATAGGACCAAGCGCCCTCAGTTTTACCGAGATTGATGCTCGTTATGGTTGCAAAATCAATACAGCACCTCGGGTTACAACTACTAAACCGGACTTAGCTTTGGTCATAGGACCAAGCGCCCTCAGTTTTACCGAGATTGATGCTCGTTATGGTTGCAAAATCAATACAGCACCTCGGGTTACAACTACTAAACCGGACTTAGCTTTGGTCATAGGACCAAGCGCCCTCAGTTTTACCGAGATTGATGCTCGTTATGGTTGCAAAATCAATACAGCACCTCGGGTTACAACTACTACGGATTCGGTTTCTACCGAACTCGTTTACTTTGTCTTTATTTCCTATTATTTATTCTGGTCGTTAAGCCAAATGCATAAAGAAAGGAAAAAAGAGAAGAAAAATTCGCCACAAATGTTCAAAGTTGGAAGCAAAGCCAATTTCATTTCATGAATAAGAAAGGTTACAAATTTCTCAACAAAAATAAAAGCAAAATTACATCATTTTTCAGACCACAGCCCCCTCGGCGCCATCAGCAGCAGCATCTTCCACGACTTCGACGGCCACTTGCCCGGCGTCGACATCCGCGTCGTGTCCGGGGGCAGGGTCTTCGGTTTCCCTGGCTGGGGCCTCACGAGCTTGGTTCGCTAGGGGCTGAGGAGGAGGAAACTGAGGGATCTCTGTATATACAGGGCTGTCCTCGGGGACCCCTGCTGCCCTCAACGAGCTTGTCCGTCCCAGTCTCCAGGCCTTCAGGCTCACGCTCTTGACTTGCGCGATGTACTGTTCGGTGGCTTCCGCCACCCCTTCGTCAAAAGCTTTGTCAACCTCGGCCCGTAGCTTGTCGACATCAGCTCGGAGTTCAGCCTCTGCCTCCCCCCACCTCTTTTCAAGTTCGGCCGTTGCCTGAACTTGGTTTTCCAGCTCCGCTCTGACCTTATCAAGCTCGTCTCTGAGGCCCAAGACGCTCGTTTCCTGCTCGGCTGCCTTCTGCTTTATTAGGCTGAGCTCGGCCTCGAGCTCCAGTTCCCTTTTCTCGGCCCTCTCCGCCCGAGCGGTGCTCTGCTGGGCTTTGTCCGCCGACACCAGCGCCCTTTGCAGGATCTGAAGAAACAAGTGTTAAGCCGACGTCAATATCAGAAGTACAAAAATCAAAGCAATGCAAAGTTCAAAGGAGAAAATTACCCTGAGGGCGTCGGCCATCTGAGCCACATCCAGCTCCACCTCGCTCCTCTTCATATGTTCTGCCATGTCTCCAGGCAGAGCACAGGCGTGCGCAAGGGCACTGACAACAGATGTGCCATCACTCAGCCGGCCGTCCGACGACAGCGACTGGCCATCCTCCAGCAGGAAGCTGGGGTTCCAGATCGGAGGGCCGAGCAGTGGCGAGTGCTGAGAGGCAGGGTTGGGCTCGTCCCCCACTGGGTCCGCAACCCTGGGCCTTTTCCCCAGCCGAACCGAATCCCGACGAGATTTGGTGGAGCGCTCGGTCGCTGCTGAAGGCTGAGGAGATTGAACTGGGGGAGAGACGACCGTATCCTCCAGGTTCGGAGGGAGAACGGCCCCCGAGGTGGGCGAGTCTCCGAAGATGACTTCGTCAAGACTAACAAGGGCCGCGCGACGTCTTCCCATCTCGGCCTCTTCGTCCGATTCAGAAGATGGGAGAATCACAAGCTCCTCTTGCCGAACCCCCTCGGACTCACCCTCCGGCTCACTTTCCTCCTCGGAGTCGGTCTCTGTTGCGGTCTGGACCTGCGACGGACCGGCTTCGGCTGAAGCTCTAGAAGGTATGGCCTCGGGAGGTACTTGCGCAGGCCCTGCTGCTGGAGCTGTTTGCTCCTCGGCTTCGGCAAGAGTTAGGACTTGCTCCCCCATGAGGTTCTCGTGCCGTCTTCTTATGAAAGATCGGTACACGGGTTCGTACCCAAGAAGGGCTGAGGCAGATCGGGTCCGGTGACCCTTGTAGCTATAAATCCTTTTCAACCAGCCGACGTTTCGTCGCCACCCGGAGTTCCTCCTCTGCCGTTTCCTCTCCGCGTGACCTGCACGACAAGCAATTAGGCATCAGTTCGGCAGAATGAAACTACATCAGAAGTTCAGAAATTGAGATATTTACTCGGTGGTTCTCCGAGACGACCGGGTACATGGTCCACCCTGGGCTCTCCGGGGGCATACTCCCAGTTCCCGGTGACGTAAAGGCAGTCCTCCCCGGCGTATTTTGTGTTGTCTTCGAGCTCGTTGATTATGGGAATCTCCTTCGGTCGAACTCGCAAGTAGTATGCGTCGTCCTTTGGAGATCGACACAGGTTATACACATCCTCAATGTCTTCGACGCCAAGGTTGGTTCCCAATATCCTATTCAGTTCGGCTATACCCATGATTATCTTAAAACCATTGGGCATTAGTTGGCACGGGGTAAGGTTCCATCTCCTGAGGCAAGCTCTCAGGAGGGGATGGACTGGGAATCTCACTCCGCCCTCGATTATGGCTACTAGAGGGAATGGCATCCATCCCTCTACAAGCACCCGTGGTCGGCTTCGGTCACCATCCCCATCCGCCCTAATCTGGACGTTCTCTGGTATCTGGTATTGTTTCCTAAGCTCGGCTAGGGCAAGCTCTGTGTCTATCCAATGTCTAAAAACCCCCATCTTCCCTAGCCTAGACCGGAATACTGGTGACGGTGACGGAGAAGAAAGACAGTAGACACCCCCAAAAACAGAAAAAGAACCCAGAAAAGGAAAAATGTCAGAGGCAGAAGGGAACTCACTAAGACACAGGGCCGGAAAGAATGTAGAGAACAGAAAACTCTAAACTTCAGGAGACGAACGGAAGGGCTTCTCGGACGATGAGGCTCCAGGCAACTCAGGCGAAAGCTCCAAGCACAGTGACAGCGAAAGTGGTCCTCCTTCGAGGACCGGGGTTTTTATACAGGGATGGAGATCTCTTCGTATCCCGAAAAGCATGTGCAGACACCGCCTCGAGCACGCCACCCGTCTCCTCGATAAGACGCAATGGCCATCAGGGACCTGACACATGGCGGCGTCACAGCGCCCTCATGATGATATGGTTGGGGCTATTAAAACCGCCTCCAGACAGCCTGGCGCTATTAAAAGCGCCTCGGAAAGCGAAGCGGCACCCCACGCCTGTAAACTGCAGGATCGGTTTCGGAAAGTCCATCCTATCACTCCTAACCCCGTGGTCTCTTTGACCCCCCGAAGTCAGGAGCAGGGGGCAATTGTGTGGGCTGCTTCTACCGAAACCGATGTTGTATGTAATCCTTTGGTAATAGCGCCAATCAGGAAGGGTCTTAACCCCCTTCTCTCCGACATAAGCAGCGTCTCAGCCTTTGTCGAGGTGGGACTGGTCCCGGTAGAAGTACCGACCATGTCCTACCGAACTCGGTCTCACGCTGGCATCCCAGTCCGATCTCGGGTATAGCTGACCCCGGCGTCTTCTCCAGTTCGGCCCCTCTGCCGAGGTGAACACCGGGCTTCCAGTTCCCATTATGAGATGGGACGGGTACTTTGTAGGGAGTCCCTGTCAGGTAGGGCGGCCACCGGCCAAGGATAAGGGCTCGTTCCTATCAACAGATCACATCCACATTTATGTGAGGGATTTGAGGGGAGGTTTGATGGGACAAGTATCCTCACCTACCCCCACTAAAGATCCCAGGTGTGGGCTGATAGGACAAGTATCCTCACCTACCTCCACTATGGAACCTTCCACTCTCCTCTATATATGCCTGCATGAAGAGTCATGAACAGGTACATGCAAGATACAGCCTGCTCTGTTATTCTGCTAACATCCTCTTCTTCCCCATTTCACCCTAGTTCAGTGACTGCACTAACTCAGGCGTCGGAGTGCCTTTGGCTGACAGCAGCCTCGGGCCCTGACTGCTGTTTTCTCTTCCCTTTCAGGTTTCAGATCAGCAGAGACACTTGTTCAAGCTAAACAACCTCTCTGTAAACCCTCATCATCAGTTAACCCCAAGTCCGTAATAATTAGGCACGCACATTTGTGTAAGGAGAAAGGGTAATCTTTAGTGATGTCTAATTCAAAAATCCCTTTTTTTGGAAAAATAGGGTCCTAAACAATAAAATTCTTAGAAAGAGGTTTGGAAGAAATGTGAAATTCCGAATAATTCCAAATGCTATCTTTAAAGTAGAATTTTAAATGCCCAACCCTTTCAAAATTTTAAATGCTCAACCCCCTCTAACATTTGAAATGTTGAGATTTTGAAACCTCATAAGGCTAAAGGTGCATTTTTCATATGGTCTGAAACTATGAATTATTGCATCAATCGGGTATTTGGAATGCCCATTGAACAATACGTCACATCATATCCGAAGTTTCCAACGTACAAAACAAATGCATGTAACCAAACAGTTGCACCAAAGAAAAAAAAAGAGAAGTTGATCCCCATCTTGCCACTAATTTTCCATTGATTTGTGTTAAATTTGCCATCTAGAATAAGAAATTTTATGTCAATCCACCATGAGGAGGCACCTTTTTTATGTAGAAATAACTGCAAATCTATAATCTCTGGCTGTATCACTAGATAGTGTATAATTATCCTCGGAAGCATAAAAATAAGTAAGATACCTTCTATACTATAAATGTTACAAACGACGCAATAGCATTATAATATATTAGGCTAGGAGGTTTTGGATTCAATTTTGACTGTTAGTTATAATTTTGACCGGAAATTACATCAACTATCTTCTTTATCTCGTTATCATAATCACTAATAACTGCTCTCCACTTTTCTTTTCTTTTTTTTTTTTTTTAAAGATTTTGTTTCAATCCAAACTCTATCATTCGTTTTCTACTCCAATTTTCATTTTTTTTTCATTTTATGATACCAACTCTTGAATTACATAAATACATACTCATAAAAAAAAATATTTTATTTTGCTTTCTTTCTAAAAAAGCTATAGATTTTTTTTATAAATTAATATTTAAATTGTAATGTTTGTAATATCCGTGCTGAGCACGGGTAATTATGCTAGTGATTAATTAAGCTTGGGCCCACGTTAATTAAGAAGGGCCCACTCTCCCCACAGTTTTTATCATCAAAGTATGGGCCCCACTTATTTTCACACATCCCAAGAACTGAATAAAGACAATTTCGCCGGCAAGCCCACCTCACACGCATTTATGCCTTAAAAACAAAAGGGCCCCACCTATGATCAATTAAATCTTTTCAAACACAACCCCTGTGAAATGCCACTGCTGGTTACAATGCAACCGTTGTCCATCATTCGATTTAATCACCAACCATTTGCACCGGATAAAGCCATTAAATCTTAGGACTACCTAATTTAAGAGTTCAGCACTTAATTCCGGGACCCTTTTTTCACCCTTTCCATTTCCGCTCAAAAAATGCGGATTGGTATTTTCGAATTGGAAATCCCCTCGGAGCGTGGTTCGACCGTTCTTAGAGTGCAGTACAACCACATCGGAGTGTGATTCAATCAAAACCGTATAATTTTTTTCATATATTTTCTTTTTATTTAAACTAGACATTTATCTTTTGAATGAAAAAACTTCTTCTCACTTATTAATTATTATCTATTTTATGTAATCAAATTGCAATGTTAAAATTTTCTCCATTTTTTTATATTTGAATATATGGATAGTATATATTTGTTTCCATAAATTAATTTTTTATAAACACACAAGCACTATGTTGTATAGGCATTCCGAAGGCTCTCCGGATATATAATTATCTTAAAATTTACCATTTGGGTCATGGCGGCTCTACATAGATGATAGATCACAACCCCATTGAGATCTGAAAAAGCATTTAAAAATAAAAAAAATTATTTTACGAATTGAACTTATGAGAAGCTTTTGACCCCATTCAATTTAAGAGTTTCACCCTACATTAACTAACTTTATACTTTTTCTTTATTGCTGTGGTAGTGAACAGAAGCAACCATAAAATACCCACTGTCTAAGTTAATGGGTCAATTGTCTACCAAAAACTAAATAAAATTAATGGGCCCACATTACTGATATGCGCTCTAGCAACAGGTTTTTAGAACTTAAAGGAATTTGTGACATTACTAAAAAATTAGTGGAGACAAAGAAAGATATTGTATGCCAATTGGTTTATTAGTTATAAAATTGGCGTTGATTTTACCAACAGTGATTACTTTTGTAAAAATGGCTTTTTCAGCAATAAAATACGTAAATAACAGGTTGCGTAACCGAATAGGAGATCAATAGATGAATGACATTTTGGTTACATATATTGAAAAATATGTTGTTGCTAGTGTTGATAATGAATCTATTATGCAACGACTTCAACACATGTAAACTTGAAAACCTGTTGGAGACAACCATAGGAGTTTATATATTTGGATTTTGCTTTTGGATTAAGAATTATTAATTTTTTTTAAATTCAATATTATCTTTGTCAGATTATCAGAAATAGATTATTTAAAAATTTTATACTATATTTGTTGAATTATCAAAAGCAGATGACAAATATTGATAAAAAAATAAATAAATTTATTCGATTTGTATAAAGTATTTTTTTTTATTGACCACACTAACTTGAATTCATGTAGCCGCCAGTTATTTGGGTGCTCTGGTCCTGTCCACCCTTTGCTCCTGTCACTTAGGTTTAGCATCTTTTGATTGGATTTCCATTGGGCCACAGCTTTCCCCTCTACATTCATATGCAATTATGCATCCATCTCTAACTCCAAGTCAGTCTAACATCCAGCTGGGCCCCACATGAGGTGTGCTTTTATAAGAAATAAAACTGCCAAAAGTACAATGTTTAGAGAGAGAGAGAGAGAGCGCCCCACATGAGGTGTGCTTTTTTAAGAAATAAAACTGCCAAGTACAATGTTTAGAGAGAGAGGGAGAGAGAGAGAAAGAAAAATAAACCTAAGCTGTCTCATTGCAAGGGGACCTTTAACTTTCATTCTCTACTACGTCTTGGAAAAACTGGATAAAGTGGTCTGTTATTTTCTCCCAAGTCTTAATGCACCAAACACAATTCACACATCCGTTTTCAGAAAATGCCAGATTGGGTACCACAAAGCTACAATGAAAGGTAGGGGATGTGGACCACACCACCCTTGGCTGTGACAGCTTCCTGTTGTTTGATTACCAAGTTATCACTTGCCCATTTTCGGCTGGTGGGCCACACCATGGTGGGTCCCACTCCCACCACCATGGAAGAGTCATAGTCCCTCCCCCATATCATATCTCTCCTGGGCTAACTGGATTGGGACCATTCTGTGGCCTGCATTGGCAGGACTCAGATCTCGAGAATCTTGATTGCTGCTTATGTGGGCCCCACCGTACTTCATCAATCATGTGGCTTTTGAAGTTTCACTGTAATGGCTTTCGCGGGTGGGGTGGTGGATCATGTTGACATCACATGTTAGAGGAATGATCAGGAAGATCAACTTTCAAACAACCTATTAGGTCACCTGTGGCTATGGACCTCACCTTCCATTGATAGGCCATAGCTCATGTAACAAATTGAGCTGTGATAATTGAGACTGGCCCACCTGTTGGACGGTCTAGATCAGAATCTGACCAGCTGATAGAGAAAAATTATAGTGTGCCACTACTCTATCAACGCCCACCACCACTAGAAGAAACCAAAATACGAACCAGGAAGAGTGAGTGTCCTTTTCTGCAAGAAGGGCCTACCATGTAGGAAGGCCAGAACAGGGTGCTAGTGCCAAACCTTCCAGTATGATCAACAATTTAAATACTACTAAAGGTAGCATCAAGAGACAACAATGCATCTTCTTAGAGTCAATCCATTGCATCATTTTATGTTTATAGAAATCCAAACATCTCAAATTTTTATCATAATTTCTAGCAAAGAAACATACCACAGATGATTTCTTTACCATCCTGCGAATCGCAAATCACGGTTGTAATGATGAAGATGGTAAATGGGTCACAATTAAATCAATTACATCTTTTTAATTTAGAAATCAATTTGTCAAAGGGGTTGAATGCTCAGTTCACATAAACTATGATCAAAATGATAATTAAATATATAAAACATAATTTGATTGCGATTGAAACTTGAACTATCATACCAATGGGTTGACAATTTAGACTCAAAACTTATAAAGAAACCTATGTATATTAAAGTGAACAAAATCATATCTATTCCAAAGAGCCAATACATGGCATGGATATTAAAAATGAACAAACATATCTCCCCAAAGAAGCAATATCTGCTCACTTGGGTCAGAACCCACTTACCAGATCTCACCACCAAAGACGCCATGCTCATGTACTCCTCTGGCTCGAGTCGAGATTCGAGGATCATACTATAATCATCACTCTCCTCCTCTTGTTGTAGTGTGGTGACGAGCCAAGATACATATGTGATTTTGACTTTTGCTTTTCTGGGAAAGTTTACGTGCTCTGCAACTGCACCCACTAACAGACTCCCTTCCAGGCCTTTTGCCATCATCATTATTCATAACTCTTTCTCCTCTGCTTTACAATTTCAACTGTACTGTGCTCCCGCGGCGCATTATACTTTGTGTGAGAGTGTATGATGCTCTGTGAGGCTGGGGCATTGATTTGATTGATATCTCTGGGGATGGGTTGAGTGAGACAGTGGTGCGATTGGACGGAATAAAGAAGATAAAATGGGCTACTGAGAGTAGCAGACTAGCACTGTACGCGTGGTGGAGAGGAGTCGTAGGAGGACTGGTGTACCAAAAAAGAATCGATTCTGTTTTGATTTTGATTGTTTTATATATTTACCCGAATACGGTTCCAAAATCCAATGGCAAGGAGATTAGAAGAAGGCACGGGGATATAAAGGCCCCCAATTATTGGATTATCTAGAGGTTATGACCCTTTAAAATTGAGTGTGTCCTCTACTGCTCTTATTTAAGCCCGACAAGTAAACGGGTTTGGTTTACAATTTATTTTTTAACCTGTGACCCAAGTGAGTTGGAATCTTATTCTAACTTAGTTCAACCCGTGTATTCGACATATTAATTTAATTCTCATAAATCTCACTTAAAAACTAGGCATATCATTATCTATCTAGATTCGTACCCATTCCATATACATAATTGATTTTGGTTCCGGTTCCATATTCTTATTAACTGTTGTGAAATTAGAAAACCGGTTCCGAATAGGGTCTGGGTCTGATTTTGAATCCATCTTTTTATTAACGGTTCTGGTTACTAGTCCACCGTGAACTCGAATTGGAACTGACTTTTTATATTCCTATTGACAAGAAAATTCTTCCTTTCGTGGGGCACTATATTAAGAGAGTCACATGTAAAAAAAAAAAAGCATATAGTTTTTAAAGTATATACTTTTTCAAATATTTTGGTAGAAAATTATAGGAGGATTCCATAAATTTGTGGGAGTTCGGCTCGTGACAAGGCTGGTCACCACTCTAATGATGAGACGAAATCTTAAACTTTTATTTGGTAACTTCATTAATACAGTGAAGTGATTTGAATGATCAAATTAAAAGAAAAAAAAAAGGCGGCTTCAAATCAAAAGGATTTTGTTAAAGAGGGTGGAAGTGAAAAGTCTCTCAAAAACGAGAATTTTCTGCAGTTGAAATCATAAAAGAATCTACAATTGCAAACATGAAGTTAACATATTTGGTCCACCCTTGTCATCATCTTCCTAAAATACTATGCCGGTGGACCTTATTGAAGTGGGCCCAAAAAATATCAAGCAGGGCTCCTGGGATCACCATGCTCTTTATAAAAGTTTGAAGATATTTTCGATTGAATCCTCAAGAAGATATGTGCTGGTAATCACAGTCCTGGACTAGCTGTCACATTCGTCGATGCTTATATGCTTGTCAGTGATGCTACTGCGTAAGATGGCTGGTAAGAACAAGAATAAGTACAGATGTTGTTATTAGTCATTAGGCAGTAGACTCGGACTCCATTCTTTAAAATCTAAAAAGCTCACATTGCTAGTTTACCTTACCTTGTTTCATCACTGATTGAAGTCTCACTTCAATTAGAATAATAATCTAGACCATAAACTGATCACTTGGAGTTAATTTCAATGATAAAAGCATAAGTTCAGGTGTAAATAATCATAAGTTTTCCCTTTCATTGTGACTATAAGATGACGCAAGGTAGAAAAGTTGTGATGACAACCTTGATGACTTAATGGATGAGATTTTTAAATCAATGGTAGAATAGATGATCATATGATCATACTCCCCCCATCTACCCCAAATCCAACTGGGGCATTTAGCCATATAGAATTGGCCGCATCTTATCCATCTTATCTTCTTATCTCTCTATTTTGTATCAATCACTCCTTTGATCATCCTTTTTGGACTAACACAATGAGCTTTTACCACACCTCCTTCCATCGTGAAGTTGTTTATATATAACATCCCTCAGCTGGCATCTATTAACTTTGATATTGGTTGTTGCATCCTTTGGGATGCTACAAATTAAATTGGGATGATTTGGGCACCAAATCTCTCACCTTTGAAGTTACCACAAAAAACGATGAAATATATTCTCATGCATTAAAAAATATCTCACCTTTTCGTTGAGAATGCTTTTTGTACATGGAGCATTCTCAAATTCCATTTTGAGAAACAACATTTCAAATTCTCAGATTGTTTGAAACAAGAGTACAATACAACCCCTAAAAAAAAAAAAAAAACCCAAATGCTCGTAACTAGATAGAATGATAAACACAAAAACAAAAATTCAGGGCGACTGTAGATCCATTCCGGATCCCTTATTTCGTCCAAACAGGAGAGCCTTGTTCGAACGAATCAGGGGCCGCGCGGCTCCCTGTTTGGACGAATCAATTTTCGTCCATCAAATGTTGACACTTCAGATTGAGGGCCATCATGACACGTGTCGAGAAGCAGTGTAGTTAGAGCATGAGATGACATGGAGGGAACAACTAGGATTTTGCTAAATTATTAAGTTAGTGTGCCCCTTTTGTGCCATGTGGCAAGCATTGAGGGAGGAGATCATCATATCTTTTGAGTTCGAATCACCTATCTTATATTTTTACCGTTAATTGACCAATAATACTCCGCCGTGTAATCGCAAAATTTAGTGGAAGAGTGTAAAAACCTTGTGTTTTGGTTTTTTTTTGGTTCATTATGTCTGGGGTTTTACCAATGAGGGGTTTGTTTGGGGTTTAACCAATGAAAACAACCTTTTTGGACTGATGCGATTGGGCACTTGGCATCCGTACAATGGTAGGGTTGACCGTCGACGTGACGCCGCCACGTCATTCAATCTCTTCTTTCGAAAAGATAAACCAGTTTTTACCAGCATTGGGGTTGGTGTACTCGTCCTATCCGACTACACCATGCATTGGTGTTGGTGTACTCCTCCCATCCTACTACACCATGCATAGGCACATGTATATCAAAAGAGTAATGCTACTTGTCCCGGGACAAGTAGATTTTTTGATATCAAAAAGGTCGCAAGAACTCAAAGAATAAAAAATAAAAAAGGAAGTTGTGGGATCCATTTTGATTCTAGGCATAGCTAGGGTGGTAATATGATACTGAACCCGGATCCCACCCAAATTTAACCCATTTAATTCAACCGGCAATCAATGACGGAGTCGGGAATTTTATTTGGATGGTGCAGGCAATGATGTGAAGAAGTCAAATAATAAAATAAAATTTTTAGTATATTATGAAAGAAGTTTCTCGAATTACACGGGTGTGACCGCACCTGTGCGAGACCGCTTGGGTCCGCTCCTGTCCTCAATTATACGAGTCTAGGCCTGGTTCAGAAAAACCATATACAATGCTGGCACATCGACTTCAAGGGGTTCAATCAAGTGACTCTCCAAACAGGTCGTTTGTCTTTTTTTTTTTTTTTTTTTTTTTTTGGTGTTAGGTAAGATTTACATATAACCCCAAGGGGTAGCTCAGTTGGTCTAAGATTACGGTTTGCACTCGGAGGTTGTATGTTCGAAACTGTACTACCACACTGGGGGCTACAGGGGAGTTTACCAGGCTTTCCTCTGGGCCGGGAGGGATTAGTCCGGCCCGAAAGGTTGGGAACCCTCTGATAGCAAAAAAAAAAAAGGTAAGATTTACATATATGGATGTTGCATACTTAAATTTATACATTGAAAACATAATACTGTATTTGTTTGGAAGTACCAATTTCATGTGAGTAAATGTTGAATGGTTCGAGTTCTACACATAAGATCTTCATATATTTTAAAATCTATGAATGTTTAAGATATGAAATTGAGTGATTTAGAGTTTAATAGGTCAATAACTAATTTAAACGACTTCATATTAAAAATTTGGAGACAAAACTATAAATTCTCGGGATCATAAACTCCCCCAAGTTGGGAAATAGAAATCCCAGGGCCTCTCTCCCTCTATCTCAAACTGCTTTTCATTGATTGTGGTGAATCGTGACTTACTATTTCACTGTCACCCACTCCCTCTTTACATTTTCACTCATCGGCTTTCCAACGAGGATGAAAGCGACAACGGGGTAAGTTATACCACTGAAAGATGAAGCATAGTTTTGACTTGCCCGCTTCAACCTAATGCTATTATTTGTCTAATTGGATCCAAATTTATGTCATTTTTATGTGGGGATCCATAGGAAACCTAATGCCATTTCCTTCTAATCATCTTAGCTGCATCCCAAGGCCATATTTATGTCATTTGTGTCTCTGTCTTGTCTACATAGATATTTGTTTTTAAGGTACACAGCCAAGGTGGGTGAGACCCACAAGACGGGGTGAGAACATCCGCTCAATGTGGAGAGAATCTGCAGACGTAGAGAGAGAAACCCACTCACCAGGGGAGAAGAACTACTCATGCAGAGAGAGAGAGAGAGAGAGAGAGAAGCCTGTACAGTGGGGAGAGGACCCAGGGACCTATCCCTATTATGTTAATGCACCTTTTATCTTCATGAAAATAAGTTAGATTGATTTTGGTATATAGTCAGTCAAGTGTCAATTCGTAGTACCAGCCCAAATTTTTGGCAAGGCCTCTCCAAACATAATTTTTGCACGCAACTCTGTGGCATGATTGGACTATCCTTCTGATACATGTGCACACAAGCAAACCAAGTCAACAAACTAGTTGGCCTCATTTAAAAGAGCCCATCAGACCAAGATCACCATCGATTACCTACCTGACTGTGGGAAGTGATTAATGATCCAAACCCAATAGTTAATAAGAGATAAAGATTGATTAAAATGAATCAGTTGAGAGTAATTACTAGGATGTTCTCACAATCGACACACTGGGGTCGGCCACATTATCTGAATTGACTTAAATTGGGTGTGATAGGGTCACAAAAAAAGGTTTTTCTATTTATTTTAGCAGAGCACAATGTCGGATCCTAGCACATACAACAGGAATGGCATCTATAACTAGAGGATGATGACACATAACTTTATCCAAAGTCTGCTACACTGGACGAGTGAAGTGGTTTAGTGTGGGACACACCACTAACTGATTGCCTCGGATTCCGAGCCTGATTGGTGCAGTAAAGCAGGGGCCCACTGATGCTTAACACCAGCTGTTTTCATTGCTCGTGGGTGGCCCTTTCCTTTAATGCCTGCTCAACTTGTCAAAAACAGCTATAGCTTTCCTCACCTATTTCATGACAAGGACCAAAAATTTGCAAAAATGTTGCACTGCAGGCATGGGATCATGGGTTCTAACTGCCACTCCCAACTTACCTGAACAAGCAATGCAGGCTGTAACAATTCATTTCACCTAACAGGGGAAAAAGATCTTGGGTATAGTGGGCAACTTGGCATCATCCAAGTACAAGAAGCACATGTATGAGATGAGATCTGGAACATCCATCATCTAATGGGCCCTACTTCAGATGGGTGAGCAAGTCAGGATCTCAAACTTGCCATTGGTTCACATTTTATGTGCAAAGGCTATCCACACAAATGAACAATGGTTTGATGGTCAGATCTACAAGATAAATGAGTTATTAAACAACAAAGTGACCAACATGGGATAGTCCCTTAGTAACGTCTACTTACAGTTGGCAAGTACTGTTCAACAGTACTCTCTCTGCAATGGCTGGAGGGTGAACTACCACCTCTGCTTCTCATTCTAACTGGTTACTGGTTAGCTGGAGAGTGTCACAACTAAGGAATCCAAACCCAAGATAGAATCAAACCATGTGCAATCATGGTTTTACTAGTAGCAGCGCAGGACAATAATCGACTCATATTTTCGATTCACGAAAAAAGGAAAACTGTCCCCATGAGCACCCATAAATCAGCAACAATGTTGGGTGAAAAATCATGTACCTTCGCTTGTCGGACAACATTGGTACAATCAGTGAAAAAAATGCCAAAACCCTCCAACCCCACCTATCTTCATTTTGATGTATGGATATAAACACAGCTCTCTTCCCAGTTTCCATAAAGGGTATACGATGCAGTGTATGTAATCATAGAACTTCCTTTTCCAGTTTCAACACAGCCATGAAAGCTTCTTGAGGAACTTCAACTTTGCCAATAGCCTTCATCCTTTTCTTTCCTTCAGCCTTGACATAGAAAACAAAGACAATTACGCTCTATATTCTATAAATAAAACAGAAATAAATGCAAAAAAAAATCCTTCAGAGTCAATAAGCATCATCAAGTACATGTTTGAAGATAAATGGTCCACGGCAATCTGTCCACACCCTACAGGCTGTGTTGAGGCCTGTATTCTTGTAAATTACCTCTCTCACAACTGTTAGTGTAAAGGAAACAACTCTTATTAGCCAATCTGAAGGTGGTCCATCACAACCCATCACGAATTGAGTCTAAAGCTCAGTAGAATAAGTGAGGCTATCCCAATATTGTCGCAACCTATTGTACGTGTTCGATCTTTTATACAGACGTTTTGTACCTGCTCTTATCTATAGTTGCAACTTCTTCCTATCCTCTAGGGATAAGAGTGCAAACAAATAAGTTGCAAAGATGATTAAAAATAATAAGAGTTGTGTGAGAGGTAATTTACAAGAGTACACTCAATTTGTGATGGGTTGTGATGGGCCACCCTCACATTGTGACTGCAGCCCATCACAACCATCACAAATTGAGTAGAAGAGGCAGCCATTGATAGTATGTGTGATAGAAGATAGGGACCCTATGAAATTGAAGTGTACCCAAAGAAGCTCTCATACCATGTATTCTCGTAAATTATCTCTCTCAAACCCTTCATCATATGGCTATGATTATCCTATCTTAGTAATGTTTAAGCTATACGCAATCAACAGTGGGACCTTTATCGGCCGCCTACTGTCCATAAGGGCCCGTTTGACAATTTACTAGGTCAGTAAAAGTAACATAAAGCCTCCATTTTTAGATAAGGGGACACATCAAAAGTACACATCTTCAAAATTCCCTCCCTTTTTTTTGAAAAAAAAAGAGAGTAAAAAAGCAACCTCTTTTCTCCACTAAATGACAAAAAAGAAAAAACACCCCACTTTTTACATAAAAAAGTCAAAAAGATTCCCTACCAATCCACTTAAGAAAAAATACCATCATAACCCCCTTATATTTTATTCTCTTGATTTGATGCTTTACATTACTTTTACTTTAATAGTAAATTGCCGTCCGTTTGACAATTTACAAGGTTAGTAAAAGTAATGTAAAGCCTCCATTTTTCAAACAAGGGGTGGTCACATCAAAAGTACACATCTTCAAAATTCCCTCGTTCTTTAAAAAAAAAAAAAGGTCAAAAAGCAACATTCTTTCTCCGCTGAAAGACAAAAAAAACTCACTTTTTACATAAAAAGTCAAAAAGATTCCTCGCCAATCCACTAAAGACGAAATGCCATCATCATCCCCTTATATTATATTCTCTCTTGATTTGATGCTTTACATTACTTTTACTTTAATAGTAAATTTCCAAATGGGCTTTCAACCCACAAGACATGCAGCATTAACCATGAAGGTGGATTGCGCAGTGGTCCCATTACAAGGCCATGCAAAGTGGAAACAGGCTAATGTATTGCCGTACAACTATCAAATGCCACTCTTAGAATATAGACATTAGTAAGCTGGAGATTAGACCTCCATTGTTGTATGGAGTATAGCTCCAGGAAAAAGATCGAAGAAATTGGAAGTTGTGTACACTTGTCATTGTTAAGACACTGGAGTTTGTTCCAGGCAAAGAAAAGAAGAATTAGAAAGCAGCGTGCGCTTGTCATTGTTAAGAAAAGACTGAAGAACATGTGGGTGAGCAGTGTATACTCCGATACTGAATACATATTGCTTGACACGTATCATTCTGGCAGATAGCCAGTATACCCTTTGCAACCACTATGTTTTATTACTGATCAAGAGTCAAGACAATAAGATGTCTCTAAGTGTAATTTTGTAACTAAATTTAAGAAAGAATGTTAACCGTTCAACCATCCTCCTAATACTGGATATGTGTTTATATATATTTGCAGCAATAAAGATCTAGAGATCTCAGGATATATTAAATTATTTGGATGTGTCACACCTGTTTCTTCAACAACTTCTTCTTTCTTGTAATGTCACCTCCTGCAAGAGAAAAAAAAAGTTCAAGACGAAAGAAAATCCTCCAATGAAACAGCATAATCATTAGTCTATATTAATAGGGGAAACACAACTATATATAAGTAAGAATTCACTTCCAAGTTCCAACAAAACTTGAAAAAGATCAAAATATACCATATTGAAAGCAAATAGCTGGTGTTGCATGTCACAAATAATCATTAATCATTTTATAAAAGTACTGTAATCATCGTGAATTCCAAAATGAGATATTTCTTTAATCATACCATAGCATTTGGATAGAACATCCTTCCTAACAGCTGATAGAGATTCACTGGCAATCACCTTGGCACCTATGCATGCCTGCCACGGATATATTCATCGATCATTCCCAGAGCAAACATAGTTAGAACTAGAGGAAACCTCAAAACATACAAGGTTTAATTAATAAAATCACCACGATATCCTAAATTTCCAGTTTAAGTTCCCTAGGTCAACTTTTACTAAATTTTTAACTATTAGGTAACCTAAATTATAATAATCCTTGTGGGAAAGAAACCACTTTAAGCGCAAGGAGTAGAGTAATTTCTTTACAGCAAATAAATGATCTCCTGGAACAATTCTTTTTCTGGAAAGTGACAGGCACCCAAAAATAGGGTAATCTTCTCTTACGAGCAGTCCAGCTCATCGGACCCACTTAGATATCTACTTATCAGTGTGGGTGGGGTACATGAAAAGGTCTTTTTATGGATAAGGGTCAACAAAAAAATGAGCCCCGTCAGATCATCCTAGCCCTTGATTTAGGAGCCATAAAATTAAGTAGTCTTTAAACCATAGATTTCTTTGAGATTCAATCCATTTTGGATAAAGGTTTGACAAGAGTGAAACTGGGGCTGGTGCCAGATCATGGGGTGGTGAGAGTGTGAAAAGGCCTGCACGGATCAAAGGTGCTCCATGACGCTGGACTGCATAAATAGTTGCTTGTAGAACATTTCTCCCCATATACAAGACAAAAAATAACCACTCATTGCTTCTAGCAGGCATAAAATCAAGTTAAAGGCAGGTTCCTGGAGAACATTACTATTTTAGTCTGGTGTCCTAATCCTCCCAAATCCCTGAACATGAAGGAAGAACTTGATCTTACTTGTATAGGTACTTTAAACATTTGGCGTGGTATAAGCTCCTTCAGTTTTTGAGTTAAAGCCCTTCCTACAGAATAAGCCTGCAAAAAAGTCAAGAATTCCATAGGACCAAATGGAGTACAACACTTCCAACTAAACTGAATTGCTATAAATAAATAAAAAAATGTAAGTCAACCAGCAAT
The DNA here is from genome assembly GCA_028538565.1 of Umbellularia californica. Taxonomy (NCBI): domain Eukaryota; kingdom Viridiplantae; phylum Streptophyta; class Magnoliopsida; order Laurales; family Lauraceae; genus Umbellularia; species Umbellularia californica. Next base: position 70,218,240 of record JAPQWN010000007.1, on the reverse strand, counting down.
GACTACTTTGTTATCTGCACATGCATATCAACACGAAAAAATATGTATGGCTTAAGTAATGTAGGTTCATTTTCATTCATGTGACTCTAAACTTGAACATTGCCATTAACGAACTACAAACATCAATCAAAAGGACTGCTGCTATCAGTTAAGATGGAACTGAAGTGCTATAAAATGTATGAAAAGTTGTCAAGTGGGCATTGAGGAATTTATTTTTATTTATATTAACATAACTAAGTGCAGCACAAACTGCTGCTCCCTAGCCCAGATAAAGAAGTGGGGTTGCGTCAGATAGGTTGACAGCAGTGTAAACTTTGGTCATAACTACAACATGAATTCTGAAGTGGACCAGAATTTATGTAGTTGACCCAAAAATAGTCAGGCCAAGGCTTTGATGGTGATGATGAACTAAGGGCAGCACAGTTTGATAATTTGTTATATTTAGGTTCGAGAAGTTCTGCTTCCAAATGTACTGATGTGAATTTAAACTTAAAGATGGAATGATCTCTGCCAAGCACATGGAAAGCCCAATTGAATAAGCCCCCAAATCTTCAGAGACAACTGAAAAATGGTAGACCAAAGAGAGATAAATTGTCAACCTTCATCACAACAGCACTGTTTTCAAGGAACAAATGTGCAGAGGGCATTTGCCAATTGCCATCATGTTAAAGAAATGCCACTGCACAGCGAAGAACATGTAAATGCATTTCATAATATATTACTTTGAATTTTCTTTTTCAAGAGATAACCTTAGTACTAATAGGACATTCTCTCTCTTCAGAACTGTCATTGGAAACTCCAAATCACCAAGATAGGTGTATCCATTTTTCTTAAAATTAATAAGACCATTAGCGAGTTCTAGTGTCAAAAGAGTATTACTGTTTCCAGAAAATGGGAATGGGTACTAGCAAAAATAATTCACCAGGATGAAAAAAGGAGCAGCTGATAAAAACTCTAATCACCTTATCCCGATGTACGATAGTTGATAATGGTTCTACCGGCTCACCATTAATTTGAATGTCAAGCTTTATCAATTCACTCTCCCGATACCTTGCAATTGAGAAACAAATGCAAATTGTAACTAGATTGAAACAAAGATAAATTTGCTAGTAAGATGTAATGCATTCAATTCCGCCATGGAAACTCAGGATGTCCTAGGCAAAATAAATATGGTTCCCTGTAATCACTGCAGGTATGGTAACAATGGAAGAAGCAGAGATGTCAAGTTTCTCGCATAAAATCATGTCCTGGAAGTGTAGCATTGGAAGTTGAAAAAACAAAAAATGTTTTGGAACTGTATGAGATTTATATACTTCATACAATATCAAAATACTTCTATTAGAAATTGCCTCAAATGTGTAAGGACAAGATTTGTATGTATGAGAAATGTGCTTCCATAAGAATACCAATAAGCTCCATAATGGCTATATAAGGACAAGAGCTCCTTGTAGCAAAAGGCAATGATGCACCATGGTACAATGCATTGTTCAAGTCAAAGAATGATTCTGTTAAGTATCCAAGCATTAGAGGTATTACCCCACAACTGAATACTCCATGCTAGCATATCCCTTGCTTCTAGACTTCAGCTGATCAAAGAAATCTCCTACCATCTACAGAGAGCAAATTGATATCATGATAGTGATGTGAAATCACAAAAGAAGGTATAATGCAACGGTGATCCACCTCTGCTAGTGGCAACTCATATGTGATTGCAGCTCTATTCTCGGTGATGTATTTCATTTCCTTAAATTCGCCTCTTCGATCTTGAGCAAGCTCCATAAGAGGACCAATGTAATCCTTTGGTGTGAGCATTTCAATCTACAAGATCCATTATTGTATGAATATTGACAGCCGAGCTTTAGAAACAACTTGATACATTGTCATCGTTATAGAGAGATGGAAAAAGAAAGGGGATTGTTTATGGGATTAACCTTCACATACGGCTCATCAATGGATCTCCTTTTTCCAGCTTCTGGAAGCATAGATGGATTTGAACACTCAACCTAAAAAAGCACCAATCACTAATATGTTTATGTTATTTGTTCAGAGTTCAAATAAGAAGGTAACGTTTCCATGATGATGGTTTGTAAAACAGTGTGAAGGTCCCAGCTTGCTTTCAATATATAACTACACTTCAGCATGTGCCATATGGAAAAAGAAGTCTCCTCCAGAATATCAAAAATATTGATCAAGCAACAAACCAACATCTTGCATAGTTTCTTAGAAGGCAGCAACATACTCCACATAATACTAATGAAAACATGCAATTCTGTTTGGATTAGGTTTGTTTACCAAGGCATCACAAAACATGTGCAATTTGAACATACTATTTTTCATTAATACAATAGTGTTGTAATGATTTGCAATTGGAGTCATGCTAAAACTCAAAAGTAAATTTATTCAAATATTTAGATTTTCAAAGTAAACTCCCAGAAAGGTATTCACAGTAACAAATCCAACAAAAACTGTACAATTTCTGTTCACCACCTTGGTTTGCCCACCAGTTTGTGGATAGTATATGCTAAAAAATGTGTAGCTTGGTCTTCCAGAGCTTCACATCATTTGAAAAACTACTCAAGAACATGACATCTCTGTCAAACACAAAGTTTTCAGCACACAACTGAGACAAAACAACCTCTTTGAAGAACAAAGCAGCTAATCTTGGTCTTGGAGCAAGGTATAAAATGTCATCTTTGATAATCAACAAACTACCACAAAAACGGAGTCCGAATTTCGGATTGTTCCAGCAAAACATAAAATAAAAATCCATGCTTAAGCCTTGCCATGGTTCTTTTGAAACGGGGCAATGATGTTAAAAACCTGGCCCTTTTAAAGAATAGGAAGCGGCAAGTCCATTCCTTCCCCCTATCGATTCATTGAAATTCAATGTGAACGGACAGCTAGAGGAAAACCAGGAATGGCTGGCATTGCTGGAGTGCTTCGAAAATTTTTAGGGCAAGTTTTGTTTTATTTGTCAGAGTTCATTGGAGTTAGAGAATCCAAAGAAGTTGATATTCTGGCTATTTTAGATGCTTTTGAGTGGGTATGCATCTTCAGTTCAAGAGGTCAGTGATTTGGCTGATGCAATTTCTTGGGCCTCGGGTGCAGTTGGAAGTCCTTGGAAGCTTCAATATGCTATCAATGAAATTAAGCATGTGTCAGTGTCTATGAAGGTGGAATTCCATCATGTTCTTAGAAGAGCCAATTATATGGCCGATAATTTGGACAAGGAAGGTTGTGATGTAGGTTTGTACTTTTTTTGTTTTGTGTGTGTGTGTGTGTGTGTGTGTGTGTGTGTGTGTGTGTGTGTGTGTGTGTGGTGTGTGTGTGTGTGTGTGTGTGTGTGTGTGTGTCGTACCTGTACTTTCCCTGTTTTTGTTGTTTCGTAGCTTGTATTTCCTTATCCTCCTTTCCAGTACTTTCCCTGTTTTTGTTGTTTCGTAGCTTGTATTTCCTTATCCTCCTTTCCAAAAAAAATTGTAGTTAATGATCCAAGAAAAGGCATAAAGACCTATGTTCTACTTCTGACCTTCTGTTGGCCAGCATGAGCACCATTGTTGCAAGTGTTACCAGCACCCTTCAATTCGGTCCAACAGACATGATTTTCAGCCATTTCAAATTTGCAATGGTCTTGCTCTGTCCAAGGTTTCCACCAAGGCGTACAGCATGAAGTTCTCAAATAACATGCTCTCAAAGTGGTGTAGGGTAGACGCAATCTCCTACTGCATAATAAATATCCATCATGAACTATGAACTTTGAATGGCCTTCTTGTTCACAATTGTAGACAGCTTCATAAATTGCTCCAAAGTATCTATCACCATTCACCAGTGTAATCTCTCTTGGTCAAACCAGTTACTAACTATGTTCGGGCCAGCTATATGAATTCTGTTTCTCCAATGTTAGAGAGTGTGTACTATATTATAGAAAGCCGTGTTGTTGTTGCTGTTGCTGTTGTTGTTATTATTATAAAGTTTTTTGATAACCCTGATATCCTATCTAAATCATTTTCTCTTAAGGTGCCACTGGCTGATATCTCCCCAATTCAAATGGAACTCAAGCCCAGCTAGCTTGCCTCCCCCTGGAGGACTTTGATGTCCCTTACCAGCTAAGCTGGCAGCCCAGGATTGCAGAAAGTTGATTACTCTCAACCGAAATGTTATACAGAATCAAGTGGAAAAAAATCCTGTCTTTTTTTTTTTTTATTTTCGAAAATGTAACTGAAAAGCTTCTTTGACGAGCATCCTCTCAAAATATTCTAAGTTATCAACCAAAATTGAAACCAGTAAAAATTAGAGATTCTTAATCCCAAAGATTCTAAAAACTTAAAAGTAGAAAAAAAATACTAGACTTAAAGATTTAGAAAACGGCAAGATTCCTGAGCTAGAACAAAACCTGTTTTGTTCCTCTTATTCTTATTTCCCCGGCATAAACCACAAGCTCAGGTGAAGTAATTTCAAACAGTTCATCATATAACTTCATCTTGCAATACATTCCACGGCAATGGAGCAAGAAAAATATTCATAAACTTATATTTTACTTCCTCAAAAAGAAAAGGAAAGAACTAAAAGGAACCAAATTAGTTATAAAGCCTAAGAACAGCAAAACATTGAAGTACATAATAAGGGAAACGATTAAAAAAAGTACACTGCAAGCTAAAAAACTCTGAAATAAACTAAATAATCTCGATGACCAAAGAAAACTTCAGTGATGTTAATAACTTCATAATACATACTACTCCTCAATCCTCATAAGATACAAAGCAACAGGTGATCAAAGCATCTAATTGCATGACTGTATGCAAATTCTGTGCTACTAAAAGTACAATAAGAAGAATAGTGGGTAAAGGATAAAGAGGGAATTACAGTATCACCATTTATACAATTAACTCGGTAAACAACGCTTGGAGCAGTAGTTATCAGATTCAAGTTGTACTCCCTCTCAAGCCTTTCCTGAAAGATGAAAGTTGTATGATGTTTTGTCTTTCAGTTTTTCCAGCAATGTTAGATTTTGGTTCATAAATAAAAAGCAGAAATGAGGTGGAATTGGTGATTATGCAGACCTGAACAATTTCCATGTGAAGAAGGCCTAGAAACCCACATCGAAAGCCAAAACCCATGGCACTGGAAGTCTCAGGTTCAAACTGAAATATTAATCACAGACAATGATAAGAAACAAATATTTTGTAATGAGTGCAGAGTAAAGACATTAAGGTTTAATACTTAACATCCTCCCGAATACAAAGTAGATTAATTAGTGAGTGGTGGATTATTGCAAAGCTAGTGCACAGATTTTTAGAACCACAAGTACAACCATTCCCCATTTTAATCTGAAAAACTGACTTCTACACCGGCTGTTAGCCAACCAAGCCCCACCTTTGACTGGCACAGCCAATGGAGGGAGTGGGGAGGGAGGTTGACCAAAGCCAGAGCTTCAAGAAAGAAAAATCATGAACATGGATTCAGGATCACTAGTATTACCCTATCACACATCCAAACATGGAAGAGGAAAGTTAAAATTTTATTAACCAATGTTTATTTAAATAGAGAAGGTGCAATAAATATTTATAGATATTGGTTACTGAGATCCCGAATGGTAATTTTTAACAATCCTAATCCATGTTTAGAGACTTCTGTTAATCTGAGTAGTTAACATAACTTGCTAAAAACCCTAACTAACCACACATCATTCTCTTGACACCCCCAAAGAACAGGACCCAAAATTCCATGAAACTCCATCATAGAAGCCCATCAAATCATTTGAGCACAAGCTTCCCATGAAACCCCTTCCAGATCATCCACTTTATTCCAAAAAGTGTGATTATTCCTCTCCAAATCACCAATCAGTTGCAACCAAAGAACAACCCTCCTGGGAATAGACCCATGTCTATTTCTCAACCCAAATCACCAATACTCCGAAAGAGATATAATTGTCCTTGACATCGCCCAATAAACCCCAAAGAGATGGGGGGAAAAACAGGCACACATAAGAGTAGCAAATGGATAAACAAGTGCTAAGCATACACTAGAAAGCAACTCCACAGCCAAGCCACCAATATGAACAGATAAGTATAATAGAACAGACATCATAAGTGTTTACACTTGATCTTGGTACAACTGCAACTGGGCAAGTGGCAGTCTATTTAATGATTCAGGTTGAAGAAGTGCACTGTGCAAGAGCGAGCCACGGACAGGTATATTCTTGTATATAGAAGCTAGTGGAAAAAAATAGGCCTCTGACCAAGATGTAACAACCATTTGTATAGAGACATGAGAATCCGAAGCTAGACGTCCAAGTGTCCAGATGTTTCATCTGAGGCAAGGATTCCAACTACCTAGGAATTCCATCCTTGTAGAATCCGAAACCTTAGATTTCACAGCAAGCATAAGTAATAACAACCTCTTACAGTTACTGTGCCACAAAAGTAGGAGACAAGAAAGCCATCTACGAGGCACTCCAATCATGATTTCAACACTATTGGAAGGACTTCTAATTTCTAATTTAAAAAAAAAAAAGGAAAGAAAGGGTTTTTTTTTTGGTTTTGGGGGTTGGGGGGGGGGGGGGGGGGGGCGGGGGGCGGGGGTTCAGATAGTAAAAAATATTCAACCTTGAATGGAATGGCACGAAGGTTGTGGCGTCCATGTAGCCATTGATTACCTTTTTCGTCAAAATAAAAAACAAAAAAAAAAAATCCCAATCACAGATAACCCATCACAAAAGCTGAAATAAATTCTCTATACAGAAGTCATTTAGCACCCAGGGAAAAGAGTCCCACATCAGATTTTTTTTTTTTTTTTTTTTTAATTTCATGTCTATAGTGACCTAAGAAGCACGGACACGGACACGGGACAGGGACACGACACGACACAGACACGCCGACACGGCATTTCTCAAAAAAGTAGGACACGGACACGTCGGGGACACGTTAATAATTAATAATAATAATAATAATATATCTAATCATATACTAAAAGATACTATCATTTTAACTTTGTAATCAATTTAGCAATCAAATAAATAAAAATTCAAGTACCACTGTACCAACTAACAAACATATCAAATAGCAATACAAAATTGAAACATACTTAATAATCATTAAACATGAAATATCCTTAGTTCCATAAAATTTAGACTGGCAAGAAGAACACAGCATAAAATTTCGCTGGCTGGAAGATCTTCGATGGGTGGAAGATCTTCGAATGTGGCAGGCTGTTCTTCTTCTTCTTCTTTTTCTCTTTTTTGCTTTTATTTCCTCTTTCGCTGGCAAGAAGAACTTTGATTGTGTTATTAGGGCCGGCCCCTTCTTTTTAAGTTATGTCTTTTTACAAAAACCCCCCTCTGCTTTTCTTTTTTAACTTTTAACTTTATTTTTTTCCAATCAAAACAGGCAAACGTGTCTGACACGTGTCCGGAACGTGTCCGGAGCGTGTCCGAAACGTGTCCGAAATAAAAAACATTAAAAAATCAGCAGGACACTCTTTTTTGCGTGTCCGACACGTGTCGGAGCGTGTCCTGAGCGTGTCCGTGTCCGACACGTGTCGGACAAGGACACTCCGGCCCCGGAGAGGTGTCCGTGCTTCCTAGATAGTGACAAAGGCACCTACATAAAATGTCTCATGGCTAGAGTTCCAATGTTTTCTAACATACATTCAATGCTGCATCATTTAGTTGGAGCTTCTCCAATGCATCACGCAACTCAGAGAACCTGCCACCAAGTTAGGTGTCGAAGATCAGCATTGGGTGAAATCTTACACCGATTGAAGTTTCAACCTCAGTAAAAAGAAATCAGATGGTAAGCACAAAGTTTATACTGGTCAGCATCAATAGGAAACAAGCCACAAAACACCATTGGGGTGGCTTCTTCATATCCAGGCAGAGAGTTTTCTGCCCTTCTTCCAGAATGAGTGATGGTGTCGCCAACCCTAGCATCCGCTACTGATCTTATTGAAGCTGAAAGGTAGCCCACCTACAAAGAAGGGAATCATACAAGAAAGCTCATAAATTCAATGTGCTTATGGATGTTTAATTATAATTGATTTTCTGTAAAGTTGCAAATGATCTGGATAATCCAAAAAAATAGAGAAAAATATAAAAGGAAAAAAAAAAACTGAGAGAAGAAAGGAAATAGAGAAGAAAAGCATTGCATTATATTTATTCTTAAAAAATAAGTAATTTTTCTCAATTAAAAAAAACCTATATTTTCCGGTATTTACAAATAAGTCCCTGAAATATAAAAAATGCATAAAACCTCCTGAAACTGATTTCTAACACAATGTATGCGCTAGCAACCAAGATCAAGGGTCAAGTGTAATGAACTGTCTAATGTAAGGAGCAGGCGGTGACAACTACAAAAACAACAATGACAGTAGTTGAATGTAAATAAGCATGATTAATAATCACAATTAACCTAAAGGGTGGACAGCAATAAGAATGTAGAGAAATGCTATGGTGCAATGGTCCAACTGCCTAGTTGTCCCAAATCCTACAATTCATATCGAATCCGAGCAAATAAATTATTCGCATCTTACAGGTAAATCTTAGGGTTTAAGCATGAATCCTATGATCTGATACTTGGCTGTATTGAATCCCACAATTCAAGCCATTCATTTATGCAAGCATAGCAAAAATTGAATAACTATTCTCAGTCATTTTTATGTTCTTTTTTCATTATTTTTTTTTCAATTTTCAAGAGGTTATCAAGTGATTAAGAGGACCTCTTAAGGCAAGATATTGTGGGTTTTGGGAAGGTTTTAGAGAGAAACAAGGAATAGGCATGCAGCTGGACTGTTTGGCTGTAGGCAAGCGTGGAACTAGGGGAGCAGGGGGTGGCCATGGCCCCCGTGAAATTTCAAAATGCCCCTCTAGTTTAATGGAAAATTTATCAAAAAATTTCACATTGGCCCCCCAAGATTTTTTTTCAGTGTCAAACCATGTAACATTTCTTGCTTTCGCCCCTGGCTGTAGGAATGGGTTTCACTCTACATTCCTTTTTTTCCCTTCCTTTCCTTGTATTTTCAAGAATCTCTTCTTGAACTTCAGGCAACACTTCCTATTCATGTACTATTGATAATTTGGATTATTATTTAAAAAGAGCAAAAGAAAATTTTTCAACTGATTATTTTTCCGAGAAGGTTGATATCTTAGCATAATCAGCTGTTCTCACATCATATATGACATATTGATATGTGCCAATGATGTTGCTCATATGATTATATCAGTCTTATTTGTCATTGCATTCATGTATTGATGGGACAATGAATATCAATTAAGTTTTTTTAACAATATTTTTATTTTTATAAAAAAAAATACAGAACTCCTATGATTCACTATACTACTCAATTCAATTCCTTGAATGATTGCCTATATGATTTCAATTTTCAAAACAAGTCAATGATATATGTCCCACCTGGTGAGTGCCAATTCATGATGCATAGTGGGATGTGACAAGAAGCACATAAATTGGTAATGTGTGAAGTTTCATTTCATCCCATTCTGATCACTCTAGGATTGTGATCCAGACAAACATTTGCAACAGCTGAAATGACTTGGGTCAAGATCACAAGGCTGGAAGACTTAGAATCACTTGAAATTCCTCTCAATGCCTATCCATATATTCCCCTACACATCCCCCATGCCTTGAAGGGCCATTAACTAGCATTTCACATCATCTCACAAGTAGGTTTCATTTAATGGTACCATTTTTTGTAAGAATGTATATGAACTAAAGCATTTAAAATTTGAATTTATTCCATCTTGGAAATCTGTGGTGAGTAATGAATCTAAAGAATGCACCTTAACATCTATTTTATATTACGCAATTTATTTCTTCACTCGATATTCAAGTCAAGACTTAGTCAATCCATAGGAAACATCAGAGGCAAATATTAACAATAAATGTGTCACTTCTGGGCATCAATAAGAAGAAATTCTAAAAGAAAATGGAACTAAATATTTATTTATATGATATTCTTTACCTCCCCAGCATACAATTCCTCAACTTGCAATTGATTGGGCGACAACACACCAATTTCATCAGCATAGTACACCTGAATTTCCCATAAAAAAATTATAACAAGAGAACAGGTTAAGGAAACCATAATAATCAATGCAAATTGAAAAATTGGGAAAAAAAAAGAAGAGCTTATTGTATTTGCCCAATTTCCACACTGTATGAGCACAGGAATTTTCATTGCTGATTTCAAGATCCTGACAGAAATCACATTATTCCTTCAGCAAACATCAGTATTCAAAAGAACAAAGAAAAATAAGGTTAAAACCTAAATAGTGCTTGTTGCAATTCAGATTTAAGAAAATCCAAAAGAAAGTTCATTATAAATTCAATGGCTTATATGGAATATTCTGCCACAAACAATCCAACTTGCGTGCTAAGAAAAAGAACCCGAAAGTTATCCAATTCTAGGTGGATATACCTTTTACTGCATTTCACACAGCAATGGTCAAGCAAGGGTGGGGGGCTAAGCAAAGCCAAGGCTTGTCCAAAAATAACCAAAGATGAAAATTTTTGGGCAAAAAGCCACCCCGAGCCTGAAATCGGCTTGAATAGTTATAGTCCAAGCCCAGACCAAAAACATAAATTAAGGCAAGTGCAGGTCTGGACCCAGGTATATGAAATCCACAAGGCTTCCCTCTTCTATCCTCATAATACTACAGTCAGTAAGAATAATCCTGACTATCTTTCAAAAAGGAGAGGCTGCCTATCTTTCAGCTTGTCTAAAAGAAACAAAGATCAACAGCATAAATCTCATGTTCTCAAGGAAGGGTACAGCATATCTGAATTACAGCATCTTGTGAAACATAAATAGCTTCCCAAGGAACTCCTGTGTTCCTGATCTTGCTGAAAGCAATCACAACTGAATGAACCTCTCACAGGCGATTGGTAAATGATGCCTGTACTGCTGTACATCCTTAGCCAATTCTTTAATCTCATAGAATTATCTCTAAGGCACCACTTTTGCAGTTCTACACCACCTAGGAATCCAATGGCGTTCTTGGAGTCACCTTTTATTAAACGTGTGAACTGGGTCCACTACAATTGTAAGGACCACCGTGTATCCAAAGATATTATTTGTAATCTTTGTAAAATTGACGCGATGTCCCAATTGAGATGGAAGCATGTGTAATTGAGCAGGCATTGGAGATCATGGAGCTGTATGATCGAGCACATGGGGTCCGGACGCATATGTGAAGGGGATTACATTGGAACTCAAAACAGTCCCAAATTTACTGAAATCACAATTTTTTTGGGCTCTTATATTAATTATTCACAGTGCCGGGGGGGGGGGGGGCGGGGGGGGGGGATCTTTGCAACTCTGAGTTTTCAACTCAGAATGTATGGATGAAAAGGGACCGGACGGGTGCTACTTTGGGCTGGGAATTACAAGGCCCGATTGGGCCCAAACCCAATTAAGCCCAGTACTACTTTGGTCACCCAGAGGAGTACGGCTGCTGGGCAGCACCCACCTTCCCATAAGGTGGGCCATGTAGGCCCCATGATCAATCTACTGAAAAGGGTATGGAGCAACCCAGTTTTAGAATTCTCGGATTCTTCTCCAATTAGTTACTATTTTCCTTCAATTGAGATCTTTAATTATGCTAGTTAGTCAGTACCAATAAGTATTGATTTGATGCTTGTAATTAGGATTTTTTTTTTACTTTATATGCTTCGTTAGGGCTGACTGTTACAGACAGTGTATGCAGACAACATTCTTCTTGGAAATAAAAGGTGAGATTTGTCTCTTTTGAACTCTGTATGATATTGCTACCAGTACTTCTCTCTTATTCATGGTGCTGAGTGTGAGAACAAGCGCTCTGTGGATTAAAGCCCTTATTTTCTTACTTAGTTTCTCAACAGGGAGTCGCAGTCACTGTTTCTACTTTCTACAGCCGTGCAGTCACTGTTATACTGCTGGGCTGAATTATTGGACTGATCTAATATTGTCGTGGGTTTCGCTTGTTACCCATGAGTGAGTCAGGTGCTATCAGATTTGGATAGAATCCATAACACAAAAGGAACCAATGATTTTGGTAATTCTCTTTTGGTTAAAGTTTAATTGAAAAGTTTATTCTTTTTTCTATACCAGGAAAATCTCCTATTTCACCTTTACAGGTGCGAGACAGTTTGAAGGATTTGGGATCTTGTTTTAAAACCAAGATTCCAAAACACCAAAAGATAAATGGAAAGAAACCTCTTTATCTTTCCAGCCATGAATCAACTTTGATTTCATATTTTCCCCAACGACTCCATGTTGGACGAGGAACTTCTCTTAGTAAAATTTGTGCAAATGAGGTTTTGTTGAAATTTGACAGATTCCAATTCCATGTTTGCTTTGTAATTTTACATTGTAATGCAATGATTACAGAACGACCATTGATGTTAGCATATAAAGGTGTGTTATCATTTATGAACCATTTTCTTCCCATTCTTTATAAGTCTTGTCCAAGATGCATGTGTCAATTAACTTAGAACCTTTTTCCAATGTCATTGACTTCTTCTGTTTTCATATCATTTTCATGTGACAATATTTAAAGGAGTTGTTTAATTGAGAGATATGGATGAAAGCTAGATTGTTAATCAGCATCAATTATTTTGTCACGTTTATTATGGTTTTCTACACATATTTAAGTGTCCTACAAAAATCCAAAGAAAGAGTATGATTCAGCATGTGATTTATGATTCTTTTCAATCTAAGCACAACACCATGTATGATCCACAGCTGATTTTGGTCCTATGCCAACATTAGGTTCGTTATTGTCTTAGATGGTTTGCTTACTACATTGTCCAAATATTTGTTAGTCCAAGTGTTTCAAACCACTTTTTTCCCTTTTTCTTTTTCTCTTTCTGAATGAAAACATCATGAACCCAAGACCACATGGTTGCAACAATGAGCAACTTTTAACCATGCTACAGGATCTGGTTCTCAGTGTTCCAGACATTATTACCAAAACCTGCACATAATATTAACTTTACATGTATTCATGAACCAAACATCTCAACAACATTAAAATCAATACTCATCAACAAGTTCCCAACCACAAAAGCAAGTTCAGCAAAAAATGAAGTAAAAGTTACGCATATCATTTGAATCTAATCATAAAGTTCCAATTTCTTTTCATCCATGTGGAGATGATCAACTAATGAGAATCACTGATACTAAGTTCAACCACAGTAAATGATATCAGATGTCAAAATTCAGTTACAAGATTCTATTTTACCTTCCTACTAGCCATAAAAAATATTTGGTCGCCTTTCTTTATAGTCCCATCGATAACACGGAAGTATACAATAACACCTCTATATGGATCATAGTAGCTGCACAAAGAATCCAACCATCAAACATATATTTGCCAAAAGAAAATCAGTAAGACACATATACAAAGCACAGAAATCTTTTAAAAGAAAAAAAAATAATGGGTTAGTATTGTTTGACGAGAACTCCTGACTTTTGTGCTATCTCATAAATGGCATGATATTACTCACTGATGGCAGAATTTATTGAGTAAACATGACTAACTTTATTTGTGCTGCAAATTTAATCAATGTTTGAGCAAATAGTAGCCCTGTTTTGCATCCATTTGGGATAAAAAAAAGCTTATCATTTGAAGGTTTGGACATCCCGATCTACATCACTGCCCGTTGCTCAACTAAATCAGTGATGCGTAGAGCCTCTCCAAAGCTTAGAACATGCACAGCTTCATTAAGCTTCATGAAACTTTGTTTCTTGACAGAGGGTAGTGACATGTCAATCGATGACTGGCCCAATAGGAAAAGTAAAAAAAGTTGACAGAAGGCTGTTTTTAGTGGCACTTCATTTTTGTTGTACATGGCTTTAAATAGGGTTTAATGTGAAAGGAGAACTCAACAGCCAGGCCCGGCAGACGAGGTAAGACTTCAGTGATGATATTGATTCTTGTAGCACATGCTAGTAACACTGAGCTGTTATAAAGGTAGCATCCTCGTATCTGTATGAGATATTACTAACTATAGTTCATCAAGTCTTTTTGTTCAACTAAGAGTCCAATACTACAAGTGGTGTACACTCTGCAGACCTCACAAGTCACCTATGAGCATACCCAGAGTCATCGAGATAATGAGTTACATATTTATCAAGGAACTTAGGAACATGTCATCATCCATCTAATTTCTTTTCAAATGTTGATCATCTCATAAAACGTCATCAGATATTATGTACTAATACGCTGGCTATTTTATGACTCAGCCAGCTTTTCAATAAGCCCTTACACCCTTGTTTATATGGAATAAGCCCCTTAGACTTGATAGCCTTATCAAGTCCTAGTTGAATCTTGAATTCTGAATCCTAGGCAAAGACAATGGTTCATGCTTCTTAAAGTCAGTATAAGGCACCCACTCTGTCAACACTGCCTGTTACGACTTGGCCAAGCGGCACCAAGGCTTAGCTGATATGCATGAAACTTGACCGAGACTCGAGCAACTAAGTAGGGACCAAGTCGAACTGGTCTTGGCCAAGTTTTAAAACCTTGACATGGCTAAGCTCCATTGTACACCTTTGTGTATACATGCATGAATGCCCAAGAGCCCATGTGGAGCATCAACCGGTTCACTGTTCTCTCTCATTTGAAAATTTCACAACAAATATGGATATTCGTCAATCACACAATGCAAATTAAAAAAGAGAGCATATCATTTCCCTATTGCAATTTACAAATATATAGGATGGCATGTGAGGATGAACACTAGTGCAAACAAAACACAAAACAATGTTAAAGGAGAGCATATGAGCATCAAAAAGGCCCATCATGTTTAAAAAGGAAGATACCTATCAAATATAAGAGCCCTTAATGGCTTTTCTGCAGTATCCTTGGGAGGTGGAATTCTTTTGACAATGGCATTAAGGATTTCAGCTATACCAATTCCTTCCTATGAAAGAAAGGAAAAAATAACAATAAAATAACCAAAAGAAAATAAATCATTAAGCAAGCAGCTAGCCCCTACGTAGAGTTATTACATTTCTTTGCAATACTTTTTATTGACATAGAGATCAAAATCCTACATTGATATGGAAGTGTGAATAACATTTTGAACTAACCTTCGCTGAGCAGTGAATTGCGTCAGCACAATCCAAACCAACAATCTGAAACAAGGACAGCATTGTTAGTGTACAACTGTTAACAAATGGAAACGCTTTCATTTGCCTTTTGTTGATGTATTATTCATTCAATCAGACAGATGTGTAATCATTATGAGATTATGGTAAAATATCAAGAGAAGCGTTAATTTTTCCTCTCTCTGTAATGGAGGAGAAGCTTGAATTATATATTTTAACTTAGATCATATAATATTTTTTTTATAGATCATAGAATATTACAGGGGAAATGTTCATGTGCATCCATCCCTCACCATAGGGTGAGGGACACATACTGGGGTCGACTTTATGATCCATCCAAACCATCCAGGCACACGGGACCCCTTGAATTACACTAGATCCATCGAGTTATCATAGATCCGAATGGACAGGACCATTGGATCACCATAATATGGTGAGGGATGGATGCATATCAATATTTCCCACATTAATATATCTAAAATATGTGAATATAATTTTAGACTAATGACCATCTCCCATGAAGTCAAGTGAATAGCTTATTGTCCACCAACCTCTTCAATCTCTTGTGCAACACGATTTGGTTCAGCACCTGGAAGATCTATTTTATTCAAAACCTACCCAAAAAAAGAAGAAGAATTTGTAAATAAATGAAGTTAACATCGAAATATGCACATCTCAAAAATGAATCTGTAAGAAATTGCCAACACAGAAGAGTAACCGATAGGCATAATCAACAAAAAAGAAGCTAGAAGACACTTTTGCATACTCTTTGGAGAAATGCCAAGACAGCTTTAAAAAACATGCTCAGATTTTTGTTTGTTTGTTTATTTATTTTTTGACCTGACAAAGGCATGCTTAGATTTGGCATAAGAATATAACTAATTTATATTGAAAAAAGAAATAGCACAAAGAAACTTACAGGGATGATTTCAAGGTTATTCTCAAGAGCCAAATAAACGTTAGCGAGTGTTTGAGCTTCCACTCCCTACATCATAACATCCATATGAGTACAATAAGCTAAAATGACATCCAAAAAATATGAATGCAAATATAATATATAAATTTATGTTGATTGTGAGTGATACCGCTCACTGTCATGGTTTTAAAACTGGGCAAGAACTGAGTTGCATCGCCCAAGACATATTGGTTTCGACCCTGATAGATATTTTCTTTTATCATTCCAAACTTTTAAATTCTATATTTTAGTGTTTTGTTTACTTCTAAAACAACCTCAAAATCTTCAAGAATGAAAATTGGCATTTATTTCATTCTCTAAACAGTTGTAATGTTTGTATATATTAAAAAAAAAACAGAAACAAAATTGACCAGTATATCTGTCCAAAACTGATATATCAGCTGACAAGTTAGAGCTTCAGACATTCAGCCCTGGACGATATGAGGTTCAAAACTGTGTTCCAAAACCATGTTTACTACAAAATAAAAAAGGAAAAAATTATTGCACCTGGGAAGCATCTACAACAAGGAGAGCACCCTCACATGCAGCAAGAGAACGAGAAACCTATGCACCAAATGGAATGTCAAGATATGAAGACGGAAGAACTGTTTTTAACACCAGCAGTTCTTTTGTAAGTTCAATAGTTGTTCACCTTAAAGAAAAACAAACAGCAGTTATTTTTCAAAGATTCTACATCATATATATTTGTAAGAAATTAGAACCCCAAGAATATATATATATATATATATATATGTTGTGTGTGTGAAAATGTGTAAACATTTTTAATGACCACCTATTGTTGAATCGTAATTTACTAAGGTTGTTACAAATTAGCACCATAACAACTAATAACCGGCCAAGAAAAAAAATGAAAAGTGCCCAGGCCACTGCTATATATTTGTTAAAACGATTTGTTGGAAGGTATGTTAGATAAAAATTTTAAAGATCCAAAATATTCCAAATGCTCCAAGCAAACAGATGATTGGCAAGAGGAGATGAAAATGAAAACAAATCGACAATATTTCATTATTAAAAGAACATTCAGTATAAACTTAATGTCATCATCTAGGTAAAATATGATTTAAGCACTGCAAATACTAAAATAAACCAGGAAAAATAAAGTACTTGGAAGACAAGCTTATTATTCACTAAATATAATTGTAAGGCGTCCAAATGCCAGAGTAACCAGCAGATAAAGAAGCAATCATGTCCAAGGTAGCCTCTTGCACTTATCTTAACAGGTTTAAATTCATAATTGCAACTTTGACATTGTAATTCAAATAAATATGGTTAAAACAACCACACATTAGCATTAGGTGCAAATCAAGTTAGCGTGCTAACTGCTGTGACAAAGATAACATAAACAGAATATCTTCTCTTTTTTTTTTTTTTTTTGTCACTGAGCAAAGTGTATTAACCAAAATGTGAGTGTGTGTCAAATATTGAGCCCAGACAACTGAGCAAAAGATATTGTAGGCATCGCATGCCTTATCAAATAAATAACAGTTAAGTGCCTGCAGACTGTCTCCAATTAGTTTACTGCATATAATTTCCTGTTCTTTTCTTTTCTTTCTTCTTTTTAAAAAAAAAAAATAAATAATAGCTTAGATCCTATAGTCTTGGCATTCTAAAGCAGAATGATGAAGGAATGCCCCTGAAAAAGGGAGAGCCTATCCAACAATATTTCTTCTGCACAACTGGATTGTGAAGAGCATCTAGCATATCTGAAAAAGATAATAAACAAAAAGAAACTCCTGTATGCATAACTAAAAGATTTCTTAACTCTTTCATTACCTTGCAAGTGAACCCTATAGGCAGTCAGACATCAGTATCAATCAAGGTTCCCCTTTACTTTATGGTCAACCTAGTATACTATGCTCCATATAATAACAGATACCAGGTGCTACTTTTCAATCACATTGGCTTTCATTTTGTCTCTCAAAGCAAAAATGATAAAAGTGTTAGACAGTTGGCACTATCTTCAAAGCTGACCAGGATATGGCTCCAATAATGATAAGTAAGTGTCTGCCTTCGAATTCTTGTTTGTAGCATTGCCATTTTGTAGCAGTAGCAAAAACTAGTAGCAACTCACTTGAATTTAAGGATCAAACAGAATAAGTTTAAATACCTCATATGAGAAGTCAACATGCCCCGGTGTATCAATTAGATTAAGGCAATACGGTTCATTGTCTAATACATAACGCATTCGAGCAGCCTGCAACAAACAATAAGGAATAAATAATTCATATAATATATAACCAAATGCTTAGTGATGAGCAAATTCCATGCTAGTGAAAGCAATAAATAGTCTATAAATTGAAAATGTTCAAAACAAACACATTACATGAAGAGTATAATGGGTGAAAAGAAAAGGCCAAAAATAGACGACGTTCTACTACAAGGTACCCCACATAGTTGGGGCAAGGTTTCGATGATGATGATTATGATGATGTTCTACTAAGAGGTACCTCTCATTGATTGCGTGAGAGGTGAAAATTTAAGCCCCATGTGGGACCCAAGTGGATAAATGCCAATCATGGGAGGAAAATGTGATGGGAAATCTCAAGTGGATCAATAAGAAATGTCATATCATTATCACAAGGCTTCTATCATATCATCTCAGTCAGATCTTACAACCATTGAGTTAGGGCCTTAAATTTTTATGGAATTCAATCCAACAGAGAGTATAATTCAGATTAGTGTAAAATTAGGGTGAGTGTCAATTCATGGGGGGCTAGTGAGCATGTGACCTGTGTGGGGGAGTTGGATTGATCATGAGGGGTCCCACATGGTAATAAAAGATTTACCTCTCACAGAATCCATGAGACATACCTCTTAGCCGACCGTAACATACACACACACACATGTGCACACACACACACGCGTGTGTGTGTATATATATAAGAAACAAAGAGACCAATTTAATAATAACCAAAAAGACCAATTCAAAAAAGAAACAACAAAATCAATAAGACCCCCCCACCCCAAAAAAAAAAAGAAACAAACAAACATTTTCCGAATGCACATATGGAAAAAAGACCAATCCAAAGTATAGCACTTGTAAAGTTTATATGAAACCACCATTGCTTCATTAAATTTTATGTGATAAGTCGTAGAGGAAGACAGTGGCAAAGCTGCATACGGCATATGATGAATATCAAACAATGTAAGATCTAGATTAGGTGTGGTCCTAGTTGAAATTTTATGGCTAAGTCTTGACTGAATTGTATGTTCTCTTATTGATTGATCCATCATTATTGTGAATATCCAATGAATATTTATAAAGTACAACCAAAGGTACCTACTCCAAATAGAAAACCTAATCATAACCAAACTAGGAAACCTAATCCTGTAATGACAGGGAACTCTAATTTTCCTGTCTTGAGTTAAAATTGGCGGGGGGGGGGGGGGCGGGGGGGGGGGGGGGGGGGTGGGCGCGGGTGGGGAGGAACCGTCTCTCAGCCTTGAATGAAGACTCCTTGTTCCCAGTGTGTCAAGAATCTTCTACTTGCATAAAAACACTGATTTTCAACAAATACCCTTTGCTAATAAAATTAAAAATATATATATATATATTGAAAAATAGATAGCCTAGACATAAGTCCAGTATGGCATTTAGGAAAAGAAAAATAGATAGCAAATTGTACCTGTAGCTTGATTGTGATACCCCTCTCTCTCTCCAGGTCCATGTTATCAAGAAATTGCTCTTTCATTTCCCTCTTGGGTACAGTTCCAGTCAACTGCAATAATTTATCTGCTAATGTAGATTTTCCATGGTCAATATGCGCAATAATGCAAAAGTTCCTAATGTTTGAAATAGGGACCTGTCATTGTACAAATGAAACTAGATTGAGTTAGTAATGAAAATAGATTTTGCTAGCATTGGTATACGCCCAAACAACTAAGACTATATTTAAATTCTGATAGTATAAAGAAAATTCAAATTTACCAATTTCTGTTTCCATTTTGAATTTTTTATAGTTTTGCCTGATGGATAAAGGAAGTGTGACTTAAGTGCATGCATTACAACATCATCGGAGTTAACTCCTGTTCTTACAATTAAAAGAAAAGGCCTCACACCCTTTCTTTCTTAATGATTGCTATTCTGTAAAAGAAAAACACAAAATATGCATATAGGATGGATAGGCATGGTGCCAATACCACGTGGCTCAGCAGCAAAACAACATCACTAAAACACTGGGAATAAAGCTGAACCCTTGACTAGAGAATACACCTCTAAATTAATTCCTATCTACATATATGTGAGCATACCATTGAATTGTTCTTGTTAAGTAGATTGGTCTTTCTGCTTCCTAGCAACTTAAGCTTTTGGGATGCATCGGCTAGTCAGATTTGACATGGTATCAGAGTCATGTTAGGTTGCGAGTTCGAACCCCAGGGAGGTATCGTTCCCCCAGGTCGCATGGGTAGGCACGTGCGGATTGAGAATTCGAACGCCGTCCCATTCAAGTGGGGGTGTTAAATAGATTGGTCTTCAACTTCCTAATAGTCTAACCTTCTTCTTCTTCTTTTTTTTTTTTTTTTTATCGGTAATAATATAAGCTTTTGGGATGTATTGGCTAGTCAAGACTTGACTAGTTATCACTAATTTCACAAAGCTCTTGACTTTGATGCCCATCAGCAAAATAACAAGAAGAATGTTCGACAACCAATGTGAGTTGCATTGAAATATGCATGCAACATGAAATAATATCTCTAAAGTTGTCAAGACATAGATCTCACCATAGGCTCACTCCAAATAGCTTCCAAAAAAAATAAATACACTACTTCTATTTGCTCCCAAATATCCCACCTAAACATTGCAATGATTCAAACAATTTCATTATGAAGAAGAAGCATGCACGAGTAAGTTCTTACTGCGCTAAGCGAGCACGTTTGGGTGCAACCCAAATTGTAGTTTATCTGGATTTATGAAAGAACTAAAGATTATTCTTCCCCCTAAATCACAGTAAGAATCAATACTAATTTTTCAAACATTGGCACAGGAACCACAGAATCTTTCCCAAATAACTTCATGGATGAAATCCCAGACATCAAACAAGAAAAAACAAAAAACTATCAATCACTGAATATGAATCAATGGTTGCAAGTGAGGATTACTTTGGAGAGACGGCGCTGGCCGACGGCGGCTGAGTCAGAATCAGAGCTGTTTTTGGAGAGAGTGCCTGCGGTCTGGCAGTAGACGAGAGAGCTTCTTCGATGCCGAGCCCTTGCATTTTCGAAGCGAGTTGATAAGACGGTTCTGTATTGATTGGAGCTGGTGTGTGCGAGAGGAAGACCGTAGAAACTCTTAAAATCGACGCTTGGGGGTCGATGGTGTTGAGGTTTTGGGTGTAAAGCAGTTGATAGCCAGCAGAGTTCTGCTGTGGCCATTCTTTTTTTAGTTCTGTATGTATATCCGTCTCTCGTTCCTTCGTTTCCTTTCTATCCAGCACCAGCAGCAATGTTTATGGAACTGAAGCCTCTGTCCGT
Source organism: Umbellularia californica (assembly GCA_028538565.1). Lineage (NCBI taxonomy): Eukaryota > Viridiplantae > Streptophyta > Magnoliopsida > Laurales > Lauraceae > Umbellularia > Umbellularia californica. Next base: position 70,196,690 of record JAPQWN010000007.1, on the reverse strand, counting down.
TCTCTTTTTGGCCACATAAAAGTGTGGGTTGGGTGCTGCCATGGACCAGATTAATGGGTCTTAGTACTCGAGCCAGGACCATCATGGGTCTATAAGTTGGATCTCCTGTGGAGGCCTTTTTTTTTTCTGTCCAAACTACCCGAACTCGCGAATTATATAGAGGTATTCCATACAATACGGGGTTTAAATCTTCTTCTTCTTCTTCTACTTTTTAAGGGCACGTTTGTGTACCCACCCTTTTCGTGGAAATAAAAAATTGCAAATGAAAATCTCGAAAAGGGATTTTACTGGAATTTAGAAAATTATGTTTGGTGTGATTTTTTTCCCTCAGTGCATTGGTGCTGATGTTATTTGGTGTTGCTGTGGATTTCTTATTGAAAATCAGATGATGCATCACATAAATAATAGTCATTGCAGAAATAAGCATCACATATACACTCAATTAATCAAAGAAAATAAAATCATAGTAAATGAGATTATATAGGAAGGTGAAGTTTTTCGAGGAAATGGAATCCCCATACCTACCCATAGGAAATCCATATCCAGTATTAGAAAGGAAAATGTTGACAAGGCAAGAAAACGTTTTTGTGAAATTGTGTCAGTGCCAAATGCATGAAAGATGAGTTTTCCGTGGAAAATCATCCACTCTTTCTACAGAGAAGTATTACACAAACATGCCATATAAAATATTACCAATTTCCATTCCAATAGATTCAAAAAATGTCATATAAAGGCCGGCAAGAGAGGGATGATGATGAAATCTATTTTTTTTACCCCATGTGAATATATGTGAACTCATAGTCGGACTCTTTATCTAGAGGCAAAGAAAACCTAATTAGCAAAGATAAGGACCGCACCCAACTTTTCATGTACTAGGATGGTGAATACGAAAATTCTATAAAAAAAAAAAACCCCTCAAACATCAATATAGTTCGAATTCTTTATCCCATCTAAAATGGGATTTCATCCTCTTCTTAATCCCTTTTCTTTCTTGAATTCTTAAAATCAAGTTTCCTTCACCTCTCAGCATTCTATCAAGCTCGAATAAAAAAAAAAAAGTTGCAATCTAAAGAAAATTTCAACTTGCTTCTATCTTAATCCCAAAATGATATACTTATTTAATTTCAATTAATCTTTTTTAAAAATAATATCTAATAGCAAATTTAAATTTACTTTTTATAGGTGGACAAGCATTTCCATTTTCTAACCTTCCAAAATGGGCCAATACAAACAATTCTTTCCACCAGCAAAGCCATCAAGGGTCCAATACCCTCAATCTTTAATCCAGAGAAAGGAAAAGTCCAAGCCCCAAGGCCAAAGGGCATCTCTCCCCCTCTTCTTCACTCTCCACTGCACCTAGTGCCCCTCTCTCTCTGCATCTCTCTCCTTCAACTCCTTTTGTTCAGATTTTGTCATACAGAAACAGTAAGAAGAAGAAAAAAAAAAAAAAACACAAAAATCATGTGTCCTCATCTCCCATTCCCCTCCCTCTGAGCCAAAACAATAACAAGTCAAGTCACAAATCACAGTCACAAATCACAAATCACAAATCAATGGGTAGCAGCGCCACAGAAGATCATCAGCTGGAACTATTGGGAAAAACCCTAAAAGAAGGCGAGCGCATTTTGGCACCGACAAGAAGGCCCGATGGCACACTCCGCAAGCCAATACGAATTAGGGCAGGCTACGTCCCACAGGATGAGGTCGCCATCTACCAATCCAAAGGCGCTCTGGTACTTGTATTGTCCGTTTTCCACCTGTGTTTCTTTTTTTTCTGCGGTTTTGGCCGTTGGGTCTATGCTGTTTTTTCTGCAGCGCTTATTATCGTCGGGGATTGTGCAGCCGATGGTGTTTTGTTTTGGGTGCAGCTAAGGAAAGCAAGTTCGCCGGAGGTCCCGCCGGGATACGACCCTCTATTGGATGCGAAGCCCAAGACCAAGGCCGCCAAGAGGAATGAGAAGAGGAAGGAGAAGAAGCAACAGGTATTTGTTCTTCATTTATTTCTTCTTTGTGCCATTACTTGCTCCCAATAAACTCATGTGCGAGGAAAGTTTTTTTTTTTACATCATGTGCGAGGAAGGATCGGATGTGGAAACCCTAGAAAGTTGCAAACTTTTTTATTTTTTCATGACTAGGGTGGTTTGGATTCAGGTTGTATGCTTTGCTAGCATGATTTTTAGTTAATTTGATCGAAATGACTGTTTTGTCGGTGTTACTGTGATGGTGGTTAAGATTTGGGTTTAGATCGTATATTGACATTTCATGATAGTTTCTTATTGAGTTTCTAATGGAGTTATTGATCAAATTGTAAGGGTTCCTCCTCGTAGTTTTGGGATAACAGTATTCGATCAAGTTTGTTCCAAACAACCATTCTCCAAGCTTCAAATAAATGCACACCCACTTCATGTTGAACCAACTTAAATAGAATTTGCTGATTTTTCGTCTTCCAAGCACATGGAGCAAGAATCTTCCACAATATGCCCACAATGACAGAGGTTGTTTAGATTCTAGAGTATGAATACTGCCTCAAAGAGCTGCCATCCAAAAGCAGGACTTTTGGAAGGGCCTTAATGTGTCATAAATAACATGTAGGGGGTGGAAACAATAGACTTCTTTCTGATTTTTCCATTCTATGATTTTAATGACAGCTAAAATTAGGCTCCACTTTAGAGAGGGTTTTCGGTCTTAATCAAGATGGGTCAGGGGCGCGTCGGAACGGTAGCTGCTTAGTCTCATCCGAGAGTCCAATCTCTTAGTCCCCTTACTAATAGGGGCGCTGGTGCGCTACAACTAGCAGCCTGCGGAAAAAGGCTAGCGCACTAAGAATTTTTTTTTCTCAATTTTTGACGATTCATTTCTCATTTATCTGATTTGATAGATCCGAAATGAAATTCAATGAACAAAATAAACTCTTGGGGGGGGGGGGGGATCCACATGCTTTTGTATGTGCGGCCTATGCGGCATCCACACCCTTTTGTCTATGCCTTCTTCCAGGATTCTAACCCCACCAACACCCACCTGGGAGTTTCCTTTAAAAAATTCCTCTTGAGAACTAGGCCCCAAGCCACTAGACTAATCCCACCAACACCCACCTGGGAGCTAACCATGGCACGTTGATCTATAGCACAGTGGGAACAATAGAGGAAACTGACTGGCCAGAGGTCTCTCTCCAACCCAAGTATCCAACCATAATCGAATCTGGTTGCCCGTGCCAATGCGGTATCTGATATTGCAAGAGAAGGCTTAACCAACAAAATTTTTCTTAAAATGCTAGTTTGAAGGCGGTTAGGCTCTGGAACATTCCACCCATTCTACAAACACCATATTTGGCCTCACCATATAATCTGCTTCCATAACTCATTGTAATCTCCCCCATGTCTCTACAAACATTTGCCTGGACGAGCTCGATTAATCAATTTTATGGGCCTAAAGCGCAAATTTCCTTAGATTTGCACATTGTGTCCCATGCCACAAGATGATACTTTTGCTTATCCTCCCAACCATGTCTAAGAAAATCACATCCTAATCTCTCAGTCCGAGAAGCAACTGCCGCTGGACACTTAAAAACCGGCATGAAGTATATAAGAAGGTTGGATAAGGCTGACTTTATTAGGGTGATTCAACCACTAAGGAGACATACCGAGATTCTCATGTCAGACGATGCTTGGTAAGACCCCCTTTATTAAAATGCCAACTGACCTCATATATTCCATTCCAAAATTTATTCTGTAGCACACTCTCTCTTGTTTTCTTTTAATGTGTCTTCCCCTCTATTTTTTTTAAACCCTCTCCAACATTCTCTTAGCGTACCCGCTCTCTTCCTTGCTGAATGACCAACGTGTCACCCTGATCATCCCTGACAAGCTTCTCATTGTTTTCATTATAAGGGTCCTCATAAGAAACCAAACATCATTTTCTATCCAATCATTGAGAACCAAACTGTCTTCTGATTCATAATCTTCATAAAAATCATGTATTCTTGCTCTTTGTGGGTCGTGGGGACAGGTACATTAATGGAATGGAATGCATCTCTCTCTCTCTCTCTCTCTCTCTCTCTCTCTCTCTCTCTCTCTCACACACACACACACACACACACACACACACACGTACACACGTGCGCATGCACACACACACAAATTGTTCCCTCTCTTGATGACTATCATCATGGGTTGAAAGTTCTTGCCATGATCTCTTACCTGATCAGTTATTGGATTCATCATTTTGGTCTTTGCTTAAGAACTATGGCTTCAATGCTTTTAAGGCCGCATCTCTTAAAATTGAAACAAAAGAAAAGCTTTGTGGGACACGTGAATTTTGGCAATAACATCAGTTCAAGACTAGCTTGGGACCAACCTCTTAGTCTAGACTCTAGACCACAGTACAAGAGAAAGGAATCCAAAGAAGTCAAAATCTTGTTCCCAGATCCACATGACAAAAAATGGAAGAAAGTGAAGTACAAGCCCTGTATGATACAAAATACCTATAACCGCCACAATTATCACATTCCCAAGATAGGAGACATATTTAAATCAGTCTGACAATAACTTGATTTCAAATGTTGCAAGGTGATGATTGTACATGCTTGCCCCCTTTGCCTTTCAGCTGAGGAATCAGTGGATCACCTTCTCAATTGCACAATGTCTCAGGATATTTGAAATTCGCTATTCTATTGTTTTGAGTATAGCTGGGTTCTCACTAGCTCCATTCATGGCCTTCTGAAGTTTGGAAGTACGAGTTTGGAACTCCTAAAGGGAAACTTCTGTGGCGTGCTTCTTTTTTCGCGACTATTTGGTCCATTTGGAAAGAAAGGAGCCTGAAAAGTTTGATGCAAATCTTCGCCTACTGTTAGTGTAGTGTCATTGTGAGTTCTAGATTCCGTGCTGCCTCGGTTTTTGTCCTACACTCCTACCAGATTTTTGGGGAGTGCCTGTAGATGTTATTTTGATTAAATGGAGGGAGGTGAATATGGTTCAAAATAGCGGCTACTACGTAGCGTTGCGGCCGCATTTTCAGCCGTAGCAGTCGAGTCTGCTATGCTATTTTGAAAATAGCGGCTCTAGGTGTAATACCTAGTAAAGCCAATCAGTTTTAATTTTAAACATTATTTTTCCTATTTCTTCTCCTCAATGGCCTTTCCCAAAGTTGTCTCTACCCTTATATGATTTTAAATCACTAAAAAACACAAGAATTCAATTTTTTTGACCATTTAAAAATTCATACTGCTACATCGCTACGTATTGCGACAACTGCTATGTTTCGCCGCTATATAGCATTTTGACCACTAGCCGCTATGCCCGCTATAACCGCTATTTTGATCCTTAGAGGTGATCGCCCCCTAATTTGTTTGTTTGTTTGTTTTTTTTTTTTTTGTTTTTTTCCCTTTGGCTCCTAGGCCATTGTGAGGTTCTCGTGCCTTTCATTTTTGTCGCTATTTGCATGCTGTTCCATGTTTTTTTGGTAATTTTCTTAGCTTTTCAGTATAGCCCTTTTGTACTGATAAGCCTTTGATTAATACAAGTTGCCATTAAGAGAAAAAAAAAACCTAACAGAAACTGTTTAGTCCTAGCGTCCTACAGATGGGAGAAATCTCTACATGGATTACTAATAAACCTTTCCTTTTTTCATTTCGTTGAGCTTAATGTAAGATACTTTAATAAGACTATCAATGACATGCATGTGAGATCTTACAACACTTCAATGACGTACACATTCTAATGAACTCATCTCAACAGCGGGATATTTTTTGTTGGGCTCATCATGGCAATTAATCTATCGTCTGATATTCCTTCAAGCACTTCTAAGATGATTAGTTCAATTGGATGGTGATGCAAGTCTAAATAATCTTGGCTAGATTAGTCCTGCTGGGGTTTCACACATGTGACATGGGCCCTATGAGAATATTGGAGTTCAAGTGTCAATGATGCCTCACATTTAAGAAAGTCTTAGATTACTTGAAGTTTCTATTTTTGTTTTTTAAGGCTTTTAGCTGTGTTGGGAGCTTGTGCATTCCTAGAATCCAAATCTGGTGTATTTCCTTAAAAAATGGGTTTATTTTTTTATTTTTATATTTTTTTATCGATGACCGGTAAAGTTTTATAAGAGAGAACAAGTCGTCGTCGTCGTCATCAAAGCCTTGTCCCAACTCCCAACTATGTTGGGGTCGGCATAAGAGAGAACAAGTGCAATACCAAATAGGATACAAAAAAGAAATAGAAGGCACATGAGTACTATGCCCAACACCTCAATAAAGAAAAACAATTAGAAAATAGAAACATCGAGTCTGAGAACCATTACAAAACTCCTCATCCTCTGGTAACCTATCTATCCACCACATCATTTGCTGACCGAGCAACATGCTGAATTCCACCATAATATGAGAAGGCAGTAATTTAATCTCATTTCTGGAGACTTGGAGTTTCCAAGGCCCTCTGCTCTCGCTAGTAACCAATGAAATTTGTTAGATGAGTTGCTTTCCACTCTCAACAATTATGAAAGGATGTTGAATATAACCTCAAGCTTCTAAAATAGCATCACCTCCACTTCATTGGAATCCTTAACTCCAATTGATTTAGAAAATGTAAGCAATGTCTTGCTATCTTATTACAAAGAACACCACCCATACCTATTGGACCTGGCTGACCTCAAGCTGCGCTGTCCACATTGAATTTCAAGTTTTCAACATGTCTGTTGGAGGGGACCGCAAGACAAACTTCCTTTCCTTTGTAGGATAACGAACCAAACAAAATTCTCAATTGTGAAGAATTAGATCTAAATTCAGATTTTGGAGTTTCTTTCTTATTTTTCTATCCAGTATTCTCACACCCCATTTAAAATATCCTTTGGAGCTTCTTCTGAAGCTTTAAAGATCCTTTCATTCCTTGCTTTTCAAATACTCCAATAAAAAAACAAAAGGAATGAGATGCAAAGCACCAGTCCACACCCATGAAATAGCGTCGCCCTCCGGGCCACAATCATGCCACTTAAAGAGATGTGGATACACCGACACCATGGTACACCATATGTCTTAAGTAAACACACGTGAAAAGTCATGTCACTATGAGTGAATAAATGATTGATCATCTCTCTGTCCATTCCACACAAAGAACACGCGTTTGAGAATGAGATCTTGATTGAGTCAATGACTCAATAACCCCCATTCTCAAGTTGTTCATTGTCTATTCCTTCCCTGCCACCACCAACCGACAGAAAGCCCTTACTTTAGGAGGACCTAGACCAATTGAAACACGCGAGCATGGAGGATGATCCGTTAGTGGAAGAAGTTCCACGTGGGCCCCACCTGATCACATCAGAGTATGGGGATGGAAGGGTAGACTATTTTCGCAACTATTGGAAGAGGTCTCGCTCAAAATGGATTAAAATCCACAATTTTGAATGGCTGTGATGAAATCTGTTGGACAAAACTGAAATACCAAAAAGATATGGTAGATGGCCTACCTCTGATGATAAAAAATTGCTGGAAAAATCACCATAAATAAGAGAAATAACAGGCGACCACATTGGGCTGTTTCCGCAGATGTTGTGATGATGATCTGGAGTGGGCCACGTTGATCAGGCTGATCAGGTTTGATCAAAGACGATCAGGCTGGAGATATGATCTTTGAAGGGCTTCCAGATCTTGGAAGATGACTAGGAGAATCCACAATTCCTTGGATCTTGAAGAATAAGATTAGCTGAAGCACTAATTTTTGACCTGCTCTGATACCATGACAATGGGAGAGATGAAAACAAAACAAAGTAATGTGCTGAATGCTACACCCTTTGAGGGTCGACTGTGTTTCACATATATAGGGGCTGAATGCCCTAATTACATCCAATTAAGAGTATCTAATCTTATCTCAGATCCTAATAAGTAGCTAACAAACTAAGTATGTACATGCGTGCTTTTACTAATGATAAAATACAATGACTGGGCCTAAATGGGCCTGCGAGCTTGGGCTTGGATTGACACCATCATTAACAGATCAATAGAGGATGGATTTGAAGCTATGTAGAAAGACTCAATGGAGAACTTCCTTTATGTCCATGGTTTTCATATTCGAACATCAGTCTCTTCCTTGCATGTAAACACTGTTCTGCTTGATGCAAGGCTCTTCTAAATGGGCAACATTATCACCTGAACTTAAATAACAATCTTTGACTGAATATTCTTTATTGGACACAATTCTAAACAATCTCGATAATAATCCCAACTGCAGACCCATTACCTCCAATGATTAAACCTAAATCGGACTATATTCTTCAGTATTCACCTTTACCTTAAAAGCCGCCCTTTTCTTAAAGATTTACCCCAACATTCCACTCATTGCGAACTTTATATATAGTGCGCCAACACCCTAACTGAACTCCTTTAGGGGCCCACCCTACTCATCCTTGCCATATTTTGAAACAATAATTCTCCTCCATAAAGCCTCCTTTTCTTCACTAAACTTGCACCACCATTTTGCTAATGACACCCTTTTTTTCCATTAAATATCTCAAGCCCAAAGCCTCAGAAGCTTATGCTTTACCTTTTTGCTCCACTTTGTCAAATGCATTTTCCTTTTCTCTCTTTGACCATCCCAAAGAAAGTTCTTCTGGAATCTGGATATGATACAATCTTTACATCAATGCCCTTGACATCTTGTACAAGGACATATAATAAACTGGGAGGTTAGACAGCATTGCTTTAATTGAAACAGCATTGCTTTAATTGAAGTTATGTTAAATATTGCTGAAGGTGTATTTTCTTGAGTCATTCATGTGGATGGGTCAAATAATGTCCAATAGTTAACTTTTGAACAAGCCCAAGATTATGGCATTCTGTCATGGTTCAAAGAGGTTATGACCCATTTACTGATGTTGTATTGTCCAATTTTGGATTGAATCTAAGTAGTAAGTAGTTTTGGATTTAATTTAAGTATTAAGTAGTTTGGGAGAAGAAATCACATGATTATCATTTAAAAAAAAAAAGGAATCATATGATTATCAGTAGATTTCTTCGTGGGCCTGGAGCACCCATCAACCATTGATTTTCCTTGTCCCAGTGCTTCTCCCTAATTTCATATGCCCATCTGCCTTTATCATTGTATAGTAGGGAGAACTCACCTTCATAGGCAGTATCTATTGTCATGGAAGGATCTGGAAATTATATGCTTCATTGGTTCTCCCAATTTATTGGCAAGCTATTGAGAAATAGTTATTTGCTTTGATCTTTGTGTTCTTGTCATGATCAGCCAAACCAACTTTGTCATCCGTGTGCTTTTGACGCCATCCTCTATCCCCCATTTCTGATGGTGGTTCTTTTTCGCTCTTGGTTTTAAGCCCTTTGGGACCCCACTTCCAGCCCCAGATGAACCACCATGTCCATACTGAACACTTAACATGCCTCTATGCCCAATGCTATGGTGTTAATTCTTCAGAGCGAATTGCCATGCCTGAGATCTCTATTCTAATTTCGTTCTTCGTGTCCTTTTGATCATTAGATATTATTTACTCATGCTACTTCAATCTCAGAAACTGAAAATCTTTACGTATTTTCAGTTCTTTCATTTGTTACTTACTTTTTTTTTTTTTTTTAATTTCTTCTTCTTATTTATCATTTGTAATTTGATATTTATTTTTACTTAGATGGCAATACTAGTGCATAAAGCACCGCTGCACTGTGATTAGAGCCATGTATGTTTCGGATCTGCATATCTGACTCGCATCTCCTAGGAATATTTTCATTTGACCAATAATTGTACAATATAGGAGATACCCTGGGTATCAAAATAATAATAATTATTGTACAATGTAGGACTAGGGACATGATATAATCTCATTTCTGACCTCTACAGCCAGGCAAAACTGTTCATGTTATTCCAGGCATCAGTTTGACATGTTTTGTATTTTGTAAAGAGAGTCCAATATTGTCAACAATTTGTTTATAAGTAGGTCACTTTTAGAAATGACACTTAATATAATCCCTTGAGGAAAAAACTACTGTCTGTCTTATAATCTTTTATTTTCTAGCTAAAGCAAAATCAAATATAGATTAATAATATTGAACTGTATAACATAAATAGGACAAGCAGATTTACAAGGAGCAATTCTCTTGCACATCATTTTTAGTCTGATAATCAGTTTCTCATTTTCTGGGCTTTAAACTTATTTACTGTCAAGTTTCTAATAATCTTATCTTGAAATAAGAGCATATGCTCTGAAGGAGGTTCATCTTTTAATTTGAATGAGCAAATTCTAACTGTTCTTGAGAATTAAGTTACTGGATTTTGTTTGCATTGAAATTTTTTTTTTTTTTTTTATGTTACTCGGCAGGCTGCTCAGGTTTCATTGGCATCTGATAAGGGAAAGAACTTGGACCCTGATGCTGCTGGAGAAGCAACAACTGGAGATGTGGTTTCTGCTGATGATGCAGGCCAAAGATTGGAAGCTGTGGAATCAGTAGCAGATCAGATGAATAAATTGGTTGTTTCTGTTACTTCTTCAGATTCAACAGAGAATTCAAAACCTGAAGGTCCTGATCTAGATCTCGATAAAAAGATAAGAGCGCTGAAAAAGAAGGTAAATTCTCAGAACTTTTTTGCATTCCTTTTCTGACTGTTTTCTAGACCATATTTTTGGTTGACCCATATTTAGTCAGCTAGCCTCTCTTTTAGCAGCCTAGGAACACGGACTCTCTTATTCTCATGCTCCTGCATTAGTGTGGGATCCTACTTATTGATTGATGAAGAAATGGTATTATTGCTAAAACATGGACTTTATTATAGATTTATATACTCAAGTGCTTGCTACTAGGCATTGATGCATTCTATCCATCTGGACAAGATCCAGTGGCTAGAAGTGGCTGGGGAGAGCGTGGCAGCCACAAACTTCTTGCTTTAGAGAGTATCTTAACTAGAGATTTAGTTGTGTTATATGATTCTTTAGATGCCTTCTAGTCATTATGTGGCATAATTTTATTTTTAACCATATTTCTGATGTCTTTTTTTTCTTTTGTTTTTTTTAATTTTAATTTTTGTGGTGCGGGGTTGGGGTTACACATCTTTTGAGATCCTAACAAATTTGGAATGCCACAAAATTAGTACTTTTGGGTGTCTTTTCATTTATTTTTCCCAAAACCGTGCAATTCAAACTAACAGTTGAGAAACTTGTTGGCCTTTTCAGTTGGAGGCTAATGGCAAGTTATGGATATAAACAAAACCCTTAATGAGTATGCTTCAGTGTGTAGTTTTTTTCGGCCCTTACGATCCCTGCTTTAGATTAATGGGTGTGAGGAGAAAAATGGTGCAAAAAATCTTCCAGCATGGTCCCTATTTATTATTTTGTCTTTTGTTGTTGTCGTTTTTTTTTTAATTATTTTTTTAAATTTCTGTGAAATCGAAATAACAATCTTTGCTGTGTTTGCAAAATATATCCTGTAAGCTTGAGAAATTTTCCAATATTAGGGTTTAGTAAATGGTTCTTATTTTGTAGATTCGGCTTGCTGAACCGCTGGAAAAAGTTGAGAAACAGGATTTGAAGCCAGAGGAGTTAGATAAGTTGGTGAAATTGGAAGGGTGGCGCAAAGAGCTTAAGCTTCTGGAGGATAAAAAGCCAGCTCCAATGTCATGAGTTGGTATGAAAATGGTGAGAAGGTGTCGCTGGGTTATATCTTTGGCCAAGCATATGAAGTCCTTTTCTAATATAAGTTGTGTGCAATGGATGAGATCCAACAAACAGGAATATTGTTTTATGTGGATCCTCATCTTTGTCTCCCTTCTCTGACTGAGAAGTATTTCCCATGCTGTACAGACAGTACAAAGTGCAGTTTTCATTGCGAAAATCACCCATTGTCAACAGATGTCTCTGTAGCTAACAGTTTGGACTCTTCTGGGTACTATTTTGAGTTTTGACCCTTTCTGATTGCAATTTCTGGTTTTTGAGGTATTATTTTCTTGATGTGTTTGGGCCTTGGGGTAGAAATATCATGGTTTAATTTAATAGTCCAGTAATTTCAATGGAATATGATTATTGATGGGCTTCATCCCCTTGGTGATTGAAGTATAATTTTCTTGATGTTTGAGTTGGAAGCCTGAAGTGTAGCTTCATTTTGCTAATTGTGATGCCCAACATATCTTTGCTTTATAGCATTGTGTTGTTACTGTTATTATTCATCTTGATCATCATCATTGAAACCTTATCCCAGCTATTTTGGGTTGGCTATTGTTGTTGTTGTTAAGTGTCAAGACTCAAGATTGAAACTTCATATTACAAAACACATTTGGCCTTTTTAGTTGACATCACCTTGGTGATATTGTATCCTTTATATATATATATATACATAGCGTTTTTCCCCCCTCACTCTGCATTTTTTGCTTGCATGGGAAGTAAATAATACTAGCAGTTAGGGTTAAGGAAAATCAGTTGACTAGGGAAATAGGACAGAAACCTCTGAAATGCCGAAAGATTTGAGACGTCATTTTTCTTGGAAAGAGCTGATGACCAAATTCTCTTTGCATACTACGGATTCTAGCTGAAGTGGCGCAAGATTTATGAGAATTTTGACATTGCTTTTTCCTATGCAATCCGATTGATAAAAGTCTCAACCATGTGGTCTGGTCAGTGTGCTTTAATCTCATTGCTGAGTAAAGACAAGGCGTTCCAACTTGGCCAGTATTGTGCTTACAAGTAAATATCATGCAATTTACATCTAGTTACAAGTAAGTACTTAATGTTGTCAATTGTAACTCCAAGGGGTAGCTCAACAGGCATTGGACTAGGGCTTGCATCTACCACACTGGGGCTATAGGTAGTGAGACCCTTCGATATCAAAAAACAAAAAAAAAAATGCTGTCAAATGTGAAGAGCAATAAGAATCATCATTTTTATCATTTCAGGATATAATCAAAATAATTGTTAAATTGTTAAAACTGAGTTGAATAGATGATTTAAGAAATTTGATATTAAGTTAACATGTTAATTCTTTTATATATATATATATATATATTTTTTTTTTCCTCGAATCTTATACATTTTTTTTATGATAAATTATATTAATGATATTATTGATTGATCATCATTACCTCATAATTAAAGAGAAATTCCTGCCTCTCCTGTGCAAGATACTCATGCATGGCTGCTGGAGTCCAACTGTTCTTGGGCAGCATGTTTACTTCTCTCTCCCTTTTCCTTTTGCTAGCCTCTTCAGGTAGGCCCCTTTATCACTAATGTAGGCACCGATTGGACAAGTAGTGATCATCTTATAAGTTATTGTTCAAATATATATGTAAGATATCCACCATTGGATTGGATTTGATCTGAAACACGAGATGGAACTTGCTTTACTTTCCTTTTGTAGGAATAAGAATGGAGGGAGTCCCTATGTGTGATCAATCTAATGGGTGGCCCACTGATAGTTTCTTTGAAAATCTAGACACAACACATAAATGGGTGGAAAAGGTGATGAAATGGCTTGGATTTGGAAAAAGGTGGGCCCCACTATGCATCGAAGAAGGGTGTTGTACCATAGTATGATGCAGCGCCATTGCATTGTAGTTTTGCCCTTGGTTTAATGTAAAGAATAAGGGAATTTTGTCATTTTTAAAAGTTGGAAATAAAATGGGTTTTGACATATAGTCTCCCTTAAACTTAGATGTTCTAATTTCATAATCAAAATTCAGGTAATGTCACTAGAGTCAATATTTTTTTAAAACATTTTTTCCTCTGGCGGAGCAGCATTGATCGCAGCGCAGTAGGTGGGCTTCTCGCGGAGCAGCAGTGATCGCAGCACAGCAGGTCTCTTCTCACGGAGCAGCAGTGATCGCAGCGCAGCAGGTCTTTTCTGGCGGAGCAGCAGTGATCGCAGCACAGTAGGTCTTTTCTCGCAGAGCAGCAGTGATCGCAGCGCAGCAGGTCTCTTCTCGCGGAGCAGCAGTGATCGCAGCAGATCGCAGAGCAACAGTGATCGATGGAAGGCCAGACGTGAGAAAGATTAGGGGAGAGAGCGATGCAGATGGAAAATGCAGTGGCAGAGGAGCGTTTGGGGGGAAAACGAAATGAAAGGGGGAAATGAAAAGTATTTGATTCAATGCCATTAAGTTTAGTTGTTCCACATGATTCGGAAGCCCACACAAGCCCAGCTGATATTAAAGGGAGCTGCAGTGTAGGGGAGCAACTCCCATATATATATATACATATATATATAGGGGGATCTTCAAGTGCATCTATCCCTCACCAAAAATGGCGAGGGATATATATGCATATGAATATTTCTCATATATATATATCACCCGAAAGTAGACCTCTGTGCTATTATAACTAAAAGGGCCTTTTTGGTATGTGCATCCAACATGACTTTTTTTTTTTGGTAAAATCCTCTAAATTTAACTTAAGGCATGGATAAAAGTGACAAAGTGGGGCTTTAATGGAGTCATGGCTAAAAGTATAACATTCTATACCTTAAAGTCAAAGGTTGGGGAAAAAAAAGCCTCAAATCTCCCATCTCCTTTAGCCATTATCAGCTCATTATTCTAAATTAACTAAATGTTATTTGAGAGCTTTTATTAAAATATTGGAGAGAAAAAGATACCAAGTGAATTTTTGTTGAGCTTTTAATACAATGGAGAGAGAGACCAAGAGTGAATGTTTGTTGAGAGCTTTTAATCCAGTGGAGAGAGAGAGAGAGAGAGAGAGAGAGAGAGACCATGCACGCCTGTACATCTTTATTATTAATTCAAAATCGAACCTTAATAAAGTTGAGTAGGGGAAAAAGCTTAAAATCTTCCTCCTCTTTTTGCCACGTCAGCTTATTTTTCTAGGTCAACTACAGCTCCCATGTACGAACCATCAATCAAGTAGCAAAGAATATGAAATTTGGTTTCCACGAGATTTTAGGGATTCATATAAACTTTCATGCTTTATAATACTTTTGGGTGGGCCCATCCCAGAAAAGAAGAAGGCACAAAAGAAAAGGTGGTACATTCCATTAAACTACCATCCAACTCATGTCCACTCTAGTAGAGTCAGTTTTTTTTTTTTTTCATTTTTTTTATTTTTGCTATCAGGGATTTCTAATTTTTTGGGATGGACTAATTCCTCTTTCAGGCTCATAAGAAAGTCGGGTAAACTCTTCTGCAGCCCCAGTGTAATAGTGTAGTTTCGAACCTACAACTTCGGATATAATGCTTTCACATATGATCGTAACATTGGAAATAGAGTAAGAGACTAGTGGATAATATTCTTTCAACCTTTTTTTCATCTTGATCTCCATCGCCCTTTGTGTCTCCTATTTACTTTCCATCATCTTCTTCACTATACTTATTCTTCCTTGGATGATTGAACTGCTGTAATCCAAGGCATTTTAACACTGCAAATGAACCGAATTGAAGGGCATATTGTTTGATTTGAGCAGCACGTACGAGAGCATGTGCTTACAAGTAAATATTATACAATTTACTTCTAGATCCAATTGTGAAGAGCATGTGCTTAAAAGTAAATATTATGCAATTTACTTCTAGTTACAAGTAAATACTTAATGTTGTCAATTGTAACTCCAAGGGATAGCTCAACAGGCATTGGACCACGGCTTGCATCTACCACACTGGGGCTATAGGTTGTGAGACCCTCCCATATCAAAAAACAAAAAAAAAAAAATGCTGTCAAATATGAAGAGCAATAAGAATCATCATTTTTATCATTTCAGGATATAATCAAAATAATTGTTAAATTGTTAAAACTGAGTTGAATAGATGATTTAAGAAATTTGATATATTTTTCCTCGAATCTTTTACATTTTTTTATGATAAATTATATTAATGATATTATTGGTTGATCATCATTACCCCATAATTAAAGAGAAATTCCTGCCTCTCCAGTGCAAGATACTCATGCATGGCTGCTGGAGTCCAACTGTTCTTGGGCAGCATGTTTACATCTCTCTCCCTTTTCCTTTTGCTAGCCTCTTCAGGTAGGCTCCTTTATCACTAATGCAGGCACCGATTGGACAAGTTCTATGGAAAATCGAAGCCCGGCCCTAACACCCTAAGTAGTGATCATCTTATAAGTTATTGTTCAAATATATATGTAAGATATCCACCATTGGATTGGATTTGATCTGAAACACGTGATGGAACTTGCTTTACTTTCCTTTTGTAGGAATAAGAATGGAGGGAGTCCCTATGTGTGATCAATCTAATGGGTGGCCCACTGATAGCTTCTTTGAAAATCTAGACACAACACATAAATGGGTGGAAAAGGTGATGAAATGGCTTGGATTAGGAAAAAGGTGGGCCCTACTATGCATCGAAGAAGGGTGTTGTACCATAGTATGATGCAGCGTTGTTGCATTGTAGTTTTGCCCTTGGTTTAATGTAAAGAAAAAGGGAATTTTTTCATTTTTAAAAGTTGGAAATAAAATGGGTTTTGACATATTAGTCTCCCTTAAACTTAAATGTTCTAATTTCATGACCAAAATTCAAGTAATGTCACTAGAGTCAACATTTTTTTAAAACATTTTTGCCTTGGGTCCCATAATATCATGGGACAAAGTATGTCACAGAAATTGAAAAATCCCATGATATCATGGCTTCTATGCAGCATCTTAGGGAAACTATTTTTCAAATGATAAAACTTGATAAATGGTGATCAAATGTGTATTTACCTTCTCACAAAATATCAATTTTCGTCTTCTATAAAAAAAATGAATTTATTTACTACTTGCAAAAGAAATATGATAAAAAATCTAATAGATCCCATGATATCATGGGATATGGTGCAAAAAAAAGTTAAAAAAATAATGCTGACCAGAGTCGTGACATTATCTAAACTTGGGTCATGAAATTGAAAAAAACAGAGTTTAAGGTGGGCCAATACGTCAAAACCCAGAAATAAAATGTACCACCATAATCGCTAATTTGAAGTAAGGATCCAATTAAAATGAAGCCATAAAGTTCAGCAACCTTTTTGGAATCATCAATTCATAGGGATCCCCTTTGAAAAAAGATGAAAAGTGGGGATTTTTTTTAATAAATCTCCAAAAAGTTTATGATTTTTTTGGACAAAATAGAGTGAATTCATTAATCAATTGAAAATTAAACATCGATTGGCAGTTAAGATGGTTGACCAGGATTTTCAGATCAATAAATGCGGTAACTTATGATTGTCGAACAATGTAGGTGATTACATGTAAATTCTTATTATTTTAATTTTAATAGCTGCATTTTTTTTTTTTTTTGATATTCATATTTAGTTTCAACTGTCTTTGAAAAAAATCTAATGCACTTTTATTGCTCGTCTTCATTGTCTGCTAATCGAATGAAAGCAACATGACCACTTTTTCATTTTTCAAATTGTTTAGGTATGGTGTGCAATGCTAATCATATCACATAAGACAACTACTCTTCTGGCTGGCATTTCTCTGAATAGCACAGTGGCATATAATTCCAATACAAACCTTGGTTTTATAAATAGGGTTGGGCCCTTTCTTAACAGGGTAGGAGTCCTCTATAAAATGCCTAACAAACATCTTCTCCAGGCCCAATCAAATGGCAGTGGGTGGTGTCATGATCGTTTCTATAATAATAACTAAGATGGATGTGTTTATGAATGGTGACTGGAGAGGATGACATGACATGTTTCTATCACAAGATGTACGGCAATGGCGTCTAAACATGAAAGAGAAGTTCAACTACGCAATGGAAAGAATCATTTTTAGGACACTTGCAAAATGCAAATTTGCTGGGTCAACATGTTGCTCCATCAATTAACAAAATGATTTGTGACCAAAGGAAGAACAAACTGAAGATAAATATTGATAGTTGGCGGAACACTAGAAGAGTAGAACCAAATCTCAGCTACTACGTAAGGATTTTGATTTAATTGGAGGGAGAGATGATATTTACCAAACACACATATTTTAGGATACTATGAGGTATGTGAAAAATATCAACTTGTGAGATTGCAACATATATGTAATGTGTGTGGTCATAAAACAGTTGGTGCTTGTGCAGGGTGTTTTCATGATACCGAGGTTACTCCTGATCTAGGTAAAAGTATCGATCAAGATTGCCTCAATCTCGCTTTTAACCAGCTAGGCAATTGTGCCAGCTGGCACCAAGCTGGGGCTAGTCTCGGTAAGAGTACGGACCATGCTCCTCTTGGCTCGGCCCCGTGCATCTTGGCAGCAGTGCCCGACCCTAACGCCATCTCCAGTTCGGTTCAGTTGACCGAAGTGAGCACTGAGTGTCTAATCTCAATTATGTGATGAGACGGCTACATTGCAGAACGTACTGTCGTAGAGAATGGCCGCCAGATATCGGTAAGAGGTTATCTATGTCCGACGGTCAGATCCACATTTATGTGGGAGATTTGAGGAACAATTCAATGGGACAGTACCACCACCTACCTCCACTGCGGATACGAGGTGTGGGCTGATGGAACAGTGCTCTCACCTACCTCCACTCAGTAAGCTTCTGATAGAACACTCGTCTATATATATATATATATATATATATATATATGGGTAAGATCCATGAAAGATATGCACTACGCAACACACATCCCTTGAGCTTACTGTCTGAACTCTCTTCTTCCCTACCCATTCTCCATTTATTCAGTTACTGTACTAATTTAGGCATCAAAGTGCCTTTGGTTGACTGCAGCCAGGAGCTCTGACCTTTGTTCCTTCTCTCCCTTTCAGGTTCAAGGCATCTAATCCATTCAGAACAACATAGTAACAGCATCACGAGTCTAATACTTTCCTAATCCAAGTCCGTAATTTTTAGGCACTTACGGTGCTAAACTTTCAACAAGCAGGTTCTTAGTTTTCAGGACTTCTTGATGTGTTTAAATACTACTGTTTAGGTCCACATACACCAGCTCCCATTTCATGCAATAATACTCTGGTATATATATTCGCGCCCATCATTTTGGACCTCCTAGTACCTGGACATAACTCAACCCAAAAAATCCAGGTATGAAGTCCTCTGTTTGTGGACCTTTGATAAATGGGTCTAGGTCCAAGCCTACTAAGCAAGATATGTGAATCCTGTGTGTCTATTTCAGAGGATTCCGAACGAAACCAAAACAGCTAGTTCTTACACTCAGTGAGACCGATTCAATATGCTTCCTCTTATTTGCCCAAAATCCTCACCATTTTGGGTGTGTTCTAGCTGATGTAATCTGTTTACTGATGAAACAGGCTTCTTCTGATTGGGTTCTAGGCCGACGTTTGAGTTCTCTTGTAACATGATATATTAGGAGTTAAGGACTAAGAATGGCCTATGTCTCGGTATAAGAGGCGTCAGTTCTCACCTAGCTTTTCAGGGTTTGAAACCCCGGCATGCATGCATACACCTTCCCTCACCTGAGGTGTACATGTACCTCCCTTATCATGTCACCCAAGGTCTAGTGGAAGGTTAGGTGACTGAAACACACAAAGTGTTTTATGGTTGCTGAAACATGGCAAGGAGGTGCTGCCATAAAAGAGTGTTCGGAAGGCAGAAATGGCATTATCAACTTGCTCATGTGTGTGGAAGGTTGGAAATACAATTTGCCCAAGCCCGTGTGAACAGGCACCAGTGAGAATCCCATCTGATATTTTGTTGCGAGACGTGTGGTCCACCATAGTCCTATCAGTTACTAAGGAATGGAAACAGGTGGGCCCCGCGTAATGTTGACTGTTGAAGGCCTGTGGGGCCCCTCATGTTCAGTTCAGTTATTATAAGCCAGAGTTCCTGTGATAGGGGTATGTGTGATGAGAATTTGATGAGAGCCCTGCCTGCTCTAGATTTTAATTCAAACTATGGGGGTACGGATTACAATGGGCCTCAGCTCACTTCATCCCATGTTTATAACAGTGATGAAGAATAGGTATTGACCATGCAAGTGAGGCCAAACCATTTCAAAAGTTTGGTGAAATGTTGTTATCTGTGCTCTTTCCATGGTGCTGGACCAGAGGCCTTGTTCTAGGTATGCGTCTTGTACCTCCAATGTCTTTTTCATGACATTGTCTTTCCTCTTCTATAAACTGAAATTGGGTCCTCAATTTCATGACATTGCTTCATCAAAAAAAAAAAAAAAATTTTAAACCCTCAATTTCCTAGTAAAATAGACCATAATAGGCGCGTATTATATTAATCGTCAACATTTACATCTGGGCTGAACTTGGTATGTATAACGCTGTCAACAGGATGGATTTGGGCCATGCTCTGCACTGTTCAAGCCCAAGCCTGTTCACCATTGAGGAGTCTGAGTCTGGGTCTAGGTCAATATTGGACCCTAGAAAATGGATATGAGTCCGCCCTGTAAAGCCTGTTTGTTCATTTGGATCTGGATCTGGGGTTTAGGACCGAGTATGAATTGATGAAACTGAGAAAGTCATTTTATTATATAGTGCGAAAATGCTTTATATTTCGATTGTTTTAGGGTAGATACACAATATATAAATATAAAATATAAAAAAGGTCTAAAATGAGTCCCTTGTGCTTGTGACCCTAGGAATGGATCTGCCTGTTAAGGGTTTTGGGCCCTAAAATGATCTAGGTCTAACTTATCGGGCTCAAATGTATGTCCACACCCACCTAACATATTCGGATCTTGGATGAACTCAATGGAGCTGCATTTAGGCCCATTCACAACAATAGACACAACATTGTATTTGCATCCCATGTAAATTTGGGCCTAAGTTCATAATTTTTTGTGTAATCTCCACTGATGATCAGGAAGTTTAATAGTTATCAATTGGGAAATTTTTTTTTTTTTGTAATATTGCTTTTTAAGAAATGCCACCAATCATGACCTGAAGAAATCCCACAAAAAGTTTAATAGTGTAATAGCTAGCAAGTAGGATAAGTTCTACAATGGCCTTTGTTGTCTTGCACATCAAAACTGAAAGATGTAATTATACAAAGTATCACAAGTTAAACTCAAAATAATAAACCCTTGTAATGAAGGTATTATATATGTGGGTCCATGTTCTCTACAGTCTGGACTTTCAGGTATCTAACCTACAGGAAGGTGAGGTATACTGGTCCCAACTGGACATTAATTCATCTGCCAGAAGTCGCTTGTTGCCAATCCATGACAATCACGAATCCAGTATAAGTCAAAATCAGCACCAGCGACTATTCGGAACTGTAGTGCCATTTGGTCTGGGCCCTGGGCCTCCATTAAATGTTGTGGTGGTTCCAAACCTAGGGCTAGTACAGTCGTGCACTCGTGCTCGCTACCATAAACAATAAAAAAAAAAAAAGTGGCTGCCTAATTTTTGGTGCTCGTGGTGGCTGATGATCTATCCAAGTGTACCACACAAACACACCCCCTATAGTTCACACGCCCCCTGCGTTTACACCCATGCGAATCAACTAGAACGTTGGATCGAATTTATACCCATTGGAATGGACACGAGTTGTGGGGAATTGGTGATGGGGTCATGATGATCGGATTGTGCTGACTTGTTTTACATAGGAGGACTCCATATAGATCTTCAAATCCTTCCCCCTTGCCCCCTCCATCCATAAGTGGGCCAGCAGGTGGGCCTCATAGCACATTGCACATAGAATCTCACTACCACCCTCTTCCCCCAATGAATTGGCACTATTCAGATTTGACATTCATCTAACGTTTACTCTCTATTGGATTAAAATCTAAAGATACAATGCCTTCTTTCCTTCTAAAAACTTGAGGGTTTTAGATCAAACGGATAAGATGACCTAATGGAGTTGATATTTTGTACACCCCTAGGTCCATTTAGATCTTTAGATCCCCTGTCTTCACACAATTGGCGTGACCTCAAATGGGCCCCACAAGGTGGTGCTCACAATGTGTGCTAAGGAGTGTGTGTGCGTGAGAGAGAGAGAGAGAGGGAGAATGATCTTTCGGACAAAGAATGTGAAGTGTGAACACTAAATTATGGGTGGACTGAAAGTCTTTCCATGCAGCAACTAGAATTTAAGTAGAGGAAAAGGGTATATAGTAAGTGAAAAGGTCTTAAAAAGGGTCTCTTACCTAGTGGTAACAGGTGCCGGATCTCACATGCCTACCCAGGGTCCGAACTTGGACAGATACCTTTCTGACCGGAGGGTAGACCCTGAGAAGGCACCTTTCCTCATCCGAGAGGTTGTGCTGCCTCACCCAGAGGTTGTGCTGCCTCACCCAAAGGTCAATTCCCTTCACGATAGGATTTCCTCACCTCACAGCTAGGGGTCCCAGCCCCCCGTAAGCTGGAGTACTTATCATGTTTTGATATGGAAACAAAAAAGAGATGCACAAAGGATTTAAGGCACTGTCGTTATTTTAGTAAAAATCTAAAACTAGGAAAGAGTTCGAAACTGGCTTTTTTTAAGAGTGGGCATTTATTTTCATCAGTTTGCAATTATACAAAGGCGTGTACGAAATGAAATGAAAATTGAGTTGTGCTCAAATTAGAAGTCTTTGAAAACAGCCCAAAATTTTTCAAAGCTATGCCTATAATCTTCAGAAAATAACATTTTAGTGGCAGTGATACAAAGGAAAATATTCATCTGCACTTAAGTACTGTGCATCTAGACCGTCCTGGAGGCATGTCTCATCTCTGAATTTCACACTTTAGATGTGCATAGAGCCAATGCACAGTGCTCACATGCGCAGTGAATATTTTTCTTACATGGATTCAGCTCCCAACTACAAGTAACAAGCAGAACTAGCAATGGAAGAGTAAGACATCACGTGGGTGTGACAACTGACAAAGCTAGTAAGATGTCTCCATCAACCACAGCACTAGCAGCCAAAGGAATTGAGGAAGGACATAGTACTACGTGGCAATAGAGACATACAGCAAAGAAAGGTGCACAGAATATCCAGCTAGCAAGTTTTTGAAAAATGGGATGGCTTCAATGACATGGCAATGGGCATGCATTGCCCTTAGAATTTCCACTATAGTTCTACGTGGCAATAGAGACATACAGCAAAGAAAGGTGCACAGAATATCCACTGCAGTGGCAAGCCCCACCGCGACTAGGGTGCATAAAGAAAATGCGTTGGTCCGTAAATTTGATCTGATCCGCGGATTTTTATCCGATCCAAAAGTAAATGGATTGGTGACAGATTGAAAATTTTATAATCCGTTAGCAACGGATCGGTGGTGGATTTTACCCTCAATCCACAGATTCAATATGATCCGATCCGTTGATATTAAATATAAATAAAAAATATATAAGGGGTCTAAATATAAATTAAGATGTCTAAATTTAAAATAACAAAAAAATTAAAGGGTCAGAATGTAATTTTTTTACAACATGTTTGGTATTTGTCTTTTAACATTAGATTGAATCGATTAATCCGATCCGGTCCTCTACGGATCGGATTTTAACAGCCACGGATTGGTGATGGATTCCAAATCTGTCAATCTGTTATTGTGACGGATTTGGCCCAATCTGCACCAATCTGATCCGTGTAGACCCCGACCCACTACAGTTCAAGTCTCAGGGGAGCCATCCTTAGTGGAAATGTGGAACCCTTTTGGTGTACTAGTGCAACACTGCATTTCTATTCATAAAAAAATAAAAAAAAAGAAAAAAAGAAAAAAAAGCATAGGGGTTTTGACAATACAGGAGCCCGTAAACTCTGATTTAGTGGTAAGACATCGAATATAAAATTTGCCAAATAAGTGTTCATATTAGAAAGGATGGCTGGCAAATTACTGAAACGCTCTTTCTTGTAGCATTGCACAAAATTCTCCTTTTAATAAAGTCAATTCTGGTATTTTTTTTTTCTGCATTATCTTCTCGTTTCTTAGGAAATCTAACATAACTTCCCAAAATATTCTTCTCCCAATTGTTCCTTCTCTCACAATTGAAGAGGTATGTAAATTGGCTGGACCGGAAGGCCGGAGAAATTCATTTCTAAAAGGTAAAGCTAGCTAGCCAATACATTCGCAGCTAGGGGTGAGGTACCTCTCTTTTATGGAAACAATCGGGATTAATCCCTGGGTGTGACTTTATCTGTTGGACTAAGAAAATCGTGATCAGACTAATATTAAATTATTAGTTTCAGTAGATCCTGACTATTCATACTTTGATGCATCAATTGGTTTGTCCATTACAATGTAAGGTTGGACACTTAGTCGATCAATAGTTTTTTCATTAGAGTAAAATGTTGAGCATCGAAGCCTAGACCAGTTACTTTATAAGCATTTCTAACTAGAATTTCTTATGTTGGAGATTTATTACATGATGCGACTGCTTGTCTCCTTAAACATTTCAAAATGCCTTGTTTATTTCTAAATTCTTAGTTTTCCAACCTGCTTGAAAAGTCATAAAGCGCCACTCTAGCATTTCTAAATGCTAGGAGGGCTAAGTAGGATTTTGGAATTCCAATTTTGGGGAATTTTAGAATTCTGCAGACAAGTTCTCTCGTAAAGCAACTTGCCCATAAGTGTACTTTTTTAATTATAAAACTGGCCCATAAGTTATGTCGGTAAGAGTGGATGCATCCTTTTAGCGTTTGAGCCTCCAAATAGTGCATCCATGTGTACATCTTGAGCTCCTTAGAATCAACCTTATCATCACTGTCCTTTTGAGAAGTTTAATGAATCTCAATAGTTACGAGTGTTACAACCTTTTGCTCTGGTGGGTACTTTTCTATGTGACGCATCCTTTGACTGGGAGATGCTGGTAATCTCACAGAAGTGGAAAGAGATGGGAAGAAAGAAAAAGCGTTTCACATATGGTAACTCTTAAGGGGCCAAACCAGGGGTCGGCTGTCTGTGGCTGGCCGATGCAACCTAGGGGACGTTGGCCTTTTGAAGCTCCCTGGAGTTACCTTGGGACTTGGGGTTGCAACCAAACACAACTTCATTGCATTTACTGATTTATCCTTGGCTATTGGAATGCTCCATCCGCCATTTCTCACCTCTCTCTCTCTCTCTCTCTCAATCAATCAATCATTCAATTGATTAGCATAAACCTTCGACTTCATACAATATTATAGACTAAAGTAATATTCAGTAATTAGTATGAAACAAAATTAATTCTCTCTCTAATTATCTTTCACTAGCTTAAATCTGCAACTTGGTATAATAATTGAGGAAAAGTACTCATTACTATGAAAGATTAATGCACTAGCCCTTGAATAATACAATGATCCTAATTTGAGGTCACAGGTTTAACTCTTGCTGTGATCGTGGAATAGCTTTCATGCGTTGTAATATGTTATATCTAACTTGCTAGACTCATATGGGGTCGACACTGCCTGTACGGTGGATATATTTTTTCATTCGGATGGCCGTAAAATGGCCTCTGAATATTAAGTGCTCCTGGATCATCTGAATTAGAGTTTCCATCTCCCTGTTAAATGACGACAATACACCAAGAAACTCCACATCTCTGATGAGGATGAGAAGATGAGTCATGTGAAGTATCGACCCAAAGCTCTCTAACAAGAGTTGGGTCATAATCCAAACTCTTCTAGGGTCAGAGAGTAAGACCTTAAACAATAGATTAACTTTGGTATTTACCAATTGCTTAAATTTGACATGGCCTCATGACAGGCAGCCCACACAATTTCTATCCATTCGCATATGAATTATTTAAAGAGCAGTAAGTGAGTAATGGTATAGAGTACCAAACAAATGGCGTTACAGCAGGATAGTGATCTGATTTTAATTGTCACCAGCATCAGATAAAGGTAATTGTTAGTGATGAAGTTATCTGATTTTAAGTCCTTATTCAATACATATCAACATGCATCTAGATTGCCAAAAGTGAACATGGAATAACTGGGACTAGAATTGTAGATTGAGTTTGATCGTTTAGAAATAAAACATAATGATAAAGGTCATCTTCGTTGTAACTAGAGATCTACATTGCTTTCATGTTTGTAAAGAAATACAACATCGAACGAAGTAGTTTACTTGCAAAACCTGGTACCCCATGTATATATAATGATTGGGCGTTTATTTTCAGTGCATTGAATTTTAAATAGCTGCCCCTACTCTCTTCTTTCACTTCTTGAGCACATTTGTGTAGAGCTGTTTCTGTGGAAATGGAAGTGTATTCCCCTTTCATCAGCATTTGTGTGGCGTTGGGTACGATGAAGACCGGGTATGTATTGGTACATAAGTCCTATATCGGAAACATGCTAATCCTGATCTAGGGTGTATATATGTGTGTGTGTGACATAGCCTTAACTCCACATGAGACTTTTTAAAATTATTAGGCAAGACTGGTTTAAAATCCTATGAGCCAAAGTAGACGATATCAGTTGGACAGTGGGTCCGGCTCGTTACAGATGCTATCAGAGCCGATAGTGTGTCACGCTTGTGGCCCCCCTGTAGAGGTAGTTGGGTTCGGGAGAGCCAAAATGGACAACATCATGTGAACATCGGGCCGGCCCCCCTTTGAAGGGAGTTGGGTCCGGCAAGGCAAAACATACATATCATGAGGAGAGCAGGCCCAAGTCATTATACTTTATTTGGTGCAGTACAAAGTCTTGTTTATCATCATTATGAGAATTAATTAATGAAGAAAAACTTATTTGTAGCATTTTCGGTCTTTTTGTGCACCTCTCTTTATACCCCTACTCTCTCTATCCCTCTATGTTTTCTTTCTCACAAAATACCTGTAAATTGAGTTTTTCTTCAATCATTTTCAGGATAAAATATTTCTAAAATGATGCCAAATAAGCCCCAAATTGCCCCTAGAACATTGAAAAAAATAGCTGATTTATTCTCATTTCCACAAAGTTGGGAGTCCAACCCCAACCCGAACCCCAACCCCACCTTCACATATCTAGTTGTGGTCTTGCTTTCCTATGCGCAGCTTTACACCAACAATCTCAAAACTCAAAAGTGGAGACTCATGTGCTGCCGACTTTCTCTTTCATGTTCATGACGTGGCAGCGTTACATTCATCCCCACAATAAATGCCCGGCCCGCAGAATGGTCAAGGATGGTAACTCAATTATTGTCCTCTCTTGCAGTCGTTAGGTCTAAGCATTTAGCTTTTTGTGTCTTCACCTGTGTTTCTAAATTTTAATCCACCCCTCATTTCGTTTATTTTTCAGAAGATCAGACTAAAAGAATCCATTCTTGTGAGTGTGATGTGTTGCTTGTTTTTTTTTTTTTTTTTTTTTGTGTGTTCTGATCACTCAACTGATCGTAACTGTACTCTTACTGCTTATAGTAAAGGTGTGTTAGTTGTTACACGATGCACTATGGTTCCTGCAATCCTGCCTAATTAAAGCTTTCACAGCACTCAGTAGTTTTAACAGTTCTGCATGCACCCAGTACTGAAGGTATTGACACAATTATATTATTAGGGCTTTCGGACAACAACAGCAGCAACCACAAAAGAAAAAAAAAAAAAAAGAAAGAAAGTGTTATCGTATTAACGTGGTAGAAAAGATTTTTCAACCACCTCTTTTAAGGTACATTTGGCTATTTCAATTTACATCTAAATGTACCTTGTATTTATGTAATGAAAAAGATGTGAGTAGATCTGATCCAGCTCAATTTTAGGAATAAGATCGGTTGGCTACTTGGCTTATCTTAGATATGCACAAGTTCAAATACTCTAAAACCCTTATTAGATAAGGACTTCTCAAATTCAAATAGAACAGAGATAATTCTCTTATATCAGTCTCTTGTAATCTATATATACATCATAATACAAAGACAAATATAAGCTTGCAAACCATCAATCTCTACAAAATCTCTACAAAAACGTAGTGGTGCTTGGATCACTATTACATTATCAAGTACGTACATTTCTTATATTTTCCTTTTTGTCTCTAATTCTTTTTTTAACCGAAAGTTCAATATTTTTTTAATGAAATGAATTTAACTTCAATCAAGGGCCGGTCCTTATTTGTGTGAAAATGAGTTGGATTTATCAAAGGTGAGCCTCCTATAGAAAAGTTAGCTTACAAAAGAGTGTTGAGAATTGCTTACAAAAGAGTATGGAGAATTATAATATGGGGTTAGGATTTTCATTGAGTCTTCAATCAATCATGTGCCAATTTGGTGGGCTCTTGATCCAAGTTTTGAAAGAGCGACTGCCAACAGCCAACCCCATAATAAAAACAAAAAGTCTAGATGTCCCGATTATCTGGCCCGATTTATGGCCCAACCCCATTCAACTTTCTGGCGGGAGTTGAAAAGTTGAATGGGGTCTGACCATAAATTGGGCAAGGAATCGGGGATATGTAGACTGACTGTAATAAAAAACAGTTACTATTATTATTATTTCTAGAAGATCCGTCAGCAGTTATTCCTCACACACACCAGATTTTAGTCAAGTTCGTCGGTCGTCCTCTTGACCGCAATGTTAGAATTGTTGATGAAACTCATTCAATGTTGTTAGAAGCTTACAAATCAGACAAGGACGGGGAGAGAGCCATTCTAGTAGTTTATTGCTTGAACAGCCATCAGTCCATCTTGCAATCTACTCAATCATAAAATCCGAACCATCCTTTGATATGAATTGTAGTCCAACACAGCTTAAGATGGATTATCATATTTATCGTTAGAATCTAAGCAGTTTTGTTTTCAGACTGCAATTTCATCAGTGATTCAAAGCCAGGAATAAAGAGGAATCTCTCTGGCCAGCTTTATTACTTCCATAACAGTTCAAGCACCGGAATGCTTTTCTCAAAAGAGTTGGCAGTGGCACTTGGCCAGAGCCACGCGTGTCCTATACCACGAGCTGCTCATGGGCCACTCGAGCCCAAATGCACCTGCCCACACATGGTTATCCCTCTCTCTCTCTCTCTCTCTCTCACGCCAAGTGGGCCTCGTCACAACACTTCTCCCACATGCACACGCGGCCTATATAAATAACCAATCACCGCTCTCACTTTTGCTCACAAAAGAGAGACACAGACACCCCCCGAAGGCACTACAAGGAAACTTAATTTACGTCTTTCTCAGCCTTTGGTCTCATGGCCACGTCTGTAGAAAACCGCCAGTTCATCGAACCGGGTCTGCCCCGGTTCACCCACACCAATCAGAGGCCAAACTCCCCGGTCCAGAGTCACTCATACTCGATTTTCACCCTAAAAATGAAAACATTCATCGATGACTCCTCCAGTGATGAAGATGTCGAAGAATCGGAATGGAAATCATATAATCGGATGAGTGAAAAAGTAGAACTTTCAATCTTAGATCCGCGAGACAAGGGGACTTCTGATAGCTGGATTGAGCGCAGCCCGGCTCTCATCCGGCTAACGGGCAAACACCCGTTCAACTCCGAGCCTCCCCTGACGCGGCTCATGAGCCATGGGTTCATCACACCCGTCCCGCTCCACTACGTCCGCAACCATGGGCCGGCCCCGAGAGCCTCATGGGACGAGTGGACCATCGAGGTTTGCGGGCTGGTGAAGTGGCCGACCCGCTTCACCATGGCCCAGCTCGTCCGCGAGTTCGCGGCGCAGGAGCTGCCCGTCACTCTCGTCTGCGCCGGAAACCGCCGGAAGGAGCAAAACATGGTGAAGCAGACGGTCGGGTTCAACTGGGGCGCCGCTGCCGTGTCGACGTCCGTGTGGCGAGGCGCCCGGCTCAGAGACGTGCTGAAACGGTGCGGGATCCTGAGCCGGCGGGGCGGCGCCCTCAATGTCTGCTTGGAAGGGGCGGAGGACCTCCCAGGAGGTGGAGGTTCCAAGTACGGAACGAGTCTGAAGAAGGAGGTTGCCATGGACCCGGCAAGTGACATAATCATTGCTTATTTGCAAAACGGGGAGGTTTTGGAGCCGGATCACGGGTTCCCAGTTCGGATCATCAAACCCGGTTTCATAGGGGGTCGGATGGTGAAATGGCTTAGAAGAATTATAGTGACTACAGAAGAATCTCAGAGCTACTACCATTACAAAGACAACAGAGTTCTTCCTTCTCATGTAGATGAAGAGCTGGCAAATGCTGAAGGTATGTACTTCTTTTATTCTCTGAGACCATTTGAATTGTGTTTTTACACAGAACAGAGGTTTGAAACTTGAGATATGATGACACTGTCGATGTTGGTTTTGTTTAGGTTGGTGGTATAAGCCAGAGTATATAATCAATGAATTGAACATAAACTCAGTGATAACGAGTCCGGGCCATGAAGAGATTCTTCCAATCAACTCAGTGACTATGCAGAGGCCGTATAAGTTGAAGGGATACGCGTATTCAGGTACGTACGGGTGGGGCTCAGATTGTGTGGCTTTGGTAGAGTTAGAGTCGATTGGAATGAGCTTTCGTATTTGGTTAGGAATCAATTGCTGTCACACCAAGTCTGATCAATGATCATGTTTAATGGTCCCCCTTTCCAAAAGCAAATAATTACACTCTAAAGGGCCATCGGGTTGGATTCAATCTAATGGTTATAAATGGGCACTAACTCAAGTAGAGAGATGGTTCAAGCGGTTTTGATATATTGGCTCACCTCATATTTTGTTTTCACAATTTCATTATTCAAATTTACATAATATCACCAAAGTCGTTTGATTCTGGTCAACACTATTTTTTTTAACTTTTTTTCACTATATCCCATGATATCATGGGTCATGGGATAGATGATAGTTCGATAGATGATAGTTCCATGATATCATGGGATTTATCAATTTTTTTATGTATATATATATATATATATATATTGCAATTGGTGAGCAAATATATTTTTTTATAAAATATAAAAAGTGAAAAGTAAATACACATTTGATCACCATTTCTTAGGTTTTACTATTTGAAAAAAAATATCTACGATGCTACAAAAAAGCTATGATATCATGGAATCCACAGCATAGAAAGTTCAAAAAGAAAAAAAAAAAAGTTGACGACTTTGGTAACACTACCTGAAGTTTGGTCATAAAATTGGAACATTTCATACTAAGGGGGACCAATATGTCAAAATCTCATTTTTTAATAACCTTTGTAATTTTACAAAAACCTGAATTGTTGAATGGTTGATGAAATTAATAGCAAAAAAAAACCCATTTAAAAAAAAAATATAGAGAAGTGCAGTTAGTTGTTTTTTTGTGCCTACATTGCCCTCCTGTCAGGACGAGCGACGTAATGATGCTTCCGTTGCTGCAAGGGACGAAACCGATGGCCTCTTAGAAAAAGTCAAGCTAATGCACTGCAACTTCCAACTCTTTTGTCTTTACTTTACTGGCATTTCCCCACACTTGTACAACATCACTGCAACAAGTTTCTATAAAAATTAATCATCTCACCATGCAATCTTAGCCGTCGATCATAATCTATTAATGCACGAACATATTTACAGGGGGTGGTAAGAAGGTGACAAGAGTAGAAGTAACAATGGACGGTGGAGATACATGGCGCACTTGCGAGATCGAC
Organism: Umbellularia californica; assembly: GCA_028538565.1. Classification (NCBI taxonomy): domain Eukaryota; kingdom Viridiplantae; phylum Streptophyta; class Magnoliopsida; order Laurales; family Lauraceae; genus Umbellularia; species Umbellularia californica. Next base: position 70,165,405 of record JAPQWN010000007.1, on the reverse strand, counting down.
CGTCCAGAGAAGCCCACCAAGTACGGCAAGTATTGGTGCTGGTGCTTCTGGTCTCTCGACGTCGAGATCTTTGAACTCGTCGAGGCCAAGGAGATCGCGGTCCGAGCCTGGGACGAGACCCTCAACACCCAGCCCGAAAAACTCATATGGAATGTCATGGTTGGTTAGCTCGACTTCCTCGTCGCTTGTCGATCGACCCAATTCCTACGAGGTGTTTGATTAACTGCCTCAATGAATTGTGCTTTGCAGGGAATGATGAACAACTGCTGGTTTCGGGTGAAGACGTGTGTATGCAAGCCGCACAAGGGCGAGATTGGTATTATGTTCGAGCACCCGACGCTGCCTGGGAACCAGTCGGGTGGGTGGATGGATCGACAGAAGCAGCTGGAGACGTCAGAGTCCGAGAGTCAGGCCTTGAAGAAGAGCCTCTCGACGCCATTCATGAACACATCCTCAAACACGTTCTCCATGGATGAGGTGAAGAAACATAGTTCTCCCGACTCGGTCTGGATCGTTGTCCACGGTCATGTCTATGACTGCACCAAGTTCGTCAAGGACCACCCTGGTGGCGTAGATAGCATCCTCATCAATGCAGGTACTGACTGCACTGAGGAGTTTGACGCCATCCACTGCGACAAGGCCAAGGCCATGTTAGAAGACTACCGAATGGGCGAGCTTATCCACGCTTCTGATGCTGACTTACCCCAGTTGTCCACAATCAAAGAAGTTGCAGTGATGAGAAGCTCAGCTCTGATACCAGGAGAAAAGATACCATGCAAGCTTGTATCCAAGACGTTCATCTCAAGAGATGTTCGTCTCTTCCGCTTCGCATTACCCTCCTCAGACCATGTTCTGGGACTGCCAGTCGGAAAACACATCTTTCTCTCTGCCACCATTGACAACAATCTTTGCATGAGGGCCTACACGCCGACGAGCTCGGTCGACCAAGTGGGCTACTTTGATCTCCTCATAAAAATCTACTTCAAGGGGGAGAACCCCAAGTTCCCCAATGGGGGACTCATGTCACAGCACCTCGAGTCGCTGCCGGTCGGGTCAATGCTTGACATCAAGGGCCCGCTCGGCCATATCGAGTACATGGGGCGTGGTAACTTCACCATCCATGGGGAGCCCAAGTTTGCCCGGAGGCTGGCAATGCTAGCTGGAGGCACTGGAATCACACCCATGTATCAGGTGATGCAGGCGATATTAAAAGACCCGGAGGATGAGACAGAGATGTATTTGGTGTATGCGAATCGGACGGAGGAGGACATACTGCTGAGGGAGGAGCTGGATGAGTGGGCGAGGAGGCATTCCAATGTGAAGGTGTGGTATGTGGTGGAGGAGAAGAGGGAGGGTTGGGAGTACAGCACTGGGTTTATCACGGAGAGTGTACTTAGAGAGCACATTCCTGAGGGATCAGAGGAGACATTGGCTCTCGCCTGCGGTCCGCCGCCCATGATTCAGTTTGCTGTCTTGCCGGGGTTGGAGAAGATGGATTACGACGTGAAGGAGTCTCTCCTCACGTTTTAAGTGATAGTAGAAACTGGTTGATACTATTCTTTTTTTTTTTTTTTTCTCTCTTTTCTTTGTATATATGTGGTTATATTAGGATGATAGTATAGGTAGTTTTGCATCATGGATGCATTCCTTCTTTCTAGATTTTGTTTTACCTTTTCTTCTTCTGATATGTTGGTTTATATTTTATCCTTTAAAGGATCTTAATTAATGAAGTGTATGTAGATTTTCGCCGTTTTGTGGGTAATCTTAGTTGGAGTTTATATGGAAAATGTTTCTTTTTAATGGATGATGAATCTTAAGTCTCATTGTAGTTACAGGAGCTGGTACTTTTCACATGTTTGTTTGCATAGAATATCTAAGAAATATTCAAGGTGAAATGAGCTTTAGGGCCCTTTTGGTAATTTTATATGTAAAAGAAAGTGTAGTAAAGCATCAAATCAAGAGAGAATAAAATAAAATGGGGTTACGATGGTAATTTATTTTTAGTTGTTTTGTATGAAATTATTTTTATTTTTTTATAGAAAAGTAGAGTTTTTTTATCATTTAGTGGAGAAAGGAAGTTGTGTTTTAAATTTTAAAAAAAAAAGATGAAGAAAATCTTAAATTAAAGTGCTACTAATGTGATCCCTTGTCTTATAAATAAAGACTTTATTTGACTTTTACTAATCTAGTAAAGTGCCAAACGAGCCCAAAGTATAAGAGGTGAGTGGCGTACCAATCAATATAAAACATGATGGATTTCCTCGAATTGGAATTACCGAGGTGATGGATAGGTATTCATTTTTCTCCTTCCTTTTCTAAATAAGTCTCTACTCTTTCACATGTATTTTAAAAAAATCTAGTGCACTTTTATTTATCTTGACTTCACATTGTCTGCTACTCGAATGAAAGCAATAACAAGACCGCTTGTATTTTTTTTTTTTTGGATGAGTATGGTGTGCAGAGATTAACACATAAGACAACTACTCTTCTAGCTGGCATTTCTCTAAACAGCACAGTGGCATATAATTCCAATACAAAACTTGGCTTGACAAATGCTGTTGGGCCCTTTCTTAACATGGTTGGAGTCCTCTATAAAATGTCTAACAAACTTCTTCTTCAGGCCCAATCAAATGGCAGTGGGTGGGTGTCATGAGCTTTTCTATAATATCTAAGATGGATTTCTTTATGAATTAATGGTAAGGATGACAAATTACTATCACAAGCATGTACGTACGGCAAATTTCGACAAGCTAATGACGTCTCAACATGAGAGTCTCTCAAATACGCATTGGAATGTATCTGTGGAGGAGATGTTTGGGATTGTTGCGAAAATGCTGAGATCAACATTTTGTTCTGCCGATTCACAAAATGATTTGTGATGAAGAAGGGAAGAACAATTGAAGGTACAAGTGGGAAATACTTTGGTATTGAAATCTATTTTTTTTTATGTATAACTGAAAGATCCAAATCTCTATATCATGTAAGTTATTTTAATGAGGATGACTTTGACCAATGACAGACGTTTCCATTAATATAGGATAGTACTACGAGGAATGCATAAAATATCAACTTGTGATGTAACATATATGATGTATGTCTCCATATGTAATAAGTACCGCTCAACATTCAACAAACAAGTTCTTCATTTTCAGGACTTTTCCCCATTTTCATGGATAGATCCATGAAAATCCAAAATCTTAAAAACTAGTGTTTAGGTCTACACAGATCAGCTTCCCCCATTTCAATGTGGACTCAGACCATTGAAATGATTGGGATGGCTTAAGGAGTGTCACTGGACTTCCCCCATTTCACTTGAACAACTCAACCTGAGAAATCCAGGTATGTACCAGGGAGTCATTTTTTTGGACCTATTTAATAACTGGGTCTAGGTCCGAGCTTACATTTAGGGCTCAATTAATAATCAGTCTAGGATCAGGTCCAGTTAGATCATGACGCAAGCGGGTCTGGAATCTGGATCCCATCACAGCTCAGCTCTGGGTAATAGGTCTTCAGAACTCCACCCTGGGGCCCACATAATTTTAATTCGGACGGACCGTTCAAGGTAAATGTGATCCCCTTAGGTGACACATCCTCAAATTTTAGTTCAATAGGAGTGTATCCGGCCATCCGATGGAACACGTGACTGAAAATGTGATTAGCACAATCTTATATATTACTAATCATATGCCTTAATCTCCTTTTCAATTTGCGCTTACTAGGGTGGTGGGACCCACTCATATTAAACTAAAATTTGATGATACATCGCTGGATGGGATGATATTTATCTTGAACTATCCGAATTGTCTTCATGTGGGTCCCACGGTGGAAATCTAAGGACATGTTACAAGGGAAGTGTGTAATAGCTGCAACTAGGGCTGCACAAAAATAACCGTAACCCGCCAACCCGCCCGCTCCGCTCCGCCCCGCCCCGCTACAAGTGGATATACATCAAAACCGCCTTTAAGCGGGCGGGGCGGTTTCAATCCGTACTAATGAGCGGGCGGTTACGTTTTCACATTTGAGCAGGCGGTTTCAAACCGCCCCGCCCGCTCATTATTAAAAAAAAAAACAACTTTTCATCTATTCTTCAAAGACTTCACGTATCTTTCGAAAAATATATGGTTGCTAAAAAAACGCTTCATATTCACAATTAGATTTTTGACTTTTGGACGTTAGATTATATAAGTGATTGTATTTTTTAATTTTGGTGATGCATTTGGACTTTAATTTTACATTAATATACTTAGTTGAGAATTTTGTTTATTACTGATTATTGACTTTTATTAAAAATCATGTTTAATTTTTATTCTTTATGTTAAGTACTTTGAAACTTTAGTTACATTCTATTAAAAATAAAAAAAATAAAAAAGAGAGAGATAGGTACAAATACCAAACCGCCCAACATGCCGCCCAAGTCGCCCGCTAAAAAAACCGCCCAAACCGCCTATACTTTGGGCAGTTACAGTTTCTACTTTTTACAAACCGCCATAAAACAAAACCGCCCAATAACCGCCCAAGCCGCCCGCCGTGCACCCCTAGCTGCAACTGGGGATCCTTCCCGACTCATGAAAAAAACACCCAGATGCCCGGGTGTCTTAAAGATATTATGACTTGTCAAAAGTATAATGTATATCATTATTTGCAACAAGACCCACTACAGAGCACCAGAGTAACCAGTGTACAGGGTAACCTAAGTCATAAGAAATCAAATGGAGCTAATAAAAATGAAAAACGACATTCCAAGTTCATTTTCTAAAATTTGTTAGGACAAAGGGAAAGAACACACCTCCATATGACAAGATTGGGGTATATTATTCATCCTTTCTATAGGAACAACACAATAAAGAAGCAGAACAGAGAATGCTGGATGTGACTAAATGGTGGAGGTAGATCATGAGTGGGATTGCCACTAGGTAAAGTATGGGATAGGCATCTGGTGGGGGCTTCACACACTCATCCCCACTGAATGAAACCTTCCTCGGAAAGGCCCACCTTTGATTAAAACTGAATGGGCCAGGATCCGTACACAATAGTTAGGGTTGTAAATGGGTCAGTTTCAGTCCGCATCCATGGTGGACCCAGAACCGGAACTGTTGAAGAGAAAGTGGAACCGAATCCGGAACCGGTTTCTTGGCTTCGGAACAGAAACCAGAACCATGTGTGGGACGGGTCCGGGTCTAGGTAGAAAATGATATTAAAACAACATAACTTTTTGGAGAAATTTTTAAAAATTGAGGTAAAATGTCGGGTCTCTGGTCCGCAGGTCCAAACCATCGTGGAACCGGACCCGGACCCATTTATTTACCTATCAGGGCCTAAATTAAGATCCAGATTCGATTTTTAACGGGTCGGAACCTCCGGGTAATCGGAGAATTGGGAACCCATTTACATCCCTAGCAATAATATTTCAATGTGCACATTCCCCGGCTCTCCTAATTGTAGAAGCTTGTCATTGTAGTACTGGACCCCCTAAAACATTCCAGTGTCATCTGCATGTCATTTTAAGCCGTAAATGCCTTCATTCCATGCAGACTAGGCATCAAAATGTTCTAATGTACATACCATTTGAGTTACTAACATTTTGTGAAATGGAAGTAAAACAATATCTACAAGATTTCGGCAGCTAACAACATGAAGGGCCCAGCCCGTCCTGGATATATAATTGGGCCCATTTAATATTTGGACCGGGCTTGAACAAACAACGAGGTGGGCTTGCAAAAGATGAGTTGAACAGTTATTGAAGTCCACTTACTAGGACCCGAAACGTCTTATGTTTTATAATCCATCTGGTTAAAAGATCAGATGAGATTGCAAGCATCCTGAATTTTGCCAAAGTGGCATGATCAGCCAATCCCAGCCGTTGAATTGGCTATGCCGCAATCCTAACCGCCAAATCTATCAAACGTTTGATCGAACGGCCAGAAATTCAGTGAGTGGGAACAGATTGGATATTTTTATAGTTGTGACCAATAATTGCCTATTTTGACTTTTATGCTACACACAATAACATAGAAAGGATTTGTTTATACATTGGGTAGTAGTTGCAGCTGAGGACCCTTCCTTCTTCTTCTTCTTTTTCATCCCTTCATGGCAGGTCGTGGTGGAGGTGGATCGAGTGAGTACAGAGGATGGGACTTCCCTTGGGGACCCGGCTCGGGCCCGGGTCCTAATGGAAGTTGGGATTATCGTTGGGGTTCGGGTCCTAATGGAAGTTGGGATTATCGTTGGGCCGCAGGCGGCAACAACGGTTTCGGGTTTGGTTCAGGCATAGGCAGGGCCAATCATGGCGGCGGTGCGGGTTTCGGGTTTGGTTCAGGCACGGGCAGGCCCGATCCTGGCGGCGGTGCGGGTTTCGGGTTCGGATGGAGCGCGAATTCCAACAGAGCTGGTGGGTTCGGGTTCGGATACGGGTTTGGAGGAGGCCCCGGGAACGGAGGGTTCGGGTTTGGGAGTTCGATGGGCGGCGGGGGATTTGGCCCAAACCCGAGGTCAAATGATCATGATCAAGAGATGAGGCCTGCTCGTAACTGATTGGAAATATGCTTAGCTCCTAAGCTTATATTATAAATAATACTTATATAGAGTATGTTGTTCTCTCTATGTGCTCTCTGATGCTTTAAAAAGCTGTTGTGTGGTGTGTTAGTACATGATACAGCTGTGTAATCAGTCTTGTGTATTGAATCAATGTATTGCTATCACTGCTTGGCCCATTTCTCTACACCAATGATGTGAATTTGTTTTATTGAGACTGTTTGATTTCTAGACTAATGATGGCTAAGATCTCCCAATCTGGATATTTTTGTGATGACCCACCAGATCAGTCAGACCCATTTGTATTATGAGTTGGGTATCAGCCAGGGCAGCACTGGCACCCAAATGCTATAAGCCTTGTCATTCCTCCACAATTTCATATGGTAGATTTACCCTGAAATGTGGCATTCGACATGATGGAAACAGTAACAATAAAAAACAGTGGGAAGTCCGCATATAAGTAGGATTTCATTCATGGGGTCCACTCGCAGTGGGACTGCTAGATGAATGCTCTTCAATGTCAGTAGGTACCTGGTAAATCAAGATGGGATTAGTAGCAAGGATTAAGCATTGTTACCATTCTTGTTTGGTAGGTAGATCTTATCCAAAATGGAAAAATTTAATTTGAATTGGTTGTCCAAGTGGACACACAGATTGGGTGTGCAGTCATGCAGGCCACGCTCCCTAATAAGTTTAACAGGGACCACTGGTCAATGTCATGATCATTTGATCCACAAGTGCGATATCAATAATTGTCTAGTATGGTCCTAAATCCTATCCTAATCAATAATAAGAACATCATTGTGGATACCCAAGTGCTGTACTGAAAGAAGCAAACCACAAACTCAGTGTATAATCAACATTGATATAATGTTTTGTCCAACTGATATTAAAAACTTGAGTGGAATGCTCATGGTTTAAAACTGTGCAGAAAAAGAATCAAACCAAACCCATGGAAAAAAAAAAACCACCACCTTGCCAGGATAGCACTGTGACCACATTCCAAATAAAAACCTCCACAATCAAAATTCATATCACTGGTTCTTGCAAAAATTGCCAGCTGCAGTTAGCCACCACTGGGGGCACTTGCTCTATGCATGCGGCCTTGCTAAAACTGTATCTACCTGGATAAGAATCTGAATATCAAAAATTAATGGCATGTAAAACCAGATAACTAAAGGCACATTTGGCATATCCCTACTGAAGCCTTGAGAATTCACAGGAAAGGGGCTTTTTATCAAAGGGGTGAAGATTTGCACTGGACTATCTAATCCCTAAGATTTATTTTTTTATGGTGAAGGGGAAGTCATTTGGTGGTTCCTTTTAGATATCCACCTCTGAACTTTCACTCTTTGTTCCCTAAATAGAAGCCCATTTCCTAGAAATCAAGGGAACTTGTAAGCTATGATACCTGAATACTTCAGAATGGGCAACACGCCCATGTTGTATCATATGCAAACTTGATTTTATATGTAAAATCCGTGTCCTTGAGGATTCTGTGGTCTTGTGCATCATAGCTCGTAGGAATTAGGCAAATGGGCGCCATAAACAAAACCATAAAAGGAAAAAAAGAAAAAAGGCCATGATACTTACTTGAAAGGGCATTTACAGCTGCTGTGAAGCACTTCACATGTAGTGATTGGACATTTTGGATGACACCTACTTCAGAAAGCATGTTTGATAATTGTATAGATGATATGGTTAGGCTCTGATGCTCAGCAGTTCAAAAGGTACAGATAGGGATCAGAGCATCTAGGGAACATGGGCTTATTGTTCATACTCCTTTGTACTTGAGACAAGTCCATATATGAGTCTTTCGGGTGGGCGTGGGCATGAAACAGCGGAAGATAATTGATCTTCCCTCATAATATCAAGAATGGTAGAACTTTTGTTAATAGACAATGTTGATCGATTAGCACTAGAGTGGGGCATCATAACTTGCTTATGATCCTCTGATCCTCCAGACATTAGCATTTCTTCAAAAGCTCTATTTGTGCTAGAACTTGCTTGTCTAGGATGAAGATTTGTGCTGCAACAGTTTTGAGCCTTCATGTTTCCTTTTGTAACTGCCATGGAACCCAATGGACATGGAGGATAATAATAATAATACGAGCTTAAATGTGCATATGGGTTCCTAGAGATGTATGCAAGACAAATGCTTTCCAGCCATGGATAGTAGAAACATTAGTTTTGAGCAAAAAAGGGCGGGAATAACAGATGCCAGACTAGAACAATTTTCATTTTTCATTTCAAATCACTTGGGGATGACAGTATCAACATATACATATGCAATTAGATATAAAACAGATCTATTGGCCAGATTAAAGAGATGAACCAACATTTATCAATCTCTCTCTACATAGGAATAAGTTAAAAAGCTTAAAATATACCTCTAGATGACGGGTACGTTGGCAGCTGACTGAGTGGTTTCTTAGTTGGAATTGAAGTCGCACCACTGACAATTTGAGCCGAGCATGATGAAATTTCCTTCTCCAGCTTAAAGTCTTCACCTTTTGTGGACTGGAACAATATTAAGTATATCATTAGAAAGACACTTGAATTGTACATGCTCTGTGGGACGTCACGTCTATTACATAGCAGTAATTCGGGAATAACGTCAAGGATATCTATTGTGGATGCATTCTTCTAAATAGGCAAAGTACCTTTGGCAGATAACGAACTGACACTATGGATTATGGCATGGCATCAACTTTTGGGACTTTCTGTTCCGTTGTATCCTATGATGCACGGATACTTCAAAATGGGCAACGTATCGTGTCCGATACTTCACTTTTTATGTGTAAAATCGGTGTCCCTGCCGTGTCCTTGCCATATCCATGACGTATCCGTGCATCATAGGTTGTATCTGAATCTCAGTTAACATAAATTTATGTTACCTGAAAGTGATTTTATCCCCTCTTATTTACTTTTAATGGTCACGTGGAAAATAGGACAGCATTTATATTATCATCAATCATCATCATCCATGAGACAAGTGCTTCTTTTGCTCAAAGTTAAATTTGGAAATTGGTTTGGAAATTTTCTCCAGTCAACCCTCCTTGTCCGGGCTTGGGACTGGCACATGCAAGGAGCGGCATAAAGCTGAGGAATTATCCAATGTGTGACAATCAAATGGGACAACTGAAAAAGGCATGTGAGAGACCAACTTGATGCTCACTGAGAGCTTGCTCAGAGAAGTGACCGTTGAATATAGAACAACTGAAGTAGAGGCTATTCGTAAGGCTGCAGATGTATGGATTAAAACAATTGAAAGGATTCATCAAATAAGGGGCAATCTATTCATGATTGTTGAACCCATTCAAGTGAACCTCTAGTCACTCATGAAATAGGGGACTACCAAAACAAGGTCAAGCATTTACGTAGCTCCCATTAAAGAAGCCAAGGTCAAGCATTTACGTAGCTCCCATTAAAGAAGCCACTATAACCGCGGTATTGCACAGAACTGTTAAGTTTCAAAAACTGATTTAAATAAGTACCAGACCCCAAGAGCTGTACTTGTCAGGTTCCACAAATCATACTTTGAGGTTTTATGGAAGTTATGACAACATATTAAGCCCAAGATACATACAAAACAGTCAAGTACAGAAACACAAGCAGCAGTGACTTGAGAAGTTTGTCTGACTGTTAACAGCTCACCACGTTATTATATAAACCTGGAACCAACTGTGTAAGATTTCAAAACAAGGAACAATGCATTATCTTCTTCAGTTAATCGTAAAATTGCAATTAGCTTTTCCTTAAATAACCGGGTATGAAGGTAGAAACATACAATTAGGTCCATGCTTCTCTGAGGTGAACGGCTACCCTCTAAGACATCAACTTTGTTCAGAAGAATGTTCTCCCTGAAGAGTCAAGCAAAAAAGAATGAACTATATACCAGTTTAAAGAACATCAATTGCATATGCAAAACAAAACCTTGGAAATCATCAAGCAAATGAGGTATTATATGATCCTTGTCCAAGCAAAAAAAAAAGAGAGAAGAAATGAGTTTTTTTTCCTCTTTTAGCCAGTAATGGTATGGCAGGACCGCTTATAAGTTGTTCTTGTGGTGGGCTTCTCACATAATGGACAATGCCCAATATTTCTAAAAGATGGTACAAGTCATTCAACAAAAAAGGACAATTACAACAAATGGCTCGTATCTGATGAAGATCCAGTTGGATAGGTCATTTGATGAGGATAATGGCTAACCCTCATGGACCCACCATATTAAAAAGTTAGATCACCGAAGGTCACATCTAGTTGCAGGGCATGATTATGTGTTACAAAACCAGTTTCTGCAGAAAGGGGAGTGCATTCCTTGGCAAAGGGGGGAGAAGGATGAAGAAGGGTAGAGATTTACATGGAGCTGACATCATTTTAGCAAGACGGTAGGTAGAGAAATAATTTCTGTAGAAAATTGACTGTCCAACTGCCTCTGTCGTGAACATTGAATATCACCTCCAAGAAAGTAGATTTGATTTTGTATATAAAAGAGGTCGTTTTAAAGTGCTAATTAGTTTTAGAAAAAAAAAAAAGTGCTGTTTAATTGTTAGGAGAGACATTTCTTATGCTTACGATGATATATCTGCAAGTGCACGTCGTTTCATAGGACGCTCTTTCACTCCTTCCTCTTCTATCTCCAGTAGCAATCTATGTTTACCACTTGAACTAACTTCGCAGCTTTGGGATGGCACACAAAAAACTAATGACCCTATGGTAGTGTCATTTGAAGAGTTAACTCCGGTTCGTTTAAGACATGAATCTGCTTCTGATTTCTCTTCAGTCAATGAAGCCGGCTGCTTGATAAGAACACTTCCAAGATCCGTCTCAACAGAAAGCATCGGATCCTCTCTTTGGAAAAGAAGTACCTCTTCTAAAGACCCAGAGAGGTAAGTGGAATCTTGCTCCTGTAGAATGTTGTAGAGGTCTCTTCGAAGTTTTTCAACAGGTGATGGACTGTGGCATCCATCGCTTGTCCTTGTTTTTGAAGGAATGTGGGGATCCCAGGAATCTGACTGTAGTGAACCTGCAATAACGATCCCAATATAACACTAGAGCAGAAGCGTACAAATTTTTTTTTATCATCACCAGGTATTGGATTTTTTTTTTCGTCATCATCAACTTAATCCTATCCCATCAATTTGGGGTTGGCTTAAAGAGTTCACTAATAAATTATAGAAGGTCATTCGGTTGAGTAAGGATTACAATTTAAAATTTTCAATTAGCTAATAAGATGCAATTCATCCAATTCCCCAATCATATTTGCTCAGTTTGCTCAGCGTGGAAAGAGTTCAGATGAGTATTTATGCAAAGTTCCTTTCCAGTAAACGAAAATAGAAACTACTTGCTGGAAGTATGATGAAGACAAACTTTGCTTTTTCATGACAAAACCTAGGACATGAATAAGCAAAGTACCCATCAGCTTTAAGTTTGCACATAAGAGCCATGGTTTAGCAGCCGGCACTGTTTATCTGACGGCCCCATCATATATGGACCATGATCCAGTAAGATCACAGATTTGAACTGAAATGGGTAGTTAGAGTTGAATACAACAAGAGTCAATAGTCCAGATTCAGTTGAAATGGCCGAATAATGAAATCTAGAGTTCCCAGTTTTATTTAGGTCCATCACTGCAACAGTTTGCATCATCAAACCATGGCGCCCGCATGTGCAAACACAAGGTCCAAGGATCTGCAGATCCATCCAATTTATATAATTTATCTGAGACTCAGACTGATCTTTTGAATTCCAAATCAATGCATATATGAAAAGACAAGCCTAGAAGTAGAATTGTAAGGCAATGTACTCATGAATATGGTTTTGGATACTTCATTTTAAAATAAAGTAGTGTTTAAAAAGAAAGAATAATTGAAAGAACACCAAAGACTACTTCATGAAGGCTCAAGTAAACAAATGACAATGCAAGGCGAATGCCGAAGACAACTGAAGAATTCTCTTCAGCCTTTCAGGAGTTCAACTCGTCAGAATTTTGAGCTCCAAAAATCACAAAACAATTTCTTTCATGCCTAGAAAGTCTGAAGAGACCTGCCGCACCAAACAACCAGATATGGACGCGCTGAAAGAATGCTGTTGGCCTATGCAGCCTACAACAACTCCATGCTTGTTTTCATAAAATAAAAGATTGAAGAAAAACGGACTACATAAATCTGACCATCATTGTACAACAAAAGTTTTAAAAATGAGTAATTTACCTGAGATTTCAATTCCATCTATGCTTCCCAACAGAACAGTGCTTTCAGAGAACGATAATCGAGAGCCTGAACTAGATCTATTGCTTGTATCATCTTCACAACCTATGGCGCTAGACTCATTTCCCGGTACAATATCTCCAGATATTATTTCAACATCATTTTGAGTTCTTACGTTCAAACTTTGAGGCTTTTTATTAGATGATGATATATGCTCATGAGAGTTCCTCTTGACTCCAGAATCAGAGAGTAGAGGCCCACGAGAATGTAATGGAGCATAGTTCGCTAGTGTACCCTTTGTCCTCCATCTTGATCCACATGCATTACACAACACCGGCTTCCCAGGTGGGCCATTCCTCCAAAGTGGAGTATCTGCCTCATTTTGCCAACTATTAGCATTCAAAAGATAAATAAAAATGACGAACAAGTAATCCAGAATGTGTGAATTCACAGATGTTACACCTATCCAGATTGTGAATCAACTGGATAATTGATGCAATGACGAAAAGGAGATAAATTCAATTATATGCATGTTGTGGTAGTCTGAAACAAATATAGATTCAGTCTAAATTGACTCAAAACAATCAGACCCCAATCAGAAGTCCACATACTCCAAGTTTGAAACTCCCAGCACTTAGAAAAGAAAAGAAAAGGTCTATACGAGCAACCTATCATGGCCAATAACCAACAAGGCATTTGGCAGAATTGATAGTGAGAATTCAGTGACAAAATCAGATCTAAAATGCAGATTACAGCTTGGTAATAGAAGCAGTTTGTCTACCAGTTCATCTGTATGAATTGATGTGCCATCACAAGTACACGCAGCAGTTTGCGCGTGACATAATTTGGCTGGCTGGATTAAGCAAGCATAAGCCCAGCACTTTATAGGCTACAATAATTTCAATCATGGTCTAGCATATACCATAAAGGCCACCAAAGCATAAGCAATAGCATTCAATTCAAGACATCAACAACAATCAGAAGTACTTGTGTGTTATTTATTCAAAATGAGTAAGCTTTCATGAGCTGACCCAACACTAATCCTTAGAGAGCAGTCTCAACAGTGGAAAATATAAATGCAGCAGGTATGCAATTCAAACCGGACGCTTTTTGTTGGTATTGCAGTTTACTATCATCCTTGATACACTGCTTTGATGAAAAAGTCTGACTCACTCTGACTTATCATCAAATAATGCAAGATCAGATAGAGCTTTGTGGTTGGTTATTTGATACTTGCTGTAGAAAGTACAGGATAGAGCTGAGTAGCCAGCTATAGTACCCCGATACTTTTATATGCCTGGCATTTGGACAGATATGATACTCGTACAGGTACTCAATATTGCGCTGATACTTCTAAGGTACAAGTTTAGCATATCCTACTTTCCAGAGTCCATTATTCGTATAATTCTATAGTAATTCTTACTTTTCAACATTAAAAAAAAAAAAAAAAAAGTTCAAAAGGGATGTAAAAATGAATTTTCATTAGAAGAAAACTAACGCTTTGTAAGATCTTAAGTGAAAAATGAAATTTCATGTTATGGGTAGGATAGCCATATCCTTATCGACGTTAGCACCTGCGGCCATATAGGGGCATCATAGGTAGCAAGTTAAAAAAGGAGGCTAAAGATCAAACCCTAAGGCATGATCACGCACAGTTGATGGTGCTCAAACAGGAATGTAGTTTCAGAAGAAACTATTTTCCTGCAAATCAAACGCACAATAACATTTCATTCCAGAAAACAATAGAAAGGGGGGAAGGGGGTGAAAGCAGAGTCAAGTAGTGTCAATGGAGATGGTTTGGGCATGTATAAGCAGGCCATAAACAGCACCTGTGCAACATGCGCACAAATTAAGGGAACAAGGGGAAGACCAATAAAGTAGAATGTCAAGTTACCGAGACCATGGAATCAAATAGGGACAAGTAAAAAGTAGAACACGCATTGCGCAAATGCGACACTATAAAGACAGGATAAGGAAACATTTATCATGAAGTTGATGAACCTTGGATGCAGGTTGAAAAGTTCAACGGTAATATAAACAACACTATATATTTTAGTTCAAGAGGACATTTCACATCTTAATGCACTGCCTAGGGGATGCATTGTTGTAGAATATATGGAACTCATTTTGGAGCATTTCCTCTGTCCCTTTCTCTTAAATTTACATTCCTTTCTTGTTTGCCACCACGTCGTCTCATGAGCACTCTTTCACACACAAACACAAGCACACACACAAGATATATATATATATATATATAAGCATATATATAAGGGGCAAAGCTCTCTTAAGCTGCAGCTTAGCTTATCCTAAGCTGAAACAGGGCTGGTCCTACAAATCAAAGTCAATTATGCTAGTAGACCACTTAATGGACATAACTTGTTTTCAAGTTAACTAGTAGACTAGGTAGAGCTCTTTAAGCTAATCCCAGATAGATAATGCTCAATTGATGGTGATAAAAGATGAATGAAAAAAAATGAGTTTCCTTTTTAATGATAAATGACTCGAACCCACAACGCTGTGGTAGCAACCCTGAGCACATTCCAACTTTGATATGGGCTCTTGTCAAATGAAAATTCTGTGACATTGTTCTGAAGAAGCAACTTATCTATGATAGTGCTATCTGTGTTGAAATCCAAGTTTGATGAACCAATAGCTTTGCACAAAGTGTCTTTTTGACTCTTTCTTTTGGCAAGCCTCAATGAAATTGTGCTTCAAATGCACCTTGATTGAAAAAACATTGACCCTCATTGCTTCATTATTAAATTTGTCTCTTTACGTGTTAAATGCATATACTTTCCACTTTCCACTGGCATGAGAACAAAACAAGGTTGTCTGTAACGAGACACTAATTGCCACCTAGGGTACCCAGATATCCTTCAGTAAATGTAAAAACAGTAAGAGGAATCACATGAAAATTAATGCAAGTTAAATGATAAAATGTCTCCTGTTTTAAAGAGGATTTTATTCAAACAATAAGGGGAATAGCATGAAACATAATGGAAGTTAAATGACAAAATGTCTCTTGTTTGAAAGAGGATTTTATTCAAATGTGCAGTATTCACTTTGACTGTAACATCTCTCTTTGTTAAAAGGGAGATTTTTTTTATTCTAATATCCCAAGGAACCCATGTCCCTCGTACACTAACATTAAGATACACATTGATTATTGTAGGTGATAAAAAATCCCAAGGAACCCATGTCCCTCACACACTGCCATTAAGATACATATTGATTATTGTAGGTGAAAAAAAAATGGTGATCAACTTGATGACAAACAAGAGTCCACTTGATTACACTAAAATTTGACCCATACAAACATCTTTTAATGGGACAAACAAATATGCTATTTTGATCTTCCTGAAAGGTTCTGCTACGGATGAAACAGATATTCCAGTCATTATGACATCATACCATTGTTCTGCTTTAGGTCACTGACTCACCATTGCTTCACAGCCTGAAGACATTAACCTATCGAGTAATAGCATGTTTGCATTACGCAGTTTCCATGAAAAAGGAACAAAAAAGTATTCCCTTTTTTTTTTTTTTTTTTTGCAGACTTAATTTTCCATCGTTTGGTGTGGACAGTTTTCCATGATGAAAAGCAACCTTTTTAGCTAAATTTTCTGCGAATCCTTAGAAAATCCTTTACAGTGGAGGTAGGGTTGTAAACGGGTTGGTTCCAGTCCAGGCCCATGGTGGACCCGGAACCAAAACCGTTAAGGAGAAGGTGGAACCAGATCCAGAACCGGTTTCTTGGCTCCGGAACCGGGACCAGAACCATATATGGGATAGGTCTGGATCTGAGTCCGGGTCTAGGTAGAGAATGATATTAAAAAAAACATGATTTTTAGGAGAGATTTTCAAAATTTGAGGTAATATGTCGGGTCCACAGGTCCGAACCAAGGTGGAACCGGACCCGGAACCGGTATCTTGGCTCCGGAACCGGAACCAGAACCATATATGGGATAGGTCTAGATCTGAGTCCGGGTCTAGGTAGAGAATGATATTAAAAAAACATGATTTTTAGGAGAGATTTTCGAAATTTGAGGTAATATGTCGGGTGCACGGGGTCTGAACCAAGGTGGAACCGGACCTAGACCCATTTACTATAAGGGGCCTAAATAAGGACCAAGACCGGTTTTTAACGGGTCGGAACTTTCGGGTAATCGGAAAATCGGTGACCCATTTACATCACTAGATGGAGGGGTATAGGAAAGGTGGAGCAATCCATGGAAAAGCAGAGCCCGTGGACTTCTGTTTCCACAGACACTACAAGAAGGTTCCCCCAAACATTTTATGCTAAGAAAATACCAAGCAATGGAAACTGGAGCCTGCCATTTTGAGTAGATAACCAGCTTCATATGGTCTTAGACCTTGTCATATCAAAGGAAAGGAGGTAGAGGCATGGGGCATGCTATTGCATTCAACAACTGATTGGAACAAACTAAGCAAAAGATTCGTCTATTTGAGAAACAAAATCAATTCAGCCTTGGGAAATTCACCACGCTTACAAACTGCAATCCAGTTCAGTCCCAATCTGGAAATTAAACCCCACCGATTGAACTAAAGCAGCATATTACCAATTTAAGCTATCTATTTATGCAGTTCTAGAGGCAAACGTTTTCAGAAAATAATGCCAGTGAGAACAACACAAAGCTACCATTAGTGCTTAGGAGAAAAGGGTGCCCATATGGGTCGAGACATACACTGAGCTTAACTGAGTGGTGCCTGTATTTTTACCGTTCAGAACGCAGATGTGAACCTATCGAGTAAACACTTTGCTTCATGAGCATACTAGGCAAGGAAAATGGACCCTGCTATCTGTGCGTAGAAGGCTAGCTTCTATGGTCATAGGCCTTGGTATAACAAAGTAAATTATATAGACCTTTGGCTTATATCACATTCATCAAATAAACCAGTTTAAACCTGACAACCAAAATTTCAATTTAAGCTTGAGGCAATTCAGCAAATGCAGTCCCAACATATAAAGTAAATTCCATTAACCAAACTAATTCAGCACATCACCATTGTAAGCTATCAATTCATTTGGTTCTAAAAGAAAATCACACAAAAAATGTTGCCGGGAACAACACGAAGTTAACATTTAAAAGAATAAAGTGCCTATATGTGAAGGAAATACATTGAATTGAAATAATGCAAACCTATCATGTAAATGCTTTAATCCATGAAAATACAAATTATAAAGTGGACCTTACTCTTGCTGAGTAGATAGATGGCTAGCTTCATATGGTCATTGACTTTGACATAATAAACGAGACAAGAGTAGACTCTTGGATTATAATGCATTCATCTAGCAAAGTGATTACAATGAACCAAGCATAAAAATTCATCCATTTGAGAAACAACAATTCAATTGAGGGTAGTGGGAATTCAACAAACACACAAGCTGCAATCCAATTCAGTCTCAATATATCAAATAAAATCCATTGACCAAACTGAACCAGTAACATGGTAAGATAGCAATCATAGTATTCTAAAATGAAATTGAATAGAAAACAATGTTAATTGGAACAACGTAAAACCTCCAAACGTACATATATATTAAAAAAAAAGTAAGTTTTCCTCCAACAAGCAATGACTCACATGTAATCCCACAATGGCAACAAGGACCTTGTTTGGGCATTTCTATACTCCCTCCCTCCGATATTAAATCCAAGGAAACTTCAGTAGCCAACCCAATCAGTAGTACCAAAACGACCCAACTGGAAATGAAACAAAAACAAATAAAAAATCAAAACCCAATCACCAAAAAAATCAAACAAGAAAACATGAAACCAGTGCCCCAAAATCAAAGTATCAGAAACAAACCCAGAAATGAAACATGGGTTTCAAACTCAAAGATGTCAAAAGACTACAAATTACAAACTTCAGAAAGCCCAAAAATCCATGCAGAAGAAGAAAAGGGGAAAAAGATGGAAACTTGCAGACAACAACAACCCAAAATGCAGACTTGTTCTTTTCTTTTTCAAGGGGTTTTACCTCAAAAGCCAAAAACAAAGCAATCTATAAAACTAGTTAATTTGAGGGTCATTTTCGTTGGTTTTTTTTAGGAAAAAAGAAAAAAAAAAAAAAAAAAACTGCATAGTACTTTGAAAGGTGGCTCAATCATTCATTTTAATGAAAGCAGATAACACACAAACTTTCCCATTTACAAAGGAAGTAGATGGAAAAAGAATGAGGCTCTTGAGAAAGAAAGAGAGAGAGGTGATTTTTTTTTTTTTTAACTCTTGCCTTTTGGTGTGTGTGTGTGTCAATGGTTTTTCTTGCTTGTAGGTATGTGCATTGCAATGTGTCATGTTTACATTTGAAAGGGGTAGCCTCCAGTGTGTGTCTTCCACAACAAAATGCAAGGTAGCTTAAATCCCTCATGAAAAAAATTCTTGTCTTCTCTTTTTCTACATTAGGGAATTAAACTCAAGCACTCTCAGGTAGACACACTAATCAGCTGAGCTGCTCTAATGTTACTTAGTGTATAGTGGCATAAGGCATTGTCATCTGAATCAACATGACAATCGTGGATGGAGAATAGCTCAAAAATTGAATTGATTGGATTTTTTAAAAAGATTTGGGCTGTAAATTAAACGGTCAAGATGAGAAATGTTGCTAATTCAAACTCGATTAATCGCACCAGATGGTTAGATTAGGGTCTTGCAATCAGCAAGGTTGGCTGGATTAGATCCCTGATGAAGCATATGGTTTTGATGGTATGGATATGCATCATTCAGTTCCAGAAACATTGATTTGTGGAATGCACCTTTAGAGTGTAGTAGCCTCATAACTAATACTGAAGTGGGCTTGTGGAGTACGGCTCCGGTGAAAACTAGGGGTGTTCATGGGCCTGATCAGTCCCAGCCCAAGCCCAATCTAGCTTGCCCCGCAATGGGCTGGGGGTGGGTTATGTTTTTAGGGTTCGCCCAGTGCCCTAACTCTTTTTACCCGGTAATTACACCGACCAAACCTGAGATTATGTATGCTTAACTGCCCTACTCAATGGATATAGTTAAGACAAAGGAGTGTTTAGGGTTTGCAAATGGGTTGAGCCTGGGCCTTACTTTTTAAGGCTCATGGAATAGGTCCGGGCTTGAATGTTGGCCCCAACAATTAAATGGGCTGTGCTTCCACCGATTTGAGAGCAGCTCCGACTCGGCCCATGAAGACCCATATGAAAAGAAAAGCCTTTCCCTCATGTGTTGGACTTCAAATTAACAATTTAGACTAAGGGCTTTAGACACTAATTTTGACTAAGGTGTGCATTTGTAAAGGAGGGGCCCACAACATTTGGAGTATGTCCCACTCGATCACATTGACTGGATGATCCTAAATAATCCATAAGTACAATATGCAAGTGGATAGTTTGAGCAAAGAAAACTGATTCAGTTTATTTGGACACAGTGTAGTGTCTATTATTTCCCATCATGGAGCAAATATGGTCCAATCATACATTTTGCAAGTGCTTCATTGATGGCTAGGATCATCCATTTAAAGTAACAAGGTGGGCCAATTGGATCCGTGGGGCCCAGCTATGCCTCATATACTGAGCACATGATGAGCTCAACTACCCCTACAGTTTTGCTTTCCGCACCCACTTCCATCATGGCAAGGCACGCATGCTTATACTATTAAATACGCCAGCCTTTAATACTATTTCTGGCTATTATTCATTTATTGTTTGAGAATGTGTTTGGACGGTTTTTAAACTTTTCCTACCCCACCTGACATCATTAACATTTTGTAGGGAATTTGGCATATTAATCCTCCTTCAAATCTACTTCCCCAATAAAGTGGCCGAAATTCAAATAATGTCACTAGAGTGGCTTGACTCTTGTCAATATTTTTTTTCAGAGAAAACTACCAAAAAAAGGACTCTAGATGGTCACTAACCAAAAGAGGTACCCATAGTTTTTATGCAACAGAATCGGTCTTCCCACCTTCATTTTTTTTGCTCTTTTTCAATAAGCGACAACGTCGTTGCTTAATATAGAGAGTTAGCGACGACGTCATCGCTAATTCATCAAATCTGCATCTTCTCCGACCTTCATCATTTGTGATTGCTGATTTTATGTACCAAAATTAACCAGAACTCTATGTTACTGTTTTTTATACACATATATATGAGCGTGGGTCTCGAATATAAAAGAGCAAGGGAGAGGCTCAAGAGGCAGCTAATAAAGAGTCCATTGACTGTTTAAAATTGTTGGAATGAGAGCTCGAAGACAAGCCGTTTTACGGTGGCAAGAGCTTAGGGTATGTGGATGTGGTACTTGTTCCATTCGCCTACTGGTTCTACACGTATGAGACTGATGTCAATTTTAGTATAGAGAATTAGTGCCCTAAGCTAATTGCTTTGGTGAAGAAATGCATGGAGAAGGAGGGTGTCTCCAAGGTCCTTCCAGACCCTCACAAGGTCTATGACTTTGTTGAAGATTTGAAGAAGAAATATGGAGTAGAGTATGGTAAATGGGGTTTATGGGGGAAAACGATGGGAGGAAGAATGCATCAATAGGGGAAATACATGCTCAAAAGGACCCTAGATTCAAAACCCCATTAATGCCTTCTTCCTACCATCGTTTTCTCCCATAAACCCCATTGAGCCTCTCCCTTGCTCTTCCATATCCATGACCCACACTCATATATCTATGTATAAAAAACAATAACATAGAGTCCTGGTTAATTTTGGTATAAAAAACTAGCAATCGCAAATGATGAAGGTCGGAGAAGATGCAGATTTGACGAATTAGCGACGCTGTCGTCGCTAACTCTCTATATTAAGAGACGATGTCGTCACACGTTTAAATCTTTAATAAAAAAAACGGAAGTGGTCACAGGGAACCACTTCCGTGCAATATTCATCAGTGGCCTCTTTTTCGACTAGGGGCCATGTAGGGTCCTTTTTTTAGTAGACTCCTCTTTTTTTTAAAAACCTTTTTATGCTCCAAATCTCATGATAGATGAGGATCCCAATGTAGATATCTTGGGACCCCAATGTAAAAAAGTTGAGCACTCTCTCTTTTCACCTCTCCTTCCTTTCTGCACTTATAAGATCATCACAAAGTCAAAATCAGGAGAGCTAGAATACATCGGACTTTACAGGCCAGAAAAATCGAGAAAATCGGGAGAGAGTAGCCTTAGAAAATCATTCAATTTCCTTGTGACAGGTTGTGATTTATCAATTTCTGTAACAGCCATTCATTGTTCCCATAATGCCAAGGGATTTATCAGTTTCTATAGCAGACTTTATGCAACCAGCAAACAAATTTATTTTGGTTACAACACACACAAAAAAAAAAAAAAGGCATTTTTTGAAAAACAAATACACATGTGACAACCATTTCCCATGTTTTATCATGTGAAAAATTCTCACCTTAAAATGTTACATAAAAGCCATTATATCTTGGGACAATCTCATGATATCATGAGATTTATTAGTTTCCATGATATATACATTGTTCTCGTGATGTCATGAGATTTATTAGATTTTGTAACAGACTTTCTACAACCAACAAGCATTTTTTTTCTTTTACAGAACGTGAAAGACGACTTTTTGTAAAAAGTAAATACACATTTAACTATCATTTCTAATGGTCTATCATTCGAAAAAATTTCACCATAAGTTGTTGTATAAGAACCATGATATCATGAGACAATCTCACAATCATGATGTGACGTTTTGATTATATATATTATTTATTTTATTATTATTATATAATTGCTCGTATTTTAATTAAATACGTAATTAGTCTAAGTGGGGACCACGGTAGGGTTAGGCTTAGTGAGTTAGGCTCGTTGGATAGGTGTCTTAACCCATAGTTAACCTGGGCCTAGTTTAGTGGTATAATTCTTCTCTAATCCAAACTCCTATTTATTTAAAACTCAAACACTATGCCCTTTAGAATTTAAGTTATATTACAACTCTCATTTCCATTCCCTATTTATACACCACCACCACACTCTTTTATTTTCACACACAACTCTCTCTTCCAACTTCTGTCTGGGATAACACCTTCGACTTTGACAATATAAGAATTATAGACCGTCTCCCTCAATCGCGAACTTCAGGTAAGTGTTTAACCATAATTTGTAGATTTAATACCTGTATTCTTCATTGATTGCATGTGGATGCATGTAGAAACCTTTGATGCCCTCCCGTTTAATTATGATATTTTGGGATGATTCTATCGATTTTCTCATAGTAATACTATTGATGCTGTGTTTCAAACTGTTACGGCCCATAGCACTTGTGTTTAAGTTTCAAAACTCTTTTTTCTCTTAACTTCTATGGTAGCGTTTGGTTCGCGTGAATGGAGGTCGGAAAGGAATGACCATTCCAGCATTTGGTTCGCCAAAAAGGGGCGGAATGGCCATTACCTCCGGAATCTCATTCCTTTATGTGAGGGAATCACCATTCCATCCAAGAACGGAAGGAATCAACATTTCATTCATTTCTAACTTTTTGTTGAGACCAAAATACCCTCGCTTATAACTCAACCATTGTGGGGCCCACCCAAAATATTATAATAAAATATAATAATATATTATTATATCATAATAATAATATAATATCTTTTTCACCCAACCATTGTGGGGCCCACCCAAAATATAATAATATATTATTATATCATAATAATAATAATATAATATCTTTTTCACCCAACCATTATGGGGCCTACCCAAAATATTATATCTATCTATCTATCTACTATTATAAAAGAGGTTATGTTGCATGGTTTTTTCAACCAACCATTGTGGGGCCCACCCCCAAATATTATAATATAATATAAGAATATATTATTTTGAGAAATTGCAAAATTTTTCACTACACCTTTGTGGGGCCCACCCCAAAATATTATAATGCAAACTTTTTCACTACACATTGTGGGGCCCACCCCCAAATAGTATAATATAATATAATAATATATTATTATGAGAAATTACAAACTTTTTCACTACACCTTTATGGGGCCCACCCCCAAATCATCCACCACAAACAATGCAAATTTGACAGTAGAATCTAACAAGGGTATTTTGGTCAATCTTATGTAAATTTGATTCCATTCCAGGCAGCATTCCAGCGTACCAAACGCAGGAATATGAATCAGAATTCCATTACTAGGTTGATTCCTCAGCGTACCAAACGCTGGAATGGAATTGACTATTCCTGCCTCATTCCATTCCATTGTCATTCCGGTCTCCATTTCATTCCTGCCTACAACCATTCCAGCGAACCAAACACTACCATGATTCTGGAGATCTGTGTATTATATTAGCCAGGCCAGGCCAGGCCACTCGTTGAGAACCCAGGGAGAACCAGCAACAATCGCCGGACACAGGCAGTATGGGGACTGTATGTATTGACTGTGGGACCCAGGTATACCCCACTGATGTTTGATCAGGACCGTAGATCTGGTGATAGACCCTTGGGCGACTCCATTGATGTAGGTCCCACATGGAGTGAACCACGTTTGGTCCTCCATCCAGTGACCCAAAGGAGGGCTGATGGTTTTGAGAAAGAAAAGGGGGATTTCTGTTTTTGGACCGTGGGGCCCATGTGGGCCATTGATTTTAGATCAGGTCCCTACATCTTGAAGAGGGGCTTGGGCGACCATGTTGGTGGGAATTGATCTTGACTCTTGATCAGTGGAACCCACTATCCGAGTGGCCCAGTGTCTTTAGGCATCGGGTTTCATCACAGAAAGAAGTTCTGTGTTGAATGGAGGAAGACGTGTGACTTGTACTTGTAGGACGAATAGAGAAAGGAAGGAAGGGGAAAGTAGATGACCTGAAGCCAAGAATTGACATGAATAGAAATAAAAAAATAAAAAAAAAAAAAAAAGAAAGAAAGAAAGAGTAATGGCTGGACACATTTTGGATGGAGGGTTTTTAACCTGGGCACCTTCTTTAATTAGGAGTTTGGTGGTCTGTGAGTGTATAAGAAAATGTGGGATTTTGTGTGTGGAAGAGATAATGACGTGTGGGTGTGGAGATAGGACGGAGAATGGTGATGACTGATATCATCCCATGTGACATTGAGTTTGGTTAATTATTTATGGGATTTTTACCAAATAATTAAGATTATATTGCAAATAATCGATTTTATGAAGAATAATAACAAAATCACCATTTAGTTGTTCGTACCTATTTTTTTGACGAAATTACCCCAGTTGACGATATCGCCAACTGAGTTGAAGATATCGCCAACTGAGTTGGCGATATCGCCAACTTCCTGTATAAAAATCTACGAATTTTCTTCTTCTTTTTTATAAAAGTGTCTTTTCTCTTTCTCCCATTCATCCATTTTATGGGTTCCCTACTACCATTTCTCATATATTTTTCTTAAAACTAGTTTATGAAATTAATCTTAAACAACAGGTATGTTCATTTTCATATATTTTCTTATTTTTTCTACTTTCCCCTCATTCTTATTAGATAAATGAGAGATTCTCAGGCAACAAGGTGAATTTATTCTACTTCATTTATTCTTCTAAAATATTACTAGTGCATTGTTACTAATGCCTACTAAAACGTTGGCATAGTGCCATGTTAATTCAATGCAGAGGGCAAACTTTGTTGAGGAATCCAATTGTTGAGCACTTATCATGATCTATTCATTTAGCAAGTGATCTTAGATGGAGAAGGCTAGAGGAGAGTTTGAGTTGGGAGTTTATGAAATGGTGCTACTATGTGTGATTTTTTTATTTTTTATTTTTGTAAATGTACATGCTGCATTGTAGTTAATTACATGTTCTCCTTTTCCTTAGAAAACAAATGTTAATTGCCACATATTGGCTCTTTTCATCTCCATCTCTAGCTTGCCAAGGTGTTTTTTTTTTTTTTTTGAAGTGTTTGTGCACTTTTCAAGCCTCTAAAATAGTTGTGTAGGAAAGAATGACTATAATTTCCTTTTGTTGCTAATTTAGCCTGACAAAGTATCTTTAGTCAATAGGTTGGATGGTATCATTGCTCATACTAATGGACTTATTGTGAATTTGGAATGCACTATATTTTGGAAGTTTGAATAGTTGCCACACTCTTTTTCCTTGAATTTCCTAAGTTTTGTGTTGCCATAAACCACCACCTGTTCCATGTTACAGTAGGCGTCCATGGATAGTGACATATGCTCTGAATGGGGTGGGTTTTAGACTTTTTATTTGTTTGTTAGTGCTCACGGTTCTCTATACAATTGTCTTATAATTTCTAATAAAAGTTGTTTTTCAATTGACATGTCCAATGCTTGAAGGTAGGCTGAACCCAAGTCAAGCAACTGTTTGGTTAAGGGCCTAGATTTTCACTTAATAGACAGTTAAAACAATGAGAAAATTGATACTAATTGTCAATGAGTTTAGTTAAGTTGATGATACAGAAGTTGAATGTTGGAAGCTTTAAAGAAAAATAAGTCCAATCAAGAATCAATACTCCATATATTTCAAAAATCCAATCATACAACCCATAAATCTTGAACTATCTTTCAAAAAAAATCCCGAACTATAGCAGTCTATAACCTATTAATTGAACAACAAAATGCAGCTCTAAATCCATAGTAAAGAGTCAATATATTCCCATATGGACAACTAATCCATATGACCATATAAACAAAACATACAAGTGTCATTATATGCATATGTATCACATAAGCAACCAACTAATGAGTTGCACTATTAAATATTATAACAACCCAAAATATGGGTTCATTTCCAATAATTGGATCCAATTTTTTTATTTGTCAATTGGATTTAGTTCGCTTCATGTATATAAATTGGATGCATGTTTTAGTTTATTTTCGTATTTTGACTTTGTTTAAACTTCGAGACTTCTAGTTCATTTTTGTATTTTGATTTGCTTAAACTTCTAGTTCCCCTAAAGTTTTTTATCATTTGCGTATTACAGTTCTAAACTTTATGATTTTATTTATTTATTTATTTATTCTTATGTTTATTAGGGTTTCAAATGTGGTAGTTGTAGATGGAAAGAAATAAGATTATGATGTAGAATGGTCTTTCATCTTCGTACATTGGAATAGTATGTCTATGGATGTACATTAGAATTACTTAAATTCCTTTAACTGTAATGCAGCATGTACATTTACAAAAATAAAAAATAAAAAAATCACCTATAGTACCACCATTTTATAAACTCCCAACTCCAAGTCTCCTCTAACCTTCTCCATTTAAGATCACTTGCTAAATGAATAGATCATGATAAGTGCACTAATGTGCAAGAATCTCAAGTGCTCAACAATTGGATTCCTCAACAAAAGCTGCCCTCTACATTGAATTAACATGGCACTATGCCAACGTTCTAGTGGGCATCAGTAACAATGCACTAGTAATATTTTAGAAGAATAAATGAAGTAGAACAAATTCATCTTGTTGCCTGAGAATCCCTCATTTATCTAATAAGAATGAGAGGAAAGTACAAAAAATAAGAAAATATATGAAAATGAACATACCAGTTGTTTAAGATTAATTTCATAAACTAGTTTTAAGAAGAATTTATGAGAAATGGTAGTAGGGAACCCATAAAACGGATAAATGGGAGAAAGTGAAAAGACTATTTTATAAAAAAGAAGAAGAAAATTCGTGGATTCTTATACAAGAAGTTGAAGATATCGCCAACTCAGTTGATGATATCGCCAACTCAGTTGGCGATATCATCAACTGAGTTGGCGATATCGTCAACTGGGGTAATTTCGTCAAAAAAATAGGTACGAACAACTAAATGGTGATTTTGCTATTATTCTTCATAAAATCGATTATTTGCCATATAAGCTTAATTATTTTGTAAAAATCCCATTATTTATTCGGCTCTTGAATTTTTGGAGATTTGGTAAAAGACCCTGGTTGTTTTATAAAACTAAATTAGAACTCTTTAGCCTATTTTATAAAGAATTGAACTTGGAAAATGTCATAGATGGAATCCTCGGGTTTTCTAAAATCATAAACCAAGATTTTTATTATTAGTTATAAATTAAATTTTAAATTGTATCTTTGGTTTTAATATATTAAAATTATATTTTTATACATTATTAATTGGATCTTTGGACCGAGTAAATACCGTCCGAGCAAACGGTATCTTACTAACGTGGGGTTTAGGACCTGGTATGACCTCGGGGTAGTAGATTCGAAATCAACCCATCTTTATTGGAAAACCCTTAATTGGGTCTATGCACCATTGATTGAGAAAGGGTGCGTTGATCTTTAATCTATTAGAGATTCTTGTGATTTTCGGGTACGAGACCTTATGTTTGACTTTATGATTGGCTTGTGATTATTCCTTGACCTTCGGGTTCCCATACATGATTGAAATTGATGTTGGTCTATTAGTTGCATACCCTATGTTGATTGGATATGGACCGTGATGTGGCCTGGTAATTGATTGAGATATTGTAGTGGTTTAATTGAATGATTTGATTGGTATTTGATTATGGATTATTGAGTAGACAGGCCTTCACTTTGACTAGGTTTATGTGTCAAGAGCATTACTGGTCATTAGGTCTATTATACAATGATATGTATATATATATATATATATATATGTATATTGATTGGGTCATATTCGAACGATTGCAGTTGTATTTGGACGGCTGATCACCGATGTGTGCGGACACTGTAATATCCGAATTTCGAATCGGTTTATCCAATCTACGATTACGAACCGGTTTATGACCGCCGGCCTTCGAATGAGTTTTCCCTCTTTATAGTTAGAGCTGACCACCCAAAATAATAGCAGTGCTTTTGTATGATTGTTTTATTGCTCTATTGTGTAGAATGGTTTTAGGTTATACGTTCTTTTCGTCATTGTTTTGTTGTTAATCTCGTATAATCTTTACATGTCATTATTCACATTGATCTTGTGTTTTATTTGTGAAATATGCTTTCGTACTTGTTGTTTACTTTGTTTATTGGTGCATAGGTACCGACTCCTACCCTACTGTAGAGATGGAGAATGGTCAAACGTTTCAAGCGTTTGAACCAGTTGACGAACCTGAATGGAGAGCCGGAGATGGCTACGTCTGAGCCTGCATGAGAGAGAACATCATCTTAGAACTTCTTTAGATTAACTTTCTTTAATGATAAACTTTTCCTTAGTCTTTGTTTGATTTATTCTACAACTTTAATTATTACTTCTTCATCTGATGATTGTGTTGGATCTTAATTATGAACCTTGAATACCAATTGAATAAATCTTTCGTTGCATTTTATGATTTTTTTTTTTTACTAACCACAGTTTGCTATGTGGGTCCGCTTTTGGAAGCTTGCGTTGTATTAAACACAGGAAAATGAATATTTATTCTTATTTTTCATGTTATCCCATGGTTGTACTTTTTGGAGACGTGACACATGCGATCTATCAATTATGTGAGATACACTATTTTCATGATCATGTAAGGCTTCTCTATTCCGATTTCCTAACCTCTAAAGTTGATGCACTTAAGCTCTCCCCATTTTAACTTAGTGATCTTGCAAATGGAAAAGGAAGAAGGGGTGAAATGGGAAAGTGACTGAATAGAACAAGTAGGGTAGTTTATTTTTTTTAGATTGGGATCCCATAATATCATAGGATTTGGGGGAAAAAAATAAAGTCATAAAATTGAAAAAACGGGGCTTAAGAAGGATTAATATGTCAAAATTCCCATTATGAACGTAACGTAAGTAGGAGTAGGGCTGGCTATCAACAAGCCAACTAGCTCAGTTGGGTTTGTTTTGGACTGGAGTTGAAATTGGCTGAGCTATTCGAGCTCGATTGCTTGATGAGCCAAAAACAAGTTTGGCACTGTTCAGCTCAGTTCTTGCTCGAGTTTGGCGTTGAGCTTGACCTGTCTGTTAATGGGCTCAACTTGAATAGTGGTAGATGAATGGACTCGTCAATGTGCATAATTTGATGAATGAACTCACTCGTTGACAACCTCATTATTGAAGGAAGTTGAACAACATTCTAGCCATTTTGACTCGAGCTTGCTTAAGTTATAACGAGCCAATTGTTGATTGTTAGATTATTTCTCATCAACCATTCAATTTTTGCTAGATATGTAAACACTTGAAAGTTCAAGATCCAACGACTTCTCTCATTATATAAGAAATATACGGTGGAATCTAATAGCCTACGTCCTAAGGACCCAATCTCAAAAACCCAAATGATATTGATTGGTAACCGTTAACCTATATCATGAATGAGCCGCACCCTTGTGATTACATTTCACTTACTAATTGTTTAGATTAATTATTAATTATTTAGTGTTTTCATGTTATTGCATTTTGATGATGTCAAACTCTGGTTCGGACACCACCGGTCAAGTAATAATGGTAATGAATGCAATAATTAAGATGAGAGAGGGATTTATAGTGGTTCGGTCAGTGCGACCTACGTCCACTTTCGGAAAGGCTGAGGTTGCCGGATGTATTAATATTCAAGGGTTACAACTTAAGAGAGAGAAAGCTTTGCTAGTAAATAATAATTGCCTGCCCCTCAAGTACCGAGGGGCTCTAGTATTTATAAGCTTCCCTAACAGATGGGGAGACTTCTCAGCACGGTTCACGAGGAGCGTTCGAGGTGTCCTCGACTGGCGAGGCAGTTGCGATATTCTCCGCTGGACCTGGTAAGAGCGGGACGTGGCCTGACTGCTTCCGAAGCGCTCCGGACTGCCATGACATGGCCGGGCATCGTGGATACGGGCCCGGACTGTAAACGGATCTCCATTAACTTTGGGCTTTGGCTCATGACAGATCGGGCCAATTTAGGCCGGACTCATCATTTGCCCCTCAATGCCCCGCTCCCAAAGAAGCTTTGAAAGGGGGCATTTTGCATATCCGGCTTCTCTCCCATTCAAACAACTGTTGCCGCGTTCCTCTCCCTGCCAGCTTCTTGTGTTCTTCCCCGGCCCTGAGGAGAAGGATTTTTGGGGAGAGTCCTGTCAGTATGAGACTCTTCTTATGTTTGGGGTTTTTTGAAACCCTAGGCTATAAAAGCCCTTTGAAAGAGAGGAAAACCCACTTCACTTTCTTTACTTGTTCCTCTCCCCAGAGAAAGAAAAAGAGATTTTTTCTTCCCCTCTCTTTCCTCCATCCATCTTACCTTTTCTTCATCCTTCCCCTCTCTTTCCTCCATTCATCTTCCACTGCAACAAGAGGTGCCATGAAGAAGAAGCAGGTGGAGGTCAACGTTGACCCCGGACTGGCCGGCCCGACGACTGCAGGACGGACCGCCGGTCAGACCACCGCGGCGGGCCCAGGCGGCGCAGGCCCGGACGGCGTGGGCGAGGCGTGCGCTGGCGGCGCCGGTGTGGGCGCTGCTGGCGCCGGCGGGGGCGCTGCTGGTGCTGGCGGCGCCGGCGGGGGAGTTGTGGGCGCTGGCGGCGCCGGTGGGGACGCTGCAGGCGCTAGTGCGGGCGCTGGCGGCGCCGGTGCGGGCGCTGCAGGCGCTGGCGGCGCCGGTGGGGACGCTGCGGCCGGTGGGGGCGCTGCGGGCGCCGGCGCGGACGGCGTGGGTGCTGCTGGCGCGGGCGGCACAGCGGTGGAGCCCACGGGCGAGGGTGGCGAGGGCGCTGCAGCTGGCGGCGGCGGCACAGCGGTGGAGCCCACGGGCGAGGGTGGCGAGGGCGCTGCAGCTGGCGGCCCTGTTGCGGGCGGCGCCGGTGCGGGGGCCGTGCGCGCTGCGGGCGGCGCTGCAGTGGGGTCCACGGGCGCGGGTGCGGTGAGTGCTCACGCATCCGCGGAAACCGGCGTGGCAGGAGCAGGTAGGGGCGTCGTGCGCCCTTGGGCGGTCACGGGCGTGTGCACCAGCCTGGCGTCGACCGGAGTAGTCCCCTCGGGTGTCGCTGCTTGTGCGGTGAGGACATCTTCGGCGTCCGGAGAGGGCGTGAGTTGTCATGTGGCAAGAGAAAACAGTCCGCCCGCCAACGTATCAAGCAAGATTTTGCGTCCTCGTCGCCATCGAGGAAAAGTCGTCGTTGAGGATGCCGGATCCAAGGTAAGCAGTATCTTCAGTGTACTCAAAACAGACAATGATCTTTTGAGGGTTGCTGTATGTATCCCACCCATCGTATTGTGCCGCCGGGCCGAACCAGACGAGCCAGCATGCGATGATTCTTCTGGTGATGTTGTCATTTACGAGGAGATGATCGAGGCGGGGTTAAGGTTTCCCATATCCTCTCCTATTTGCCGTATTCTTCACTATTTTTCCTTAACTCCGGGGCGATTAGCACCGAACGGATGGAGAGTTTTGATCGGATTCCTTGCACTGTGGAGGAGAGTACATCAGCAGGACGCTTCTCCTCCCGAGTTTCATGCTGCCTACAGTTTGATCGAGTCACCAGCCCCAAACAGGGGATGGTACTATTTTACCCCTCGAGGCGGCAAGTTACTCACGGGATTGCGTTCCAACTGCCACGATTGGAAATGTCGCTTCTTCTTCATTGGTGGAGAGTGGGTTGCTGAGTCAGATCGACCCTTGGTACCCACAGGGTGGATTGACGCCAAGAGACTCGGTATGTTCTCTATTGTCCTTTTCTCCGTACCTTTATATATATATATATATTTTTTTTTTTTTGTTTTTTTCTGTCTTTTTGCAGATCCTCCTACACTTTCCAAAGATCAAGAGTCGAAGCTGCAAGCGGTGAGGGATCACCCTGAGAAAGACTTGGGAGTTCTTATCCCTAAAGAAAGTGGCAAGGTCAATGGACCTCCTCCGGGCTCTTCTTCGGATAGGACAAGCGGGTCCCCGTCTGGACCGTCATCCAAAAGAAAAAGTAAGCTACTTCTGCTTTGGCAATAATCTTAAACTTTACCTGATATGTTGTATCCATGTACCATTCGCTAACCCTTCTCTTTAATAGGCATAGAGATAAGCAGAGAGATGATTGGAGCCCGCTTTTCGACCCGCTTCTCGGATAGGGGAACCCATTCCCCCAAGGCGGCGAGGACGAAGGACGCCTCTGTAAGAACCTCTCCGCCAGCGACTCGCGTCGAGTCCCGGGTGCCTCCTCCTCGAGTGGCTTCACCCATAGTGTATCCTCAGGCAGGGATCTCTTCCGCTAAGACTGCTTTCCCGCAGTCTTCCTCTTCAACTACCCTTCCTGCCCCTCAACTGTGTCCTCCACAACCGGGCATTTCTACAGGGGTATCGGCTAGGACTGGCTCCATGCTGGGTCATTCGTGGGAGATGCGGGAAAGGCTAGGGAGATATGTGCTGCCGCATGAGGCTTCTCGGGTTAACGCCCTGGGCACCGAGGGGGTTATTGACTCATTTGTAGAGGGCCTGGCTCAGGTAAAGATTCGCTATTCTGTATTCCTTTTTCTCCAGGCCCTTACCCCTTTATTTCTTTTTAACCGTCTCATTTTTTGTCCCTTATCTCTTCAGGTCTCTACTGCATCCATCTGCTTGCTGTCGAGAGCCCAATCTTATGGTCAGATGAGACGGGAGAAGGAGGCTGTGCGGCTAGAGCTCTGCACTGCTCAAGAGAAGATTACTGCTTTGGAAGCCGCTGGTAGGGCTTCGGGGATTGATCTTGCTGCGGCCCGTGAGCGGGTGAGCGAGCTTGAGATCGGACTTTCAGCAGCCACTAAGAGGGCGGCCGAGGCAGAAGTTGAACTTTCGAAGTCCTGTGAGAAGGCTTCGCTCAATGAGGCTGAGCTTACGAAGGCCCGTGAGAGGGCTTCGCTCAGTGAGGCTGAGCTTATGAAGGCCCGTGAGAGGGCTTCGCTCAGTGAGGCTGAGCTTGCTCGGACCCTTGAGAAGGCGAGGCTCAGAGAAGTTGCTATGGAGGCAGAGATGAAGGCAGCGAACGAGAGAGCTTCTCAAGCTGAGAGGGACCTACAGATTGGCCTTGCAGATGCCTTCATTGATGGCTACGAGGAGCTTCGAGAGAAGATTTCGGCTGCCTTTCCAGACATTGACATATCAGGCTTTGTGCCGATGGAGGCGCCTGATGATGGTGGCTGCAGCTCTGATGATGCTGAGGACGATGCAGAGGAGGATGATGAGGAGGGGGATGAGAGTGATTAGAGCCTAGGGACTTTTGCTTCTTGCTTATGCAACCTTTTTGTAATGAAAGTAACATAATTTTATTTATCTATCCATTGCTTTATTTTGAACAATGCTTTGAACAATAAAAAGTGCAACATCAAGTACCTAAACAAAAACCCTAATCCACCCCGTTCAAAATCTTCACTGGTAGTACCTCTTCAAGTGCTCTGCATTCCATGGATGAGGTAAGACCTTTCCTTCAGAGTTCTGGATTCTGTAGGTGCCCGGTCTCACCACTTGTATTATGAGATAGGGACCTTCCCAATTTGGTCCCAACTTTCCTTCCCGAGAGTCCTTTGTGGCGAGGATCACCTTTTTGAGGACCAGGTCTCCTGGTTGGAAGGAACGAGGCTTCACCCTCGAATTGTAGTACTTGGCCATGCGTCGCTTGTACTCCGCATTACGGACCACAGACATTTCTCTTGCCTCCTCTAGCAAATCGAGGTTGAGGCGGAGTCCTTCCTCATTGGTGGTAGGGTCGTAGTGGTGGACCCTTAGGGAATGTACCCCTATTTCGACAGGAATGACCGCCTCAGTCCCAAAAGCAAGAGAGAAAGGGGTTTCCCCGGTAGGAGTCCGTGGCGTGGTTCGATAGGCCCATAATACCCCCGGAAGCTCGTCGACCCACAGACCTTTTGCTCTTTCGAGCCTTGTTTTAAGGTTGCGCAGGACTGTTCTCACCATCACCTCTGCCTGCCCATTCGCCTGGGGGTGTGCCGGGCTAGAGTGAGGCTGCTTTATTTGAAGGTCGGCGCAGAAGGAATTGAAGAGCCTGTTGTCGAACTGCTTGCCATTGTCACTGACAATGGCGTGAGGTATCCCAAAGCGACAGACCAGGTTTTTCCAGACGAAATCCTTCACCTTGGAGTCTGTTATCTTTGCTAAGGGTTCTGCCTCCGCCCATTTTGTGAAATAGTCTATGGCGACGACTATGAATTTGCACTGGCCTCTACTCAAAGGCAGGGGGCCCAAGATGTCAATGCCCCACTTGGAGAAAGGCCATGGGCTGAGGATGATAGTCAGCTCCTCTGGTGGCTGCCTTGACACAGTGGAGAAGCGCTGGCATTTGTCACACCTCTTGGTGAATTCTTTGGCGTCTTTTACCATGCTTGGCCAAAAGTACCCTTGCCTAAGTGCTTTATGGGCGAGGCAGCGTCCTCCAGAGTGATTTCCACAAATCCCTTCGTGAATCTCTCTGAGGGCGTAGTCAGCTTCTTCTGGGGAAAGGCAGCGCAGCAACGGCAGGTTGTAACCCTTTTTGTAGAGTACCTCTTGTAGGATGGTGAACTTAGAAGCTCTCATCCTGAGTTTCTTGGCTTCCAGGGGATCATCTGGGACTGTTTCTTCTTGGAGATACGCCTTGATGGGGGTCATCCAGTTCAATTCGTTCGTGGTGCAGTTGACGCTAGTGGTGTCTGTATCCAACTTACTTGGCTCGAACTGGTGCCCCATGAAAGTTGGTTCCGCATATGAGACCTCTAAGGATGAGGCGAGCCTGGCGAGTGCATCGGCTGCCATGTTATCCTCTCTGGGGATGTGACTTATCTTAAAGTGCTTGAACTGCTGGATTAGTCTCTTTGCCATGGCAAGATATTCCTGCATCCTTGCCTCCTTCGCTTCGAACTGCCCATTTACCTGATTCACTATCAATTGTGAATCGCTGTGGGCGACGAGGTACTGGGCGTCCATCTCAATCGCCAACCTCAGGCCAGAGAGGAGGGCCTCATATTCGGCTTCATTGTTCGAGGCATTGAAGTGGAGTTTTACCGCATACTTGATGGGTGTACCATCTGGGCTGCTCAGAAGGAGTCCTGCGCCACCTCCTTCACTTGTTGCGGAGCCATCAACATACAGCTTCCACTGAGGCACAGAATAAAAGTCTGATGTCTTGGTAAGCATCTGGTCGCCAGGCGAAGAATCAGAGGTTGCCTGGGCGTCGGGAGCAGAATTCCCCACATGTGTCGGGGCGCCGAGAGAGGATTGGGCGCCGGAAGAAGTCTGGGCGCCGAGAGAGGAGCTCTGGGCGCCCACTTCAGTCTGGGCGCCCAGAGGTGTCCGGGCGCCCACTTCAGTCTGGGCGCCCAGAGGTGTCTGGGCCCCCACTTCAGAGTCCTGGGCGCCCAGTGATGCTTGGGCGCCCGGGGGAGAGGTTGCGTCTGCTGGTAGCAATATGGTGGGGTCCTCTACATGTGTAAGCTCAGCAACAAAATCAGCCAGTGCTTGTGCCTTGATGGCGACCCTTGGTTGGTACTGAATATCAAATTCGCCCAATTCTACTGCCCACTTGAGGAGTCTCCCAGATACGTCAGGTTTTGCCAAAACTCTCTTAAGAGGTTGATCAGTGACGACGATGATTTTGTAGCCCTGGAAGTAATGACGTAGACGCCTTGCAGTAGAAATGAGGGCGAGCGCCAGCTTTTCCAACTCTGAGTATCTGACCTCTGCCCCTCGGTATGCTCTGCTCACATAATAGATGGGTTTTTGCACCCCACTATGGTTCGTAATGAGAACAGAGCTTATCGCCGAGGGAGAAGCAGAGAGGTACAAATACAGCACTTCCCCAGGCGAAGCATGTGAAAGGAGAGGAGGTGTGGCCAGGTAGGCCTTGAGCTTCTGGAAGGCATCCTCAGCCTCAGATCCCCATTCAAAAGCTTTTCGAAGAATTCTGAAGAAAGGCAAACACTTATCTGCAGATTTTGAGACGAATCTGTTTAGTGCTGCAATTCTTCCATTGAGGCGCTGCAGCTCCTTAGTCGATGATGGCGACCTCATGTCCAGTATAGCCTTGATTTTATCGGGGTTTGCCTCAATCCCCCTCTGATTGACCATGAAGCCCAAGAACTTTCCTGATCCCACGCCGAAGGCGCACTTCTCGGGGTTCAGCTTCATGTTGTAGGTCCTAATAACACCGAAGGTCTCTTGAAGATGACCGATGTGATCTGCTGCAGCCAAGCTTTTCACCAGCATGTCGTCCACATACACCTCCATCGTTCGCCCGATCTGGGAGTGGAACATCCTGTTCACCAGGCGTTGGTAGGTTGCTCCAGCGTTCTTTAGTCCGAAGGGCATAACCCTGTAGCAGTAGGTGCCCTTCGGAGTGATGAACGATGTTTTTTCCTGGTCTTGAGGGTGCATGCTAATCTGGTTATATCCAGAATAAGCATCCAGGAAGGAGAGAAGCTCGTGTCCCGCTGTGGCGTCGATGAGGAGGTCAATCCTGGGTAGCGTGTAGCTGTCTTTTGGGCATACCTTGTTGAGTTCGCTGAAGTCTACGCAGAGGCGCCACTTCCCGTTCGCCTTGGCCACCATCACCACATTGGAGAGCCATTCAGGATACGCCACTTCCCTGACCGCCCCGTTCTCAATCAGCTTTCCGACCTCCTTGTCTATTGCCTGGGCCCTTTCAGTGGAGGCGCCCCTTAGCTTTTGCCGAACAGGTTTGTGGAGAGGGTTAACATTGAGGCGATGGGTGGCGACCGCTGGGTCGATTCCTTCAAGATCCGCATGTGACCATGCGAATATGCCCATGTTATCCCTCAAAAAATTTGTCAATTGGCCAACCAGACGCTCCGGGAGTGAAGAGCCAACATATACTTTCCTTTCTGGATGCTCTTCATTCAAGATTATAGGGGTAAGTTTTTCAACAGGTTCCCCTCTTTCTGTGGTGGAATCATCTCTTGGGTCCAAGACTTCAACCTGCATCGCCTCCTGTGTTATCTTGGCCTTCATCGAGGTGACGTAGCATTCTCTTGCTGCTACTTGGTCTCCTCTAACCTCCCCCACTCCATTCGGGGTTGGGAAGCGGAGGATAAGATGATAGGTGGAAGGGACTGCTCTTAAGGAGTTAAGAGTAGGTCGCCCCAGAATGATGTTGTAAGCTGATGGACAATCTATCACCAGGAAATTGACCATTGTGGTGGAGGTTCGGGGGGCTGTCCCGGCTGTAACCGGCAATGTGATTGCCCCCAAGGGATACACCTTCTCCCCCGAAAAACCAATGAGAGGAAATTTGACAGGCTGTAACCTCTCTCGGCCCAGCCTCAGCTTGTCATAAGCCTCTACAAACAAGATATCTGCAGAGCTTCCACTATCCACCAAGATCCTATGTACCTGGAAATTGGCGATGGTCATCGAGAGCACCAGAGGGTCGTCATGAGGGTGCTGGATCCCTTCTAGATCTTTATCCGAGAAGGATATAGTTTCGTCGGGGCTGTGCCTCGGTGCTTTTGACGGGCGTGGCTCCTCAGGATGCCTCGCCTTCCTGGCATAGGCTTTCATGGCGGAGAAAGACTCCGTTAACCCTCCAGAGATGGTTCGGATTTCTCCAATAGGGTGCTGGTTATCGGCATTGTGAGGTGGCGGTGGCGCCTGCCCCCTACCAGCAACATATTGGCGCAGGTGTCCACGCTGGATGAGATCCTCAATCTGCCTTTTGAGGTCGAAACAATCATCAGTGTCATGACCGTGGTCGCGATGGAAGCGACAATATTTGGTCATGTTCCTGCGGTTTGGTGGAGATTTCATTTTCCCCGGCCATTTTACTGCAGGATCATCTTGTATTTCCAGTAGAATGTGCCCAACGGCAGCATTGAGAGCCATAAAAGTTTGTTGGGTTCTCGGCGGAACAGGGCCGAGTCGGTCTCTCTGGGGAGCGGGACCGAGTCGGTCTCTGACAGATATCCTCTCGGTTCTGCTCCGCTTATTGCTTGGCTCCCTCTTGTCGTCTCTATCGTGCTTTCCTTTGTCCGCCGCCCTGGAGGACTCGCCTCTGGAGGACTCGCCTCGCCTAGCCTTAGTAGCGTCCTCAGCATTCATATATTTCTGGGCCTTCGCCAGTAGCTCCGTCATGCTCTTTGGAGGGCGCTTCATTACTGAGAAGTAGAAACTGGAAGGACGGAGGCCTCCCAAGAAGGCTGTCATGGTTACCTTGTCATCGGCTTCCTCAATCTGAAGTACCTCCTCGTTAAAACGAGTGAGGTATGCCTGGAGACTCTCATTACTATCCTGCTTTACACTCAGCAGGTGTGTGGCTGGCTTTTGGTGGCGGCGTCCTCCAATGAAATGTGATACGAAGGACCTGCTTAGCTCCTCGAATGTGGAGATGGAAGCTGGGGCGAGATTGGAAAACCACTGTCGGGCGGAACCCTTCAACGTGGTTGGAAACGCCCTGCACATAATCTCCTCCGGGATACTGTGCAGCTGCATTATTGTTTTGTAAGTCTCTAGGTGATCCAGCGGATCCTTCGCTCCATCAAAGGTTTCCACGGATGGCATCTTGAACTTACAAGGGAGTGGATAGTTCACCACGTCAGGCTCGAACGGTGTGTCCGTTCGCCTGACCAGGTAATCCACTGTCTCTGGTGCATGTGCCTTCATGGCGTTGAAAACATCGCCCAGTTGATCTTGCATCTCTCTGAGCTTCTCGTCCCATCGGTTGGGGGCTGCTCTGCTTGAATCATAGAAGTAGCTCGCGCCTTCCAGCTCCTGATTCTCACTCTCCGCTTCTCGGAAATGAGGATCCTCCCCATCAGAAGCGGAGGGAGGACGTGAAAATTCTCCGTGATTTGACCCTCCCGGAGGTGGGGGTCCTCCCAACTGGGCCCCACGGGGGGCGCCCTGGGAATGGACGCCAGGGTGTACACCATGGGCGCCCTGTGCATGGGCGCCCGGGGCATGGGCGCCAGGAGCATGGGCGCCCGGGGCCTGGGCGCCTAGGTGGGGAGCTCCTCGGCGTCGTGGAGCTCTTTGATGCCCCGGACGTGTTCCTCCTTGCGGTACTCCTCCGACCCCTCCTTGCCCCGCGAGCATGAGTTGTAGTATTTGATGGTTTTGGGCTACCATCTGTTGCATAGTCTCCAACATTAGTTGAGGAGTGGGAGCAGGAGCATTCGGGCCAGGATTAGTCAGTGGAGGACCATCCTCGCCCTCCTCGCGTCTTGTCGATCTGGTGGTCACCATAATTGGAATGAGGGTGAAAACTTTTCGTACGTTTCCCACAGACGGCGCCAAACTGATGATGTCAAACTCTGGTTCGGACACCACCGGTCAAGTAATAATGGTAATGAATGCAATAATTAAGATGAGAGAGGGATTTATAGTGGTTCGGTCAGTGCGACCTACGTCCACTTTCGGAAAGGCTGAGGTTGCCGGATGTATTAATATTCAAGGGTTACAACTTAAGAGAGAGAGAGCTTTGCTAGTAAATAATAATTGCCTGCCCCTCAAGTACCGAGGGGCTCTAGTATTTATAAGCTTCCCTAACAGATGGGGAGACTTCTCAGCACGGTTCACGAGGAGCGTTCGAGGTGTCCTCGACTGGCGAGGCAGTTGCGATATTCTCCGCTGGACCTGGTAAGAGCGGGACGTGGCCTGACTGCTTCCGAAGCGCTCCGGACTGCCATGACGTGGCCGGGCATCGTGGATACGGGCCCGGACTGTAAACGGATCTCCATTAACTTTGGGCTTTGGCTCATGACAGATCGGGCCAATTTAGGCCGGACTCATCACATTTATTTATTAATCATTCATGCTCATGCATTGTCATGTAGACCCGATCCTCAACCCGTGATCCGTCTCATACAAAAAGAAAGGGGGGGAAAAAACAGAGAGAAACAACTTTGCAGGTTTACCACCGTATGGGTCGGGGGTAAACCTGTAAATGCAATTTTACCGCCGCTAGATACAGCAGTAAACCTGTAAATGCGCACACACTTCAACTCAACCTCTTTAAGCTGGGAATTTTAGGCCCACCCCACCCCTAAAACCTGATGGGCTCACAGAAACAACTCATCTACTATTGCAGCCTACTTATTGTAGTGTAAGATTTTGAAAGCAAATGAGCCAAGTAACTCGAGCAAATTAGGCTCTACTGGATTTGTTTTTGACTCGCTCTACTTTGACTATTCATTGAGCTGAGTTGGGTAAGGCTCACGTCAGCCCATTTGATTTTTCGTATTTATAATTATACATATAATCGTATATTATAAATTATATTCATATGTCTAGTATCATAATTTTTTTTGTGGGGCATGATGAATGTACTTTTAATATTATATATATACAAGTTTTTTATATAATAATTACATAACTAGTCTTTGTTTTTGGGCCCATATAAATTATCTAGTCCATTCCATGAACG
Organism: Umbellularia californica; assembly: GCA_028538565.1. NCBI lineage: Eukaryota > Viridiplantae > Streptophyta > Magnoliopsida > Laurales > Lauraceae > Umbellularia > Umbellularia californica. The sequence continues at coordinate 70,124,488 of JAPQWN010000007.1, read as the reverse complement.
CCATAAAGTTCGGATACGACTTGACTCTTTTGCATCCCTAGTGCTCTTTAATCACTGACCATAGGCATGATACATGTTGTGAAGTAACTATCTATAAAGATTTTCTTCAGTGTGATCTGAGGGGCTTTTTGAGCTATTCATTCATTGTATTTCAAATATATATGCACAAATTAAATGGTAAATTAGGGATGGCATTGGACCTCCTTGGAATTGTATGAAGGGCTCCACGGGACAAAATTGGGTGTCAGACTTCCTTGTGTCTCACTGGTTGCATGATTAAGAGTCCATGCAAGAGGTTCAGGGTTCAATGATTGGTACCACCCTCTTCATCTTAAAAATTGGGTGTCGGACTTCATGTGGGCACCTTTGACTCGGACCAGAGTTCAGGCCCATAGTTTTTGGACACATTGGGAAGGTCATATTAGGTAGAGTCACTAAAATCTAATTAGGTCCATGTCAAGCTTATCTTGTTACAATTCAAACTATGCCATTATTTATATAATTCAAAAAGTATACTTGAGCCATCCTGGCCTAATTATGACTCAGCCAAGTTGGCTCAACTTAGATGACACCCATTGAAATAAGTCTGACTAAGTTGGCCAAAAACTTGAACGGACTTGAGACTTTAGAGACGGAAAGACCATTACCATCATGTATAGGAAAGCCGGGTAAACTCCCCTAGAGCTTCAGTGTGATAGTGCAGTTTCAAACCTACAATCTCAAGATGTAAACCGTGATCTTAGGCCAACTGAGCTATCCCTTGGGGTTTAACTTTCCCCTTTGAAATATGGGTTTTCACATGTGAAATCCATAAACAATCAACAGTATTAATTTTTGGTGTTGAAGGGCCCATTTTCATATATTCGAACAGCTTTCTAACATTGTCTAACTCGGATAAAAATCACAAAGACTAATCTGATTGTCCAAATTGTGATCCATGGAATGAAAAGATGACAAGATGGAGGAGAAAAGAAGAATGCTTCAATTTAGAAAATAAATGCCAATTGATATATAGTTATGATCTCCAAAAGTGATGTGATTTTTTCAAATTTAGGATTTTTCTTAGGATATTATTCAGAAAAATGTAATAACAAAATAAAAAAATCTTTAAAAAATTAAAAATAAATATAAGTTACTGGTAAAAATGACTTTTATATAATTTCCTTTGATTAATTCAATCACATCCTTCTCTCACAAATTTTACACATTTCATGATTTTTGTAAAAACACAATCTTATCAAGAAAATATTTTTTTAATTTTAATGTTACAAGGTTTAATAAAAATGGCCAAAGTTTGAGACATTGCATGTGAATAAACCTGCAGGTCAACAAGGTTCAATGGATGTATGCCGTTAGTATTCACCTATGTGCCATTTTAACACTTACTGAACGGTGGATATAAAACACAGATTTGAGGCCCGCTGCACGAACGGATTGGATCTTTCTTTCACCAAATCTCTATGATGGGGCCCGCATAATGAATTCCTCACACCACGCCCTTACCCCGAGTCTGGATCCTCTTGAGGTTTTAACCTAAAGAATTCCTGAGTCAAAAGGAGTTGAACCCCACAATGGAGCCGATCTATTTAAATTGAATCTAGTCAAAATGAATTACTTCCTCCAACTATATGAGAATCCTCAAGTTTTACGTCAATTGAAGTTTGTTCCACTGTTTGACCGTATCATTTAAAAAAAAAAAAAAAACAAACGTGATAATAAATATATGAATATGATTGTGTTCATCACTTTTTTTATATTAAATAGTCAATCCAAGAATGAACCAAACTCTAATTAATATAAAATTTGAGGATCTATACCTCATATGTCTGGAAGGAGATTATTTTGAACAGCTTGGATTTTAATAGGTCGCCCCCACTATCGGGTTCCATTCCTTTAGGTAGCGTTTGGTTCGCGTGAATGGAGGTCGGAATGGAATGGTCATTCCAACGGAATGACTATTCCAGCGTTTGATTAGCCAAAAAAGGGCGGAATAGCCATTACCTCCGGAATCCCATTCCTTTATTGTGAGGGAATCACCATTCCATCCAAGAACGGAAGGAGTCACCATTCCATTCATTTCTAACTTTTTGTTGAGACCAAAATACCCTTGCTTGTAATATTATTATTATATCATAATAATAATAATATAATATCTTTTTCACCCAACCATTGTGGGGCCCACCCAAAATATTATAATAAAATATAATAATATATTATTATATAATAATATATTATTATATAATAATAATAATATAATATCTTTTTCACCCAACCATTGTGGGGCACACCCAAAATATTATAATAATATATTATTATATCATAATAATAATAATATAATATCTTTTTTACCCAACCATTGTGGGGCCCACCCAAAATATTATAATAAAATATAATAATATATTATTATATCATAATAATAATATAATATCTTTTTCACCCAACCATTGTGGGGCCCACTCAAAATATTATAATAAAATATAATAATATATTATTATATCATAATAATAATAATATAATATTTTTTTCACCCAACCATTGTGGGGCCCACCCATAATATAATATCTATCTATCTATCTATCTACTATTATAAAAGAGGCTATGTTGCATGGTTTTTTCAACCAACCATTGTAGGGCCCACCCCCAAATATTATAATATAATATAAGAATATATTATTTTGAGAAATTGCAAAATTTTTCACTACACCTTTGTGGGGCCCACCCTAAAATATTATAATGCAAACTTTTTCACTACACATTGTGGGGCCCACCCCCAAATAGTATAATATAATATAATAATATATTATTATGGAAAATTACAAACTTTTTCACTACACCTTTATGGGGCCCACCCCCAAATCATCCACCACAAACAATGCAAATGTAACAGTAGAATCTAACAAGGGTATTTTGGTCAATCTTATGTGAATTTGATTCCATTCCAAGCAGCATTCCAGCGTACCAAACGCAGGAATAGGAATCAGAATCCCATTACTGGGTTGATTCCTCAGCGTACCAAACGCTGGAATGGAATTGACTATTCCTGCCTCATTCCATTCCATTGTCATTCCGGTCTCCATTCCATTCCTGCCTACAACTATTATAGCGAACCAAACGCTGCCTTAAACTCATGATTTCTCTATATTAAAGCCTAAGAGGATCCAGAGTCCAGACTCCCACACCCTTAATTAGTCTTTATATGCTGTGAAAAACCACTTCCAAGACACGTGGAGTTGAAATAATATCATGTCCACATGGAATCCTCATGGCTTTGTTCAATGCTAGGATCAAAGAATCAAGATTAATGGCCAGATTCTTTGTATGGGTTGTCTGCTCTATGTCAATATCATTTTAAATAAGGATTGGCATGCCAGACTAGGGTTAGGTCAGCATCTTGAACCATGACTTAGTGTCCTTTGACTTACTATGCTCAAGTCTCCTAAGTCCTAATTTATTATTTTATTTTAGGGCTGTCATTAGATTTTTTAAACAAGTACTTCAGTTCTGTTTGTTAGTTAAGATAAAGTCATATTTCATTTAGAGATAGTTTTCTATGTTATAGAAAGTAAATAATAATACTAATAAGTTGGTATAGCTCTTTCGTTATTATTAATTGAGAGGGTGAACATTCCTTGAAGCAAGATCAAAGAATAGCATCTGGGCCGGAATTGAAATTTAATTGGTAGCAAAGCATCAGTATAGTTTTCCTCCTCGATGCTCTTTGACAATTGAGAGGATTGTTTGGTTTTACCACCAAAATCAACTTTAGTTTGGCCAAATCAGTTTTTTCAGATGAGATTTGGGGTGACAACAAAAATTGACAACTGCATGAGGGTTGTCACCAAGCTGAATTCAGGCAGGCCCCAAGTTGGATTAGATCTGTCTAGATCTGCAAATCTGAATTTCTGTTGAGATCTATTACAATAAGAAAGCGTGAAACTACCTATATAAGATGCAAATTCAAATACAAAATTCTTGGATGCTTACCCTACATAAGAGTAAGGCACTCAATTCTTTAATTAAACAGGTGTGTTTTGAGTTAGGGTCCAAAAATAGATGCACTGACTATTAGAGTCTATTTGAACTTTATTTAAAAGCTCCAATTTGTAAACACATACAGACCAGAAGATTCACAAAAACAAACAAAATTCCACGAGTGAAAACCAGTTGTTTGCTCCCAAAAGACTTGATCATGCTAGAGAACTCTCCCTGCGACCGGCACCGGAAGACTGACTGCCACTTGCTGAAGGTTCCTAATTCTGCAGGCAAACATTCCTGCACATAATGCATATTAATAAAATCTAGCAGACCGTGGTTGACCATTTGGAGAATAGGAACTGTTCAATTCCCTTCTGCATAACATAACTTTCCATTGATCAGAAAAGGCTTCCCGGCATTTGATCACCTGCTTCGAAATCCTCATTAGGGTCCATGCAAAAGTCACTGATTGTGGAGACCCTCCACCATTATTAAGGAGTCACCCTTAATAATGATAAGTTTCTGGATTTTCAGAGCTATTCATTGATTTAGACGTTGGAATAGAGCTTGTAGTTCAGCTTCCAGAGCATGACAAGCATGAGTTTGGGAGGAGTAACCCATCAGCCTTCCCCCATCCTGTGTTCTAAAAGCAGCGACCCCAGTGCCAAATAGAGTTTATTGTTAGAGCGGAAATTTTTTTTTCCCACGGACATATCTATCTATTTGTCATATACATATGGCTAGATGGCCAAAGACCTCCTGAATTTAAGGTGGAAATCGTAATAATTATAGTAATACGAAAGTCGAAAAAGTTGAAAATTCCCCTATTGATTTTTCGGTGGAAAATGGCTCTAAATTTTATAATTTATCTCTCCAACTGAAATGGTTGGGGAAAAGCTTGGAAACACATATTGTGGGAGGCCTGTGAGATCATTAAGTTAAAACCGAAATGGACCTATTAGAGTCGGATAGGCCATGTGATTCGGCCCCTTAAACCCAAGCTGGCTGGCACAAGTTATTGCAGAGGAATCCAATGAATGATGGAACTTCTAAAAGAATTACAATGACCAAAACCAAATGAAAAGAGGCCATGTGTCATCTGCAATGAGAGACATGCTTTTAAATCGTGGAGTTGCCACCAACCAGAGTCATAACTTTAAAAAAAATAAAAGAAGGAGAAGAAGAAGAAGAAGAGATGAAAAAGAAAAGGACAACTAGCCAGCTATCAATCTTTTCATTAATGTGGTTGACTTCCATCTTAATATCAAAACAATTATCCAAATAAATCCTATCAACGTCAATGCTAGGGTAGGGTACCCAAAAAAAGAACCGTCCATGATAATTTTTGAGTCAAAACGACCATAAAAACAATTAAAAAATCTGGTCTTGTTCGTTTCAGTGTTGAGATAGGTAAAGAAACCATGTCTCAAATGCTCATATTCTAATTTCTAACTGCAGTGACACAGAGGTATACCAACAAACAGGACTACAAAATCTCTCTCTAGCTATCTCTCTCCCATTGGAAAGAAATCTGAAAACCCATTTGAAAGCTACCTTCCAATTCTTCTTCCATTCACATCACTTTCTGAAGAAGGAACAGGAGATAAGGCCAACTTCCATTCACATCGCTTTCAGAAGTAGGAAGTAGAGATCATCACATATGGATAAATAGTAGGTAGTGAAGGACAGGAGACCCTCCTCATCATGTCACATAAGAATGCAAGGAAATTACCCTATTCACAATCTCACATAAGAGTTCATATAAAAGTTATGAGATGAAGCAATATAAACCGGGAAATGAACAATTTTCTTAAGATGAACACTGGAATGTTTTTATTTTCAGGTTTCTTAAGATAGATGCTCTGTCTATATCGAAAAACATCTCTATATAATAAGCTTGGGAGTGAATGATTTTAGTGTTTGAAAATACTTACCAGAATTCAGATCCTCATCAGCCCAAAGCATTTCTAGTGTCACTCCATCTCACACCTGTCACAGGAAGAGAGATAAAAAAAAAAAATAACAACACATACGTTTATAAACATACTAACATCAGTAGTGTGAACGCACAAAGAAAAAGGCAACAATACTAGGATAATTGGGGAAGAACAAGAACGGTTGTTAGTTCCAACATGGGTTATTTTTTTTTTTTCCTTCTAACTTCAGAAATCATTCGAGAATAAATAGATCATGGTGATTTCTCAGAGTGAAATTTACAGAGCTACTTTGTCATGCTGGCCACCTCCAAGCTGAGGTGGGTACTAATTGTTTTCAATGGTTGGTTGGATTATTTTCTATGGAGGTGGACAGAATGCCAAAGTGGCTATGTAACAAGGCCACTGAGAAACCAAGCAGATGGAGAGAGAGAGAGAGAGAGAGAGAGAGAGAGAAGAAAATTTGTACTTGTAGGAGAGGAGAGAGATGAGATGGGTGTGTTTTGAATTAGTGAGTTGAGGAGGGTGGAAGGTGCATGGCAGCATCAAGCATGCATGGTGTGGTACGGACAGTGGAGGGTTTGGTGAATTTGTCCATGTAGAGTGTTAGAGCTCATGCTTGTCTCTTGCCATTTTCATTGTCCTTTTTGACTTGCCACAAAAGGTGGAAGCAATATGGGATGCACTTGTCTCCCACTAATTACATCCCAGTTTCAGGCCCTCCGTTTCATGCGATCGCTTTTCCATTGCTGATTCTCTGAGGGCGGGACTCAAGATATTTCTTGGGTCCAATTCTATAAATCCACCGTCGAGTCCCACCATTCAAAACCAGCTTAATTTCTTTTGTCGCTAAGTGGAAAGTTTTCTCCAACTGGAATTATAAATACATTGAATACACACATTAAAATAAAAAAAAATTCGTATCACATGTTTTGCACATTATCAGTCAAATGACATATTTCGTCGCATGCATTTCGAGATATCTTGTTGAAGAAATTGGAGAATTTCAAATGTTGCCCTCATGATAGAATTCCAAAATGCTCAAGGTTGCATTAGCGTTCTGAAATCCAAAACTTTGCAAATAATTATCTCATGGTCAAAAGTGACTTTTTAAATCACATTCTCACTAGTCAAACCTATCAAGCAGATAAATTCGAATTCCCATGGACAACCTTTTGCATTTATATTAAGAATTTCCAACAATGGAAATTCATTTTAGATTTGCTTTCACCCAACAAAAGGTGGAAATAACTCCAACAAGAGAAATTCTTTTATGATAGAACAAGGTGAAAGGGTAATTTTTGAGCTATCTGAATTAGTGGGTTTGTAAGGTGAACCCTAATGATGAATTTCTAGCGAAATAAAAAAACATCTAAGTTCTGCCCTTAGAGAAGCCAGGCTTCTCTTTTTCCTTTTTTACTGGACATACTGTAGACATGAGCAAAAACCAGCCCCAGCATCCATGATGCTAACATGCGCAAGATGTGACGCATCGTAAATTGTCAAATGTAAAAAACATTCTCTTGTATGCATGTACAGTACGTCCTCTGCAAAGTGGGAAAAAGAAATATAAAAACTAACATTTTCTAGAAAAAATTGTGCAACTTAACTGTAACCGTCATCATGTAACTGTTCAGACATTCAGCCATGACCAGATTGATTCTCCATCACAAAATGGTCGGTTATATACAGGCTTTCTCGTAGAATCTCTCTGATTAACTCAAATTTGTAGCAAATCGTGCTGCCCGCTTGCACGTATCCCTCGTAAGATCAAGTAGGGCTGATGCCAGCAGAGATTACAATCCCACTTAACACAAGACTTGATCTGGTTCCACTAATAAGACTCACAATAAAATTAGTAGATGTCGGTTTCTTGGCGAAGAAGTCTCTAGTAAGTGTGACTCACTGAAACTTCTCTATATAAGATAAGGGAGTCTTATGGTTGGTATTATTCCATCTCATAGGAAAGACAAGAGGCGAAGAAATCTACGGAACCTCACAATCGCGGGAACACACATAGATCTCCGGCCGCATGTAAGAGTTTCCACATCCAAATCCATCAAAATTCCATTTATTTAGGATGATTGGCTTTATGGTTTTTAGGTTGTATACTAAATTCTAATGGAGGGTTGAGTGAGTTGTTTGTTTATATTTATTTTCATGGAGGTAGGGTACGACAGCAATCAATTTATTTCCAAGGTAAATCACAGAAGCATCATTGCTGCAATGGCTTTGACCAGACCTACGGGTATCAACCTGAAATTTGCACTCAGTGAGCTTTTTCCCACCGTTTGATTGAATCTCAAGAAAATTTATAGTTAATATGTCATTGATTTTTAAGTCTATTGAATCAAGACTAGGATAATCTTGTGGTGCTAGTTTTTTGGATTCTGTTATACATGGAGAGACCTTTTCATTTGCCCTCCTTTCATTAATAAGCCTGCATCTAAATGGGCCCCATAAGATGTATTTAGTTTGCTCATGATTGGAAAATATTTCCTATTATTCTAGAACGAGAAATGAATTGTCCAGGAGGTTTTGGTAAATACTGTGGGGCCATTTATATTTAAATAAATAAATGCACACGCGCGCACACACATATATATATTTAAAAATGAATGACATTGCCTATATTAGTATGGGTCAAATTATCACTTTGATAGTTTCATTTGATGATCACAATTCACAATCATTTATATGGAGGGGCTGCTAAAACAGCAGCAACAACTAAAAGGGCAAATGTTCATTTTGCACTGTCCTGATTCAACAAACATGAACAGCTATTCAAATTGAAATTTAATTAAAATTGGCAGCAGTGGGCCCACACCAAGGTTTGTAGGTACAGAAATTACAAGTACGACCGGTTGTGGTTGACCATTTCTCTAAAACCCATGGCAGCTGGTTTGAACTTTGAACAAGAGGTGTGGAAAATTCAGACTGAAAGACAACACTCCATCCGACTCAGCTAATTGGTTTGCCAGTACCCTGTAGAAACACTGTAGAAACACCCTTCTTGCACGTGAAATCAGCATGTCCTTTTTCAAATGTGTTATTGTAGTAATGGATATCTGGAAGAGTTGAAATAGGGCTCTATGGAGAGAATCTTTCCTTTCCACAGAAGACTTTGGAGATACAAGTCCCAGAAAAATAATCAACAACAAACCTAATACAAGTTAAAATTCAAACCAAGCAGCCTAATTAGCCTTTAGGGGCCTTCTTAATTAGGCTCTTGGGTTTAAGCCTGGACGGCCCTGAGCACGCTTTTTGACCCGTTCCAAGGCGTGGAGAAAAGGAAAAGCAGCTTATTTCTGGGAAAAAATATGGCTTGGAATCCTGTAAAGATGAAAGAAACTGGGAGGCCATTTGTCAAACATATTCCAGCTGGAGTACTTTCATCTCCATTTCAATTTCAAAGTGACAGGGCAAAGCTTCTGCACAATAAAGTAGCTGAGCTTTACACTTTGCATGAAACAAAGCTCTGAGCGAAAAAGGAAGCAGATATTTTTGAATGGCTTGTCCCGCCTACACATTAATGGTGGCAATGGGTCAGCTCTGGTTGGGTTGATGCAGGGTTGAGCACTTGGAACATGCATACAAGTTAGAATCAACTTGAACGAAGGGTGCACCGAATCCGACCTGTATGAAAACTGAACGTGTGCGACCCAGGTTGTAAACTCCCTACCACTGTGTAAATCAGGTTTAGTCAAGTTGACTTGGGTAGGGTTGGAAACTTGGAATGGATAGTACCTATGACCTTTTGGCTTGGCTTTCTCTTCAACTAGCAACAAAAGCTAAATATATTAAAAATTGAAAACACATATGATATTATTGTTATCTCCAATACTATTTGAAAAATGATTAGCTAATAATTTGAAATGACATGTTTTTAATATGCACTTTAATAGCAAATATACCAAAACCTAGACACATCTAAAACCATTGGATGCACTCATTTAATCATGTAAAAATGGTGATTTTGATAAATATATGTGTGTGTGTTCTATTTATGTAAACCCCATTTTTCTATGTCATGTATACAAGACAATACCCAGATGCACAGGGGGTGTAAATTGTTACACCAATGTCAAGTTGGGTTGGTGTCAAATCACCAGGGTAATTAAATGAGTGTGAATGACTTCAATTTGTGAAAGGAGTCTCCGCATGCAAATGTATGGAAGGATAGAAAAGGAGCTTTCATAGAAGTAGGCTGATATGACAAAAGTTTGTATAATACATAGAGTGGAATTTCTCATTTAAGTCATTTCCCAATGCCCTTTTTGATTTTTTTATACTTGGAGTCCACCTTATAACCAAACCAATTGTTTCGCACATAATTGGCCTCCTTTGAATTTACACGAGCTCAAATCTTACAATGTTCCGTCATTATTCACTATTGGATTTTGCCCCAAAAAAATGAGAAGCTTTTATAGCCATTGAACTTTGAGTGCTTAAAGCTAAAGGTTATGATCATTTGATTGGTTTGATATCTAATATCCCCCTCATGTAGGTTCCGATAAAATTATCTTAGTCGTTAGTCTTAAGTCCTCAAAGTTCAATAGCTATGCACTGTACACATTATTTTTAATAAAACTCAAAGATCAATAACTTTAGGAACAATGTAAAACTCGAGCTTTCTTTTACAATCAAGTGTGCTGGTGTGTGCAAACTGATTGCATTGATTAAAGTTGGAACCCAATTATGAAAACTCAAAACGGGTGCTAGAAAAAAAAAAGGTTATTAGGATGTAAAGCTGGTTGTCATTAAATCTCATTGTTGAACAATAATGGCATTGATTAAAGTTGGAACCCAATTATGAAAACTCAAAACGGGTGCTAGAAAAAAAAAGGTTATTAGGATGTAAAGCTGGTTGTCATTAAATCTCATTGTTGAACAATAATGGCAGTGTAATTGTTGGAGTTTTAGAATTAATGCCATCATCTGTAAAATATTGAAATAGTTAAGTGCTAAAATTATGGTCTTTACTACTTTTTTTTATTTTAATGAGGACCAATATCAATAGAATAAGCTAACATCAAGATAATGATATTGGTGAAAATGAATTAAAATTCTAAAATTTAAAACCCCACCAATGCCAACAAGTAGCCGCTGGTGACTATAAGAGGATTCGGTTGTCCTTCTCCATTTTATATCACTGTAAAAAAAATCGATTTTTAATGGCGGGTGAAGAAAGCTTTAGCGTGGTTTTTTTTTTTTTTTTTTCCCTTCCTTCCTTCTGCGGCGGAGACTCTTAATGTAGGTTTAGTGGAGGAAGAAATATCCGCCATAAAAAATCATCTTAAGCAGTAGGGAAAAAAATATAAAAGCGCTAAAGCTTATGCGTTAAAAATCAAATTTTTTTTTTTTTTTTTACAGTAACGTAGTCATGTATTACAAAAGGAACATGATGTACAGAACAATATGTTAAAAATTAAAAATAGAAAACAGTATATAAAAGTGTATTTATGCATTGACTTGTGCCAAAAGTGAAGTGTAGATGATGTACATGATGACAATAAGCAGGTATATAGGACCTATTCTACCAAGAACTCCAAGTCTCCAACCCATCTACGTCACTAGGTTTTCAACTTACCTAAAACTGAGACACATTTTCATTCATCAAAATGAGATCTGAATGGGTGAATTCCAAGTGGGTCCCAGTCACCTTCCTGGCCTGCCTAATCCTAATCCTAGTTCCAAAAGAGAACATGAAAGTGACTGGTGCCTGGAGACCGTTGATAGAGTCATACAATGAAAAGCGCCATCAGTGGGCACGCGAGCAAAGTTTAATTTGAACATTTCAATCCCCATGACTTCAGCCATGCTCAGTTTGGACAATACTAACAGCCATGTGGGCCCTCTTTTTTTCTATCATCAATTCTCCACGTTTTTTTTTTTTTTTTTGGGCATTAGCCATCCATGGTTTAGCGTGGGCCCATTGAATCACTGGTTCTGATTAAACTTTTTTTTTTTTAGCCCCCTGTCATTGGAATTACATAGAGAAGAAAAAAAACAGTTGTACAGTTTTCCACTGGGTGGGTTCAAAACCACCTGTTTAGTCATCAGGCCTATAAAATAAACTTGGATCCAGTGCATGGCCCTAAGAGTGAGGCCCAGGAGTAGCCTTCCTGGAAAATCCGTATTCGACTTCGTGGGTTGTGCTAATAGGTCATGCCCATCTGGGCCTTTGAGCTAGCAGACATAAGCCCTGGCCTTGCCTGCTTAATTATTGGGTTGGAAAATCAGCATGGGTCCAGCCCGGAGCCAAAAATAACAGCCTATACCCAGCCCTTTGCAGGGTACTCAGGTCGGGCTTTTGTTGGGCTGCCTCTAAATGGACCCATATACATTTGTCTTCTGAAAAAAGTGGAAATGATCTCCTGCTGGCTTGATCAAAGCTGCTCATCTTGCTGACTAATTTTTATACAGAAATTGTACCAAATCTTGTTTCAGACAGTATACAGAGAGAGGTATAACTTTTATATATATATATATATATATATGATTAAGTCAATGGTATGTATCACTCTTATAGAATTAAATATTAACCTTTGTTATGAATCTTATGATGCACAAAAGAATGAAAGATATTCGGTTGGATCACATAAATGCCATGTTTGGCAATCAATCTTCAGGGAAAAGATTTTTGCCCTCTAGAATCTCTCGCATGGAGCAAAAGCAAAATTAGTGTTAAGATTTTTTAGAAACAAAGAAAAATTCCTGATCATAGCATTATGGCAGAGGAATTAGAGGGGGATGCTCGCCTTTGATCTAACCTGCTACCTAGTGGGGCGCAAAATTCCACTCTTAACAAAGTTGCCATCCCTCGCATGTAACGAAAGCAAAATTAGTGTTAAAGTTTTTAGGAACAAAGGAAAAATTTTTATCACAGCATTAATGGCAGAGGAATTAGAGGGCGATGCTCGCCTTCGACATCTATCCTGTAAAATTTTACTCTTATCAGAGTTGCCCTCTCTCCATGTAGTAGAAGCAAAATCAGTGCTAAAAATTTTTAGAAACAAGGAAAATTCCTGATCATAGCATTAATGGCAGGGGAATTAGGCCTTCCACAATTATCCCGTAAAATTTCACTCTCATCAGAGTTGCCTCTTTGGCATGGAGCAAAAGCAAAATTAGTGTAAAAAATTTTAGAAACAAAGGGAGTGGATTCAATTTTTTCCATGATTGAAGTGAAACTTTGGGGCAATGCAAAATTTAAAGCCTGTAACTTTTGGGGGCTTGCTATTGGCACACAAAAAAGTCTTTTCCCACACAGTTTCTCTCCACACACATCACAATAATTTAAAATTTATATTTTTTCTTTCCCCACACACCAAATATCCCCATTTTACCCCTCTCCATCATCCTCTTTCTTCTTCCCACACACATATCGTTCCCTTTCTCTCCACACATAAAATCGATCGAACTCTCTCTCCTTCTCCGGCGTCTCTGTTCCTCCGGCGTTCCCAGTCATCTACACCATCTCTTCTTCCAAAGGTTAATCTCTATCTCCACCATTTTCATTTCATTTTACTTCACCATTTATTCTTTACCATTGTATCCATCTTAGATAACTTTTTTTTTCATGAAAACTTGTTATGGGGATAGATTCTCATTCAATGTAGGATTTTAGAAACAATGGTAAAGTTTTTTGATGCATTTGGGTCGGTTCTCATCCATCATCGCAGTGTTTTTTTTTCACAAAAATCGCGGTTGTTCGGACTTGAACATCCGAACAAAATAATCTTGTTCGGATGTTCATGTCCGAACAAAATAAATTTGTTTTGACCTAAACATCCGAACAGAATACTACAAAACCCATATGAATTATCCTACAATGTTTGTATTTTTATTTCAGATATGGACCGACCGAGCTTTTCTAGGTTGCGACCTACCGCTTCAAACAGAAGGCGTCGCCACCGAGTGGAAGATGTTGCAGAAGAACCTCTTCTTAGTGAGGAGGGCCTTGAAGAACAACCTGAGATGGATGTGGAACTAGGTCCGGGGCCACAAGACAGGTTCGAACAGTCCCTGTTTGTTCGAACATAAAGTTCCGAACAGTCCCTATTTGTTCGAACACACAGGTCTGAACAATAACCCTTTGTTCGGATACACATGTCCGAACAAACTAAATGTGTATGGAACTGTACGAACACACCGATAAACTGAATTTTGAACTTAATGACAACAATAAAAAAATGAGTGCATTTCATGCAACCTTGTTAAATGCATAATTGTTACATTCAAACTGTTTACATTCGAACTTCGAAAATCCAATAAAAACTTGTTACATTCAATCCTAATCTATCGTCTCACATGTGGAGACGTCTGGATTTACAAGCTCTTTAAATCGTTTGATCCGATCACTATACGATAACTCCCAACCATCCGCACAGGAATGGTGAAACTGTATCAACTTATTTGCAATAGGCGGAATTGGATGTCCCGGTTCTAAGAACAATTGAACAAAATGATTTTGATTAACAAAACATATTATTCTCTCATTCCGAGAAGGCATAGGAACTGGCACAAACTGCAGTGAGAGGAAAGTCAGACACTGTTCTAAACTCAAATGGTATAAAACCAAATTGTAACGAGATGAAATGAGATGGCCCATGTCAGGCATAGTCATCCAGTAGTCCATTGGTGGGTTGTCATCATAGTATGATAATGTATCAATTCCTCAACTCTGTTCTCCACCCCATATAATTGTTTGTAGTGATCCCCATGTGCAGCAGCTCCTGTAATAAATCTCTCCTTACTTGTCTCCATCCATCCTCGGTTAGGCCAACCAATCTAGCGATGGCTCTGAAGCCACAGTTACCATCAGCTGAGACGTCCTTTACATGTCGAATGTAAAGTCTCAACCCCACCGGAAATAAGAGCACATAATTATTGATGTTTTTTGACCTCGTACGAACCGCCTTAACCTTTGTTATTGTATTCGGTTTGCACACCAACTGTCCTTTATCCTTTGATTCTGTCTTTGAAACAGATATAGGAGAGTAGCTATCCTGTGCAGATAGTACCAACTAGAAAGCGCTTGGATCTTGTCGAGTTGAGGTGTCAACTTTTATTGATGGTCTACCTCTTGACCTTAACTTTACTTTGGATTCTATCAAATGAGTACTTTCTGGCATAGCTAGCTCTCGTATCTTCTTTAGAAGTTGTAGTTTTCTTGTGGAGTCATACTCGTTGAACGTTTTTCAAGTAACTCCAAATCTGCCTTACAATCCAACCCCATAGAATGACTTTTTGGTGGGGCAGTTTGCAACATATCAAGCTTACATCAATGTGGATGTACACAACTTAAAGGAATAGGCCGCCTTGACTTATATATTCTGTAATCTCGTGTGCACAGGGTAATCCATGTGTGCGTCAAATAACACAACCACAAACACTGGCGTTAATCCCAACTACACTGGCTCTCTTGGTTTTTGTTAAGATTTTTTTAAGTGCATTTTTTGAGACATTTCCACGAAGCACTTTGTATTCAGTCGGCTTGAAATTATGTTGCACAATTGTCTTACTTTTTTCGAACGAAGCTTTGATACCAGTATGCTGCAACTCAAGCAAACCGTGGATTTTAGTCCAACAAGCTTCAAAATTTCCTTGACTTGATCCAAGTTGCATCTTGAGCTGTGAATGTGAACTCTCGGCCCTCCATAGAATTATTAAGAGGTGAGGCATAGTAATTAATATACATAACTCAAATGATCAGTAGTCGTTAAAAAATACCTATTCGATGTAGTATTTCCAAAATGGATACATTTATCTATCCATGCAGAGACAAATCTTTCCTTGTAAGCGTCCAACCAAGTGCCTTTTACGTAATTTAGTGCACCAGGATACGTACTGAATTCTTGATTTAGCTTACAGACTTGTTCACCAAACTCCTCTTCTGTGGATGAAGACACCAACATATTCCAGCTCATAATAAACATGTCCTATTTTTCTTTCGTTTCGAACAATTTCTTGCATCTCGCCAATACGTTTCTATTAATGTGCCATTTGCATAATAAATGAGTAGCACCAGGGAATAAGTGCTAATGGCTTTCATAAGTGATAATTCTCTGTCCGTCACAATCACACCGGGAAGAATACCATCACCAATAACAGAGCGCAGTACACCTAGTGCCCATGCATAATTCTCTTCACGCTCCGCCTGAAGGTATGCAAAGCATACAGAAAAGGTCATGTATGTGGATGTGACTCCAACAATCTCCAACAAAGGCAAGCGATAACGATTAGGGATGGCATTTTTAACCCGCCCCGCCCCAACCCGGAGTGCCCGCCCCACCCCGTACGGGTTTTCCCCGCCCCGACTCTTAGACGGGGCGGGGACGAGGCAAAAAAACATACCCCGAATCCGGGGCAGGGCGGGGATGGATTTGTTTCTTGCCCCGCCCCGCCCCGTTGCCCCGCCCCATGCCCCGCCCCGACATTCCCGCACACAATGGCTTCCCGGAGTCTTATATACATATAGAGTTCTTTCCGCATGCCCTGACCCTAACATCAACGAGATGTTTCTGCCGAAGAAAAAAAAATTAGAAGGTAGCGAAGGGCGGTGCTGCGGTGGTGGTGGAGGAGGAGGGGTCCTGGAAGCGGCTCTGAGCATGTGGATAGAAACTTAGTGCTGAGAGTGGAGATCTATGGTGCCCTTTTGATCATTCATCATAAAAAAAAAAAAAATAGTTTTCAACCTGAAATCATGAGCTGCTCGGCCCTCTCTTCTTTATCCCACCCTCAATCGTTATTCGCTCTCTCTCCGGCCTTATGATGGATTCAATTCGACGGTAAGATGCGTGCTCAGATGAAGAGGATCCGGAGGTGGAAGAGTGTTGGATTTGCTTTAAGTCTGGAAATGCCTTCTTGAATGCGACGATTGCTTGGGAGGGTTTCATCTGAAATGTGTCAGGCCTTCTTTAAAGGAGGTTCCGGAAGGTGAATAGGTGATTGGGTGTGCGAGTTCTGCAACGCTCGGAGAAAGGGGAAAAGGGTTGAGCTTCCGGCACCGCCTAAGGGGAAGAAGAGAAAAAGGATGTTGGTTTCTTCCTTTTGCTTTTTTTTTTACCCTTCTTGTCTTTCCTTAACAACATTTGGACCATTGGCTGTAAACTTCAAATTGCAGGATACCAATTGGATAGATTTGATTATCTCATTGTGGATATGGTGATTTTTGTCATGCCTGCTTAGATCACAGAAGGATTTCTTATCGCTCTGAAGGCCGATTTCTTTAACTTTTATTTCATGATTCTTTCTTCTTTTATTTATTTATTTATTTATTTTTATTTTCTTATTTTTATTTTTCTGCCCGTCAGTTGCACCACATCGGGGCGAGGCAGGCCCCCGCGGGGCATGTAGGGGCGGGGACGGGGTATTTAATATACCCCGAATTGTGGGGCGGGGCGGGGACGGGGCGTATCCCATGAGGTTTGGGGCGGGGACGGGGCAACCCAATTCCGCCCCCGACCCGCCCCGTTGCCATCCCTAATAACGATTGGTCTTATAAGTACAATCCATTATTAAAACATGTGAAAATGCATGCAACAAATCTAAACTGCTTGGGTGTGTCCAAATCAAGTCAGTTACGGTCTCGCTATTCTCACAATTCTTATGCTATTCTATGTAATTGTGCTCTGCCAACTTCCCCAGCAGCTGTTGCATTTGACTTCTTCCACCTCGCTCATTAACTTTATATCTGTAACGTGCATTATATATTGTCTTCATTGTGGTTATGTTTAATTCATTTCTTTGTTTCAACATAACCAAAATTTCTTTTGGTCTAACCATGCTATTGGACATATCAACTAGCAACTTTGTTTCTTCCTCTGACAATCTGCCTGCAAATGAATGCCCCTCTAAATGTTCCGCGGCCGAGTGATTATGCACGCCACATACAACCTCCAACATCCAATCATCATTTGAGTCTAACTTTTTGCCCCTTAATGCGAAAAGGCATCTATATTTTTTGGAACCTGTTTGTTTGATCCTTTTTTCGCTTTTGGCCATGTTCATGCTTATATTGTCCACTTCTCTCGTATGCAAAGAGTACTCTAGCTTTGACACCTACCCGAGCGGCATTTGAAACATTTTATGACAATGACAAAACTATTTTTCCTTCCTACAGCACGAGCCCAACTAATCAACGAATCACGACTGTGAAATATCTACAATAAACAAATTTATTATGAACTTAGTAACGAACAATTGTAATTTGAGTAATAAATCCACACTAGGTCTTACCTCTTGAGTTATAAATTCACTGGTATAATCCATGACAAATTCCGATCCAACCTGACTTTCCTGTGTAGAGACCTGCAGAAGAAATGTTCGGTGTCAAACTATTCGGATACACAGGTCCGAACTATCCTAAAATGTTCGAAACTTTATGTCTGAACATATGGATTCTGTTCGGACTTTAAGATCCGAACAAAATCAATTTTTTCGGATCTTACAGTCCGTACATATCGGGGAGTCTGCAACTTCGCAGGCGACAAAAATTTCCCTAAAATGGCAAAAAATACGAACAAATCACATAGAAACGGACCTTTCCACTGCTGCTCTGATTGAGAGGCACGATTTCATTGTTCTTTTCTTCCTTTATTGCACTAGAAAGATCTAATGAAAAAAGTTAAGTATAAGAAGAAGGAAAGATGAAGGAGATGGAAGAAAATGAGTTGGCTAAGAACACAAAATGGAGGAAGATGAGATGCCCAAAACAACAATGAAGTGGAGAATGAGAAGTGGAGAATGAGATGTGGAGACTTAGATGTGGAGAATATGAGTTCTGTGTGGAAGTACTGGGAGGAAAAAAGATCATGTGTGTAAAAAAAACAGATTTTTTGAGTTTTGGTGGGAGATTGAATATTTTGGTCATTTCATAAAGGGGTAAGAATGTAATTAAAAAATATTAAGATTCCTTACGTGGAAAAAGACATATTTTGTGTGCCAATAGCAAGCCCCAACTTTTGAGTAGTTGAACTTCCAAAGTGGCCCATAATGGTTTTATGAAATGACAATTTCAGCTTCAGCAGGAGAGATCAGAATTTCATAAATCAAATCCGGACCGTCCAAAGCAGATGGAAGTACTAAAAAAAAAGGTTCTAATGGAAAACATTAAAAAGGAAAGGTGGGAGGGTTTGAAACTCGGGTCTCAAGCAAACTGCCATTGAAAGAGTGGGAGAGATCTCAATAGAGTATTTGGGGACTCCCTACAGTGATATTCATCACCTTCTTTCACAAAATCCCCAATTCGATCTGATCGATTTCTGGGCTCTGCGATTCCCCAAAGAGGTAAATCCAAAGACCCAGATTGGATTTCATGTCGCTAAGCTGTCGGGTGGGCGCTTCATGATCTGCTCAACCAACACTCGCTCGATCGAAATGCAACAGATTTCCTGTAAGTTTTTTCAACTTTTTAATGGTTTCTTCGATTCTTTTCATCTGGGTGCCGATTGATTCTTACTAATTTGTGATAGATGCAAAGACCCACGAAGGAATTCTCGTTTTTCTAACAATTGAGTTGAAATTAGTGACGATTTTCATACCCATCTTCTGATCTTTTCTCTACTGAATTTATATCATGTGAGTATCAACAATTTCAAGCGATTCCATCTTCTCAAACTGTAAAACGTGAAAGACCCAGAAGCGAAATCCTGTCTCTTTCTCTCTCAAATGTTTGTGCCCTTTCGTAAAACTTCCTCTTTTTTTGAAGATTTCCCAAGTGGCGTTCGATGTTTTGAAGTCTATTGATCTCAGTTATTATTTAAGTAGAGTCCCAGAAAGATATTCTTGTTGTTCCACCAATTTGTTGAAATTTGTGGTTTCTCTCATGGATGTTCGTCTCTAGAATTGACAAAGAAATGGAGTTAGATTTATATATATCTTCGGAAAAAGAAGACCTTACATTTGGACAGATTTATTGATTGTCCTCTTTCATATATAGAGCAATTTAAGTGAATTGGGCTGCTGAATACTAGAATTTTTGTTAAGAAGTCTTTAAAAATATATATATATATATATATATACTGATTTTATTAAAAGAAGCAAATAGGAGAAAACATCACACATTGTAGATTGTACATAAAAAAAAAATCATGGACGTCATCGTTTGCCATTCGGTCCGCAAAGAATTGTAAACATGATGCCAACTAAAAGGGCTGCTCGCCAATAAATCTCGAATTCATAGAAGTCCAATTGATTGACAAGGTGACTTTCCCTAAACATGGACCTCCATTGCATCCAATCATGCTACTCCCTACACCCCACAGAACCCTCTTGATCTGCATCATGTATTAAAGTTAAAAGGGACTACATTAGTTTCCTAATAAAATTATATGATCTGGAATACTTGTTAGATTAATTTCCAGTCATATACGTAAGGGCGGGTTCAGCCCTGAACCTGTCTATTTATATATTGGCCCAGGTCATCTATTTGTTTGGTCTGAAACTCAGACCCATGCCAAGATCTTTGTTCGGTTTGATTAAATATCAAGCACAAACTCAACCCACAAGCCCAAAACTCAGGCTCACCCATGGAGGCTGATGCTGGGAAGCCTATTGGGCCAGACCTGCACAGTCTTTTTAACTTCTATTTATGCCTATAAATTTGAAGGATGGATATGGATTGTCCCATTGGATTGTCGAGAGGATCCAAGGGGCCCAAAAGCCTGGACCTGTCTTTACAAAGGTGTTTTACCAACTTCTGGCAGATTGTGGAATATGGACACTTTGGTTCAGATTTGTTTGCTTCCTGTAATATCATTGCCTTTATTTAATATCCCCAACCAGTAGCCCACTGAAGATGGGGTTTATCTTCTAAATATATGTATTTTGACTGGCTGGTTATTGTTGTGATTGAATGCTTTCAGGGTGCGGCATGCGAAGCCTATCAACTTCAGTTATTGGAATTTTTGTATGCACAATGGGAGGAAGAATGTGCCATTTATTGACTTTGTTTTTGTATTGATTCCCTGATATTCCATGCAAACAGTGAAAATACAAGTTATGTAATTTATTCTACTATTAAAAAACCTCGAATTGGATGGCATTATTTTTTGTTTTTCTAGCAGACTAGAAAATTCTAGCCCTATGAAATCTAGCAGAATGGCAGCACTATTTTCTGCTGCGATGAGTCGTATTACAACTCCACAATCTTCTACTGGGTCATCAATGTCATCTGGTTTGTTGCCCCCATCAGGTTCAAATCGCCGGTCTGGTTTATCTGATTCTGCACGCACAGGCAGTTTGCGACTTTCCTCATCTCTGCAGGATTTCTCAACCTTCTGCAAACTAGACCCAGAAGAAGGTGACCCTGACCTTGGAATCAATAGCTCAACATATTCAAAATCATACCGTGCTCTAGGAAGAGAAAACCTAGGGTCAAGTTTTTCAAAAGAGAAGACCTTACCAGCAATCTCATTTGTACGGAAGAAATGGGTGCGAGCAGTCATGGTTCTCCTTTGTCTTCTCTTGCTCTTTTTCATGATCTACATGTTTTCAACGTATTTTAGAACTAAAGCATCACAATATCATGTTATACTTGATTGTGGGAGCACTGGCACACGAGTTTATGTTTATGAATGGTCCATTGATCATGGAAAAGGCCGCAAGAGTTTACCCATTGTATTGAGACCATTACCTGAAGATCTTCAAAGAAAACCAAAGTCACAAAGTGGGCGTGCCTATCATCGTATGGAAACCGAGCCTGGCCTTGATAAACTTGTACATAATGCATTTGGATTGCAAGCTGCACTGAAGCCTCTCCTTCGGTGGGCTGAGAAGCAAATACCCAAGAATGCCCACTCGAGTACTTCACTCTTTCTTTATGCAACAGCTGGAGTTCGGAGGCTACCAAGTTCTGATTCAAAATGGCTTCTAGATGAAGTATGGTCGATTTTGAGGAATTCATCATTCTTGTGTCAAAGACACTGGGTTAAGGTCATCACTGGCATGGAGGAAGCTTATTTTGGATGGATAGCTCTTAATTATCACTTGGGAACATTGGGCTCTTTTCCGAAAAAGGCAACATTTGGTTCACTTGACTTGGGTGGTTCCTCACTGCAAGTTACTTTTGAGGCTCAGGAGCTTGTTTATGACGAGACTAGCTTAAATCTGAGTATTGGAGCAGTTAGCCATCATCTTAGTGCATATTCTTTGTCGGGCTATGGGTTGAATGATGCCTTCGACAAGTCTGTTGTGCATCTTCTCAAGAAGCTGTCTGGAACTACAAAAGTGGATCTAAGTAAGGGCAAAATAAAACTTAAGCACCCATGCTTGCAGACTGGGTACAAAGAGGATTACATCTGTTCTCATTGTGCTGCACTAAACGAAGAAGGAAGCCCTTTGATGGGAGGAAGAAATATGGGAAAACAAAAGCCTGGAATGGCTATTGAGTTGCTTGGTGCCCCACATTTTGAGGAATGCAGTTCACTTGCAAAAATAACAGTGAATTTGTCCGAATGGTCGGATTTAGATCCTGGAATTGATTGCGACCTCCAACCTTGCGCTCTTGGCAATCATTTGCATCGGCCACATGGAAAGTTCTATGCCATGTCTGGTTTTTTTGTAGTATTTCGGTTTTTCAATCTGACCTCTGACTCTACGCTAGATGACGTCATACGCAAAGGCCAGGAGTTTTGTGAAACTAAATGGGAAGTAGCAAAGAATAGTGTTGTTCCACAGCCTTTTATTGAACAGTACTGCTTTAGAGCACCATATATTGTTTCGTTATTGAGAGAAGGATTGCACATAACAGATACCCATGTGACTGTTGGCTCTGGTAGTATTACTTGGACTTTAGGAGTTGCTTTATTGGAAGCTGGGCGAACATTATCGAGCAGGATGGAGCTTAACAGCTATATAACATTTCAGACGAAAATTGACCCAACTGTTCTCATTGTTTTGCTATTTGTGTCGCTAGTACTTCTAATTTGTGCCGTATCATGCATTGGGAATTCGATGCCACGATTTTTCCATGGACCTTACCTCCCTCTTTTCAGACATAATAACAGTGCAACAACTAGTTCTGTTCTTAATATTCCATCTCCTTTCCGTTTCCAGCGCTGGAGTCCCATCAGTTCAGGTAAGCAACTCTGTCACAAGTTTCACATTTCAAGTTGCATATGTTCTACTTCCTTTGTCTCGCATGCACTAGGTGCAGTTTCATCATTTATACACACACTAGGTGCGGTTTCATCATTTATACACATGTATATTTGCACTTTTTTCTTTTCTTTTGGTAAACACGCTATTTGCACTCTTGATTGTTTTTATTATGTTCTTCTACAGTTCTACTGGTCATAACAGTTTCATATTGATGTATAATTATTTGGAGTTTAGGACATCTTTTCATCTCACAATGTAAGGGCCCGTTTGGCAATGTTTCTCAGGGAGCATATTCTATTATGATGGGATGGAAATAAATGAAACCCATTTGGCAGCCGTTCCAGAAAAAGGAGAGAGAGAGAGAGAGCTCTCACCCCCATGATTAAAAAAAACATTTCCAAATAAGTTTCTTATTGTTCATTCTCTGAATTGAGTCACTCGATTTTCAGAATTGAAACATTACTAGATAGAAATGATGCAAAACTGGCCCTAAAGGAGAGTGTATTGACCATTCAGCATGCCATAACTGGCCAAGAGTGTGAGCCTTAAACCTAAACTTAAATGATTATGAGCATACAAACTGACATTATGTTATATGATTTAGTGAGACCCTGTCAGTGGGATTTCATAAATTTTGTAAGATAATATTTTGTCCCAATTGGAATATGACCAGATTGCACTTTCAATCCAGTGCAAGAGTGTTCTTACCCGAAGGCGTGGCTCATAGCTTTTTGACCCCTTGGGTTGATTAAACTCCGTCAGATGTCAGGTTGACTTGACCAAGAAACAATGCTGGTCGGTACAATTATTGTTTAATTATTATATAATTAAATAATACTAGAGTATGCAAGAAAGACATATTTCTTTAGAACTACAAAAAATTGTACGTTTGTAATTCCAATTTTCAGTCACTTGAACTTCAACCATTCTAGTGATGCAAATGATATATGTATTTAGCATTTGAAAAAAAAAAAAAAAAAAACTTCATATTTGCATTTCTAATTTAAGTAGACTGTGAGCTGACTTAGCCAGATTAGGACCAGTCAACTCAACTTATGCGTTGAGCAGGTTTCAGCTTTCAAATCAAACATGTTCACATAGTTATCCTGAACCAGTAATAAGGGTGTTTCCTGGTCAATCCACTGGGTTGGAAATGATTCTGAAACTGACTAGCAGCAAAAGGGCTGCTTTTATTGAATTTATCAAGAAAAGAAAATAAAATTACTTGATCAACTCAACAGAAGTGAGGCCACTTTCTCGTGATAAATTAAAAAATCTCATTATTTTGATGAAGTGTACCAACATAGGAGCGTGAAGGTCAGCACTGGATATCTTCCATCAATAATCGTTACCCCTTTTCAAGTATCAAATGTAGATAAAGTTCTTGGGGTTTTTGAAATTTTCATTTTTATCAGTTACAAGATCATATGTTCACAATCTGGGCGAAGTATCTTGTCTTGTGTGTGTGTGTGTGTGTGTGTGTGTGTGTGTGTGTTAGTCTTTTTGACATTAGTGGAGCTGCTTTTCTGAAAGATATTAAAATATATTATTTATTCTGTTCATGAAGTTTTGAGAAATGTTTGTACGATGCTTATGTACTTTTATTGCAAGTAGAGAAAAAAGCTTGGGAATGAAACAACATTTCTACGACCCAGTGCATTGGCTTTATTGCCTCATATTAGAGCCTTACCTGCATATTATGTGGTGATATACAATCAGTAATGCTTAAAAGTGGGTGGTGTCAATAATAACAGCAACAATATTAAAATCATCATCAACAACAATAACAGCAGCAACAGCAACAGCAAAGTAGAAGCAACCTTTTCATTTGGACTTCTTTTTTTTTTTTCTTATAATCCTTCTGATATGGTAACAAGGCTCAACAAAGATATCACTAACAACCCCTACACACCAGATATGAGTAAGCATTCTCCCCCTTAAACATGGTCAAGAAGCTGCAGGACTATCATCTCACATCACCTAAAAGAATGACTAGAAGTTCACGTCGATCAACTGCGAGAGAACCCTTCCCCTTAAGATCCACAGTTCTATCATAGTTGAACTGATTTGATTTTCTGAACCTCTATTGTCTTATCTGTAGGATGCGCCTTTTGTATGTGAACTTTTTAGCAATTTAAATGAGAGGAAATTAGAGTTGAAGTTGAAATTTAGTAGGAAAAGTAAGACTAGAGATGCTATACCTTTTTTGAAAACTGCAGTTAAGTTTTATTTCCCTTAACGATGTCCAATGGTGTTGCTATTTTTCTTGTAAGACTGGAGATGCTATAACTTTTCTGAAAACTGCAGTTAAGCTTTATTTCCCTTAAAGACGTCCAGTTGTGTTGCTATTTTTCTTTATACATTTTCCAATTCAGTACTTCTTTTTTAGACATTTTTGTTACTTCATATCAGGAATATTTTGGGGCCATCTTCTATCCACAATGGAGCCCATCAGATCATTCTTCTAATTTAACAAACCATAGGGCCCTCTGTGTATATTGAAGGCAAATGATATATTTCATTTTCTTTTCTTTTCTTTTCTTGTTAAATGATATGATTCCTCACATGACAAATGCCTCTGAACTTGACTCAGCCAGGTTTGTTGTTATATGGGCATGTTGATAACTGCTAAAATATAGTTGATGATGCAGGCGATGGAAGAGCAAAGTTGCCGTTGAGTCCAAAGATTGCTGGCACTGTGGAGAGACCATTTGGTATGGGACATGGGTTGGGAGGCAGCAGCATTCAGCTCATGGAGTCGTCCTTTCACCCCAGCGTTCCACATAGTTACTCTTCTGGTAGCTTAGGACAGATGCAATTTGACAATGGAGTGGGGTCTTTCTGGGCTCCACACAGAAGTCAGATGCGGCTCCAAAGCAGGAGATCACAATCGAGGGAAGACCTCAATTCATCACTGTCTGAGACTCACATGGTGAAGGTTTAGCATATAGGCATCCTGAAGAGTACTCCGGTATGAATGCTTGTCTTTCCCTGTTTGTCTTTCCTCTGTTTCCTCCTTTGGATTGTGTAAATGGTTAAATACAGAACCATCCAACTTTAAAAAATTTGTCCAAGCACCTTTTTGTATTGGTAATTGATGATAACACTATCCAAATAGCAATTACAATTGGCCTTTCTGTATTGTATATACGTGGATAGTGTAGGCTGCAGCTGTAATGGATCAGATGATCATGGAATTTTGTTGCTTTTACCAGATAATGACATGCACAATTGGAATCCACCATGTTGTACCAGACGGTTTAGTCTTGCACTGTAGCAAATGGACCATTGGTTGCCCCTTCCTGCTCCATAGTCTATACATGCAGGAACTTGTTCATTGATCCAGACCTTTGATTTGATGGGTCACACCCTTGATGGATGATACCCCTATCCCCTACATCAGAATATCCCAACTCCAATAAGGGGCCTTCAAATAGATAGATGTGAATAGAATAGAGCAACATGTCAAAGAAAAGGTGAAGGAATACCAAAATGTAGGGAGGGAGAGACTTTGGAGCACCCTCCATCTTTTTAAGTAGTTAGTTTGCTGCACCTTTAATGCGTAGGCATTTTTTGGTGCATTGATTAGCAACTTGAGATGGTATTAGAGACAGAGCCAACACATCTTGGCTTCGAATCCGCGCAGGTTAAAAAAAAAAGGTCCCATGTTGTGTCTCGTGTGCAAGCGCATGTGCATAGGGCGAAAAGGCCCCATGCCGTGGCTTGTGCAGGTGTGTGCTTTGAGTCTAGGTGGTGTCCCACGCGATGGGGGGTGTTAAGTAGTTAGTTTGCCGCATCTTTAACACCTATACATTTTGGGTGTATTGGTTAGCAACTTGAGACATCTACGGTGGGGGCCATACGTCATGATTAGGATCATCTATGGCATGGATTATTCCTTTCCTAAAAAAAAATCTACCGGTATCTTTGTTGCAGGAGCAAGACTCCATAGTTCTTGTTTTTCTTTTGTGAACTTTCCTGTATAAGAATTGAGACTAAGAGCCCATATGGATCATTGTAAACTTGGTACAAGTAACTCACATTGTAAACTTGGTACAAGTAACTCACTTTTTGCATAAATGAAGCTTTAGGAGCTTGGATAACCTGAGTTTATGCCTGTAAAATGTAAATACTAAATAGGTCATGACGACCCTGATTACCAGTAGAATCCAGTAAAAAAAAAAGAAAAAAAAAAGGGTATGGACCCTTTTTGCTCCTGGGTCTGGTTCTGTGCTCGAATACCTTTTATCCAAGTGTACAATATATTTCATGCAGAACAGACGGGAGTTGTAGGGCGGGCAAGGATAGAGATGGAGAGATAGGGGGGAAAATTGGCCTCACGCCGAACTCCAATCCGGGAGGCAAAGATATCTCAGATGGAACTTGAAGAGAACTAGGGGAAAATCCCATAAGCACACAAAAATTAGAACTCAATTTCATTATTAATAATCCTTCTTTTGGCAAAGAAGCTTACAATGCTTTAAATAAATAAAAACAGAACCCTAGACTTGATCTCAACCATTAAAACACCTAAAGGGTTGAGATTAGAACATTAATGTAAAACTAATGGGCCCTACACAACTCAATTAATAAAATAAACAAATAAAACATAAATGGATTAGACTAGACCGGACTGGATTAGGCTCAATGGGTTGGTCGACCGCATGGGTCTGTCCTGCATCAATATTACTCTACATAAAAGTAAGAAAATAAGGGAAGTAGGCGAATTCTTTTAATACAATAGGGGAATCACAAAAACTGAATTTTTATTTTTGTTCCTTAGAGTGGTACTATCCTATTCTTTTATAGCCTTTTCAACATACTCGTATTGACTTTTTGTTGTATTAATAATAATTTCGGCTACCAATAAAAAATAACTTTACTGTAATATTTTCTTGTGTTAAATAACAAATATGAATTTTGATGAGAGCATTTTTTTTAACAGTAACAGTAAAATTATATTAACTAAGGAAAAGGTTCATACATCTTACTTAACAAAAATAAAGAATAGCAAGCGTAGGTGTAAGAGTATATTCATATTCAACGCATAATACAACTAACTAAGAGAGGCTTCCAATGCACAGACCCCATCAATCCCTTGTTTGGCAAAAGCATCCACCATACTAGCGGATCGGCTAACATGACAAAGAACCACCTGAGTAAAAGATGATAAGAACTTAATCTTATTGATTTTTTTTATTACTATATTTACCAGGACAAGCAGTTCGCTATTTTGTAAATACCAATCTAGCATGTGGGCTCTACTTGGATACCTGCCAATCATGGGTGAAGGGGGGATGGAAAAGTTTTCAGATGTCTTTGGGATGTGCACGAATTTAATGCCATTTGATCATCCTAACCTTGATTTAATGGCATCAAAGTTGAGAAAATAATTATCCTTCACATAAAGCAGCTGTTCTTGTTTGTTCGATTTGTTTGTTTGTTTTCTGGATGATGAATCCATGGGCCTGTTTGTTTAGCAGAAAGGATAGTAAAAGAGTAAAAAAGGACATGATGTGATGACGATCCCCCTTTGTTTTTACTTCAGGCTGTTTGGATGAAAGAAGTAAAGTGGTGATGTGACTATTTTACTTAATTGTTGTTTGGATGAAAAAGGGGGAGAGTAGAAGTAAACTTTGATGTGACACCACCAGTACCTTTTACTCCACTTTTGGTTTTGTTCTTTTTTTTTTTTTCTTTTTTTTCTTTTTGGTACTTCAACCAAGTGTAATAACTTGGGGAGAAGTAAACTTTTGTCTTCTAGTGCTCTTCCTCCTCTCATGTAAATAAGCCAAAGAGAAAGCCAAATGAGTGTAAAATCGGGGTGAGATTCAACTGAAAAACTCTTCACCTCCTACATCCACGGTTTGAAATTGAAACAGGAAAACTGACTTGCAAACCCCCGGTCTGCTGTAGCTGTGCCTGACTGGCAACTCTGCCGTTTCCACAGCTTTCCCTTTTAAGGCTTCTCCTCATCGAGGCCTTCAGTGCTGATCTTTGCTTGGGCCAGCTTCAAGGCTCTACCCTGGCCTTTTATGGGTTGGCTCCCAGGGGGCCCTTTATCTTATCAGTTATCATGGGGGTTTATTTTTTATTTTTATCATATAATGCATATATAATAATATATGATATTTTATGTCTTGGTTGTTTTGTTCTGTGCCATATCTAATTAGAGGTAATCTGAGTGCAGGGTGGCTTGAGTTCCAAGAATCCAAAGAGGGCTTGAAGTGTTGAGAGTTTCTTGGAATTTAGTCATTTTCTAGAGCAACTATGTACTTGATTTATTTATTTATTTATTTCACTTCAAGTTCAACTAGGACACAGAGTTTTATGTTCATAAGTGCATTTCTTGTAGCAGGTGGGAGATTACAATGAACGGGATCCACTGATTGAAATACCGACGAACAAGAACAGAGGCATCCTTCTGTTTCTCATTGACATCAGCAGCTTTCGGTGCTTTGAATTATGTTTTGGAAAATGAGCTTGGAATACAACTTTTATTCTCCTGCTATTTTTGTAGTATTATTCATTTTGTTCAATCTTATTATATTGAGTATCAATGCCGTCGCAAATTCACCTGATACTTCTTTTCTGTTTATTGAAATTTCTCCTTGTATTCACTAGCAATACATTTCTGCCTGACAGTACTCTTAGTGCTTCTATACTATTACAGAGAACTCCTTTCCAGCATTATAAGCGTGTGCAGTGAAAGGAACATGGTGGTGTACTCTGAAAGGGAAAAAGGAAAAAGAACCAGTTCAATTAGCTTCTTCATTCTATATATGGAGGGCTGTGTGAAGGATTTTTCTAGCTGTATGCATTGTTGAAAAATTATTTATGTTTTCTCATACCGCTTTGTTCCAAAGTCATTCATGATTAGTTATCGGTTTACAACATGTAGAGGATGGTAAAGTAGGAAGTAGAAAAATCTTGCTCATTTGATGGGTGAGAATGCCAGAGTTGCTTTCTTTTTCTTTGAGTTGCTGTCCAGATCATACACATTACTCAGGTACCATCTGTAGCTACATGATTATACTCTGTCGTGATCCATAGTGTAGTTCTAAATTTAACCACCGATGAAGGGGAGTTTGTGTTCTGTAAAATAGATAAATACAGGGGTATCTTTGGCCCAGGGTCAAATATGTACACAGTTTAGAGGGCCATTGGAGCTTATTGCTTGACGGCTGAAATATTCTGGTTGGAACTCTTCAGGGGGAAGAGACATTTTACATTTATATACACAGGCTCCTACCATTGATCTCAGCTAAAGTTCCAGGAGGTAAGAAGCTATTTTTCTGTCCAAAATTATTTCTTGAGGAAAACAGGCCTGTAGAATCCTGCTCAAGGGCAAGTATATAGCATGTAATTTTACATAGTCAACAAAGTTCCTGAACCACCAAAGCAAGCCCCATGTTGAAACAAAAACAGAGGAGTGACCACAAGGACCAGGACAGTGGTGGCAATTGGCATCCCACTCGCTTTCCCCATACGCTATTACCAGTGCCTTGATCCCTATTTCCATGGTATGGACTGGACTGAAGGGAGCTTAAAATTAATTTCCTTATTATGTGCATAAGAGCTAGGGTCATCCTGACTTGGAGAGTATGCCCTATTTTTTCCAGCCCACACTTATAAGTTGTGCCAGAGAGAGAAAGAAGATGATTTTGGTCACCTATGTTTGTCAATGATATATAACAAGAGGTTGCTTCTAAGTGGGCCCAGCTCCCATGATATTTGACTGGTGGAAGTAGCGAATGCTGCTGTGGATAACCCAATTCCCAAAAGCCATCCTAAAAACTAGTGGGCCTGAAAAATCTCGACAGCTAAAGAAGTATGACCAGCCCATTTTTCTAGCATACAGTGGAAGGATTTGAACAGCTGAATATGGCAACTTTTGGAGGCCCATGTTATGGATAATTAAGGAAACCTAAAAAACATGTAATACATCTTTCTGTCAATACTTTTGAATGTCACTGTTGAAATTTGGTTAAACGCTTGCTCAAAAATAAAGAAAGTAAGAAATTGAAGTTCCATATAAATCATTGCATCAGCTGTTGGGCTTTATTAAATCATCCATGTTAAAATGAATTCTTTAAGATACAAGGATTTATTAAACCATCCATGCTCAAACAGATTCTTTATGATACAATATCCCTCTTCCATTCACATTCATTGGGAAGATGAAAACTGCTTCGAGGCAAAACTTTGCAAGCTTCCTGAATCTGTACAAAGAAGGTTTAGCCAAAGCATAAAAATTACAATACTTATTGCTTGCGGATCTTTCGTTTTACAGTGGCACTCTATATGTTGGATCCACCATTTTCAGAACGAACAGGTTTCCTTTGTCACCTCTGGAGATTCTGAACACAAAAAAGAAACATTTGTGGTCAATTATGCTAATGTAAACATAAACAAAAAAAAAAAAGTCCCATCTGTCCACAGGAGACAGGACCTGGGATTTAATTCATTGCCATCAGTGTCAGCCATATGTTCTGGTGATCAATGGCATCCATTAAGCACACTGCACATTAATTGTCCAAATTGGTTCTTACTTGAACCATAACTAATGCAAAAAAACTACTGTAAGCCCCTTTTCCCATGAAAAGGTCAGTGGCCCTAAGACCACACACACACACTATCGGATCATCAACTATTGATACAAGGACCTCAAACTTTTAATAGTTTGTTAAGTTTTCTATAAAACTCAATCTAACGGTGAGTATAATTCAGTAAAAGTATCACCTTAGGGTGAGGGCCCATCTATAGATGGTTAGTGAGTGTGAAGAAGCTGGATTGACGGTACATGGTGCGCACAAGTATTGAATTTTTACCTCCCATAAGAACCGTATGTGTGGATTGATGATGCATGGGTGGCACAAGAAATAAAAATTTTAGATCTCATAAGAACCCTGAGGGGTAGTGACAGAGTGAAGGAGCTGGATTGACAGTTCATGGTTCACACAAGTATCAAAATTTTACCTCCTATGAGAACCGTATGTGTGGATTGATGATACATGCATCCCACAAGTATTAAAATCTTTAGCTCCTATAAGAACCATGAGGGTAGTGCGTCTGCATGTTAATGAACAGTGAGGTAGTACTGTGTGTGTACAGGCATGTGGATGTGGGTGTGAGAGTCAGAAGACTAATCACAGTCCATAATGGCAAGGCCTACTTGAAAGGTTCTGGTTTTAAGTACGTATGGTCCAACACAGAGATGATGGATATGATCCAGTGCCCACTAAGTTTATAGCATTACTGCTGCAAGCTTTTGATCGTAGGTCTTCTGCCTCATGGCTGTGGGTGTCTACCAATGTAATCGAAATCTAGAGACAAAACTATCATAAAAAGTGACTGTCTTAACTCTTAACCAAAAGTGAGAAACCTAAACTATGGGTTAGGGAATTTAAATGGGTGGGCAGATTCTCTAAGCATAAAACCTTATTATATTGACTTACCGGAACTCTTTATCCAGATATGTGATCTCCAGTTCACCACGACCCCGTCCGGGTGCTTTAATTGGTATCTGCATGTGATAAAGAAGTACTAGTCAGGTCCAACACTCTACAAGGACTATCGATAAAAATGATTTGGTTGCTTCACATATTAGTATCAGTGCTCAAATAAATCAACTGAAATTCTCCATTTACAGACCCTGTCCGCTAGAAAAAGGCATAATACATGTGACAAATCCCCTGTTTTTTCACAAGCGCATGGGAACTATAGACCTCCAACCTTTTTAGCCATAGCGACAAAGGGCCAGTAGTGTTGCATTATTAAGATTTAAGTTAATTGACCCACAATTTTGTCAACCAGCCTGGAAATCAGGAGAACTGATTGATCTCCATATGTCCCATTGGCCATAACCCATTCTAGTTCTGCATCATGTTCTACTTCTTATATTTTCAAGAGAGAGGAAAATGTGCTCATATTTACCAAACTTGTCACAACCTTACCAACTTTTCAATCTGAAGTGCACAGGGGCTGTTTTCATATTTACTGCTAATTTGCAATTCAACAATGATGCACAACTTTTTATCATTTTGTCCATAGAAAAATTCATTGATAGAGAACTACTCCAGTGGTATCCAGACAAATATGAAATGTACAACGAGGTGAATCATCTCTAAGATCATCTTAAATGTGAAATCATCGCATTAGGCCCTCTCATATGAGCCATCCTTCCCCTGCCCTCGGTGTGTATCTTCATGCATCCAACCATGGGACTGGATCACTTTTTATTGGTTAGACGTTAGATTTTTTGGTTATCCTAATAAGCCGAAAACCTTTCCCATTCCACCACTCCCCTTTGATGGACATGCATCTCAGGTGGGCATCACAAGACCATCTGCAAGATAAAACTATGAGGTAGCTAGAAAGGGATTATCCATCACCTTGTACAATAACAAGAACAGAAAAAAGAAAAGAAAAGAAAAACACTAAAAGGAAAAGCAATAGCCACCAAGGCGGCAATGAAAACCCATAGAATGTGATTTCCTTGTCTAGCCATCTTTGCCAATAAACCCACCATTTCATTCACCATTACTGTACACATTGAACAATCATGCATAACTGTTTTAGCAGCAAAAATTATGCTGCAATATGATAATTTTGTATCTAACACTAAATAGTAACATTTTGCATGTTATCTGCATGCTTTTACTATCATGATCATTCAATTACTATTGCAAAACTGAACATCTGATCAATTTTGTTTTGGGGAAGTCTTAGAAAATGCCATATTTAACTTACAAAACCGGCTATTTTGAAAGTGTCAAATCTAACAGCCACCCTTCTTGCATTGAGAGGTACTAAGTTTGCTGTCACCTGCATAATTGGAGAGTTAATTTCAAGGTAAACACCAAAGAAACAACATATTCAGAGAAATTTGGATTGCAATGAAACATAATGATGACAGAACAAGGAGTTGAGCGGAGACCTTTTTTTTCATTTTGAAGATTCAAAAGTAACCTGTTTATAAATATCAAATACATATCCATTTCAAACATTAGTATACAATCATATTATGAGGGGAAAAAGGCTCTAGACAGAAAATCACATTCAACAGTTCCACGGTAGATCGATCAAGACATTGATGCAGTATGGAAAATGAGCATTGGCATTTTTCAGGAGTCGGGACAAAAGGAACCAGCTTTGCAAGAAATTCCTCTATAAACTGGATATTAGAGGCAACCTCTAATCTGACATCCAAGTTAAACTCACGTGCTCATGATTTTCTCTTACCAAGTCAACAGCATCAATATAGATACGCTGAATTTATAAACAAGAATCATTTTCATTTCTGCCAGTGGCAAGATGCCTCTGATGCCAGGAATGCTTCTAATGAAACACTTTAGAGCATACTCAGTTGAGCCAAAAAAAAAAAATCGCTGAGTACAGTTTGTCTTCCAGGAGATGAGCAGATTTAAATCAATTGATGCATTGTCTTGCTCTTAATCAATCCATGTTAAATGCAGATATTGTTAAATTGACTCAAATGACATGACTAAAGAAGAAAAGGCCCTTATTATTCTGGGAAAATTCTCATCTTTTAGAAGACCAGACACGAGTTTCTATGAGGGCCTCTACAACTGTATTCTGAAAGGGGTGCTTTTTATCTACTATCTTACAAAACATTGGTTGGTTTTTTTTCTTCTATAGGCAACCTTTATGCTGCACACATTCCTAACTCTACCCTTTCTAAGAACTCCATCCATCCATCCATCTTAACATACAAATGTCAAGCATATGTGCTTTAGTTTCTTGTCAGTTCCTAGTTTCCCACCATGCAACTCCGTACACTAAAGCTGGTCCAACTGATTTCTCATAAAATGCACCTTTAATCCAAGTGGCACTTGACAATCATATAACACTCCATTAGCTTGCCTCCACTTTGCTTCTCCTGTGCCACTCATCCTATTTACAATATGCAACTCAAACCTCCATGTTTTTCTACAGTTACTCCAGGCAACAAAATTGATAAATTTACATCTAGGGCCACATAGATTGTGATAAAATGTATGCTTGGTTTTGTTAAGAAAATGTACAATTACTTGAGAATTTGTTTAATTATCCCTCGTCATGAAGCACTTTCAATTTCAAATCCTAACTCTCAAGGCCCTGGTCAATGGTGACAAATTTTAATCAAGTAATGATTGCAACTAATCCAGGTCAGGTCCAAATCTAGCTGCCCACCTTGGGTTGTATTTGGAATGAGCTCATAGGCTTGTAGGATGACCAAGGCCTGAAGGGTTGAGGACCTGGCATTGCCTGACATGTATCACAAATGGGACATAAATATACACTATGTTGAGCTATGCTACATATTATTGTGTTTGAAATGCATGGCATATCACATATTGACATAGATTCTCAGGTGTTTCTAGACATTACTAGATTGTTGTAGTACTAGTTTAAAGCAAGTTTTGGTATATACTCATTACTCACACACCCACACTCACACTACCCAAATCCCCATCCACGGACATGGGGATCGATCCGTGGTTGTACCTATGGCTAGGGAGATGCTTCACTATAAAGAGGGTATCGATTCCGGTACACCAATGGAGCATGATAACCCTACAAAACTGGGTCCCTTAGAGTTTAGGGTTATCTATAGGGGCTCAAATTTATAGGTTATCATGCTCAGCCAGTGTACCGGAATCGGTACCCTATCACACTCACCACTTGGGTTACAAGTGGATTGGCAAGCATTTATTTTTGTTGCCAACAAAAGCATATTATGCCTTTTCCTAATTGCCTCTAGAGGATGATTTGGACAATATTTTTTATTTGTGCTATTTTTTTCGTTTTATTCTCATGTAAAAATACGTATTGATGTACTAATTTAGGTCACATTTAGCAACCAAATCCTTTGAGATTCCTCACCGGCTTTCCTTGAGGACTTGGAAAATTGACGTTTGGAAATTCTACATCCTCAGTTTTGTGAATTTTCCGCACCAACACCAATTTTTCTCATATATACACACCAATATGCATTGATATTGATGTGAAATCCTCAATGTGGAATGCTCAAATCTGAAGTAGTGGGTAAACAAATAACGTTTGTATTTTTGAATTCTTGTCTTGTTACATCTGTATAGTATCATATATATATATATATATATGAGGGATCTTCATGTGCATCTATCCCTCACCAAAAATGGTGAGGGACACCCCTTTTGGGGGTGTTTCAAGTACAAGAGGGGTACTTTGTACCTCCCTCTTGTACTTGAAACACCCCCAAAAGGGGTGTCCCTCACCAAAAATGGTGAGGGATAGATGCATATGAATATTTCCCTATATATATATATTACAATGGATCAGGTTCTGTTACAAGAGGATAAATGGGATCTGTTGAGCAAAGTTAGGAAACGGCCCTTGAGACTTGGTGTGATATTGGAGACTAGGTCTTGGTGTTTCTTGTGTGGACCTGAGTCAACACTAGCCCTGGTGACATTGGAGAGGTACTGTTATCATCCCCCCTCAAGCTAAGCGGGCATTCCAGGATGCAAAGCTTAGATTGTAGATGTTGAAGATGCTTAGATGAAAACCCTTTGGTGAAGATGTCAGCAATCTGATCCATGGAGGAAATAAAGCGGACATGAAGCTGTTTACATGCCACCTTCTCACGAACGAAGTGATAGTCGAGTTCGACGTGTTTGGTTCGCGCATGGAAAACCGGATTGAATGCAAGAGATATAGCACTCACACTGTCACACCAGATGAGTGGGATCTCAGATAATGGAATATGAAGATCACGTAAGAGAAAGCACAACCAAGTGAGTTCCGCAACGGTGTGTACCAGGCAACGATATTCAGCTTCTGTGGATGAGCGGGCCACTGTATTTTGTTTCTTAGCAGACCATGAGATAGGGTTGGGGCCCAAAAATACACAATACCCGTTAGTGGACCGTCGGTCAAATGGTGAGCCAGCTCAATCAGCATCACAGTAAGCATAAAGACGCAATGGGCCAGGACGAAAATGAAGCCCACATGTAAGAGTACCTTTAAGGAACCGAAGTATTCGCTTGGCAGCAGTCACATGAACAACAGTGGGTGCATGCATGAATTGACATACCTGATTGACAGCATAGCTTATGTCTGGGCGGGTGAGAAACATATTGAAGGGCACCCACAATACTCCAAAATTGTGTTGGATCATCAAGGAGAGGTCCATCAGAGGGGCTTAATTTCTCTTTCGATGCGGGAGAGCCAACAGGTTTGCAACCTACCATGTCATATTTCACAAGGAGATCAGTGATGTACTTGGTTTGGAAAAGGAAAAGCCCATTGTTGGTACAAGGGGCTTCCATGCCGAGAAAATATGTCAGCGGGCCTAAATCTTTCATCTTGAAATGTTGACCCAACTGGTGGATGAACGAGGTAATAAAAATAGAATTGTTGCCTGTGATGATGATGTTATCCACATATAGAAAAAGGTAAGTGATGCTACCATTGTCACATTTGATGAAAAGAGATGGATCCGAGGCGGACAGTAGAAAGCCAAAGTCCAACAATTTAGAAGTAAATGTTTCATACCAGGCGCGAGGTGCTTGACGAAGTCCATAAATAGACTTTTGCATAAGACATACATGGGATGGTTTGTCAGGGTCCGTATAACCTTGCAGTTGAGCCATATAAACCACTTCACGAAGATCACCATGTAAGAAGGCACATTCAACATCCAACTGTCGAAGTGGCCAATTATAAGCAATAGCTAATGCCAAGATGACACGTATGGTGGTGTGTTTCACCACAGGACTAAAGGTGTCAACAAAGTCGATGCCGGGCTGTTGGTGAAATCCTTTGGCGACCAAGCGCGCTTTGAAGTGATTGATGGATCCATCAGGGTTCGGTTTGATGCGTTAAGTCCATTTGCAACCGACCACATTCATATGTGGTGTACGAGGGACAAGGGTCCATGTGCCACTCCTTTGGAGAGATGTATATTCCATATCCATAGCAGCCCGCCACTCTACAGATTTGGCAGCCTGACTATAAGATGTAGGTTCAGACATGATATTATGGGCCCATAGTGCTTGTGGGAGTGGGTGTTTGGTACTGAGCCATACCTTTTTCTTAACAATACCGGATTGGGACCTTGTATGCATTGTGTGGGTGCGAGTAGGTGGGCCGGGAGTGGGGGCAGTAGCTACTGAAATGGTAGTCCCCGAAACTGGTTGAGAAGTGGGCGCATTGGCCTCTGTAGTGTTTGGAAGGTGTGGAGAGGTAGCTACATGTGAAATGAGTGGGCTGCTTGTATTAGAGGTTAAAGGTAGATGTGTAGGTGAAGGTGAGTTGCTAGTGGTGGGCCTGGTTGGTGACAAAGGCTATTGGTGGGGCTCAGTGGGTTGGAGTAATGCATGTGGAGGGGAACCAGTAGGGAGTGATAGTTGATCGTCTGTGAGGACAGCACTTGGGCAGACCCGATTGGAGAGCATGGACTCTAGTTCTTGATTTTGGGGTCAGTGTAGAGGTGGGTTGGAAGTGGGCAGCAATAAGTTGTTTGGTAGATGGGTTGGGAGAACTGGTAAGGAAGGAGGAGAGAGCCAATTTTGAATGGTTCCAAAGAGAGCAAGTGGATCCAGAGGGGTGCTAGAGGGTGAAGATGTGACAGTGGATTTTTCAAAAGAAAAACATTTTTGGTCAAAAATGACATGGCGAGAGATGTAAATGCAGCCTGTGGAAGGGTCCAAACACCTAAATCCCTTATGTTGGAGGCTGTACCCAACAAAGACGCACTTGATCGATTTGAACTCAAGTTTGTTGGGCCGGTAGGGGTGAAGCCACGGGTAACAAGCGCACCCAAAAATTTTTAAAGGGGAATAATCAGGTGCTTTGTGAAAGAGGGCCTCATAAGGTGAAATTTTGGGAACCGAGATTAGAGGCATGCGGTTTATTAAATAAACGGCAGCGTTAAAGGCTTCAAACCAATAGTGTTTGGGAAGAGACGAGTGGGCCATGAGAGAGCACAGTTTCAACTATGTGACGGTGTTTCCGTTCGGCTACACGATTTTGTTCGGGTGTGTGTGGGAATGATAGTTGATGGATAATGCCATTGTGGGAGAGAAATTGTTTAAATAGGGTACCTGTAAACTCTCCATCACCATCGGATCGAAATGTTTTGATTTTGGAGTCAAGAAGATTTTCAGCATATTGTTTGAAAGTGCAAAATGTAGAAAAAACATCAAATTTTAATAATAATGGGTAAATCCAACAATAGCGAGTGCAATCATCAATAAAAATTACATAGTACTTAATACTTATATCCACTAGTAGAGAGAACAGGGGAAGGACCCCACACATCACAGTGAATAAGTTCTAATGGTTTTATTGATAAAGTAGAGGATAAAGAAAATGGGAGCTTGGTACTCTTGCCAAGGGAACATGATGAACAGATTATTTTAACATGCTTTATTGAAGGGGAGAAGCTGGAAAGAATAGCTTGTTGAATATTTGTTGATGGATGTCCAAGGCGATGGTGCCAGATAGTACTTGATGCACGGTGAGTAAAAAATGAAGCTTTGACTGTCTTATTTGTTGGGAAGTCCCACATCCCACATCGCCTAAGTAATAGGCTTGACATGTCTTAATATACCTGTATGGGCCTTCCACCTATCAGCTTAAGCTTTTGGGTTGGTATATGGTTTATTACATGGTATCAGAGCGGGTTCCGACCCCATTATTCTTGTGTAGCCCACGTGACAAGCCAGTCCATGAAATCTGTTGGGCTTGCACGTGAAGGCGAGTGTTGGGAAGTCCCACATCCCACATTGCCTAAGTAATAGGGTTGACATGTCTTAATATACCTGTATGGGCCTTCCACCTATCAGCTTAAGCTTTTGGGTTGGTATATGGTTTATTACATTATTTTGGTGCCCTAATGAAATAAAAGTTGGACGACATGGGTAAAGCCCATGCTCAATCGGTCCTTGGAAGAGTGCCCTCCCCGAAGCCTTGTCCTTCACAGAAAAACCAGTATCATCAAAGTAAAAATAGCAGCGATTGTCACAGGAGAATTTTTGAACAGATAATAAATTAGAAGAGGCTTGAGGGCAATGAAGAATATTTTTGAGATGCAAGGTGGTGGGGTGTGTGTGCATGGTGGTATTGCCAATATTGGAAATGGACAAACCTTGACTGTTTCCCACATGCACATCGTCTGACCCATGATATGGTGCATGAATGGAGAGATTACCCAAGTCAAGGGTAATGTGATGCGTCGCTCTGGTGTCAGAATACCAGGTATTGTTGAGATTGGGTTGATGAGTGGCTACCACGGCGGCTAGACGTTGTGGGGGATGACGCCCTTGATACGCATGATCCATGCAGTGGTAGCAATCTATATAAGTTGGCCCACTTTGTTACATATTTGACACGTGGGCCGTGGTCGCTGATCACCACTAGTGTGTCGTGATTGAGTGGGTCGAGTATTGGAGTTTGAACTAGAGTGGGTAGACTGCGAGTTTTTGCTCCCTGAAACATGGTTTGGCCTATTGGAGTGGCTAGAGGATGGGCCATGCTGCTGATTTGGTGGGCTCGAGGATCGACCTTGAGTGGACGATTGTTGAGAGTAATTTCTGGTGGTAACAAAGGCAGTGGATGATTTTGTAGAGAGATCTTCAGTTAGGTTGAGCTCTTCACATACTAGAAGAGTGTACAACTCCTCTAGGGAGACAGGGTCATGACGAGAGCGAGTTCGGATGGAAGTTTGAAAAGGACGATATATGGGTAGCAGCCCTGCCAAGGTATGAATGATACGGTCATCCTCACTGACTGGTGCTCCACAAGTTGCAAGTTGGTCGGAGAGCATTTTGACTTGATGTAGGTAATCCCGCATAGTTGATGATCCTTTCTTGATGTGTTGTAAGTGCTTCTTGAGTTCAATGACATGGGAGTGTGAGAGGGACGCATAGCGTCGTTCCAAGGAATCCCAGGCTTCCCTTTTGTTGTGTTCATGCCTACAATGTACGGGAGTGCCGAATACGAAAGTGTGGCATTGATCCATGAAAGGAGGGTTTGATCACGTTCAAACCACTCATTGTATACCATATTGGGGAGTGATTTT
Organism: Umbellularia californica; assembly: GCA_028538565.1. Taxonomy (NCBI): domain Eukaryota; kingdom Viridiplantae; phylum Streptophyta; class Magnoliopsida; order Laurales; family Lauraceae; genus Umbellularia; species Umbellularia californica. Next base: position 70,083,403 of record JAPQWN010000007.1, on the reverse strand, counting down.
CCATCTGAACCAGTGATTTGTTGAGGTGGGACTGACTGAGATCCATCAATGAAGCCTTCCAAACGATGGCTTCTCAGAACAGGTCGAAACAAAGATTTCCACAGAAGGAAATTGGTGCTGTCGAGTTTTATGGGGATGAGATGAGCTATGTTCGAGATAATAAAGCTTGGAGATGAAGAAGATGAAGATGAATATGCCATGGTGTGAGGAAGAAGATGATGAACAGTGTCTGTGAATAAAGGAAGAAGATGATGAACAGTGCATGTGGGTGCTTACTTACTGCTCTGATACCATAAACAAATAACGTTTGTATTTTTGAATTCTTGTCTTGTTACGTCTGTATAGTATCATATATATATATATATATATATTACAATGGATCAGGTTCTGTGTCAAGAGGATAAATGGGATATGTTGAGCTAAGTTTACAATGGATCAGGTTCTGTTACAAGAGCATAAATGGGATCTGTTGAGCAAATTTATGAAACGGCCCTTGAGACTCGGTGTGATATTGGAGACTGGGTCTTGGTGTTTCCTGTGTGGGCCTGAGTCAACACTGGCCTAGGTGACATTGGAGAGGTACTGTTATCAGTGGGGAATTCTCAAATCTACAGATTCCTCCCAAATTTCTCACCTATTACCAAACGTGGCCTTAATCTTTCCAAATCCATGAATTCTATTTTCTATTATTAACCATTTCGAACAATTGTGTTGGTGTTGGACTCCAGTACTCATATTTGCACTCATGCAGCTTAGAATTTATGCTAGCGAGCTTTATCCTAGTCCTCAATATTAGGTCCAATTACTAAAAGGGCTGGGCTAGGTTATGCTTTAGCACAGCGTGGCCCCATTTACAATCCTCTAAAATTACCCCTCAACTACTAAAAATCATCACAAATATTGTTGGTAAATTAAAAATTCTGCTTTCTTCTTAAGCAATCTTCATAAAATGCAAAACATAATGCCAATATTTGCAATGTTCACATGCTTATACAAAAGCTATAGCTTTTTTCTAACAAATTATTTTCAGAAAATTACGTTTATACAATTCTTCCTCTAATTTCATCTTAAAGAGGACCCAGATACATGGGATAGGTTCGATGATGATGATGATGACGTTTATGGTTTTTTAAATTATTTTCTGTATGATACAATCATTTTTTACTATTTTGTTTTCTGAGGATTTCCAAAACATGTCTTCAAAAGAAGGGGAAAAAAAAACTCAAAAAAGATCACAACAAATGCCAGCAATAGGAAATTGCCAATGATTATATCTGTTACAATGCCTCGAACACGTTTGTTTAGCATCTTTATGTTAATAAAGGCATTTTCTGATACTTTATTTAATAAGAAATTCGTGTAATGGAAAATGTTCATTAACACAACCTTGAAGTTCAACAGGGCCCTGATGTAAAATGCTAACTGTATAAACACTGCACTCCCCTATATGGCTAGCACTCACAAAGGCACAACTTCAATCTGTTCATAGATGAGTATTCAACTAAAAACATTTAGATATGTAAATTCGTACAATGTAGGATGGATCACCCAATGGAATTCTAAGCATGCATTTGGAGAAACAAAAGAATATAATCACAAGATAATGAATCAATAAAAGATAGATTCAATGCCAAGTGATTAAAAACACCAAAATCCAGGATGTAGCATGCTTTATGACAACTACTGATTGTTGGCATCTAATATACAGGTTGCACAATGCTAAGAAGATACATATCTGGACGAATAACATTTCAAGAATATTGACAAGACATCAATTGATATAAATTATATCAGAGGAATCACCTGATTGAAGAATGGCCAAGTTTCCATATTTTGGGCCCTCAGTGTATCTGCATTAATTGCCTGGTAGATTTTACCATTTGGTCTTAAGAATTTTGGCCTCTGTGTCATTGCCATGGTGGATAATCAGTTAAAAGATTCATATACATAAAACATGACTTTCCTAAGTAAGTTCCAAATGAACCAGAACCAAATCATGAAAAGAAGGGGCCATTTGGAAACACAAGTCTAATTAATAAGATCTATTTAGATTAAAGTCTAAAATAAAAGATATAATTTTTAAGTTCTAATTTAGAATTAGTTCATTTGGTAAAATTATATATAAAATAAAAAAAAAAAACTATTATTCCATGAGCTAATTGGGGCCCACGTTTTAAAAATTACAAAGTAGAACCCATCATTTGGGTAATTTTGGAAATTTTATATGGGTATTTTCATCCAAAACACTCTCAAATTTTGCATTATCTACCTCCATTCCCTTTAGCTAAAAAATCTCTATAAAAAAAAGAACTGAATTCTAAAATTGGAAAATACTTTGGGTTACCCAAATGCTTTAATGTGTAAATGAGCTCTTAATATTTAGTTAAGCGACTAGAATTGCAAATGGTAAGAAACATTAAAAAAAGAAGCATAAACCCATGAAAGATACAGAGAGAAACAAGTAAAATCAGAGGATCATAAGACCTGGGTCCCCAAAATTGATTGAGAAGTAGTATAAATAAGCTCCCATTTTCCATTCAGCAAATCAGACTTGAGTGGTTGCTTTATGACATTAACAGCTTCAAGTTCACGAGCAATCTGAAAACCAAATCAAACCAATTGCAGGAAACATCAAAAAGTGATATCAAACCATCTCCTTTCCATGAATTTCTAGTTTCATAGGAAACCCATGACATGTTTACCTGATCGACTCGGTCCTTGTCATCGGGAGAGGCCTCTGCGCCTCGGTCGAGGGGAGAGATGGCTTCGAGAAGCTCTTCTTTCAATGCCTCTGAGTCTTTTCCTTTCTTCTTGAGGAAGGACGGAAAGAAGGAGACTCTGTTCCTCCATTTCTCGGAAATCTTGATGTTAGTGTTGTTGGTGGTGTTGGTGTTTGGGAATGGGAATTTGGCAGAGGAAGGAAAAGGTTGGGATGTGCGGTGAGGATTGTTGGGTTTGGGGAAGAGATGGAGATCTCTGGTCTTGTGAGGAAGATTACTGGTCAGGAGAGCAGAAGCAGAAGCCATGGGGCGTCTTTGGAGGGATGAAGTCCGAGAGCGTGGGAAGATGAGATGAAAGATAGTCTGGTCTATTACACGTGGATTGTTTGTGTGCGTTCAGTTTTCCTTTTTTTTTTTTACCTAATATATTAGTTTTTCAGAGGATTTTACCCAAAAAAAATCCCATTAGACCCTCTGGTAATTCTAGGAATGTAGTCAAGTAAGTTGATTTTGAAGAAAGAATAAAAAATAAGTGGGTTACGACGGTATTTTATTTTTAGTTATTTGTTATAAAAAAATTTTGGCTTTTCATATGGAAAAGTGGATTTTTATTTTTATTTTAGTTGATAAATGTAGTTGCTTTTTGACATTTTGTATAAAAAAAAAGGGTTTTGAATAGAGTACATTTGATGCAGCATCTTCTAGAAATTTGAGACTTTACTTGACTTTGATTATATGAGTAAAGTGCCAAATGGGCCCTAAAAGAAATGAAATGACCATATCACCCCCTCTATATCTCTATATATTTATGTGCTTGTCTCTCCTCTCTTCTCCCAAAACCAGGTACTCCAATGGTTCCATGACACCCTGCTTTGTTTCAATTTTCTTCATCTTCTAGTCTTTTGTCTCCTTCAAATTCTGCAACCGAAAGAAAAAGAAGAAGAAGAAGCAACTTAAATGGTTTCGATGAAAGAGGAACACCATCGAGAGCAGCAGAATCCGATGTTCAGCAAGTACGAAATAGGGCAAATCCTAGGGCTAGGAACCTTTGCCAAGGTCTATTATGGAAAACACCTCAAATCCAGCAAGAGTGCTGCCATCAAAGATGGATATAAGGGTAATGGATTAGTTGACAGAGGTGGAAGGAGTTGGAGGAAGGAGTAGAAAGAAGGAGGAGGGGGGAGGGGAAGGAAGAAGAAGAATAAACGAGTGAGCGGAGATATCCCCGCTTAACTGTGAAAAAGAAGAAACTACTTAACTGTGAAGAAGAAAAAACGAGCGGGGATATGCCCACCCGTATATGCAGGTGAGCGTGAATATCTTCGCTTAATGAAATAGCAAAAAAAAAAAAAGAATTTTTTTGGTAAAATCCTATAGTTTTTATTTAAAAAAATGTATATGAAGATTTTAAAAAAAGTATAAAGATTTTCAACAATTCTTTTAATCAAGTTCTCTTTATAAATTTTCTTTTTGAAAAATAATATAAATACCCTTATGTCATTGTACAAATTTTTCATTGAAGAGAAATGATCAAGTCTAATCCAAATGACTTACTTCAACCGCCTTTTATGCATGTATAGTTGAAAAAGGGGATTTTAAAAACTAAAAAATAACTTCATTATATGGTTATGATCATCAAAATCAAAATGGCTCCTTTCAACAAAAAAAAAAAAAAAAATCGAAAAATCAAAATGGCTAGTTATAAGGAGGAAAAGTAGTTACAAAAAGAAGAAGGAAAAAAAAAAAAACGTTTCATGAAGGTTATTTTTGTCATTTCTTAAAAAAATATCATGGAGAGGATCTTATTGAAAGAATTGTGAAAAGATTTTATACTTTTTTAAAATATTCAAATATTCATGTATATTTTAAAAACGAGCTAAAAATTTTATACTCTTTTTTGAGGTTTCTATTTTAGTTTTGATATGGAGTATCCTTAATTTCTCTTTTATTATTTTTTACAATATGAGTTAGTTCCATCATAAAATTGATCATTTAGTAATAAAAAAGCAATTAACACAATAAAAAGGTCAACTTATTCTTGTTGGGTTAAAACTTTGGACTATTTTATACATTCAAATGGCATAAGCCTGGGCCTGTGCCTGGGCCTCCACAATAGAGGATCCGGATTGAACAAATACCAGTTGGAAACAAAAGAAGAAGAAGAGAGCGCAAAAAGGACATAAGCCTTTTTCAAAAATTATCCCCCCTTTCTGCTGTTCCAAATCTTACTCTTCCTCCCTCCTCTTCTTCCTCTTCCTCTTCCTCTTCCTCTGTGCAAAACTCGAAATCTGCAACTTAGGTTTCCATTTCCATGGATGAGGCTTTGGAACTCGATCCCTAATCCTATCCAAACAAACCCCACTTTTCCTTTCCTCATTCTCTCTTCACCACCCATCGATTTGCTTCTCTCTCTTTTCTTCGATCGCTGCAGAAGAATCCGAACATGCCGTTAAGATCCAGCCATGGAGAGGAAGGATGACCTTCCACCCACCACCAGAAAATCCGCCGCCTCCACCCTCTCCTCCTCCTCCTCCTCGCCGCCTCCCGATTTCCTCCGCCACGTCCAAGCCGCATTCAAGCGCCAAAGACCTCTCAGTAACTCCCTCTCTCTCTCTCTCTCTCTCTCTCTCTATACTTTTTTTTTTTTCTTTTTCATGTTTCAGTCTTTGATTTTGGATTTGGGGTCATCCAATTAGAATGGTGGAATTAGGGTTTCTGGTTTTTTTTTTTTTAATTATTATTACAGGTATGGCGCCGTCCAATGCTTTGCGGGCGAGGCGAGTGTTGGTTCCCCAAACAGAATCATCAAAGAATGTTGTTGGTACACTCCCTTCTGCAAAAGCAAATGATGGCGGAAAGAGATGCCTTGAAGAATTGAGAAATTCTGCAGTGCCCGGACGAGGGAGCAAGGCAGAGGTGCTTGAGCAGAGGAAGAGTAATTTGGATGAAGAGGCAATGACGTCGCCTGAGGATTCGTCGCTCACTCCACCTTCAATTACAGAAACTATGAGTACTACCCGCTGCGGCGATAACATTGATTCTATTGGTTTGCGGAGAGAAGAATGCAGACATGGTGGGAATAGCTTGGATCGGAGGAATGATGGTCTTCTCCCAAATGATACTATGAATGGTGGATTGGATTGTAAGAATGATCAAGTAGTTTCTTTGTCTCACTTGGTTAATCAGGCTGATTCAATGGAAGAGGTGAAGGTCCAGTTCTCTCATGCTGCATATGCGAGCTCAGCTTGCCCAGATGCTCCTTCAAAGAGTAAGCAGGAAAATATGTCTCATTTTTGTGATGAATGTAGTGAAAATATTACCATGGGGTGCATTTGGTTGTCTACTAAATTGTAATTGGCTTGAACATTTTGGCAGGATGGATGATCCTCTATAATATCATTTGTTTGGGTAGGTGGTGAAGTCTGGGAACCGCGTTTTGTTGGATTTTGTCTTCTTTCTTCATTTCTCACAACAAATATCTATATTGGTAGCTGACAGTGAATTCAAAGAAATAGTACTCCACAGAAATTTCATGTCGGAATTTTGTCTTAAAGTTGCTAACTAGTAATCCCAAAACCGATTGGTGATAGGAAACTACACAAACAGCTACTTAACACCCCCCCTCGGGCGGGACACCGCTTGGATCCGAAGCACACGCCTGCACAAGACTACAACGCGGCATGGAGCCTTCTTGTCCTATGCACTTACGCCCGTACAAACACACAATGTGGTATATGGTATTTTTGCCTTGCGTGGTTTCGAACCCGGTATGTGTTGGCCTTGATACCATCTCAGAGTTGCTAGCCAGTAATTCCAAAACCAATTGGTGATAGGAAACTACACAAACAACTACTTGACATTTTGCGCCCTCCCAAATGATTTGTGGACTGATTGTCCCATCCGTTGTGTAAAAATGTTCATAATGATTGCAATTTGGGATAAATCCAAATCACACAAACAACTACTTGACATTTGGGAAACTGCACAAACAACTACTTGACATTTTGCGCCCTCCCAAATGCTTTGTGGACTGATTGTCCCATCCGTTGTGTAAAAATGTTCATATTGATTGCAATTTGGGATAAATCCAAATGCACCCTTGATTTTTCTCTCTATCTTCTTCTATATATTTCTGGCTGTGTATCTATTAATCTGTTTATGCAGGGGCCGATGAAAGAATGGCCAATGATACTAGAATCAACCACTTGACATCTCATGTCAGTTCTCTTGCGTTGACAGAGTGTGTAAACAGCCTAAGTGATAAAGCACAACAACTGAATTCAGACAATCAAGAGCAGAAGCAAAGGGGTCTTCTGCCCTCAGAAACAGCAGACATGAGTATGAGGTCAGCTGCAACTCATTTGTCAGCGAAAACAAGCACATTGGTGCATGAGCAGAATTCAATGTCTTTTCATGGCAAGGATGTAGTCCATCCCCTGACTCGGTCTTCAGTTGGAGGTAATTCATGTGCAACAACAACATCTGTCCATTCTTTGTCGGCACCCATGCCAACTTCTGTGTCTTACAATCCTCTTTTGAATCGAGATAGCTGCTCACATATGGAAATGGATCCCCTTAATGAGTTTGAGTTGAACCCCAAACCTGTTATTCAAGGAGCTTCAGCACTGTCCTCCAGTCATTCATTTCAGTGTTCCAATGCAGTGTCGGTCAGGCAGACAGCCACGTCAATCCAAGTGTCTTCATCCGCTCCAAAGACCTTGCCCGGATCTCAGGATAATAGTCAATCAAAGGGGCAGGGTTCTGACATGAAGGAAGCCAGTGCTTTAGAAGATGGAGTTGCTGATCCTTCGATGGCAGTTTGTTCTGATAAAAAGTCAACTAAAGGGAAAGGGGTTGTGGGTGATGCGACCGATATGCAATCTCAGGCCCCAGTGACAAAAACTGCATCATCAATTGCAAATTCAGAGCTTTCTCAATTGAGAAAAATGGAAAAGGGTGTTGGTGACAGAGGCACTTCTGTTCCTCGTAAAAAAAACTATGATCCTGATGTATTTTTTAAAGTTAATGGGAAACTCTACCAGAAGCTTGGGAAGATAGGAAGTGGAGGAAGCAGTGAGGTTCATAAAGTCATAACATCTGACTGTACCATCTATGCTCTTAAAAAGATCAAGCTTAAAGGCCGTGATTATTCTACTGCTTATGGTTTCTGTCAAGAGATGGAGTATCTAAACAAGTTGAAGGGAAAGAAAAACATCATACAACTCATTGACTATGAGGTATTAGCTCTAACTTGACATCTATGGTACCAAGATTGTTAATGCCACTTTACACCTCATTTTCTGTTCATGTGGTGAAAAATACTTTGTTTATTTTTGATGAAATTAAAATAGTACATTAAAATTTTGTTAATGGAAGTAAAATTTTAGGCATCATCCCTTGTGATTAGTTTCTGCAGTAGCATCATCCTTTGTGATTAGTTTCTGCAGTAACCATAGTTTTATGATTCTATTCAGGATTATGGTGTCAGCTGTTGAGAAATTAGAGAGAATTGGTGTTTCCCAAAATCATTGGGAGATGTGGAGAGTCGGATGTCTAGGCCTTCTAAAAGTGGTCTGTTCTTTTAGAAGGCCTAGACACTTCATTTTCTGTTCTTTAGGTATTGGTCTCCATGGAGATTTTGTGGTCTATTTGGAGGGGGAGAGAGAGAGAGAGAGAGAGAGAGAGAGAGAGAGAGAGAGAGTGTCACGACCCGGGCCCGAGATCCGGTAACCTCGAGCCGTGAACCCATACTTACTCCCGTAAATCCCGGATTAACCAAAGTTAATACGGAATCCACAAGGGATAACATTCTCAATTTACCTGTCAATTACACAAATCTGCGGAAACATTTATATTTAACAATATCAATTTACGATTTACATGTATATAAAATAATGTTCTTTATACATGTATCCTTTCCAACAATTACTGGTCAATCACTGCATATCCAAAACACGATGCAGATAGTAATTAATTACACCTCAAAATGACTACACAAAATAATTTCTCAAAACGTTTATCAAAATATTATGATCCTTCTTGCACTCGGATACCTATATCAAATGGTATCCCGACCATTCCATTCGTTTAGTCCTCCTGGAGGAACCGGAGTGGTCTCTTCCACTGCCGCCGGGGGGCGCTGCTGCACCGGCATGGGCAATCGGGCCTGTAATGTCATCAATAACACTAGTGAATACGACGGTTCAACAATGTACAAATAGATCTTGTAATAGCATGTGTTAACAATAAGCTAAACTCATTCAATCTATTAGTAACAATTCCATTTCTAGACAAGTCTAGAAAACTCCTACAATAACAATATGTGAACACAAAAGTCAATCCTGTGGATATGTATAAGATGGTCATTACCATAGCTTTCATTTTCATTTCATTCCATTCCATTTATCATCTTTCTCAAAGGAAGGATTCATCATTACCATCTTCCCTCAAAGGAATGATTCATCTTCCAAATGGAAGGCATCGATCAATACCCATTGATACGATCGGAAAATGTGGGACTTACTAGTGTCCGGGCCAGGGACAACTAGCATCACCATGGAGCTCCGGAACGCCCCCAAAACCATCTACTGCAGTAGAATTAGTCATTTGTTTCATTTATTAAATCATTGAACTCATTTAGTGTTCTAATACAATAGCTAGGTAGTGCCAGACTCAAGGTTAATGCTTTTCAGTAAGCACTCCAATCCTGGGTTCGATTCAATTCAATGATTTCCTTCATAACAAGAGAAGTGAATAATAGTGATACCAATGTCATTAAATTGGGCCACAATGTTACAATGAGGGAATTACAAAATCGATTATGATTCTATCCCAAACCTAAACAACCATTTAGGTGTAACCAACGGTTACTAAATGCACGTGTTATTCTCGATGAGCATTACATTTATATAATGTGTGCATTATAGTCCCCGTAATTAACATCCATGGAAGTTTAGTTTCCAATTAGTTAGCTATGAAATTCTTCCTTCATTATCCTTAATTCTTAACAGTTTCACTTTACCCCATGATTAGTCTTAGAACTAATTTAGGGAGCATTTATACTCACAAGGACTGCTCCAAGCCTATGCAAAAATCCAAAATCCATATTGACCAAATTTTCACTAACATTCTTTCCTTTGATTTTCTATACTTAATAGTCCTTAATTATGGTATAGTTAGTTCTAAGACTCATTTATAGCCCATTCCCAATCATAGATAAAGTACCGGTATAAATAATCATCAATTTCAAGGTTTGATCGATCGGCCTAAAACCATGTCCTAGTTAGGGACTGTCCGATCGATTGGACTTGGGACGGATCTCACTACGAATCAGCTCAAAGCTGATTCTTTCTTCCTCTTTCTCTACTTCCAATCCATTCCAAACTTACAAATTAATTGGAACCTCCTGTTCCCTCCTCATACATAACCCATCCACAAAACAACACCCCCAATCATCCATTAATCATTTCATTCAATCCATAAACAACTCAAAACTCAATGAAAAATGCACAAAATCTAAATCCATGGAAATTCCAAGAATTTCTACAATAATTAACACTAACTACAAGCACATGTTTATCCTTGCCTCTCTTGAAGGTTAGCTAACTCAAAGTCCTTTGCTTAGCTTGCTTTTGAAGATGAAAACCTCCAAATCTCAAACCCTAAATCCATGAAAACATGTAATATACAACTCTATAAGCTATTTGTGTTAGAAATCATGCCTAAGCACTCATTATGACTTGTAAACTCATTAAAGGTTCCAAGTACTTACTTGTAGCTCAATGAGAGAAATCTTGTGATCTTCTTCAAGCTCTACCTTTCAATAATGGGGGAAAATGACTTGAGGAAGAAGATGGAGTTGAAACCACACTCTTGCAAACCACGTAAACCACTCCAAATCTCACTCTTGATGAAGGAGAATGGAAGGGAAAGGAAGAAGATGAACCTAGGGTTTGTTTGAAGGTGAAAATGAAGGAATGGCTCATCTCATTCTAATATAAGCACCTCTCACACTAAAACTCCCTCTTATTAAGTCTTATTACATTTTGAGTCAAATGAAGCCTCATTTGGTCCATTTAAGGTCAAATGGAATCACGTCTATTATGAAAGTCAACAAACTATTCGAGATACACACGCTGGCATCAAGAATTTCCATATTTGACGAAATACGTGAAAACCCGTAATTACGAAAAAGTCCTTAGCCTACCTTGTTTGAGTCTAAACCCGTTTTAACCAACTCAATCACATTCAAATTCATTCCATTATGCTTAATGCACCATTTGAGACTAATTTGTCTCACTTTGGTCTTTAACCTTCATTAACCCAATTATTCGTGCTTAATTAGCATTAATCCTAATTAATTAGCCTTAATCATGATTAGCTTGGGTCGGGGTGTAAGAGAGAGAGAGAGAGAGAGGATAAACCATCAAAAGTTAGAATATGCAATGAAACATGTTTTCTTTTTTTTTTTTTATATATATTAGTAACAGTAAAATTATATTAATGATGAAGGGAGTCCTTAAAAAAAAAAGAATTTATGTAGCCAAATCCTCAAAAGTGCAACTTATCTAAGGACTTGGCTCAAGATAGATCAGAATGGAGAAAGAAAATTCGTGTAGCCGACCCCAGCATAGTTGGGACAAGGCTTTGATGACGACGATGATGATGGAGTCCATACAAAATACGCAACTGAGAAAAAAGAAAATGCCAGTATAAGAGTATTTTACACAATGCTAAGATGCAATCAAACCAAAGAGGCAACCATCACAGTAATCTAATCAACCCCATGCTTAGGTATGGAATCCTCCAAACCATTGACAACAACTCACATGATAAAAAACTACTTGAACCATAGATGCCAAAGATTTGATCCTGTGAAGTACAATTGCAATTTCCTTGGGCTCAAAATGTTAGAATTCGCTCATGAGATGCCTCAAATCACTTTCTATAATAAGCTGCACCTAAAAATTGCCTAAATAAATCCGAAGAGCCTCCAATATATTTAGAGCCTCTGCTTCGTTAGAGTCTTTAACACCCAAATGCTTATAAAATATGGTCAGAGCTTCCCCTTTGTAGTCGCAAAGAACTCCGCTGATGTCCACTAAACCCGGATTACCTCTAGCATCTATATCAAACTACAAAGAACCAAGAGTGGGAGGAGACCACTTTACCCACCTCTTTTACCTTAGTTGACAACACTCCATAAACATACCCCAACTGTGAAGAACATCATCTAGCTTCACATTAGCAAACTCCCTCCCATATAAGCCACTTTGCCAACCTCAGAACCACGGACAAGTATATCATCAATCGGAGACGACAAGCCCCTGTAGACTCTATCATTCCCGTCTTTCCAAACAGACCAAAGGACTGCAAAAGAAATGCTTCTCCACATCATTAAATGAAATGGACCCATATGTCAAGCTTCAACCAATTCCAAGAGAGACACCAAGAGATGCATCATACCTTAAAAAAAGTGATTCCAACACTATCATGATGTAGGGATAAATAGCTAATTATATCCTCCTCCCACCCACGCATCGAGCACACATCCACAATGTTCTCCGATGTCATGTTCTTCCTCTGTATGTTGGCTGCTGTCGATATCTTACCTACTACTGCCAGCCAACAAAAGGCTTCGACTCTAACGGAACCAAACCAGCCACATCTTCCTAGATGAAGATGGAGAGTGGGAGGACCCCCTCTAATGGCCTGTATAAAGATTTGACAGAAAAATTTCTTGAGGTAGACAGCGTCCAAATGTCAGTATCCTTTTCTTTGCTGCAAATAAAAGCATTAGAAAGTTGACTTGACAAAGATCCATAGTCGACCTCCTCATACTCTTCACATTTTTTCTTATTTTTATTAAATCAATAAATATTTATGTCAGGTTATGGTACTTGGGGTTTGTTTAGATGTGCAGCTTTTTCTTCCCCCTACAACTTCTATGGCCCTGGTGGATATGACCCATGTATGGTAGGATACATTGAAAGAAATGAAAGAAATGAAAGCATTAAAAGGAAAGAAGTGTCAGAATCATTTATTATCAGTTTCTTCTATGGTCAGGTGCATTGTGATTCATTCTTTTGCTTACAGCAGCTCATATATTCAAGATTTTTTTTTCTAGAAATGATCGGTTCCTTTTCTGTTTTTATTTTATTTTATTTAGTACTATGTATAATACTGACCTGCTTGAATCCCTTAATAGGTCACAGATAAAACCTTGCTTGCGGATGTCATGAATGGCTTCATGAATACCAAGGATGGCAGAATTAAGGATGATGCATATATTTACATGGTCCTTGAATATGGTGAAATTGATCTGGCGCAGATGCTTTCACAGAAATGGAAGGGAATGGATAGCTCCAGTTGGGAAATTGATGAAAACTGGCTCCGTTTTTATTGGCAGGTCTTCCTTCCACCATTTGTCTTGATTACCAGTTGAGGTTTTGTAAGTGAATTATATTGAAAGGATGAAAGATGATTAGCCTAACAGTTAGTTATGCCTAGCATTTTTCATTGGAAACTTAATGTTCTCACTATCTTCCTATTTTTGGGAACTTAGAAAGCTTATCTAAAGTAAATTTCCACATTTTCTTTGTGCTCTGTAATTTAAGTGTGACTCCTGATTCCATAAACAGGTAATTAAACACCAACTTGGTTTCTCACTTTTATGCCATCATTTTCTGATCTATATAATTATCTGTTTTCACATTTTTGGTTTCCAATTCATTTTCTATCATGCTACCATTACCATCATATTAGTTTCAAATTTTCCATTTCCTTTTCTTTTAGCTTAATTGGACGAACTTTTTCCTACACCAATTTTGTAGTGGTCTCTTTCCAAGCTTGTGTATTGAATCCCTGTAGGCACATTGACCTTGCCATATATTTTTCTTGTTGAGGTCCTATTCTACTTTGATGAAAACCGAAACGGGTGTCATTGTTGCATGTGTAAATTTTCTTGTATGTGTAAATCTGATCAGGGTTCACTGTATCCTCTGTAACTATTCAATATAGAAATTCTTTAGGCCATATCTGGCTGGCTCGTTGCCCTTGGAGCAGAGAATTTTCTCAGTGTGCTAGCTGGGTTTTTTCTACTGGTCATTCCCATTCGGGAAACTCATATGGGTATTATATTTATCATGGTCATGGTCATCTTTTTTTACCATACTTTAATTAGAGGCATCTACAATTGCTTTTGGTTGTAGTCCAAATCCCAATGGATTTAAATGTGTTTGGACTTCAGAGTGGTCTTGCCTTAGGCTAACCATACGAGGTAGGATGCTAACTTCATTAATGATCAATATTAGCAGCAAGTGTTGGTTTGGGACAGAAGTTGAAAAGTGAGTGAAAGAAAATCCAATCCGATGTGATTTTTTATTTCTATGCCGCCCAACTCACAGGTAGAGTAATTATATTCATGTCATATGCAATCTTTTGGATACATCCTGCAGAATTTTGTATCATTAACGACAGCTGAAAATGTTACTTCTCTATATTTGTCTTGTTTAAACTATAGCATGATAATCAGCGGCTTCCATGATATTAATGGCACTTGCCTTTGCTTATGGACCAATTAATGGGTGCATGGGTTGTGTTGGATCATTCTCCTACATCTGGCATAAGTAGTTTTCTATGTTAATATGGGCATACATCTTTCATGCTTTATCACTTTTGTGCAAGCTGTGTTTCGTTTCTAGACTGATATCTAGATGCTGTTCTTTATACTTTCCGACAGTGATATGCTGCATATTTGCTTTCCAAATACATATTTTCGTTTTTCTTTATGTAGGCACTGACATTTTTTTTACAACGCAGCAAATACTTCATGCGGTATATACAATACATGAGGAGCGCATTGTGCACTCAGACTTGAAGCCTGCCAACTTTCTACTTGTCAAAGGCTCATTGAAGCTGATTGATTTTGGCATTGCCAAAGCTATCATGAGTGATACAACAAACATCCAGCGAGATGCTCAGGTGTTCATTGTCCTCTAAGCATTCTGCGTAGTATCAATGTTCTTCCAAAGAGGTGAAATGGTGGAAAATAGCAAAAACTGACTCTCTCTCTCTCTCATATATTGCAGGTGGGTACACTTAACTACATGGCTCCAGAAGCATTTATGTGGAACGAGCATGATGAAAATGGAAACATCATCAAGTGTGGCCGGCCTTCTGATATCTGGTCCCTTGGTTGCATTCTTTATCAAATGGTATATGGGAGGACGCCGTTTGCCGAATACAAGACATTCTGGGCAAAATTCAAGGTCATAACAGATAGAAACCATGAGATTAAATATGACCCAGTCTCTAATCCGTGGCTACTTGATCTTATGAAGAAATGTCTTGCATGGGAACGCACGGATAGGTGGCGTATACCTCAGCTGCTTCAACATCCATTTCTTGTTCCTCCAATACCGTCTCAGTTGCCTACGTCACGAGAAGAACAGTGTAAATTGCTCATGCAGATGTCTGAATCTTATAGGAATGTCCCTGAAGCATCGAGGCTGTGTTCTGAATTGCAACAACTCATATCAAATGTAGCAGATTCTAGCATGTGATCAATTGGAGACCAAAAAACTTCATGGTGCTACATTCTAGCATGTGATCAAATGGACCAAAAAACTTCATGGTCTTCATCATCATGTATTCCATGCTCGGGAATCCTTCATTAGCAATACACAGACCAAAATACTTCATGGTCTTTAATGTGTATCTTGGATGAAAGTGGAATTAGGGGTTAGCAATGCCCCTTTAATCTTTGTAATTATGGATCAATATATGAGTTTTAAATTGTTTTTTGGAAATTATCTGCATATTTTTTACCCTTGCTCCAAATAATATTGGTTGGAGAGATTTAGGAAATTTGAATTTGAATAACTTTTATGTTGAATAGATTCGTGTAGAAATCGAGATTCTTACCTCTTAATGAAAGGTGCAGTGAATTTATAAAATGTAGTCCTTTTGAGTTTTTTCATGTTATCAGAACTATGACTCGGCAGCGATCTTGTGATTAGGCTGGTCATAAACCTATCTCTTAAACTGCTCTAATAATCTCACTGCCATTGAGCATCCACCATCGTCCATGCACCATCATTGGGACAAGGCCATAATGGTTGTTAGAGATAAATATCAGACTGGTTGGTGAGATTTTAGGAGATTTGAATTTGCCTAACTTTTATATTGAATGGGTTCGTGTATAAATTGAGACTTCTCTAATGAAAGGCATGGTGAATCTATGAAATGTAGTCTTTCTATTGAAAGTCTTAAAAGACATGGCAAAATCAACAATAGAATTGGTCATTAGCCAACTCCAATGGGTTCCTCTCTCTTCCGGAGCTAGAGGTCATGGTATCGATTTTCAGTTCTGTCTCATAAGAAATCTAAAGTTAAGTTCACTAGTGCTACCACCTAGAGGCTGCAGGAGTTTTAATCGGCATTTCGCCTAGAGGCATTAGTCTAGTCCAAAGAGTTAGAAACCTCCCTTAGCAAAAAAATAAAATAAAAATTGGTCCCTAGCTTACTGGTCTGGCAATATACCTTGAGAAGAGCGCTTGTTCTGATTGCACTTAGCTTAAGTGATATTATTTTTTCAAAAAGTCTACTTGTCCCGGGATTGGCCTGAGTTATTTTGGTCATTTGCCAAATGACCAAAATACCCCTCCCATGTGGAGTCGGGCGAGTCCCGGGACAAGACAAATGACCAAAATGCCCCTCCCATGTGGAGTCAGGCCAGTCCCAGGACAAGTAGTATGTCTCTTATTTTTTTCACATTCACATTTTCCTTTTTACTTTTAATTTCTATATTTCTGCTATGAGAAAAACTAGAAATGTGGTCCAGGAATTTTCCAATATAGCTTTTGTTGGATGAATGTACATATCCTGAAATTTCAATTCCGTATACAGATTTTGAGTACATTTTCACTGTAACAGAGTGGATTGATTGCTACATCTCAAGTATTGTTGACTGGCACAGTCTTCAATGCCATGATATCGTAGTGGCAGGCTTCCAATGAATGGTAAAAATGATTTTGGAATGCCACGGGTGGTCCAGGGGTCAATTAATGAGAAGGACTGGATGACTCAGTTTCCAGACTTCTGCAGTAGAAGCACCAAATGGTTACTTTTTAAGGAGTTCTGTGCTCCTTGAGAGTTGAGACATTCTGACTGGGATAGACTTGGGTCAGTTGCGTTTAGCACTGGTCTTCTTTCATTTTAACAGGAGAGTAAATGAGTGGATTTCTAATGTTGGGCCTCACCATGTATGGCCTGTAATTGACACTGGATGTCCCTACTGTCGCGCCTGTGGCCTTCAAATTTGGTGAGAATGAGTGGGGTTATGGGTCAGATCGATCTGGAAAATCCACTCTTCCTAGCCTGAGATGGAGCCAAGTTTGAGACCAGTTTTAGAATCCACCAGTTGGGTCTTCTTTTATCCCACCAGGTTGGTTTCCAGGCCCATTGTAAAAGATTAACAGGTTGAGACTAGGGCAATGCCAACCCATCTCAGATCTAACCGTCTACACTGAGAACTTGAAATTGTGACATGCTGCCTCAAAAGGCTCGGCCCAGTTCTTTGTCAGTGCAAAGAGGCTCATCTGTGTTTAGGTGGAGTGTCTCGTATGGCTTTAGGGCACCCAATAGACGCCTAGATCGATTACATTTAGCAATCACCCAAGAAAATAGCCCTGGCATGACCATGGGCCTATAGTCATCCTGTCAAAAGGTGGCTGGCCTTGTTCTATCCCAGTTTGACTTGGGCTAGTAGCAATAGAAGGCCTGTTACTTCTCCATCTCATTAGCAGTTTAGTCCATGTCCCTTGCTTGGCTTGTTCTATGCTTAGGCCTAACTCACAAGCAGGCCTATAAAAAATTAAGGGCTACAACTTACAATAGGGCGTTTGTTTTGTGCCCAAAAAATTTATTACCAAGCAGACGCTTAGTTGTGCTTACATTGACAAGTGTAAGTTTTTTATATATGGAGAGAGAGCATATGAAAATAGGCAGATTTCGTTTTATCTCAAATCCTTAGGGAAGGGGGAGCTACTTTCAGCAGTACTGTCTTCTCTAATCAGTAATCAGCCCAAATGTTAAGATCATCTGTCCAATGATGGAATGACGGTGGTCCCTCTCTGCCTAATAAAGAAGTCACCGTAGAGCGACACACCTTATGATGAAATAATGGTGGACGTCCACCCCCCGAAGATGGAATCACATTGGTGCACCCAACGATCTAATCTTTGATAGGTCCAATCTGCCCATACATGGAATTGTGGTGGGCCCTACCTGCCCGACAATGAAATCAAAGAAGGTGGTGATGGTACAAAAATGGTGTTAAGTAGACAACAGTAGTAAAATCCTCACTCATGTACTAAGATTTCATGACCTTTCATGTAATGCTAATTTTAAAGCTGCACAAGATTAGCTCATGGGGAGAGTGTAGCTGTAATAACTGCAATTCCAAAAATGTCTATTTGGAACATATCAAATGTGGTACATGGAGACATGGTCAATAACAGTATCTTCATCTTACAAATAAGAATCTTTATTTGGGTGTTTTCTATCTATAATTAGCTCCTAAAGTGTGGTCTTGCCTACCTTCATTGCTATTATTTTCATGGAATTTTATGGTATTCCTCAATCTTTGCTTGCATAGTATTTTATAATATCCATTTTCATGACTAGCAACTTAGCTAATATAAATATATATTTATATCTATAATGACAATCTGAAACAAAGGTTGTCATGTTCATGCAGCTTTGACCTGTTCAGAGGACTTGCAGGGAAAGTTAAATGAAGATATTGTCTCAGATTCATGTGTTTACAAGAGACATCCTTTTTTTTTTTTAAATAATTTTTTTTGTCATTCTCTTAGAACTATTTTCTTGTATGAGATGTGGGTCAGATTCCATTTTCTGTCTCTTCCATGTTAATGGCTCCCATGGCCAACCTACAAGTCAAGGAATAATCAAAGACAGAGCATTGCCAGCCATGAAAGGGTTTGAATAGAAAATCAACGTATGATTGATTGAACACACGTGATATGCTGACCGACCATGTTATCTACCTGATTAATAGTTTGTGTGTTGAGGAATTATCTGGTATGAGAACTCCCACTGAATGAAAACTTCTTTTGTGGAAGTTCTTATTCTTGTATTGGCAGGTGTTTTCATTGATCAGATTCCAATGGGAAGTGAGACCTAGCCCAATTTGGTTGTTTGTTGGGGAAATGATGGGTTGGGATGGGATATTAATTACTTTGGCAAAATTCACCTGTATTTTAAATCTGCATTCTCAAAATGCTGTCAGAAGTTAAAAGCTGTGTTTTTTTTACTTACTAAAAAAATGTATACATATCTCTAGCATGGGTTCCTCACTTTTCTTTTTCCTTTTTTTTTCCTGGATTTTCTCAATCATATCTTGAGAAAAACAGCCCAATATTTTGAAAATCTTTCTTTAATATCTGTATGTTTATTATTTTCAGAACAATGTCTGTGACAATAGTTTGCTTATGATCTCTTTAGCTCTTTATTGGTGAGGATGGACTTTTTGTGCTGTGTCCTTACTCACCTCACCCATAGTTCTTATTTATTTATTCATATTTTCCTTGGTAAATCTCACCCATAGATTGTTGGGTCCATGGGAGGAAACAGGAACTGTCTCATCCCTGGCATGTAGGTGAATTTTCTTATGAGTTCATTGCAACTGTTTTGGGACTGGAAACTAGTGGAAAGGCTGCAACAAAACGTGAAGAACACTTTCCAGCTAAGCTGCACTAACCTATCCTTTCAAACCTATAATTCTATTCTAATTGTCCATTAACAACCTCCCATAAATTTACTATATATGTCACAGTGCATGTACTTGTTTCTCTTTCTTTTCTGTTTAGCTGGGTGTAAAGAAGGCCTATAGAGAGATTTCATCTTTAGAATTGAATGACTTAAGGATCTACAATAAATATATAAAGACCATTTGAGATGGACTACATAGAGAGATTAATCTGGGCTATGAGTGGAAATTTATTGGGCTTTTGGATACCCAGATCAGGTTTACAATACTTTTGACCAAGGTCAAAGAAATTACTACTATTACAAAAGGGATGCTCTGTGTGACATGGCCAGAAGTGATCTTAACATAGTTTGTTAGAGGATTTTAAAAATAGAAAAACGGTGTGGTTCGCTCGCCTAATAGATACAAAAAGTCTTTAAGATCTATTTAACTTAAAAACATAGGTTTGTCATAATCTGCCATAATTAAAGCCGCCCACATTTTATATATGTCATGATCTTCTCTCAGATAGCTGGCAGCATTAAGTGGACTTGATGTGTTGTAGTTGGCTTGATTCTCCTCTAGTATCTAGAAAAGTGAAAACCAATTAGCCCTACAATCTTTTGATCCTATTCTTCAACATTTCACCATAGATGAAGAAAATGTTTTGTTTCACTATATTTGCTACATGTTACCTATTGCTAAAGACAATAGGAAAATGCTTTGATTTACTGATTTGCTACTTAGGTTTTACTTATTTGGCTTAGGGTGACATTAGGCAAGTGTCATTTCCTTGTTTTGATGCAGTTGTTTCCACCCCACCACCTAATGTGAATTATGATATATCTGGTTAGCTTGTCAAAAGTCTCATGTCTATGAAATGACACCATAGCGATGTGTTCATGCGCAGGTGGGCCCGGTGGGTGTCTTACCTTTGAACCCCCTGGAGATCTAGAAATTCTGGGGGGGCCTATTTAGTTTTTCATCTTTCGGTGCAACATCTTATTTATTTTTTGACAGAGTTGAAATTCCAAAAGGATAGAAAAAAAAAAAAAAAAAAAGGTTAGGGATGGTAGTGGATCAGGTTAAATAGGTGAGCGAGCCGCCTTAGTTTGGTAGCAGTTATGTTGGGTTTGAACCAGGGCAGAACTAGAGCGGGACAGCTGGTGGCCATGGATCCCTGCAGAATTTTCAGAAAACAACTTACATTTAGAAATAAGAAAAAAGATCATGCATTTTTACATGTGGCCACTCCAACAAATTCCTAATTACACTATGCGTACCTCTCGAAAAATTCCTGATTCTACCCCTGGATTTGAGTTTGTAGATTTTGACTAATTTTCCATTTGTGCGTGCACGCGCGCGTGGTCAGGTTTATAAAGTTCAGCCCCGGTTGAAAATTAGGGCAGGTTTGTATTTTTATTATTTCTTTTAAAACAAAATGACAAATAATGGGTTTCTTTCATGGCCTCATCTCAAGAAACGTTTATTTTTAAAACCCCTTTTACTGCTGTCTTTTTTGTGGAGAATGAAGTCCACTTTCTAAAATTTCAAATCATCCACAATCACCTAACCCCATGAATTGCATTGCTTTCAATTTGGCAATGATCTAATCATTAAGCACCACTGGATTCAATAAAAGACATATATAGTAAATGCACTTAAAACCCATTAGATTCTGTGGCTTTAAGAGTTAGGATTGTGGGGATTATATTTTAGCCACTCCTTTCCTAATGTTCCATGGGCATACAACCTACCTCTGTGTATATGGGATGCATCCTAAGTGGGCCCAATAAGAGGGGAGCACATTTTAGAAAGTACATCTGGATTGGCAGGGGTGCATTGATCCTATCACAACACATTAAAATTCTAACACAATCTATTAATCTAAATCTATCACATGATGTATTTGGTATCATAAATCCTTAATGCGTCACAGATCAAATTAGATAAGTGATGGGTCATTTGTTACTAGGGACAAGTAGGTGGTGACCAAGAGCAGGTAAGGAAAGCTTCTCATGGGTTTGCCTCCAGATGATCCCAAAAACTTTTATGTTTGATTCATGGTTGTTGGGATAAAAAAAAGTGCTTTTAAGAAATATATTCTTTGAAATTGATGGAAGTCCATATGAAATGACTCCTCAAACGAATCTAATTTGACTGCACAGTTCCTTGTAAAAGGGATAACCACTTTGATCAAGTTAATTGAGTCCTGTCAACTTGGGGCGTGATTTCATATCTTTATTAATATTTTAGTTATAATCATGATTGAGTTTCATTAATTTATTAGATTCAGACTCATCATATGATCCTAGAAGATCTCTTCTTTTTACTTTTTTCTAGTGTTAATGACTGCATTCTGCAACTTCTAGACTGATACTTTCCCTTTGAGCCAATGATAGGGCCCACAATTGATGACCAATCATATGATGGATTATACATGATTGGTGGGAATAACTGAGAAATGTCAATAAAGGCCGAAAATAAAATATAAAAAAAAACCTCTAAATCAAATGCCAAAAATTGGATGGCTAAGATCTTCCGGTCTACATTAACCTTCATCTGTTGTTGATCTAAATTGTTTTCCCACGTCTACTTACGAACCGGATCCTCTGAGGACTAGAGATATCTAGGGTTAAAAGAACAGAACTCCATGATGGGGCTCACTTATTGAAATCCGAAATGTTCAAAAATTATATCAATTATAGTGTTTTTTCACCGTTATATTGACTGGTGGGTTTAAAAAAATTGATCAACACAATCTCATGCATATTCATATCAAGTTTTTCATCAAATAGTCAATCCAATAGTGGGACAATTTGAATGACGTCAAGTTCAAGGACACCACATATAGCTAGAGCGAGTTTATCTTGAACGGCTCAGTTATTAATTGATGGGCTGCAATTATAAAGTTCCTCAACTCTAACTCAGGATTTCACAAGGTTAAAGCCTCAGAGGAGGATCTCAGCCCCCTTGTCAAAAGGAGGGGTGGTCTCCAAAAATGTGGGCCCCACATGAACAACCTCATTGGTACGATTCAACGTCAATGATCATTTTACATTATCTCCTCACAAAGATTGAAATGAAACAAGAAGAAGTGGGTCCCGCCCCACGCGCGGGTTACACCAACCGATGGTTGGTGAAATTATAGGATCTTCTTTTTTGACTTTGAACGTGGAGGATGAGAGAAAATGGAGTCATTCTTTGCAATCATGATAACAAGAACTACGGAGCGAGGAGTGCTCATCTTGTCGTGCCCCAAGAAAAGAAAATAAGAAGATAACTTTTTTATAGAATGCCAACGTTCCGTACATAAAGATTTCATTTCCTCACATGCATGGCTGGCTCTTTCCTCCTTCCTTAGAAAATTCAATGGGATTCCACATGGATTGTCGGCTGATTAGTGGGACTGTGGGAGATTAATTTGCATCACAGGGTGGGACACCTTGGAGGGCTTTTGTAGTCGTGGCATGATCAGGAACGTTGGTACTGTGAGCCCCCCCACTGTTCAATGCCACAGAATGAAAGGACTCAGATTTGATTATCTGCAGTTCTTCTGTTCTGTTCTTGTGTTTTTTTCTCTTCTCCAAATTGGCAGAGTATGAACTTCTTTTTTTTTTAAGTGTATGGTCCTTGGTCTCTCTGCACACTCTTGCTATCTCTCACCTACATACCAATGGCAGCGAGAATCACGTTAGCATGTTGGGGGTCATGTGCTCTTCTGCACATCTACCTACTTTAGCCCGGATAAAGCATCCACAAAGGGCCGTGTCTCTCTAAATGGATGACCTTGTGGGTCTGACTTGTTGCGAGGACAATTATGGGCGAGGTGGGGGGGATTACAAATGTGACCTAACTGTGTGTAAAATTTTAAGTTTGTTAAATCATTCTCGACCCCTCATGCGTAGCCATTGGTTTTGAAGAAAGCATCATTGTTTTAGGGTTTAATCCAAAGGTGAATCACATTTGGACAACCTTGATTTTCAAAATTAAAGGATCTGCAGGATAGAAAGTAGTAGTTGTCACAGTTTGGAATTCCTCATGCCACTATGCAGACCATTGGTCCAATGCACGCACACGGATTGGAGAGGCCCAACAGTCTTTGGAGGACTACTAGCTAGAAGATTCTGTTCATCAAATCTGTGATATTTTAGCTGTGGCATCCAACGGTCAGATGTGACAAACTGCCGATGGGTCAACCTAGGATGAAGGAAAATGGAGTCGATAGTTCATATCGTAAAAGAAAAGAGTAGAGAACTAAGGTTTGCTCACATGGGTAGCAACCCTGTATTTCACCTAGTTGCCTAGGGTTAGATCATAGGTATACTGCCGCTTCAATTCATATGAGCTTCTTCCTTCCATCGTGTGCAAACTCACTTCCCACTTTTATAGACTTTCTTCCTTCTTGTGTGTGCGAGTTCTTTCTCGGCATGTGTGCGTCCTCTCTTGGGCTCTAGCCCCCTTCACTAGGGTGCCAAAAGAATAAAATAAATAAAAAGAGAAACTGAGTACTGGCCAAAATACTAACTTGATCCGGTCAAAAAAATATTTAGCCAATGTCCTAGGTTTCCCAAAAAAAAGGAAGAAAGAAAAAAAGGCCAAGGTCCTCAATTCTCAATTTGGTTATGTCTGATAGGTTGGAATACAACTTGTGGGAATGGGTTAAGCTCAGTAGACAGTATCATATATTGGGTTTAAGTTGAACTGTACTGGCCTGTAAATGTTATATATTTGCGGGAATCTTACGCACTGCTCACTCCTCCAATGCGATGGTTAATAATTTTAAAGACATGAATGATTCAACATCCACTTTTCAAATGATCATTCTTCTCCATTCTATTAATATAACAGCTATCTTGAGATATAAGTCATCTTCTCCCTCAAGTATTCTTCAACTTGCAGACTTTTTATTGTTTCTGTACTCCAGTGTGTATTATTTTTCATAATCATCTCTTCATACATGGTAATAGATCTATGAATCAGGCTTGGGCATTGGGTAATCCTAGAAAAAATAAAATGAAACAATCCAAGCCATCTAATCATTGATTTCTTTTAAAAAGATACAAGCAAAGAGGCTGTTAGTTTAGTCTGGATTCATCTTCATACAATTCAAATTCCTTCAAAAGAATTTACTACTCTTTTACTCTAATCTTAGTTTCGAGACTCATTTAAACCTGCACTTTGAGTGGTTTTGCTTGTGATAAATATTTTTATACTTGTAAAGAAAGGAAAAGAATGAGTGAGAAATGTTATGTTTATGTTTAGTATATATACAATTTTAGTGTGGTTTTACAAATATTGTACATGTCTTGTGCTACAAAACCTCTCATTATATATATAGTACTTTATTTTATGTGTGTTACAAGATACATGGATGCTTTCAATCTTCAATCTTTTAATGTGATTAGAGCCCCTCTTTAGCCAACACTCCATCCAATTCTGGTAGCTAGTTTGATTGAATGGTCTAGGATGATTAGTGCGTCTGGTTGGTGTAGATTGATCACTCAGTAAAATAATGTATCAACTTTTTATCTGTCTGCATCTTGCTTCTAGATTTGGTTTGGCACAAAACTGTAGCCAAACTTTGTTTGATTTAAATAACAGCAATCAAATTAACTCCAAAACAGCCACACTGGAAAGAAAGGCGGTAAAGTATATGCCTCTAATCAAAACCATGACAGAATAGATTTTTTTTTTTTTTTTTTTTGTTTTACATTTCTTATAAAGCACAATTTTAATTGGCAAAAGCATGCCAATGAAAAACATCGACAGCAAAGTTGCAAGCAATGGTGGACCCAAGTGTTGGGGTTCAAGGGCAGTCACCCCTTGTCAGGCCTAGAAAATGCCCCAAGGGTCCTTGGGCCAGATGGCCATGACTTTGTTTGAAAGAAGCCTTGCCCCCCTTTTAAATGACAAAATAATGAAGAAAATAGCGTTATATGGCCATCGTTCACCCCCTTCAAACAAAAATGATGGATTTGCCACTTGTTGTAAGGACTTCTCACCCTCAAGTAAAGTGCTGGGATCAACTTTGGTTCAATAGATTAGTCTAGTTTAGATATATCATAACAAAATAAAAAAGAGCTAGCGTTAAGGGTTGGCCATGTAATAAGAATATTATCCAAAAAAAAAAAAAAAAACAAAGTTACCCAAATATTCATGAGATGCATGGCTGAACAAACCTACGAAGATAAACTAACTTTAAGAAGCATTAAAAAGCAATTGTGCATGCATCGTTATCATCATCAAAGCCTTATCCTAATTATGTTGAGGTTAGCTACACGAATTTTATTTTCCCCTTTTGATTTATCTTAAACAAGATTTTCAAATAAGTTACACTTGATGTTTATTTTTATTACCTCCATCACCATCCTTTTTGGCCTACCCATTTTCCTTTGGATATGTACGAGTTAAAAAAATAAAAAAAATTATAAACAAATCTCATTGTCTAGATTTAATTTGAAAAGTATTATAATCACATAAAGCTAAATTGCTTCATCATCTTTTGAGAAAAAAAAAAGAAGAAAAAAACCAACATTTTTTTGACAATATCACCCATTTTTGAGTAGAATCAAGTAAATATGAGATTGGCTCCTACCTCAAGCCATATGAGCCATACAAATGATCCCCCACTTGTAGATCAGCAAAAATCCAAAGAATGTTCATAAATTCGAAGAAAAACATGCACTCCGAAGAAAAACACAAAATACCCCATTGGCTGGGATGTCTCATCTTACACAACTGTCAGGGATCACCAAGTTTTTCCATAAGAAGTGTACCACTCACCAACCTTCTTGATCAATTATAAGATTTGATTTGATGGATTCCATCAATCCCAAGGCTTGAACACATAACATTGGGTATCACAGCCCACCTCCACTTCTTTTGATGGGATAATTGGCCTAGAGAAAAGGCTACCTATCCATGCTCAGAATGAGAGAGCAGCTTTGGACGGCAATTTGATGCTTTCAATCAATCAATACGCAGGAAAAAAAAAAAAAAAAGGAAGGTTGATTAAGGTGATTTGGTACGAGATTCCAATCACATCTCATCTAGGTGGTGGTCCACTGGCTGCCCAGTCAGGATAGTTGTCTACTAGCTGTGATCTCTCTCTTTTTTTCCACTCGCACGAATCGGGATCCTGGCCAAAGACATTCGAGATGGGTCCCGATTCAACGTGGCAGCATATTATGCCTTTAGCTTCGGATCCCCGAAGGCAGTTGAGATGTCTACTGTTGGGGCCCATATAGGCAATAATCCTGACCATTCAATAAGAATTTCATCCGTCATCACTTGGCACCAGATTCTCGTTGCACTTTAATAGGAGTGGATCCCACCATAAAAGTGAATATATTATTGAAAATGTAATTGCAAAGCTAATATGACATCATTGCTAATGTAGTATTTATCACATTTCGGAGGGACTCCGGGAGTGACTCATCTTTAATGGTCCAGATTATCTCTATATAAAGCCTCACAATGGAGACCACGAGAAGGATTCAGACTCCTCATTAGAGCTAGCTAATGATTAAAGGTGGGCCACTTTCTAGTGATTTGCGCGTTCATCAAACTTTTCTTGTTTATTCGGTGTCCCATTTAAAGGGTCTAGGAACCATTGGGTGCCTTACAAGGGCTTTTGGGTGAGGAAAAGTAGCATGTTTGGATTTAAATAATCCTCTTCGAAGTTCAAATCCAATGGTGGGCTTGCTAGAATTTAAATAATCCTCTTCAAATCCAGTGGTGGGCCGTTGATCAACCTTAAAAGAAAAAGAAAATAAAAGGAGGATCGATTAGAGCTTTTATATTGAAAAAGCGATCATAGTGGATATGATCTTTTTAATTTTATTGAAGAAGAGAGGAGAGTGGATGGATCCAAGCAGGTCCCTGAAAAAGAGAGGTGGTTGGAACTTGGGAAAATGTGGGGTGAGTGAGAGAGAAAAAGAGCTTTTAGTACGACAGTGACACATCTTACGCGAGCGCACGTGCCGACGTGGAGTCTACTTAGGGACGACGCAGGGTCGTCTTAATTGATTGAGATGATGATGATTGGTGGTCCTTTCCTTTCATTTGTGATAATAATAAGACGGGACGAGAAGTTGGGCAGATGGATTCCACCTGTTATGGCTTTCAGTAATGTATCCTTTTTTGTTTTATTTGATGAACAACAATGACCTTGCCATTACCTGGTAGTCGGAAGGTGGCAATCCAACTCCATAGACCAGTAACATTGTTAGGATTTGGAAGAAAGTAAAATTTGTGGGGATTTCTCTTAAAAGTAGAGTTAGTTTTTTCTTTTGTCTTTCTTTTTCATGATGTGGGCCTGAACTCTTTGTTCCAATTGTTAGATGTGAGTGGTCCTCGGCGTTAGTGGTCCTCACGTGTAACGCCGTTGGGATCCACAGTTTAAGTCCATTAATTTAAATTATTTTCTCCTTTTTAGTTTTACTAAGTTTATCTTGTATTCAGTTTTAGTAAGCCCAATCAAAATAAGACTCTTGTTGGCTGATTGGAGGGAATTAAAGAAACTTATATTTATTAGATTTCTTTGATGTGAAAAGTCTCTTTTAACTTCAAGCATATTGGAGTGGGTGATAAGGGAGATAGGAGAAAACCCTACTTCAGAAAAGAGATTCGCTCATCATCAAGATTATGACGCAATGTGCGCTTTTATATTTTGAGATCATATATTGTTTGATGCCTAGTTCTAGATCCGTAGGTTTGATTTGAATTGCAAATCATATTAGATCTAACACCAATAGGATAATTCCCGTAAGTAGTGGCACCAACTAATCTCATGCAATGCACACCGAATAAATCTAAGGTGCAGGTGTGGGTTCTGAACATAAGACAGTAAAAATAAACTCACATCTTATGTCACTCGACCAACTCTAAATATAGAAAATAAAAGTTTAGCAAAAAATAAAAACAAAGATAAACATGAGAATCAAGCAAATTGCTTGTGGCTTGTTTGTCAATTCCGGTCTATTTAAGATATGAAAGTGATATTGGCAAAGATGTCATAAAATAAAAGTAGTATATCTGTCAAGAAATAATTTAAAAAAAGGTGATGATTGCTTTAAATGTTCATGTCTATTTTTTTTCTTTAAAGTAACTTTTGATTTATCATTTTTAATGAGAGATAAAAAGTCTTCAAGCTAATTTAAACATACATTTGCATAAATATTGTCAAACAACATAAAACATTCTAACATCTATTTGAATTAGTTTCAAGGTAAATAAATACAAAGAATATTCATGCCAAACGATACCTTATGATACCTAGCTATTATTTACAAATTCCCGGGATAGAGGTTATTTTTCCTTTCCTTAGTTTCAAGAAGAGTTTTGATTTCTTAATATGCAGGAGATAAAGTTGAAGATTAAATTTCTCTCCCTTTTCCCAATCAAAATATGAATTTTAATTTTATACGAGATAAGGATAATAAAGCGAAATCCCAAGTCTACAAATTAGCTTATCTTGAATCCATGATTAAATAATGTCAAATTTGTACTTGATATATTTTTGGGAATGGATTCATTGGATATTGAGTTTAAATTTTAGATTTTATTTTATGGCCTGTTTATATGCATAAAAATATGTGGGAATTAAATACATAGGAATTTATGGTTAAATGAGCTCCACCGAAAGATTATTAAAGAAGTGTGGTGTGATGGATTTGAAGTGGAGATGCAGTTGGGGACCTTGACTTTCCTATGCATTGAATTACTAGAATGGCGGTTGGTATTCATCTTCTATCTTCACCTAATTCAAGTTTCCCTTAAAAGGGAGGTTACTTTATGGTCATTTTTTAACATTTATCTTTGATTCTTTATATTTTATAGTTATTTTATGATCATTTTTTAATATTTATCTTTGATTCTTCGTTTTAAGCCCTTAACTTATTTGATGTGGACATGGCCAACAACTTATTAATCCACTTTCGAAGGAGGGGTGAGACAGGTCATGGGTTGATCTAGGCATGCTCAAGTGGAATTCAAAGTAGCAAAGTTGAATTACTGTTTTTTTTTTTCCAATAAAATACAGCATCCATGTATGTGCGTGGTCATCACGAGGCTCACTAGATATGAAGTCCACTTCTAAACATATGCAACTACCATAGGCGGAGATGGAGGGAGGATGGTGATAAGAACATTGCACCTTGGGGAATCACGAAAGTTCTTTCACCATATATGGTTTCGAATTGACTTTTGAAATTATGAGTTGCATCTTCTCCTTAAAACCTCATGCCAATAGTGATAGATCAACTTGATTAATTGCGACCTACAGCTGTAGCTCAACCAGTTAGAGATATGTGTGTTAGTGTCTGTTTAAGTGCATGCATTTGTGTTCCCTCTATAGCAAAAAGGAAAAACAGGAGAAATAAGAGGAAAGAAAAACCAACTTTGTCCAACCAAGTTGCAAGCTGCTAAACACCCTAGCAGTTTACCAAGATCAAGATTTCAGACCTTGAATGGGAACCGGCAGTAGTGATGATAATATTGTTATTGCTAATAATAATTTATAGTGACAAACAATCTCCCGTTGGTCACAAGCTCAAGAGTGTATGGGTGCGTGAGATCAAGTCTCTCGTCAAGTAGGAAAAAAGTGGAAGAGGGAAATGAAAAAGATTAAGAAAAATGACTCTATGTGACGTGCAAAATGGCTCTTACAACTAGGTTGCTCAAAAAGGATTATCAAATAAATATCGGTTGTGTCTCATTTACTATTAATGTAGCCAGAGTGCTATTTACATCCCCTGATGCACATCTCAAGTGGGCCCTACTATCAGACAATCTAGACCAGTGATCAGATCATCCAAATCCACAATTGCATGGAATAGTATGATGGACTTTCTGATTCAAGGACGCATATAGATGTTAAAAGTTCCAGAAATTTTCCTTTCACAAGACTATAACTAGTAACTGCACAACCCCGAGAGGTAGCTCAGTTGGCTTAGGAGCACGGTTTGCACCCGAAGTTTGTAGGTTTGAAACTGCACTATCACATTGGGGCCACAAGGGAAATTTTACCCGGCTTTCTCTCCAGGGCCGTAGGGATTATTCTGGCACAAAGGACTAGAAACCCTGCATTAAACAAGGAAAAAAAAAGGACGATAACTACAGGAGGACATGGGGATAGCCCATAAAGCAATGCATTTGATATTAATGAGGCCAAATCCTCTTAGTGAACAAATCTTTTATGCCAAAGTCTATAAATACATCCATGGTGACATAGGCTGATAGGCCTATTTGTTCGATGTAATTGAATAAGTAAAATCATAATTCTATTAGTGGTTAAGAATGAACAACTAATGGTGATTCAAAAATGACCATCCAATAACTTTTCTTTGGATGTGTTTGTTTGCATTAAAATACATATGAATTGAATACAGATGACTCATATCATTATTAGTTAAATACAAGATCAAAAGTGCATTTTAAAAAATAAGCATCAAATAACGTTTCCTTTTGGTTCTATTTCCCAAAAAATAAATGTTATTTGATGTTCATTTTTTAAATCCATATCTGATCTTAATTTTTGACTACTTATTAGATGAATTTTATGTGTTCAATTCTTACGTATTATAATGCAAACAAAGAGGCCTTCAATATGTATGTAATCAAGGGATAATAAAGGACTGAATACCCATTCATTTCTCTATCCTAGTAATTCAATACCTAATTAAAAGGTTAAGGTCTACATCTCCTCTTTATATCCTTTAGTACTCCTAATCTCATATCCTTGGCCCCTCACATCTTTAGAGTTTGTTCATTTGCAAGAATTATGATAACTCTAGGATGGTAGGATTTTTTAATTGAAAAGGCTAAAAATGACTTTTCAAGTAGGTCGGTTTTCAAAATTCCATCAACCAAACACAAAAGGTGGAATGCTCATGGGCATGATGTGATGAAAAACTCTCATCACCTTTCTTCTTAGAAATACTTTCAAACAAACAAGCACTTAAGAATTGTCTCATGAAGCACAATCTAACAATGAATTCCTATGTATTTTGGACGCATAAAGATCCCCTCTTACCCAGTATCAGAGAAATTTAGAGGCCTCCACAATAACATGCCACGTCGGCAAACTGCAGGGTGACAAATTTGGAAGAAAAGAGAGAGCACTGCTGATGTTTCACCTTTTTATGGGTGGACACAAGAAACTCTAGTGCTGGAAATCAGGGGATCCAACCACTAGCAACCAAAATTTTGCATCACACCCAGTTACATAGGAGAACAAAATTTCATTTTCCACTTAGAAGGTGGGGTACTCTTTATCTCACACACACACAACATTCAGTACTTCTTGCATATAATATCAGCATG
The DNA here is from genome assembly GCA_028538565.1 of Umbellularia californica. Taxonomy (NCBI): domain Eukaryota; kingdom Viridiplantae; phylum Streptophyta; class Magnoliopsida; order Laurales; family Lauraceae; genus Umbellularia; species Umbellularia californica. Next base: position 70,051,585 of record JAPQWN010000007.1, on the reverse strand, counting down.
TGGGTGTTTAATGTTGCCTTGCAGAGAGGATTCATCCAAACAGAGGAATCTATGGCTTTTGCTGTTTTAAAGCTTAGGGCCCACAGGAAGACTTTTTGACTTGGGAGGATCCAATGCATATATCTATCCGATCGATCATAATTTATCTATATGGAATACATACATGTGCAGGCTCTGCCACTGGCAGTAGTCTGAAAAGGTTAAGTGTTGGGCTCTTTAGGTGGGCCCATGAGCGAGACAATGAAGAAGGAGAGGAGCTTGTCATTCTACTGTACATTTTGACGGCCTTTTCCTGCTCTGATTGCGACTGCCACTGCTGCTCAGTTTGGGATCTTAGCCTTTTAACCATCCATCTGTCTGATGATCATTAGAATGATCACAAGGTCAACCATTCCATCACTTCGATTTCAAAAGTGTCCTCCAGGGGCTGCTACTGTAGGATTCTGGTCAGTAGGCATGGCACTCTGATTGGGTTTGGTTTGGACCTTGGGGTTGGGTGAGGGTCAACCCAAGTGCCTGCTAACATGGCTTGATGATGGATGATTTTAGATTATGTGAAATTTGATTAGATGTGGCTTGTCATGTTTATATGTATATGATTGAGTGGAAAATTATTCTGCTTTTTATTATTATTTTAATTTTTTATACATACCTTTTGTTTTATATATAATAAAGGGAAAAAGATGAACCGATTTTCTCCGAGAGAACTTTTATTTCTCTATCTTGCGGGAGTAGAAATCCACAAAGTATGAAAAACTTAATTGCGCAGACGCTAAATAGGATCATATCAATCGGGGTGGATACAACTCAAATCAAGTTTGAAATATATAAATCTTCACTTGATAGGGGCACTTTTAATCCTACGAATTGCCATCCCTACTAACTAGTGTCATTAATATTGGCTATATTTTGAATCAATATAGAATTAAATTCATTTTCACATGATATCATGCGTGATATGTCTACACCATCACACAAAAACTAAAAATGCTATGAGTAAATCAAAATACAATTGGAACAAAAATGGAAAGAATTGGAGCCATCAAAAAGTTTTCACAGCAATTTTATATTTATTCATTAATTGTAATTATTACTTTTTACAATGTTTTGCTAATAAAAAACCCCTGAGAAAAATCTCAAATTTGAAAAGAATTAGAACATTTATTGAAAATGATGGTTCTGGATGAGCAATATTTGTGGAACAATTGCTAACGTGATATACTTTCGTTCTTTTAATTCTCTTGTCAAGCCCCTTTTATTTTGTTGAATGGGCTTATTTGACATATTCAAGTCTAGTTCGGATCGTTTGATGCTTTCACTTAAAAAGAAATCTCGAGTTGAATTTCAAGCAAAAAAAAAAAAAAAAATGAAAAAGAAAAAGAAAAGAAATCTCGAGTTGAAAGACTGAAACTCTGGTAGAGACCCACCTTTTAAAAGTCCAAGTGGATCAAAATGAATGTCCTACTAAACAATGCCATTTTCTCAAATTTAACCATTATAGGAGCCGGTCTACTGAAAGTTTACAGCCAATTAAAAATATGATTAACACAATATTAATCATATTCACTAATCATGTCTTTATGATCCTTCTTTGGGATCAACTTTAAATTGAATAAAATTCCCCAGTAACCTATAAGTAGGAGAAAGTTCATTTTTAGAGGCTCGAATTATCTATAGGTGGGTGTAAGAGAGCATCCGACTCCTTGCAGTCAGAATTTCTCCAAGTGAAGCACTTTGGACCAGTTCAAGTCACCCCACACTTAGATAGCTCCTTCCACTCAGAATTTCTCCAAGTCAAGGACTTGGACCAATTCAAGTCACCCCACACTTACATAGCCCTTGAACGGGCATTAAATTCAACTGAACACTGACATGATTAATTAATGCAGTATTCAGTGAGGTAAGACCCGGCACTTTAAACAGCGATTGAGGTTGGAGTCTTTCCAACTTGGGGTTACAACGATTTGATCTACGGCCCACTTAGCATCCTAAAACAACGGACCCATCCGACAAAAGCTTGGTTCCCAAATTCCAGATCAACTGTTTTTTTGGCTAAGTGGAGAGTGACCCAAACCAACCCAACAGCTGAGCTACAAACAATGACCTCTCAATACCCAACAGCTAGCAACTCCACCACATCCCACTGTGCAAACAATCATTCAATCAGTATAGTCATGCCCCACATCCAACCCACCCTTTTCAACTCAACAGCGACTATCTTCCGTGACCACTAAACAAAAACCCCTTAAATAGATACAAACAAAAACATAAAGACAAGAATAGAGAATTACTTACAGCACCTCACTAGTAGTAGCCTCCCACCTTGATACATTCATTCCATTTCCAAAAAACACACCCACACCCCCCACACACAAACCATCCTGGTACCCACCAATGACCAATTGTCTTTTTTTTTTCTATTTATAGCAACCCATCTGAATAGATTGTACCGTTGGATTGATAATTCATTTTATGAGGTATAAAATTTTGTAGGCTGTTGGCCTAGGATAATAAGGTGGACCCGAGGCTGAAGCCCAAAAATTTTACGGGTCCGCCCTTGCTCAGCCCGATCGTCAGGTAGGACCCAAGGTGGGCCCCACAACAAGGTATTGGCATGTGTGGTCGGATAAATAATTTCCTTTTTTTTTTGTACTTAAAAGTGGATCCACATGCTCCAAACTGAAAGATTGCCAATTCACTGATCGTGACCAATGAATCAAAATGGGTGGGGTGGGCCCCACTGGAGGGGCTTGGATATTTAGGCTATATATACATATATCTTAAGATTAAGAAGAGTCCAGTGAGTTAGACTCGGATGATGCGAAAAAACCAAGAAGAAAATCTATTGCCTCTCACGTAGTCAGTTAGTCGACTTCCGCCGGGTTCCAGCCGGCCCGATTTCCAGTTCCGGATCCGTCAGGTTCGTTTTTGGTGTCGCGCAGAAGAAGCTTTTTCTCAGAGGGAGGATCGTTTCGTTCGTCTCTCTTTCTCCTCGGGTATCCGCATCGTAACCGTATATTCGTATCAAGATACGACTATAATATACGCGTCCTTCACACGTAATCAGTATACATACGTCAGTCTCCCCTCCGTTATCCCGTCAAAACTCAAAATCCCCGCCGATTTCTCCGTCCCCTATTTCTATCTAAAAATGCTCTTACTCTCCACAATCTACATATGGTGATCGTCGGCACTAGAGGAATTCCATGATCCCATGAAATCATGAGCTGAGATCCATCTCTTCTTCTTCTTCTTCTTCTTCGTCTTCTCTCATTTCATGCATCCGTTCTGCTGCACGGTTCCCGTTCCCCCCGGGCGGAGCTCCGCCTCGTCGCCGTCGACGCCGCTCGCCGACCTCCTCGAGATGCCGAGGCCGGTCCGATCGGATTCCCTCGGCCGCCGCCCCGCCCGTAGCCATGACTCTTCCCCGTCCTCCTCCGATCTCAGCAACGGCCGCCACCTCCCTCGCCCTCGTCCAGCAGCCGCGCTCATCAGATCTCGGTCGCTAACTGCCGCCTTTGATCCGTCGGTTCTCCTGAACGGAGATCGGAGGGAGGCCGTGAAATTGAACGATGTTGTCGGGAATGGGATCTCCGGCATCCTCCACAAGTGGGTGAATTACGGCAAGGGGTGGAGGCCGCGGTGGTTCGTGCTCCAGGACGGCGTTTTGTCGTACTACAAGATCCATGGCCCGAACAAGATCATCCTCAATGAGGAGACGGAGAAGGGATCCAAGTTCATTGGAGAGGAATCGATCAGACGCATCTGTAGCTGCAAGAGCTCGCAATCTCAATTGCGCCGGAATCCTGTCGGAGAAGTCCACCTCAAGGTCAGAATCCGGATTTCTATCCATTTCCTCTGTTTTTTAGATTCACAATCTCATTTGATGAAATTCGACTCGATTTGATCAGGTCTCGTCGATACGGGAGAGTAGATCGGATGACAAGCGGTTCTCGATCTTCACCGGGACGAAGCGGCTCCACCTCCGGGCGGATTCGCGGGAAGATCGAGCGGCGTGGATGGAAGCGTTGCAAGCTGTGAAGGACATGTTCCCTCGGATGTCGAACAGCGAGCTCATGGCTCCGATCGAAAACTTCGTCGTCTCGACGGAGAAGCTGAGGCAGCGGCTGGTGGCGGAGGGAGTGAGCGAGGGGGCGATCCAGGACAGCGAGCAGATCATGAGGAGTGAGTTCTCTAAGCTTCAAACTCAGCTGCTAATTCTGAAGCAGAAGCAGTCGCTGCTCATTGACACTCTGCGTCAACTCGAGGTACGAGTTCGAATGAATCAAATTCTCGCTCTCATTTGTAGACATTATGCGAATGCTTGGATGCCATTCCTGTTTATTTCTTATGAAGCCAATGTAGTTATGATTAATTGCTTTATCTGTTTTCTGTAGTGCAGTGTTGGATTTGTTTTCCCTTTTTGAGTATTTTTTTCCACAGGAGAGTGGATCTTGGTTTCTGTCTTTGATCCATAATCGTTTGTGCATTGTCATAGGTGCTTCTACTATTGATGATTGTTATTGAGTAAAAAGAAGTCACATTTTACTTGATATTTCAAATGTTTCTGATCTTTTAATTTTTTGGAGATTTTAGATGTGTATCTGATTGAACCTCGCATATTTGAAACCTGATCTCTGTTAGGACACATTGTGAGTTTAGCTTTCCCCTTTGTCTTTGTGTTTCTGGTGAACTTGCTCTCTTTGATTACCTTTTATCATTGTTCTACTTGATTTGTGCAAATGGGTAGCGTCCATTTGCAATTTATTGGGTTGTTCCTGCTATTTTGGCTACCTTTTTCAGATTTGAAATCAGATTCTGTATCAGGAATGAGGTCATTGAATGTGGTAATCATACATGTTTTTTTTAGTACATGCATATGTCAAATTCATACAGGAATAGTTTTGTTAGCAAAGGCAAGGAATTTCTTCTGTAATTGCAGCAACCATTTTACAACTTATGTTTTTGCACAGAAGTAAATGCTCCTGATTGTTACAGGAAGATACATGTTTGATATTAAGTGGTCTGGGTTTTAAGAAAAGGATAAGAATGAAACCATATAAGCAGAAAAATGTTCTTAAAATTGAATCCAACATTAGTTTCATACACTTTGATCCTTTTGACTTTTTGTAGCAAATATATAATATTATAAAAAAGTAGACTTTCAGTATTTGGTGTCTTTAAAGTTTCAACTACAGTTCTCCTGAATAGGATCTGTTATTTGTTACTCCAGGATACTTCTCTATGGAAATAGAAACAAAACCATTGACAAGCTCTTGATGGCTTGCTATGCTCTGTAGAAATTTAAAAGGGATGGTGTAGTTCTTGGCTGTGATTTAAGATGAGAGGAAACCAAATGCTAAATTCAAAACTTAATCTTAATGATGGGATGTATTGCAATTTGCAAAATAGAATGATGAGTGTGGGACATGTTGAGTGACTTGAGTTATACCATGCTTGTAATATGAAGAAGCAATGGTTATCCATCGAGGAATAATCTGTATGTTTATTAAAACTGTCGAAATTATAGATTTAGAGGCCTCTTTTGTTTGCTGCACAAATCTAGGTCTCAAACGTCCTATTACCAAATATAGTCGACCATTTTCTTATATTTACTAATTGAAAACAAACTACACTCAATCTACACAATGTTGAACCGTTATCAGAAAAAAAAGAAATCGACACAATGTTGAAAATCTTCTGACATAATGCTGTGTTAAATAACAATCTTTTAAAACTTTGGACTCTCAGCAAAGAGACTCTTGTCTAACTCCTTACCAATAACAATAAACAAGTGCACATCTACTTGACCAACTTCGACTTGTGCAATGCTTATTGCCTCACGCGCTTAGTGTGGGATCCTCTAATCTTGATGGGGTCCCTGTCTGAATCTTCAAACATGCCAGATGTGCATCAATTAAAAACACAAATGTCTTTGATGGAGAGGTACAGCCTTGGGGGAAAAGATCTACTCGGTTTGTGACTTCACTGAATTCTGCTTTTGGATTGATTATCCCGTTCATGTGAAACATGTACGAATGATGGAATGAATTTCTTACAGCCGTAGTGACCCAATTATGAACTTCTTCTTCTTCTTCTTCTTTTGTAGACGTAGTTGCATTCTTCAAGAAACTTTCACGTTACATACTTAAAAAGCTTAAACCATTAGCCTTTTTTACCTTGATCACAGTGTCATGACTGACTATATTTATTTTTGATTGGTACTCAACTCAACCATCTTTGTTCTTGAATAATATTCATTAGCAGGGAGTGGAGATTGGCCATATTAGTTTGAAGTCTTGGAATACTATCTTTGCTGTCAAAAGCCTTTTGATGATACTACTGCATCTGCATCAGCATCGATTTCTTTTGGCTGTTTAAGTTTACAAAAAAGTATCTATTTCTGTCTGCTGTTTAATTTTACAAATGAAGGCTTTCTTAGGTGGGAAGCTCTTGCTTATCTAATAAAGATCTTCCATTTTGATACTGTGTTGTTTAGACAGAAAAAGTTGACTTGGAGAATACTGTTGTTGATGAGAGCCAAAGACTGTTGAAGGAGAATGGGAATGCTTCTAGACCAAGGAATGACAAATCTAGCGGTAAGATGAGAAATGTAGAATTGAAGTCAATTCATATCGCACATGTTTGACTTTTATCCATGCTATCTACTCATATCTTTTAAGGTTTTGCTTTTGATAACAATTTTGGGAAACAATTAAGGGTACGTTCCTTTTGATCTTTTCTTCTCCTCTTCATTTCTTTCTTCTGCCCTTTGGTTGGTGAAAATTTTCCTTAATTAAAAAGAAGTTAAATGTCTATCCCATTTAAGAGTTAATATACCATTGGAACCTTATAATTCTTCAATTTCATTTTAGAAACATCTGCAAAACTGTATTTTGTATCAGTAAAAATAAAACTATGATGTGTTTTTCATGCAAACCAAAACTGTAACAGAAGAAATGGACTTGTAAAATGATCCAAATGAGGCAAGCTTGCTGACTGATCTTCAGATGAAGTAGAGAGTAAAGAGATATCACCAGTTGGTTTATGAAATCAATCCTTTTATTTTAAGAATGCAGTGTGGATTCTATGTTTTGAAGGTTTCAATCATATTTGGCACTTATTTCTAGATGATCGAGTGGCTTATAAAGGGCATTCGATGCGATGTAAAAGTTTGTGCTTACTGAATGAAAGTTGTACATATTCTTTTGACTTGCATGGGAAGGTGCAGTGTTAGTTGGAAATGAGATGTTTTATATAATGGTGAATTGGTGATGTTTAGACATTTGGGTGTGTCAATCTCTAAATACACACTTTCTCTATACTAAAAAATGGGACAAAATCATAGTAGATCTAAAGAGATTAAACAATAAATAAAGAGAAAAGGAACGGTCAATTATTTTAGGAGAAAATAGGGCTTTAGCCATGACAAGTCAAACACAACAGTCTGACACAAACTTTTGAACTAAACAGAGCAATATGCTCACTTTATCATTCTTTCTATGCAAGAATTTACAAAATTGCATACTTGTGATTCAAAGGGTCTTAATTTTATGCTTTTACTCAAACTTCTAAATTAAGAAAATTTTCCAAAATCTTTTGAAATACCTTGAAGACTTAAAGTAACTTTATGGCAGTTGCTTAAATATGGGTGATTACTTCCTACATAATTCCTAAAATTGCACAATCTAGTCTCATCAGAAAGGTAATTGAGTAACCCAATAAACTTGACACATTTCATGTTAGACTTTGTTTCACATATGAAATCTGTCCTCAATAATTAAAAAAAAAAAAAAAAGATTGTCAGATCAGATCTTTCTTTGCATAGCAGTCTCCATGATTATTTCTTTCATCATCTTTACGCTTTTTTTTTTCCCTCATACACCTCTTTATCTTTGTTTTTTTTATTCCTTTCCATGTTGAAAAACCGAAGATGAATACTTGCACTAATTTTCCTCTAGCTCAAGAAAAATCTTCTAAGGTTGAATATTTATTTGTGTTTTTTTCTTCTTTGCATTGTTCCCTCATGAGTGGAGGGAAAATAATAGCCCTCAAGTTCTCATGCTTTATGGCATAAGAACCACATTGTCATCATTAATATTCATATCCAAATCTTTATATTGTAAACCCTATGTTACTGCTCGTTCTAATTTTCTTTGGTGTATTTTGATCCCCATCCTGCCATACAGTATACAATATTCATCATCATCTCCACACATGAGTCATCTCCTCCTCTCAATGGAGCGATTAGCGTTTGGTTGTAATATGTCCTTTTATGCATCTCATTAACAAATTGTGTAAGCCTATTCATCTGATTTCACCATTCGAAGAAGCATCTTATCTCATTGCTTTTGATTCACTTTCTGTACACACTCTACTCTATATCAATGACCTGCTTTTTGTAGAAATTAGAAAGAGCTCATTCCCCCACAACACGACTTGCTTTCATACCAAACCTGGTATGAGGATATTAAACTAATAGAAATGAAATTTTTTTTTTTTTTGATAAAAGTTCGTTGTTGGATGAGCAAAAAGTTTGGAAGCTTAGTGAACAATTACGACCATGGAACAAAATACGTCTGCTACGATGCTAAATTGAAAATATCTCCTTTTGCCACTGCGTTATAAATCCTAGCGGAGAAAAAGTTTTAATTTAAAATACTGTTTTTCCTATTTGTTCTTCCCAATAGCCTTTCTTAATGTTGTCTCTAGCGTTATATGGTTCCAAACCACTAAGAAAAATGAAAGATTGACTGCTACACAAGCTTCAAAATTTTTTTACCCCTTACAAAATTCACACTGGACTACTACATATTGCCCGCTAAGTAGTGTTTTGGCCACCAGCCGCTAGCCTGGCACAACAGTTATTTTGATCCTTGATAACCACTTTATAAATTTTCACTTGACACCCAAGACTGTTTAATTGGAACAATGGTCTTAGAGCTTCATTTTTAGAAGGATTGGAATGCCACATATAAGTTTAAAATGATATGACCTTCAGATATTTTCTTGCACAATTTTATTTGAGAAATATTTGATATATTTTTTTTGAAAAAATAAATATTTGATAATTGAAGCTGGCTGTACCTATTTACTGGTTTTTGTTCTTCTAGATGATACTGCCTTGCTGTTTGTTTCTTTATCTCTGTCTGGGTTGATCTGTTGTATTGAGTCTTTGTTGTTCTTTGAAATGACTTTTCAGAAGGAACTACTGCGACTGAATCTGATGAAGACAATGAAAGGCATGATGCTGCAGAAGAAGAAACAGATGAAGATGACAGCACATTTTTTGATACACGGGATTTCTTATCGTCAAGTTCTTTTAAAAGTAGTGGGTCTGATTATCGGAGGTCATCGTTTGATACAGATGATGATGATTTTTACACTAGCCACTGTGAGAATGGTGGTGATGCTGCCATGAAGTCTGTGGGATTTAACTATCCTTACGTTCGACGTCGTAAAAAATTGCCTGACCCAGTTGAAAAGGAGAAAGGAGTCAGCCTTTGGTCCATGATTAAAGATAACATTGGGAAAGATCTCACCAAAGTATGTCTTCCTGTTTACTTTAACGAGCCTATATCTTCTCTACAGAAATGCTTTGAAGATCTGGAATACTCTTTTCTTATTGACCGAGCATATGAATGGGGTAAAAGGGTAAGTTTAGATTGGCATTTTGTATTATTATTTTTTAGATTGGATACTTTTCAAATTGAAATTAACTATGATATACTAATTTGGGGGTCTTGTTCATACCATTTTCCAACTTTTAGTAAGTTGTATCGTACTAAATGTTATTCTCCATGTTCCTTGCACAAAGTAGGCTGTCACCAGTTCCTTGTAAAATGATAATAGTTTTCTGTAGTTTGTCTCTAATGCTTGACTGCATATTTTACACGGCACGAAAATGTACATTACTAAATTAAAATGCTATTTTGATTCCACGGATGGAATCTCTCTCTCTCTCTCTCTCACTCACACACACACACACATTCGCACACACACACACATTCGCACACACGCATGCACTCACTTGTGGGTATGAGTATTACACTGATGGAACATGTGAACAATCTTAAAGGCTCTGGTGTGGTTTTTTATTTTTTATTTTTTATTTTTGTGGTTTCCACCAATTTGAGGGCTATCTTACCTGGCATTCCTAACGGTGCTATGTTCCGATTAGAACGGTTGAGTGTGACAATGTTGTTGATCTTTATTTAGGAGGGCTGGGCATTGATGAGAGAATTTGGACTTTGGAGTCCGAAATGACTGAATTTAGAGTTTCTTTCAGTGAGTGAGTGGCAGAAAAAGTGTTATTCTTCCTGGTCAGGAGCTATTTTTATTCCAGTCAATTGCTATTAAGCCCATTGGTCTTTTAGAACTACAGCCTCTTTTTGTTGAGAAGGTTGGGTATGTGTGTCAATGGAATAGCCCATCTTGCTGGGTATTTAGGCCTGGTCCATTATGATGGGCCCGATAGCTATTTCACAATTTTGGACCATATCAGTGAAGAGATGGATAGCCTTGTAGCTTCATGTGAGGAAGCAATGAATAGTTTGCTTAGAGTTAGATTAGAAACCTTTTTGATGTATTGTTATATTGAATTGTGTCCTTAGATCAATTTTAGAAGGTCATGATTATAACTTGCTTTACTTCTTATCTTAGATAAAAGAAAGCAACTACTTGGAATAGTTCTTAAGAAGAAAGATGTTTAGAAATTTGAATTTGGTAGTCTAGAAATATGATTATGTTGAATTAGATGATCCATTTGAATTTTATTTTGAGAATTTCATGAAGTAATCTTTGTCCCTTTACTGTTACCCTTTTTATTGTTGAAGTTCAGAAGTCTTAGTATTTTGTTTGACAGTTTTTTCCATTTCAAATACATTTTATTCTAAGCTGCTGTAATGTTGCCAAATGGTTAGTATATTGTGAAGAGTTCTTGTTGCCACCAGGTTGCAATAAGATTGTAAAAGATACATATTAAATAACTAACTCCCTTCTTAGTATCTATATAGTTTATTTCATGCAGCTTCTTCTGTTGATATTTACCTGCTTGTTGGCTATCTGCAGGATAATAGCCTTATGAGGATTCTTAATGTGGCTGCATTTGCTGTATCTGGATATGCTTCTACTGAAGGAAGACACTGCAAGCCATTTAATCCTCTTCTAGGGGAGACTTATGAGGCTGATTATGCAGACAAGGGCATCCGCTTTTTCTCAGAAAAGGTTTTTGTACGCTCACAGAGTTCTTTACAAGTACACAGTGGCTGATTTTGTGGATTTTATCACTTACTATTCCCATAAAGTTTAAAAATTGCAAACCTTTGTAATATGCTTATGAACCTGTCCCTAGACAACACTAAAGTGTTTTGTTCCCAATTGATGCGTGTTTCAACTGAAAAAATATGCTATACAATCTCTTCCAGAGATATGACTGCAGTTTCTGTTTCATGTGATTTACCTTTGTGATAATTTGGTTCCAGGATGTTACTTTCTGCCAAAGATAATTGATGTGCCAGCACGCAACTAACGCGATGTTAACCCAAAAAGATAAAAGATAATGCAGTACTAGAAATACATAGTAAGAAAAGATAGAAATTATTAGATCTAATGTCTGAATTCAACTATTTTCATATCAATAATAATCAAGAAAACCTTTTAGCAATTAATTAGATTTAAAGAAGCATTCCAGAAGCATGATCAGCGAGCTAGCGACTGGGCAGGCACATCCCACTAGGTAGGATGTCCTGGGCTTAGGACCTAGCAGGTTTTTCTGTTTTCGGTCTTGTGCAAACTCACTGTGATAACTAAAAAGGAAAATTAGAAAAGGGGGGAAAAACACTCATGGAATATGGGGATTCTATATGAAAACCAAACATGACTTCTTGAAAGACTGGGAATTGAGAGACTTTACTCAACCAAAATGGGAGTTTCATCAATTCTTGACCTCAGAATCAGCTAGTGATATTGATTTTTATAAGAAGTTGACGAACTGCTTCTAGAATTTGACGTGACCTTCAGGCGTTCCACAAACTGCACTCCTTTTCATCTTCTCTAGAAACCCTTTGAAATGTTTTAGTTTAGGCTTCATTTGGTTTTCACTTCTATTTGAAATCAGATCTACAGCTGCTGAGCTTTGATACAATGAGACATTTTCAAGGATTTCAATGCCATCAACATATTGAGGGTTATGCCCTACGCCTTGAGGGGTACGCCCTACTATTTGGGCAGTTGGAACTATTTGACTCTGACCAACACCTTTAGGTTTTAAAACATTGCTCTTGAGTGTCACTGTAGCTGATTGGCATGGATGAGTGCCCTGTGTGGCCCTTGGTGAACCCCCCCGCCCCACTGAATCGTCACCAATGTTACCTGAGACTTATCTGGACTGACCTCACCATTGGATCTTACTTATCTTCTAGCTGTTGATTCTGGGTGGCACATATCACTATCATCATCAAATCCTTTGTATCTGGCATTGGTGGCCTTTCCATTCCCCAAACACCCGCAGGTGGTCTCGATTGGGTTCTTGCCCAAGAAACCTATTCTTGATCTCGCTTTGTGTGCGTGTGGTGTTATAGCAAGCTTTCCATTTTCATACTTATTTCGTGCTATTCCATGTCATCATTTTATTTATTTATTCATTATTTGATTCCTGTGTTGTTTTAATTTTGACAATGGCCTAAATTCCCTAGTTTAAAATTATATTTTACTTTGAGGCAGGTCAGTCATCATCCCATGATTGTTGCATGCCATTGTGAAGGTAGAGGATGGAAATTTTGGGGAGACAGTAATCTGAAAAGCAAATTTTGGGGTCGTTCTATTCAACTTGACCCTGTTGGTGTTCTAACTCTGGAGTTTGATGATGGAGAAATATATAAGTGGAGCAAGGTATGCACACATGACACATGAAAGGTTGACATGAAATTTTCTTAATGGTGTGCAAGTTGAATATCTGTTTTCTTCAGGTCACAACTTCCATCTACAACCTTATATTGGGAAAACTTTACTGTGATCACTATGGTACCATGAGAATACAAGGAAACCATGGATATTCATGCAAGCTAAAGTTCAAGGAGCAGTCTTTAATAGATCGAAATCCTCACCAGGTAATCAATACCTCATTTTTGATCTAGTTGAATCCAACTATGAGCGCTAAAGCTAGTTGATGCCACTGTGCTTATCATCAGATCATTGTCGACGAAACCACAGATTCAGATGACCATACTTTGTAGTGGAGATAACAGTATTGGAGCAAGTTCCATGTAAATATTTTCTGTGTCATTAACCTGCATTTTCATCTGGTTTTAGCATTGCACGGCTTAGGTAGATTTTCCTTATTTCCCCATAACTGTCTTGGTGTTCAATTACTTTTTTTAGCATTTACACTGGTCAATGGAGTCAGGCATGTCATTTTCCTTTTCATTTCCCCCTGCTGCCCCTTTTGCATTTGCAGTACTCGTATCATTGTAGAATCAGGCTTCTATTTTTTTTTTTATTGGATACATCTGTTTATGAACATATTGTAAAATATCATAATATTGATTGATGTGGATTACATTATGATTATAATACACCCTTTCTTAAAACCCTGTGGTATGGTAGTATGGTAAATTTTCTTCCCTATTATTATGCCAAAGAGGGCGCTATTAGTGGATATGTATATTCTCCCACATTATTTGCCCACAAGTTTGCAATGTGCACATGGACAAACCATGGTAAATTATTTGATTCAAGTTTTATTGCAGGTACAAGGTGTAGTACAAGATAGCAATGGGAGAACAGTGGCTACACTGTTTGGAAAATGGGATGAGAGCATGCACTATGTGTTAGGTGAATGCTCCGGGAAGGGCAAAGCATCCGAAATGATGTCTGAGGCTCACTTACTCTGGAAAAGGAGCAAGCCATCTCAGTTTCCCACCAGATATAACTTGACTCGCTTTGCAATTACACTTAATGAGCTCACCCTTGGATTAAAGGTCTTCAATGTGTGTGGTGTTTTTCTGTGAGGATTACAATTTATTTCAGTGGAAGCCTTTTAGCCTAAATCTATATGTCATTCATAAACACAGGAAAATTTGCCACCAACTGATTCAAGGCTGAGGCCCGATCAGAGATGCTTGGAAAACGGGCAATATGAAAAGGCCAATGCAGAGAAGTTGCGGTTGGAGCAGACGCAGCGACAGGTAAATTGACTTTTTTTTTTTTTTTGGGGTTTAAAACTTCTGTGTATAAAGTGAATAATAAGATTCTTTTTCAGTTATAAAAAAAAATTGGAAATTTCCATAGATGATAAAGGAAACAGCATATTTAATAACTCACAGACAAGGAAAAAAAGCAATATATTACCTTGGTAAGGGAAACATAATTTAAATTTGTCGTATTTTGACAGTACGTATATATTGTTAATAGTGTTTTATTATATGTATGCATAACATAATTTACCTCTGTTTCCATGTAGTGATTTCTTTTCCTCATGATCAGTAAGTAACATCATGAGAAGAGCTCATACGATATAGGTTTTTGGTACTTGTCATGTTACCCTAAAAAAAAAAAAAGAAAAAGGAAAAAGTAAAAGAAGAGTCGGTATTATTTTTACAGTTCACTAATAGGTGCATTGACATTTTGGGTGCGTTGGGCTCAGCATTCATCTGAATTGCATATGGAGGTATCTGTAAATTAGTGGCTTCGCTTTACATTGCCTTTTGTATCATTGAAAATTGTATATATTATATATAAACTGGTTGTTAACATGAGTGGAAAGATTGCAGTCACGGAAGATGCAAGAGCAGGGCTGGAAGCCGCGGTGGTTTGCAAAGGATAAAGCATCGGACACATACCGTTTCTTGGGTGGGTATTGGGAGGCCAGGGAATGCCACGACTGGGATTCATGTCCTAACATCTTTGGCCAAATTACCACTGACCAATTGTTAGACTGATTTCATTAGTTTTGACAGGGATGATTAGCTTCTTTTTCTCCCTTTATTTTTTTTCTTTTCTTCTTTTTCATGTTTTTTTTTTTTTTCTCTTTTAATTATCTCATTCAGTTTGGGATCTTGTGATTCCAGTAGCAATGCAATGCTCGCCATTTTCGAGCATTATTTAGATGTGCCAAATGGCATGTAAAAACTCAAAACTTCTTGCTACGAAATAAGTCTCTCTCTCTCTCTCTCTCTCTCTCTCTCTCTCTCTCTCTCAATTCATTTGTGAATGCTTGACTCTTTTTTTTTTTATTTTTTCTTTTGTTAATCCTTTTTCTTATAGAAGAGAAATCAGGATATTCTGCCAGGATTTTGGGCCCTGTCACCGTGTCTTGGTAAGACTCATGAATGTCATGTGAACACAAGTTATGTCATATATGGCCCCGCCCAACCCTTAAATAAGAAAGACTTTTAAGGCACTTGTAAGTCGTTTTCATCATCAAATTTCCCAAGAGTCAAATATATGGGAAAGGAAGCATAGACAAGGACACGGTTGACTTGAATGCAATGCAAGATATCTTTTTCAATTGAAGGGTTTTGAAGGGGTCTTAAGAAGGGAGTTGAGATAATTTCAAAGAGGCACTCATGTAGTTTTATGGGCTAAAATGTGACGATTAAGGGCATTTTAGTCAATAA
Source organism: Umbellularia californica (assembly GCA_028538565.1). Lineage (NCBI taxonomy): Eukaryota > Viridiplantae > Streptophyta > Magnoliopsida > Laurales > Lauraceae > Umbellularia > Umbellularia californica. The sequence goes on along the minus strand of JAPQWN010000007.1, from coordinate 70,035,968 downwards.
AAACTGCCACAAGATTAACCTTTCTATAAATTCAATAGCATGATTGATGCGGGTGTCAGTAAGACAGTAACCTGTAACTATGAAAGGTAAAGGTCCCCACGCCAAGCCATATCTGAGCAGTGCCACGTCTCATGTGGGCTACTGCTACTTGAAAACCAACCCATTTATAACATGGTTGACTGGATGGTGTCCTCCTACTGTTTGTCGTTTCGAGGAATTATTAGGCACATAGATGGATGGGTCTTATTCCCATCCTACGGTTGGTGATAGGTCATAGGTGGGCGTCACGCTATCCTCAATCGCCATCATCAAGTCTGGATAAACTCACATCTCATTTACAAGATAAGCAGGTGGGAATTAGTGATGCATCCACTACCCAAATCTCAAATTGAAAGACAAAGGCAGATTCAAGCTTCAAGAGCAAAATGGCAGTAATGGTTAGCCACATTGAAAGCTAAATATGATAAAGAACGAACCACTCTAGAAAAAAAAAAATTTAAATAAAACTTGGATCACCAAACTATGTTATGCATGTCGTTGGCCCATCAATGGAACGGACTTGGGCAGAATCCATGTGGAGTGTAGCTGAGTTCATTATAGAAGGGCCTGACTCGGGGTCCAAGTTCGACCCGGACTCCAGGACTATGGGTCAGCTCAATAAAAAGGAAAAGGTTTGATTTCGAACCAGATTCAACTTGCATCTGGGTCGAATTCAAATGTCCTATTCTCAAGTTCTAGGAGTCATATCAACTAGAGTGAAGTCTACCTGAGTTGGGTTTCTAGGTGATAATAAAAATATGTAAGAAATGAGCAGAATAGGGCTTTGGGCACTCTCATATGGCTGGTGATTTTATGAGACAAATATAATAGTTTGGCCTTACATATGAGTTTGAGTGTATGTTAGGAAGCGGTCATTGGGTCGGAATAGGCCTGCCCAAGTTGTGTGTAAATGTCAAGCCCAATCCTAGGCATTGCAAACAATGTCGACTGTGAGTCCAGACTGTGTCCATACAGTTTTAACTTGTGAATGGTGAGTTATTTTTATTTAATGGCTTAAATTTAAATTTCTCAGATTCTCTTTAATTTTAACTATACAGAATGTTATACAAAAAAAAAAAAAAAAAAAAAAGAGCTAAACAGAATGAAGGGGCGTTTCTAGAAATTATCCTACGTGCCCTGTGCGCATAATGTGCAACCCTCATGGGGGCCCACTTGAAGGCCCATCTGAGTGGACCATTGATATGTTGATGAAAAAGTTAAGCTTCCAAAAATAAAAAAAGTTGCACAAACCGCCCAGTCAATTGTTATAAAGAGTAGAAATGCAGTAGCCTATAAATGGGCCATGTATGGGCTGGGCTAATGGGATTTGTGTGCAAGATGGAGCCCATTTCTTGTAATCGATGGATTTACCTTTTAGGCTGATACTGACCCTATCCCTGAAGCATAGGTTTTAAAAGCTGCCCAACTTCAGCCCATTTCTTATATTATATAAGAGGTGATATTACAAAGGTGGCTATCATGGTTCAAATGATAAGTTGGCTTAATTCATTTTGGTTCCGAATCTGAATTGACATTCGGATTTGAATTCATATCCACCATGTATTCAGATTACATTGGGCTTGAGTTTGAATCTGGGTCCATACCCAACCATATCCACCCAGTATTTGACCCGAATCATCATCATCTTCTTCTTCTTCTTCTTCACATGTCATTGCAAGATGGGAAATTGGAGCCCATGGGCCATCATAACCAGTCCTTACTCATGTGAACCAAATCAAGACATGTTCAAGTGGGGTCCATATTGTTTTTCCCCATTTCCATTGTAGCCTGAGGCTTTGACTTGGAGAAATCCGGATTTGAAGGGTGGCACTTCAAAGGGGACCAACCTAATGGAGATCCAAGCTGTTCAAGATGAACATCCTCCTAACGTATAGAGTTTCACAAATTTTACTGTAATATGAGTTGGTTTTACTATAAGATTTTTGTTTCACTGTAAGATTGACAATTTAACAACAACATTTTTTAGTAAACGATCAATGTTATGGTGAGACCAACTCCTACTAAAGTAAAATCTTGGAATGTCCTATGTTAAAGGAGGGTGTTCATTTTTCCATGCTCATATTGTCAATAGGTAGGCCCCACTATAGAGTTTTGCTCGTCCAATTCAAGATATCTCTAAGTCAAAGCTTTAGAGGATCCCAACTCATTTCTGTCCATGTTAAAAATGGGTTGTGACCACACTACCTTTAGATTAAGGCTATCAAAGGGCCGGGTGAAGCTGAGCTTGGAGTTGTCCTTACCATACACTTAATATATATAGGGTCGGGTGAAGCTGGGCTTGGAGTTGTCCTTACCATACACTAAATATAGATAGGGCCGGGCCCGAGCAGGCCAAAACCCTTAGAGGAATTGCACTATATAAGCCTTACCCTACCCTCAAAGGGCTAGGGTAGGGCTCAAGGCTTGAAAAATAAGAAAATCATTTCCTAAAACTTTTTCTATGCTGTCACCAGGCACCAAATGTCAACTGACCACTATCTCGTCTAACCTCTGCTTTAAAGAAAATATTTGGAGCATGTTTGGGTAATGTCTTTAGAGAGGAATCTTCTTTGATTTTCCTTGATTCGAGGAAAATTCAGATTTGGGTGAAGAGAGGAAAACTGAAAAAGGATTTTCCAAATCTTCTAAACCCATTAAAAATCATCTCTTCCATTGATTCCTCCATCTCCACCTCCCCCATAGAATTTTACAAATCCAAAAAGACAAAGAAGCACCTAAGCTACAAGAGTGACTCTTCCTAGTGTTTTCCAAACTTAGAATGCAGTGATTCTTCCCCTAAAAAATCCTCAAAGAGGATAGCATTGTTGTACAGGAAAGGAATCCTTAGATAAATGATTCCTCTATATTTACCAAATGTGCCTTTGGAGAAATTATGAAAGTCATCTCTAAAATTTTATTTTTTTCTCGAAAAAATCATATACATATTTAAATTTAGAGCTAAGCTTAATACTGTCCAAGTCCGGGTCTCAAAATTTACAGCCTTGAAAAAAAAAAAAGAGAAAACCCTTCAAACCGAGCAAATTTAGGGGTTTTTGAGAGCAAATAAATGTCCCTCTCTTGCGACACTGATATTCAAAATGTGTGTCCTCCCAAGTCAATGTTCAAAGCCACACGAATCCATAAACGTACAAAAGCAGCGGATCTGAGAAGATCATGTACGCCCATGCCTATCTATCCAAGTCAAAAGAAAGACTTGGAATCATGAGTTTTTTGGTTTTCCTTTTTCCAGGGCATAGGGCATGGGATGACAAGAAACACCCCTCCCTCATGATTCATATGACCCCATGTCTCATTTCCCATACAGCAACCCACTACGTGGAACGACTGAGGCCATTCTCTCACACTTGCAATATCAGGACTGTGAGAGCATGTGAAAGTAACGGATCATAAAATATGGAAAAATCAAGAGGACAACTGATCAAAGTAAAAGCTCATGGACCTTGCTTTCCAAGTATTCTATCTCATTAATTCTCAACTGTTTTGAATTTTGTGTTGTGCTTCTTCATATTACCTCAGCAAGTGAGGCCACACCCACCACACCTTTTAATGAGAATACGTGGCCAATTCCTTCCTTGAAATATTAGAAGACTCAAACAAGGAAAACATGGATTTTTTCCCTATGATTCATGACGCAATGTTCCTTTCACAAGCACTAGGTGGAAGAATGACGTAAGGGTCGTTCTCTTGCATTTCTTTTAATCAAGAACGTAACGACGTGGAAGAATGAGGCTCCTTCTTTTGCATTTCTTTTTAATCAAGACAGTAACAATGTATTAGACTTTATCTTCTAAGTATATAGTGTAGAAACCCAAAAAGTGAGTTTTAACCACCACCCACCCACCCACACCCACACCAAAAAAAAAAAAAAGTCATAGATACTGTTTTTTAAGGGAGATTATCATGGCTGGAGCCCCAAAAACCCTGAGTTCGCTATTGCTTATCGCATAAGTGACTATCCGCCTCTCTTCCTAAAATGTCGGGTACATCTGCACATGAGAAAGAGCAATTTACCTTGAAGATTTTACAACATGGATATGACAAGGTATGTAGGATCTTACATTCCATTGAGCTACCACTTATCCCAAAATCAATTGGTGATGAGAAATGGTGCGACAATAGTTTTATGGTGAGGGCGATCACAATTATAATCGCTCAAGAGTGAGGGTAGATGTTGGTCTCAACACTAGGATACATATTTTACTTATAAAAAGTGAAGTATTAGATGTGATATTATACAATCTTATTCATTTTGAAGTATACGTGTATCATAAGTTTAAATTATAAAAAAGAAAAAAAAAAGAAAAAAAAAATACAGATTGGGCTAGGAATGTCCAAGTTATCCCTTATCCTCCATCATTTATTTCCAAAGAATGTAGGGTTCTAGTTTGGATATTGGAGGAAGGTTGGTACTAGATTGATAGCAAGTCATAAAAACATATTAAATAAAATCATAATAAAAGATTAATTTTATTTCGTAAGAAAATATATGGGTACTGGTTCACTCCACGGACGAAAAATGGCAATAGCTGATTAATAAGAGAGATTAATTTTGAGAAAGGACTTTAGCTCTTAATACATGAACCAATTTGGTGTGACTTGGAGATGTGGTCACTGATTGCTTGAAACTGTAGGCTTGGCCCGGATAGAACAGATTCTTTAACTGTTGGAAAGGTACATCTCACATCACAGGCATCGTCCACTGCTGGAGAGACATGAAAAATGATGAGCAGTGGCATAGTTTCCACTTTGGAGTTTGGGCATGTGACGTTTCATGAGCACTATAAAAAATGTGGAGTCCGGATCTCCAAGGCTGTAGACTCAGAGCTATTAATAAACCTTGAGTTGGAGAAGTAAAACCCACAATGACAATGGGGTATCACTATTACCCCCCATTAAAAATACGAGCTGCTCAGAATGAAATCTCTCAATGTTCAGTCATTCATGGTTTGTACCCAAACTTTACTCCAATGGGTTAATCCATTATTCATCATGAGTCTAGACTCTGGATCCACTTTTGCAGCTATTTCACAGGACGTGTAATACGTCTGAAACTTCATCAATAATGTGTAATCTCATCCCCTCCAATAGCTTATCATAGATTTCACTTTAATAAGAGTAGGTAATATAATTGGGCGCCGATGTGGCATTAGTCACTTCTCCATCATGTGCTTAGTTGGACAAAATGACTCGACCCCAAATCCTCTGCTGCAACAATTACATGAGAACTGTGTAAGAGAATTGTGTAACAGTTCATGAAACTACATTCTAGGGCCCACATAGAGATAATATGGGTCGTTTAAGATGAATCTCAATTTCTTCATGGATACATACTCAAAGTTTGGTTAAAATAGAGTAGGTCCCACCTTCTAAAGACCAAGCACCATGACGCCACACCAACAGCGATGCCACGTCCAGGCATGTTTTTTAAATCGAATGATGAGATCCACTCCTTTTGAATTAAATTTTGAAATTACATTGGTTGGGACTGAATTATCTCTCACTGTGGTGGAGGATGTGGAATCAAAGTAATTCAAACTCATTCTTATATACTCAATCAGCAACTACCATAATTTAAAAGTCCAAATTTGCTTTTTATGGGATCTGTAATCGTTTCTCAGTGTGGAGAGGGCATGCATTTATCAGAAGTAGAAGTAGAAGCACTTTTCCTCTAATCATGGCAATGGCAATGGCATTGACCCAATTGACGCCGAGAAATCTCCTCGAATTTTGACAAACCGTCAAAAGCGTGTCAAAACTAATTAACAAAGATACGGATCTTTTGCCTGTAACTCTCTAGACCCCAGTGGGTCCCTCCATCCCTCATCTTTTGAATTCAAGGCTGCAATGGTTTTGTTTCCGTTCAAACCAAGCCATTGAAAGGCAGAAAAAAAAAAATCTATATCTGGAGTCTGGACTCATTAATTGTATACTAATGGATTCAAAGTCTAATAAATGCAAACCTTTGGAAACAAACCAACAACAAGGGACAGAAGCTGGTGGGACTAATCCCTCACCAACACTAGAACAAAACCCACACAGCCGCGCATCGGTCAAAATTTTTTTGTTTCTTTTTTTTGAACTCAATACCATAGTATAGGTCTCTTTTTTTTTTTTTTTTGGGGGGGGGGGGGGGTTGGGGGGGGTTCTGTTTTTGTGAAGCGATGCCATGAATAATATATGGTGGTAACATTGAAACTCACAATGTCCTATCAATTTACATAAGTTCTTGAATTTCCTTTTTTTTTTTTAATCTTCTTTGCTGCATTTTTAATTATTCAAAAAATCAAATATTTTCTCTGACGTTTTCTAAAAATGTCTGGAACATGGTCTAAATTTGAAAACACACCGACATTCTTCTGTGACAGTGATTTTCCAAGAACATATATCTGTCACGCTTCTACAGACGCTAGGTACACAAATCTATCCATCTATCTATATAGGATCTAATGCACTGGCATGTTCTTCCGTGTGCAGGTACACAATCCCTGTAACATGTGAAATCTATGTACATTGCAACCAACCGATTTGTGGTCCTGGTCCCTGATGTAGATGGAACAGTCTAGTCTTCTCTTGCTTAGGGGCAAGTGTTTTATTCCCATTCAACCTTTGATTGAAACAGGTGGGTCAGTGCCTATAACTTAAATTGATCAACCAGCTCGACTGTCCAACCATATTGTCAAGTTCCCTCATTTGAAATGGATTGGATCATCTTTACTGCTATCCACATTAGCCACCAGTGAATTTATTATCTTCATCATAATGACTATTTCAAATGTAGGCTAAGGCAGGTCTATAATTCAACATCTTTTTTTTTTTTTACAAAAGGGCTCCCATATTTTTCAAATAACCACAAAAAGGCCGCTATATTTATCATTTTTACTAAAACCCTCCCTCGACTATCAGTCTAAGGGAACCTCAAATGACTTATCATATTGAGTTAAAAGATAAAAAGCCAATTCTGGACTCTTAAACTTAAAGAATTAAAAAAAAGATAATGATTAGTTGAGCGACTTATTCTCACATATTTTCCTAAATTCAGTCCTCTCCATTGCCATGCCTCCTTTTGTCGTCTTGCATTAGGTGAGCCCTACTAAAAGTAACTTTATTTAATTGGCAAGATTTGCTAATCTTAAATAAGGGGCATTTTTATCCTTTGTCCAAAAGAACTAGCTACTCCGCTGAAACTGGGGGTCTTTTTCGAGGTTGTTTAAAAATACAAGGTCTTTTTATTAAAAAAAAAAAGACATCATAATTTAAATCTTATGAGGAGAAAATGTGAAAACGCGTTTCGTTTCAAGAAAGAGGTTAGGCGGTGGGCCAAGAATTTAGGTGGTGGGCCCAATTGTGATTTGGCCTTTCTGCGTGCACCACGTGGCGGGCATGATGATGGGCCCCACCTCACAATTCCTGCTGCCAGGTCTGGGACCAAAGGGACTTTTGGTTTCACCCCCGGATGGGGACAGATTCGAGTCTAATAATAACACAGGAAAAGGGGAAAGGGGCCACTAAGATTTTATATGTAGGGCGCCCTTCAAGTTGTGGGACAGGCCTCTCCCAACACTTTGATTCCATTGTCTCCTTCACTATCATTGCAGGATTTATTCCCTGTTCCCTGTGTTCTCATGTGGAGAGTCCACGTTCCACCCAATTATAATTGTTATTTGGAAGGAATGACCCAAGTCATGGATCCATACCTTCTCCAATGCTTGTCGTTTTATTACATCATACATGATCCTTCACCTTTCATGTTATTTATATATATATCTGTGGCAAATATTTTCTATAGTTGTGACATGGATGGAGGACTCTGTGGGTGGATTTTATACAACCTAACTACTCTGATTTTTGTACAATCAGATCCACCAAGGCCTGTTTCTTGTCTAAAGAATTTTAGAATTTACCTAGTAAAGTCAGGTGAAGGATAATTTTAGAAGTCTTTATTAAAGTGAGGAGTCAAAGAAAAAAAGTACTATTTGTCAAAAACCAAAAAAGTCAAAAAGTTAATTTTTCCAAGCCCCTAAACGACAAAAAACCATCTTAAAAAAAAAGAGAAGTAAAAAAACTACATTCTCATTTCACTAAATGACAAAAAATCATTACTTTCTTTTTATTAGATCCCTCTTATTTTATTACTTTTTAATTTGACGATTCACCTCCCTTCACTTTACTAGTGAAGTTACCAAACAAACTCGTCACCGTACGTCGTTCATCACGTGGGACCCAAGGAAATTTAGAAGGGTGAAGTGTCTCCTCAATATAGTTATAGTCTGGATGCACACTCCCAAAGAAGCCGGTATAGAAGAGAAAATCTTCCCCTATTATAAATTTAGATTAAATGTAAATTACTAGGCATCTGATCAATTGGCTCCCCTCATCTATTAAATGCTCTTGATTGGGCCACTAAAACTGACCCCTACCACTTTAATGCCCCTTTGATAACTAGTGGACCCATTAGGTGTGGATATCCTCCACTACCACCGGACTAAACCCAACCAACAAACATGCTGGGTACTGGCATGTACTTTGAAATTTCCAAAGAAAGTTAAACACACATGCTTTTCATATGTCCTATTTATTTATTGCCCTTGTAATTTTTATTGGGTAAGATTTGATCAGTATCCCGGTTTTCCTCTTTTGGAGTTAGAAATCTTGATATTTAACCCCGATTCTTACATTCTTTTCATAACCGAATGTTGAGTCCACTTATACTACCACCTAGGCTACGAGATTTTATGCGGCTTCTCTTTGGAGACAGAAGGAGTTTGTTCAGTCAAAAGATTGGAACCCTCCATCGGCGAAGTTGAGAATTGAGATATCCAAACTAGTCATTAGCACGACAAAACATAATGGGAACACAGAACATAATGGGAACACAGACCCCTCTATTTTCCAACTCCAATCAATCCAGACACTAGAAAGACATTGTACAAAAAAGCAAGGAAAGGGGAGAAAAAAAAAGGTTGATAGATCCGGAGAAGAAGACCATCAGTCGCTGTTCTGACGCGGTCTAGAAAATCCAACAAGATCGAAGACACCATTGCTTCTCACCTACTCAAACCTACGTGAAAAATACCCCACCTGCGGTCCCCCATCTCTCACTCTTCCTCTCCTCTCCTCTCCTCTCCTTTTCCTATAAGAAGTAGAAGACTAATTATCACCACATACAAAGGCCTGAGTAAAGCAAAGCTAGAGAAGAGATTGAGAGTAATGGAAATGGCCTTAGAAGCAGACCACCAACACCACTTCCATGTTCTAGCTGTGGATGATAGTCTCATAGACAGGAAGCTCTTAGAGAAGCTTCTTAAGATTTCTTCATACAAGGGTAAGATTCTCCCCCACCCCTTTTTTTTCCTTATACTAGTTTGAAGGCTTTTTTTCTTTGTTCATCTTTGCTCTTTTTGGTGCAGTGACATGTGTGGAATCTGGAAGCAAAGCTCTGGAGTATCTGGGGTTGCCTGATAACATGGAAAACTCTTCTTCTTCTTCTTGTTCATCGGTTACAAACCAACAACGTGTGAGGAACTTTTCCACTTTGACTCTCCACTGCATCATCTCCGTTTCTTTACATTTTACACTGTAGGAAGTGGTTGTCTGGTTAATGAATCCTGACCGCTCATGGGGTCTATCGGGACTAATTTAAATTGCAAAGTGCACAACCAAATGGAAAACCCAGTTTCCTTTTCATTCTTAGTTTGTCCCCACAAGACCCACAATGGAAGCAATGACCCATTGATCACACGGCTGTGATCACCTTCTAATGGACATTCCGGTTTCAGCAACCAGGTCATCCACACCATCCAATTAGTGGGCCATTCGATCAGAGGCCCACAGTTGAGATAACGCACCAAGGAGAGGCATATCAGACCAGCTGTTTGTGTACATGGTGGGACCCATGTAAGATCTACCCATCCTGTAACAATGTGCCGTTGATGGCACAAACGAATGGTTAAGATGGCATGTTTCTTATGTTGATTCATCATTTTGGTGGGCCACACAATTGGGTATTGCAATGTCGTGAAATCTTAATATATGGTTGCAATATTGTTCCATCTTCCATATCAGTTTCCACCAATTTTCATCTGTATCCTTTTACTTGGTTCGATGCGATTGAGGTTTCGTAGTATGTTTTTTATATAATTAGGTGGTCTACTACTTTGAATGCAGGAAGTGAATGTGAATTTGATAATCACGGACTACTGTATGCCTGGGATGACCGGTTACGATTTACTTACAAGAGTCAAGGTCAACCCCCCAACCGAAACTCCACGTAACGTGTATTTTGTTTTTGTTATCGGTCTTATGCTGTATAGTAGTAATGTTATCGTTTTCACATACGAATTGAATTCGCAGATGAATACAAAAGTAATATCGCGGAATTTGTGGCTTTGTTTTGCAGAAATCTTCGTGGAAAGACGTTCCGGTCGTGGTCATGTCTTCGGAAAACGAGCCTTCGAGAATCAACAGGTGAGCAGCAAACACCCATTTCCAAGCTTATGATGATGATTATGATGATGATGATTTTTAGTGGTTATGGGCCTTATGTGGCCCAATGGGAGGATGAATAACAACCGTCTGATTGCCTTTCTGCTTGTGAATCATTGTTGCATTCCCTGTATTGATTGGTCTTTTTCTTTTTCTTTTTTTTTTTTTTCTGGATAAAAGTATTGATTGGTTTAGTTCCAATGAAGGTTTGCAATCTTCCAATGTTGTTGCAGTTATACAGGGAATCGTGTGAAATTTGGAATTCCTTGTATTATCTTAGAGTTTTCGATATTTTAGTGCCTGTTTTTTCTGGAATTCCAGGAATTCCTGTTTGGGGAATTTCTTAATTTCTAGACAAAATGGAATTTCTTGATGCTCGTTCGGGCTTAAACATCCAGGGATTCCACCAAAATGCATAGGGAGTGGAATTCCCGGATTCTCAAATGTCAAAAGAGACCTTTCATGTGGCTGGAATTCAGAAATCTTAGTAAAGAAATATTGAATTCAAAATTTTCAGGGAATAGCATGTCACATTATGTCCAGGAATTCCTAGACACGGTGAATTCTGAGCAGAAATTCTACTAAAGAAATAGGGCCTTAACCTTGTGAAGCGGCATGTTTGGCTTATGAAAAACTTTCAAATTCCAACTTTTAAAATGCTAGGTATTCTTTTAAAAAAAAATGTTAGGTGTTCTTAGTGGCTCATTTGGCATCATTCTCGGAATGTTTCATTCTGAAAATGAGGGAAGAAAAACTTGTTTGGGAGACATTTCATGAGAGAGAATCTCTAGAAATGGAAAGGAGGAAAATATTTTATAAGATGTGCATAAATGAATAGAAAGTGCCTACCAAATAAATTTTTCTTCATTTATTCTAAGAATGAGACATTTCTAGAATGATTCCAAACAAGCTCAAATTCTCTGATCTTTTGAGAAAAATTAGCCTGTGGGTTGCTGGATCAGCCGATTGGATGAACTTCTGATTCTAGTTGAGGTTCCAAGCTTATAAACAGTGGTACTAGATTAGGGGTAATATTATTCATGAGAATTGGCCCACTCATATCTTCCCAGCATCCAGCTAGCCCACTAAGGCTGGCAGGGCACAAATCTCAGTCAAGGTCTGAGATAAAACGTAGAACATGATTCCTAGCCCTTTCTTTATGGTAAGGAGGCTTCTCCATCCAATATGACGAACGCTGTAGTTGGATCCAATTCAACTTGGTTGTTTCCTAGAATATATAGGAATTGAATACATAGAATTTGTGGTCAATTGAGCTCCGCTGAAAGATTATTGAAGAGATAAGGGGTGAGGGATGAATGATGTCAGGTAGCAATAGCAATGGAGATGAGACCTTGACTTTCCTGACCTTTGAATTATCAGGTGATGGTTGGATATTCATATTTTCATCTTTCACTTGATTTAGTTTCTGTTAAAACGGAGGTATTTGACAGCCGCTTGGATAGTTACCTTTAATTAAACTAATTTTAGAAATATACAATTTCAACTACACGGAACAAACATGCCATCGGGAGAAACTTTCTCCTGAAAGGAACTGCGAATACTGTTAAGGTTTGGATGCCCACTTGTCCTGTCTTCTATTGTACTCATTTTAGTCATTTAAATAATGGTTCGGAGCTATGCATGTCATCCAACACCTTTTCTAGCTGTTGAATTGGATTTCTAGGAAATCAATCATGGTAAAAGGGGTTTCAACAAATGAATATTAAGAGAACCAAGGGTTGCTAGATTGGTTAGCAGCCTCGTTTTTCACCCAGCTGGTTAGGGCTTTATTTTGAGGGTTTGTTGTCATCTTCCCACGTGTGGGCTATTTTTCTGTGTGTACGGGCTCCCTTCCTAAGTGTTTGGGCTCTCTTCCTACGTTTGTGGGTTCTCTCCCCCGCATGTGTGGGTGCTTCTCATTGGTCATAGCCCCCTTAGCTGGAGTATTGGGAAAAAAAAAAAAACAAAAACAAATAAGTGTTAAAGATGTTAGCGGTGAAGGATACAAGGTGGAGACGTAGTTGTGACCTTTTCTATTATAAAATCGGATTTCTTAATAATGGCTTGGTATTCGTATATCATATTTCTGTAATTCATTTTTCTTTTGAGGGAAAATTATTTGATGGATCTTCACCTTCCTTTAGTTGTAAGCGCTTGCATAATACATTTTTTAAAATTCTCAGAAAGCACACCTTTAACATATCTTTTACACTTTAATCCATGCAACTTTGAGGCGACAGTTGGTGGACTTGATTCCTCGTATATGTATGTGTGCCCAAACTCCAAACAACGATTACTCTGGTCATTGATTGCTTATCTCATCCATTAGTCAAACTTTACATGTAATCGGTCCATTTCTGCCCTGCAAAGTTTTGACAATAGCTAATGCAAGAGATCCTTTTCCTCATGGGGTACCCGGATAACTAACGTTAGTAAATGTGGGTTGAGAGGTGTTTTAGTTGTTAGCATATGAGCGTATGGCCCACATTTGATGCCCGCAAAAGAGCTTGATAGGCTCGTTGGTTTTAGGTGATTGACTTTTTTTTATGGCTCATCCCCTTTTTAGGTGCAGAACGTTGCAACGAATCCGAATGTTAGTTTTTCCGAGAAGCTCGCATTAGATCGTTGGGGTTATGTGATAAAAACAAACTCTTGATTCATGAATCTGTAACATACATAGCACGATCTGAAAACTTGAGTCTTCTCGACGATCTTTAGCCCAACGGCATCTTTTCGGATTCGTTATTTGTTCCCTTCATTAGTTAGGGTTGGGTTTTTGCTTTTTCTTCCTCCCTTTTGTGCAGTGATTCCACTGTCAAATCCCTGTGTCGAACAAGTCCATGATTCGGGCCTCTTTTCCAAGATGCTCGGATTGCACTTCTTTTTTTCCATGCCGCGCCACCGATAAAATTTAAGGCTATTAAATTTTGGTTGGAATAATATGATAAAGCTGATTTTTTTTTCTCTAAACCCTGAATCCATCCATGATGCAGTGAGTGCTTCTAAGTGAAAAATTCTCAGAGAACGGCCACTTACCTCATTGGTAACCGCCGGCAGTTCTCACCTAACCGTCTAGGGTTCGAACTTTGGGCATGCCACCTTTTCCTACTTGTTTGGGTTTTTTTCCCGCTTGTGTGGGCTCTTTTTTGGGTTCCATCCTCCTTGGCTGGGTTATAAAAAAAAAGTGAAAATTCCCCAATGTTGCAAATAGTTGTTATCGAGAGGTTGCTTAAAACTACTAATAAAGCCTCCTTTTAATGAGAAGGGCGCGGAACCTATGTTCTCAGGTCAGGGTTGATCTAATAATAAGACATAAGAATTGGGTTGGGCTGCAGTCCAACGGGCGCACAAGCATCCAAATCTATTATGTTAAGCCCAGTTTATTGGTAGGATTCAGGGCCTCGGGCAACGACACTATTGTTCATGTGGTGAGTCGGTTCTGGATTCACGAATCAGACTATCTCCAAGCCTATGTCTATCTAGTTTCCAAACAAACCAACAAACTGAATCGAACCAAGCTAATCAAGAACCAGCCCAACTTTTATTCCTTGATTTAGATGGAACGAAGCCTATTATCATCATCACCACCACCACCACCACCATCATGGAGGGCTCATCTCATCAATTTTGGTTGATTCTTCCCGGTGGAACAAAAGTCTTTTAATGGCTTGCATATAGTCAATACAGACGAATATTAGCGACTGTCAGGTAGACGGATTCTTAAATCTATGCAATGCTTAATCTGTTAGCTACTTGGGTCCTTTTTGGAACAGGCCTCTCCAAGTATATATTTCATCCAACTGGGGCTGGGTCAATGTCTGAATCAGGTCCGAATCACAGTTTCCGGATCTAACTGGGAATGAAGGACCTCGTGACCCAATCCATACTCTACATGATACTGTAAACTATAAACATGATTATGTGCATTGTAAGTAGGGGTGCACAAAAAACCGCTAAACCGATCTGGGATGTAGTAGATCGGTTCGGATTTCCATCAAACAGTTCCGTTCGGTTTGAAGGGGAGGTTAAACCACTCAAACTGAATTGAACCAAATCAATTATATAAATATATATATCTTTTATAAAATTTTAAAAAAGAATATGAAAAATTACTTGAAAAAGACTCAAACTCTCATTCTATTACTTGAAGTCCAATGTCTTTCACCAATTGAATTGCCATTTTTTTTTGAAAAAAATATATAAAAAAAACAAAAAAAAGCCGTAACCGAATCAAACAAGTTCCTTTCGATTCGATTCGGTTTGGCTTGAGCACATGGGCGGTTCGGTACGTTTGGAAAAATAGAAAATCAATGGGTTTGGTTTGGTTGATGGTTTCCCTTCCAAACCGATCTGAACCGCCTATGTGCACCCCTAATTGTAAGCGTTTGAGCCCATACATATTTTTAGTTGCTAGAATGAGAAATGGATGTGGGATTCTCCAAGGGCCCATTTGTTTGCATGGAATTAAATATATCAAAATTCATAGTAAAGTATGTTTCAATAAAGGATTATTAAGAATGTGAGGGGTGAAAGATATAAGGTGGAGCAGTAGATAGTACCTTGACATCCTATGATCTGAATTACCAAGGTGATGGCAGGTATTCATTTTCTATATCCTCTTCAACTTATTTTTTGGAGATTGTTTGATGGTCACTTTTGGTCATATTTACCTCCTTCAATTTATTTTCTATTAAAGGAGAGACTATTTTATGGTCATAGTTGGATATCTAGCTTTGTTTCTTTATTTTTAACCCCATAAGATTTCCTGGGATTTCAATTCTACCCCTCAACAAAGTGAGTCCTTCAAATGTATGGTTTGCTTTTCTAACCTTTTCCTGTCATTCCCGTAAAATGATAAACAGGTGTTTGGAAGGAGGAGCAGAGGAGTTTTTATTGAAGCCCGTCCAATTATCTGATATGAAGAAGCTCCATCCCCACCTTTTAAAATCACTCAACTGCAGCAGCAGCACTACCACGAACAACAATAACAACAGTAATAATACCAGCAACAGAAACAATGAAGACAATAACAATTGTGGTAACAGTATCAGTAATAGCAGCAGCAACAGCAGCAAGAGGAGAGCAATGTCTCCTCCCCCAGAGAGAAGAACCAAATTCAGAAGCTTAACATTATTGTCATGAAACACAATAAAAGCATTTTTCTTCTTTTCTTTATCTGACTATTCATGTTAATTTTGGAGATGGGTAAAGGATATGGTTAATCATACGAGCCAGATATTATAAACATCGTTTTCCAAGAAATGATCTGTGAAATCAAATTCAAGTTGTCCCTTTGAATTTAGATAGATTATGTTTTCTGAAGCAATGAGTGAAATTATAGAAGTTTTCTTATGGATTTTGCCTCATAACGGATTGGTTGACGATAGCCAAAAAAAAAAAAAAAGGATTGGTTGAGATGACTCAGAAGTTGCAATGGCAGATCACAGGCAATATGATCTCAAATTACACCCAACGGTTATGACAACATGTGATGAGATTAAGATATATAGAGCCTAGATATTCTGCTGTTGAACTGACTGTTCTGGGCTTGATTTGTTGCAGCAGCACTTTCTACAACTTGTATTCCATGAAATCTCCATTTGTTTCTTGTTAAGTCAATTGAGCATTCATTTAATTTCATGGTATTGAGATCTAAACAATCCCTAAAACGAGAGCCTGCCATATCTGTAAAACATGTCAGTGATGAGTTTAATGGCGGGCCTAAGGCGCCCATGTTTGGGACCACTAGTCTATTTCTTAAAGACCATTCAAAATCGTTCAGGATTGCCATTGCTGATTGCAAAATCAACACTCGGCTGGAATTTGAATACACACGTTTTCCAACTTCAGTATCATGGTTCAGGATTGCCAGGCATTTGGGTTTTTGGAGTGGAGCTGAGGCTATATATATTTGACCACTTAACTACATGCGCCGGACCAAATCCAGTTTTAGTCTGAAGGTTAAATTACTTGGTCCAGCCCACCTCAACCTATCCGATAGCACTGGGCCGAATAGATAAATAATGGGCCGAGCCTAACCATTGCCCTTATGTCATTTAGGTAGAATGTGCCACACTTGAGACTTAATTTGGCCCGTACGTGCAGCACCCACAGCTGAAACTAGGCCCAAAATTAGACTACATCTGATCAACTAGTGATTTCTCTCCATTCATTTATTGTGTTTTTGTTTCAATCACATGTTTTAAACAAGATCAATCAAATTGAAGTTAGATTGATCAGCTGATAAAGAAGTGACTTCCATCCATTTTTTTCATCATCTGTTCATTTTAAATACTTGTTTCAAACATTATCAAAATCTATAAGTGGGCCAGTGAAATATTGTCACACATGACAAGGGGAGATTGCTAATTTTGAATATAAATGGTCTTCCACAGGTGGATTTAATCAATGGGCCTATTTGCTTACATTCCAGGAGGAGTAATGGAGACATTATTGTCACGCTCAAACTCTACTTTTATCTTTTGTTATTTTCGTTCAAACAACAATTAAGTAAAAAAAATTCTTGTATCCCTTATCGTAGGTTCGCTTTTTATATCAACTTAAAAAAAAAAAAATGCATTACATGTTGCCTACTTTTACTTCACCTTTGCTATTATTTTACTTAAAAGTAAAATATTAGAGAAACAGAGCCACCCAGGTTCAGTGATCACTTTTTCCAGCTACATCCATCTTCTTCCCCCACTCATGAAACCTTAGGTGCAGCTCCGCCGCCTCAATCAAATAATGCGCTGCCTGAAGTGGCCCCAGAAACTCCACCACCACTTTCAAAGTCCTCATCCTCAGATCATCCGCCATCCCCACCATCTTCTCCATCCCTTCCTTCTTCTTCTCTAACGCCCTCTCCACCTCCTCCCCCACCTCCCCACCTTCTCCCTCCACCTCCGTCGCCGCCTGGGAAAGCCTCACCATCGTCGAATCTGCCACCGTCTCCTGCAGCTTCGCCATCTTCTCCGTTATCTTGTTCTCCTCCCTCACCGTCCTCCTATGCAGCTGGTCCGCCTGACCCAGCTGCTCCGGCGACAGGTCCCCCAAATCTCCGTTGCTGATCCCGCGGAGGAATCCTTCGAGCTGGGCCTCTAGCTGGAGGCTGGCCTTGGAGTAGAGGAGGTGGACGGCCACAGTCGGCCGCCACCCGCCGATCCAGAGGAAGGCCTCCTCGAGAGTACTCGTCCAGGAGGGAGAAAGGACGGCCAAAACATCCTTCTTCGCCGACCTCGATTTGTTGGCGTAGAAGTTCTCGTAGTGGCGGAGTACCTCGTTTACGAGGTGGCGGAGGCGGTCTTCTTCTCCGTCTCCGGTCCTTGCAGCGGCGAGTAGTTGTTGCAGGTAGCGGTCCTGCTCAACCAACCAGTATTCATAGAACTTGTCGAAGGTTTCATGCTCCAGGTCTATAACATTTCGCGTGGCACGCGACATTACAACTTCTTCATCATCTCTCTCTGGTAGCTCAGACATGTTAAGACTTACAGGTAAACAGAACAGGGTGTAGAGATAGTGAAGAAAGGAATTTGGAGATTTTGGTGTGATGGGTCAATGAAACAGGAATGGGTTTTTATAGGTACCACAGAAGGGACATGTTCCAATGGATCCGTCTCAAACTCAAACTCAACACTGGATGCATCCATTTTTGTGGTTTCTCTTCTGTGTTTTTTTAAGTCTGACAGTGAGATTACAGCATTGGAATGTTGTCAGGAGTGCCTGCTAAGTTCAAAGTTTTATCTTTGTAGTTTGGAGTGCAGTCAGAGTCCAGACCATGCTCTGCTTCATTGCATCATTTTTTATTTTTATAATGGTTTTTAGAGAAAGGGTTCTCTTTGGGGATTGAGACTTTATAGAGTGAAGACTATAAAACATAATGCTTTTTGTCATTTGGGAAACCGCTGCATAGACAATCCGGAAAAAATCTACTATCATAGAACAGAAGACCGACTATCTTTTCTCCTGTGAGATTTTTTACTCTTATGCTTGAGTTGGCCCACTTGCCCTTACTTTATTGATGATCACTGTAGCAGGGGAGTGTCCTGTAATTGGAACCGGGTCTCCTGTTTGGACCAATAAAGACGTGACATGAGTTTATTGTGTTAAAAAAAAGGTGCTTGTCTTTCTTTTAAGTACAAAACAAATGTGTCATTTCCTGATTGGTCCAAACGGGAGATCCGAATCCTCTCTAGTTGAATTGGCATTCCAGCACAAATAATATTCCACTCTTGTTTGCCTGTTCTGTGCTTGCTTTACGGACAGTTTCTTCTTCTTCTAGTTTGTTTGTTTGTTTGTTTGGCCTTTTTGAAGTAGCTCATTGATAATCAATCTGTTGTATTTTAGCACATATTTCAACCCCTAGTGGCTAAGTTACTGAGAGCTGTAAATTAAGAGCTTGTTATGTTCTTTCATATATCTTTAATATGGTCTCATGTAGGTTCACCTACGATCCTCTCTTGATTTTCATGCATGAGGATGGTAATATTACGGATGTTCTATATATAATTCAATATAATCTCCTTCTTCAAAAGATTCTTTCTTTGTGAATTCGACTTGTGTTTATATTTCTTTGTTTCTCATGAAAGATTAAAGGGGATTTTACATTTTAATGCCCCTTAAACACTAAATTCTCAATTTTATAACTAAAAGCCTCTAAGTGTCATCAGAGTTGTTTGATTCTGGTACACCTTTTTCTTTTTCTTTTTTCTTTTTCTTTCTTTAACTTTTTGGCCTTGAATCCCACTATCATTCCCAATATTAGAAGTATATGTTTTTTTATTATCAGTGTCGGCCATTTAAGTGTTTTCATGATTTTTCTTCACGACCGACCAAGTGACCAATTAGCATTAGTTTGTCCTTTTCGGATCCTGCATGAGCAACAGACTTCTGTTTTCTAGTCTAATATAAAGAAAACCGAGGGTAGACTGTGTCCATGGAAAAGAAGATGGAAACTGTGGTCATCAAGCAAGCAGATGAGTCAGGAAAACTGCCAACAGCTGGATATTATCAATCAAAATTTAATTTGGTCCATTTCATCAACCAAGATAAAAATCACCAAAAATGTTTAAAAAGGACCATTGTCTTGATTGGTAGGGATGAACATTGAACAATGGTTGTAAGAGAAAATTCTCGAATTTTTTAATTGAAAAGCATAATAGAATCTTGTTTTTTAAAAAATTATAACGTATTTAGTTTTATTTTATAATTCATTCATGTATTTTATACAAGTTCAATCTTATTATGAGATCAACTCATAAAGGAGTATCCAAATTCCCCCTATAGGGCGTTATCTTTCTTTTTATTCTCCCCCAAAAATAACTATCCATGATCTTATCTAAAAAAGAAAGAATGAAGCTCTTATCACATTCCTTCTTTGTTCGTTTCATATGAGGCTGTCTCCATGGGACTCTACTGTTTGTTGATGCTTCTGATTCTTGATCATGTTACACCACGGGCATCCAAAATTTGTTAGACGTGAGTGATCCTCCTGATCACACGTGCAACATTGTTGGGATCTACGCTAATTTAAGTTACTTTTCCTTTTTTTAGTTTTTGGTTTTACTACGTTTATCTTGGATTCAATTTTAAAAAGTCCAATTAAATATGACTTTTATTGGCTAATTTGAGGGAATGAAGGAAACTTATCTTAATTAGATTTCTTTGATAGAAAGAAATCTCCCTGTGGCTTATCTATTTGAGAAAAGAGATCCGCGCATCATTAAGATCATGGCGCAACGTATGCTTTTATATTTTTGAGATCATATATTGTTTCATGCTTAAATCTAGATCCATAGGTTTGATTTAAATTGCAAACCATATTAGATTTAACAATTATTTTTGAGATCATATATTGTTTAATGCATAAATTTAAATTCATAGGTTTGATTTAAATTGCAAACCATATTAGATGTAACAAAATTAAGCTGTGGGTACAAACGTACACTATATCCTTCACTGAAACAGCCAAATCCAACCATACATTTTTGACCTACTGATTAATCTACTTCTCGCCTGTCAAAGGGAAGGCGACTCAAACTTGCTTGATTCAAATCCGTAACTAACATTTTTTAAACAGCCATTTATTTTGGTTGTACTTTTTTTTTTGAGTAATATATTTCACTTCGGATCGGGTGAGGCTTTACCCCACATTGACGTGGTAGACCGTGATTGGTCTACCCATGGTCACCGTTGGTCAAATCCTTCAATGGGTCCCGATTCAAAATATCTTGGTTGTACTTGTTCAGCGTTTGGTCCACCCATATCCCTGGGGCAAATTCCTCAGAGGATCCCAATTCAAAATACTCTCGTTGTACTTGTTTAGCAGTTATGATCAACAAACAATGTTTTTATGTTCCGGCACTGACCTATGACATATACCACTGACCTAGCTAGCTATGACCTGGTTGTTGTCCATAAACAATGTTTTATTCTCCGGCACGACACCTTATTGGTGCCGGACTTGTTTCAGACCTAGCCGGCACCGGGTTGACCTGAACCAGAATTTAAAATTATTGGGAAAGACCTCGGGTCATCAAAGTGAGAGGCCGGGTTACCAACCACTTCCTTGTTATCAATGATACCACAACTCTTACAAAGTATTAGAAGATGTCAATGGCCTTTATAATTTAGATTGATAATCTAGACATCCACTTGAAAAGACCTGGGATAGGATAAATGAACAGAACCCCAAACATAGCTCACAAGTTCTATGACATCAGATTTTCTATATTGATGGTGGACGTTGTGAGGGTGTCCATGAGAGGTTTCTGATTTTGTAATGGATGGGGCGGCTTTGGAGCCCATCTACTCTTGGGATGGCTTTGATCACCAAACTGTGCCCCAAATTCTCAGAACCTAGACAATCCTTTGAAAGATAGATGTTTGCTACTTCTTGGTTATGTAAGCTGCTACCTGTAAGCAGGTGGCAGACATATTCAAGATCTTAATAGAGATTGTTTCATGCAGACTGCATAGAGCTTATATGCAGTCCAGCTTATGAGGCCTATTTAGACGCAAATTTTTCAAATGGAAGGAGGGCAAGTGAAAAAGTCTCTTGAAAGATAAGGGGGTTCCAAAAATCAGCCTCATCAGTCCTATCACTTTATTTAATAACCTTAAAGTTTAATAGTATCTTAACAATAAATTTTCTTGAGATTTAATCCAACAATGAATGAAGGTTCAGTGAGTATAAAATTGAGACCGATGCTAGGTCTATGGGATGAAAAGAGTATCAAAGGGTCTGCATTGTTGAAAGGTGGGCCCAACTGTGCCCCCACATGACTTAATGGGTTCATTTCCTTAAACAGCTTTAGCTCTATATCTGCTGCTTTTTGGAAAGGACACACACACCCCAGACCTTGTGGGAGCTCATTGTGGTTGCTAGATTGATAGCAGAGGGCTCTGGATTTCAGCCAGCTGCAAAGGCTCTTAAGACATTTCTTACTGGAAATTTAGAAGGGCAAAGTCCAAATTTCCAGCCATCCATTTTTTAACAGTAAACTGAATGATTATCAAGATTTAATTGACTTCAGACTTTGCACAAAAGTAAACAACAAATCCCATAGAATGTGATGGGCCGCCCACTCCTTCCAAAATGAATGGTAGTTTTAGCTAACATCAGTGATCAGACTAGTGAGATAAGGCTACTATAATAATGATGGATTGATGATGCAGGTTGTTCTCTTTCTCCCATATTATGCAAATCCTCATATCGAATCCCAAAGAAACACCCTTTGAAGAAGTTGGACTAGGCACATGAAGGTCAATTGTCTAAACCAAGTAATACCTTTTTTGACCGTTACAACTATCATATGGCTTTGAGGATTATATCTATGAAAACTAAGGTTAATTGGATGGTGTTTAATCTTAGGCCCGTGAAATTGAAAATTCATTTTTCATTATAACAGTTCATGTTATGAATTTAAATCAAACAACATCAACTTGGCTTAAGCTTTTAAAGATTGATTGATCATCAAAGTCAACCATTAAAATTCGTGTTATAGAAGCTGTGGAGATAGATTCAGTTGAAAAATATTGAGAAAAAAAAAAGATCTTTTCCCTTCAAAAGCATCTTTATCTTAATGTCTCAACTCAAGAAGTACCTAATGAATTGATCTTTCTAAAATAGTTTCTTTGACATTAAATATGGATAGCTAAGTCTTTTGGCTGATGTCAGACATTATTGCTATCAGCCAAAGGTGGAATATGTGCATCAATCAACCATTTTTTCCATCTAAATTATAAGATCATGTGGACCCACCGAACCTAATCATGTTGGGATATACCACCTAATGATGTATTATGGATTTCTGATGAGATCAAATTGTCATCTTCTCTACCATGACCAATAGTAGAAAAGTGATTTTGCACTCTCAGAGCTCCTTTGGCTAGTGGCTGCTACCCTTAATCAAATAAAATTCTCGTTAGATTTTTTTTAGAGTCATTAATACTTTCAAAATCAATGTTGTAGGGGAAGAAGCATCGGTTTTCTGCATTCATCTGATGCAGGGAGTCTCCTACAGCCAGGCCTATATATCCATCAGTGGGGCCATAACCTCTTAACCCTCAGCAGCTCAAAATAAAACACCTCTTTGAATAGGTACTGGGCCAAATTTCCCCCAAACAGGTGTTGGGCCCACCGTCGTCAGTGTGTACAGTTTTCATCCGCAGTAGGGGTGTTCATGGGCCGGTCTGTACAATATCTAGACCTTGATCAAATTTTAACCCTTAGGCCGGAGCCGAAATCGGACAATAAGTGCCTAGCCAAAGCCCAGTTCGCATAAAATAGGTTAAGCCGAGCTTGAGTGAATATTATTTTATTAAAAAAGAGGCATTGGTTTATATCAACAGTGGGGTTTACCTTCTTTACCCCAATTCCCCAAAACAGTCTCTCTCTCTTGAGGTAAGAAAAAAAGGGCAAATCACTGGACCTAGATGGATGGGCGGACGGGATCCAGCCACATCAACTACTCCTTTTATGGTGTTAGGCACCCCATACACCCAGACTGGCTGGTCGTTTTCTGACTCATTGGTGGCTAAAAAGTTGCCATGAGAGACCCTTCATCATCATCCAATGTTATCTAACATCTACATACCCGAATTATCCAAAAGGAGATTGATAGATCCATAGATAATGAGAGGACATTCTTCTCACACCTGCGAGTGGATATACCAAGATTCTCCCTATGCTGCTGGGCTGGCCACTTGTGAAAGCCCAAGCAAGCTGCACCGATGCTCTCCCATCAACCCCTCTCTCTCTATCTCTCTCCAATCCTCCATCATAAAAAGCAATGAGAGCGACATGCATGTCGTCGTCGTCCCATTAGCAGGACTCCATTCTACGTAATTGGGAAGGGGATCACTGCAGCTTTAGGTTTCTCTGTGGTAGAAATAGAATTAGCATCCCTTTCTTTATCACCACCTGTTTCTTTCTTCATCATTCAACACTCAATATTAGTGGGCAAGCAAAGCGAAGCGCAGCAAATGCATTCCCCGACACGGGGGATGGGAATATCTTCCCCCCTGCTTTTTCTCCTTTCCGCCAATATATCTCTTGCCTTTTAATCTTTGTTTTTTTGTCCAAAGGCAATCCTCCTCAATCTCCAATAAAGCAAGACAAGACTTCGTTACATGATGTAGCTAACAAATCATTTGCGGTATGCGTGACATGCCTTGGCAGTTGGTTAAAATGGGTAATATAGAGTAGGTGGAGTGGACATATGGGGTGGGTTTGCTGAGCTCTCCATGCCTTGTGTTCAAAACTTATGATAGAGAACACCACCTTGAATTATCCATGTTTGGTCAAGAACCCTGGGAATACCTATGTCATTAAAAAAAATAAAAGATCAAGGTGTATTATCTGATGGCAGTTTGAAGGCCTACAACCTATGGAATCTAGAAATGATTTTAGAATAATTATCTGGATCGACTGTGAGATTGATTATGAATAGAACATGTGATGAAAAACTGCCGAGGTGAGGATAGTGTAATTGATGTGACAGTGAGATTGTAAGTGGTATTGATTTTACTGATAGGACTTGTAATCAGGAAACTCTGCAAGAATAGGTGGGAGATTTCTTTGTGATTGTCGATTGACGGCTGTACACCACCAACCGACAAAAGACCAAAGATGGCAAGATCGCAAAGAATCTCTGGAGGTGCATGGGCTTTTCAGATTTCTTTTTCCTAAAGCGGCTGTATCTCACCACCAGGGGTCCAGATGCCAGCTAAAAAGTATCAAAATGAAAAGTCAACAATTTCTTTGACCATCCACTTTGATCACTCGCGAACCAACAGTTTTCTAATTGTTGCCAACAAGCTGAACTTGCCCTGCCTATGTTGCAGCCCAAGTCCATTTAGAAAAATGGAGTTCAGGTTAATTTGTGTTTGATCAGTTCGTGGCACCCTATTGCTTGGATCTGAGTCCTCTCCCTTGGTAATTAATTGGATGGGCATGGGTCCACCCCTTTAAAGGTTGTTGGTACATTTGAACTTGGATTTGGGTTTAGGATATGGCCTAAATTTATATTTAAAAAAATCATAAAAATACCTTTTCTTGGGCTTTAAGCCACATCCATGACAATCATCACCATCAAAGTTAGGTTTATCACTGTGACTTGTTCACTGCCTTTTCTTTTTTGAGCAACTATTTTATTATTTTAGAGTAGATTAGATGGCCAACAATGGCAAGGGGAGGTATTGTTAGAAAATGACTAACCCACATAACACTTGTGCCTATTGGGACATACAATGCAAACATCTATACGTCTAAGGAGAGTCTGGTTCCTCCTTTGTCCCCCCACATGCTTCCCATGAATGGGATGTGTGGAACTTCATCATGGGGCAAATCTATATATTGATAATCTAAACCATTCAAAATCAAATCATCCTGCCTAATGATACATCTGCAGACTTGAAGTAAATAGAAATAGGCCCTGTTGTTAGATTGGATATATGATTGATAACATGATTAATGCGCGCATAAGATTGTGTTATTTATATTATCAATCATGTGCTTAATTTTATTATGGGATTAACTACTATTGAAGTAAAATTTGAGGATATAGATGATATTTATTTTGAATGGTCCAAGTTATCAAGAGGTGGGTCCCATAGTGGTATTCCAACATCCCACTTGGAGGAAGCATGTGGTGGAGGAATGACTGGTCATCCTCAATAAGTTCAGTAGAAATTTTATTATATCATTCATTTTGGTGGTTGTGAACGAAGTCTTGGCACTTAACATTCCCTAGAAACGATTACGAGCCTGCCAAATTAATTATAGACACAAATACACAAATAAAGGCCCATGTCCAAGTACAGGCTGAGTTTAATTAAGGTCCAGTTCAATTTGAACCCTCGCTCCAGGACCAAATTTGAGTTACTCACTGGTTTTCTATTTCAGCCCACGTTCAATACTTAACACCAGTTAACAAAAATATATACTTAGTGCCTATGTTCGAGTCCAACCGTCTTGGTCCCATGACCTAGGTTTGGCCACTCTGAAATTAACCCATCTAAATTATCATGGTGTTAGGGAGATCTGAGCTTGACCAGGTCCATTGACCACGTGGACATGATTAATAAGATGTTGGATATAACTTTAATTAGAGTGAGATTTTAGGATGCTTCTCAAATAAGGTTTGATATTTTTTTCTTATTTTAAAAAGGACACCGATGAAGGAAATAAGGAGAAGATGGACTAGAGGAAGTGAATGATGGTTTTGTTTTAATGATGCTTAGTGAATGATGGTTTTGTTTTAATGATGCTTACTCTGGGGATTTAAAGAATTGACTGAAATAGTCAGCAAAAAAATATCTTTTAGTCGCTTAGTTGCCTTTAATTGAAAACTTACTAGAAAACTTAGTTCCAAATTTAAAAGGTTTTGAGACTCGCATCTTTTTTTTGTTTTTTTGAAATAAGGCAAAATTTTAAAGCCTTATTTGAGAATTTTCTTAAATTCTACTTTGTTCGTAGTTTAAGGTGATATAGTGAATTTTAAACGTGCATGGCCACCACAGATGGACTTGGAAAATGGATGGGACTCTACTGGGTGGAGCATGAAGAATCAACATTTCTTTCCCACACTTAAAATGTCCGTGTGCCTTCAAATCCCACACCTGGGCCCGTTTGGTAATTTTACTTATAAAGTCAAGTAAAGTTAAGTCAATTTAAACATCCCATCAAAAGCACTTTTTACCAAAACTCCCTCCATCTTTTTCCAAAAAAGTCAAAAAGCAACTACCTTTACTCACTAAAATACAAAAATACTCTACTTTTCTATACAAAAAGTCAAAAAGATTTCATAACAAACAACTAAAAACAAAATACCATCATAACCCACTTATATTTTATTCTTTCTTCAAAATCAATTTTACTTCACTTGACTAAATTAGTAGAGTTACCAAACGGGCCCGGCCTTACCCGATACATAGGACTAATGGGTGGTTCTATGTATTCATGAGTTTACCAATGATCAACCAAAATGGAGGTCGACGGGTTCCAATGTTACCAAAAAGAAAAGAAGAAGAAGAAGAAGAAGAAGAAGAAGATTTATTTCCTTCTAAAACAAAAATATTACTAATGATAGGAAGAAAAATGTGCATCTATGAAGAGAACATGTGGACAAAATCTCCATATTTAGAAAAAAGAGAGAAGCACGTGGGTTATCTTCTCACCAGTCCAAGTGGGTGGAGAGTGTTTTAATATGCAGTGCCAAACAATCTGATTCCAGAATCATATGCGCCTTTCTTTCTATAATAATAACGTTCTCCTCCAGTTTCTGTTTTCCTTCCTTGGTTTTAGCTTTACTGGTGGACAGCAGCATCTGGATTCTGGCCTGCTTTTATTTCCTTTGTTTTGTTTTGCCAAAAGCAGCTCAGCCACGTCTTGATAATTCTCTCGCTTGCGTAGTGTGCACTTCAGAAACATATATAATAATATTTTGATGCCGAGGCTGAAACTTTTTAACGTAAGGGCCTGTTTGGATAAATGAGGAGTGGAGTAAAATGAAGTAGTTTTCACGTGTGAAGTGGAGTGAAGAGAAGTAGGTTGAAATTAAAGTATAGTACTTCACTTCACTCCATTTGGATGCTTATTTTGAAGTTAAAGCTTAGAGTAGAATCCACTTTTACTCAAGGAAATTGAAGTATTTTAAGTTGAAGTGAAATGGAGTACATGTGACTTACAACAGTACTTCATCTATTGGGCCAGATTCATCCAAACAGGGTAGAGTTGAAATTTTAGACCGTTAGGGCCCATTTAACTTCACTCTACTCTATTTTTTGGCTATCCGGTCCACACCACCTCACTGATAGATAATTCACACACTTCTTGTATCTGCATTTGGTGGAAAGAATAGGACCTTTCATGAAAACCCAAACAAACTTAATCTTTTCTGTCAACCCAAACAAGCCCTTAGAGATTCTTTGAGTTTCAATGTTATAAATCTCGGAGCTGAAATTCAAATAGATAAAATGATAGTCTCACCTTGAACTATCAATATATAAATTCTAATTTGACCAAAATATAATTATGTCCATCGTGAGATTGATCACATGTAAAAAAACATGGAAAGGTAAACGTGAGATCGAGATTGTTTCCTAGTGGTTTGTATTTCAAGCAAGGGACCAATCAGTTGATTGATAAAGATGAAACTGAGAGAAACTCTCCTTCCCAGCCACAGCCAGACACAGTTCAAGTCCCCAGAACATGGGGATAGATGATAACATCAGCTAAATTGCAACTACACCAGCAGAGCAGACTTAAAATTTCTACTTCATGAGGATCTTGTATGTATGATTGCGCTGACCACATGCAAATAGTTAGCCGATCGAGGACCGACCATCTAATCTAGCTAGTTGATGTCTGGCACATGATCTACATGTGGTAATCGCAGATCTTGCAGTGCAACGGCAAAGTTTCAATGGCTCCATTCATGAGGGAGTTTGTCCACATTAACATATTTTCAAGACTGGCCCAGGTTGCGGGTCGTCTTCTTCTTTTTGTACAGGCTTTGTACAGGCTTTTTTCTATTCCGGCCTCTCATTTTGTTGGTTAGCTTTATCTTGTTGTTTCTCTTCGGGGATGGTCAACTGGGCTAGAGATTTCTAAATGCCTTTGTACATTTTCCATTCATTCGTTCATTGTCCATTCATTTGGAATATACAAACTCATCTTTAAAAAATTGTGAATTCCATAAGTACTAAAAATGAGCTAAATTTCACTCCAATTGGAATTAGGCCACTCTAGAATTTATCACAGGTAATATACATGATTGAAACAAAGAAACGAGGAGAATCTGGTGACAACCCAATGGTAAGGAGTCTCATTCTTAGCAAAATACCAGGGATTGACCCATTGGCACAGAGCATGAGAGGAAAGTATTACTGCGGACCAAATGAGGAAGCACACTGTGGCAGAACGCTAGAGCCCCATTTCTTTGGCAGAATTCCTAAAAGAGTTTTGCGATGGTGAGGATTTTTGGATAATGATGTGATGGTTGTACTCTTGGGATTTCTAAATTCTATTTTTTTACTAGAATTTTAAATTTTAACAACATGAAAGGCACTTTTAACCTTCAGAATTTCTAAATTCCGACCCCCGTTTAGCATTTTTAGATGCTTAAGTGAAGAGACTACTTTAGAAATTCCATTCAAACGACAACTTTTGAAGACCTTATAAATTCTCCTTACATGAATTCTTTGAAAAAAAATATGCCCTGTAAAAGGAGCATGGAGCACTAAGGTACTGTTTGGGAAGGGGTTAAAATGGGGGGAGGAAAAACAGGGGAGGAAAATAGAGGGAAAATGAAGAATGAGGGCGTTTAGGAAGGGGGGGAGGGAAAGTGGGGGAGTAAAAAACGGAGGGAAAAAGAGTGTGGGCCCACTCAAAAATTTCCCCCCAAAAGAGGGGGAAAACGAGGGCAAAAGAGAAGAATTTGTGAAAAATTACTAAATTGCCCTTTTTGTTCAATTGAAACTTTTTCAAAAGCAAAGGATAAAATGGTCTTTGTCTCTATACCTCACACATAAACAAAATTATAATTTTTCACTTTTATTTCCCCTATCTTTTGACTTCCCAAACAAGAGGAGGTAAAATTAATTTTTTCTTCCTTCCCCTCCCTCCTTCCCTTCCCAGACATAACATAAAGCGGAGTACCAAAGGGCTCAATCAATTTAATGGGTCCTCCTCCACCCTGCTTTGAAATGATCAACATCACTAACCTTTCATAATTCACAGGCCGACCTATCGGCGCTGCTACATCTCACAAATACATTGACATGACCCTTTGCAGTGTTTGGACATACATCATTTTCCAATAATTTTTTCATCACACCCACCCAGGCTACAGTAGAGTGTTGGTTGGGTCGCCCAATCACCTTCGGCACTCATGGCCCTTTTATTTTGGATCCTTTTGGCTATACTTCCATTAAGCCATCTCCCTTCCTAAATCTAATGACAAACTGATGACATGATGCGTACGAACAGGCTCCGTGGCGTTTGTGGTTTCAATTAATAAAGGAAACTAACCCAATAACCCGTGTTTAGCACGGTATCTCCCTGTGCTGCAATGTAAGAGCTACTGAAATATGAGTGGTTTGATAGAAAAATAAGTGGGTAGTAGCACGAGTAGTTACATAACTATCGGTCAAAATTATAACGGATAGTGAAAATCGAAGCCAAAACCTTTTAGCTTAATATATTATAATTGGAAGAGAAAAGCTCCTTTTCCGAGGGTCTGTGGAGGAGAGCCACTGGACGCCCCTCTCAAGCCTTTTGTCCCCCTACAAATACCCCTCCTCCCTCTTCACAACCTCTCATCATCTAAAAAGCCATCTCGCCTTTCGGCAGTAAAAAAAGAAAAAAAAAAGAGCCATCTCTCCTTCATTACCAAACTACACAGAAAGTCAGTCTTCTCTGCTTATTTGCTCTCTTCTTTTATATGTTCTTGTTTTGAGGTACATGCACTCTACGTAGTAGACATTAGTCTGTTAGTACTTTGTATGTAGTGTGTTGCTGCCTTCATCTAGTTCTGTCGATGTTCTTATTCTTCTCTCTTGGCCACCCAATTCATCTATCTTGGGTGCTGTTTCTACTCTCTTGTTGTTAATTGGGGTGGCTGCCCGACCCTGGTTTGTTAATTTTGTTGTAGCCGAGAGCTTGTTTTTAGCTCTTGTCCTTTCATGGGGTTCCTTTTTTATGCAGTGATATTCGTTGCATTTGGAAGGGTCTGAACTCTGTGAAATTGATCCCACTAGCCCGCCATGTTGGCTGTTCAGAAAGGCGTTCCATTGGTTGGCTTGGAAGAGGAAGGGCATGGGATTGGACCGATACTCGGACTATCTTCGTCGTCCCAGCTGGGGCGTAGAAAGTCTCTTAGGAGGACCACATCGGTCGATATGTCCTCTAAGGAGTGGCTTTCTCAGTGCTCCCCGTATAAGAAGATTGCATTGGCTGGAGAATTCTCATCAGCAGCAGCAGCAGCAGAAACAGAAGAAGGCGAAGAAAAACAAGAAGAATCAAAGGAGGAACCAGAAAGGCCAAGCCAATTCGATATCTGGAGAGCAATTCAGTTGCAAAAGGCTATCGACTCAAACTCCTCAGCTCCAGCTCCTTACATTCACCCACTTGTGAAACGCTCGGCGAGCTTGCTGAGTGAGAAGAGTCTGGAGATTTGCACAGAAAGCTTGGGGTCCGAGACCGGGTCCGAAGGCTTCTCGTCATCGGATGATGTTGATCACTATTCATTCTTGACCCATGAAAGCAAAGCAGAGGATGAGGAAGTAGAATTGAAACATGAGAAGATGGAATTAGGAGCTGTTAAGTACAACTGCTCAATTAGCCAAAAATCTCCCCCTCGCTCCTTCCCTCCCCCACTTTCTTCCCTCTCTCGCCACGATGGCCCCTGCATCCACATGAGATCCCATCGCGAAGATGGACGTTTAGTCCTTGAAGCCATCCCAGTCCCAACTCACAACTACCTTCATGCCCAACGCCAAGGTGGCCGCCTTGTCCTCACCCTCTTCAATCCTCCCATTCGAGGAGAGGATGAAATTGAAGAAAATGATAATGTAGACAATGAAGAAGAGGAAGAGGAAGAGGAAGAGGAAGAAGAAGAAGAAGTGGAAGAAGAAGAAGAAGAAGAAGGGTTGCTAGTGAGAGAATCACAGTTTGAGATTAAAGAAGAAGAAACCCAATTTGACCCAGAAGAAGAAGAGGACAGTGTGGAAAATGCAGCAATAGACAAGAAAATTGTACTGGCATTGCAGGTCACTGAAGATGACATTGAGAACAGACTATTCAATGTGAACCAATTGAGAATTATGCTGACGAATATTGGCGATGCGGGCAGCGGGTGCGGCAGCAATCATCTGAGAATTCTGAATTCCTGGGATGGAAAGAGTGGAGAAGAGGGAGAGAACTGCAAAAAGGTGACAGGAGTGTTGCCTGTTCAACTTTTCAATGGCAATGAATCCTGGTGGAGAAGCAACTATGCAGCATCTGAGCACCCCAACAAGCGTTTCTCATCATCCAACAGGACCTTATGCATCAAAAAAGCACAGGATGCACTTCTTGTGGCAAGGTGCAAGGACAAGGACCTTCGCAGGCCCTTCTTCATATTGGAGACTCGTTGCGTCGCCACCTCTTAGTCCATGAATGATCACAATCCACATATATTCATGTTAATTCTAGCCTAATAATTAAATTCTCTCTTTTTCTCAGATGATAGTGCCTATTGTTGTAACTAATGAATGAGAAATGGGACCTTTTTATATATAAACTGATGATTACGACTCTCTCTGGCTCCAGCTTTCTTGCAAAATGGAGGTGTGGAATAGTTATTAACTACTGATGCCCCTCCCATAGTTGGTTTCTTTTTTAAGTATTTTTACCAACCCAGATCATGGTACCATCCATTTGTAGCTAGATATATGGAATTAATAGTCAGAACCACCCCTTCATGAGAGAGAGAGAGAGAGTGGGGGCCACCAAACAGCTGATCTGATCTGGAATGAAAGAAGTTTGTATGGATGGAGTGTGTAGCTTGAGAAAGAAGGTAATGGACTAACTGTCCATGTCATCCTGACTTCCACGGAATTTGGACAGACAACCACTTAGCTTTGCTTCTTAACTGCTGTTTTCTAGCTTTGCTTCTTAACTGCTGTTTTCCTTGTTAGTTTTAACGGTGGATACTGGGATGGATAAGGGATTAGTAAGAAGAATCAATATGAGTGACACCTTAATATCAATTTAGTTGCTTTACACTGGTCAACGTGGCGCCGCGTGTGGATGATCAGAGCCATTCATTGAAAGGGTACGCCAGGAATTGTTTGGATGGATGAGATTGGTTAGTGCATTTTGGATTCGTATGATATTCTATTATGTCTATAACATGCTGCAATGCATGCTTTTTTCCTGCTAGTACTTGAAGGATGAGAATGAAGGAAAAACACAATTTCATTTTAAGGGTTGGTCTTGAACTAGAGAGATGTGCGGCAGATGTTGTTTGGCACTATCAGGTCCACCTGTTGGGCACAACACAATACTTCTAAAGATGGTCACGGCGCCCAATGAATTATGGACGAATAATTTGAAGATATTCTCACATAGAAAATCATGTCTCGAAACACTTTTTTTTTTTTTTTTTATCATCTATTTAATTTAGTGGTGCCTAGCTATTTTAATTGTCTTCTTATTGATGAAGAAAATTTTAAAAATAAAATGTTGCATGACCAAATTCATTAAACATTTCGTGAGAAGCAACAACTACTTGACCCACTTTGGACACATTGTTTGTGTGGCAGTTTTTCATTTGGCAATGGACTTGTTAACTTCTTGTACTTTGAAATGAGAATGGATGATATAGGGTTGAGTGCATTGTATGGGACTTGGCAATAACTATCAGTTTTTCATTGTTTTTTTTGAGCAGGGCCTACAAATGATAATAGTATGATTTAGTATTATCACTTCATAATCTGGTTGACATTGATAGGTATGTAGCATTTTAGCTTGGAATTTTAATATCTATCCAACAGATGATTTTTAAAAGTTGGAATAGACGGAAATCTCAGCTTCTAAATGAATCAAACAGAAATCTCAAATTCGTGCTAAATTCCATCAGACATAAATTCTCTAAATTCTTGCAATCATACGGGCTTAAAACTAGAAAGACGCAATCAAGTTATCTGCATGAAGAAAACTACCTATGCAACTTGGATTAGTTACAGCTTCACAGCTTTAAAGGACTAATCAATAGTTAATCGGACTCAGTTGCATCCACATTAAGCAGACTCGCGGTCCTTTCCACTCAGACATGTTGAACATTGAATGCAAGCCCACAAATTTGTTCAAGTGCTTATACAGTCATCAAATACCATTGGCTAGAACCTTGTTCCTGTGAGAGTAAACCTGAGTACTATTCTCCTTTCACATGAGATTTGGTTTACATGTGGTCTGCTGCTGACCCTCTCTTTTTAGGGTTGGGACAAAGCGATCCTTTAAGAGTGTCCCAAACCAAAATATACCACAGTGGTTTCCACTTGGCTTACTATTCCCCAGGGGGGGAAATAGTGAAAGAAAAATAAAGAAACACAATGCCCATGCCATTTAAGTTAGATTACAACCTCTTCTTTGAAATGAAATAAGCCAACTATATTGCATGTCATGATAGATTATATAGAAATCCCTAGCCACCATACTCTCTTGTCAAAGGATGTGATTGAGAAGCATTTTTTGACACATTGGTTCACAGGCCATGCCTTTAGAACAGTTGGGGATGAAGTGAAATTCAATGACACCCTGAACCACATGATTGCAATCTATTTGAGAATTATCCTAGTAAATGCATTACGCAAAAAAACCTTAATATCATTTGAACCCAGTCAATATGGATGGATTAAGGATGTCTATAATCTATATTCCACTAAGAACGCTCACTGCTACAGCATGTCTCAGACACAATAATCATATGATCCTCTACGAGCTGCATCAGCACCCCAATGATGCTCCAGCTTAAGCTGACAGTGCAAAGAGGGAAGCTTCCCTTGCATAAAGGGTCAAGGTCCAGCAATCAGGGAAATCCAAGTACAAGACGACCAGATCCTCTAGGTAACCATTGGCTTAATCACTTAAATCAGTACTTGCACTCCGTGAGCTGCTGCCATTGCGGCTGTCGAGGGAGAGACCCCTAATGTGACCTGCCAATGTCATACCATCCACCCGTTTCTCCTTAAAGAATTTCTCCCTCTCAATGTGCTTAGCTGGAGGTGGAGGAATTGATACTGCTGCAGGTAGTGCTTTGGGTTCTGATGGCTCTAAACTCAGCGGTCGAATTAGCGGCCGGTGCATCATGTCTCCTAAAACAGGTCTTACTGGGCTCGGAAAGCTCTCTGGTTCGTCTTCAACACAAGCCTTTCCCTTTCGAATTCTGAAATATTACATCCATAAAGAACAAATAGGATCATGAACTCCCTGTTGTATTGAATAAAAGAAGCTGGGTTTGAGAAAACAGGTTAGTTCTCCAAAATTCTGATTCCAACTATCCTACTACTAAAAATGAGTGCATCCACATTAGAGAGTGATATTCAGAGAATGCAGGATAACAGATATATGAACTGGCAGAAACAGAGTGAACACACCAGCAGAAAACATCAGCTGCGTGTTTTCCTTCCAATAATCTCTACATCCCCAAAGCCAGTGCTAGCAGTAGGGTAGCAACTGGGCCGGGTCCATCTCCATGACACTTTGGGACAGATTCAGGCCTACAACTCAGGCCCATGGCCTTTTGTGGCTCTCCACTGTATGGTAGGCCTGGGCCATAAATTGAATTTATCACAACAATGTCAAGATGATTTTGGTCAAAATTGAATTTATCACGATATTGTCCCTCTGCATTGATAATTATGATATCATCCATAGAATGCAGAAAGGCAGTTTTTTTAAAAGGAAAAAAAAAATGCATCAATAGTTACCTAACAGTAAAACTAAATAATAATAGTAATAAATCCATATAAAATAGTAAACCCCAGCCATCAATCCGATCAACTAAAAGTAAGATGTTAAAATGCACACCACAACTTCTACTAAAGCAGGAAACTCCAAGTAATAAGAATTGCCCAAATAGAAAATGGGAACTCAGTAAACTCACAAATCCATTTCTATTAGGGTAACAAAATCTTACAACCCAATATCATCCTTTTGCAACATAAGCCCCTCTTTCTCCCCTAAAACCTCTTTTTTTGTTTTTTTATCTTTTTGCTTGGGAGGACTTAACCTCGCACATTCTTGCACTCACACACACACACACACACACAAAAAAAAAAAAAAAAAACCGCCCCCACATCCACCAGCACCTTCAAACTTCATTCAAGTCCCAAACTCATTCAACTCCTTTCTAATCCATCTAATGGTTTAAATAACTCAGTTTAGAGCATCAAATCTTATAAAAAGGAAAGTCCACGAGAAAATGTTAAAACTTAAAACTTTAAAATAACCCCAAATCCATTTTTTTCCTCCATCCTTAAATTATTCAGTAATCAATATATTTAGTTACATTCTTTATTTTAGTTTCTGAAAAAATATTTTAAATTCCAAAATTTATTCCCCAATATTATCCTGATAAGGAACAAAAATTTGAAAACATACATATCTATTACCTGTCACCACCTATGATGCCCAGATACGGCATGGATACTGCTAGGATACGCCATAAACACAGAAAGGACATGGATTTTACACATAAGAAGTGAAGTATCGGATACGATACGTTGCCCATTTAGAAGTATCCGCGTATCATGGGCCACCACATTATCCTAACAATGACATTTGTGACAATACTTGGGCCTACATTTTCCTAAAGAATGAATATGTGGCCAGCCAAGGTAGGGATGAAAATGGATCTGCAAATTCCTGAACACAGGACCTGAATTGAAAAAGACCGATACTGGTCCATATTTGGATACATTTCCAATTTGATTCCAGGCACTATGAGGCTGGGTATGGGTTCGGGCCAGGTAGAATATGAATCAGACCCATATCCAGCACATTTTCACTACCGAGACGCATGCGCAACAATGCAGTTATTTCCATGTTCTCTAGAGGGAGAGAAATAGGGATAACTGTACTTTCATTTCAACACTATTGTCATGAGATGTAGAGGTACACTTCCATGGAAATCCATCTAGCCAACACAGCCTAAATATTAATTATTTAGCAAGAGTATCAGTGCCATATTTTCATTCTTTAACTATACTATACTACGAGCCTACAACGCAGTTGTTTTAACAGGGAAAAAAGAAAAAACCTCCGGAAAAGACAATCAGCATCCTCTTCTTCTTCTCCTTCATGATCAAAAGGAGTGGAGGCAGCCCGAACTGAAAGAAGTGCATCATGTTTAATGAGTGCTTTCTGAAGCTGCTCATTCAATTCAATTGCTCGAGAAACCACCTTCTCATCCCTAGAAAAATTAGATATAAAAAGACGGATTAAAGTACAATGCTGTAACAAGTTTGCTAAACAAAATTAATGTACCTTTTTTTCATATTATACTAAATTATATGTGTTGTGTGTGTGTGTGTGCACAGTCACATAACATCTTAAGTACTCAGGTCCAGAATGAAACAATAACCTAAAAATACCACATTCAGGTACAGTTGAACTGAACAGTCCGGAACAACAGCAGGAAGAGAAGTAGTACAATTATTCCATACATCACAGGATCGTGTTCATTTTCAGCATTTATTTGTAAAAGTAGGAAGGTAATTTGATGTCTTAAAATGCGGATCCTCCCATCTCTGGAAAAATAATTTCAATGCCTTTGGCCGGTTGACACAGCATAGAGTAGCCACTAGCCATTGATGTGCTGCGCAGCTAGATTAGAGCTACAAAGCTAAGCGATGAACTCACTGGAAATAAGCAACAAAGAGATGGAATCTCAAAGATCCAGGGTTTGAAAGCTAGTTCGATAAAGGCTTTTAATGGAGGAATTCTCAACACTAGAAACAACGGCAGAACCCCTCCTACTGACGGACTCTCACTAAAGGGTTGGCATGGATGTGTGGTTCAGTGATTGGCAATGAACATGGAAGTTAATTTGGGTTCGGCTAACGCACTAAACTGAACAATCCACATGGCATGGGTGCATGAAGGGAATAAATTCTGAAAATCTATAAAAGCCTAAATAGAGGGGGCAAAAAGTCAGAAACCCCTTTAGTTCTATTCTCCCTATTGTTCCCTTCCTCCTGCACAGCCAAGCTGCTGCTGCTCTCCAGCACTGCCAAGCTGCTGTCACCTATCCAGCCCAAGCTCAGGCTCATGTATGTACTCTCCTACTCCTCTCGTCTTTCTCCCTTTTTTATTTCTTTTTCTTGTAAATCCATCAGTGGGGTATATTTTTTTTTATCGGATCAGTAAAAGTTCTGAATTTTTTTTAGGGCGGGACTCATTATTCTTTTACTGCCATAAATCCATCAGCAGGGCTCACCTATGAAATCCAACCCATCCAGCCTTGATGATTAGGAATTTTTTTAGGGTGGAACTCATATTTTGAGTATCTCCAATAATCCATCACTGGAGCAAATCTTTGAATTGAGCAGCCGTGTTTTATTATCAAGGGAAATTATTCCAATCAGAGTTATGCCCATTGGCTGATTGGAGTGAATTTTTTCTTGATGGTAGAATGGAACATGGTGGGACAATGATGAGTAATCAGGGATGGGATGGATCAGAAATTTCAAAAAGTGAGCCATGCTGATGGATTTATAGAGATAAGAGGGTTTTGAGGACTAAGACTAATTAAGGATTAGAATTTAAGACATTAGATCCATTGGATGTTTCCAAATGTGAGATTCAAGGCCTTAACATGGACCATCAGATCTGTCAATTCGTCCATTTTAAAGGCTTGGAAGTTGGATTTAACAACTAGAAACATTAATGGATATGATCTTTTGAAGATGGTGCGAGACCATACCAAGAGAAAGTAATACCAAGCTATATACTTAACTACACCACCAGAAAGTAATACCAAGCTATATACTTAACTACACCACCATACAGTAGTGAAGGCCTGCAGTTAGCATAACTGGCAAGACCACATTACAATGGTGGTTGAACCAAACCAAAGTAGAAGGTGTAATTAGGAATGGTAAACTATAATAACGATACAAAACACTATAACTAGAGAAGGTGATTGATTGCAATTAACCACAATTACAGGGAAAGAGCTTCTTTTTATTGATATAAATAGTTGTCTTCTCTTACTCGGAGGGAACAGAGGTCCACTCCACAAATGTCATTCTATCTCCAATTCTTCTTTCCCCTTTCTAATTTGTGACTGATGATCCCTCCTAACCACAGAATTCAAATCCACATATGGATGGCCATAATCTATGGTGCCAAGATACAGCATGGATGCAGTGGGGACTAGCAATTGATATGGAAAGGCAAAGGATTTACCAAGTAAAATAAAATTATCTCAAACAATATGACGCACATTGCCCAGATTGAGCTGAAATAGGTGTTGGTTGTTCTGAATAATTCAGCTTGACAAGATTTCTTCCTTTTTTCCATTTCTTTTCCATTTGTTGTTCTCCTCTCTTTTCTTGTAGTCATGCCATATATACATTCTTTACATTCTTCTATTACCAATCCATCCATTATAAATAAAAAGAAAGCCTGCAACAAAAACTATGGAAATATCCTTATCCTGAAAATAAAAGAATATGCAATGACATACCGAGAGGTCATTACAAGATGCATCACTCTTTGCTTTTGAAATGAACATTGCTCTACAAGATCCAAAGTAAATTCATCTGTTGCTCCCTGCAGAAGTTCCCAATGTGTACTCAATGCAAAGTATGCAATGCATATACTGCAAATTATGATACTAAATTTAACAAATAACTAATATGAAGTTGAAGAAATCTTCTAGAGAATTTGCCTCAAAAGATCATACTTTTGCATGTTACAAGCTTGAAGTCCACAAACTAAGAACTTCTCCATTGTCCATTTTGCATTCTTTTTCTCATCCTTCTTTTTTCATTTCCTTTATTTTTGGCATGCGACAGCCTTTATAAGAAGACAGGACAATAAATGGGCCAAATTTTAAGAAATATCTACAAATGATTAATAGAAAGTCTAACCATCATATGGAAGCTAATGGCGTCTAATGCAAGAAAAAAGGGGAAAAAGGAACCCACACCTATAATGCAGCTAAGCCTTAGGAAATCCATTACATGACCACCATGATTCTGCCAAAGAACCAAAACATGCATCCGCTTCTGTAGGAATATGATACATATTCACAACGAAAATACTCCTAACCTTGTCAAAATTTCCACTAAGGTACAAAAACTATTAATATAACCACCCACCTCCAAGGTAGCATTTTAAAATGTCTAGCAAAAATCTGTGTAGGAAAAGTTTTCAATAATTTTGCCCTTTCAAGGAGCAACTTCACTTGAGCTTCCACAGATCCTTCAAATACAGCTGACCAGATATAAAATTTGTGCATTGCATTCATTATCTCTTGTGAGACCTCCCAACTTCAAGCATTCTTCCTAATTAATAATGGAACTCCCATGAAGCTTCAAATATTATGGTGAAGATGGTCTCCTAAGTGCCCTTTGTTAAATTTTGAAATGGAGACTTGCTTCTAGAATGCTTTGTGAATGGTGCACACCAACAAATTGAAGGAAAAATTTTACAAGTCAGTGATTAGACCAGCTATGACTTATGGAGTAGAATGTTGGCCAAGTACGAAACATCACATGCAAAAAATGAGCGTAGCAGAGATGAGAATGTTGAAATGGATATGTGGTAAAATTAAGAAAGAAAGAATTAGAATTAAGCCATTTGAAAGCATTCAAGGATAGCACCAATATATGATAAATTAAGAGAGACATTTGAGATGGTTTGGACATGTCCAACTAAGGCCAACAACGATGCCAGTGAGAAAAATTATCTCTATCCAAGTTGACGGCCCCTCAAGGAAAAGGCTTTGGCCGAAGAGGACATAGATGGAAGTAGTATATAGATTTGAAAAAGTGCAACCTATCAGAGGATATGGCCTAGGCTAGACTGAAATGGAAAAATAGAAATTCATGTAGCTGACCCCAACATATTAGAGACAAGGCTTTGATGACGATGCTGCTAATGATAATGATTTAAACAAACCCAGTGGATCAGCCATGGTTTGAATGAAAATGATTGGAAATTCAACCGGTAATAAGAGGTAAAAGGATTTTGAAGTAAAACTCTCTACTATGATGAGTTGACCAATACAGTGATGCAGTCGATTTGAAAATCAGACCATTGAGCGATGCTAAGAACAAAAATACAGAAAATTTCTAAAAAAAAAATTTGACTAATAAAATTTCTAAAAATTTAGAAGGAAAGAACCGAAAATAAATTTCAAAACTATCCTCTATTTGCTAGATTAATGCAGAATAACCTTCAATCTAATGGAGAATGCTTGATCAAAGTGAGAGAAATAAAATAAGCTTTATTAAAGCCATTACTGGAAAACTGAAGTTCTAAAATACATGCCTCCATATGATATAGTCTTTGCCCCTATTTATAGCTTTGACAAGGAATCCTAGAAAATCCTAGAACCTTATTTTTCATAACATAGCCTTTTATAGATTACTCTGGTTAATTACATGGAAATTGATTGACTTGCAAGCAGTGGCGGCTCCAGGAATTCGAGTCAATGGGGTCAACAAAAGACTCATCTTCTGCAAATCGAATAAACTTATTTTTCCCTTTATCAACATTTGACATCTACTTTCGATAATTCGACAAGTATAGTATAAAATTCTCAAATAATCTATTTCCAATAATCCGACAAAGATAATATTGAATTTAAAAAAAAAAGAATTTTTAATACATTGTTACTGATAGTTCTTAATCCAAAAGAAAAATCCAAATACATAAACTCTTACAGTTGCTCTTAACAGATTTTCATGTGTTGAAATCGTTGCATAATAGATTCATCATCAACACTAGCAACCACATATTTTTCAATATATGTAACCAAACAGTCATTTATCCATTGATCTCCTATTTGGTTACGCAACCTGTTATTTATGTACTTCATTGCTGAAAAAGCTCTTTCTACCCGTCATTGCTGGTAAAATCAATGCCAATTTTAAAAGCAAATAAACCAATTGGTATACAATATCCTTCTTTATCTCCACTAATTTTCTAGCAATGTCACAAATTCCTTTAACTTCTAAAAACTTGTTGCTAGAGCGCATATTAGTAATGTGGGCCCACTGATTTTATTTAATTTTTGGTAGATAAGGCCCATTAACTTAGGCGGTGGGTATTTTATGGTAACTTTTGTTCACTACCACAGCAACAAAGAAAAAATGTAAAGTTAGCTAATGTGGGGTGAAACTCTTAAATTGAGTGGGGTCAAAAGCTTCCCATAAGTTCAATTCATGAAATACAAATTTTTAATTTTAAATGCTTTTTCGGATCTCAGACCCCACTGTGATCTATGTGGAGCCACCCATGCTTGCAAGGGCAAAAAAATATAGAAATTGTGGACAACTAGGGAATACAGAATAGTCTGGATTATCTTGCTTGTGGGTCGAATGTGGCCACCCTTTTAAGAAAGGGAATCCAGTCCGTTTTATGGGACCTTTTGGGCTACCCCATTGGAACTGGGTTTCCCTGGATTGGATCAAACAAGGCCCATGTATTAATGCCAAAAGAAACAACATGTTTTGCTGTTTTGTTTCTACAAACTGGATTTCTGCAAATTGCAGAAGAGATGGGGGAGAAGAAAACCCATGCAGTTTTATTCCTCATCAAAACAGCCCCCATAACCTGATTTCATGTATTTCTTAGAGCTGTTTGGGACCCATTATTTCATCACTTAATCCGTCCCTCGTGGGCCTTCCTATTGTTCTAAAATTGCTCCATGACTGTTTTGGCCAAATCAAAAATTTGATCTGCAATCAATTCTGTCATAAGATTAACAATTCCCTGAGCAGAATGTACCTCAATGGGCTTGAAAGACTTTGGATCAACGCAATTTTTCAAATACAAAACCCACTCCACTTTGTGATAACCTTCTTTTTTCTGCCAGTTGGCCTAGTGGCCAAGAGAGGTGAAGATAACTGATGCAACCCGACCCAAGACTAGGACCCGCATGCCTTGATGGACCCATCTGATGGGGTCCACATGACCTCTGATTTGGCAGAGATCCCTATCCTTATTTGAGACAATATCTAAATTAGTGATATTACTTAGTTGCTTAATAGGATTGCTTTCTAAATTCTATTTTGAGTAGGATTAGGTATTTTCCTATTTTCAATATCTTGATTAGTTTAGAAACAGTGTGCTCTATATATACAGAAGAGCCCTATTGTTATTTGTCATGATTTATTAATCAATTCAAGTTATCGTTTCTCTCTTGTGTTATGGTTCGTGCTGTGCCTTAGGGCTAGAATCCTTTTGGATTCGATCAATCTCATCGAGATTGGTCTTCACTTCCAATCCAGATTCGGGGCTGTGCCAATAACCTGCCCACCCAGCGATAACTGTTACATACAACCGTTGGTAATGTTTTATCACCAACCTATAAAGAAGTGATAAGTGATACAAAGAGGTTTCTAGCCCTTTGAAGATCACAAAAGGCCAACTTTCTCCCTTCAGACTCCAAATCATCTTTCCCCTATGCAGAGGCCACACATGCTTGACATTCTGCAGGACCACCATACATACTGTGCATGGTGGCCTTCACTGCCACTTTCCATCTATTATTGAATAATAGTACTACAAAATCCCATTGCCGCAAACCAGTGATTTAAAACTTTGATTCAGACCCCAACTTGGCAGGGATCAACTCGGGTAGAATCCCATTTCTTTTTTTCCGTCTTTCCAAAAGGAGGTCAAGGAGAAGGGGAAACTGAAAGAATTGGAGGAGGAAAGGAAATTTGGAGAAGGAAATCATGGAAGAAGAAGCAATTTACAGTTTGTGTTTTGATGGGTGCGGTGTGGAAGGAAATAGTCAAGGATTTAGGGTTTGGGGCTTTGTTGGGTGTGGTGTGGAAGTTGTTGGAAGCAGAGAGAGAGAGAGAGAGAGAGAAGAAGAAGAAGAAGAAGAAGAACTCAGTCGAGTAAAGTCGACTAGGCTGAGTTTTTAAACGCTGATACAAGGTTAAAACCTTCAATTTGACTTAGCTGAAGAGCTCCCTTTATACAATTAATTCATTCTTCTTCTAGGAGTATATATGATTTTCATGCTGCACTGAGAGGATTTATCGAATCACAATTGATAACAAGAATATAGATGCAAAGAAATTTGACTGATAGCTTCGCGTATTCCAATAGAACATTAAAATTAGACTGTCATCATTCTACACCACCATTTCTGATTATTTAATTAGAAAAAACACTCTAAAAGCATATAAATAAATTATATTAAAGAAACATAGCTAATAATTTTTTTGAAAAGGAACAATAAGAGTGGCAGGCATATCATTCAGTCATTATATCCAATTTTTTTTATCATTATAAACATATGATATTTAGGAAACTTATGATATACATTCATTTGAAAGGGAAAAAATAAGAATGGTGCATATTTAGCTGCGTCAATACCTCAGGATGTTGAGGATCCAGAGCATCCAGCACTTCTCTTAAGACTTCCAGGGCACTCGTGGCCTTATCAAGAATACTGCAATAGAAGAAATGCAGTATAAGAAATGGAAGACACAACATACAGATCATTAGTACTTTTATCCCCTTCTTAAGTTTCTACTGCACAACAAATGAATACAACAAACAACAGCCCCCTTCATAAATGTTCCAAATGAACAGCCCATTTCAAAAAAGTTCCATGTCGTTGATGGAGATCATAAATAAACAATAATAGAAGTACTGTACTCTGTAATGAAGATCATAGAGATAAGATGCTAGCTAAAAAATCTGATGTGAACAGAAAAAAAAAAATGCATGACATGCAGGAAAAGTAAGAGTTTCTAGAAGCAAGTGGTTAACTCAGGGTCACCTGATACATGCTAGATGCGACGTTATATTAGTAATTCAACTAAAAAATAACAGATTAGAGCAAACAAAAAATATTGGAAGGATGGAGCAGCCTTGGGATTGGTCACCCCGTTTTTGCTAATAGCGTCCTAGGAAAGTATTGCCTCTAGAAAATGTCAGGATATTTTCAAATTTGGGGATTTTCTAGGGATATCATCTGGAAAATGTCA
Source organism: Umbellularia californica (assembly GCA_028538565.1). Classification (NCBI taxonomy): domain Eukaryota; kingdom Viridiplantae; phylum Streptophyta; class Magnoliopsida; order Laurales; family Lauraceae; genus Umbellularia; species Umbellularia californica. The sequence goes on along the minus strand of JAPQWN010000007.1, from coordinate 69,991,199 downwards.
CAGAAAATAAAATAAAATATAAATAATGAAAAAAAAAATCAACATAGATACTGTCAAAATATTTTCATACAGAATTTTCCTATTTTTCTATTTTAATTTTGATTTGCGGTGATTTTCTCCTCATATCCCATGATTTGAAAATATCACAATATATCAAGGAAAAAACGGTTTCGGGTATCTCTTGCAATAGTTTGAAAATAATGCCAATACTTGGTTATCATATCCGGTATTTTAATACCATGAAGAATGGCAAGTTAAAAGTAATGACCATAACATAACATAATATTACTTAAGTTTCACTGGGAAGCATCCACTAATTGTAAATTTGCAACTTCCATAGAGAAAATGAAATCATGAAGACTCAAGATGCATAAGAGAAATCCTACTGGAACAAATTTATATCCATCAGGTTTACAGAAGAACGGCAAGCACATAGTGGTAATACCTCAAGTCAGGTACAATGTAAGAAGCAGATTGGATTGATTGATGCGCAACCTCTGCACACCTCAGAGGGTCAGATCTCTCAACGGGTAAAGAATTTGTGTCAGCCTCAGCTATGCGAAGGCCTGTTGGGGGGACATGAGGTCGTTGTGGAAACTGCACCCTCGCACACTGTAAAGAAGTAAAATTGGTTGCTGTTATGTATTCACAATTAAGTTTCAATTGGAGACCCTTAACATTACTACAATAACATAGGAATAATTGAGTCAAACAATTATTAAACTCCGGATGATAGAATACACAAGCAGAACACCACATTATAATAGTTCCCCTTGCGCAAACTACCAGAAGCAAGAAATAATTAATTAGAATTGGATACATCTATAAATTAAAATTCTAAATTTTTTTTTGTCTTGTTTTCTTTTATTTTCTTTTCTTTTTTCATTGTGTGTGCGTGTAGGGTTTGGAAATTTCCTCACTTTCAAGAAAGAACTTGTTATTCAATAATTTAATGATGGGATTCAAAAACTCAAAAGCACAGAACCATCAAATCTAGCTACAATGTACAAACCCATTTACATCATTAATGTTTTCACGAGCATGCTCTTCCATGAGATATTCAATAGAAAAATGTTGGAATCTTCAAAATTTTGTAGTATAAAATGAGAAATAAAACAACCCTAACATTATAAGAGTAAATTACTGTTCGGACAAGCCTCTCCACCTAGGACAACATTCTTTTTCTCAACTTACCTCACAATACAAATTATGTTCATCAATACCCCGTTTAGCCATACTATACGCTATCACGTTGCTCTCGCTACCAACATGCTGGAGTTGACAATCAAGCTCCTCATTTAAAGAGCAAATCTCTTTCATTATGAATAGCAGCCTCCATGGGACCTGGCCTTTAATAAAGGTTCACTTAATAGCATTTTTTTAGGCGCTTTCAATAGTTAGTCTTCCAATGAATTCTCTTTAAAATTCTTAAAGCCTCCCTCATCACCAATACCACCACGTCATTAGATTCCTTCCCACCAATTGCAACAAAAAAAGAGCAAGAGGATTCCACTGAGACAAACTCTCCTCCTTTTGCTCCCTCCACCAATAGCTGCACCCCAATTTCTCATGATGCCCAATGCCGAATAATGTCGAAACTCACCTTTTATAAAAGCCCAATGTGCTATCCTTGCCTTAATAACTTCAACAACATCCTTTTGGCGTGTTTCTTCCCTTTCCAAAATCATCCTATTTGTTTCTTTCCATAGAAACCACACACTACCCATGAACCATTCTCCGTAAAAAAAAGTCCCATTTTTTTTCGAAAGGCCCTCTGCACTAAGAGATAATTAATTAAATCTTCTAGCAATGCCATTCCCAACCATCTAATTCCAAATAGATCCATCAAGCCACACCGAACATCTCTTGAGTAGCCACAAGTAACAAAAAGTGATTCACTAGCTCCTCCTCACAGAAAGCACTTATTGGAGAATCATTTTCTGGAGTATTTCCCCTACTCCTGAAAAAATCCAGTGAGAATTTTCCTTCCAAGGAACAACAACAAAAGGCTCCAACTCGAGGTGGAACAAGACCACTCCCTACATTTCTTGAGTAGCCACAAGTAACAAAGAAGTGGCTCACTGACTCCTCCATGCACAAGCACATAGTGGAGAAGCATTTCTGAAACAACTTTTCTTCTCATGAAAACATCCATTTGAGAGTTCCTGCCAAGGCACACCAGCAAAAAGCTTCAACTCAAGGTGAAACAAGACCAATCCAATCCAAAGAGAAAACTAGATCGTGAGCGATAGACAAGGAAAGCTTTGCAAACACGGATTGTCATAAACACCCCCAATGAGTCCCATCTCCAAATCCTTGAAAAATCCTAGCATATGAAAACATCATAAAGAATTGATGACAAACCAGTGTTGACCTCACTCAAACTCTGACAAAGACCTGCTAACAATTATACTCCATATCACTTTCCCACCTACAACGAATACGATTAACAAAAAAAGCTTTTACATAGTGATATTCAGTGCAGGCTAGGAAAGATTTACTTAAAAATTCATCACCACCCACATATCTTCCTAAAAAAACATTCTTAAAACCTCTCCTGGTGAAATAAATAAAGGCGGCAAATACCCTTTACAAACCACTTAGCAAAACAAGACTCAGTCTTCCTATTTTACTTCACTCCTGCCAAAGCTTGGAGGCTTTACACCTATTAACTATACCCGAAACTGGTCCCCCAACCCTCTCCATATTTTTACACCACCACATTTCCCACCAAAGCTTCCTCAAATCTCCACCATCATTTACTTAATGCCCAATTATTTTCTCTAATTTTCCCACGCCTAAACCTCTATTCTCCTTTGGTTTAGAACAATGTCCCCAACTAACCAAGTGAACGCATTTTTCTTTGTTGCCTAACCATAAGAAATCCCTTCGAAGCCTTGCAATCTTCTTTGCTACCACCTCCAATATATCTTAAATAGCACTAAGTAACACACTAGTAAATTTGACAATGCTTATTTAAATAAAAACAATGCTTATTTAATTAAGTGACACACCCTCCAAGTGAAACATATCATCTTTTTTTAAGTGGATGCATATTCAAAGCATCTTGAGAAGCCCTTCATATTTTCAATCTCCAACATAGAAGCCGCACAAAAGAGCAGCGTATCATCTCCAAACAGTGTGTGATATCCATTCCCCTAACCTTGAAGCTATGCATCATGTTAGCCAAGTGAGCTCATTCCATTAAACCCTCGATACCTTCTGTTACTAGAATAAACGAAGAAGGGTGACAGAGGTCCCCAAGCTGTACTTTAGCTGGTTAGAGACATGGTGTGCAAGTTTGAATCTCCAATGTAGCAACCCAAAAAAGAAATTGAGACAGGTGACAGAGGATCACCTTGCCTTAAACCTCTAGAGCCCTTAAACCTGACAAAGCGTTATAAATCAACACTAAAAAAGAAGAATTTAAGATGCATTCCTTAGTCCAGGCCCTCCACTTACGTCCAAATTCTGACCTATGCAGGAAGTACATACGAAGTCCCAAATTACACAATCATAAGCATTTTCCAAAATTTTGCTTCAACCTTGTTTATTAAAGGACAGCTTCATTTGCAACCAATATTACATCCAATATTTGTCCTTTTTTAAAAATTTTACAAAAGGTCCATGCTAAGGCCCAATAATGTGTGGCACAATCTCTCTCATCCAGTTAGCCAATATTCTCAAGAGTAGTTAATAAAAGCAACCCACAAGACTATAGGTTGAAGAGTTTGAATTCTCTTAAGGCTCCACCTTTGACTTTGAGAATCCATGATATAAGTGAAGTCAAGTTTCATGCTTAGGGTAACTCTTTCTTGGGACTCTTAAGGGTTTCCATAAAATCATACTTGAGAAATCTCGACACTCTTGATGAATGAGAAGCTCAAACCATCAAAACACAGGGCTTTGTCCCCTCAATGTTATCAGGATGGGCCCCATGAAAAAAAGGGAGCTTCTTTCAAAATCCCCGAGAGAGGGAGAGGGAGAGGTAAGCACTTAAAAGCTACCATGCAAATGTAATTTATGAGTTCTCTTGTCTTATACATGTTCCCAACCAATAAAAAAAAAAAAAGAAAGAAAATAAAAGAGCTAGTTGATTTACCATGCAAATTTCAGATCATGGAACTTAGAGTTGCCAAATGCAGAAACTAGAGAGCTATGCATTTCAAGTATTCATTTGATCTGAACAGACTTTGTGAGTTAAAATAATTACAAGAAAGGAGAAACAAAAAGGTTATTCATGTGGGAGATGTGGACCTACCACCAAGTCATAATATGCAGCATAATATTGAGGGAATTTTCCAGAAGCTCCACCAAGTGATGTCTGTGTAGCATCTAAAAGAAGAAATATTTTCTCTCGTACTGGTAGATCTGACTGCAACAAAAATGTGATAGTAATCAAAGAGGGAACAGAAGCTTCCAGTGAATAAATGGGATTTTTCTATCTATCAATAACAATCACCTTTTTCTTCACTATCTTCACCATAATAGGAAGAAGTCCTATCTCAATCACCTGCCTGTGAATATGTTCCCCACAATTATTCATTAGCATCTCTAACAACTGCAATACCAAGTCACAGGAACAATTGAAATGGTTAAGCAACATGGGTGCAACTAAGAAGAATGTGTAGCATCTCTAAAAGAAGAAGCAACATGGGTGCAATACTTAAGATGCACAAAACTGGCTTGGTCATAGTTACTTAGTCTTTACAAACTAGGTTCCAATTATAATCTAGTTCTTTAAATATTTTGCGATTTGACATTAAATCACTGATTATACTCTGCAATTATCTTTTTCATTTTAAACACATAATGTGCTTCACTCAAATTTAATGTGTACATTATTTATTTTTTACACATTGTAAAAGTTATTCATTAAGTTGGGAGCTTCTTTTAAAAAAGATTACAGAAAAATGTCAAATGTTTAAGTTCACAAGTTCACAAGCCTTAAAAAAAATATAAGATCTAACAAAATGATATAGTGTTGAAAATATATCAGACAGGGATAGACTGATATTACCTTCAAACCAGTTGAATTGGACATATGAACCATCCCAAATTCCTCCATTTTTTAGTCAGTGAACTAGAACTACAAATTGGGCAAACCAAAAAATGAACTGAACAGAACATATAACAAGTACCTAATGCCTGTATAAACTATGCACGATAGTGTGAACTATTCGAATGGCCAACCCAGTACTACAAGATTGAGACCAAGTGTTCTACTGATAAATATCAAAGGCAAAACACGAGGATGCCTGTATAAGTTAATTATTCATGTGAATTAAGATATTAATGTTCTCTAGAACATCAAGGTGACAAATAATCGGCACTGGGGCTTTTTTATTGAAGGATGAAAAAATAAACAATTGGTCACATGTAAGAGGAAGATACAGACCATATCATCATTCCAAATGCCTGCTCCTTCCTGTTTTTTGTCTTCTTTCATCTTCTCTTTGAGCAACCAAAAAACAATTATACAATATCAAGATTTTGGCCCTTCTCTTCCTTTAACTTTTTATTTGGTTTTTTTCTTTTAATGTTATGGAATCCGTTCAATACGAAATAAAAGGGAAGTTGGCTTTTTTGTCTTAAAAAACTCCACCTTCTTCTTCATTCTAGGAATTACATCAACCACTAACTCTGCTGCCAATTACTGTAGAAAACCTCATTAATGTCTACTTAGTGATTTATCTTATCAGTAAATATTAAAATCAATTAAATATACTTATTTGAGTTTATTCCCACTAACATGCACATCCAAAGATGTAAGTTAACAAATGGAGAGTAAAACATGCATAATCTTCAAAATCCCCACTAGTCCACCTTAAGACTAATACATGTTTGTTCTCTAGTTTTGAAATAAATAGAACAATTGTGGATTGTATCATCTCTCTCTCTCTCTCTCTCTCTCTCTCTCTCTCTCTCTCTCTCTCTCTCTCTGTGAGTGAGTAGGGTGGGGTGTCGATTTGTGCATGTGTTGCTTTCTGATTGGACAACATTCTGCTCTAAAAGTCATAACTGATCTAATTGTTGGCTTGTAAAATCTCTACATCAATTATTTTGGTGTGCACAATCACAAAGCACTCCAAAGGCAAGTCTCCACTTCAACCATCCCACACTTATCCTTTGTTCGACGTCTTCCTTAATCTCTCCATCCTTACTAATTAGAGCCAAAGTATCAGAAAGAATCTCTTTGTGGTGTCTCTTGACCTTCAAATCTCACGAGATTTTAGTTCTTTGCACAACTCACTAAAGTAGCAATTCATATATTCTATCTTTGTACGACTTATTCTGGCATCTCTTAAGTTTTACATCTACACCATCTCTCGATTCATCCACCAATGGTATATCATCTCCAAGCAACATACACCAAAGTACCTCCTCTTGAATATGAGCAATTAACTCGTATAATCACTAGAAAATGTAATTTGTACAAAGAGAAAAGGGCTTAAAGTTGATCCCTAACACAAACCTATAATCACTGGAAAATCACCTCTCTCTCCATAGGTAGTTCAAAAGTGCCTACACAAATAAATAATTAAATACAAATACTATTTTTTGTAATATTTACGTGATTATCCAAATCATCTCTTATTCATTGTTAAAAAGGGTGAATGTAAAAATTCTATAGTCTTTAATTTAATGAGGAAGTTGTCCGTGTTCTTCCTTTCCAAGGATTATGAACACCACCTTTGTTTGGTTTCATCGTTCTTCTCAGCTCTGTCGACCAACTATAATTCCAAGAACCAGTTTGAATTCTTGTGGAAATCTAAGGTTCCTCCTGGGATGATTGCTTTTGCGTGGTTAGTGCTTCGAGGCATAATTCTCACTTTGGACAACCTCCGCAAGCGTAAAGTGTTAGTGGTCAATGCTTGTCCACTTTGTTTCTCTACCGAGGAATCAGTGGATCGCCTCCTTCTTCAATGTGCAATGGCCCAAGAAATTTGGAATATGCTCCTTAGTAGCTTTGACCATAGTAGGGTTCTTCTATTGTACATACATGACCTTTTTGAAGCTTGGATGTTTGGGTCAGGGTCTTCCAAAAGAAAGCTCTTATGGCGTGCTTCCTTTTTTGCTACTATCTGGGCTATTTAGAAAGAAAGAAACCGGAGAAGCTTTGGGAGCAAATCCTCCTCCACATCGGCTGTCTTCTATAGATCAAGATTTCATTCTGCTTCGTGGGTCTTGGTCCTCCCAGAATTTTGGGGACTGCCTATTGATGTACGCTTACGTAATTGGAGAGAGGTGACTTCTTAACTTAATAGGATATCTTTGGTTTAGAGCTGAGGCCTTCAGGCCTCAGAGAGGTTTTTGTTCCCCTTCCCTTTCCTTTCCATTTCTTGTTTTTGGTTGGTGTTTTCCTGTATTTTTTGAATTTTTCTTTGCTTTCCGGTATATATCTTTAGTATTGCCAAGGTTTTGATTAATACCAGTTCCCATTCAAAAAAAAAAATGCAAAACTGCAAGTACAAGATAAAGTTAGCACTCACTAGGACAGCAAAAAGTTGTGTGTTTGGATTGCTATTCTTCAATCGTTTCTTTATCGCTTTGATGACATCTCTAGCTTTCCTGCTCACAGAAAAACATAAAATCCATGGTCAGGAAGTTACACAAGTAAAAAAGAAAAAAAAATCATAACCATTTTATGTAGTAAGATCCAATGAAATGATAATAGGCTGGAAGAAACATAAATAGGAGAAATAATGTTTAAATGTTCAGTAGTGAGAAAGCCTTATGCATACTTTTGTGCGAACAACTAATATCACCACTTAACAAATCTCTTCAAAGGATGAGGCAAACAAATAATTCAATACAGTAGAACATTCGATGAGGCACCAATGCAACAGCCCACCTCCCTCTTTTTATCCTTAAGATGGATTTTACTATTTAATAACAAAAAAGGATGTGTGAACTTATATGGTGACCTCTTATACTTTTTCCTTATATGGTAATTAGGTCTTTGTATTAAATAATTACATGGGCCATTGTATTAAAGGAATTCTATGGCGTCATAGTTTCTGATTTTTTGAGTTGGGTGTAATGTCATGGAAATTATGGTTTTCGTTAACAATCATGATGACAATACCTTTGTAATTTAGCCTTCTTAGATTTTTTTTTATGTACACTATTTTTCTAGTAAATGAAATTGTTAAATTTTAAAGAGAGAGAGAGAGGTGGCCGGTTTCAAGTAGAAGGCCAAATAAGAGGGTGTCACATCAGTTTTATAGTGCGCCCCACCCTGAAATTGTTAAATTTTAAAATAAGCGCGCGCGCGCGAGAGAGAGAGAGAGAGAGAGAGAGAGAGAGAGAGAGGTGGTGGGTTCCATGTAGGAGGCCAAATAAGAGGGTGCTACGTCAGTTTTATAGTCACCCCCTCCCAACACACACGCGTGCGCGAAAAGAAAAAAAAATCAAACCCCCTCCTCATCGATCTCTCTAAGATAACTTGAAGCACTGATTTTTGCAAAAGATGGTCAAGTTAATTATTGAATCTGCCGATTCTATAACACCAAGGTTGGAATGCATCAGTTGGAGCTCCTTGGTGAGCAACAGATGTCCAATAGCACCTTGAGATAAATAGGATAGTTTAGTAGGGTAATTAGAAGAAGGAAAAAAATATTCAAGAATTATAGCGGGTAACAAGAAGTCATAAAGATACCCTTGATCACGAGCAACTATTTCACAGATTTCAATGTTCTTGGTCCAGTCCATTTCCTTTAGTTTGCTGCTTGTTGCTGAATTGACAAGCTCGGCTTCCATTTCCTGTTAGAAAAGACTTCTACAAAGACTCAAGCTTCACAGAAACACCAAATAATAAAGACAGCTTTTGAGGGGATGTGTTTTTCCTGCACTGACGTGGAGCAGAGGGAAATAATGTTATTTTTCTCTTTTGAGATTTGAAAACATTACTGCAATGAATATAAAGCCAATACAAAGCACATACATGCATTTACATGTGCGATCATACGAAGTAACTTACATGAACTGGTACAAACAGTGGCCAGCTACAATATTATGTCCTTGTTAATCCTCGAAAAACATGTTCCTACAACTTCTGTATGAGATAGCCACAATCCAATTCCAAACTGCTCTGTGAATAACCGAAAAGTGACAAACAAATAAAAGGCAGGACTTTAAAAGGAAAGAAAATTGACAATGCAAAATCAACAAATCACATATTAGAGACAAAGAAATGCATTTCCAAGTCAGAATACTTGCAATCCAAAAGAAAAGAAAAAACAAATCCTGTGATGCTTAGTACAAAGTAAAATTTTCACATTAAGAAGGCATTCAGTGAAACATGCATATGGAAAAATTTTACATGGAATGGGTAAGATTTTAATCAGTCAAAATGTAAAAGAATACAGACTAAGAGTGGACAAGAAAACAGATGATCACTTGATAAATGAACAGTGATTTCTGATACCTCTTTCAAAATGATAAACAAATAAATGAATCAACAGTGACATGAATGATATAGTAATTCAACTGCCACCAACAAATAATGATCAGCAGAAATGACACAATCACAGCCATTTGATCTCATGCAGAGACCCCACATTCAACCCCGCAATCAAAAAATTAAAACAACTGAACTCATGTGGATGGAAATCAAGAACTTTAGTCTGTGTGTGTGACAATCTTGCTTTGCCATTTCTTACCGCATCAGACCTGATCAACTTCCTAAGCCAATTCATTTGAAGCATTCAGTTCATATAACAACTAAGAAATAAGCAACCCTTCAACACCAAACCAAGTCACACAACACAATGATCTCAAACTCATCCTGAAGCTCATCAAGATCCCACCCAAAAACTATCCAGCGGCGAAAACAACAAAATCCCAATCACTACAACTCAACTTGAAGCAACAAGGAACGAAATTGATGCCCTGCCACTAATCAAGTCCAAATTCAACAAAATCACAAACACATCACATCACAAGAAGATAAGCTACTTCACAAAATCCAGATTCCATAATCAAACTCCACAAAAATGACTGCAAATCTATTAAAAAAAATCCTTTCAGTTCCTGAATTCACACAGATCGAATCTACAATACGAAACTCAAAAAATAAAAGAGAAACCAGAGCTGATTTTCATACCTCAGAAGAGTCGAATTCTCCGATTTAAGTTCAGGCATCTAATCATTGATGTACTAATCGATCTTCTGCGCAAGAAAGAAAGAAGAAAGCTAATAGGGTTTGCCTTTTCCCTTTCTCTTTCTTCTTAGCTATGCTTTTTAGCATTCGAAGAAAGAAGAAGGAAGTTTTTTTTATGGCCTCTCTTCCTTTTATATATTGTATTCAAGTAAGTAGGTTGTTTGTATAATTTATAATAAAGAGTGAAGAAAGAGAAAAACATAAACCTGCACTACCAAAATCAAGCACTGAAAATATCAAAAAAAGAAGATCGAAAAAGAGTAGGGCCCATGACAACACAGCACATTATCATCAATAACAGCTCCAAATTGCCTTACATTTCTTCATCTGCTAGTAATAGAAGGGGAAAGAAAGGGAAAGACACAGAAGAAATTAGAGGGAGACAGCATCGGACAGGGTGTATTTTTTTCTGAATTGTCCAGATGCGGAACAGGGAAGGATAGGCCTGTGTGGTCAGTGTTGGGTATTGTTTTTAGGGTAAATTAGCGATAGATCCCTGATTACTGGGCTATAAAGTCTCCAGTATAGAGCACAATTGTTTAATGCCTAAGGTCCCCTGCGCATGGGATTAATTTGGGCGGTGGTCCCTTGCGTGACACGTCATACTTTGTTATGACTGATCTGCCCTTATAGCTATTTGTATAGTTGTCATACAATCTTCTCCTTGTTTATAGCTCCAGCTCATCGTCGTCTTCTTCTTCTTCCTCTTCTTCTTGTTCTGACGTTGCTACAAAGTACAGATAAATTCATATAAATATAGAGATAACTTTATTTTAAAGTCAGATAACTTCATGCCAAAATTAGATAACATATACAAAAACTCAGATAAAATGACAGCAAACTCAGAAAAACAGCAAATTTATCTGAGTTTTCTGAAACTTATCTGAACCTCTCAGAAAACTCAGACAAATTTATCTGAGTTTTGAACAACCTTTCTGAGTTGTAAACAAATTTATCTGAGTCTAGACCAAAGCAAATTTGTCCGGTCAGATAAATTAACAGCAAACTCAGAGAAAGATCAAATTTATCTGAGTTTTCTGAAAACTTATCTTAACCTCTTGCAAAACTCAGATAAATTTATCTGAGTTTTGAAGAACTTCTTTGAGTTGCGAATAAATTTATCTGAGTCTGGACGAACACAAATTTGAGTGAGCAGATAAAATAACAGCAAACTCAGAATTTATCTGAGTTTTCTGAAACTTATCTTAACCTATCAGAAAACTCAGACAAATTTATCTGAGTTTTGAAGAACCTCTTTTTGTTGCGAACAAATTTATCTGAGTCTAGACCAAAGCAATTTTATCCAGGCAGATCAATTAACAGCAAACTCAGAGAAATATCAAATTTATCTGAGTTTTCTGAAAACTTATCTTAACATCTTGCAAAGCTCAGATAAATTTATCTGAGTTTTGAAGAACTTCTTTGAGTTGTAAAACAAATTTATCTGAGTCTGGACCGAGTTTGAAAGAAGTAAACTGATTTGAAGTCCTTTTTTATTTGATAGATTTGAAAGTGAGATAAAATGATTTAAAACTGAGAAAACCCTATCTGTTTCTTGATTGACCTTGTTATTACTTTGGTTGTATTGTCGATTGCTTTTTTCCTTTGGCTTGAGGTAAGTGAGGACTTTGTTCTAGCCATTGTCTACATAGATTTGTACATAAAGAATAGATAAAATCAGATAAGGACGAAAAGAAATTGGGCTTTTAGTTTTGTTCAGAAGAAGTTGTATTGTACATCTTCTTTTTAGGAATGGAAGAAGAAGAAGATGAGCGTTTTTGCCAACGTGTACAGGGACCGACGTGTACAGGGGCATTTTGGTCTTTGTTGCTGTGTCATTTTCATGGGAGGACTGCCACCGTTACGGAAAGATGTCATGGACCTTAGCCTTTAAAACCAAATGACGAGGGACCTACGGCCAAAATCCCCTTGTTTTTAATGGTAGAGTAGAGAATGAGATTCTCTGTTTTACGGGGGCCTACTGTTACAGCGTGGGGGAGGACATGAATGCATGGTGCAACCGCGTGAGAGCTACTGTTGCTTTTATAAGAGTTTATTAATATTAAGATAGATCCTTGATGGAGTGTCATTTTCTTAATATGGAAGTTTAGTGTGTGTGTGTGGTTTCCCTTTTTTTTTTTTTTCTTCTAAAATTGGAGTGATCTGATATCACAGGGCACAGGCCCAATGGATATTAGTTGGGTTGCCTTTTTTTTTTTTTGTGAAGGAAAAATATATCATTAAATAAGGAAACCAAGCAACAAAACAAAACAACAGATAATACACAGCCCAACCTTCACATGAGAATATTAGTTGGGTTGTTATTGGATGATATATCAGGAATGCTTTTGGGGTAAAAGGTGGGCTCTTCAATCTGGATGATGGGGTAGGTCAGGCCCAGGCCCGCTTAAAGGTGAGATCCACCATTATAAAGCAAAAGGTGAGGTAATTTACTGAGTACATACTAATCTCCCCACGTAAATTTGGAGCTCTCGCCCTTAGAAAGGATGAGTGGTAAGAACTGAGCTTTGATTGTTGGTCATGCAATGAAATAAAATCTAACAGTTACATTATTTTGACTCAAATGCGTGTTTGCAAAGATTGTTAAGCAAACAGGTTGAGACAACCTACCTATAGATGATTCAATGGGCTGCTCTTCGAAATGAGACACCCTTATAGATGAGGTGTCTTGTGTTTCTCATTTTTGGCACAAAATTGCTATAGTGGGTGTGATATAGTTTTTTACTCTTTTAAATTACTTTTTTTTTTTTTTTGTAGAATTATGAAAATTTGCACTAGTTATGTTTTTTTTTTTTCTAGTAAAGTGGTCCCACCAAAATTTAAGAAAGATTTTCTGCGATAAAGAATTTTTCTTTTCAAAAATATTTTGCAAAATGGTGGTTACACAAATGTGGCATAGATATTCATGTAATTGAATATCTACCATTGTATTTTTATAAGCGGTTGTAAAATGAAGAATGTATAAGGTAATGAAAAATGAACACTAAGGAACCTTTCCCTTCATAGAAACTGAATAATAGGAAAATGGGATGTGAATATTGAGTAATTACATTTTAGATAGATTTAATGGTAAAGAAAAGAGAAGGAAAAAGATAAATAGAAGAAGAAGAAAGAGAGAAAGAAGAGATATCGTCGTCGTAGTTAGGGCTAGACGACAGTACATCCCATTTATTTTATAAAGACTTTTGGGTATTTACACATGAGTCCCTGCTTATTTCTAGAACTTCAAATCAGTCCTACAAACTTGAACTTATTTTCCTACACTACCCTTCAAGCTGGTGAGTAGATATCTACGATCCCAAGCTCGGAAAAAACGCTTGTCAGTTGTTTCTTTGTGACTGATTTTGTGAGAAAATCTACCAATTGATCGGCAATGTGTGGGGGCATTATTGGCATCAATAATACTTCTTGTCTTGTCACTTACTCTCGAATAAAATGACAACCAACCTCGATATGCTATGGCAAGCAGAATTATTGTCACAATGAAAAAGCATTGGCTTCTTACATACAAACCCCAACTCTTGCATCAGTGTTTTAAGCCATAAGAGTTTGCATGTGCCACGAGCCATAGCACGATATTCCGCTTCAGAACTTGATAAAGCCACAACACTCTATTTTTTACTCTTTCAAGAGACTAAGTTTCCACCAACTAATGCACAATACCCAGTTGTGGATCTTCTATCTATCAGAAAGCCTGCCCAATCAGCATCAGTGAAAATCTCAATAATTTCAATATCAGCATTTCCATGCTTCGAATACATTATACCTTGGCCTGGAGCCTTTTTCAGATACTTCAATATTTGATAGACCGCTTTTAGATGTTCTGTGCGAGGTGCATGCATGAATTGGCTCACAACACTGACAGCAAACCCAATATCAGGTCGGGTAATTGTTACATATATCAATCTCCTCCCTAATCGCTGATACATTCCTGGATCATCAAGAAGTTCTCCACTATCCAAATATAACCTGTGGTTTTGCTCCATCGGCGTGTCACTTGGCTTAACACCCATCATCCTAGTTTCATTTAGCAGATCCAAAGTGTATTTTCTTTGACTTACGAAAATACCTTTCTTGGACGTTGCAACTTCTATGCCAAGAAAGTATTTTAATTCTCCGAGGTCTTTAATTTCAAATGCTAAGCTCAAATGCTCCTTAAGGACCTGCATTTCTATTTCACTGCTACCTGTCAGCACAATATCATCTACATAGACAATAAGAATAGTAACACTTTTACCACTCCTCTTGATAAATGAAAGTATGATCTAACTGGCATCTTTTGCATCCAATTCTCATCATAACGTGGCTAAATTTGTCAAACAAAGCCCTTGGAGATTGCTTTATACCATAAAGTGCTTTTTTCAAATGACACACCTTATTTGCTTGACCATCAGGAACAAACCCAGGAGGTAATTTTATGTACACCTCTTCTTATAAATCACTATGCGAAAAGGCATTTTTGACATCTAATTGATATAGTGGCCGCTGGAAATTTGTTGTAATAGAGAAGATGACCCTCACAGAATTCAACTTTGCAACAGGCGAGAATGTTTCAAAATAATCTACTCCATAAGATTGTGTAAAGCCCTTTGCTACCAGTCATGCCTTATACCGTTGAATGGAACCATCTTGATTATATTTGATGGTGTAGACCCACTTACAACCTACTGCCTGTTTTCCATGTGGAAGATCTACAATTTCCCATGTACCATTCTTATCTAAAGCAGTCATTTCTTCAAGCATAGCTGCCTTCCATTTTGGATTATTCAAAGTATCACTAACAGATCGTGGTATACGTTATGAGGACAACTGCAACACAAAGGCTTTATATGTAGGGGAAAGGAAGTGGTATGACACATAATTTTGAATTGGGTATCTAGTGGATGGGTGTCTTGTACGTTTACCTTTTCTTAATGCAATAGGAATATCTAATTCAGATGGGTTGGGAACTTAAGTACCTGAACGATCAGAGATTTTAGTGCCTGCTTCTGTCTCTGGATTCAAGACTTCAGACGGTAGTGTATCGAGAGTAGGAGGCGGCTCAAATCTAGTTCTTTTTCTGGAGTAAACTTTCAAAGGTGGTGTGTTTACTTGGACAATTGTGTGCTAACTTACACTAGGAATTGATGTAGGACTAAGAGGAGTTGGAAGGGAAGAACTTGAATATGATGGTGGGGAAACATCCTGAACTAGTGTGGGTGGCTCCCCCTGTTTATTGGTTTCAATATTCTTTTCCCTTTTGATGAGTGATAGGGTACATCTTCAAAGAAAGTAACATCCATGGTAACAAAGTACTTTCCACCCTGTTGCGGAACATAACACCGACATCCCTTTTGAGTACTAGAATACCCCAAAAAGATACCCTTAAGAGCTATGGGATCTAACTTGTCCCTCTTGTATTTTGGAACATGAACAAAACATACACAACCAAAGACTTTTGGAGGGAGATGAAATAATGGACCATCTGGACAAAGAACTTGCAAGGGACATTTACCGTCTAATACACGTGAAGGCATACGATTTATTAGAAAACATGCAGTGAGAACACCATCAGACCACTACGTTTTTGGAACACTCATTTCTAATAGTAACGCATGGGTTGCTTCTAATAGATGTCTTTTTTTACTTTCTGCAACACCATTCTGTTATAGAGTATAAGGACAGCATGCTTGAGATTCAATTCCATTTTGGATTAAATATGATTGTAGTTTGTGTGACATATATTCACCCCCATTGTCAGACTGAAGAGTTTGAATTTTTTCATTGAATTTGGTTGCTACCATTTTATGAAAGGTTTCAAATACGCAGAATACTTCATCACGAGATTTCAACAAAAACACCCAAGTGCACCTAGTGGCATCATTAATAAAAGAAATGAAATATCGATAGCCATTAATAGAAACAAGAGGAGCACACCACACATCACTATGGACCAAGGAAAAAAGAGCACTGCTTTTATTTTTATTACTAACTGGATAAGAGTTTCTACAACTTTTGGCAAAGCAACATGTGTCGCAATTTATGTCTACGACATCATTATTACATTTAAATGAGAAAAAACATTACTTCTAACTAGAGCATGACCGAGACGACGATGCCACTTTAAAGTGGCCTCAGTAGTGCTAATAGACTCTAACGCAACTAAATTTTTGAAAGGGACGTCAAGGAAATATAAGCCACCATGCTCACGACCACCACCAATCGTCCTCCCTATCTCCAGATCCTGAAAACACATTATGAAGGATAAAAGGTAACACTGCATTGATGTGATTTAGCAATGGAACTCACAAAGAGAAGATTATACGAAAACTGGGGAACATGTAAAACATACTTCAGGGATAAATTACAGTTCAAATCAACTATCCCCTCTCCTAGGACTCTAGTATGGTTACCATTAGCAACTTTAACTGTCCCAAGAGATGGTAGTGATGTGTATGAGGTGAACTCAGAAAAATACCTGTCACATGATTAGTAGCACCTGAGTCAATAACCCATGATGGAGTAGACGATGCTGTTGCAGCCGCCATATGTGATGTACCCACAACTGAATAAGATGCTACATTTGCAGAGTGTGATGTGCCTTTGCTTTCTAGTGCTTGCAGGCGTTAGCATGATGCTTGAAACTTCTGCCTCAAAGCTTGGATTTCATCATTGACATTTAACTCCCCCTTACCTCCTATAGTGTTTGTAGAACTAGTGTTGCAACCTGACGTCTCAGCTGCAAATGCTGTGTTGACCCAAGGAGGTCAACCATGTAGGTTCCAACATGTATCTTTAGTATGACAAGTTCTCCCGCAATGAGTACAATGTAGTTTATCGCGGTCAACACCAGGTGGACCACCACGATCATGACCACCGCGGCCTCCACCCCTAATGCCACCACCACGGCCTCTACCACGACCACCAACACCTCTACCTGTAGGATTTGTCATAGCAAGTGCAAATCTTTCTGAATTAATGATCGAAGGAATAGAGTCTGACATTGCAACGCATCTACCTTCCTCACACTGTACGGGTGCAAACACTATCCCAATTGATGGAAGAGGATCCTGACTTAAATTCTACGCCCGTACAGTCTCACAATCTGGATTCAGCCCCCCAGTCTCATACTCTAGATTCAACCCCCCAAGGAGATCATAAATATGCTAAACTTCTAGATATTGTTCCTGTTCTTTCACACAACAGGGGTTAAGAGGTTGATATGTACTACGCTCATGCCACATCCCTCTTAATATAGCATAGTAGTCGCCCAAAGATTTATCACCTTGTTTAAATTGAGCTAATTCTATAGTTAATTCATAAATTCTTGCATGATTCCTATTCTTAGAGTAAGCTGTCTCGATTGCATTCTATAACTCAAATGTAGTTTTTCAATAACAAAAACTCTTTGAGTTCAGAGGTTCCATAGAGTTTAGAATCCAATTCATCACAAGCATATTCTCAGACTCCTAGTCTTCATATTTTGTGTCCTCCTTAGATGGCTCCTTGATCTGACCATTGAAATAACCTAGGCGTTTCGCACCACCGATAGCCATCTTTGCTGAATATGACCATTCCTTGTAATTTTTTCCATCAAACAACTCTACTGTAATCCGAGCATTTGGGTTAATGTTTCCAACCGGGTTAAGCACAGATTGGGTTCCATCGGACCGTCCCCTTTAGAGTTAGAATCATCTTTACCCGCCATAATACCTCAGATTGATGATTTATCTAACACACCGGCACCTTAGAACCAAAAATCAGAAATGTTAGAGTGAAGAAATCAATATTACCACAAGACGGCACTTGACACTGTGGTTGTAGATCACATGAAGTCACCTCCACTACCAATCACCACATGACACATAAATCCAATCGACCAAAGTCTATGCAAAAGCTGGTTGCAACAGCAACCAGCAATCGCTCAAGGAGTGTCACAGCATTTGTCTTCAGCAGCCGTCCACACCCAACAGGTTGTTCAACTTGAAACCCTCACAACTCTGCTTTTTTTTTTTTTTTTTTTACTAGATCTGACATGCTTGTCTTGCTTCTCCTTTGATCGTGTTCTTGAACCGATGCTCTGATACCAAGTTGTCTTTCTAGATCTTATTAGATATATTTAATGGTAAAGAAAAGAGAAGAAAAAAGATAAATTAAAAGAAGAAAGAGAGAAAGAAGAGATACTGTCGTTGTAGTTAGGGCTAGACGATAGTACATCCCATTTACTTTATAAAGATTTTTGGGTATTTACACATGAGACCCTGATCATTTCTGGAACTTCAAATCAATCCTACAAACTTGAACTTATTTTCCTACACTATCAACATCTCCATTTTATATCCTTCATCTCTCACCTTTTTAATAATTATTTAGTGGGAACTCATTTCACCATGAGTTCTTATGCATTCAATTCTTATGTATTTTATGCAAACAAATAGGCCCCATAAGCAATTAATATGTAAATATATATAATTCATGTGTTTAATGCAAACAAACATCTCTTCAAAGAAATTAACAAGCAAATATTTGTAATTTGTCACTTTTAATTATTATTTCGGAATTTTAGCCGAGTAAACCTTGGCCGATACTGTGTCCAAAACTGTATTTTAAATACATGGGTGTAGCAAGATCAAGGGGTTGTCCTGTTGCTTGGGAACTCTCCGACGAAAGATCAATCCTTATTTTGCAGATGTCCTCTCCTCGCATGTAGGAGTCCTCTCTCCCTTGTTTAAAAAACATTGGTGGGTGTGGCATGTATTTCTTCTCGATAGAAGAAATCATGAGAAGCTTGTTTAGTCTTCCTGGGAATTAAGTGTGTTCTACTCCTACCACGCATATATGTCTCTTTGAGTAGAAACATACACTGCAGTGAAATGCTTGTTTCGTCCTCTGTTCATTTAAATGAGTCCTACATGCAATCTCTTTGAGCAGACACATACATTGGATGGACTCCATTATATTCTTCTCTCGTGGGTGGGTCTCACTGTTAGATTCCAACACATCCACACCGAAGGAAGTGAATTTAACACCACACATCTTTCAAAATATTTTATCAGTGGAAACCATCCATGTATAATAAATAATATTTGGATTCAGAGGTAAACAATTCCATAGGGCCTCTTCTATTGAAAGAATATTTGTAAGATTTTTCGTCAAATCCTCCAAATATTGAAGTTTTCCCATTGAAACTCCAAATGCCAATGACACATCTAGCATTCAAAATGCTGAAATTCTAAGAATTCTAAAGGCCGAAAGTGATTATTTAAGTGGGTTTGCTTTAAAAATCCCAACAATCAAACACATCATTTGAAATGCTGAGTTGACAGCATTTAAATCAACCTAGAAATCTGTCACTCCTTACCAACAGGGGTAAAGAGGGTGAGGAGCCGTATCTCTTGTATGATAATTAATCAGATATCCAAATGTAAAACTTCCTAAGCACCCAAAAATAGGCAGGCTAATCATGTTCAGAAAATAGGAGAGTTGTAGTTAGAGGTGGCAAAGTATGACCAAGCCCACCAAACCGACCCGACCCGACCCGCGTATTACCGCTTAACCCAACCCGTTTGATTGGTGGGTCCGTCACGGGTTAAGTATTCATGACCCGCAATTAAACGGGTCGGGTTAGGGTTGACCCGCAAAAGCCGCTTATTTAAACTAAAATTGAATTTGATTGTTTTAATGCATAGGCTAAAAAAGAATGAATGGACCTTAACCAATTCAACCTCACCCTTTTTATTAATGGAAAGCAAGGTAATGCGCATCAAATGATTGTTGAAAGGAGATTAGACCAAATTTGAGCTTAAAAGTGACCTGGTTGAGTCGATTGATTCACTAGATGGATGTGGGTTATGCAGGTCGACCTGACCTGTATAACCCGCGATGGTTATGCGGGTATAAGTGGATCGGGTCGGGTTGACCCGTGGTGGGTGCGGGTTAGGGGTTTAAACGGGTCGGATGTGGGTTAGGCTGGTCTAACCCGTTTAATAAACGGGTTGGACCCATTTAGCACAACCCGACCCGATTGCCACCTCTAGTTGTAGTATTGGAAAATAGGAGAATTGTAGTATGATTTGAGTGACCCCAACCATCCATATAGCTTGGATTCTTCCCTGTCCCTTTATAACATCGAGAATGATGGAACCATGTAGGATCTTATGCCCCATTGAACTACACTTATCCCAAAACCAATTAGTGATAGGAAACGGACAACAATAGTTTTATAGTGAAGGCTCAGGCTCGGGCTCGACAATAATTATGACTGCTCAGGAACAAGGGTGGATGTTGAACTCAACAAACCCAACAACTTCCGGCTATCAAACATTTCTGTCATATAATATTACTTCATCTATCATACATCCCATAGTCAGGACCACCAGAATTCTGTTCATGTAAAACATGTATACAAGGAATCCACCACTAAATCATAGCTGCTTTCTTGGGAGCAAAGAAGTGCATGATGTCCCGAGTATTAGAAGAGTAACTCTCTGCTCATTGAAGGGCTGATAACCATTGGATGTGGACATCCAGCAGATTGTTTTAAAATCAGGATCAAGTGAACCAGAGAAGTTAATTGCCCAAATTTTAAGAATGTTTCAACCAGAACGGTTGGATCGTGGGGTTCAATAGTAGATGCTTAGATAAGATTCTGTACAGGATCATAAAACACTAAAATCTAAGCTATGGTGGTCATGGGTTTTTTTTTTTATTTAAACCACACATCAGGCTGCTTATTCTTTTTTTTTTTTTTTGATAACGTAGGATTTTTTTTTTTTTTTTATAACGTAGGGTTCCTAGCCCTTTGGGCTAGAATAATCCCTACGAGCGCAGGAGAGAAAGCCGGGTAAAATTCCCCTGTAGCCCCAGTGTGGCAGTGCAGTTTTGAACCCACAACCTCCGGATGCAAACCGTGGTCCTAAGCCAACTAAGCTACCCCTCGGGGTTATTCAACGATGGTGTGGAGTATTCATCAGAGCCTAGTCGCAACCTGTGATCGAGGTAAAACTGAAGTTAGTGTTACATGATCATAGGATTTGGAAGTGTTGGCATGCATGCTGGACATAATATGATGGAACAAGAATATCTTTATTGGGACGTTTGAAAGCATGTTGTTTCAATACTAAAACTCTTCATTGAAAACAGCGAAAAAAATTATTACAAAATAATAAATAAAAAAAATGGTTATAAAGTGCCAACAAACATGTTAACTTTGAGGATGTCTAGGTCTTGTCTCTATTAAGTATATCATCATCCTTATCAAAGCCTTGTAAAACCAATTGTACATTGTTACATCTAAGCTTCTTAAGGACACACATGCACATCTTAACATTGTAAAACCTATCTACCTAGCGTATGATATCAACAGCTTTCACCAATGCACTGGGTTTGTCTTGTATTTTGAGCTAACTAAATTGGTCTATTGGATTAGTCAAAACTAGGTTCAAGATCAAGAGTATTTTGATAATTGTATCAGAGCTTTCTTATAGACTAAGAAGGATGAGATTATATATATGATCTAATTTATAACTCAAACTCTGAAGAGAGTTAAGATGTGAATCACTATTGTATTGTTGTGAATGTAGGCGCATTGTCCAACCTTGCAAAATTATGGTTTTTCGGTTTTGAGAGAAAGTGTTGTTCAGATGGTGAGAGAGTGAGAGCCTATATGTATAATCACTTGTTTTTCTTAGTAAAGAAGAAGATTGTCTTTGCGAACGTAATTTACATCGGGTGAACCACATAAATTCTTATGCGTTTCATGTGGTATGATTGTTCAATTGCAGGTTTTATACTTTTGCACGCACGTACAAAAATAAGTCGCGTGCAACAAAAAGTAGATTGTTACAATAATTCATAGACCCAAATAGGTAAACATGGGTTGGCATATTATAGGTTGACACAGGTGGACATCTTTTGAATGGTATATGGACCTTCACAAAATGAATCAGAAAATGCACAGATTCCATTCTACCTTACCTGGCCACCATGTCGTGTTTAGGTAATCTCACACACGCACACATTATTTTAGGATATATTCGGCAAAGATGTAATCGCAATTAGAGTGCTATATTATACACAAGGATGATCATGTAGCAACCTTTGAATTTCAAAAGGTGGCCCAAAGCTGTCCCTTTTGTATTGATGTCATGTTAATTTTCCACAATGAGTTATTTTCTAAATAAACCTATGTTTGATTTATCATGTACTAAAGTTATCTTGTTAGATTAGCTGTTGCCGACTTGCTATATTTTTTTAGTAGTATAAATATGTTTCAGTCAAAGGTATAAATATGTAATGCAATCAAGTCAAGCCAAGCCAAGCCAAGCTCAAAGTTGAGTCAAGCCCCTTAACAGCCTGGTTCAAGTTCAAAGCAGCAGGCCCAGCTGGAATGGCTCAGAGTAGGGCCGACATGAGGTGAGCTTGAGTAGCTTGCTAGCCAACTTGGTTTGTTTACATTATTATATACATGGACAAAGCAAATGATCAAGCTCAAATCTGAATGCCTCATTGTGCACGCAGCAAGCTATCCTAACCTGTAGAAAATCTCCATGCCATACTGTAGCCCTCAAATCGGGTCACTGCTCCATTTTTTTGAAAGTTCCTTTAAGATGAATCCATCCAGCTCTCGAGTTTAGATTTTGCTTTCGGTGGCTCTTGCCTTTTTTGAGTTTCAGACTCCTTCCTTTTTTCTATTTCCTTTTGCTGTATCATTTTGGGGGTTCTTTGAACCTTTGTTTTATTTTTTCCCTTTCTGCAATTTTATTACCTTAAAGGAAAAAAAAAGAAGCTATCCTATTGTGGGAGAAATGAAATGCATGTTTTATGGCTTATTTGTGCCACCGTATGTAGGGTGAGAGTCTAGATTCAAAGATTTAAGCCATTCGTTATGAGTCTATAAATGGATTGTAGAAAGATGAGTGTGGTATTCATTTTTAATCTTTGCTTGCTATTTTCATTTAAGCGTCGGTTATTTGTTGATCATTTTTTTATATTCATTTTTAACCACTTATAAAAATAAGTTTTAGAATCTTTTAAAGTTTAATTACATGAAACACAACATCCCCAGAGGCCGATAAATGCAAATATTGAATGTAAAATATCAACAAACCCCAAGAAGAAGAAGAAAAAAGTTGCACATGCAGGGTTCTATTTAAAAAATTTGAACCGTTGATGTGATACTTTAACCCACTTTTTCTTAGTAGACCCAAGATGTGATTTTATGGAAGCAACATTCACCATTGACTTGAGAAAAGAGCCATTATAAATTAATAACCATATTAGTTATTATAAATCATAATTTTTCTAAAATAGGGCCCAATTATTTAACTATCTTTCTTTCTTTACTTTAAGACATTTTTTTTCTTTCTTTACTTTAAGACTTTTTTTTTTTTAGTTTCAGTGATAACCATCCTTCCTTCCTTTTTTTTTTGTGTGTGCGCGCGCGTGGGGCGGGGCGGGGGTGGGCATAAAAGGATAATTTCATTCGTTACAAGGAACCAACCAAATAACAACACATTAATAAAACAAGCAACTACCAGGCTCACTAACTACTATCCCAATCAACACAAGTCCTAGGAGCAGAATTTTGGGCAACCCCATTGTGAGATAACCATCCTTGTATGCAGACTAATTTAGCTTTGCAACTGTGTTGGTTTTTTTGCCCATTTTTATCTTTTTAATGCAAGATACCTGTAGTATTTTCATTGGTCATTACTCTTACAAGGAATCAGCCTCAACTTCTTTGGCATTTTTATTCTAGTATCTCTTTGCTCTTTTTTCTTTTTAACCCCCGGATGTATTGGGCATCCACACAATGTAATTAACCTATGCTTGGCACTCTTGAGCATATTAGAATCTATTAATTAAACATGATTGAGGAATTGTTTAATGCTTACAAGTGTCTTTTCTTTAATAGAATTGTTTCTTAATTGTTTGCTTAAGACATTGTTAGAAGAAAACCAACCCCTGATGCGAGAATCGACCAAAATTACACCGGCCAACTGTAGATATATTCTATCTCCACCAATAATAGATCATTACAATATAACAGCGATTGGAATTTTAATTATCAGGAAATAAACATGGATTAAGACATTGCAATTGTTAGTTAGCAATATTAATCAACTTGATCTTGTTTATAGTACAGCTGTTTTCATGGTCACGTCTGGGTCAAGAGCTAATAAAGCATACACAATACACCACCTGACAGTTTGAGTTCAATACTATCACAATTATTGCTATTAAAGAGATAGTATTAAGAGGAGGGTCTAGGAAGTTTATATCATGCGTTCGAAATCCGCTCCAGATTTGCCCAATGTGTATTTGTATGGGTTTAGTGAGGGCCACCCAGGGGATTAGTCGTCATCCTAAATTACATTAGCAAAATATCAAAATAAATCATAAAGATGATATAAATGCCACATGGCATATCTGTAGAGTGCAAAATAGAAAAGAGTTGAAGAAACAAATAAAAAGAATTTCCATGTCACTCGTAAGTGCATTATCCACTTCTTAAATCTGCGATAATCTATCTTAGATTATGGCAGAAGGAAGAAGTTGAATAAAATTAAGCAATAACAAATTAGAGGAAGACTGCAATTTTAAAGATCATGACTAAAATAAGCAAAGATGATGTGAATGTTTGGATGCATGAATCTAGACCTATCAATGGTTGAAAAACAAAATAAATATCTATGATCTGCAGTTAAGCATATCTTAACTATAATATTCTTGGAGGTTGGATAATACAATCCTAATGGCTTGGTTATGAATTTATAAGAGGAATCTAAGTCTTTCTTTTGGTGTGCTTACAGTTGGACCTTATGAAAGGCATCGAATCCAACTATTATTCTGATGTACGCAAAAACTAAGACTGGGAAATGTCAACTTTGTAGTGGTCACCACTTTCAGTGGAAATGGTCCACTGATCCAAGATTTTTGGTTTCGCCCATACCAAAGGTGGTTTACTGGTTCTGCAGGCAGGGTACTCTAATAATGGGACACACCCATATTGCAGGGATGGTGGTGCATTTATGGTTTTCATCATTGAGTGAGGATTCCATACAAGTGAGGCCCATTTAATTTGGTTCCATGCATAGAGGGCCATCCATATTTTGCTCTATGGAGAAACTTAGATCTAAACCTTTCATTTTGATGACCATTAATTGGATTTGACATTCATTCAAAATTTGTAGGCCTTTGAATAAATAATCATGTGAATTACCCACAACAACATTTAAGAGGAAAAATTTGGACATAACTTTGAAGCCAATATTAAACAATCTCACTTGTCATTGTTGTCAGTATCATCAAAACTTTATACCAACTATATATATTGGAGTCATGTGAATCCTATCCCTCCATTTCATTCTATATTAAAATCAAATCCTTGGATGAATTGCATCCAATTCTATTAACATATAATTCATCTGATTCGAAGTGTTTCTTTTACCAATGCTGAAGTGTTTCTTGTCCTGTGACCTCATTGGTGCAACATTCCATTGGCCAGCTTAAAAACTCTTCATCGGTATATGGAATACATTTTATTAGTACCTAAACCAACTAAAATTAATGGTTTTAATCGCCTGTAAACCACATAAACAAAAGGGCAGGAGGTGAGGTGATATTAGCAAGGTCAAAACTCACGTCGCAATCGATGTGCAATGAAATAAATAGGAGTTTTTTATTTTTTATTTTTTGGTATATAGCCCCGTAAGAATTTTAGGATTTGTAAATCACCCTTGTAGTTTTAGTATTTAGTAATGGGGAGATGCTTCTACAAGAGATGCTCTCACCTTACTATGAGAGATAAGGGTGGAGAGCCGATAAGGGTAGGGGCCCTCACATTTAAGTTGTTGACATCGGCCCCCACCCCTATCTCTCATAATAAGATGAGAGATACTCTCACAAGTTTTGTATTGGAATTTTAAAAAAATCACAACTTTGTCCTTGCATCTATTAAACAAAAATGAGTCCCAATGCTCCCCCCCCCCCCCGCCCGAAACTCTCTTATATGCACATAAAGCCTAAACATGTATTTTGAAACTTTTATCAATCCAATCGCAGCCATGCATATATTAGCTCAATTATAATCATTTATAAGTACATATATTAATTATCATTATGATCTATTTAGATTTAATAAAATGAGCAATATATTGACAAAAAGGAATTTATATAAGGTTACTCTCTCCCACTAAATATACTATAGTAACTTTTAATGTTTTAAGCTTTAGAGAAAAAAAAAATTCAAACTTTTACAATTATATATATGGATAAGAAGAAGGGTAAAAGTATCATCTCACTCTAAAAACTTCCGGAGGAGTGCGGGGCTAATTATCCTGTGGACATATAAGTTCTTAAAATGAAAAGGCAGCAATGCATCAGTAAATACTTAAATTACTGGGCCTATTTGTAAGTTCTACAAACCTCAGGTGGTATACATAAAAGGCTCAATAAACAAAATGGAATCCAAGGTCTCTGTTTCCCTTCCCAAAAGTTCAAGCATATCCCTTCCATGAGACTATATGTATATATATATAAATGATGACAAGGAGTGGCGACCATGCCCATGTAGAGTTTCATTCAGCTTCCTTCTCGTTGACATAATCTCAAAGTAGCAATATTATTCCGGTTAGGGAGACTTGAAGAAGCTACAAAGAGAAACGTCTGAGAAAGATAAATGAAGAAGAATTTGTTGTTGATGGAGAAGGGATCTGAGATAAGATCTGCTATTCAAGAGCTTTCTTTGTTGAAAGCTGAGGGCCTAATCTCCACCAAGCCTTTTCTAAATGTCTGCAACATGGTCTTGCAAGTCCTTGGTTGGTTCTCTCTCCCCCCTCTCCCTTGCTAGGTAGTCTCATCAGTATCTGCTTAATACCATGAGGATTATGCTCTATCTACTTTCCTTAAACAAAATCCTATCCCTTCTATGGAAATGATCATGGGTCTTCCATATTAGCTAATTTAAGTTGTTTAGGAACACATATCCTATCTCTTTTTCTATCTCTATACTGTTATACAGTTAAAAAGAGATGGGTCATCTCTTGGGTGCCTTCTTTCAATAAAGATAGTCTTTTTTTAGTTGAAGAAAAGTCCTTCTAGCTTTTAATGTGGTTGTGCTTTCTTGTGTTTCTCTTCAGATAAGATTGGACCGACTATGGCAGTTTTGAGACAAGACGTACATCAAAACATTCAAGTAAGTGAGGCTAACCATCTCCCCCCACTTGCCCCTTTTCTCCCTCTAACATCAATCATACAGTTCCTTGTTTATATCACCAAAACTGCCCTTTTTGTTACTTGACATTTACCTCTCCTCCCTTCTCTCACCACCTGGGTCTCTTTTTACCCTTGATATTTACCTCACCAATCATACATTTCTCTTGAAAATGTTGACGACTTGATGTGATGGGCCATTTGCACCCTGGCTTGTTTTTATCGCTCCTGTTTCATCCGTCTTACTTACGCATGACATCGGGACTTATGTAATACATGATATGGAACAGAGGTTAGAAGAGCTTTATCAAATGGATCCTTCAATATATGCCAATTTAGCTGATATAGTGAAGAAAGAAGTAGAGGAAGCGAGTGCAAAGAAGGCCTTGAGTTGCACAAGGGCCTTGCTATGGCTTACTAGGTAGGCCATGCTATTGCTTTATCAGTAGGCCTTTAAGTTGTATTAGGCCATGTTTTCTTGCAATTCTTCAACTTTTTGCAACTGGTTTGTCATAATTTACATTTTACATCACGTTTTGTGGTTGTTTATGGAAAATAATTGGGTTTTCAGGTCCCTATTGGTTCAAAAAGTAATAGGAACCCTTGGAATTGAATTTATCTTATGTAGGAAGAAATTGGGATTATTTGCAAAAAATGATTTTTCTATATCATGTTCTAAACTTGGTTGGTAGAATGCCAATTTCAGAATTTTTTGAAGTTCTACATAATGTCATTTTATCTTGGGTTCTGCCTTATTCTTAGCATCAATTTGATGGTGATGTAATATGGAGACTAAATGAATTCGAATTGAGAAAACACTACATTTTTTAGTGGGATTCCTCCATCTTTTCTGATTAATGCAATCTCATTTATTTTCGGGAAAAAAAAAAAGTTTCAATCGAGATACTCCATTACTCACCATAGAGGACTGTTTCATCCCATACCTTTTCTGGTAATTCTTCAACCAAACAGGCCCTTAAGATCCTCTGATTGATTCCATGTGTGCTGCATGTTGGGTGATATTATATTTAACTCTCTCTGTTGCAGCAGGTCATTGGATTTTACTGTAGCATTGCTGGACAACATAGCACAAGACCCCAGCCAAAGTCTAGCAAAAGTGGTGGAGATATCATACGACAATACATTGAAGCCTTGGCATGGTTGGATCTCATCCGCTGCTTATAAAGTAATATTGAGGCCCATATCACATGCTTTCTATTATCACTGCATAGTCACCACATACCACACCTCAATATAGGGGCTATTTAATTTGTTGTATATCATATCTCAAACTCTTAACTATTCAATTATTCATCAAGGGAAAAGGGGGTGTTAGTTTATAGACTATCAACCTTCAACTATAGTTGAAAATATGATTTGAGTGGAAAGATGAAACCCATAAAGTCAAACCCAAAAAGATGATGGGATATAATGCTTCAATGATAATGTTTGAATTCCACAAGTTATGCTTCTTTCTTGTTGACTTTCTACAAAGTCTTCATTAGTCTCTCAATTTCATTGTTTCTTGAACTGTAAGATTTTAGTACTTCGTTTAGGAACTAGTTTGTTCCTATGGTGATGCTCAAACCATCTCAAGAGTTATTTCTTGTATTGCCATTAGGTTTCTTCTTGCGTGGCCATTTTTTAATTCTGCCATTTCTTATAACCCCATGGGTCAATCTTAGCATTTGTATTTCAACCACACATTTTAGCTTTACCATTTCTTCGTTTCTTAAACTTTAGCTTCACATGACAAAGTTTATCTATGGGCTTCTAAAAATGCCATATTAATCGAATTAGCATCTTCTAATAGCTTTACTCGGGTAAATTCAGGCACAAGATAGCAACAATCTATCCATTTTCCACCATCACTAATGCCCCAAATAAACAATCATCACAAACATGTGATGATTGAGAATTTGGAATGAAAAATAGAAGCAAGTGATTCTTCTAATTTTAAAACATTTCTAAAACCTTTTTTTTTTCCCTAAATATTTACACATTGAGAAATGGGTTTTATGCTAGTTTTATATTGTTAAACATTGTGCTTTGCAAGTTTTTTTTTTTTTTTTTTTGGCTATTCTAAAATAGTGCACTTCTTCTATCACCCTTGGCACTTGATCTCGGTGGGCCACACAAATTGCAGAGAAGAAAAGGGATCGTTGCTTGGTTCTGGATCGATTTGCAGGAGTAGATCGTCGTTGGAGTTGGAGGAGAAACAAAGAAGGTAGGTACAGTAGGGAGGAGACGACCTCATTCTTGGTTGCAGAAGATTGCGACAGAAGCACAGGTTCTGCCTTGGCTTGTGTCACGGAAGACGACCTGAAGAAAGGAAATCAGAGGATCTGGGGTTCTCGGTCTCGTTGGTTGTTGATCTTCGTCGGTGTGCTAATCATCACCGGAATCTAGCCACTGCCGGAGAAGAGTCTGGCCGTTGCCGGATTTTGACGCAGAAGAGAGAAGACCGCTGCAATTTACTTGCCGGAGAAGAGGACTGCCGTCGCCGGACTTCTGCCTCAAAGGAGCCCCGCACCCCACATTGGAGTCGGTGCCTTCTGTCGCTAGACTTGAGAAAGAGGGAAGTGCTGCCTCTTCGTTCTTGTTGCAGACCAGAGCGAGAAGAGGAGAGAAGACGACCCTTGTTGGGTCGGTCTCAGGTCGAGTTCAAGTCAGGTTAGGTTTGACTTGACCTATTCGTTAAGCCATCCGCCGGGCCAGATCAGGTAGGGTCAAGTCCAGGTTGACTTGACCGTGCAGCGAAGCCTAGAAGCAGGAACAGGCGCTGGTACAACGCTAACGTCAGCGACACATCAGAAATCCAAATCGAAGGCTGAAAACTATTTTCGTGATATCTTGACGATCCGGAGTCTGATCAGAGATCCGTTTGAACCTACGGACTCCTTGCGAGCAAATCTATGCAATTGTGAAAGAACGTTGGTTGTGCAACGATTAACGAAGGAGATTGATTGATTGAAGTGTAGAAACTTATTTCTGCGATTTCTTAGCTATCCGAAGTTGATTTCAGATCCGTTTCTTTCAACATGCTCATGGTGACTAGATCTACACAGGTACTGTGAAGGATTCACGGAATGGCTACGAAGTTTGAAATTGAGAAATTCAATGGAAACAACAATTTCAGTTTATGGCGTTTGAAGATGCATGCTTTGCTAGTTCATAATGGGTTGCATAAAGTTTTGAAGGGAAAGAATGCTTTGCCTGGAAAATTGTCAGATGAAGAGAATGATGAGTTGCTGGAGAGGGCGTACGGTCAGATTCTGTTGTTTCTGAACGATGGTGTACTGCGAAGGTTGTTTAGGAGAAAACTGCTGCTGGCATATGGTAGAAGTTGGAGAACTTGTATATCACGAAGTCTCTCACGAATCGTTTGTACCTGAAAAAGCGGTTGTTCATGTTACAAATGCAGAAATGTACGTCTGTTTCAACTCACCTTGATTCTTTCACAAAAGCTATCATGGATATGAAAAATATCAATGTTGAGATTGATGATGAGGACCAAGATATCATGTTGTTGTGCTCGTTACCACCCTCATATGCGCATTTTGTTGATACCACAATGTTGTTCATAGTCAGACGTCCTAGTGAGGAAGGAGAGTGCATCCGGCTCCTCCTGAGATATAGGGGATAATTAGACTGTGCAGCAAATGCAGCGAACAGAGCCGCAAATGCAACGGACAGAGCCGCAAAGAGAAAGGAAACCACCGGTTAGATACGATTTCGAGGATATGAAGACATATGCGTCTACATCAGACAGTGGCCTTGATGATATGGTTGCATAAGTATTAACAAATGAATCTCTTGAATTAATGGAAAGGCTGAAAAGTAGTCAACAAGCAACAACTATAACTGACGAGATAGAGTTTATTGATGAGGAAGATTAGGCCATCGAATGCAAGCAGTTCTATGAGGAAGAGGAAAGACCTTCTAATGCAGGTAGAGTGCAGTTTAAGATTCCTGACCATGTATGCAGTTTGAAGAAATCATTGTACGGGTCGAAGCAAGCTTCTGGACAATGGTACAAGCGATTTGGTGCATTCATGAAGGAATTGGTTAAATTCAAGTTCAAGCATTGCTTGGACTTGATTGATGTGCTCAGTACCTGAGTGCCCTCAAGGGCAGGTGGAGACGGTAAGACGTGTTTTGTGCATGATCAGTTTCAATGTTCGCCAAGGTGGAGATTTATTAGGTTGTATGGCTTAATAGAAGTAATGAATCTGGTAAATCGGGCCCCTGCATTGTCCATGTTCTACTGTGATTAGAAGGAGGTCCATTATAGTAGGTCTACTGTAATTAAGAGGTAGTGTTTGGGTGTAACAGGATTTCGGGGCTGATATTATAAATAGAGACTAAGAATCTCTGGGATGTACAACCTCTTTTGATTACATAGTGATTTCTCTCGTCTTTCCCGTGGACGTAAGTCAAAAGCCGAACCACGTAAATCTCTGTGTTCTTCTTGTACGTGATTGATCTCTTCTCATACGTGATTGATCTCTTCTCGTAGGCCCTAGACTAGATCACAATAGCACTCAACTTTAGTTCTTCAATCTTCTCACTCTCTGAAATACATAGGCCTGTTTGATTGCATAAAATACATAGGAATTCATGCCATAAGTAATTAAAAATTAAGATTCAAGGTGAATATATAAAAATGAGCATCAAATAACCTTTCCTTTTCCGATAATAAAATCAAAGAAAGATGGGAATGAACTCAACGACAACCATTACCCAAGTAATTCAAGTCCTTGGAAAGTCAAGGTCCATCAGCTACGTTACATCTTTCACCCCACACCGTATATCATTTACACATTACCTCTTTAACATTCCTTTGCTCGTGCTCATTGGAACATGAATTCCTATGTATCCTAATGCGAACAGGTCCCAAGTTTCTTATGCCCCCAACTTGGGACTTCAATATGTTTCACTCGGTACTATTCTCCTTGATCAAGGGTCACACTTTGTGTAGAGCAGGTAGCTCTGAAGTTGGTACCTGATAACAAAGCCTTCATCAGTATCCTTCTAGCTGAAGAGGAAGGGTGCAACATGCTCAAGGAGGAAATCCAAAGCTTGGTTTCGTTGCTTTTGCCTCTTCTAGATGAAATACATAAAATTCTGGTAAGCCAACATTGCATTTTCTCTCTGATAAAGGTGTCTCTCATTAGTCAACTTACAATGAATCACCGATGTAACTGTGCCTACGTAAATAACACTAGATTTTTCTTACTAATTTGTGCAGGAAGCATTTCGCTTGGACAGGCTGAAGTCTACCTAAGGAATGACAATATGAAGAAAACATATAGTTCCCAACATGTTTGCATGTACAGGGTATTGACTTGTGCTGCTACCTTATTAGAACTCGCTTTCCTGTGGATCATCTTTGCTGACATTTGAAGAATTCTAATGTGGAGTCCTGTATAAAGTTGTGAATAATACAACTAACTTTGTAAAAGAGAGCTTTGAACACGGTTCTGGAGGAAGCTCAAATCTTTGTACCAGTAGTTTTTATTTGATGTAAATTGGATAGGGTCTGGATTCTGTGTAGTATTATGGGTTGGATTAAGTTTTCATCTTTGAATGACCATCTATCACCATTGAATTTTAAGGAAAAAAAAAAAAAAAGTCAGAATCCTGGGAGATGTTAAAAAGTCTGCCCATTTCTATGATGGTATTCAGTTGGATAGGCGCAAAACTTCACCATATATTACCCACAAGAGCCTAAAAGATCCATCCCATCATCACCACATGTGGCCATGCCTTTTTCAATAAATCATGAAACACCAGATAATATTAGATGAAAAACAGACTTCAAAATATGATCCCAAACATGCACACTCAGTCTAGAGATTAGCCCTTGATTTGTCATTTAATCCTATATAAGAGATTACATTTGCTTTTCTTAAAGAAAATCTTAACTGGCTCATGAAATTTATGATTGTGAATGTAGTCTTACAATAAGGCAATTCCAGGCTTCATACTTGAAGCGTGGACGACTTGTCTTGATGCTCTGTTTCTGGTTTCTTTTATAATTTTCCATTCCATAACTAGTACTCTTAATTATAAATCGACTTGATACACAATAGGTCATGTTCTGCTTCTTAAAATCTTGTGGTCCACACACTGATGATTTTGGGAAGCAGAAGTACTAATTATGGGATGGACAACATCAACATGGCATTGCTGGATGTCACCTGGACCTAGCCTCCTTGGCCGGGACAATTCTTTGTCCCTAACCGAACATGACTGCTCTTATTTCCACAGTACACATAGGGAGGAAACAAAAGAACACTATTTTATAGGATTCGATGGGCCTGCCAAGAGGTTTTTTTTTTTGGTACGAGGCCTCTTAAGAGGTTCAAATGATATTAGGTGTAGGAAAATCTCATTGCCAATGAGTCCTATCCTCCATCCTCTCATCCATGTCATTGTCATTATCTTCCATCTATTAATAGTTCTCAAGTGAATGAAATTTATATTTCCGTTACCTTCCTTGAGCACCATAATGCCTCTTGTTATTAGGCTTTTGCCAATATTAAAAACACCCAAATTGAAATTGACTCCTAACGGCAAAACTTCAGTGCAGGGACCCCCTCATACTTCTGTTTCAGGGCCTGTTTGTATAGAGCCGCAGAAGAGGAGCTTGGAAAATCAATCACATCCTTCCTCCTTCCTCTCATGAAAAATGTGGCACCTCTTTTTTATGAGGCCTCTTAGAGGTTCAAATGATATTAGGTGTAGGAAAATCTCATTGCCAATGAGAGTTCTGTCCTCTATCCTCTCATCCATCTATTAATAGTTCTAAAGTGAAAGAAATCTATATTTCTGTTACCTTCCCTTGAGCAAATGGATGCACTTTCAATCTAATCGATTAAATCAAAATGAGCTATAGCATTGGAATGATCACACATTCCCTAGTGTTCATTGTGTAAAAAATAATAATGACAATTCTCAATTGTAACCGCAAGATTAAGATCTTGTAGGTTTATGAACTTTGAAGCTAGACCCTATTTATGAAACGGCCAGGTTTGGGCTTATTTGGGTTCGGTCCATTGACATCATCATCTCCAGTCAACATCTCTCATGCAGACCCATTCAGGTTTCTCCCAAGGGACCATTGAACTTGCAGAAACCAACAGAAAAGAGTGGATTTCCTGTGTGTGTATCTGAATGGTCGAACAACTATTATCATAAAAATAAATCCTATCTTATATTTTTTATGTTCAACAACAAAGGAACTCAGATCTGCAATCTGTTAAAAAAAATTTCTCATAACATTCTCATCTCATCAGGGAAGAAGAAGAAAAAAAAAAAAAAAAAACTGAGTTAACAATGATCTGAAAACTGTCATATTTTCTAATATAATAAAGCAAAACCTTATTTTGGTTTAACAATAAAATATATTAAAAAAATAATCAAACAGTCTTTAATACTGTTAGTGAAAAAATTACTTTATCATATATATTCAAGTCTAACAAAAAAAAAATCCATAAAAGAAGATTTATGTAGAGAGAGAGAGAGAGAGAGAGCCATCAGACACCAGATTTATCCACATGTAGCACAGAGTACTGTACGGTCCGCATCATGGTTGGCCTCTTAAACAAAGGCCACATCATCTGGCCCTCCCACACTCTCATTTACAATCTTTCTTCGTTCCTTTTCATCCAGGAATAGAAAGATGGCACAACATAGCATGTTCACAAATTTCGAAGGGAGGAAAAACCAAAATGCCAAAAACAAGAAAAAAAACAGAGGGGTGGAATGAGCGATGAAAGAGGCTCAGACAGAGTTTGGGTAGAGTCATATTATCAGCACTTAGATGTATCAGAGTGGTGCATGACTTATTCATCATCACAGCCTTTCAACTCCCAGTACCAACAAGAAAGGAAAAAACCAAGAAGAAACAAATTACAAAGATGAAGTTATTAGAGAGGGGAATGAGAGATGTAACTTTGGAGGATGGATCATATGAGATAGAAGAGCCTTCATGTGCTTATAAAGTTGGAGAATCAAAAACCCTAACCCTAAAAGGCACGTACAAAGACGGATGTACCCTTGTCCCTTTCTTTGGGTCGGGTTCAAACGAGAAGACGCCCCCAACCCGCTCTTATTGGGGATTAAGTAAAGCTTTACCTATGAAATGTCATTAGTACAGGTGGTAGTAACTAGTAAGTAGTGACATATGGGTTTAAATCCTTATTAACATATTTAGTTTTTTTTCTTTTTTTAATTATTTTAAAATAATATTAAATAAATCCGACCCGATTCGTGACTATAATGGGGTGGGTTTGGTATGACAACCATAAAACACGGCATGAGATTGGGGTTGGGTTCGGATTACTATGAATCTGATTCAAATGCGGGTTACCCGTCCAATTGATTTTCACGCATTCGAATATTAGGGCACATTTATGTCGTAACGTGAAAATCCAAATTCGCAAAGAAGGTTTTCTGCGGAAAAACCAAGTTTGACAATCGAAAAATAGGGTTGTCAAATGGTCGGGTTGGGCTAGGCTTGGGGTTGTCCTAGCTCTACCCTCAATATATGTTGTGCCAGGCTTGAGCGGGCCAAACCCCTCGGAGGGTCTGCACTATTTAGGCCCTTACCCTACCCTTGCGAGCCAAGGCAGGGCTCATGGCCTCAAAACAAGAACACTATTATTTTTTAATATTATTACCAAAATTTGTGTGTGATTGAGCATTATCTTGTCTAACCTCAATTCCAAAGGAACCATTAAGAAAATATTGGGAGAATATAAGTTGTTTCTAAAGACTTTCTTTTGTCGGATAAAGTCATAGCTTTGGTGACTTGGGTTCTAGACATGATTTTATCTATTTTGTCACCAAAGAAAAAAGGTTAAAGAGTATGATTTGTTTCATACCTTTCATATAAATTTCCACAAATGAAATCATTCCAGCAGTATCTTATCTTTAAGCTTTTTAAACCATTTCCACTCACATGCCTTTTATCAATTGTCATTTTTTTAAAAATTAAACACTGATCTGACTATTATGCATTCTTGGATTTCAGTCACAAACATAAATGCACTTAAGAAATACTATTAGTTTAGACTTTTAAAAATTGAGACTTATAATTATCTAATAAAAAGGATATTTGGAACTCCACATATCCTTAAAGTTCCATGCACGTACAAACTATCTCTATGAATTGGTTGACATCCCAAGCAACTCTATAGAGGAGAAAGTGTATCATTATTAATAGGAAGGAGTACACCCCCTTTTGCACTAACAATGATTTATAAAAATAATAGAAAAAGCTTAAATAAGAAGCAATAAAACTAAAAGAAAAGGATTAGAAGCAACCGTACATTACTTATTGATTATCTCTAGAGGGAAAAATATATCATTATTAATAGGAAGGAGTACACCCTCCTTTACACTAACATAACTTAAAAAATTGAATATAGATTAAATTAACCAAGTATATATGTATGGATGAAATGACACGGACCTATTCTATAGCCACTATTTACTTACCAGGAAAGGGCTCACTAGTAGTGTATGGGACAGCTAGCA
The DNA here is from genome assembly GCA_028538565.1 of Umbellularia californica. Lineage (NCBI taxonomy): Eukaryota > Viridiplantae > Streptophyta > Magnoliopsida > Laurales > Lauraceae > Umbellularia > Umbellularia californica. Next base: position 69,954,274 of record JAPQWN010000007.1, on the reverse strand, counting down.
GCGTTGGAATGGGCTTTTATGGCCAAATCCTCAGCAATCCTGTTCTTTCTATTTGGTCATTGGTGACTACTAAGAAGCTATCTCCAACAATACAATGGAGTCACTGACTAACCATATAAGTAAGTGAGACGTGGAAGATTATTGAGTGCATTTATTTTGAGCAGTTTAAATTTTTAATAGTTTCCACTCTCTCGGAGAGTCAGAGGATGAGAAGAACCGGACTCAATAAAATGGAGTCATGGTTGATGGGGACTAGCATTAGGGGAAAAAACATAGAGAAAGTAGGAAGCACTGACCCTGGCTTTTCCCTGGCCTAGGACCACAGTTTGCACCAGGAGATTGTGGGTTTGAAACTGCACTACTACACTGGGGTTACAAGGGAATTTACCCGGCTTCCCTCTGGGCCCGGAGGGATTAGTCCAGCCTAAAGGGTTGAGAACCCTCCGATAGCAAAAAAAAAAAAAAAAAAAGCACTGGCCCTGGCTTTTCGCTGGCATCATTCACATCTTGCATGGGAACATGCAATGAAAACTAAGGGCACGTTTGGTAAACGTAGAAGAATCCGCTATTTAGAGGATTCTCTCCATCTCCAAAGAAAGCCACAATCCTCAAGTAGGATTCCCAAAAAAAGTTCCATGTTTGGATGGAGGGAGGATTCCTATAAATTGTAGAATGTATGATTCAATGGTTATAAATATGTTTTATAAAAATTTCTAAAATCCATGAACAATCAAGACCTCTACTTTCGCCTTAAAGTTGTTTGTGGTCATTTAGAAATTCTGAACAGTTCAGATCATGCAAAAGGGGCTCATAGGATTAAGAAATTAATATTTTAGTACCTGGACTTTTTTGCAAATATCTCAAGATATTGTAAAGATCAACGGTTGAAATTTGGTCAAGTAGCCGTGTTTGACCTTGTAGAAATAACTACCAATTCAGATCATGATCGTGGGGCCCACAAGAACCACAAAATTGAAAAAAACGGACTGGTCTCCATCCCGGTTTTGGCCCAGCAGATCTCAGAATTTGGTCATCTAACGGTTTGGACAGATTTGCATATATCTCAAGATCTAAGATGAATCAACGGCTGAAATTTGGTGACATGGCCGTTTTGGATTGTTTAAACATTATTAACAGTTTGGATCTTGATTGTGGGATCCAAAAGATGCATTAAAAATGCAAAAACCGGCCAAGACCACATTACCATCTCCATCACTGTAGCTCCGCCTTTCCACTCTTGCAAGGAATCCTTTGGTCCGATGGGGCGAGGTCTGATTGTGCAAATATTCACATGAGAAGAAAAATCATGTCTTTCCTCTCAAAATCCTCTCCCAAGCAAACATGAAAAATCCTCAAAACCGCAGAAAATGAAGAAGATTCTGCTGTCACGCCCTTTGCCAAATGTGCCCTAAAAGTTCATTTGAACTTTACTGCTTATTCCCATGGAACATTCTTCAAGAACATCATTCCTCCACCGAACTTTGTAAGCATAAATTTTGAAGCCTCTGACCCCCATTTTAGCCACATGGTTAGGGACGTGTAAGGGTGTGGGTTCAAGTCATTCATGTAGCCAAATATATATATATATATTTGTGACCCAAAAGACCCAATGCAAGGAAATTCCGTCGTACTTTGAAAAACTGCACTGCATGAAAGAGAGTTTTGAAAAGTCCACCTCTTTATGTCAGAAGTATCAGTAGCTAATACATGTTACATCACAAACTGAAAGAGGAGCAAATTCAGTCTAAAAAATACTACAATAATCTTCCTGTTTCTCTCTCCTTCTCTTTTTCATTTTTCAGGCTGTCACACTAGCAGACGCTGGTGTTTTCCAGCTGGGTATGGAGAGAGCAAGCACCAACCTCTGTTCTTTACCTCTTACTTTCTTGTGACTTATAGATATTCTTTTGTATGTCTCCTTATTCGTTCTTGTTTCTTGAAATTTGATGTCTTATTTATGGGATTGATTCTGCATCGCATTCTTTGTAGTTTGTTTCTATTGATTCTGCACTTGGGAACAACTCAAACTAGCCAAACAAGTTCAACACAGCCCCTTCTCATAACACAATCATTCTCAGCGCAACCCATTGTAACAACAGAAATAAATACAGTAAAAGAATGCTGCCAAATAGGCTCTTAGTTTACAAAGACCCAGATAGGTGCATTGCATTTACAATATTAACAGCCCCCCTGTCAATTCCCATCTGGATATATAAGTCAGGTTTAAGCTGTTCGACTTCCTCAGGTGACTTAAAGCTACAAGCCGTTAGTGTAGGTTTCTTGATTCCATCTGGATGGGAAAAGTCAAGATTAAGCTTCTAGGCTTTCTTGGGTGAGTTCATCAGGACAAAACATATGAATGATGATGAGTTTTCTCCTCTGGGAACGTCTACACGAGGATGTTCCAATCCCATGGATGGGTGCCATATAATTCAGGTGGGTCCCAGATTTTTATATGTGGCTCTTTTACATCTGAAGGATAATATTTCACTATGAATGATATGATGCACATAATAACCTAATGAATGCCATCATGCTCAACTTAAGATAACACGAATGCCTCAATTTCAGAAAGAAAAGGGACTCCAACCCAAAAACTAAAAGAGAACCAGTTTTAAGTACAGAAAGAAGGGGAAAAAAAATTCCAGGTGTGAAAATATATGGCACATTTCACTATGAAAAATCAACTTCCATATTTGGAAAGTAAATTTAAAGGTATATACTGCTAAAAAAATGAAGTGCATATCTACGTTTAGCATTTTTGACTCTACAAATTAGCTGTCTGTGACTGTGATTAAGATGTGGAAGAGGAGTCAATAGCACCTGCTACAATTGCAATACTTCCCATGAGCAGACTGCCACTTTCCACCGGAGCTTTGTTGGTCATTGGAACAGAAAAAGCTTCTCCTCCATATGTTTCTGAAGACAGGAATAAAAACGACCATGCAATGAACATCCAGTTACAAAGTATCAAACAAAGTGTATAAGTGGGCTCATACATGGACTAGTCTAAGACCAACCCGGTTGGGATCCAATGAAGGCAAAACCCAACAAGCTCACTAAATAATAGTGGCCCCACAACATTTCTGCATGAATACTTACAAAAGGGCATGTTTACCGTATATGAAGAATTTTAATAGGACAAAAAAAAAAAATCTCTAGGAACTACATTATTCATAAATTTGGATGTAGAACTGTAGCCCCATAAAGAGTTTTTTTTTTTTTTTTTTTTTTTTTTTTTTTTTTTTTTTTTTTTTTGCGAAAATCATAGCCCCTAAAAGAAATTGCACAGAGGAATTACTTATTTATGTATGAACTCTCCATAATCCAGTCAGCCCACCAGTATCACATATCGATCACATGTTGGGGAATTAGCTGATCCCTCTCATGCAAAAATAGCCTACAATTAGCCCTCTTTCTAGACTTAATCAGTTTATTCAGCAAAAACACCAAGCTTAACCTTGAAACAACATAACTTACCAGTCAGTAATACTGAAAATCATCCAAAACATCCTATCATGACATAATGGCACCCATTTTTCAGCCATATAATAAATAGGGCCTTTTATGTCATACTAGAATGTTTTGCCTATCTGTTGCCATAGAACTCATAGACCAGTAAAATCACATCTGTGACCTGCACCCTTGTTATGGTGCTGGTGCTTCTTTCCGCTGGCCAAACCACTGTCACTGACACTTCCTTCTAAAAGATGATCTTGGGCTTCTGAAAATTCATTTTTCCATGTACGCAAGGGAACAATATGACTATCATCCTTGGAATTTCTCCTCTGCATCTCATGTCGCTTCACATTTTCAGATATCTGATGGAAGGTTTCATTTATTTTTGCAATACCTCGTTCTACTGGTTCCACTACATGTGAAACAGTATACTTCACATCATCAACCACCTGAGAGCAAGTAACAACAGCACAAAGTGAAATAAAAAGGAAATGATTAGTACATGAGGATATTCTAAAACTAAAATTTACAAATGAAAATCATAGAGGATACGCAGAGAGAAGGGGCCACACAATTTCACCACTGCCCACGACCACATCTCGAACACTTTGTGTAAAACTCAATCGTGTTTCGCTTTCACCAGACCGAGCAAGGCGCACCCTTGTTAACCTTTCACTGTCCCTAACCTCTTCTGGATCTGGAGGGGAACCGAGGGATGCGTAGTCAGACATTACAGACACATTACGGACACATCTTTCTCCGTTTTCATAAGGCTTGGCTGGGAAGACGTAAATGTGTACAATGGCAGCAACACCCATCTGTTTTGCACGTGGGTGATCACAAAAGTGCAATTATTTTATTTTATATTAAAAAAAGAAATAAAGAAAGTATAGACCCTAATCATTATCCTATGAAATGAAACAGATTGTACATCAACCATTGCAATCTTAAAATAAACAGGATACACAGATAATAACAGAATATTAATAAGTTAATGGTGGACTTAGCATTAATGGTGAACTTAGCATTAAAGGGTAAATTTAGCACAAGAGAAGCACATGAAATACCAGTATATAAGCATATGAGGAACAATTCATCATGCATAAGAAAAAGAGGGAAAGCCAGAGAAAGGCATCAGTTCAAGAGGATACCTCAATGCAAATGAAATAATCCTGGATACGCATTTTCAGTTCTTGAGCCAAGGATCCTTTAAAGGCTCCCAGAGCAGAGAGTAATGCAATTGCAACACCTTGCCACCATGTCAGAAATACAATAGACTTGAATACTAAAAACTTAGCAAGGGGCTTGATAGGCTCCAGCCTCTCTTTAGTAACAGAATAGAACTGTACAAGGCAATACAAGGCCCAGGTCTGACTGAAATTTAGCACAACTGCTAAATAAGGGTAGCTGCATCAAAAAGTACAAAATTGGCATATTACGTTATAGTTGAAATCATGCTATTGCAATGACCCATATAAAACACCTTCCTAAGAGTTAGGCTAATGGTGGGGGCAAAATAATGGCATAAATTTTTTCATTCAAAGTATGTTTAAGTCTTGAATTTGTTTAGTAAGATAAGAAACGAGAATGACATACCCATAATTCCATTCAAACTTCCCTTCTCCATAAACCCCGAAAAACTCAAACACAATGGCTAACAAAGCACAGATTGTCTTCAATATCATCTGTAAGAGAAATTTATTAAGGTGCTTGGGGGAAAAAACAACCACCAAACTTCAGACCAGACAAATATCAAAATGGAGAATTAAGAAGGGTACACGTACATATTGAACAATGCCAACTTTGACAGCATGATAGAAGTCGGGACCAAGATACCATTGCCTCAACAAGTAATTCAATGGAAAAGGATGTTTTACAACTCCATCTACATATGATGCTTCCAGTAGAGGTGTACTCGAGTTGATTTGTGCCTGATTCTCCATGAACTTAATTGTACTGTCCTCCCCACCTAGTTAAAAACAGTTTATTGAAAAAAAAAAAAAAAAATACAACAGAGGAATGAAAATTTAATGTAGATTGAGAAAAAGAAAAACTAGCTTGCTCAAAGGAGACCTTTTCTTCCAGTGAAAACGTATAACACACATTTACGATAATGATATGGACACAAATATAGGGATTGGGGATCCAACTCTGCACCTTTGGAAATCCAGGATAGCAATACAGATACAACTATCCTATACATTGAAGGAAATCATTCAAGGGACTCTTTTTGTAATTTTTTGTCACAGGGAAAGATCTGTAAAATACTGAGAAGTATTGAGTGTTTTTTTTTTTTTTTTTTTTGTCTGTACGCCATATATTAATTTTTTTAGTATAAATACTATGAGATGCCAGTCACGACCATCAAGAGATCCCTCTTCCTTTTTCTACTTTCAATTTTCCCTGCATCTTTCTCAGAAATCCTTCTCTAATTTAATTATCTAAAAATCAAGTTGGTATCAGACCCTACCTAATCAGAGAAGACTCATCAACAAGAAACAGGAGAGTTTCTCCGAAGATTAATGAGGTTCTTCTACAATTCAGCGACTGATGTTAGCACCCAATGCCCATACAGCAACTGTAACTGAACCCACCAAAAGGGATCAGGATGTGACAAATGATCTTAATTTGCTTGAGATCTATCCTCCTACTGTATAAAGTGACTGTGCTCTCGACTTGCCAGTTGCCATTCAATGGACTAAAATTAGATTACTCTCTGCCTCCATGACGCACTTAATTAACTGCTCTATGTTCGAAATAGCAATTTTAGCAGTGTAGGGATTACATTATTACAGTCTCCTTTGCCTGGATGGAATGATGATTCTGACATATATATAATCTGTGTAAAAACCCAAATGTTTAAACTTGAAGTGAATATTGCACTAGGCCAGCAAACATTTCCATGAAAAATGTCGTGGAAAATGTACTCCAATCTATCTGCTCACAATGAAACATTTATTATGTCAAGCCTGCTAATTCTAACAGAATATTATATGACATTACATATATGTCAATGACTACCAATCTAGTCCAGATGCTCAACAAACAGAAGTTTATAAACAGATTTATCTTTACATGAAATACTAATAACACAGGTTTTAAGTGCACAGAAACATACCTAAGCATGCTATCAAATATCTTTCAAAGCAATACATCGCAAAAGCCTCATAGCAATCCCGCATTACTTCAAAATTGAATGCAGCCCTAGAATCAAGTAATGACAAGAACTGCAAAAAAAAAAAAAAAAAAAAAAAAAAGGAAGGAAAATGTCACCTAAGATAAGGGCAAAGAAAAGAAACAGGTTTAATCAGCCATGATAAATGGTAACATTTCAAGATGCAGTGATTTTTACTAGTACAGTAGGGATAAGAACGGCATTATATGTGTGTGCACGCGCACACCAAAGGTTATCCATAGAAAGGATCCTCCCATGGAGAGCTAACCATTCAAAAGCCACCTCTCTAGGAGGGGCTTTTATTTTCCAGACACTAGCCAACAGACTTCTCTGCATACTGTATAGCCATATTAGAGATGGTTGAATAAAAAGAGGAGATATAAAAGGAACCATCTTAGGAAGCAACCCATATCCTAGATTCCTCCCCTGCTTCTGGAATGGAAACGTCACTAAGAAGGTTGGCAGCATCATAAATTGCCTCTCCCCAAATTCCAAAAGGTTCCTCCAAAAGATGGGACCCCAGACTACCTTACTACACATCCTCTCCATGTAATTCTGCACCTTTGTTTCACTATCCTAGGCAACACTGAAAAGATTAGGAAATTGCATTGCCAAAAAGTTATCACCCATGCAGATGTCAAGCCAAAACAAGATCTTCTCACCCGACACAACCCTATATCTTACATTTTGAAGAAAGTTTTTGTTGACTGAGAATGAGAAAATGCCTTTCCATATGGCCGAATGTTCGTAAGTAGCACCATGACAGTCCCAACCATTCCTAGAAACACCAAATTTTGTCACAATCAGCTGCCTCCATAGAACTTCTGATGAGTCCTCAATCCTCGAAAGGCACTTTTGTAATAGAACTTTATTCATCAATCTTAAGGGTTTAACACCCAGGCCACTCTATAGTTTTGACTTACATACTGAAGCCCAATCAACCAAGTGGTCCTTCTTTTCAGATCTCCTCCCTTGCCAAAGAAAATCCCACTACAATTTCTCCACATGGTTGACATTTGACAATCGAGAGACGGCATTTCAAAATAGACATATAATACACCAGGAGGTTAGAGAGAGCTGACTTGAAGAGGGTTATCCTTACGCCAAGGGATAGATAATTAAAGAAATAATTAAATCATCAATTTAAAAAATATTAGCCATTTTATATCTTTATTCTTTATTCTTTTTGTGATTTTTCAAGATCAACACACATACAGTTCCAATACAAGCAGCACCAACTCATCCCAATCGCAAACACCACAAAGACCAACACTACAAATTTCAAACCTTGATCTAAATTAAACCCCTCAAAACAACCCCACTCTGGCATAGGCCTTCAATGATGATAATGACAATGATATATGATGAAAATGCCCAATGAGAACTTTCAAGTTAAAAACCTTATAGAAACTTCTATTGGGGCCCACCAACAATCAATCGAACCAACCCACATACACCTATGTCTGAGCACCAACCAACCCCACACCCCCCAAGGAAGAAAAAGTTTCGTTGCTGAGGTTTTTTTTTTTTTTTTTTTTTGAAAATGATGACGATTTTTTTTTTTCAAGATCAAATTGCTTTGTTACTGAGGTTCACCATTGGTTGTTGTTTTTTTTTTTTTTTCAATGATGATTTCACTTATAAGTAAAATAAATATACAAAATTGGACTAGAAATCAACACTTGAACCAAACCATCTTAAAACTACAAAGCAGGTAATAATCAGAAACATTGTTGGCAGTGAACACTCTCATTAGCAAATGCATCCACAACACCATCCCTAATCGCATAATTTGAGAAAAAGACAAAGGGCGTTAATTTCCCAATACCTGAATATCCTCAAAGCAATCCAGAATCCTCCAAGGGTAATCATCAATGCTCTTCCTCCAACCAATAAAATTTCCCAAATGCCCTCCAACAATTGCAAAGTTCATTGACATTTTCTAGAGTTGTCTACATCCCACCAACAGCCATTGTGGAATCATAACAGCAAAAAAATCTAGCGCAAGCCTTAAAACAAGTGCCTTCATTTTAATTATGCCACCTGTTCCTGTTAGAGCTAATATTAGGCCCAAGGCCCAGTCGTAGCAATTCTGAAAACTCCTATTTCTCAAGTAAACTTTCTTCAAAATTAAGTTTTCTACACAGAACTGGAGGTGAACCGTGAGCCCCAATCAACATGAGTTTGATTCCCATGAATTAAAGCCCGAGATCCTTCAATCTTTTATCAATTGCAGCATAAGAAAGTCTTCAAACTCCAATTTTATCAATGCCATACAAACAACTTAAAGGTATAACCATGGATCAAAATATCAGCTGATATGCATCATTTCAGCCGATAAATGAGCTGTACTGGTCGAGACCATGCCGCTTTTTGCAATTTTGCCACCTTCACAAGCATATCAGAGCATATCAACCTATAAATCAGGTGTATCAATCAATTTATAGCATGTGTTGGCCGATATGCCCAATATTTATTGGATAACCCCTTTTAAAACCAAAAATCTCTCCTTATACTTCTTTTGTGCAAGAAAACTAATGGAAAACACTTTAAGTTTCAATCATATGCTTGTTTTTGCTACAGCACATTCAGGTCGTACAATACCGCAAAGAAATCATATAAATAACTAATTGCATCCTCTTATTCCAAGTGGGTCTAATAATTTACTTAAAGAACAAAGAAAAGAGGGTCATAAAAGAAAGTTAAGGTTACACATACCGATTCTACCGCATAAACAGGAACCATTAGAATAAGTCCAATCAGGAATTTTTGCTCCTGAAAAGAAACGTTAAACCACTTGATTATCAACCTGGATGGAGATATCATCATATTAAATATGTATCTATCAAATAAAATGCGGATTTGGAAACAACGTCAAACTAAGATGACTAGTTCTAATAATTTTTATATAAAGTTTTAATTGATACAATAATCTGTATGGATGTCTAAAAATAAAAACAAGTAACATTCTTTTACAGGAGGATAAAAGCATATTTCACTTGCAAGAATGAAAATGGAAACTGCAGATTTTCAATTATACAAAAGGAATATAAGAATAAACCTCTGGTATATTGTAGAAAGCTAGGTGCTCGAAAATGAGAAACAGGGACAGCAGAAGTGCAATGGAAACAAATATTCCTGCACTGAAGACAGGCCACTGGTGCAATATTTCGGATGCTTCGGTTATGTTGAGTGGCCACATTTCACCTGATTTCTTTGCAAACTTAGCACTGAGAAAAAAACAGAAATAACATGTAACAATCTGTCATGCCTTCACAGAACTCCAAAAAAAACATATCCACCACTGGGCCATCTGCATGGCATTTTTTTTTCTTTTTTTCTACAAATGTGTAACATGACTTGAACCCACAACCTCAAGCATTTGATATCCTACCGAATCCCGAGCCTCGTTTAGGGCTGCAGTTAACTTGTGTACAACAATCGAAAGATGCATTCCAAAATTAGTTTCTGGGAATGTGATGGTTATGTTGCCATGGACTTACCTAAAGGATGACAGGAATATCTTGCATCCTCAATAGCACAAGCCTGAGATGCTATCCAAAAAGTGTTGTAATCCTGTGAACGAATATACAAATATCTGCAACCTACACAAAAGTAAGTGACCAATCATCTAAACAGCTCAAGAACAAAACAATCACATGAAAAGAAAAGCCCATGTGCACTACATACTAGCAGCAAAGCAACCACTCAAACAATTTGATGTGCTTTATAGTGGCACAAGTGGCAGCATTCATATTCCATAAAAACAGAGTTAGGAATTGAAATACAAAAGCTTCTAACGTGAGATGCTGTGAAAAGAAACCGGGGTTTTCAAGAAAAAAAAATTTTTTTTTTTTGCTCTCCTGTTTAGCCAACAAAGACCTATTGTGCAAAAATTATTTAATTTGTCAATCAGGAAATTTCCCATTTGTATCTTGAAAAGATCTAATGGGAAATAAAAAAAAGGCCACAACTAAATTTAGAATGAAGAGAAGGAAAAGAAAGAATTTTTCTTGAAAAAATTCAGCTCATTCAGTGGGGGAATCAAGAAGATAAGTGGAATTTTGAGTCAGGCCAACAGGCACACTGCAAATGCTCTAAGTATTGAGATGCAGACGTGCACCCAAACAATTTGGGCTTGTTTGGCATTGGTAATGATTGGTTACAGAGTCAGGGCCTCTCACAGGCTATTTTCCTGGAGAGAATCAAGTTACTTCTTAACATCTATATGGATGAGTGAAAAGGTCTGGTTGTCAACTAGTTTGGTGCCAAGACAGAATCCCTCCTTCCTAACTTTCAGCATATATTTTATGGTTGAATCCTATATTTCAGGAACTAAATGATTCTCACCAAACATTAGTTGGCATCTACATACAGCAGTATGGCTGGTTAAAAAACGAGACACTATGCACTTTACACCATATAGAACCAATAAAATTCAAAGAGCCAAGGATAGTTCTCTACATTGCCAACATGTAGAAATTCCTCATACTGATCCAGCTAATTCTCAGTCAGGCCAGTTAAAAGAGTGACATTTTCTCTAATAACAGTAGGACTCTTGTGAATTCAATTTGAGTTAGTTTAAATCATAAATAAGCTCCTATAAAAGAAAATGACAATTTGTGGACTTTTACATGCAATAACGAACTCATTAACAAAAAGTCAGAGACCTTTCAAAAGTGTGTTCAAAGAGAAACACCAAGGCCCTTCATGAAAGATTGATTGAGCATCACCATATTACAAGAAGGAAAAAAGATCAAACTTCTTTTAAAGAATACACCACAGTTGTGCAACAAATAAAATTCACATCCATGTTCTCTTCTGTAGCTCAGCTAGTTAGGGACATTGGCATGTGTGTGTATGTGAATTTGAGTTCTCTATGTAGCAAATAAATAAATAAATAAATTCACATTTCAAGAAATCACAAACTCAAAAGATTTGTCTGCAGAAAGCTCAAAATGTCAAGAAACAGCACATTTAAAGAAAAAAATATTCCATGTAGAGAACCAAACTTTTCCTACATCACATGTGGACCACACCCAAAATACTCAAGTTGACTCCCATGCTAAATCAAACTTAGAAGGCCTTATAAATAACATGAATAAGGAAGAAACTAACCCACACCCATAAAAACCTTTTTCCCATTACTCTTGCATGTACATATGTGGAGTAACTCACAAGATCTTTACGTTCAATTCAACTATCTCATTACATACATATTGCATGTAGAGAGAGCACAACACAATTCCCACCTGTATTTGAATATTTCAACTAAAAATGAAACACCTATCTATACATCTACACACACTACGTGAAATCAATGGTCAAGTGGCTGATTGTGAGAATTTTTTTTTTTTTCTCATTACTAAAATCCAATCTCCATTACCACTTTACAATGTGTAGAGAAAGGTTCTTTTAGTCGTTTAACAATTCCTCTTTCATAAACGCACAGCACCTCATTTATTGCTAGATCTCGTTTTATATGGCTTTAGGAACTTGTGAATTACTACCAATCATTGACATGTCAATAAAAACAGAGTTTGAACCACAATACCCAATGATCAAAATAAGGTGGGGTTTAGGTCAAGAGAATAGCGTTCCCACCAAAAGATTCAATCACAGTGGGTCCACTTGACAATGAAAATCACACTAGACAATGGAAAGCAGGGTAACACACCCAGCTTCAGAAAGGATGTTAACTCACCTAATGAGGATACAATTAGGACCACCCAATAATCATGAAGACCATCCAGCAATGAAAAACACGGCAGGCGCACAAACTAATATTCTCATCAATGATTGTCTCCCATGTCCACAATATCCCAATCAGTAGATGGGCCCATCAAGATTTCATTTATCTAGTAGGGATGAGCACCAGCAGGCATCACCAAACTCAATATCATCAGGCTGGTTATCATGATTTTTTTAAATCATGGATGCCTTATCATTCTTCTATCATTGCTTGAACTATCCTATTCCCATTTTTGGTGCACCCCCACAATCATCCATCATAAAGTCGACCCTCCCATAATGAATTATCACCACCCAATTACTCCTATTGCACTGCTTTATGAATATTAGCATGACATTTATTGCTATTCTCTAGTTCTATCCTTTTTTTATAAATCAAAGCAAACCACTGTAGCAAAAACTAGCATTAGAACCCAATTCACAGAAGCAATGAATCAAAGTTTCAGTTCCGATTTCTGCTGCTAATAACTTCACATTCCATTTCAAGAACCCTAGAACTCATGATCATAGATTAAAAAAAAAGACCCTTCTTTTTACATTTGAAACTAGCACAACAGGAAATCAAAATCAAAATCAAACAGTAACGAAAGAAGAGAGATTGAAAACCGGCACCTGTTCGTGAATTGAGAGGGAGAGAGAGAGAGAGATTGCAGAAGAGAAATTGGGAATCTTTTGGCTTTTGCGGTTCGGATTAGGAAACCCTATTTCAGGGTTTCTTTTTTGGCCCTTTTTTTATAGATTGTGGGCCCGCAGGATGAAGTTACAAGTCAGCGGATCCACGTGCCCTTTCCGTTTGGCATTTTACTTTTAATGCATGTTCGGCACTTAACTAGTTAAAGTAAAGTAAAATGAATCGAGACAAGAAATGACAATAGATCATGTCAAAAGTACATAATTACAAAATTTCCTCCCAATTTTTCAAAAAAAAGTAAAAAATCAACATTATTTTTCCACTAAAAAACAAAAAAACTCCACATTTCTATATAAAAAGTCAAAAGAGATTCCATATCAAACAACTAAAAACAAAACACAATCATAATACTTTATATTTTATTCTTTCTTGATTTGATGTTTTACATCACTATACTTCAATTCACCATACATCCAACCATGCCCTTAAAGTAAAGTGGGGTGAAGTGAATTAAAAAGAGGAAATAAAATATAAGTGGGTTATGATTGTATTTTGTTTTTAGTTGTTTGAAATTGAATATTTTAGACTTTTTACATGGCAAAGTAGAAGGTTTTTTTTTTTTTTTTTTTGTCTAAAAGTAGTTGGCTAGTTATTTTTATTGAAAAAGGTGGAGGGAGTTTTGAAGTAAGTGTTTCTTTTTTTATGCTTAACGTTACTTCACTTGACTTGACTTGACTTGGCATGATCTGGCTCGTCTGCGTGGAGTCCACGTTTGCCGAGTCTGTGAAGGTTGCGAGTTGCGACTCAAGTGAGTTGTGACTTTTGTGAGACTCGGGCCTTTATCAAACATTTTACAAACAGGCCCCTGTACTTTTTCGTATTTGGGATGGCTTTCCAGCTGTATGACCCTGATGCACTAGAAACCAAAATTGAAAAAAAAAAAAAAAAGAGAGACTAGGTTCATGTGTATGCTCCTTTCCTTTTTAGTGAATAATCCGCTCTCTCATATGTTGGGGCCCTCATGATTAGTGATTAAATTTATCTGCCCTCTCATATGTGAGGGCCTTGTGTTGTTTAGCAAAGGAGACATGTGTAATGGCTTTGATCTGCTATTTCATAGGTTAAGGCCATCGTCCTATTCACTTTTGATCAAATTTAATTAATGGACCTAGATTAGGAGCATATCAAGGCCCAATCACTTAAGCATCCATAGTAACACAATATAGATGGTCATGACATCAGGTATTGTGGTCCTAGCGCATAAAATCTATGGACATACCCAAACCAAGACCCCTGTTTCATTTGGGCCTATGTAGTTTACCCAAGCCCACACCTAAGTTAAAGATGGGTCCAAACGTTGGGCCCGTTCATTCCCGACCTTTTGTATATACAAGCCATAGAGTGGCCATTTTGAAACTCATGGCCACTAAACATCGGCATTTTTTTTATCATTTTATTTTAGGGCCTGCTTGTTTACTTGAATTGCAATGGTTGGGGTTTTTGAGACATAATTACATCATTTCCCCTTGGCGTTTTCAAATCCCTTGTTTTTTATAAGAATTTATGAATTCCAGCACATAATAAGTCTCAATTGGCCTCTAGGAATTCAGAAATTCCACCTTCTTTACACTTTGGTGGAATTCCAAAGTGCTCATGCCCGGAGGATTTATGAATTCCACTTTGTCTAGAAATTTAAGAATTCCCCAAACAAGAATTCCTAAAATTCTAGTAAATGAACAGGCCCTTAATGTAAGTTCTCATGCCTGCTTATCTCAATCTCTAACTAAAAGCAAGATGAAAGAGGGATGTTATCCTTGTCATTTGGAGAGACTAGTGGGAAAGATAAGAGGGAGGGAGAGGATTTTCCCTCACACAAAACCATTTGAAACTTTTGTATATGCAAGGGTGCCACTTATTTTGATTGGAGGATTGGTGGACTTAGGATTTTCGTTTGAAAGGCGGATACCCAAATAGTTAAACCAAGAAAGCTCGTCTAGAGCTACAATTTCTAGAGGTCCGAAGGAATTTGTCCGAAGCATCAAGGATAATCGGTGGTGGAGCATGGAAAATTTTTGTTGCTTTCGGTGGTTGTATTAGAAGTAGATGAAAAAAAAATACTTTTATAGGAACATATAGGCTTTTGTTATTAGGGTTGTGGGTAGATGCTCTCATATTCTCCATTATTCTTTACCAAATAGGATTATGGCACTTTTGTGCACAATTGAATTTGACTGTTTGGTACTTGAATATCAGCCAGAATGGTAGGTTATTTGTTAGTGGATCTCTGCCATTGCAAATGTGTCGCCATATTGATCTAGTTGACGAGTCTATTGGGTGGAAGCTGAATTGATCTCGACACAAACATCTCTATACAATTATTTTGGTAGGTATATTGTGAAAAATAATATAATGGAGGGTCAACTGAAGTAGATGCTTGTGGCTTTTGCTATTAGCTTCTTCTACTTGATTTTGGGGATAAAATGTTTTCATTTTATTATTTTTTTGAAAAAAAAAATTATTGTGGGATAGTGAGGCAGGTGGCTTTATTTCTCAAGTATAGGTATTTTGTTTTTGTGTGAGTACTTAGATGCTCACCCAAGTTTCTCACCATATATCAATACTTTTGGTATCTCAACGAGCTTCCATTAAGCGGGTATTTACGAGATAGATAAGGGGGTGTTCGGAAATGAGATATTGTAAGAGATTTAGCTATATTATCTACTAGTTTAGAATGTAATCTATTTATTTAAAAATGAGGTGTTTGGATAACTTAAATAGTATCTTACAATATCTCTCTTTCTTTCAAAAAAAACCTTCATATTACATTTGTGTGGAGTGCTTACGTAATACCGAGGTGAATCTCCTGCTTCGGCACTAAACTACCAATTAGGGGTGACTCCGGCCTGATTTATTCCAGTTCGGCAATAGTGCCAGCTGTCGCCGAAGTGGAGTTGGATTCGGTCTACCTACCGACCTCGTTCATTACGGGCCCTGCCCTGAGCGACTCGGTACACATGACCGACCTCCTACATCCCCTGATCTCGGTAATTCCCGTCTCGGTCCACTTGACTGAGATGGATGCCCGTCTTAATCTCCATTTATGAGATGGGACGACTACATGACAAAACCCCCCTGACAGAAGGTGGCCAAGTACTGATAAGGGACCTTCCCTATCACTTCCACATTTATGTGAGGGGGTTGAGGGGACTTCCGATGGGACAAGTATCCTCACCTACCATCTTAGGAGTGGGCTGATGGGACAAATATCCTCACCTACCTCCACTATGGAATCTTCTACTCTCTCCTACAAATACCTGCATGGGAGCCCCATAGAAGGTAAGCAATATACAGTCTACATCCTGTTTATTTCACCTACATCTTCTCCCTCACTTCACCCTAGTTCAGTGACTTCACTAACTCAGGCGTCGGAGTGCCTTTGGCTGACAGCAGCCTCGGGCTCTGACTGATCTTTCTTCTCTGTTTTCAGGATCCAGGCCGACGGTGACTTCTCCGATCAAACAGAGTTTTCCTAATCCCTTCCATCACTTAAACTAAGTCCGTATTATTTAGGCACTTACAATTGGCGCCGTCTGTGGGAACCTTCGAACCCACGACCTGCAAAACCAATACCTTCATCCCAATAGCCATGCCTCCTAAGGCTAAGAAGGGAAAGAGCGTTGTCGGACCGTCCATGTCCGGCCAACCCGAGATATTCTTGCCTCTCACGCCGCCTCCACTGGTGACGAGCCAGGCAGGGGCATCAGGGACAAGACAGCAAAGAGATGTCAGGCGAACACCACCCAACCCTCAGTCGAAAAGAGCGGAAGGGGATCCTCCTGTTCGAAGCGTAGGGTCACCTGTCACGGTGACGCACTCATCGTCGAGAGGTGTACCAGCATCCCCTCGAAGCGGTCCCGTAGCAGTACGGGCCCGGACGACGTCTTCCCAAGCGGAGCGTCCACGCCTGGAGGTCGTTTTCACCCAGGCACCCCGCAAGGACGTTCCTCCTCAGGAACAGCCCCAGCGGGATAGAGCTCCTGAACAATCTCAGCCTCCGCGGTCTCAGCATGAAGACCGCATGGAAGAGGACCATTTCCATCTCGGTGACGAAGGTGACGACGACATGGCCCTGGAGGACGATGCTGAAGCCCAAGCTGAAGCAATCAAGGCCCAGAACCTCGTCATTGAGGAACAGAAGGCACAGATCCTCCAGCTCCAGCGACAGTTGGAGGTCAAGGGCGGACCCCTGCCCGAAGCCTCTCACACGCCCCCACCTCAGCGGAAAGCTCGGCGAGTCCCTGAAGGTCAGCCAGACCTAAGGGAGCAGTTAAATGAGAGACGTGCCCGAGCTCGGGAGGAAGGCTCGAGTAACACTCACGCCAGCGCCGACCAGCGTCAGTACCAGAGGCAAAAGCGGGAGGTCGGTGCAGACCCCTACATGGCCGCTTATATCGATCAGCAGATTAAGCTGGCCGTGCAGCAGAACCTGGAGCATGCCGGCCTCGCTGGAGGTCGGATGGTTACCAGATATGCCGACACCCACGGCACCTCCCCATTTACTCGGGAAATCAGAGACTATCCTCTTCCTGATAAATTCAGCGTCCCGCGCTTCAATCTTTATGACGGGACGTCAGACCCCGAAGCTCACCTCCGACACTTCACCCAGAAGATGTCGGTATTCAGCGGCGACGGCAACCTCGACTGTAAGGTTTTCTCCTCCAGCTTAGGTGACCTCCCGCTTCGGTGGTTCTGTGCACTCTCCGAGGGATCGGTTTCGAGCTGGCGACAGCTCCGAAACTCCTTCGTCGAGAAGTTTCAAGCACATCGCGTCATCCCAAAAACTGACGCCGACCTAATCTCTATCAAGATGAGGCCGACAGAGAATATCACTCGATTCGCCAAGAGGTTCTGGACCATCTACAGCGTAATCGAGAATTCTAATGATGAGGTAGCCGTCACAGCCTTTCAACAAGGTTTGCTACCCGGAAATGAGCTTCGGAAGAAGTTGGCGCGTCGCCCAGCGGATTCAGTGAAGGCACTCATGGCCCGGGTGAACCAGTATGTAGAACAAGAAGAGGACGAGCTCCGGGCTCGGGAGAGCCATAATCTATGGCCCCCACTCCAGGAGGGCCAGCCTTCCGAGGGCCGACCTTCGGACGGCCGACCTACAAGGAGGGAAAAGAGGCTCGCTAAGAGGGAGGCTGACCGAAGTCGAGAGCCATCCAGCTCGGCAGCACGTTCTGCGCCCACTTCGGGAGGCAGCGCAAAGCCGAGGCCAAGTGGCGCCCCTCACAAAGCCGTAAACACCATCTTCAAAGAGCCCATTTACAAACTCCTGGGCAAAATCCAAGCCCAGCCCTTCTTCAAATGGCCTCAGCCTATGAAAGGTGACGCCGCCTCACAGGATCAAAGCAAGTTCTGTGCCTACCACAAAGATAGAGGACACAGAACCGAGGACTGCTTCTCCTTCAAGAATCACCTTGAAAGGCTTGTGAAAGATGGGCACCTCAGAGATCATATCAAAGAGGAGGGAAGGGTAAACCAGGCCCAGCAGCACCACCTCAACGACAGGGACAACGATGGGCCTATAGGGACCATCGACGTCATCCACCTGGCTCCCGCTCCCAAAGGAAGTGATCAAGCACTTGCCGAGGCCAGAAGGGCCCAGCACGGTAAACATGTGATGGCGGCCGAGCTCGGTCCCTCTGTGAAGAAGGCCCGCATAGAGAGACCAAGGATTTGGTTCTCAGACAAAGACTTGGCCGGGGTTCAGCTACCCCACAATGATCCTCTTCTTCTGACTATGAGGTTGCAAAACTTCGACGTCAAGAGGATCCTAGTGGACCCCGGGAGCTCCTCAGAAATCCTTTATTTCGACTGCTTTAAACGAATGGGTCTGAAGGAAGAGGATCTGCTCGAAGCTCGCACCCCTTTAGTGGGATTCAGCTCCAAGACGGTATATCCTAAAGGGAAAATTTCCCTCAAGGTCGAGGTCGGAGGAGCCTCCACAACGGCAGATTTCCTGGTGGTGGATGCGCAATCTCCATACAATGCCATCATGGGGAGAACCTGGCTTCATCGCATGGAGGCCGTTCCCTCGACCTATCACCAGAAGCTCAAGTTCCCTTTACAGAACAAGGACGGGAGCTTCGAAGTCGTCACAGTCCGCGGCAACCAAGACATGGCCAAAGAATGCCTCTTGGCCGTGGTCCCCGGAGAGACAGAGCCTCAGCGAATCCACATGACCGAGCTCGAGGCTGAGCTCGATGCTGTGGGCCGGACTCCCGAGCAGAAGAGCATCGAGGACCTCACCCAGGTCGGGATCGACCCCAGCGATCCAGAGAGGTTCTTCCTGCTCGGTAGTCAACTTGCTGATGAGGAAAGGGCCAGGATGCTCGACTTCTTGTTACAAAACAGAGAGGTCTTCGCCTGGACCCCATATGAAATGCCTGGCATCAGCCCGGAGGTCATAAGCCATAAACTGAATGTAGATCCTCAGCATAAACCTGTTGCCCAAAAGATTCGAAGATCGGGTTCCCAACAGGCAGAGGCTGTGACCAAGGAGGTCAGCAAGTTACTGGAAGCTGACGCCATTAGAGAAGTCCACTACCCTGTGTGGTTAGCTAACACAGTTGTAGTCAAAAAGAAGGATGGGAGCTGGAGGGTCTGTGTAGACTTCACCGACCTGAATAAAGCCTGCCCCAAGGACAGCTTTCCTCTCCCGAAGATCGACCAGCTGATCGACGCCACTGCCGGGCATGAACGGATGAGTTTCCTCGACGCCTACCGAGGTTACCATCAAATTTCGATGCACGCGCCTGACCAAGAGAAAACCGCGTTCATAACACCCAGGGGCACCTATTGTTACAAAGTGATGCCCTTCGGGTTAAAAAACGCTGGTGCCACTTATCAGCGGCTGGTGACCAAGATGTTTCAGGACCAGCTCGGCAGCACGGTCGAGGTATATATTGATGACATGGTCGTCAAGTCAAAGCGGTCACAGGACCACTTGACTGACCTACGTCAAATCTTCTCCATCCTCAAACAATACAGGCTCAAGCTGAATGCTTCCAAGTGTGCATTTGGCGTCGGCTCGGGCAAGTTCCTTGGCAGCCTGGTTACTAGGCGCAGAATCGAGGCCAATCCCGATCAGATTTCGGCCATCAGAGCCTTACGGAGTCCGACCTCGACCAAACAAGTTCAGAGACTTACCGGGATGGCAGCAGCACTGAACCGCTTCATCAGTCGAGCCTCAGATAAATGCCATCCCTTCTTCCAGCTCTTGAAAAAGAGCTCCGGGTTCCAATGGACCCCGGAATGCGAAGACGCTCTCCAGGGACTAAAGGCGTATCTTTCTTCTCCTCCTCTGCTTTCCACCCCGATTCGGGGTGAGGTTTTATACCTATATCTGGCAGTATCGGACCATGCAGTGAGCTCCGTACTCGTGCGGGAAGATGACAGGCAGCAAAAGCCCATCTACTACACAAGCAAAATTCTGCTAGACTCCGAAACGAGATACTTGCCACTAGAGAAGCTCGCATTTGCACTCGTCAGTGCATCTCGCAAGCTCTCCCACTACTTCCTGACATATCCCATAACGGTTGTGACCGAACACCCGCTCAAGTCCCTCTTTCGGAGAGCAGACTTCTCAGGAAGAGTGTCTAAATGGGCTGTCGAACTCGGGCAATATGACATCAATTATCAGCCCCGGACGGCCATTAAAGCCCAAATATTGGCAGACTTCATTGTGGAATTCACCTCTCCTAGTTCGGCACCGAGCCACCTCGACACCGAACTGGGGGGCAAGGAGGCGAGCACTTCGGCAGAGGCCGAACAGGAGCGGTCCTGGAAACATTTCCTCACCTCATCCTGGAAAGTCTTCGTCGATGGGTCCTCCACCTCCAAAAGGGCTGGTGCTGGCGTGGTCCTCCAATCTCCAGAGGGCCTTGTCATTGAGCAAGCCCTGACCCTTGACTTCAAAGCATCTAACAATGAAGCTGAGTATGAAGCACTAATTGCAGGGCTGGGCAGCGCAAAAATCCTGGGGGCACAACAACTGGTGATCTTCAGCGATTCACAACTGGTGACGAACCAACTCAATGGGGATTACCAGGCCCGTGATGACAGGATGGCAGCCTACCTGGCCCACACCAAGCAACTCCTATCTCAGTTCCAAAAAGCTGAAGTCAGGCAGATAGGCAGGGACTCCAACTCTCACGCCGATGCCCTTGCAAACTTGGCCTCTGCTGTCGAGGCAGGGAAAAGAAGAACTGTCGAAGTAGAAGCACTAGACAGACCAAGTATACAATTTCAACCACCTCGGCAGCTCATGTGTATTGATCTCGGCCCGAGCTGGATGGATGAACTCATCTCCTATCTCAAGAATGACCAGCTGCCCGAGGACAAGAACCAGGCCCACAAAATCAGGCTAAAAGCAGCCCGATTCTGGCTCTCTCCAGATGGCAAACTCTACAAAAAGTCTTACAATGGCCCTTACCTCCAGTGCGTACACCCGAGCAAAGTCGATGACTTCCTTTATGAAATTCACGAAGGGATCTGCGGCAGCCACATTGGAGGTCGGTCACTGGCTTACCGAGCCATCAGTCAGGGATACTGGTGGCCCTATATGCAGAAGGATGCGCAGGTCTATGC
Organism: Umbellularia californica; assembly: GCA_028538565.1. Taxonomy (NCBI): domain Eukaryota; kingdom Viridiplantae; phylum Streptophyta; class Magnoliopsida; order Laurales; family Lauraceae; genus Umbellularia; species Umbellularia californica. The sequence goes on along the minus strand of JAPQWN010000007.1, from coordinate 69,932,606 downwards.
CAGGAAATGTGAGAAGTGCCAGAAGTTCTCCCACTCTCTCCATCAGCCAGCACATGACCTAAGTCCTCTTTCTAGCCCCTGGCCCTTTGCCCAATGGGGGCTGGACCTCGTGGGACCACTCCACCGAGCTCCAGGAAACAAGAGATGGTTGTTGGTAGCTACTGACTATTTTACCAAATGGATAGAAGCTGAAGCGTTGTCCTCCATCACTGAGAAGGATACCAAAAACTTCGTATGGAGAAACATCGTCACTAGATTCGGAGTTCCTCGAGCCTTGGTCACCGATAACGGGACCCAGTTCGACTCCAACTTCTTCAGAAGCTTCTGTCAAGATCTTGGCATCAGGAACTACTATTCTACCCCAGCATACCCCCAGAGTAATGGACAGGCTGAAATTTCGAACAAAGTGGTGCTTGACGGACTCAAAAAGAGACTAGATCGAGCGAAAGGCAGATGGGTAGAGGAACTTCCAAGTGTCCTCTGGGCGTACAGGACTACCCCAAGGCGCTCGACCTCGGCAACCCCCTTCTCCCTAGCTTACGGAATGGAAGCTGTAATTCCACTTGAGGTCGGTCTCCCGACTCTCAGGACGGAACTGTTCGACCAAGGCCAAAATGATACAAACCTCACCACCGAGCTCGACTTGGCTGAGGAACGAAGGGATGCTGCAGCCATCCACCTCGCTTCCTACCAACGACAGTTGGCTAGAGGGTACAATCAGAGGGTCAAAGAGCGAAAATTCTCCCTTGGAGAATTGGTCTTGAAAAAGACCCTTCCAGCAGATAAAAGCCCTAGCGAAGGAAAACTTGCACCAAACTTGCATGGGCCATTCAAGGTGACTTCGGTAGCGGGGCAATCTGCTTACAGGCTTGAGGACATGGAAGGCAAAGAGCTACCACGCCCGTGGAATGCCACCCACCTCAAGAAATTTTATTTCTAAGATGTAATTCAATTTCGGAAGGTAATAAACAGGTTCTCTTTATAGAATATGTTTATATTCTCCAAAATTATTTCCTATGACCGAGCCATTGAGCTCGGCATATACATACAGCCCGGTTACCAGAATCAAACACTTCGGCGCGGCCGTTGGGCCAGTCAAGTTTTTTCTGTAAAACCGGACTCAGCTTGGGTCACGGGACCAGACACCTGTCACCGAGGTCAGCGCTGGTTATAATTGCAGGATCAACACCGCGTCTCGGGTTACAAAAATACATTTAAGCACGGCTATAGACCGAGCTCATAGACTTGTTTTATTTCCTACTTTATTCTGGTTGTTTAGCCAAACGCATAAAGAGAGAAAAAACAAGACAAGGATATCATGTACAAAACAAATTGGAGCATAAAAAACAGGGGATTCCATTCACTTCAAAGAAAAACATATACAAAATGGAGGTTTTCACAAAATCATCAAAAAATTACATGTCATCTCCCCAAATGGGCACAAGAAAAGAAGACAGAAAAATCATGGCAGTCGATCTATGTCAATGATGGACACATCTTCGACTTCACCATCGCCAGCAGGAGCAAGAGGGGCCTCAGTAGCAACAGGCCCGAGATCAGCGGCAGCAGTTTCAGTGGCTGGAACTTGGAGAGTTTCTGAGGCCTGAGGCTCTTCATCTACGCGGTCCAGAGGTGCCTCGGAGAGCGGAGGGGCTGGCGACTCAGGTTCGGCACGGGGAAGCTTGGGCAAGCCTTGACGAATGGGGTGATCCTCGGGAACCCCCATTTCTCTCAGCACGGCCAGGCATCCCATTTCGAAGAGCTCCTCCCCCAGCTGAACGAGTTGCTCTTCGTAAAGCTTTGTCGCTTGTGCCACCCCCTTCTGAAAGGAGGCCTCGAGCTCTGCTTCCCGAGAAGCCTCGAAATCAGCCTTCTGTTTGACTGAAGCTTCCTGCTCGGCCCTCAGCAGAGCTTCGGCCTCGGCTCTCTCCTTCTTCAGGATCTCCACTTCGGCCTCCCTCCCTTTCTTCAGGACCTCCATCTCGGCCTCCCTCTCTTTGGCCTTCTTCTCCATCTCATACGCGGCTGCTTGGAGCTCAAAGTTTTCAGCACTTTTCTTGGTAATCGCCTCCATAGCAGCCTCGTTCTCCGCGTTCAGCTTGGCGCATGCCTCCTCGGCCCTCCTCAGCTCCTCCGAGCTCCTTTCCAGGGCTGCAGCAAGTTTTTGCCTATCAGCCTGCAAGGATTGGATCTCGGCACGGCTCTGCTGGCATTTTTCCAGAGCCACCACAGACCTCTGCACCACCTGGACAGCAGGAACAAGTTAGAAGCGACATACAGCATGTGTCTAAAAGTATATACAGAGTAATGCTCACCATTAGGGCCGACGACAGGTTGGCCTGAAGCAGCGTAGGCTCTTCCATTCTCCTGAAACGTTCAACGTCCAGGGGAAGTGAGCATGCCCCAGCCAGCACGGCCGCCACTGCCGGACAGCCTTGTAAATGGTGTCCCGAGGTCAGCGGCGTCCCTGGGGCCAGCAGGAAGGATGGCCTCCAGGGCTCATCCAGAGGGGCGCGAGGCGCCGGGGGCGGGACAGGGTCTTGCCGGGATGGGCCCTCTCCTCCGGGCTCCCCCGACACCCTCTCCTCCTGCCTCCCTCGGCGAACCAAGGGACGTTCTTCTACCCGCGGCTCTTCCTCCGCCTCCTCCGTCTGACCCCTCCGACTGGCCTTCTCCTTCCGGGCCCTGGTTTGGCGCGGCTCTTCGCCCTTCGCCCTCTTCGTCTGCCTCTCCTCCCTGGCTACAGTCGAATCATCCCGGGGGGAGCCAGATGGGGGCGCCGGAGGGGCGTCCCTAGAAGAAGAAGACGAACGAGCCGACCTCGACGACGAGGATGGCCGCTTTCCTAGAAGCTTCTCCCGGAGGTTGGTGACAGGAGGATCTTGACCCATCTCGGCACTGGGCAGATTCTCCTCAGAAGCCTCTTCTGGGTCGGTAAGGGGTGAGATCGGCCGCTCTTGCCCAAACGCCTCTGGTGCGTTGCTAGGACCGACCTCAAGCAATTCCGACCCCTGCCTTTTGTTGTAATGTCTGTATCTCGGCAAGTAGCCTATAAGACACCAGGCAGCCCGGCCTTTATGCCCCTGGTATCGCTGGACTTTGTCGAACCAACCTCCGTTCTTTCTCCAGCCGTCGAGAATGGCCGCCTGTCTCCTATCAGCAACGCCTGTATAAAAGAACAGATCAGCATGTGTCAGTCCGGCAGGAAGATAGCAGGTTAAAAAGTTAAGCTATTTTGAGCTCGGTGCTTTACTTGGGAGGCGCCCAAAGTGACGAGGTACCCGGTACCTCTTCTCTGCCTCGGTCTCGTCCGCACCAATCTCCCAGTTGCCACTAACGAACAACCGATCGGTCCCGGCATGGCGCATCGAGTCCTCCAGGGCATTTACAAACGAGACCATCTTCGGTTTGCTCCGGAGGTAATAGCGGTCGTCGATCACCCCGGTGGACTTGCTAATATCATATGCCTCTTCAATATCATGGACACCGAGCTGGATGCCTAAAATCCTATTCAGTGCTGCTGTCCCCATGATAATCTTATAGCTATTCGGCATCAATTGGCAAGGGGCAAGATGCCACGCTGCCAGACACCGCCTGAGCAACGGGTGGACGGGAAACCTCACTCCCCCTTCCACTACCGAGACCAATGGAAAGGGCATCGCCCCGTCTCGGTAGACATCACCATCCCAGGGGTTGTCTGGGTCATCCAGCCTAACCCGGACGTCGTCCGGAACATCGTAGGTCGCCCTAAACCTAAACAGAGCCTCAGGGGTATCGGCCAGGCAACGGTAAACCCCTTTTCCCATGTTTCTGAAAACTAAGATGGGTGAACGAAAAGCCCTAGCTAAAGAAAGAAACTGGAGAAGAGGTGCTCAAAGGAAAGATCAGGGAGAAAAAGACTTACAGTAAACTAAACGCAGAAGGACAGAAAGATTGAGAAGATACAGAGATGATCTGCACAGAGATAATCTGAGAATCACACGGGCAGAGTCTCCCCCAGATTTTGAGCAGAAAGGTAGAGGAGGAAGAAGGAGGCACTATTTTTTATAGGGCAGCAGGGCGTCTCCTCGAGAAGCCAAAAGCACGCCCTCATTACACCGCCTCAAAAGACGCACACGTCGCTTCGGTTTACGGTACCGTAAACCAGATGGCGCCACGTGTCAAGATCAGGGCGGCTTCTGCAGTAAACGCCGTCAGAACAATTAATTTTCTCGGGCAGGCGCATCGATTTTGGCGCTCCCCAGCGGACAGGCTGGCGACTGATTGATGGAGCTCATAAATGAAGTCATTATGAAGACCGTGACAACCGCAGCCAGTATAAAAAGCGTGCTAGCTCGGTATTCATGTAAGCTTCCACGTCTCCAGCTCCCGACCTCGTTCCAGCCCCGAGCTGACGAGCTCGACAGCTGAGGGGCAATTGTGTGGAGTGCTTACGTAATACCGAGGTGAATCTCCTGCTTCGGCACTAAACTACCAATTAGGGGTGACTCCGGCCTGATTTATTCCAGTTCGGCAATAGTGCCAGCTGTCGCCGAAGTGGAGTTGGATTCGGTCTACCTACCGACCTCGTTCATTACGGGCCCTGCCCTGAGCGACTCGGTACACATGACCGACCTCCTACATCCCCTGATCTCGGTAATTCCCGTCTCGGTCCACTTGACTGAGATGGATGCCCGTCTTAATCTCCATTTATGAGATGGGACGACTACATGACAAAACCCCCCTGACAGAATGTGGCCAAGTACTGATAAGGGACCTTCCCTATCACTTCCACATTTATGTGAGGGGGTTGAGGGGACTTCCGATGGGACAAGTATCCTCACCTACCATCTTAGGAGTGGGCTGATGGGACAAGTATCCTCACCTACCTCCACTATGGAATCTTCTACTCTCTCCTACAAATACCTGCATGGGAGCCCCATAGAAGGTAAGCAATATACAGTCTACATCCTGTTTATTTCACCTACATCTTCTCCCTCACTTCACCCTAGTTCAGTGACTTCACTAACTCAGGCGTCGGAGTGCCTTTGGCTGACAGCAGCCTCGGGCTCTGACTGATCTTTCTTCTCTGTTTTCAGGATCCAGGCCGACGGTGACTTCTCCGATCAAACAGAGTTTTCCTAATCCCTTCCATCACTTAAACTAAGTCCGTATTATTTAGGCACTTACAACATTATTCAAGGATATGTTGTATAAAATAATCTTTAAGAAATATTTTCTAAATACGAATGTAGAGTTTGATTAAAAATCATTGAAGAGTTCATGAGCAACCATTAATTATAATAGCGCCCACTATAAGTTTTAACATTTAAGAGTCCCACTGTTAGATTGGCCCCACAATGCTTACAAATTTAATGTGGGGGCCTATAGCCATATCATGACTACTTAGCCTTGTTAATTATCAATATTAGGTGTGTCCTACAAATGTCACGCTCGGGGCTTTCATTGTGATTACTAACATTAGGTGGGTTACATACTACTAAAATTAGCCAGGTTCAATGATTACCAAGATTGAATTGTGTAATTGTAATTATCAGTTTACCATCATTAAATGGATCCCACTATTTGATAGCTCTCCCAGTGTTAATATGACTATCAACATCAAATGGGTCCCACAATGATTTCTCATAAAAAAAAGTTAGATAGGATAATTTGTGATAATCACCATTAGATGTATTATAGTATAGTTACCAATGTTTGGTGAAACCACTTTAATTAAAAAAAAAAAAAAAAACATTGCTTGGATCTAATGATTTAAATTTAATCATATATATAATTTTTTTACATTAGATGGGTCCTATCATGATTATTAACACATGTAATTACTAATTAGTGTATTTGGTACATCATCTTGTAAGTGTTTTTTTTATAAATGGTCAAACACTTCAAATGTATATTAAAATCTGTGAAGATTGCTAAACACAATGAGTGACACAATATAATAATATGACACTATTTTATCCTATTATAATGAAATCTTACAATATTTAAACTTGTTGATATTATATTATACACTTATCCAAATTAACACCCCCTAATATATCATAAAGGTGGTTGCACATTAGACTAGAAAATTTTAGCAGAAGTTTGTTGTGTCGCTTTGCATAAGGGCGGTTCAACCCTCAAAGTAGACCTCGGAGATTAAGAAGGTGAGGAGTGAAAATTCTGCAAAAGCAGTGCGAAACTCCACTGGAGAAATTCTCCATGCTCCACTATATATTTTACTGTAATTGTACTGGTGATTCTTTGCAAAGTAATTTGACTTGTGGGGTTGCTCAGTTCTATCATTCAAAGATCACTTCGGTGCTTCTATCCTTCTTTTTGTTTTTATCAAAATTAAGATGGAAAACTTGAAGTTTTGAATTGGTTAGGTTAGTCAGCTTTTTGAAACAAAGGTTCAGGAACACACTGGGCACATGTCCCTCGATCCAAACTGCGACTAACTCATGTCCTTGATCAGTTTGTGAGCATGGGAAGGACCATCGACCCTATAAAATGGTTAAGCTTCTGCTAAGGCGTGCAGGTGCTCTGCCAATTGAAGGGACCCAGTCCAGAGTCACAAACACAAGGAGCAGTCGAGAGACCCTTGTTCCGCTTGCAACATAGCCCGAGTGTAGAGCACAGTATAACTTAAATGGAGCTCTGCACAAGTTACGTCTGAAATAAACGAAATAGGATGACACCTCGACGCTCCTGTGGTACCATCTCATCGAAATTTAAACATATCTGCTCTCTCTCTCTCTTCCTTTGGCCGACTTGCATTTATGCTTTCAATACAAGTGCATATAACATCATCTGTCGGCACAAAATTGGCATTTTCCCACCTCCATGAAAAATATAAAGCACCCCAAATAGCTAATATGTGAGTTATCCAGTTTCTTCATCCACTTTAAATTATTCTAGAATTCTCTCTTTTTTGTCTATAGTTTGTCTATAGTTTTCTCTTAATAGAGAGGAATGAGTAGTCTACAGGAAGAGGAGGAGAAGCTAGTTCAGATGGTCCATGACTTCATTGAACAAGACACAACTACACCCATAACCAACCCTTCATCTCAAAATACCCATTTCAATGATACTACATGCCTCACATTACAAGTAATATTCTTATGCACTTTCATCATCACTATTGGTATTCTATAATCTTTGCTCTTCATGTGTGATGGTCTTTCTCACATTGGTTATATGGTATAGTAAGTGACTGATTTGTTATGTGGAGTCCCTTTTTTGACTTCTTCTTTGTTTTTCTCTTAATAATGTTGTTAGGGGATTATTGGTAGTGTGACAAAGGCTGAGATGGAGGTTTACAATAGGGTATTGGTTCTTTTGAAGTATGTGAGGAAAATGGGGAATGAAAGTTCTGTGAAGAGGATGCTGATGATGTGGTTAAGAATGGATGGATATGATGCTTATTTGTGTAAATCTTCTTGGGATGCTACTTTTAGCCGGCTAGGAGGTGATTATGCATTCTTTCCTTTTTTTTCGCCTGGTTGATGTGTAGCCACATACATAGGCACATTCCTCTCCTCTTTGTTTAAGTATTTGTAATGTGTTTTGAGTGTTCCTGTTGGGTCCTTTATATTCACTACTCTAAATTCATTCTTTTTTCTTCTCATTATAGGAGCTACTTGATATTGTTATTTGAAACCACATATTCTACTGACATCATAAGGGGACCTATTTGAAAACGGATTGAATGTCTTTTTCAAAGTCATGCTTCAAAAACCCATCTCTATTTTACATGGATTTATGAAATATAAACCAGCCTTTACTATTCTTTATTGAAGAAAGAGGTTAAGGCTAGCTGTACTTTATTTAATTGTTTTTCAGGTGATTATGACTACATAGATATCATGATGGAAGATGAGAGTGGTAACCCTCTAAGGTTGATAGTAGATATTGACTTTAAGTCCCAGTTTGAGTTAGCAAGGCCTACATCTACCTACATCCAACTCTTCAACACTCTCCCCTCTATCTTTGTTGGTAGTGAAGACAAGCTATGCAAGATAATCTCTCTCGTCTGCACAGCTGCAAAACACTCTCTGAAAGAAAGAGGCCTCCACATTCCTCCATGGAGAAAAGCCAACTACATGCGATCCAAGTGGCTATCTTGCTGTCAAAAAATCTCCACTGTTGGGTTTCTCATCTCTGATACGGAAGGAAGCATGGTAGAGGAGGAGGCGAAAAGAGGTGATGATGAGTCTTCTGAGGCCAGCAGCTGGACTCCTCCAAACGTGAAGCCTAAAAGAAAGGATTTGGCTGGTGGGGCTCATGGGTCATGCTTGTCTAGCCAATTTTCAAGCTTGGGTATCAATTGCACCTGAATCCATTAGATATGGGACTGACTTAGAAGACTACATTTCCATTTTTTTTTTTTCCAAAAGAAGAAGAACAAATTCTTATACAAGGTTTTGATATGGTTGTTTTGCCTTTCTGGGCATTGATAGATGGATGACAAGGAGTACAAAGATATTTTATGGGCCTTTTGATGCTGAGTTTATGATCGATTAATCTCCTTGTTCTATCATACATAAAACTCCACTGAGGGGCCTTTTGATACAGAATTTATGATTAATCTCCTTGTTCCATACATAGAACTCGACTGTAACTTCTCCTTTTTTTTTTTTTCCTGTTCCTTCCATGATAATTTGGAAATGCATTTTCTTACAATAGAAATCAGAAATTTCAAACATGGTTTATGGGTGGGACTTATTTGCTAGACCTCCATGAAGCAGGACTTATGTGGGAGCTGAAACATGTTACACGTGGCATGTATGCATGGCTTTCTACACCATCCAAGTTCTGGAGGGCACCTTCGTTGATGGGTATATGCCAAACATTGATAGGACGGTCAGATCTTTTCTGTGGAATGGAGCTGCTCTCTATAACCTTCCATTACTTCAGAAATCTTTATGCTCCTGCTATTATTTACAACTATTTAGAAACAGGTTCATAGTACTCAAATCGTCTCGTATTAATTGGAAGAGTCCAAGATCAGTTTCAAAAGCTTGGTGGGAATCAATGAACATGTTTTTGTTTCCATGAGAAAAAATGTAGTTAATCAACTCTGCACCTTTTAGTTTATGTAAATTCATGAAATCTTTCGCTGTATAAGGATGACCATGATGTTACAATTATTTTAATATTTTTAGCATTTTGAACTTGATCACATAAAGTACAAAACTATTCATATAACTTATGGCTGGCATCAGGTCCCGCCAAATATCAGGGGAGCTGATCTGTAATCGTCATCATCATCAGAGCATTGTCCAACTATATTAGGGTCGGCTATATGAATTTTATTTCTCCATTTGATTTATCTTAAGCCGAATCCTTAAATAGGTTGCACTTGTTTGGATCAATTGTTACTACTACTTTCATCCACATCCTATCCAAAGAGGATATTTTGATCCTGTATTTAATGATTATGTCGGTTATATAATTGTTGGGGTGTTAGATTGGGTCTAGGTCCAGCTCCTGCTCCTTTATTCCTATCCAGGTACAGTTTGCCACTTCATTTTACTTTCAAGTTTCTATCTTGTATACCTTGCATCCGACCTGAAACCGACCATTGTTGTCGGTAGTAAAACTGCCTGGTAGATAAAACCAAAGGAAGGAAAGGGAAAGGAGTGGCCTGAAAACGGGTGGCACAATCTTAGGGCAACCCTACAGTTAGAGCATCTTGTAAAATTCCAGTTACAAGATGACAACAAAGGTAGTTCCAAAATACCCAAGTCACTAAAACTGGGAATTGGACCTATTCTGTCGCAAATGCTTCTCGGTTATGTGACTCCGTGGCCTCTTGTAGTGATTAGAGACTTGTGCCATGGCTTTGAAAGGACAACATTGTTCAGAGAATTGAAACCTGACCTGTCTATATGGTTTGGATCCTTGTCTGGTTGGTGGGCCACTTCTTGGATTTACTGTAACTTGAAAAATCCTTCCTGGGTCCTTTCCAGTGGACTGCTCTTTGTGCATCACTATTTGTAACTTTTGTTCATCTTCCGGCCATTGCCAACACACTGATAGCTCAGTGGTGTTGTCGGCATCTTAGTTTCACAAAAATATCCACGGATCGATTCCTGAGCCTTTAGATTGTAGTGTCTGAAGTCTCTTACTCCACCGCTCATCCAATTTCCAAAGTAGAAAAAAGAAAAACAGAGAGAAAGAAAGAAAGGTCTAGTCCATTGAACTGTTGGATCAACTGGCATTTGTATTTTGTACCCATGAAAACTTATTTGCATCCAACTGACATTTATATGATCGATCTTTGTCTCACAATTAGGTTCTAAACTATTGAAAGATGCCTATTGGAAGATGATCTGTAAGCAGAGTCCAGATATATTTTTAAGAAAAGAAAATAAAGAAAAATAAATATCATTGAGATTTTTTTAATTAAATATCTCAACCTTAAACTTGTGGGCCACGGATTAAAGCCATTGACTATAATATGATGAAACTTCTTAAAATGATTGTAATTGTGGTTAAAGTTAGACCACCCCCATTCCTACTAACATAGTGGGTCCACTCAAATAACCAAAATCATGGCAGGGGAAAAGCTGAAGCTACTGAAATCATGATCAGACCCATGCAAATAATTGTGATAGCTTCCTAAAATGATTGAAATAATTGTAGAGCCTAACCAAACAGTTCCTTTCTAAGCCTTGTGCAGGCCAACAAAAAATATAACGTTTTCCAAGCGTATCATAGATTTGAGGGTGGGTTTTTACTTGGAAAGCACCAGTCTGTAAGACCTATTGGAAGCATGGCAAATTAAGGGAACAGCTAAATTGATAGATTTATTAATTTTAGTCGAATGATCTTAGCTCCTAATTTTATGTTTTAAAGTTTAAGGTCTATTTATTTTGTATAATTGAGTTCTTAAGAATTTAAGAGTGTATATATATAATTAGCTAAAAACGACGAATCAAATGAAAATATACAAAAATGACCATCTCAAAAATCGAATGAAGGAAAGATACGAAAACGAATACCTAGTGGCCATTATCTTATAATTCAAATTCGAGGAAAGTCAATGTCCTACAGACATGGTCTACATGGACGCGATCTTATATCCGTCACTATATCACCTCATATCCTTTACCCTTCACCTATTAGGTGGAGCTCATGTAATTATGAATATATATTTATTCTATTCCCAAAAAAGATATACACATATCGTGCAAATATATGGTGATTAAAACTAAATGTGAATACTTTTCCTGTGAATATCAAATTCAAGCTAATGCTAATTTACTTGTGGCAGTTTGCAGAGGATTGAATTGATCATTGGTGGGCCTCATCTGAAAATGAAAAAAAAAAAAAAGAAAGGAAAGGAAAAGAAAAGAAAATTTGGGCCCCTAAAGTGAGGGCTAGGGGCGTTTTGGAGCATTTGCCCTCACAGATTCCTCATAGCCTGAAACGGCAACAGCCAACAGAAATAACCAGACAATTATGAACAGTGCAGACACACAGTCACAGAGACCAAACCTACTTAAAGACATGCTACCCCAGCTAGCGGTCAAAACAACTAATGTCTACAACCACAACATTCAGTACAACAATTACACTGGATTCATACATGCTTTTTATTACTTGTGGAAAGAAGGACAGGAAGCAGAGACCTCTAATTACGAGAACTAATGGCCCGGTCGCCATTGCAGGAGTTCTATGCCACATTTCGGTTTCAGATAGGCCTTGTAATTACTTACCCAACCAATGTGTAATTACTTACCCAATCAATGCAAGTTGTCAAAAAGAAAGATACCATCATTCTCCGGATTAGTGGTAATTAAAAGATTTTTTTTTCTATCCCAACTACAAGGTTGGCATATGAGAAACTTGCAAGGTAATACAAACTCACACATGCAAGGAGTAACAACTAACAACTAATATTTATAAGGTAACAAGAGCTGGCACATGCAAGGAGTGGGGGTGGCCATATTAGAAACAAAGACACCCGAGAACTAGCGCGTTTTGCCACTAGGGTAAGTTGCCGTTCTTGTCGGAAATTAAAAAATAATAATGTGATTGGTAGAGTGTGTAAGAAAAAAGGAATCAAATTTCAGTGTCATTGCACCTGTCTTCTGTTACCATATTCTACATACATCTTCGAAGATTGACCCAGTGTCTTCTCCTTCTAAGTTCCAATTTAGCACTAAACCATGGCAGCTTAGGACCAACCATCTGCCTTTTTAGAGCGCTGATGTATGGTTTGGATGCTGGTAAATTTGGGAGGCTTGGGTCCACTTGCTTAAAAATTTAAAACTTAACCTAATAAATGCCTTCCTCTTGTATGGCTTTTCTCATAATTTTACTCTAGCTAATGGGAATGGAGCCGTGCATCACATTAATTTAATACATATGAAACACACTAGCATAAAGCCGGTGAGATACATGAGTTAGGTTTCTTTATAATTATTCTTGCTTAAGCTATTTGTATATTTAGTTAAGTGTTCATATAAGTTCTTTTCAAGTGTATTTACATGTATATTCACATCAGTCTATTTGTATGGGAAAATGACTCTTGAATCATCAAAATGTCTTTTGATTGAAAATCAAATCAACTCTTAAAGTGTTCCCAGTTAAATAACATAATCATTGTGGGGTCACTCAAATAGCGAAATGATAGTGGGCACTCCTAAATGATTGTGGACCCACATTATACCCACTAGATCAAACTAATCTACCATAAGATCCATTAGTGAAATTAATATATTTGACAGTAAGTTCTATAGAATGGTGAATGGGTTGGATGTGATGGGTCCCATGTATATGGAGACAAAGGAGGGGTTGGATAAGTACGTCGCTCATGGGACATCCAATTTAGATAAAAGTAAAATTCCCAAACTTTTATATTGAGATTGTTAATATTGGCTCTTGCTGCTGATTTGTGGCTTGAAGTGAAGAAAAGAGATTGCCTTTTCTATCCAACTTGTACAGTTTTTAACTATAAGAACGAATATAAAACAGCTCAAGTATTTTATAGAGATTATTTTAGTGCTAAGCTCAAATTCTAATGGACTGAAGTTTGATAAGAATGCTTAGATGAAGATATTTATATTAAGCAATTTAGATTTTCACCATTTGTCATTTTTCTCTAGTAGCGACTCCTTGGGGAGGTGGGGTGGGGGCATTGTGTAAAGAAAGTTTTTGAGGGTAAAGCTATTTATGAGAAGATTGTTTTGAAAGCTTTCTTTAAATAAAAAATAATTATCCAAAGTATAAAGGTCACTTTTAACATGAAATATATATTTTTAGAAAATGTTGTTTTCTGGCCACTCCAATGAGAAGAAAATCATTTCTTTAATTTTTTGTGAATGCATGGTAGTTAAGAGAAAATTACTCTGTCTCCGCCTGAATGATTCTAAACAGGGATCAATCTATAGTTGTAGTGCTGAGAGCATGGGACTTGTGAAGGGTGTATTTGTGTGCATGGGTGTGTGGGTATTTCAGTATTTGTACTGAAGTGGGACAAAGATTGAATGAATCCAACTATGGAAAAACGTTTATATATGGAGAAAGGTTTTTATTCTCCTTACTTTGCCCATCATCCAGGAAGGCCTTTAGACAGGAAATATGCATACTCTTTTCTTGCTGTAAGAGAGCAAAATAGAAGACAGTAAATATTCTTGCATAAGAAAAGATTTCATTCCCATACGATCCCTTAAATTCTCTCAATTTTGACATGAACATAGCCAGCTTAATTGTCAAAACGGAGTTTAAATTAAAAGAAATACTTTGTACCAAACCCTGGCTGAGATTATTATGAGCCATGTACAAGTGAATCGGCTATAAAACATAGGCAGTAATATTAGATAATTTGGAATGATAGCAATTTTAATTAGATCTATCTAAAGACACTAGGCATAAACATACTTAAACACTAGCTAAACAACAATATTTAAAGTCAATGAAGATGAGTCAATCCACTAATAGCTCAGCCGCGATGCATCTTCCTCTCCACTACACCAACTAAAGATGGATGCCCAGTTGTGTTGGTGAGGGATCTGGGTAACATGGTTGGGTGCGTTAGTAACTTATTAGAGAGAACTTCATTGAAGAGATATATATGAAATGACTATCTTATTGAAGTCTTATTGGTAGTGAATGACTGAATGTTGCATATTTGACCTAAGCTCTTACTCACCTAAATTTCATTGATTAATTTCAAGAATGTCGTAATGTATCGAGTCATGTGGATGGTGAAAAGATCCTAATAAAAGTCGTCCAATTTGAAGTGCCATAAAAAGAATGGAGTTGAGTTTTGCTTTATCTTCTCTACTTTTTTTTAAAAGTAAGATAGGGACAAACTACCAGGAAACTATTATATGCTTTTAGCAAAGTATTAGTGGGACACCAACCACTTTTAAAGGTGCCAGTGCCAACATGTCAAGGTCTGTGCTGCAGATGGTGGGCTGCCTTCCATGACCACTGGCCCTCGGATATAAGGGCCCAGCTTGACTGCCCTTGGCCTCCAACTATCAAATTTAGTTCAAATGACCATTTATTTTTCTATCTTTGTTTTTTATACCTAATATACTCTAATTGGCTTAATTATCATTTGATGAACCTTCTGAATAGAAATTATTAATTTCTTATTATTTCAATTGAACTAATCAAGACTTTGCTACCCCTCCCTTTCTCAGGGGAACCTGTTGGAGCAGGTGAGTGAGTGATCCCTGTTTCTGTTGTAATTATGCAACATAAATTATTGAGTTAGTGGTGCAACTCAGGCAGCAGATGACCTAGGTCCCGGCCCAAATTACATGCAAGAACGAGATCGAGCCTGAGCCCGAGCCCCAGCCCAAGCCCAACCAAATGATATCATTATTCATTGGCACATTCTTATAGTGTAATAAAATATCATATTATATTTAAACTTCTAAGAATGGCACCCAAGCGAACCAAGCTTAGGAATGACCGTATGACCAAAATAATTAAATGGGCATTTCTACCATACAAATCACCCAGCTTTCAGGTAGGGCAACATCCAAATTTAGCAGCCCTTCAAGCCATGTGATCACGTTCCAGTGATCTAGAAACTAGAAGCAGTTTCTGCCAATGCATTGTTTGATCACTGGCTTCGGAACCTTAGTCCATTAGCCCGATCCGGCAAAAAACGATAGGCAGTTTGAAAAGAAATGGGTTGAAAATTACTCTTCGTCATTTAGTTATCAAATTCAACTAGCACAATAACCCATGCTAAGCACGAGCATGTCTACCAATAGTTTTTGTACAAAATAAAGGGAAAATATAAATAAGGATTAATTTAATAGTTAAAAGATAAATGAATTATATGATTAAACTGTAAGTAAATGACAACTGCAATTGTTGGTAAATATAATCAATACTTTATCATATGTTACAAAACAGTTAGTATTTAAATGCAACTACACCAATGCATAAGCATTAAAAAAAAAAAAAAGAACAAGAAGAAGAAGAAGGAGAAGAAATAGTAACAACAGTATTAACAAGAGTACACGATAAAATAAGTTTTATGAATATGTCAAAAATAAAGTCTAATTGGAGTTAATGATAAAAAAAATGCTATAAGCCCAATTGGCATTGTATCCACTTCATCTAACTACTTAATTTGACATTGTTCTAATAAAATTTTATGTAAATGTGTTGTTTGGTGCAGTGGTCAAGTGTTTTTAAGCGGTAGAGGTTGTGACACATTTTAGTTATTTTATGTTTTTAACCAAGGCTCCTTTGAAAAGTCAAAATTGAAGGAATTCAATCAAAATCGAATCAAGAACGCTTGTCTTATATAGATTATAATTGAGGACAAAGATGGATGTGCTCGATGATAAGAGTTTGAAGAATCTTTGTTTGCACATTGCCAATGCCTTCAAATCTTGTTAGAAATTTAACTATTGGAATTCTTAAAATGTCAATCTCCAAAAAAGCTTTTTTTTTTTTAAATTTCAGAATTTGGACTATTTCTTAAGGCTGTTTTAGCTATTTTACTGTGCTTGATTTTTGAAATCCCCCCTACCAAATAAAGACCTTGGGGAATCTAAAGAATCTAAAGAAGCTTGATTTTCAAATGCTATATAGCCCAAATCTTACTCTGGAGTTTTTCTTATTTTTAAAGCTTTGTGGGCCTGTGGCCGAGGAGCTCTAAGCTTGGTCATTAGACTTCCTTGAGCTCTGCTTTTAAGCCTATGGGTTGGACCCTTTCCTTAAGCGCACTGGTCATTTCGTCCTTTAAGCCTAACGCATTTTGGGCTGGGCTAAAAAATTTTCTTAAAAAATTGGACCGGGGGTGGCACTAAAATATAAGTCCATCTAATTTATGGGCCTCATTCAGTCTTAAGCTCATTTTTAACATTGGGGCCTGCACGGGCTTCTGATCATAACCCGTCAGTCTGACCATGGCTTAGCCCATTTATAACATTTACCTATCTACTTTTTTTAATTAAATAGGTCTTAGCTTTTAGTATAGCTTATTACCCCTTTTTTTTTAAAGATAAGTTGGTCTTTCATTTTCTCAAAACAAATAAATTACAAATATGAGAGATAACTACTCAAAAGAATAAGGGTTTTTTCTTTTTTACGAAAAGAGTAACTTTAAACCCAGATTACATGGATTTATTAGCAAATACATAAAAACCTCGGATGGGGTGCTCGCACATTTTTTTTTTTGGACTAATGTACCCCTTAACCATATCGTTACTAGTTTGTCCTAACGATCAGTCTAATGTTAAAACCCGGTCCCTCCTTTTCTCTTCTTCCTTCTTCTCTACTCTCCGTGTCTGTCACCAACTCTGGTTGCCAGCTTTCCATTTGCCCACCAGAAAAGGTAAGCTACTCGACTAGAGCCATCTTCCTCCTTCCACTTGTCTTCTCGCCATTCCCCTTTGCGAAACTGTTGTTCGAAGTCGTTCTTCATTGTCACCTGGCCTTCTCCAAAATTCACAAGCAAAAGGAATTAGACAGAGTTGAGTTTCCAACTTCTCTATAGATGTGGTTTGTCTTGAGGTTGGATTTTAAGTGTTTTCACCATCTTGGATTTCTATAGAACGAGATTTCTCGTTTTTTCTTGCTGTTATGTTTTATTTTTTCATTTTTTTTTGTGCCAATCTATATTTAATGTAAACGAGATTTTTCATTTTTGTATGATCTGAAGTATGCTAATTTATTTTTCACTATATGTTTACAAGTTGCTCTATCAAAAATGCATGGAGAATGACTTCTACAGAATTCGATTTTTGCTGCTGCTTTGTGAATATGGCAGATGATTAATGAACTTGGGCATAATTATCCTTTTAATGTGTACGAACCCCTAATTCGGTTTTTTCATATATTTCTTAATAAATTCGTCTAAACAATATTTATGATGAAGATTTTCTTAAAAGTCCCTTGATTCTTTCATTTTTATGTTAAAGGAAAGGGAAACGTATGCTTGCTATGAATTTGGGTACACATGCTGGTTTACCGCGGCTCTTATAGGTGGTAACATTGCATTTGCAAGATTTCCTCCCATCCGAGAGGAGGAAATCTTGCGCCCGTACCATCAGTCCAAAAGGTGGTAAAGTCTCCTTTGCAAGTTTTCATCCCTTCTAAGCGGACGAAAACTTGCAATTGTAACACATAATAGATGAGTCTGGCTTGGGCTCAATTAGAGAGAGCCCAAAGCCCATTCCGGCCTGAATATACAAATAATTATAAGTGAGCAGGGGGCCCAAATTACACAGAAGTCCATGATCAAGCCCAAGCCAAACAAAGTGATATCATTATTCATTAGCACATTTTTATAGTGTAATAAAAATATCTTATTATATTTAAATTTCTAAGAATGGCACCCAACCGATTCAAGCTTAGGAATGACCGTAAGATCAATATAATTAAATGGGTATTTCTACAATACAATTCACCCAACTTGCAGGTAAGGCGGCTTTCAAATTTAGCAGACCTTCAAGTCATGTGATCAAGTTCCAGTGATCCAGCAAATAGAGGCTATTTCGGTCAGTGCTTTGTTGGATCAGTGGCTTTGACACCTGAGTCTATTAGCCCAGTCCGGCATAAAAAGAGAGACAGTTTGAAAAGAAATGGGAGTAAAACTACTCTTCATCATTTAGTTATCAAATTCAATTGAAACTTCAACACTTTAGAGGGTGCCCCTACTGCTTTCAAGTTTCAAGTCTAGATCTAAATGATTTAAGCAGGAAAAGTAACTGCAAGATGAGTATCCTTTTTTTTTTTTTTTTGGGGAAGGATTGAACTTACATCATGATTAGTCAACCATTGTAAGTGTAGTTCTCCCTCTGTCCAACCCAGATGATGCTGGAGAAGTGGAGTTGGGGGCAATCATTCGGCAAGGACTTTTTAACCTGTGAAAGTGTAAATTGGCGGGTGTAATTGGAAGACATCTCTGTTGTTAAACTATTCCAGCTGTCTTATAGAAGTGACTTCCAGTAGTTGTTTTTAACATTTTTATAATGAGGTACTTTGAAAAATCTTCATGGGTCCAATCTTTGTTCCTTTTTTCTGCTTGTAGGTCCTGGTGTTAAACATGAGTGCGCTTAAATCGTGAGTCCTAACAGTGTTGCACATGTGGTTATGAAGACCACTCACGTTTAACAATCTCCCACTTGGTCTGAATGACTACACATATGTGATCTCCCACTTGATCATGATAACCACCAATATTCAATCTATCTTCTATTATTATTTTTATTTTAAAAACTATGTTTTATAAAATGACTCAACTTGGATTCAACAGATTTTAAAATTCCGACGAGTGGCCACTCATTTGTAAAAACAGCCAAATCATTCTTGTCTATACTAATTCTTATATACTGTAACAAAATAAAACCAATAATGCGAGTCATGGTTGTCAAACATCAATTTTGCGACATAATTCCTTCCATGTACCACAACATTAGTGATTTCAATTAGTCAAGTCATAAATCGAGAAAAATAATAGGAGTGGACTAAAATTCCTATTCATTGGTCCAACTGAAATTTATCTTGCTTTTTAATAATGAATTAATTGTGCACACAAAAATGAAGTAAGAGAACATAATCATTATTAATGAAAACTGATCAACAAAAATGTATAAGTAAATAGCATAAATCCTTTCAACCACATACATTAAGGTAGCACAATGAGACCCATTGCTTTAATATGATTATTATAGGCCTCTGCGGGTAATGCTTTGGTCATAGGATCTGCAATCATGAGCTTTGTACTGATTTGCTCTATAGACACTAAACCATCCCGAACATTCTCTTTAATGGCAAGATATTTTATTTGAAAGTATTTTGCAGCGCTATAACTCTTGTCGTTGTTAGAGAAGCGAATAAGTGAGGTATTATCACAATAAGTTTTCAGCGGTTTAGAAATGGAATCCATGATCTAAAGTCCTGAAATAAAATTTTGCAGCCATATAGCTTGATTAGTGGCCTCAAAGCATGCCACAAATTCTGCTTGAAATGTGGAAGAAGCAGTTGTAGTCTTTTTAACACTTTTCCAAGAATCAACCCTACTAGCAAGGAGAAAAATGTATCCTGATGTAGATCTCTTTGTGTCGAGACACCCAATAAAATTTGAGTCTGAATATCCAATCACTTCCAAGTGATCTGATTTTCTATAAGTGAGCATATGTTCTCTAGTCCCTTGTAAATATCGCATGACCTTCTTTGTTGCTTTCTAATGTACCATGCCAATGTTAGACTGATACCTTCCTAACATGCTAACTGCAAAACTGATGTCTGGACGGGTACAAGTCTGAGCATATAAAATAATTCTTACAACGGAAGCATATTGAATATTTTGCATCTTTTTTCTCTCGATGTCATTTCTTGGACATTGATCTTTGGAGAATAGATCAACTCTTGATATAGGTGCTTTTCCTCCAGAACAATTTTGCATATTGAATCTTTCAAGAACTCTATTGATATAGGCTTTCTGTGAAAGTCCTAGTAGTCCTCAAGATTTGTTTCTAATAATCTCGATTCCAAGCACAAAGAATACTTCACCCATATCTTTCATTTCAAAATTCTCTGTGAGGTATTCTTTTGTTGCATGTAGTAGGCTAAGATCACTACTAGCAAGTAGAATGTCATCTACATATAGGACTAAAATAATGAACTTGCTCCCACTGATCTTCAGGTGTATACATTGATCGACAATGTTTTCCTTAAACCCGAAGGAGGTAGTGGTATTATGGAACTTAATACACCATTGCCTTGAAGCTTGTTTAAGTCCATAAATAAATTTTTTTAATCTATAAACTAGTTTTTCTTTACCGTTTTCCTCAAATCCTTCTAGTTGTTTCATATATACCTCTTCAGATAAATTCTCATTTAAGAACGTTGTTTTTACATCCATTTGATGTAACTCTAAATTAAAATGAGCTACTAATGCCATTAAGATTCGAAAAGAGTCGTTCGAAGAAACTGGTGAAAATGTCTCTTTATAATCAATATTTTGCTCTTGAGTAAATCCCTTAGCTACAAGTCTGGCCTTAAATCGTTCAATTTTGCCCTTTGAGTCACACTTGGTCTTATCCATTTACATCCTATAGTCGCAGACCCTTGAGGCAATTCAACGAGATCCCAGACTTTATTTAATGACATGGATTTTAACTCTTCTTGCATGGCATCAATCCATTTATTCGAATCATCTCCTTTAATGGCTTGTGAAAGTGTTACCGAATCTTCCTTAACACCTATGTCAAAATCAGATTCTTGAAGATAAACAATATAGTCATCCGATATAGCAGACCTCTTAGATCTTTGAGATCTTCTTAAAGCTTCTGGTTTTGCTAGATTTTGATTCGAATCAAGAATATCTTTAATCATATCATTATGAGTGGCATTCTCATTTAGTAGTGCATCTGGTATGATAAGTTATATTTCCATCGTATCGTTCTGAACGAAGTATTTGGAATACCAACTCTAATCGTTTTACTTGGTATTTGAATCGGTATCCGATGTTCTGCAAATACCACATTTCGTGGTGCATTGCTCCCACTAATGTCATCATTTTCTATGAATCTGGCATTTCTGGTTTCAATGATTCTAGTGGTATGAGTAGGACAGTAAAATCTAAAACCTTTGGACCTTTCAGGATATCCAATAAAATACTCACTGATAATCCCAGGGTTCAATTTTCTCTCTTGTGGGTTATAAATTCTAGCTTCCGCTGGACAACCCCAAACATGCAGATGTCCTAAACTTGGCTTCTTATAAGTCCATAACTCGTAAGGAGTTTTAGGAACAGCCTTAGTGGGTACACGGTTTAGGATATATGCAGCTGTTTTAAGGGTTTTTCCCCACATAGACTTAGGTAATTTAGAATTACTTAACATACTCCGTACCTTTTCCATAAGCGTTCTATTACGTCTTTCAACCACACCATTTTGATGTGGGGAGCCAGGCAATGTATATTCAGCACGAATACCATGACTTTCCAGGAATTTCGCAAATGGGCCACGATTTTGACCCGATTCATCATACCTCCCATAATACTCTCCACCCCTATCAGATCTCACAACCTTTATTTTTCTGTCTAACTGTTTTTCAACTTTAGCCTTGTAGATTTCAAAGGCTTTTAAAGATTCTGATTTCTCATATAATAGGTAAACATATCCATATCTAGTGAAATCATCAATAAAGGTGATAAAATACTTTTTACCACTATAACATGGTGTAGGAAAATAACCACAAATATTTGTGTAGATTAATTCAAGTGTTTCTAAACGTCTTATTGTCTTATGTTTGTTGGTGTTTTTAGTCTGTTTACCTTTTATGAAGTCTATACAAACACCAAAATCAGTAAAATCTAGGGATCTTAACACCCCGTCATTTACTAATCTCTTTAATCTCTTTAATCTCTCTGGAGAAATGTGTCCTAACCTTTTATACCCCAAAATTGAGGAGTTTTCATTCAAAATTCCTCTCTTAATACCAACATTCACAACATTATTCTCATGCAAGATAAGTAAGGAACTAACAAAATATGGATCCATATTCAATTTATAAAGACCATCGCATAAAATACCACCACCAATTAAAACTTGATTCTTATAAATACTCAAGGCACTGTGTCCAAAAGATAAGGTATAACATTGTAAATTAAGTCTAGATAAAGAAATTAAATTTCTACTAATTGTAGGAACATAAAAAGTGATATTAAGGTCCAACTGGAATCCAGAATCAAGAATCAATCTGCAAGTCCGCATCGCTTTCACTTCAGCCTCCAGCCGATTTCCCATAAAAATGTTTCTTTGATCATTATTTGGACTACGGCTTGAATGAAAGCCCCACATGGAATTTACCACATGAACAGTGGCGCCAGAATCAATCCACCAAGTATTTGAAGGAACATCTAAAAGATTTGTTTCATAACAAACAAAGGACTTATTTATACCTCTAGATTCAAACCATTTTGGTCTCGTCCAGCAGTCTTTCCTTAGATGTCCCTTTTTGCGGCAGAAGAAGCACCTTGGTTCACTACCTTTCTTCCCGACTTGGTCAGTCGAAGCAGGTTTCTTGTCTTTCTTTTTCTGACTTTTCTTACCCTTGGCATATGGTTTCTTGTTCGAATGGTTGTTGGAGATGAAATTTACTTTGTGTAACTGCCCTTCCTGCCTAAGTCTGCCTTCTTCTTGGACACACTTTGAGACCAACTCGTAATTCATAGTCCATTGCTCTTTATGAGTATTATATGAAATTTTGAAAGGCCCAAATTGAGGGGGCAAGGAGTTCAAAATAAATTGGACTATGTAATTTTCAGAAATTGTCATTTCTAGAGAGTTGAGTTGGGCCGCTATATCCCTCATCTCCATGATATGTTCCCTGATACAGCTAGATCCATTATATTTCATTGAAGATAATTTGGCAATCAAAGTAGCTGCTAAAGTCTTATCAAATGCTTGAAATTGCTGCTCCACAGATTCAAGATAGGCCTTTGCATTTTCATTATCCGGAATAGAGCCACGGATATTTTTAGCTATAGATTTTTTTATCATCATGAGACTTAGACGGTTGGCCTTTGTCCATTTTTCATAATATGCTCTCGCAGCTTGAGAGCTATTTTCAGTAAGATCAACGGGTTTGGGTTCCATAATTGCAGTGTCCGAGTCTAAGCAGCCCAAGGTTAATAAAAGTTCATCTTTCCAATCAGTAAAATTTGATTCATTTAACATTGGAATGCTCGAGAGATGTCCATTTAAGGCAGCGGGAGTCAATGCTAGAATATAAAGGGAAGAAAATGCTCAATTACCTTTAATGCTTTGAGTTCACGCTAAAACATTAATCCAGAATGATTCGGTACATAAATAAAGCATATCTGGTGAGTGATCCAGTTCATCATCATAGTCCCTCCTTTGAGTCGAGACTACAACATGCAATAGGATCGCTCGTGGAGGAATCCTATCCATCCATAGGGCTAATTAGATAGTATGAACACAATTGGCTAGGCTTTATACCTTTGGGTATAGGAACCAAAATCAATTTGGTACATATATCAAAATTACCTTAGTCCGATCTTATAATTATTTGAGTTGTGATTGAACCTTTGGGCCGATCCTCACTCTCATAATTTAGAATCGCAAGTCTAATGTTATTATCCTTACATAAGAAATAGTATTAAGGGTCTTAAATTTCAATTGATACCTATAGGTTCTTCATAATTGGGCTACTTTGGTGACTACCACACTATTTAAAACTATGGGTCTCAATTGAATTAATAGCATTTATAATAAGACATAAAGGGGTCTAATTAAGATTGGTTATTATGTCACTAGTGGTGAAAATAAGATGTTGGGCCATTATATCTCCAAAATCGATCAATATTTTTCTAATCTCATAATAGTTTATTAGGTCCATGAAATAAACACACAATTACCATTTTTTTTTTATATTTGTCATGGCTCCCAAATATTCATGGACACTTAGAATGTATTTAAACAAAATAGTAGGATCTAATAACAAATGACCCAACGTAAACAAGGAAGCAGTACAGGTGACATAAAAAACAAATATCTAATCTAGATAAATAATCAAACCCACTAAAAAAGGAATAATAAAAGCACAGTAAAATTAGAGCAAACTTAATAATCACATTATTAATAAGTCAAAGCGTCTAATTTAGGTTCATTAAAGGCGAAGGGTCCCTTCCTTTTTAACATGACTGGGTCTTCACCAACTTCTGTTTGAATAGAATTTCCCAAGGATTTAGAAGAAGATAATATTCATTTTGATAAGTTCAGATCTCTAAAAAATGGACGGAGTTGTACGTAAGTCCTAGCCAAAAAGGATCTAGACTCATAATCCTATTGCACGGTTATGGAAAGTGAGCATAATCGGCCATATCTTCCCACTATCTATAGGGGGCAGTCATGGGCCAAGTTAGGCCAGACTAAGGCATATCCAGGCTTGGCAAGACACTGGAAATCAAGGCCCCATTCAGTAAAGCCTGACACAGGTCATAAATGCCTGCCCTGAGCCTGGCCCTCACATTCAACCTATTTACACAATTTGACAGAATCAAACAAAGCTAGTTTATCTTTGACACAGGTCATAAATGCCTGCCCTGAGCTTGAGCCTGAGCCTGACACATGTGCAACACCGTTGGGACCCACGGTTTGAGCCCACTAATTTAAGTTACTTTCCTCTTTTGGCTTTTGGTTTTACTAAGTTTATCTTGGATTCAATTTTAGTAAGCCCAAACCAAATAGGACTCTTGTTAGCTAATTTGAGGGAATTAAGGAAACTTACTTTTATTAGATTTCTTTGATGAGAAGAAATCTCTTTAGGGCTTATCTATATATATGGTTTTCCAGTCCTCTCTCTTAATCTACGAGATTTGAAAAGTAACCATCAACTTCACGCATGTTGGAGTGGATGATAAGGGAGATAGGAGAAATCCCTATTTGAGAAAAGAGTTCCGCTCATCATCAAGATCATGGAGCAAGGTACGCTTTTAATCTTTTAGATTATTCATTGTTGATGCATAGATCAAGATTCATGTGTTTGATTTGAATCACAAACAATATCAGATCTTACACCTAGTTTAGGCATCTCAATTCCCTTTTATTTTCTTAAGTCGCACTATTGGTTAGGAGTGTCACTTTGAATTTGAAAACCCCGCAATTGATTCATGTGCATGCGTGTGATACTAAAGTGCCAACACCATTCAACCCTGCATGTATTGAATGTTATTAGGGTGAAGATGTATTATTAAGGTTCATTTTGTTTGCACAGAATGTAGATGAGTTGAATACATAGGAATTCATGAAATGCCACACTTTGATCTTTGGGGCTGTTGGATGGGGAATTGAGTAGTTTGAGTGTGTGTGGTAGTGCATGAGTAATATACAAAAGAGACAAAAAGGAGGTGAGGGGTAAAGTATTTATGAGGTCGTGGGGATGTAGATGAGAGCTTGACTATGCTACCATTTGAGTTACTAGGATGGTGTCTGGATATTCATTTTCCACCTCCCATTGATTCATTTTCCATTGGAAGAGATATAACTTGATGGTCAGTTTTTCAATTTATGTTTGTCCCTTCAGTTTTAACCTTGATTAGAAATAGGAGTCTTCAAGGTGGAGACAGACGGACAAGAGTGGCGGTGGGGGCAATATCAAGTTAGAGATAATTTGATGATGGCTTATAGATCTTCACCTTTAATCATTCACCTTTAGCAAATTTAATATAAAGTTGTTAAAAAACTCTTAAGAATTTTATATAGATTAAACAAACAGGTGGTAAAGGATGGACCTTGCCTCTGTAAATTAATGGAAAATGCCCTCCATCTTTTCCATCCGTCATTTTCTTTTCAAGGTAAAACTTAAATACTTTTTGTAAAGGTGCTCATGCAGGGAGCCAAACCAGCCCATATTGGATTGGATTTGGGTTATCTTTTCTGGGCCTTAGATTCTTGGTCCAATTGTTATGTAATCCTAGGCCGGGCTTATATTCTTAAAGGCCCGGCTCGGCTAAACCTGACTTATTTTTCACATAGATCAAGTTTATTTATATTGCAAATGGCCTAGGCCCATGGACTGAATCCAGGCCTCGAAATTAGGCCCGTTAAGTAAATGGGGATGGTCCGGACAAGCTTTGTCACAACTTGACCTGTCTGTGAACACCCCTACCAATTTTATCAAGTGAGCATCATCCATCATTGAATTAAAATCCATTCTATATCTGCCGTTGGATTAAATACAAAAAGATTTCATTTTATAACTATGGAACCTTATAGTTTAAATAAAGGAGCTAGAACTATCTCGGTCATATTATAATAGGTCTTAAACTGACTTGAAAGTGAGACCACATGTAAATACCCTACAAGATCAAAATCAATAGCTTTCCTATGAATTTACAAGCTCTAAGATATCCTCCAAGTGGGACTGATATCAATTATGGACCACATGCACAAGACATATTTAATTTTCATTTAGTATATGCAGTTATGATTATTGATCACATCTTATTGCATGTAAGTGTGTATCACCATAATTGTAGTGACATCCAGATCGTACACTTTGTTGATGGAAATGTTGATACAGTCAAAGAATGAATTGAACATCACAATCCAAGTTGTTATTTAATATATTTTGGAATTGATTTTGTCAAACTCCACTTTCCCACTCAACCCAACCCCATCAAAAGTCATGTTCTTTACTTCATGCACCTTCTTTACCGTTTCAGTCTTAATTGAAATCAGGTAGATTGAAAATTCAAGGAAATTAAATTCAGAAAAATTATGTAATATACAAATAAATTCATTTGAAGTCCTGTTTAATTGATCATAGACTGAGATAATTTAACATAAAGCTTAGATAAACACATGTTAAAGTAAAATAATTTCATGTCAAGCTCAGATAAATTCAAACCAAAACTTAGATAAACTTATGTCAAACTCAATTAAGTTTAAGTCAAGAGGATTCGGTTGCTCAAGGTCACCGATGAGTTGATTTTGCTTCCTTCTGCAGTTTCCTTCATCTTCGCTTTCAGAATCTTTATTTTGCTTGGATTTCGAAACGTATGACGGAATATTTTAAAGCAATGCGTGTTTGGTAACGTATAGAGTATAAAAAGAGAGGACGTTTTTATCTTTTTGACTCATTTAATGTTAAAAGGGGACTGCTACCTCTATGAGAAAAATGACTTGGACCACAGGCTATGACACGTACTGTTGAGGGGCCTACCGGCAAATGCCCCTATAAATAAAGTAATATTGAGAATGTTACTTTGTAGTTTGAACCCAATTTATATAGTGTACAACTGGACACACCTATGTTAAATAGAAACTTCACACGCAACTACTACCAATGATCGACACTTGCTTCTCAATTAGGTAGATGATTCCTAATCATTTGTCAATTAAGATGTTCTTATTAACAATCTTAGGTGACAGGAGCAGCACGCCTGTTTAATGAACGAATGTTTCTTATTAACAATCTTAGCTGACAGGAGCAGCACGCTTGTTTGATGAACGAATGTTAATGATTACTCAATTGTTGATAGATGTTCTTATTTCTACCTTTGGTGAGACAGGCAGCCTTCTTATTTCGTTCATAATTGCATGCATCTATCTATTTTTAACATTGCAAATAAACTCGGGCAATGCACGGGCCTCCAATGAAGGAAGTATGATTACATGGATGGTTTTATTAATAGAGAAGGGTGAAAAAAAGTTATTATGTTTCTAATTGAGAGATCAATCCCAACTTATTCAATCGGTTGACTCTTTTTTTTTTTTTTTTTAATTGTTCTTGACTCCCTCTCAATCTCCTCTCTTGAAGTCATAATTGTATGGGGGTGTATATAACTTTTCCACTTCAAATTAGGCTCCACATTTATTGTCACACGATTTCCTCTCATTAAAGGCAACCACATTTATAGTTATAAGATTTCTTCTCATTAAAGGTAAATAAATGTCTGCATTTTTTTTGGTATAAAATCTCTATATTTATAGTCACATGATTTCCTCTGATTAAAGGTAGGGGGACATTCATGTGCATCCATCCCTCACCATAGGTGAGAGACACTTACATAATTGAAAATATTCATGTGCAAAGAGGAAAAGTCATATATGATCATATGCAGAAAAAAAAATATTCATTTGCAAATAGGGAAAACCATGAAGAGGAAAAGTCATATATAGTCATATGCAGAAAAAGAAAAGAAGGAGAATATTCATGTGCATCCATCCCTCATTTAATTTTACCCTATGATGAGGGATGGATGCACATAAATATTCTCCTTAAAGGTAAATATAAAAGGGGAATATTCCTATGCATCTATCCCTCACCATTTTTGTGAGGGACACCCCTTTTGGGGGTGTTTCAAGTACAAAAGGGATTCCTATGCATCTATCCCTCACCATTTTTGTGAGGGACACCTCTTTTGGGGGTGTTTCAAGTACAAAAAAGGGTTGTACTTGAAACACCCCCAAAAGAGGTGTCCCTCACAAAAATGGTGAGGGATAGATGCATAAGAAGACCCCCCAATATAAAATACCTACATTTAAGGAAATATATATTTTGTAGAATCTAACCGTCTATTTCTATCTTTTTTCTTATCATTTCAAACTTCTCGGTTTTCTAAGGCCGGAACTAATTTCTTCAAATGGAAAAAGATGGTAAAGGGATTCCAAAAGTGAGGAAGATTGTGGAAGAGCATTTTCAATGCAGGTATCCAATAGTTCAGTTGCAAATCGTTTAAATTGCAAAGAGTAACAAGGTAGATCATCTCTAACATAGATTCTGATTATTTGTGATTACTTATTTTGCTTTGGCATGAGATTAGTACGTATAGCTTTTTTTCTTATCATTTCATTCTTTTAACCTTTTTTAAACCAATTAATTTTAAAATTGATATTTTATTTATATATATATGGTAGCGATCTTATTACCGCACGTAAAACTTTTCTAACGTTGTTAAAGCCAACCCATGTTGAGTTTTGATATTTTACAAACCAATATTGATTTGATTAACAAATATGATCCCCATGATGGTGGGATACAAGATATAATTAAAAAGAGTGCAACACATTATGACATGACTAAATTAGAAGAACGGTAAGGCTCTACTTGGAATTTCAACTGATTTGGTTTTGGCTTTTAGATTTGGGCACATTCTCATGTAGAAAATGTCACCGGTATTTAAAATTTTGTTTTGTAAAATGTCACCGGTATATAAAAGTAGGAAAACTATAGAAAAAATATTGAAAGTGTTTTTAAGTATTGAATAAGAATAGAAAGTGCACTACCAAAATGGGGTTACGGTGGAATTTTATCCGGCTTTCTCTCCTAAGCCTGTAAGAATTATTATGCCCAAATGGCTGGAACCTGCGTTATTAAAAAAAAAAATAGAAAGTGGCAAAGGTTAACTAGGAGATTGTCTTTTCTCCTTTTGTGTTACCTAAAAATTGTATGAGAAATTAAATACATTATCTCTCCTTTTCAAGCCAAAAAAAAAAAAAAAACACATGAAAATTTATAATCTCAAATTTAAATTATAATTTATGTAATTTTACTAAATATTTCTCCTTTTAGATAAAATTTTCATATAGAATTTTAAAATTAAAAAATGATATGGTAATTTGTTTTAGATTTCTTTTCCTCACATTTATATATCAAAAAAAAAAAAAAAAGGCACAATTGGATATATCTTTACCCTGGGCACTTTTGATTTTTCTTCAATTCATATCTTTCGTAATCAGAGAAAAGAAAAGGCCAGCCTTCATTTACAAGGGGTACAAATCTTCTTCTCTCGCTTTATATATATATATATATATATATATATATACACACACACACACACACATCTTCTAATACCCATTTCAATAATTTGTTTTCAAGTAAATTAACCTTTTGTGCATGAGCTAATGATTGGATCCGAACATAGGCATTCTCTTTCAATATATGTAAATTTACTTTCAAGATTGGTTTACATTTGAATTCACTTTCTCTCGACCACCAAATTTTTGTATATCTAATTTTTGTGTTGTCCATAAGTTTCAATGTATACTATCATAGCTAATAGATTTGCCTTTCGAACTTGAGTTTATCTATACAATTCTCAAGTTGTATTGTAGCCTCGCCTCTAATACGGATTTGTGATCTCAAGTATTTCTCAATATGGAAGTTGCTTCAAATTTGCTTTAAGCTGAATGCTATATACCATTTATATATATGGTTTCAAAAAAAGTATGATTGTATTATACAGGATATGAACATAGAACCTGTAAAATAACATGCAAAACCCTTTTTTTTTACCAATTGTGCTGTTTTATTTCATACAATAAAAATGAAAAAAAAAAAAATATAATAGTAAGATAGATGGGGTGGTCTTATAAGGAGAACAAATGGACCGGGTCAACTTGAGTCCAACCTGAGCCCTGCCCGCTTTTGGCCATGCCTAATGCTTAGGTTTTAATACATGAGTCAGGAGAGAGATTTTAGTGATTTCAAATTGTTGGAGTCTCCTCATATCTTATACATTCATGATTATCCTCAAAATAGAGATTTTAGGTCGTTAGAGGCTCATTCATTTTTACATAGGATTCTCTTATAAATCAATATCAACCCACGAGTTAAGTAATTCAAAGTCATTTCCTTCTTAATTAGGGAGTACTATGTCCCTATTATTCAGTAATTGACATTTATCATCTCTTTTAAGCTATAATCCAAATCACGGCTCATACTTTGTAATATTGTTTCCATCTTTGGTGGGACATACTATATAAAGAACTTGCATCGCCCAAAACTCACTTTCTAGGATTTCTTTTTTAGGGTGATGGCTCACGTTCATCATCCAATGAGATTATCCGATAGTTATTTACCTTTTCACACTTTCCTTTCGTCAATATTAGATTTCTTAGAACTTTTATAAATTCTACAAAACATATAGGCCTATAAAACAGTTAAATATTTTACACTAAGTTTCTCCTTAATCCAACGTGGGGCCTAGCCCCATAAAACATGTGAATATTTTATACTATTTTTTTAATCCGACGCTGGGCCTACTTCCTATTTTACATAAAATCATATGAGCTACCATACAAGAGGATGCCATTTATTTTAAATGATTCATATCTATATAAGTGGGCCCCATGATGAAACTCAAGAAATTCTCTTGAGTGGGTGGGACACATACAGGATCCGAACTCAGGATAAAGCCAATTGGGTTAATTTTTAATAATATTGGATTTGATTTTTAAGAAGTGGGCTTGAAATAGATAAAAATACCCATCTATATAGGACATCATGATTTTCTCTCCAATGATTAGTGTGGGCCCACTATATAATTGATTTTGTATAAAATACATGTCTTACTAACTATATGCACTTTTGATCGATCAATCTATTATTGGGCATTACTTTCGTTAGAATCATTTTACCATGGCGATCAAATCACCATCGAAGTCAATTGTCGGTTTTAGGATAGCAAAATAAAGTGCTCTTATTTTGAAATTAACCGGCTACATGTTTTTCTTTTTCTTTGTTAATATTATAGGTAATTGAATTTTGTTGCAATTTTTGCCATCTTTATGCAGTTAAGACAAAAATAATAATTATTTTAAGTTATTTGCTATTTTTAATATTGTAAATTTTATTGCCCACAATAAGCGCAGGCATGTTTTGCTAGTAATAGTTTGTGAAAAGTTTAATGAGGAATTGAGAAAATATTGTATTACACACTTTCTTTGTATGAGTACATGACATAAATATAAGAGAGAAGCCGTGTGACAATTGTAGATCCTAAAATTTAGGATCTTGTGTAATTTAATTTACAACATATAAGGAAGGCATGGTGAGATATCCAACTCATTCCATTGACTAGATATTGGATTAGAATATCAAGAGATCTCATTTATTGTCAACTTTGTCAATACACCCCCTCAAGGTGATGGGCCGCTTGCGGACCATCAGCTTGTCTTTGAGCTTTTGAAAGCGAGGAGAGGAAAGCCCTTTTGTGAAAATGTCTGCAACTTGGTCATTGGAGGACACATAGCGGACATCTATTTCTTTGCGGACAACTTTGTCACGAATGTAATAATAATCAACTTCAATATGTTTCGGCTGGGCATGAAACATAGGATTCGATGCTAGGGATATGACACTAATGTTGTCACACCAAATGACAGGAGTGTAAGGGAGAAAAACATGAAGTTCGCATAAAAGTTGTTGGACCCAATAAATTTCTGCAGCAGTATTGGCAAGAGAACGATATTCGGACTCTGTACTGGAGCGAGAGACTGTAGTTTGTTTCTTGGCACTCCAGGAAATGACATTGGGACCTAGATAGATACAAAACCTAAAGAGAATAGAATGACATAAGTTTTTTCATTCTCCTCTTATATTTTATGCATTAGCAGTATTGCAGTCTTTACCACCACACCAGTAAAAGAAATACTTACATTGCTTTATTATTATTTTTTTTATTGTTTATGCATTGAATGAGTGGTAAAAGACTTGTGAGACAACCTATCTACCACTGAGCGAGTTGAGTGAGCCGAAACATCCTTTCCATTGGGGTGTCATTTGTTTCTCAATTGCTTTAGTTTATGCAAGGATACATCATATTGATTTACTTTAGTATATGTATTATCATATTTGATAGCACATTAAGTTTACAATGGTTAGCACCTTCTACTGTTTCGTGGGCTCTTTTTTCCGCCTTGATGGATTTAAAATTATCTAAAATCATTGAAATAAAGTGAGATTATTACCAAATTGTGCATGAATAATTCTAGGTCTTATACAACTCAAATGAGTGTGAAATTTGCATAATGCTAATTCCCAGGGCAATGAATACAATGGTGGAAGGAGGACCGGTAGGTCATGAAGGGAACATTAAGATTAAAATAAGCTGTATTTACGTGGGTGTTTTCTCACCATTTTCATGACCCAAACTCTCACTTTTCCAAGGGAGTCACACCTATACCATGACTCAACATCCAAGGGCTAGTTCACCATGTTCCCTCTCGGACGATCTAGATCATCAGTCACCCTTAAAACTTGCATCAACTCAGTCAATTGAAACTTGAAACAACTGTACTCAAGTCAGGCCACTAAATAACTTAAGCTAGTTATAGCAATATTCAAAATGGGAATGAGACAGAAATAGAAACAGTGTTTACCAATTGTCACAACTCATCATTTTGGGAAAAGAAAAAGTTTTCAAAATCTTGAATTTCTCATACAAGTTTTCATCAAAATCAACCAGATAATAATGAAAATAAGAGTAAATTAAAGATAAAAACACATCTAGAAAGAGAGATTTAAATTATATTTTCATAAAATCTGGACAAAGAATATGTCTCAATCATCATCATCACCTTTACATCATGGGGTACTCTAATTATATTATTTTCTCCCAAAATGTCCTCTTTCATAGAGGACAGTCCTTGGTCAAAATGGCAGTCATCATTCTTACAAAAGATTTATCTCATCACTCAATGGTGGGCCATATATCTTTGTATTTATTTGTGGGTCATGTCATGTGCACCCATGGGGCCACCGAAGCCCAAGCCCACATTGATCTACCGACATCAAAGCCCAAATTGTGCGGGTATTTGTGGGCTCACTCCTTTCCTTAATCCGAGTAGTTTTGGACCAGACTCTGGGTTAGGCTTGTTTCATCGCTGCTGCTTGTTTTGCGGCCCAGGCTCAATCCCATGCAATGTGGGCCGGGCTTGGGTAAGGTTGGTTCCATCCCAGGCCCACTCGTAGTGCAATGGCTTCTGATACATACGATTTAGTAGTCCGCGGACTACTGAGAAACTAATTTATTATTGACTTTCTTTCTCCTTGCTTGTTTTCTGCCATTGAATCTGAGAAGTCCCTCTCTAAAAATTTCTTATGGGGACTTTGTTATTTTCTGCTGCATCTCTTTTGCTC
Source organism: Umbellularia californica (assembly GCA_028538565.1). Lineage (NCBI taxonomy): Eukaryota > Viridiplantae > Streptophyta > Magnoliopsida > Laurales > Lauraceae > Umbellularia > Umbellularia californica. The sequence continues at coordinate 69,898,736 of JAPQWN010000007.1, read as the reverse complement.
AATAGCTCCTAAAACCTCTTCTAAGTCTCAGGTGAAAGAAAGGTCTAGAGGTCTTCCATCATTTGCTTTGTTTGGTCTGTGCTCACTACTCTGTAGTCTGTACTATGAAGCTTTCTAATTTACTGCAGATTTGACTGTTTCCGGTGTTTGAACACTTCTCTCCTTTAAATTCATGCTGGGTTCTATTGGGTTATTGTCTTTATAGTACTTGGGGTTGTTTTCTTTCCAATTCTCTGCTTGTTGGTGTCTCTGAATTGTATTGCTTTTTGCAGTTTTTGTTTAATTTCTCCAAGAAAAGGTGAGAAAACCTTATCCTTTTCTTCTGTTTTGTTTTCCTTTCCCTTTTTTGGATTGGAAGATTCCTTCTTTCATGTGGGTTTCTTCCTTCTGTTGCTTTTGTGATGTTGAAGTAACATTCTCTGGGTTTCTGTTCTTCTTAGAGATGTATTCCCTTTTTTCTTTCTACCTTTCTTCTTCTTCTTCTTTAATTTTCAATCCTTTATTTTATTTGGTTTTCTATATGGACTCCAAGTAAGTCCTTTTTTTTTTTTTTTAAAGATTATCATCAGATTAGTTTCTTCTAAATTTATTGATTGATTCTTCATGTCAATTGCACATTCCTTTGCCTGTCTTTTTGTGGGATTTTGATCATTGGTTTTTCTCTTAAATTAAAAAAAAAACACATTCTTTTGTATTCCTTTTAGTTTATTAATTCTACCAGTGATGTGGGTTTTCTCCAGATTAACTTGTATGTTGTTATTATTATTGAGTCTTTGTCGGACATCTCTGACTGTTCCCTTAATTTTATGTTAGTTTTAGTATTTGTTATTATTGCTGCTACTACTATTATTATCATCAAAACCATAATCATCATTCTCATTATTATTTTATTATACTTCTTCATGTGGGTTAGTTTTTGTATTGATTGCAGATCAGATGATGCCTTCCCCTGCTCCAGCTTGAACAATATGAGAGGATCCATTGGCTCGTTGCCCAGTCCTCTTGAAGCCAGGCATCGAGTAGCTGGATCTCTGTAAGCTTACTTCTTAATTTATTTCCCCACCATGCTTATAGTAATTCATTTTGATTGGTTTGGTTTGTGATTTTCATATCTAAACCTACTTAATATTGTGCTGTATGATAACAAAGTTCAAAAGATTAGTATTGGCTGCAGTCTTTTTTGGATGAGGTTTCAAGTATGTTTCTGTTTACTGTTTGTTTTGACTGTAGTTGAGGTTTACTTGGGGACAATTGGGGTGAATATGTTTGTGTGAGTTGTTGAGAAATTGGATGCCATCAGTGGAGTAGGGAAAATGATGTGATTTATTTTTCCTTGTCTGGTTGAAGGATCTAGACCTTGATCGGATTTCTGGGCATTTCTTGAAGAATTGATGGATTTGAAACAAGGTCTCAAGCTTACCTTTCTACGCCAGTTTTGGGGGCCCATAATCATGTTTCTTAAGGGTTTAAGCTGGCTTCCTCAGTCAGAGACCTACACATGTTTGAGTTACCTTGTCTCGAAGTTAGTCCCACTGGAAAATGTAAACCCTTCATGACGGTCGCTAACAATGAAGGCACTCTTCTTGTCCTGCTGGGTACTCTTGCTTCTTTCAACTGATATCATGCTTCAGTAGTTGTTATAGTGAGTACTTGAGAGAGGCTTGCTTTTAAAGTCCACAGTATATGCATCACCACCACCATCATCATCAATCAAAGCCTTGTCCAAACTATATTGGGGTCAGCTACATGAATTCTATTTCTCCATTCCAATTTGTCACAGAACGTTGTTATCTCATATTTTATATATGGGTTGTGACAAAATTTTACGTCGGCTGTCAACCTACCTAACACAAGTCCCTCCTTTATCCAGGCTCAGGATTGGTAGTAAAAACTAGCAAAGTTTTTTGAGAATATATCGTGCCCATTTTTTTCGCATTGATAATGATATATCTTCAATTTTTATGTGTTTTTTTGTTTCATCTTAAATTACTTCTTTAATAGTAAATTTGTTTAATCATGCACGATATAAAACTTGCCAAACACTAGTAGTAAAGAAAAAAAGAGGTTTTACACTCTTTTCTGTGAATAAAGTCAATATTCCTAGTGTGTCATAAGGTTTTTTTTTTTTATTCTTTTTATCTTTGGGAAAGAACTTGATCTCACGCACACAATCTCACTTCCCTAACCTATTTGTTTGCATGAGGGTGGAAATGAATTAAAATTATGTGGTCAAATCAAGAGAAAAAATAGGAGGCAGAGGTTAAAAATAACGGTACAAAATGACAAAAAGATATCCTAAAAGGCTCTAAATGAGGGGGAGGAGTGAATCTTTGTCTTTTAGTGCTTTTACTCCAGCTCCCTCTTCTCTTACTTCTTTTGATTTGACCATTAATTTTATTTCATTTCACGCATCATGCAAATAAACAGGCCGAAAGGGGGCGTTTGGTGTCCTTAACCAGCCGGGGATTTGAGTGCAGAATCTCAGTTGTTTGTAGAATTAATCCATTATTCCATCATAACTTGCGGGCTGTGGGTTCGTTATAGGCTGCTTTATGAATTTTTTGTGTTAAAATTTGCAACAGAGTATATAGATTCAGATTTGGTAATTTTGGCTAGTTTAGGTTTAAGCGTGATTTGAGCCAATTGGAACTAATCTGAGTTTAGTCCTATCCAACCTAGTTTGCATTATAATTTACCTAATTTGCATCATAATTTTCATCCTTTACACGAATGCGTATCTCTTTATGCCTCTGCTGTACTTATAATCTGAAATTAACAGAATGTTTGCCAATAGGTGAAAGATTTTTTGTAATTTACCCCACAATATCTTGCTTCAACAATATACTTTCTGTTATCTTAAAGAAGAATTTGATTCCTTACCACTTTGCTTCAAGAATTTGCTTCAACAATTTGATTCCTTACCACTTTCATGCCTCATCATTGACTTGGTTCTTGGTTGCTTGGCCCAGTGATGACATGAACAGAAGATCTCAAAGAAGAATAGATTGCAAGGATGTTGATAAGGCTTTCAACACTTCCATCCAAGATAGGAGCTCAAGCTGCAAATTTCTTTCTTTGAAGCTTGTCCTAGTAATTATTATATGTTGCACTTTCATAACATTGTTACAGTCTCCAGCACTATATGAGAATGAGTATGTCACGCTGTCTGTTTATGAGGATGCTTTGTTTCTATCTAAATTATATTGCTTGCACTTGTCTCATATGCTCTCCCATGTTAGAACACACCTAAGAAATTGCACTAGTTGGATGATGTTGATTGTTGATGACTTCCAACGACCATGCATAGATTTCCTTTTTCTTTTTCCAATTTCTCCACAAATGGTGGTGTGATTTTGGGAAGGTACAGCACATCCACAGTTAGTCATGTTATATGTGAGGAAATAACTGAATTATTATCATTGTCAATTCTATCTGAGATTCTGAGGAAATAACCAATGTACACTATTAAAAAAAGTACCGTAATTTTCTCCAACTTGTTAAATTCCCAAATTCCCCTGAACTGACAATCTATTTAATTAAGTTATAGACTCATCCTGGTAATCCTCTATGTTGTGAACTTCACATTGTGTGCCCCCTGATTTTTTTTCCTACTGTATTTTGTGCAAGGATGTTCTAAGACAATTGCATATGCAGGTCACTTGTTGATGTGGGGTGGATATGGGAGAGGAATGCTGTGGATTCAAGCTATATTTCTCATTTAGATGTTAATTGGGCTCAAATTTCAAAAATTGTTGGACAACTATCTGATGGTATAAAAGGACGGGTGCGAATAGGCATATTAAATTTCAATAGTAGTGAGATAAGCCATTGGAAGCAGTTGTTACACAATGCAGAGCTTGTTACAATAAGTCTAGAGCATGCCAGCAAAGATATTACTTGGGAAGTTCTATATCCTGAATGGATTGATGAGGAAGAGGAATCAGAAGTGCCAGTTTGTCGTTCTCTACCTGAGCCGAAGGTTCCAAAAAAAGTGCAGCTTCATCTTATTGCTGTGAAGCTGCCTTGTCGTCGTGGGTCAAGTAACTGGTCAAGAGACATTGCACGCCTGCATCTGCAGCTTGCGGCTGCAAAGCTTGCAACTTCCCCAAAGGGGCACACGGTGCATGTTCTTTTTGTTACGGAATGCTTTCCTATTCCAAATCTCTTCACATGCAAGGACCTTATTGTGCATAAAGAAAATACATGGCTGTACAAATCTAACTTGAGAGCAATGAGGCAAAAGCTCCGGCTACCAGTTGGATCTTGTGAACTTTCAGTCCCACTGAAAGCAAAAGGTTAGTATTTTTTCTTCCCCTCACCTTCTAAAAGTAGACTCAGGTATCCACTAATATTAGTTGTCGGTTGGAAACGTAATTTGTAAAATCGTACGATTCACGATATAAATAATGGTATTCATATTGGGCATCAAATCGCAATTCATGAAAAAAGAAAAAAAAAAGAGTTGAATATTGGCTCTGGTCAAAACCGATTCTTTTTTATAAATTTTTTACTTTCTAGTGCCTTGTTAAGGCCCTGTAGGACCTCTTCCAGCACTTGCATTCTTTTCACTAAAGAGTTAGGAAAGACAATCCTTTTCTTTTCTTTCTTTCTTCGAAAAAGGGTTTTTGGTTTTTAAATCCATAACCCTGCTGAGGGGAGTTTACAATTCTTGTCAATCACCAGATCAACAATTTTTCCCTCTACATGATTATACGTCAAAATATATTCTTTTTTTTTTTTTTGGGGGGGGGGGGGGGGGGGGGGGTGTTGGGTGATGTGTACTTGTACAGGACATGTTATTTATTCAGGTATGTTGTTAGTGCCGATGCAGGCTTACGTTGGAGCTATAAGCTATATTACTTTTTATTTTCTTGCCATCTTGAAACTTATTTACATATATGCCTATTGGGTTTTTCATATGATAGTCTCGTCATATATATATATATATATATATATATATATATATATATATATATATATATGGGGAAGTGCTCCTATGAGAGACACTCTCACTAACTTGGTGAGAGATGGGTGGGGGCCCTCACTTCCATATCCACTCTCACCAACTTAAATGCAAGGACCCCAACTTAAATGTGAGGGCCCCCACCCATCTCTCACCAAATTGGTGAGAGTGACTCTCATAGGTTGACTTCCCATATATATATATATATATATATATATATGGAGATGCTCTTATGAGAGATATCTCTCACCTTATATGAGAGATAGGAGTGGGGGCCCTCACATTTAAGTTGTTGGGATTGGATATGGATGTGAGGGCCCCCACCAAATCTCTCATACAAGGTGAGAGATATCTCTCATAGGAGCATCTCTCTCTCTCTCTCTCTCTCTCTCTATATATATATATATATATATATATAAGGTGAGAGATATCTCTCATAGGAGCATCTCTCTCTCTCTATATATATATATGACATTGGATTGATGGTACAAAAGAAAGTGAATATATTTTGAATACCTGTTCATTTTTTTATAACATCTCTGAAGACTTTTCCATTTTAAAAAAAAAAAAAAAAACTTACAATCTAAGATATGATTCAACCCCTAGGATGATCTGTAATAAAAATTATGGTTTTTAGAACATTGGATATACTTTGCAATATCTGTAGAATGATGGCAAGATTCTAGCAACTTAGTCTCCATCAAATGTAGCTTAATTAGTTGGTGATTGAGCACATCAATGCATTTCCATGAATATTTTTTGTTCTATCTCACTGCCAAAGTTCATTTCTCTTAGCTACATTATTAAATTTGCATTCATTTCTTCAAACAGATCGGGTTTATTTAGGAACTCCACGTCGTGAAGCATATGCTACTATTTTGCATTCTGCACATGTATATGTCTGTGGGGCGATTGCTGCGGCACAGAGTATCCGCTTGGTGGGTTCTACTAGAGATCTTGTCATACTTGTTGATGAAACCATCAGTGATTATCACAGAGGGGGTCTTGAAGCAGCTGGTTGGAAAATCCGAACCATTCAAAGGATCAGAAATCCGAAAGCTGAGCGGGATGCTTACAACGAATGGAACTACAGCAAGTTTCGGCTCTGGCAGCTGACGGACTATGATAAGATAATATTCATTGATGCTGATCTTCTCATCCTGAGAAACATTGACTTCCTTTTCGGGATGCCTGAGATAACAGCTATTGGAAATAATGCTACACTCTTCAACTCTGGCGTAATGGTAATAGAGCCTTCAAACTGCACATTTCAGCTGTTAATGGACCACATCAATGAGATAGAGTCCTACAATGGTGGTGATCAGGGATATCTGAATGAGATCTTTACATGGTGGCATCGCATACCAAAACACATGAACTTTTTAAAGCATTTCTGGATAGGTGATGAGGAGGAGAAGAAAGAAAAGAAAACTCGTCTTTTTGGAGCTGACCCACCCATCCTTTATGTTCTTCACTTCCTGGGTAATAAGCCGTGGATTTGCTTCCGGGACTACGACTGCAATTGGAATGTTGATATATTACAGGAATTTGCAAGTGACATAGCACATGCAAGATGGTGGAAAGTGCATGACACAATGCCCGAAAATCTTCAGAAGTTTTGTTTGCTGAGATCAAAGCAGAAAGCAGCACTTGAGTGGGACAGGAGGCAGGCTGAAAAGGCTAACTACACAGATGGACATTGGAGGAGTAAGATAACGGATCCTCGTCTGAAGACCTGCTTCGAGGAATTCTGCTTCTGGGAGAGCATGCTGTGGCATTGGGGTGAAACAAATTGGACAGATAATGGCACTGTCCCTGCCACTCCTAAGGTGGTCACTGCATCTCTCTCCAGTTCGTAATTTATAGTCTCAACCATTTTCCGATAGATGGATAGCAAATTCTAAATGTGATAGAGATTCAACCCATGATAACCAGATACTTTGTAATGGGCGACGACGTATTCAAGTTAAGTTTCTGGGTATCAATGTTTTCAGTGGGTTTGATGATTTGGAGGCTGATTTATTTACTACTTCTGCATGAGTATAATTGATTCATATATGGTTAAAGTAATAAAGTTTTCTTCCTCTTCTGAAGAGGCATATTACTTTTATGTATCCTTGTCTAGTAGTTTTTCATATGAAACTGTGGATCACGTTCACGCAATCCATTCTGTATTATACTGGATCAGTTTGATGTTTTCTATTTATCCAATTCACTGAAACGTTGCTACAATAGATGCTCATCTCTGCAGACAGTTTCACTCTATGGGCCCCAAGGGAAATTCTTGAAATTCTGCTCCAGATCTTGAAATAATACACAAAGTGATGGATAAAAAGTTAATAAACGCCTTCATTAACTAAACAAACATGGCCTGTCCGAGACATGATCTACCAGTGTACATGGATAGAAAGTGGACAATGGATTAGTACAAATCTATGATGTACAGATATTTCACAATAGGCAATGTATTGTGTCGTATGATGTCCGATGCTTCACTTTATGTTTAACATACATGTCCTTGTTGTATCCATGGCATGTCAGAAGATCAGCATGTCGGAAGGTGTTTGGTTGTGGGTACCGAAGAAGGCTTTTCAAGCAACACCAATTGACTGGAGGCACAGCAGGGAGTACCCATTGTAGTTATATAGTCACCTTATGCTGAGTATCAAGGAAAGTGGAAAAAATGAAGAAAAAAGAACAAATTAAAAAAAAAGTGATGAGTAGACTTTTTATAACACCGTCTTGTATTCACAAGTGTATGTAATGAAAATTTCTATATACAGGGCATATACCAGAGATCTCCCATTTTTTGGGGTACTTATACATCAATGTAATGTACTAATTCAATTGGAGTACATATAACAGTACCAACAGAAGAAAATTGGAAATGCTGACTGTCCTTGCCCAAAGCCTCCTGCACAACAAAACATTTACTGTTTAATATGCACTGAAACCTTGAAATCCCAGTTGAGTATGGATGATAATGATCTGATGTTGGACACCAGCACATAACTTCACAATTGGAGTTCGATCCCCTGCGTGTCTCCCTCATGCTTCAATGAGTGGACGGAATGAAACTCCACAGTGAGGCCCGCCTATTGAATATCCAATCTGCTCAAAATTAACAGCCTCCCCGTGTACCAAATATCTTTGAAGTTCACCAAAATAGGAGTTGATCACACTATAAGATTGAGCATATGATTAAGAACGTGATTACTGCATATGAATTCTTAATCATACACTCAATCTTACGGAGGGACCAATTCCTATTTTGATAAAAATTGAGGATATTCGGTATGAATGCAGAGATGGTGTTTATTTTGAACATCTCGGATTTTCAAGAGGCAGGCCTCCGCTTTGGAGTTCCACTCCTTCCCACTTATACGAAGCTTGAGGGAGACACTCAGGGGATCCAAACTCCCCTAATGGCCATCCTTAACCCAATCAGATCAGGTTCCAGGTTCCAAACTTAATGTGACCTTATTGGTGTTGGCCTGGGATCTCAAGTATAGTGAAGCCCACTTATGATGCACCTGTGTTATTCACAAATAGTGTGATGGTGTCCCACACAGACTCATTCCCCATCAAATACAAATATAATGTCCAGAATGCAGATGCTTATGCTCTTACTTTGATCCTGATGACATCCACTCGTTCCCTTGGATGAAATTCTCCAATGAATAAGCAGAAACATGCTCAGGTGGGATCTGACTACTCCAGTTAACCCTGGCCGAGTCGTTCGCACCGGGACCCACATTCTCAAACTCACCATAATACAGTGTCAACAGCGCGAAATCCCCATCCCATGCCATCCACCCTTCTGGACTGATGAGTGCATCCATATGAGAATGAATGATTACAGTCCTTGAATACTCCTTCCAGGGTCTTCCCAGGAAGTTCTTGTGCACCTTTGGATTCTGATTGTATAATGCCATGTAGTCAGCTGTCCCACTGATGGTGCAGTTCTGGAAAACAAAGCCTGTGGACTGGGCCGGGTCCGTCCTGCCATGGGCTGCGATGACATTGATCTCACCTTTCTCCGGTTCCAGCAGGCGGGGAAGGATGAGGATGAGAGAGTCCTCGAAGATGGCGGCCGAGTTGCCGAAGATGAAATCCACGGTGCCGGCAATGCGGCATGACTTGTAGAGTTGGCGGAGGGAGTGGGCTAAGAGAGTGTCCTGCTGGCCCAGGAACTCGCAGTTGTAGAAAAGGGAGAGGTCACTGTCGGATCTGAATGCCAGTGCTTGGTTTATGATCGGGCCCGCAGTGTTCTGGAACGTTAGATCGCGGGCCATGAATCCATCGCCTAGGACAGCTTCATATGTTGATACAAAATGCCAAAAGATCAAATGAGATTTGATGAAAAGTTGTATTTTTGGGGGCCCACAGGATCATGGGCCGCTACAAGGGAAGTCTGAATATATGGCTTGGGAACTGGGGTACACCATGCTCCCCAAAATTAAGTAATTAGGATGTCAATCAGATTGGAAATGAGCCTGCATATCAAGATTAATCATGTATAAATGAATGGATATGTGTGCTCTATATGATCAGTTTCATGGCAGAGCCTTATGCTATCTGGACTTAAAAGGTGTATGATGCTCAGGCTCAGCACCTTCACAGGCATGATAATGAAGAACTATCATCTGCTAACTGTCTTGTTGTGCTAAGATCTGATTCATCAAGTTGGGGAATATGGCATCAATTTGATCAAACCTGCTCATATAACATATGGGTCTTTTTGTATATGAATTGGCCAATTTTTAATAATTTGATTGATGTAAGTTTCAGATGGATCGAGTGAAATATAGACAAGTTTTTCCTAAATAATCAATCCAATGCATAGCTGATAGATAGCATCCTATTTGGGATAAAAATCGGGACACTTAACACGTACAAGGTACTGTTAAAAGAGTTAATTTGCTCACACAAACTTAGACCCCACCAAGATAAATCAACAATTAGTGAGATGTGTAGAAATCCATCACGTGGGCCTACATATTACAGGGCTGGTTTGGTATCACAAATAAAACTTTTCATAAGGTGGATCGGGTTTCAGACTGCTTATTTATCAATTGGGTCTGGTTCATGTCCCTACACGCCAATGGCAAATTGAGATAATTTCTCATAAAAAAAGAGAGTAATTTTCTTTTTCTTTTCTTATTTTTTCTTTTAAAATCGAGAAACACAAGACACCCTCATCTGACACAACCGCCTATAGATCAATCCATGGGCAAGTAAATTATCACATAATACCCGTAACACTAACCCATCTAGCACAAAATAAAAGGAAAAAAAAAAAAAAAAAACACAAAAAACAAAAGAGGAGCTTTTTGGTCTTATGGCCTGTTTATTGGAATTCTAATAGTGAGTACATATAATTCATATTATAAGTGGTTAGAAAAAGATCAAATGTGAATTTTAAAAATGAGCATCAAATAACCTTTCTTTTTTAGGAAAATAGAATTTAAAGGAGATTGAAGATAAACTGCCATTGTTGACAGTGTTTCGTATTCTTAGTGTGGAAATCCCAAGTTTACATGGTTGTTGCTTCTTTTTTTTTTTTGATCTTTGGCTGCCATTTTAGCAAAAGAGAATTGTGTAGTTTGCTAGCTTCTTAATGGGAAGCGTTGTTATTTAATATGATACTGAGTTGTTGCAGTGGATGCCTAATGAGCATTAAAATGCCTCTTAAAGCCCCCCATCGCAAAGAAGTTCTCTCCTCACTACCATTTTCTTCTACCACCAGCAATTTCTTCACCACAATTTTCTTCCACATCACCATTTACCATTCATCAAAATTTTCAAAAATAGTGGTGGTAAAAGAAAAGGGTAGTAACTAGAGTTTACAATTGGTTTTAAAGATTGATTAGTGCTCATTAGGCATCTAATGCAACAACTTAGTATCATATTAAATAAAACCGCATCCCATTAAGAGCTAGTAAACAACACAATTTTGCTAATTACAACATTTCAAGATTTTCTTTTTTGCTAGAATATAATGATTAGTTAGTATATAAAAAAAATCATAAAATAGCAGCCAAAGATAAAAAGAGTAAAACCCCAAGGGGTAGCTCAGTTGGTATAGGACCGCGGTTTGCATCCGAAGATTGTAAGTTCGAAACTGCACTACCACATTGGAGCTATAGGGGAGTTTACCCGGCTTACCTCTGGGCCCAGAGAGATTAGTCCAGCCCAAAAAGTTGGAAACCCTCCAATAACAAAAATAATAATAAAATAAAAAATAAAAAGAGCAACAACAATTTGAACTAGAAATTGAATAAAACAGAGCCTTAAAAGGAAACCCAAAAAGGAAATAAAAAAAAAAACCCTAACTTCATGGTTGACCCAAACAGTCCATTCCAGCCTGGTGTGGGTCTGACTCTCATGGCTAGAGAAGAATCCTATTTGCATTTGTCATGCCTTACCTCCAAAAGCCCTGACCCCTCCTCATCACTCTAAAACACCGGGCCCCACCCAATTTCTATGGTTTTTAAACCAGCAGCAACTGTCACAGACAGCACATTGGTGGGCCCCAACTCATCACCTCTGGGCAAGATGAATATAGAAGGTGGGCCCCACATCAAATGGGGAGATAAAGACTAGCAACAGGAAGAAGAGAAGACCATACATACCTACGGTTGCAGACCCAGGTGTGGAAACGCCGACCATTCCAACGCTCAGATTCCCCGTTATAACGGTCTTCCCCATCCCATCTCCCAGAAACACCATGTGCTTCTTCTCCAACGGAACCCTAACGATCTCCTCATAAACCCCTTCCTTTATATAGATCACGAACCTCTTCCCACCGTCCAATTCCTCCGGACCTGCATCCACAGCACTCTGCACCGTCGGATGGCTACACCCCTTCCCCTCCCCATCCTTACAGACCGTCACATCCGCCTCCGTCTTTAACGGAAAACTGCCGCCCCCCCGAAAACCAGAAACCGCCCCCCCACCCCCCGCCCTATCCCCATCCCCCCAAAAACCGGATCTTTCCGTCAAAGGCGGTTTCCAGAGCCCGGTTTCGTTCCCAAACAGATCGTAGGACACGAGCATGGACAGCGCATTGCTGGTCAAACCGGTCAACGACAGGAGCGACGCCATCGTGTCGTTGACTTCCTTGCTGTCGTTGACTTTCTTGAGGCCGGAGAAGCAGTCGTATTGGTAGGCTAGCGCCGCGCTCATCCAGGCCCTTGCGTCCTTGATCCTGCCGCGTGGAAGGGTGTCATTGGATGAGGAGAGGTTGAGGCGGTACTGGGACATGTTGAGGCCTTCAAGGCAGAAGGTGGCGGAGGTGGTGAGATTGATGTTGTTGGACTTGTCCGCAAGTGATTTCACCATTGACTGGGCTGTTTGAAGGTTTTGGGAGGAGATTTGGATGGAGGCAAGGATTATATCTATGGGTTTTGATAGTGTTGGGAGATGGGTTAGGGAGAGGGAGGATTTGCAGGAATCTTGGAATCTGGTTGCATTGCATGCTTGGAGGATTTCTGGGGGAATTGGGTCTTCGAGTAGTTCGCGTTGGAGACAGCGAGAAGCTGAAGAGGAGGAAGAGATGAAGGAGAGGAGGAGGAGGAAGAAGCAGAGAAGAGAAGCCATGAATGGAGGGGAGAAAGGAAGGGACTTTTTGATTTTAATGGAGGGAAGAATGGCCGTTTTGTGTCTATGGGTTGTGCATGGAAGGGGTGGTGGTGGTGCCTGGTGGCTATTTTGGGGGAAGGTTTGAATGGATGGGGTGCTGGGGAGCTTGAGCTATAGGGTAATGGGTATTTTGGGAGTTTGAAGGATAGGAAATGCTTGAATTGAGAAGAGGGAAATGGAAGGCTAGGATGGTCTGATCATGAGGGTCATGTTGTATGGCATTGTTATTGAAGTGGGGCCTACCAATTGCTGTACAGCTGCCGTGGGCTTATTATGTCTCTAGTGTTGTGGGATCCTGTGGAGAGATTACCCATTCCATGAGAATGTGGGATGTTGGAAACTAGCTGAAGAAAGAATGAAAGTTTTTGGGGGAGATTGCCCATGATCTATCGCTGGATCATGACATAAAATGATGATAAGTCTGATTGGAATAAGTTGCTGCACGTTATACTGATGAGTTGCTGCCTGCACATAAGATGGTGAATAGTGCCCTTGTTGCACATGGATAAGTGCATTGTATGGTTGGAAATGGACGACTGGAGTGATGGGGTTGTGACTTTTTGGTCTTCCCGTGTTAATTTGTCGGTGTTGGAAGACTTGGGAATTGGGATCGCACATGTGTCTCCCTCATAATTTCAATGGAGTAAACTAAACTCCATAAATTGCTTCACCAATTGAAAATAACTTCTCTCCATTTATTTCACATGCCCTCAAATGTTTTTATTTTAATAGAAGTTGGTACTTCTTAAACTTATGATTGAACATATAATTATAATTGGAAATAATGCATATAATTAATTTTGCATAAGATTGTGTCAATTACATTAATTACATTTTTAATGGTGGGATCAATTCATGTTTGAGCAAAATTTGAGGAAAGCCAAAGACATGGGGTGGGTCCTTTGGAGGTTTTTTTTTTTTTCTTATTACCCCAGCTGAGGGGGTGCTTATGCCGAGCCTGTTGTGGACCGGGATTGGATTCAATGGTAAAGTGCTTGAAACCTAGCCTGAATGAGAGACCCCATTTAAGCGAAAATGAAATTTATGTTGGAAGGAAGACTCCAATTCATGAACCATTGCTCAAAGACACAGGTAATAAGTTTAACAGCTAAGCTACTGCTCCAAACAATCGAGGCAGAGTATTTTATTTTAAATAACCTTTTCCCATCAGGGCTCGGGCTTCATTTTTTCAGGGCCAGGGCCTTATTGTCCAAATCGGGCTAGGGCCAGGCTTGGGCCAGTCATTTTAAAATAGGTCGGCCCCTAATATTGCTCCGCCAGGCCCAGACCGACCCGTGAACACCCCTAATAACTTTCTTCCCTTGTGGGCCAACTTCTATTGGATCAAACTAAACAATACTCTCCACCAATACAAGAGATGAAAGCTGCAATTGATATATTCAGTTAAAAATATATATAATAATGATAGGCCCACTTAGCATTTTCACTACCCTCTGTGAGGGGTGGGAATCTTCGACTCAGTGGCAAAACAGAAAAAGCCTGTCGGCAGCAAGACTGCGGGCGGACCGTGGCGTGCACGCGGTTCATTTGCGTTTATCTTGTGTAGGAGCCGCAGCACACGTTTGTTGCAACCCAAAAGGACTAAAGAAAGGTGAGCCCATCATCCATCCACATCTAAGATTCTGTACGTTTTCTTTTCTTTTTTCTTTCATGTATGGCTTATAGCTCCTTTTATTTATTTATTTATTTAAGAGAGGGTTTCCAATCTTTTAAAGTCAACCTAAAGAAAAGTTAGGTAAAACCCATGTGGCCCCATGTGATAGCACAAGTAGATTCAACTTCAGTTCCTTAGGAGCTGGGAACAGAGGGTCGATCCCAAGACCTCTAACTTCAAAAGAGGAAGGAACCGCGGTCCTAACTACTCAGCCAACCCCTTGGGCTTAGCTTAGGCCATTATAGAAAGAAAGACATACATTTGGGGTCTGAAAACCAGGTCAGGCCGATTTGTGGACTCGGGTTTGATCAAATTGGCACTTCGACAGTTTTAATATAACCCTGTAGTGACAGAAAACCAATCAAAATGGCTAAACTGAGTCAAAACCTGCAGTTTAACAGATTAAACTCACATCTGAATTCCTGACCAAAAAGTCACAAGTAATTATTTAAAATAATAAAATCTTTTACAACACAATTGAGCTGGGTTAAACTAAACTTTCAAACTAGTTTCACTGAACTGTCCACTCTACTCATTTGGCCCAGAAGAGAAAAAAAAAATGAAACAAAACCCTACATGGCTATCCATGAACGAAAGAGGGAAAACTAGAAACATCAAAATAACAGGATCTCAAACTAGTCTTGCTGGGACATTGTTTATTAAGGTCCATCCAGTCCATAAATTACTGGGGTCTCTGATTTAGTTCTAAGGTCAGAACATGGGCAAGAGATTGGACCCAATCCAACCATTCAGTAATGCATAAGGCCTCGTGTTCCTCTCAATAACTGATTTTAAGCTCTCTCTTTTTTGCAATATGCTACATTGGAACTGAATTCATACACTTTCACTTGTACACCCATGTCCTAACTAGTTGAGCTATCAATCAAGGGCTGGTTAAAGTTTTGACCTGCCCAAGTTTGGGCAAGTCTTGATTGATGCAGGAGCATCTAGTCACGTTCCTACTCGCTCGAGGCTCTTATTTACTTTGAAGCCTGGATGGATTAAGAAGATAATAGGCCTAAGATTATTCATTTTCTTTGAGGGTTTATCAAATACATAAGTATACATGATCGAATGGGCTCCAAGCCGCCAACTCCAACGGAGGATTGTTAAAGAGGTGATGGGTGAATGATATAATTCCTTGGTATTTGAATTGCCTATGGTATATTTGTTTCATGTAATTTAATCCATGGGAATTCAAAGATTTGTGTGAGAAGTTAAAAATGAAGAATCAAACATGAATATCCCAAACACTACCATCAAATTTCTTCCCCAATTGAATTAAGGAAAGATGGAAAATGAATACCCTATGTTATATGCATCCCTCACTCTTGACCGCTTCAATAATCATTTAGCGAAGCTCATTTAATCATGAATTCAAATGTATTCATTTCCTATGCATTCTATGCAAACAAAGAAGCCCTAAATGTGATGGCTGATTAAACATTTTATATCAGCTGCCCTAAATTCATTTTCCATTAAAGGGAGATTATTAGACGGTCATTTTTATTTTCACATTTGTTTATTCAATTTTATACTCTTTTTAAAATACAAGTATGGTAGTAAAATTGTGCCAAGTCTGAGTTGCGTTGGGATCGACTTGGACTTGATTTTTATATCTGGGCATGCAACTCAATTCACTTAAAAGTAACACTAAAAAATAGATCTTTCTTTAAATCAAATTGCCCTGAAAAAAACATATATATATAGTTTCAGGAAAATACGTATACTTCTTATCTAAACATGATATTAAGGAAGTTTTGTGTATTTGAACTGACCAAGAGGGAAAAAAGTTCTTAGAATTAGGTTTTGATGGAGTGGAAATCTAATTCTAGTGTTTTTTTCCCCATGAGAGCATTCTATGTGCCCATTTGACCCTAAATTCTATCTTGCCTCATATCTTTCACCCTCTTGCCTATTTATTAAGCCTTCAGTGTGCTCATTTAACCCGAAATACGAATGTTCTTAATTCCTTTGTAGAGTAAGCCTTCAGTGGAGGAACACGACACACCCTAATACTTAAGGGGGTCTCATCTCACAAAGATCAGATGCCCAAGGTCCATCCATGGGCTGGCAGGTTATCACAAGGGAGTGCTTTACAACTCACTCATCTAGCGGAAAAAAAAAAAAAATAAATAAAGGCCACCAGTGTGCTTATTTGACCTTAAATCTCTATGTATTTAATTCCTATATTCTACGCAAATAAACTGGCCTTTTATATCTTGCACTGGGCCTTGAAACCTGGATCCCTCATTCCCAAAGCCACTCATGAATGCTCTCATTGACGAATGCAGTCCCTAAGCGCTAGTAACCACAGGAAGTCAGAAGTGCATGTGATTCCCAACACTGGAAAGACACCAGTCCCTTAAATCCTCAATAATAACTGAAGGATCCGAATTGAAAAAACTGGATATAAGCCAATATTTGGACCTATGTCGAATTTTGATCTTGGTTTAGGTCCCATGGGTCCCAATAAAATCCTGGTCCAAGTTCTGCTCCACAGATTTCATATCTGAGGACCTGATACCTGATGTTAGAGCCATTTGATTTATTAATAGCATAGAGGTATTTGGGCCTCCCTCTGGGCCAAGGTAGAGTGCATTTATTCTGGTCTTGTCTGGGTCTGGGTTTGGGCCCAATAATTTTAAGTTGAGGCATCGACCTTGGGCACAAATCAGGCTCAAGTGGGTCCTTTTCTGGGTACAGCATGGACCTGACCCTCTCTCATTTTCACAACTTTTAAGACCCAACTCAGCTACTGGCACCTGTTCAAAGAGAGAGTCCAATGTTGGAATGAGTCATTGCTGAACCGTTAAAAAAATCGGTTTCTTAAATTTATGATCATTATTCTTCAAAGAGAATCATCTTCTGGGAAAACCCCATTTTGAGATAACTCATAACTTTCCATTATCACCCATTAAAGTGGTTGTCCTAAGTGGGGGGCATAAAGAAGGCCCACAAGTTGTGCTTCTGCAGGCCCTTTCATTATCATTTGAATTCTCATTTCCCAATGACTAGTTCTTCATTTGGAAGCAATCCTCTTGTCACCCATGTGTTTGTCTCAGAGTCAATCTAAACCACATTAAAGGAAACCTGAAAGGCCCGTCCACATGTGATGCAGGGTCCTTTGCCTAGCCACAATGCTTCCATTCCCTACCCTTATCCCCACTGTAGCCTTTTTACATTTTAGAGAGTGAGAGCCAATGCGACAAAATTTGTTTGAATCCATTTCGTACCATGTACTTATTACCAACCAAGGAAACATTGGCAAATGGCAAAGATTTCAATATGGCTATTGGCACAGTCTACAGACTTCTGTAAAACAGTAAATTAATGCTCGGAATGTATCCAGTCCCTAGAGTCACCAGACCCAATTCTCTACAAGTTAATATTCTCTTGGTTTATGATATGGGGTGGGTTCTTTCATCTGCCATCTAGTGGGACATTCTTGTGTGATGGATGCATGCACTCCTGTGTGATCATTTCAGTGTTTTAATTAAAATATACTGCTCCTGAGTTAAGAGGGTTTGATGAGAAATTCTTAGTGTAAGCGCACAAAAACTCACAGACCCGGGGGGTGAATTTGCGGCCTACTGGAAGAAGACGGAGGCTAGAGCTCCTTGTAGATGATAGAAAAACCGATGCCTCGAGCCTGAAATGGGAAAAAGGAGAAGGTCAGAGGACCCTGGCTTGGGCAGCGCAGGGCTCTCCGATGCCTTTGTTAGCTGCAGGTGCAGGACTAAACAGAGGTAGGAGATGAAGTGTGGGAGGAGACGGCCTACCAGCAGCATGTGGATGGCCTCTCTTTGTACCTGTTGAAGGCTTTTGTATTTATAGAGGAGGAGAGTGGACTTTGGGACAAGCACTTGAGAGGCTGTCCCATCGTAGCCCACTCTGTCCCATCGTAGCTCACTCTGATGGATGGGCGGTGCAACTGTGTCAGGGATTTGGGCGGTGCCCTTATCCTGTTGCCGTGGCACGACAGCTGTCCATGGTCGCCCTGATCAACAGTCTGTCCGAGATCGAGGTGGAGCAAGATGAGACTGCAGGTCAAGCCTCATACTTGTACCGAGACTGAGGCCAAAGAGCATTTTACCGAAATGGGGCTTACCGAAATGGGGCTTATAGCTGAAGAGAGCCGAGATGGAGCACCTTCCCGAGGGCTGAGGTCGGCACACATGCCTTTGCTGAGGCCGGGACCTGAGGTTGGTCGCCTTGGGGAATACCCCCACACACTTAGGAAGCTTCAACATTTGGATTGATCACCCTGCTGCAGTAAACAAAAGAAATCCTTTTACAGTCAATGAACATGATTTTCCTGTTGGAGCCCAGGATTTGATGTAGATATTGATGTTTTTATTCAAAAGCCTATGATATATTTTTTAAAGCTGTGGTGAATGGCTTTTTAATTGGAGCCTCATTTTCTAGCTTACTAAATACCTTCTCCATTTTTAACCTTTTAGCTCTAGTAGAATGGTCCCTATGCTCGCTCTCTCTCTCTCTCTCTCTCTCTCTCTCTCTCAATGGTAACTTCTCATTACGGGCTTACCTCTCTATGGGTCAAACAATATGTAATTTCATTCACTTTGAAATCTTAATTTTAAGTCCTTGCTTTGTTTAATTCTTGCAAGCAACACATAAGTGTGAACGATCTGGTCCTATCCTTCAGCAAATCAGGATGAGCCACAGGATGCAAACTGTGTCCCATGAACCATGAATGTTATAGTCAAGTAATCAACATGACACAATGTTCCATTAATCTCCTTATTTTTTTCCGAGCATAAAAATGGTGGATGTGTTGTGATGCATAACGCATTGTTCTCTCTCCTACTATTTCATCATTATTTTCCACAAGGACCACCTCTTTTGATTATGGCCATCCCAACATTTTGGAGCAGTTACCTTCAATCAAAGCTCCATAGAAGAGTCGCTCTCTAAGCCAAATGACTCAGACCTCGTTACTCACCTCATTCATATGATGCAAGGAAAATTTTCTATGGAATAAAGGCCAACAGTGACAGAAGAACATATAAGGACTGAACCCACCATGTGATGCAGTGTGGAATTCTATACAATGACACCATTTGAAGACCTACTGTAACTTTCTTTGCAAGTGAGTTAAATTGGACCTCAATTGCATTTACAATCTTTTTTTTTTATATGTATATATATGAACTTTTCCTTCTTGTAATTTTGTAGTTTTTGACAACCTACTTGTATTGCTGTCAACACTCAACAAGGAATGATATGGCCTAAGATAAAAATGGACCTAGCCCGTTTGTAAGTCAT
Organism: Umbellularia californica; assembly: GCA_028538565.1. Lineage (NCBI taxonomy): Eukaryota > Viridiplantae > Streptophyta > Magnoliopsida > Laurales > Lauraceae > Umbellularia > Umbellularia californica. The sequence goes on along the minus strand of JAPQWN010000007.1, from coordinate 69,879,165 downwards.
AATTTGAGTTATGAGTTCGATTGAGGTCACCACAGTAATAGGTCCAACTGCTCAATGGGCCAAATTAGAATTTTTACTCCATAGGCAAGAGCCAATTAGACTCACAGGCCGGGCCATTGGAATCTTTAGGAGTCTGTTGATAGCATATTCGATAACAAATTCGATCTGGATTCAGGCTTGGATCTGGATTTCAAATCAGATCCAGCGTTGAATAGGAGGCTTGGACTCTGCATTTGCATTATTGGACGGGCTTGCAAATATAAACAAAGTGTGATCACACTGGAATTTAGGACTAGTGACATACCTATCTACATGGAAGTAATGTTTCAAGAGTAGAAAGTCCACATGACAGCTATCTCCCTGTTAATCTCTACTAATTCTAGTTGAAAGTCCACATGACTGTCTTCTCCATATTGATCTTCACCATGTCCTAATCAGAAAGTGAGGACATTGAGCAAGCTCCCTATCCTTAGTAACTATGGGTAATTATCTAAAATATTGTGACTAAAATGAGCAAAACTTTGTTGAGGTATTGCAAAGTAGCTTGTATTATGGCTAAGTTACTTTCTTAATATGTGGTTCTTCAAAAATCAGTCTTACATTCTAATATTTTAGTGTCTTATTCTTCTGTAAACATGTGAATTGAGTTAATCTTTGACAAATTTAGATTTTGCATCAATATATAACATATGTCCTTGAGTACATTCTAAGGAAGAACCATATTCAAGCCTAGAGTTATGGACATTGGTCAAGTTGATGGGTGAAGAAAAAAATGCCCTAGGAATTGATTGCATGAAATCTCATCCATGGAATTGGAAGAATTTTGTGATATAGGGATATGTATAAGCCTGCAACCTCTCACGAGGTGCACAGCTGGACTCTTGAATCTTGTGGGCCTTACCTCTATCCCTCATCTATTATAATATATCCTTTTTATATCTGAGACACCATGGCCAATTCAGTAAACAAATCAAAGATGACGTTACCTCCATTTATGAAGCCTTTTCTCTGAAATCATGAACTCACAGCTTATAGAAATACAATGTCAATGTCAAAGGGAAAAGTAAATTCTCATTGGGAAAGAGCAACAGCCATCAATTGCATGCACAGTACACCCTATATGACTATGAGGGTGTGGACCATCTCTGCCAAATCATTGTTGATTGAATGAATAATGACAAGTTAGATTATAGCGTTTAAAAAAGAAAAACATGAGACTAGCTTGCCAAGATGGTGGTTACATTTTTTTTTTTTTTTTTTTTGGTAAATGAGGATATAAAGTTAATCTCTTCTAAATTTTGGTAGAGAGAGGGGAGAGGGGTGTGTGTGAGCCTCTTTGGGTTTTTTTTTTTTTGTTATCTCTCAAGGTTAAATTTCAAAGATTTTTAAGAAATGTATTTTTAAAAATGGTTAAATTGAAGAAATATAGGGGAATATCTATCAATAACTATCAAATACTCTCTCCTTCTATTGAAAATAAATTAAGGAGAGATGGCCGGTAACGAACACTATCCATGGCCCATATAAATCATTTTTTCTAATTTCCCCTTAACTCTTTTTCTAATATACGGTAACTATTTGATAGCTAGTTAGGAATATTTATCTCTATTTCTTTAATTTTAGTCACTTTTAGAAATTCGCATCACACTGTAAACTCATATCCAGTAAACAAACTGTCCCGGCCTATAGAAAAGTGATTTTATGGTCTTAAGTTGTTTCATTAATACAGCAGAAAGCAAAATTCTTCCTGACACCCCGTTTAAAGATATCATTCCCCATTTGATTAGAAGGTCAGTGACAACTAACAATGGCCATCTACATCAGTTGGACGGTGAGATGAATCACACATTGAGTTCTACTAACAGACGAAATAGTTCTTCTTGGGAAATAGTACCTTTTGGCATTCCCTTTCATTTCTTGATAGTAAGAAAAAGAAAAAGACAAATGCGATGATTGGCTATACCTACTTAGGTGTCATCAACCAACCCAAAGTTCCTAAGTAATAAAGGTTTCAGTTTCATTGCCACCTCTCTCTCTACCTATTAGAAGTGTTGATCATATGTTTAAAGCCCTCATCAATGGCCAAAATGAATTATATATAGCAGGCCCTCTCCATGTTCAATAATGTAGAGTACCCACATGTTCATTTATGGATGGATGCAGCAGCTCTTGGGATATGGCCATGGGAAATCAATGTCCCCTCCATCCCCTTCCTTTTGAGCTACTAAACTCTATGAAAGACCCTCTTCAAGCACATTGCTTACCATCTTCTAGTCATGTATTCTATTCAAGCATTGGAACGCATGAAATACGGCCACCACCACTACCACCACCACCATCCAATCGAGTGTCCAATTCAAGTTTCTCAATTGAACACAAGGGGAACAACATAGAAGGAGGAGAGGAAGAGTTGTGTGCCATGAAGGAAATGATGTACAAGATCGCGGTGATGCAGCCGGTGGACATCGACCCTGCGACAATTCAGAAGCCAAAGAGGAGAAATGTTCGAATCAGCGACGACCCACAGAGTGTTGCCGCTCGCCACCGGAGAGAGAAGATAAGTGAGAGGATAAGGATCCTGCAAAGGCTTGTTCCCGGAGGAATGAAGATGGACACTGCCTCGATGCTCGACGAAGCCATTCGCTACGTGAAGTTCTTGAAGAGGCAGGTGAAAGAGCTACAAACCGGCCAGCAATCACCTCATGGCGGACCGGCTGCAACAGGAACTTGGCAGATTGGACCCATTGACATTGGTTCTTGCTCTTCCCTTGGGCCACCAGGAGGAGCCAGGTTCGACCTCCCAGAGATGGCAAACGTGACTAACTTCTCTGATCAATGAGGTGAGTACCTGTGTTGATTAGTGATTAATGATTATTGCATGTGGATGGATTTGTGTATGTTGTGTTAGGATTAAGATTAAAAAAAAAAAAAACTAGTATTGCATGTAAAAGAAAGTGTACATATTGGGACAATAAGCTAGTTGCACTTGTGACCAAGGTGGTTATGACTTGTTTGACTTGGTAGCACTGGAATAATTTTAACCGTTGCCTCACCTCTTGCTATGATGTATAGCTATGCTGTATCCACAATAGATCTTTTATCGGAATCCCCCCATGGCTTTTGTTTTTGTTCTTTTGGTAGAAACCCCATCGTTTTTCTTGATAGCCCTTGGTAGGTGGTATGGAAAGAACAGCGGGATTAGCTACTCAGGAATAATCAGATCTATGGATGGTAGCTGTTTAATCTAATTGCTATGATAAGGAAAAATGGAATTTTGATGATTATGTATTTCTTAGTTACCATACAGCTCGTGACTTTCAACAGAACTTTTCTTAGATGGTTATTTATTAAAGCCACTTGTATCTGATAAACTAGGGGGGTCAATTTAAAATTTGCTATGTTCTATTTTGTAAAAAAAGTGAGACATGTCTATTGGTGAAGCAGGTTTTAAATATGGGGAAGCTTGAAAAGCAATTAATGTGCATGAAGCAATATGAAAATTTTAGGGTCCGCGATCTCTAGATTGGTTTACTTAAATAATCAACCCAAAAGTGTGCAGAAATAAACAATATGGAACAGAAAATAAATCAATAATTACATATAATAAGGACACCAAATTTAAGGTGGAAAACCCTAAGAGGGTGAAAAACCACCTATCCAAATTGAATCAAATCAAATACAATGAATCTCACAATTACAAGAAACTCAGATCTTTTCCCCAAATATCCCCTACCCAAGGACTGAAGTTACCGTGTGTCGCTTCACGCTTCAACGACTTCACACCGTTGATTGCAACAGATTCAATCCAGCCCTTGACTCCTCAAATCTTCTCGTAAGAAGATAGTCTTCTACAAATGATGCAAAAGAATTGGCTCTAGAGAACTTGGCAGCACAATTTCATAAAAATCTCTAGAGAATAATTCTCTCAATAATAATCTCTAACTCAGAACTTTGAGATATGATGGTCTTGTCTTTGAAATAGCCTTTGAGTCCTTTAAATAGCTCTTAGGACATGCTTACGATTGCCTAAGATGATTAGGATTAAAATAAGCAGTTTGGGCACAATTAGAAATTAGTTTCTAAATAAACCAGGACTCTGCCGCCTTGTCCGCTCGAGCGGACTCACCATCTAGTCGAGCGGATGAGGTTCTCTCCAGCGTTGGACCATTCTGACTCCATCCGCTCGAGCGAATGATGTGGTCGCTCGAGCGGACCTCATTCTGGTTGATTTGGAATTTCAGCTCTTTTTCTCCAGCTATCTTCTTCTAATTCTTTCAGACTTTCTTTTTCCGAATTCTTCCAATCTTCTATTTTCAGAGTTCTTTTCTAAAATAAGATACAACTTAAAAGACCTAGAGTTTTATCCAACCCATGAATTTAGCCAACACTAAAATTCTAACAATCTCCCCCTTGGCAATTCATGGACAAAACTCCCTAAGACAATACAATTTGATCTACCCAAAATGAAACCCAAAATACATTAAATTTAAAAACATGGCAATTAGCACAAAAAAATAGGCAATCAACAAAGGTAGATCTGCATTGTCTCTGACTCAATCTGAACTTTCTCCCTTGTTCTGTCACCTTTCTCCCCCTTTTTGTCTACAACTTGGCAAAACTAGAGATAATAACATGCAACTTTCTTATCAATTAGGGCTTGATGTCCTTGATCAGGGCTCTTTACATGTAACCACCCACACTTGTATAGTTTGATCTTTCAGCAGAGTGTGAGTAAACTTCTTAGGCAAATCAGATTTTCTAACCCAAATTTGAGCAATTTTGGGTGGAGAAAAATTCTTCCACCATTGCTGGATCTTAGGTAGACTTTGCAACTTCTTGCAATGGGGATGAATGTGTCATTTTAATCCACAATTATAACAAGTGGATGTGTGTGTATCGCGTGATACATTCTTTTTCTTTAAACTACTCAACACATTGTTTGAAAGTGCAGTATGTGGAGTAGCATGTGCAACACTTGAAACAAAAACTGTTTTACCTTTAGCATTTGAAGTGGATGCACCATAATCATAACCGAGACCACTTCTGTCAAAAGAAGACTTCTGACTACACAAGATGTTTGTAAAAGTCTTCGAACCAGTTTTCATCTTGTTCAGAGAGGTCTATTTGGCTTCTAGCTCAGACAGAGTGATCTTCAATCCTCCTTGTAGGTCTTGATTATCAGCTTTCAATATCACTACCTCTTCCTTCAGATTCACTACTTTTTTTTCAGCCTTCTTAAGTTTTTGACCATCAGTAGCCAAATTTTCAGCGAAACAGTTTTTCTGACTTTTCAAGAAATAAACCTGTTTAAGTGCTTACTCTAATTCAATCTTTAGAGCAGAATTTTCCTCTTGAGCAGCCTTGTACTTGATAGTGGTCTTGTTACCATACTTGGTCATCTTGACACAATCAGCATAGGTAGCATAGTACATCTCTTCCCAATCTTTCTATTTGTCTGACGGCTCATCTTCATTATCTTCATCAGCATCAATGTCAGACACAGACACTGCCATGAACACTACAAACTTACCATTCACATTGTCAGAATGATCATCCTCAAGTTCTTTTGCTTGTTCCTTTTCTTCTTCAGAAGATTCGTCATCCTAAGTGATGTTGAGAACCTTTTGCTTTGGACCATTTTTCTTGTTGGCACATTCATTAGCATAGAGACCATATCATTGGCACTCAAAACATTTTATCCCTTTTGCATAATCATTTTTCTCAGATTTGGAATTCTGTCTATTGGATCGTTTTGTCTTCATGTATTTTTTGAAATATTTTATAAACTCAGCCATATCATCTTCAACCTCAGATTTAGAATCAGACTCAATTTTCTTTGCAGGTTCCTTTCTTGATTCTAAGATGGCTTTCAAAGCAATATCCTTCTCTTTTGATTTTCCTTTATTCAAACGGTTTGCTTAAAACGTTTGAGGATTTCTAGCTAGTTGATTTAACTTGAAGGTATCCAGATTCTTATTTTCTTCAATAGCATCAACTTTAGAATAAAACTTTGAAGGTAGAGACCTTATAATTTTCTTGACAATCTTGTGTTCTGGTATTTCTTCCCTCAAAATGAAAACATAATTGACAATATCATTCAGCTTCGCATAAAATTGATCAAAGGTCTCATCTTCTTCCATCACGATGATTTCAAATTCTTTATTCAGCCTTTGTAATTTGGCTTGCTTCACTGTGTCTGTACCCTCATAAACTGTCTGTAAGACTTTCCATACTTCTTTTGTAGTTTTGTAAGTGAAAATCCTTTGAAATTCATCAGCAGACACTCCACTATATATGCAATTCACAGCCTTATTATTACAATTGGATGCATACTTCTCATCCTTAGTCCATTGGGCTTTAGGTTTAGGAACAGTTTGTCCATTAACTACAATTATTGGTCTAGAGTAGCATTCTTCAACAATATCCTAAACATCATCATCAATGGACTTAAGGAACCCAATCATCCTTTGCTTCCAATATGCATAATTAGAACCACAAACAAAGGAGGCTTGGAAGTTGATGTCCATTCTCTATTGAACACAATTCTAGAAATCTTATAGAATCAGACACAACAAGATAGGGCAACCCTCTCCGATACCAATTGAAAATTTTAGGGTTCGCGATCTCTAGATTGGTTTACTTAAGCAATCAACCCAAAAGTGTGCAGAAATAAATAATATGCAGTGGAAAATAAATCAACAAGCACATATCATAAGGACACCAAATTTAAGGTGGAAAACCCTAAAATAGTGAAAAACCACCAATCCGAATTGGATCAAATCAAACACTATGAATCTCGCAATTATAAGAAACTCAGATCTCTTCTCCAGATATCCCCTACCCAAGGACTGAAGTTACTATGAATATCGCTTCACGCTTCAACGACTTCACACCGTTGATTGCAACAGATTCAATCCAACGCTTGACTCCTCAAATCTTCTCATAAGAAGATAATCTTCTACAAAGGATGCAGAAGAACTGACTCTAGAGAACTTGGCAGCACAACTTCATAAAAATCTCTAGAGAACAATTCTCTCAATAATAATCTCTAATTCAAAATTTTGAGAGGTGAGGGTCTTGTCTTTGAAATAGCCCTTGAGTTCTTTAAATAGCCCTTAGGACGTGCTTAAGGTTGACTAAGATGATTAGGACTAAAATAAGTAGTTTGGGTACAATTAGAAATCAGTTTCTAAATAAGCTAGGACTCTGCCGCCTTGTCCACTTGAGCGGACCCACCATCTGCTCGAGCGGATAAGGTTCTTTTTCAGTGTTGGGCCATTCTGACTCCATCCGCTCGAGCAGATGATGTGGTCGCTCGAGCGGACTCCATTCTGGTTGATCCCGAATTTTAGCTCTTTTTTTCTAGCTATCTTCTTCTAATTCATTCAGACTTTCTTCTTCTGAGTCATTTCAATCTTCTATCTTCAGAGTCATTTTTTAAAATAAAATACAACTTAAAAGACTCAGAGTTTTGCCCAACTCATGAATTTAGCCAACACTAAAATTCTAACACAATAAGCATCAATGCGCTAATGGTTGGATACATTTCATTCATCCAAACCTGTGGATGAGAGGGTAAGTGGAACTGCTACATGAACATGAAACTAAACACATATGGGTATATTTGGATGAGGAAAAACACTAGAGAAAATGAAGGTGGAATAAAAACTGCCCACAACTCAAATTCAATTGGTGAGAAGTTCTCTGCATCGACCAAAGTCCAAACTGACCCATTCAAATAAGTATGTGATTGTGAACAGTATTCTAATATCCAAGGACCCTATGGATTCGACCTGAACAAAAACTGATATGAAACCCGATTAATTTGAATCACTTATAAACTCAAATTAGTAGTTTTTCTCTGTGGTAAATACCCACCCACCTACACACACGCGCCCCACTCAGGCCTCCTTAACCATCAGATCTACGACTATTTCTTGATTCTTTCTGGGGAGATAGAGGTGCTTCACCAAAGCTACCAGGCGATTGGCCAGAGAAAGCTAAAGAGTACAATTCAGTATTCAGGTTTTAGAGATCTAGAATTCTGGCCTAATGGAGTAAAGGACAAGTTGCCACATTATCTACATTTGACAAAAAATAAAGTTTTCTTATGGATTTGTAACCCATAAAAAACATTTTCATCTGGCATGCATTTTTCATCATTCAATCTAAGATAGCTATTGTAACCATGCATGTGGAAACGAGAAACCTATGATCAACAATCAAGCCATACAAAAAGATTTATGTTGTTCGGCAACGTATTTACATCTACTTCAAGAGAGTATCTTGTCACATCTTAGACTGTCTTCAGAGTATGGGGCTATAAACTATTTGATATATAACACTCTGGCAAACTTGGAACATAAAACATAGATCCAACATCAGCAGCTAATTGAAAATTTTTTTTACCACAGTTTCAACTTTTGAAGTAGTTAAATATGTCAAATGCTATGCAAATTTTTTGTTTTTTTTTATAAATAGATAACTTAACTGTGCCCTTCAGGTGGGCGCAACATTTTTTAATGTGTACCAAGCATCATATTTCATAACCCAAGCTACGCTAGTTACTCTATTAAAGTGTTGTATTTTCAGGTCTGGATTTGAACTTGGATTCGTACATGTTTGAACCCAACATCCACTCCGTTTCGACTACAAGATTATTAAACTCAGCCATCGATGCTTTTTTTTTTTTTTTTTAAGGTTTGAATAAAGCCTTGGTTTCAACAACCCACCTGAAAGCTGGTGGAGTGGCATTAGGCACCCATGTCTTGTGTCCGAAACCGCCTTACATTTACCCGTCTTGTGTCAAATGCTAGGTATTATTGTTTTCCTTGGTCATACTGCAAATATTGTAATATTACCTTTCGGCTTAGTTATTCTATTCATATTCAAAGTACAAAGATATGATTTCCATGTTGCAGACTACTCACACTGGTGGGAAATGAGGGTTAGCCTTCGTATTTATGTGTGGAGAATGCAGTTTCTACATATATAGGCCACTTGAAGTTTGATGTGGCCCATGGATTAGTCTTGTTATCTTTATTGTGAACCCCACTTTGTCAAACTTTCTGAGTTCATGTTAACTCTAAACCAAAATAAAATTAGTGAAATGAGCCCTAATACAGTCCAAAAGGGTGTGGGCTTGAATTAACTCTTCCAACTGCCTGGCTTGGTGTGGGAATGCTTGCCATTTTGAGCTCTCTAAGATAAACTTCAACAGTTTTTAGTTCCTGTCCGAAGCTGCCCGGATAAAGAACAATAAGTGTATTAGGTAAGTTGACAGCCAGCACAAAATTTTAATACAAACCCATACATGGATTCCGAGAAGACTCTATAGAGCCTCAATCTTGACTCCATATAGGGTCCAATTGCATCTCTCTTTCTCTCTCTCAACTTTTTATCCACCTTTTTACACAACTATTAAATTGTAAGTTTGGTTTATCTTTCTGTCAGGCCATCCGGGCTTCCATGGTCAGGACCCAACTCCTTGGGGCTAAATTTAGGTTGTGCTTAAGCACCGAGTTGGATCCTGCACTTGTAATCAGAGAAGATGACCGAGGCCTAAATTTTCCTTATGTCAGACCAGAAGATTCAGTCCTTATCTCCTTTTGGGTTAAATTGATTATTTGGTACCTGAATCCAGTTTACACGACGCTAATAACGAGATTTATTAGGCCCCCGATCAATGTTGCAGAGAGCTAATAACCTGGAAACATTAAATCCAACGATGTGTTATGTATCTTACCAATACGCCAAAAGCCCTAGGACCAATGGAATGCGTCAAATTAAGTCTTACAATCATTTAGGTCGGTAACACAGTGCTTGTAAGTTGAGAGGGGAAAAACACGTTTTAATTCCACTGAAAACATTTCTAAAAAAAAAAAAAATTCAACTGAAAACATGGACGCAACTGTGGAAATGCTTATTAGGTGTTGACATTCCCCTTAATTCTTTAACAAGGTCCATTTGCATCAAATGCTTGATGAAGATTTCCCCCCTCATATACATGTAGGGTCCATGTTCCAGTGTTACTGGAAGGTCTGTACAATGACCATAGAATGGTGAATGCTCTCAAACTATTATCAGTTGATGTCCCATCAACGGCAGTGATTGTCATCTAAATTCATTTTGTCACTTACATTGACTTGGCAACATCATCATGTCTAATTAACCCAGACAAGTAAATTGGGCTCCGTGAATCAGGAACTATGGAAAGGGTTCACCACTGAGTAAGTGGTCAGTCAGACTTGCCCAAGCAACTCGATTCAATGACTTTCAAGCATAGTTATCAATATCGTTTCGTTTCGGCCGAAATGGCCGAAATTTTTCGTTTCGGTCAAGTAGCCGAAACGAAATTCCATTCAAAATTTTTCGGTCTGAATTTCGGTCGATTTCGGCCGAAATTCGGGATTTTGGCCGAAATGTTACTTTTCGGCCGAAATGAAATTTTATATAATTAATTTTTTTAAATTTTTTTTCGGCCGAAATGGAATTTTATATAATTAATTTTTTTAAATTTTTTTTACACATATTTTTTTTGTATTTCTTATATTTTCACAAAATATAATTCCAAGAAAATTACTATAATTGATTAAGTCTATATTTATTACTTTTTCTATTTTTTTTACTTATATATGTATATATATTTTCACCGAAATGTAATTCCGAAAAGTTTCGCCAAAATTCCGAATCGGCCGAAACTTTTCATTTTGTAGGTCAGAGCGAAATGAGGTCCGAAACGATATTAACAACTATGCTTTCAAGAGTCAAGTTTGTCTTACCAAAAATAAAATAAAATAAAATAAAGAGAGTCAAATTTGAGTTTTTGAGCTTTCGAGTTTTCTTAAAAATGTTAATAAAAGTATATCATATATGCCCCTTTGTGCTCAATATGTTGGAGCAGTGGTTTTAAAGCTGGGTTTCGATCGATTTGCCTCACCCAATGCATAAAGGTTCAAGCCATGATGCTATTTTTTATGGGTTCACTCCAACAACACAGAAATATTGCAACTGTATGCTCATCATTTTGATATTATGTATTAATTAAAGATGAATATTCCAAAAAACTTAAAAATCAAGTTTGAGCAATATTTTCTTCATATTGTTTTAGAAAGAACCAATTCATCAGTCTATAAATAAAGCCCCTTTTTTCCTTCTTTTTAAAAAAGGGCATTTGGATGAATACTAAGTTTTAAAATGACGGTTAGAACAACGAAAGGATTCCTCCACAGGTCTGCATTTGTAAACTATGGCCAGGAATGTGAAAGAGGGCTGCCCAGTTGGTTGGGAACCTCACCTCTCACAACGATGACTAGGAATCAATCATGGGTCTCTCCCTCCTCACATATGTAAGTCTTTTCTCCTGCTTTTGATGGCATCCTATGTTGGGATTATGTCTCGATCTTTTCATCATGTATGGAGCGTTCCTGGGGTTAAGAATGGCTTTCCAGTGGACGTAGGCATTTTGACCAAACAACATATATTGTTGTGTTATTATGTGATTGATTGCTTGGTTTGTTTGTGATTTTGCATCGTAGTTAACCATCGATTGATTGCAGGTATTTTCTGCTGCGCCACCCAACATCTTGTCCTCTAATCTATACCATTTCCCTCATTACCTCCCCAGGGTATACTCTCCACATATGTGCAAGTGCTCCCTCCCTGCATGATGTGAAAACGACGACTTCTTCTCAAATCAACTCACGTCATCTTCCTTCATTTGCAGTGGGCCTCTCTTTTGTCACATCGAAGCTATCCGTTTTCACATAACACATGATTAGAATTTTATCCAATAATGAACGCATGGCTGATGATAATGTGCTTCCACAATTTTATGCATTTTTAGTTACACTATTAATTATATGCTTAATCTTATGCTGAGACACTGTGACGGTTTTCTCCAGCACTTTGCAGTCCATTCGGATTGGATCCGGTCATTACTATAGGTCCCATGAGGGTCAATGTTTGTACTGCCTGTGTGGACAATCCATTCACTGCTCCAATGGATTGTAGAGTAGTCTTCATCATCAGTACCATTAAAGCTTTACCCAAACTATGGAGTGCAATGTGTAGGAAAAGATTTTCCTTCTTATTAGAGTAAAAGTTTAAGACCTCCACATAAAGAGAGTGCATTCATTTTAAACTGTTTGAATTTTCAATAAACGGGCCTCACAATGGAGTCCCACGCTCCTCCCTCGACACATTCATAGATGCATAGTGATGCACTCATACTAGTGTCCGGCATTAGACATATCTAACGTGGCATCAGTCATGTGACTCAGATCATCTTTGACTTGGAGAGGGGCCAAGGTCTAAATTCTCCACGGTCACATGGCTGATTAGACTTTTTTTTTTTTTGTCTTTTTTTGCTAGCTAAATGAGCAGATTGATTTGATGGGGTCAAAGACTCCTCTCATGGCAGATTCTATTTCTATTCATGCTGCTTGGTCCTTATATATATATATATATATATATATATATATATATATATATATATATATATAAAAGGAAATATTCATATGCAACTATCCCTCATCATTTTTGGTAAGGGACACCCCTTTTGGGGGTGTTTCAAGTACAAGAAGGGTACACAATGTACACAAAGAGAAGTACACTTCTCTTTTGTACTTGAAATTTCTCCAAAATGGATGTCCCTCACCACAAATGGTGAGGGATTGATGCACTTGAAGATCCCCTCACTTCCATATCAACTCTCACCAACTTAAATACAAAGACCCCCAACTTAAATGTGAGGGCCCCCACCCATCTCTCACCAAGTTGGTGAGAGTGTCTCTTATAAGAGCACTTTTCATATATATATATATATATATATATGGAAAATGTTCATATGTATCCATCCCTCACCATTTTTTGTGAGGGACACCCCAAAATGGGAAGTTCCAAGTACAAAAGTGAGGAAGTACACTACTTCCCCTTTTGGTGAGGGATGGATGCACTTGAAGATCCCCCTATATATATATATATATATATATATATATATATATATATATTTATGGTTCACATTTTGGCACTTGGCCATTCCTGTTGCCATATTATAATAAAAGTCATTGTATAGATTTTTGGTCCAAGTACTTTTATTGACTTTTATTTATTTATTTATTAGCTGAAGCTTTATTGACCATATTTGGTTCTTGCAACCCCACAAAGATCCTATCCTTCCATCCATCTTTTGAGCATGCTTCAATCATAAAACCTCTCTTTGTCCTCCTTTTTCAATTCTTATTATTTTTTAATCTCACAAAGCCAACATCATCATAGCAGATACCATTTTCTAGTCCTGCCGACACTTGCCTCAACCAAGTTTGGCTGCAACCGGCTTACTGAAACAGTAGAATTGATTAAAAAGAAAGCACATAAAGATGTTTTTAGATAAATAAAGGAACATACTTTTAAAAATAAGAAGGCAGGTAATTATTCGGTGAAAAAGTAAAAATGGTTACATGCTGATTTGATCAGATTTCCCCTACTTTTGATGAAGGTGGAAGCACTTGTACACATGACTTTCAATGTTGAAATTCTTACAATTTATCTTGATCTTTGATGACATATTCCTTTTGGAGGGGAATATTGAAAGAATGAGATTTACTTCGGAAAAAAAAAGAAGAAAGAAAAAACAGTGTGTATTAAGAGATTGCAGAAAGCTAGATTGAGGTTTAAATGTTTCAATCTATGTATTTTCCAAACCATAAATAAAGCTACTTTATCGTGATGCACTGATGGATCATTGGCAATGCACCTCCATTTTACAATGTCTACAGGGGATTGATCCCTGAGTACTAAAGTTGTAGCTCCCCTCCACTGAGACAGTCAGTAAAAATAATAATAATAATAACTATATCACCATGGTACGCGTCTCTTAATTTATATCATAAATGCGATAGAAGTTTTGTTAATTTCACACAACCCTCTCCCTTTATTCCAACTTGGAACCGTTAGAAAATTGATGGTGGATCACCTTTAACAAAAACCTAGCCACTAGAACCTACACAACTCAAATGCGTAAGACTAAGGTACTTTGTCTCGGGTCACAGCAAGGCATGATAACTGCCTAAACCATTTTACACGACATACAAACATGATCTAAGCTGCATTTTTGGTTTCACTAGATGGCTTCCTTTGCTAATAGTGGTTCATCTCTAACTTCAATTGGAGTCAGCCTCACTTGAGATGGATCACCTATCAAACACCAAATTTTTACTTTGGTTTTCATTTCAATTACATGTTATACACATGGACAATTTTATTGTACTCACAGTTCTGATTGGTGTAGAATTTGACCCAGAACTCATATAAAAAAGAACACATATTTTCAATGGCTTGGTTTTTAGATGGCGTCATGATGATGGATTTTATAATGTGAACTCAGATAAATTAGTTCCTCCAACGCACCATACTCAAATGCGAAAAAACTGAAAAATAAATCAAATGAACCTACTCTGTCAAACTTATAGATTAAAATTGAGTCTTTATGAATTGTGAACTTGAATGCAAGTTAGTTGAACAATGAGCAAGGTCATATGCTCTCCACATCAAGCAGATTCTCCTGTCAAACAATACAAACCTTGGTCATGAAATTACCTAGCTGATCTTCAACATCACATTTTAAAACTACTAGAGCACCGCCCTTGGAAAGATCATGTCATCTCCATATTGGCCTGGACGAGTAAGGCTGCAGTGGTGCCATTTATCCAATTTTCATCAATTGTTTGATCGGTAAGTCGCCTGCAAAGTGCTATAAATTGAATAAAAACAATGGCCACTTTGAGGTCGTTATCCTTGTCCATGTATTTAGAGGCACATGAACTGAAATCCAAAATAGTACCACACTTATCTTTTCTTTCTCTAAGATATTGTGCCACCCCATATTCAAGAAGAAGCTCTAGGCAATTGCAGTGTGGGGAAGTCATATATACTGTACACATTTCTTCTGATCTTTAACATGGTTGTTAACCAGTTCTCGTTTTTAGAATATTCAAACCCGACTAACACAGGTTTATTGTCTAATGCCGCAAGGGCTCAACGGCAATTTTATAAAAAACAATAAGAAAGATTTCAGTAAAAGAAGGAAGAATAGAACACACAAAAACTTAAAGAAAAGGAGTAAGAAGAGCTCAAAGGCAATGAAGTTCACCATTTGAGTAGGAGTGAAATTCCAAACCCACTGCACCAACGCAACCCAAACCAACATAGTACTAATCTATGTTTCATGTGACTATTTTCAGGTTGGGTAGGGGTTAGAAATTTTGAGTTGACTGGTAAACGGGTCGGGTTAGGATCGAGTATATTATGCTATTTAATTACTTTGGATTGGGTTGTGTTAGAGATAGCTTAATCATTGGGAGTCCCATTATTCCTCAACTGCCAAGAATTCAATCCATGGGTTCTCTCTCCTTCATGTGAAGGCGGTCATCTCTCCAATGTGTGTTTGGGTTCACCCTTGCGTCAGGCGGATTTCTCAAGGTCCAGTCACCTTAGTTAGTTTGACAAGAAAAAAAAATCCAATTTCATCTATTGTACTATGACGTGTCCATCTAACTTGAGCTCGATCTGTTAATTAGAGTTTTGAGTTGACACTTTAATTTTGAAGTTGGATTTACACCTGACCGTTTTGACCCTATATATGTGGTAGCAGCACCTCATTCAAGATTGGCCCAATATTGAAGTCAACGTCCACCCTTGCTCCTGAACGGTCATAATTGTGGTCGAACCCTTGCATTCACCATAAAACTATTGTTGTGCCGATTTCCATCACCAATTGATTTTGGGACAAGTGATAGCTCAATGGGAATGTAAGATCCTACACCCCGACATATGTAGCCATAGACTTGACTCAGAGCTCTGGCCTGTGGGGTAGGCACTTCCCTCGACTAACTGAACTGGTCATGGTCCAGGGTGTGGCCTGACTCCTGAGTAGTTTGCAACGGGCTGCTTACACATAATCATATAATTACCTTCTCCTCATTTTCTTGTGAAAAACCTCCTTTTTCTTTCACAAAATCACAGATATGGACCATGCCATTCTCTAAAAGTGGTCATTTCCATCCCTCAAAAGACAGTTACAAGTGCAACAAAGAGGTTTTTTATACCAGTACTTTTTGTAGTTTCGAGACTGTCTTGTTAGTTTTTTAATCTTTCACCCTTTAATCATTAACAGCACATGTGTGCTGAAAAAGAACATGGTCCAACATTAAGTTGAATTAGCTGGTGAATTTAAATGGTCTGGCCGGATTGTATTTGTACCACAACTTGGATGGTCTTCAATAGGATCATGTATCCCTTAAAACTGTTCTGAATAACTTCCCATGTTTTAGAAATCTGAATCAAAGCGCAAGAACCAAGCACTACTGACCCTCAAAATGCTTTGTTCTGTTGCCATTAATCGATGAAAAAATAGTGAGGGTGGAGAATGTGGGATAGCTAAAGTGGTCATATTAAGTGTCTCTTTCCAGACCCCTGCGATTGGCAGAGCACGGACTAAGCCAGGGATGAACCTGAGATGATAGATTAGGATGTTCTACAATTTCATCTCCTGTAATGTGAAAAAAAAAAAAATTAGTGAGGGTGGACATCAACATCCAATCATGATTAAATTGGTTAATGCCCCAGTTTTAATGCATGCCTTAGATTGATTTATTTGAATTTACATTAATTTGTATAATTTCTAAGGATTATATGTTCAAAAAAACATTTCACTGTGTGTGTTATGGTGGTCTTTCGTGTTGTATTTTTCTCTGATGTATTAGAAAGACTTACAAGTATCTTTTCAGATTTGATCTTGGTTGGATATATAAATATAGAAGATAGAAATACGGAATGCATGGCAACTATTCTCAGTTGCTCTGTTGGAAGCTTTGACTGAAAAGTGCAGTGATATTCATGAGGTAGATTCTATTTCGTGTAGGACTATGTCTTGTTTGGCATCATTCGTAGAATGTTTCATTCTGAGAATGAATAAAGAAAATCTTATTTAGAAGGCATTTTCTCTCTCCTTTTCTACATATCGATAAAATACCTCATTCTCTGTCTCCCACCTATTTATATCTCTCTAATTTTATCTATCACAAAATGCTTGTCAAAATAAGTTTTTCTTAATTCATTCTTAGAATGAAACAATCCCAGAATAATGCCAAATTGGCTGTTACTCTCTATACCATGAGGTGAATTATACGGGCTGTATGGATGGAAAATTTTGATTCATGAATATATTCCACTCCAAGTTTTATAAAATCAGACAAAAATGATGATGCTTTAATAAATGAGTGATAAAATAAGAAATAGTCTTTTGTACAACCAAAAGAAGATTTTCCATCTTTTAAGTTTATGCACTGTTTTGTAAAAATCAATAAGGTATTATTTGAATAGTCCCCTGGCAACCCTAAAACTTTGGGGCTGGAGGGACTTTTTATGGAGGCCCCCTTACTATTAAAATGGTACAAATTTTTAATTTTACCAATAACTTTTATAGGATTAATGGTATCACCTTTAAAAATATAATTATTTATGACTTTCCATAAAGCCCACCATATAGATAGAGCCATAGAAGGAAGATTTAGAGCTTTCTTTGTTAATGCACTGGAAGTAGGAGTAGGAATAACATAAAAATTATTGAAGTCAATGTAAATCTCCTTTGAAGTTTTATTTTACTTTCTGTTTCTATAAATTGTCTCCTATTTGATGTACCTTTAATTGATAACTAACGTAGTACACTGCCTTTGCATTTGTGTTTTGATGTAGTGTCAAATCTGATGTTGTCATATTGGTGATTGTTCAAGTGGACTGACAGTTAAGCACCACATGATACCATAATAAAGAAAGAAGTACTACATGATTCAACTGAAAGCATTTTGTTCAATACAATATTTCAATACTAAAAAATTCTGCTGTGGTGGAGTTGCAACTCTGATTGGGAGAGTGCGAGCTGAATAATTTCTATTGAAATGTTCTGCTGAAGGTAGAACATGAAATATTTCTAGCCTTGTGCCCGAACATTTGCCCTATGGAAACTTCTCATTTGTTTGCTTGTGAAAGTCTTACACCTGTGAATGCTTGATGTCGATTGTTTACGTGTGTAAATGATTTATATGCGTAAATCTCATATAAATTGGGTGAAAATCAACTCAAAATGAGCCATTCATCTCCACGTCTCCCCTCGTAAGCACTTTTGCGCCTCATTGTCACCTGGCGGGGGCTACAGGGCCATGGACGAGAAACTAAGGTTGATTGTCTTATAGCGTTTCTTATTTTTGTGGGCCCCTAAACCACAATCTGATTGCTATTCATCAACTTTAGAAGGCTAAAAAAGCTAAGATCCGCACTGTTCATTATCTTTAAATGGAAAAAGGGTAAATGTGAAATTTCAGGTCATGATCTATAATGGATTGGGACAAAGTTTGTGAACAACAAATGGACGTCGTTGGATATACCACTTGCTTCTGACGTGATTTTCACATGATTTGTGGCTAGTCTGGGTTTTTCTTTTTTTTTTTCTTTTTGTTTTTTTTTTTTTTTTCATCATTCATATGGGCCTCTAAGCCACCATCAGATCCAACAAGGATGTCAATTTTTAGCTGTTGATTCATCCTAGATTGTGAAAAGTTAGAGAAAAATGTAAAACTGTTGCGATATATTTGAGTTCACATGTGCAAAGAGGTGAAATTGATAAAGAGAGGAATGTGTTTCACAGATGGGTCATTTCCTCATGTAAATTTACATGTGAGTCATTTTCGTATGAAACAAATGACCCCTAAATGTTTAGATTAATTAATTTATTGAATAAAAATGACTGTTATAATGCCCATTTTTATGTATTCTCAGTTTTGTGTTTTATCTCATTGTTTTCATTTATTCGAATAGATTGAAAATCCACTTCTCAAGCTTAATATTGATACCTCTACAACTTACGAGTACCTTTGGTGATCACATGGGATAATATCCATGGACGGACCTACATGTAGATGACCTGGGGCGGTGGCCCTAGGTCTATTTTGAAACTGCTAGAGAATTAGACGGGTTTGAACCTATCCCACCTTTTACTAATAAATAGTCGTCCCACGTCTAAACTGTGTGATCGCCCCACGTCACAAAACCTTGATAAAAACACTTATGTCTTTTGACATTTTCTTCCCATCGAGAGTAACGGATCATCTTTGCATCGTTCTCTTTCGACATCTTCTTTATATTGAGAGTGTGAGATTCTCTTCACGGTGGTCCTCCCGTGCTTAGTATTTCTCTCTCTCACCGAATAACCCTAAATAAAGGAGTCCTCTCTTTCCAATGTAGCATAGTTCTAATCACTCTATACCTAAATTTGAAATCTTCAAATCCTAATGTAAACCTAAGTCATAAATCACTAAATCTGAGTATATCTACAAGATGACAAATTACCATTTGGCACGCTTTAATCTTCAATTCATACATAAATTAGGTCTTAGAAATCCTGTGTGGATAATTTAAATTACATTGAAGTGGCGATTTTTCTTCTTTGCCATGAGCTTATAACCAACTATAGAGAAGTATTTTTACAGCTAAGGTAAGTACATGCAACCAAATTCTTTAGTCTAAATAAAACCCCTTTGGAAACTCAAATTAGGTAATTGGGTGCTCACCCAAATCACTGTTTCAGGGCATTGCCTAGGATTAAAGAAAATACCATCTTAGGCTTATTTGATGGTGATGAGTTGATGATAACCCGAACTTAGGAGAAATAGTGGAAAGACCCTTCAATTGGGTAGGAAATTTGAGCATGAAAAAAAGTTTTGCTTCTATTTAAATATAATAAATTTTCTCTTCTAGTATTGTTCATGTGAAAGAAATTAATAAAGTCAAGCAAAAATTTAACCCCACTTAAATCAAAATCCACAGTCCATCGCTAATAATAACTGATGAAGCTTTTCTTGCCATCACAAATCAATGTGATTTCGACGACTATGTCTACGGCAGCATAAACCACAACATGTCAGATGCGTGCAACAAAGCAATGATGGAAGGAAGTCAAGCTGCTAGTTATTATGTAAACAGTTGTGATGTCATCCTTGATGTGTGTTATCCATCCATTGTGGAGCAAGAGCTGCGATTGCGAAAATATGTATGCAATTCAATTCGCCACAGATATTTCTGTTCAAGTATGGACAGAATCAACTATTAGTTTTTATCCTAATTAATTTGTAGCTAAGCTTTTATCTAGTGGTACGCTGTTATATTTCCTTTTATAAATTTGCAGTTACTGTTACTATAGTAGTGCCAATGTCAATGCATTTGTCAGAATGATTGGCCTCTTTTCTTTTCGACTGGCCCAGTATCGTACATTACACAATCATACATTACACAGATGCAGGCCAGGAGACCAACATGCTTCCCTTGCTTAAAACGATAGTTCAAAATCACATACCTGTACGTTTGGGTTTTTAGGTGAGGACCTCAAGAACTTATCCTTCTATTGATAATGCATGCCATTGTGCTGCAGTGGGGATCAAGATTCAAGTGTACCTTATGGAGCTTGGTTGTACACAGGCCAGGTACACTGGACCTTTGCTAGACACCACCTATTTTGTTGTGGTATGTCATGTGCCATACACTGTGGGATCCTTGCTTAGATTCCCTGGCTGCTGAGGAACTTTTCTAGCCTTTTTCTGACCATCCATTTGTTGAACATCTGTGGTTATGAATGGACTTGCTCAAATTTAGTGTCTGGATGTACTGAAGTTGTCAAAATGCTTCAGTATCTCATGGCCAAAGGGTTACGAGACCCTCAAGGTCAGGAGCTGGGAAGCAATTGTGTGGAGTGTTTTTACCGAAACCGAGGTTACTCCTGACTTCGGTAACAGTACCGAGCAGGGAACGCATCGACTTCGTCCGTCCAGTGCGGCAGCATGCTAGCTGGCACCGAGATGGAATTGGTCTCGGTAAAAATACTGACCGCCCCCTTCCGAACTCGGCCTTGTGCGACTCGACATCCTTGTCCGACCTCAGGCCTGACCGACCTCAGTGCCTTCTCCAGTTCGGTCTCTTGGCCGAGGTGAACACGAGGACGTCCAATCCCAATTATGAGATGGGACAGCTACATTGCAGGGAGCCCTGACAGATAGGGTGGCCGCCGGCCATCGATAAGGGCTCCTTCCTATCAGCTGATCACATCCACATTTATGTGAGGGATTTGAGGAGAGATCCGATGGGACAGTACCCTCACCTACCTCCACTAACGGTCCTAGGTATGGGCTGATGGGACAAGTATCATCACCTACCTCCACTATGGAACCTTCAATTCCCTTCTATATATGCTTGCATGGTAAGCCATTAACAAGTATGCAATACACAATCCACACTGTGTTATCTTGCTTGAACTTTCTTCCTTACTTCACCCTAGTTCAGTGACTGCACTAATTCAGGCGTCGGAGTGCCTTTGGCTGGCAGCAGCCCGGGGCCATAACCTATGTTTCTCCTTCCTTTCAGGTTTCAGGCTATCGGAGACGTTTCCGATCAATTAAACAACATCTTCATAACCCCCATTACCATTTAAACCAAGTCCGTAATTTTTAGGCACGCACAATTTGGCACCGTCTGTGGGAAAACGATTTCATATCTTTATCTTGAAAGCCATGCCTCCGAAGACGAGGAAGGGAAAGAGCATTGCTGGACCATCCAGGTCCATACCACCAGAAACATTTCTACCCCTCATGCCGCCTCCACTGGTGACGAACTAGGCAGGAGCAACCAGGCAAACACCGCCTGACCCTCAGCAGAGGAGGGTTGGCGGAGAACCTGGGATGAGGAGCGTGGGATCACCTGTCACCCAGACACATTCGTCGTCGAGGGGTGCAATAGCACCCCCTCGTCACGGACCCGTATTGGAACGGGTTGGGCTAACTACCTCTCTGGCAGAGCTTCCACGTCTGGACATTGTCTTCACCGAGCTGCCTCGTAAGGATGTTCCTCCTCGGAGACAGTCCCAACGGGGTAAAACCCCAGTGTTGTCCGATCCGCACCAGCCTCGTCACCGGGACCACATGGAGGAGGACCACGTGCATCTTGACGACGAAGGCGATGACGACATGGTCCTGGAGGAGGACGACGAGGCGAATGTCGAAGCCATCAAGGCTCAAAACCGCCTTATTCAAGAGTAAAAATAGCAGATCCTCAAGCTCCAGCGATAGCTTGAGGCAAGGGAGAAAGTCCCGGTCGAGACTTCACACGTGCCCCCTCCTCGACGGCAAGCTCGGAAGGGTCCGGGAGTTCGGCTGGACTTGAGGCAAATTATAAATAAGAGGCGTGATTGAGCTCACGAAGAAGGCTCGAGCAGCACCTACTCCAGCGCTGACCATCAGCAGTAGTGTCAAAAATCGGAGCGGCAAGAAGCCGATCCCGAGATGAAGGATTGCATTAGTCAGCAAATAAAGTTGGCCGTGCAGCAGAATATGGAGTTTGCTGGCCTCACCCGAGGTCGGCTAGCTACCACTGACAGCAACAACCATGGCACATCCCCATTCACGCGGGAGATCAGAGATCACGCCCTCCCAGATAAGTTCAGCGTCCCGAGGTTCAATCTCTATGACGGGACCTCGGACCCCGAGGCACACCTCCGCCATTTCACCCAAAGAATGACGGCGTGGGGCGGCAATGGTAACCTCGACTGCAAGGTCTTCTCTTCTAGTCTGGGTGATCTCCCACTTCATTGGTTCTGCGCGCTCTTCGAAGGATCTATTTCGAGATGGCATCAGCTCCGAAACTCCTTCGTCGAAAAGTTCCAAGCGCACCGAGTCATCCCGAAGATAGACTCCAACCTGATGGCCATCAGAATGCGTCCGTCCGAAAACATCACTCGATTCGCCAAGAGATTCTGGACCATCTACAGCCAGATCGAAGGTGCCAACGACGAGGTGGCCATCAAGTCCTTCCAACAACTGTTGCCAGCCAACGAGCTTTGGAGGGACCTGGTGCGGTTCCCCTTGGTCACAGTGAAAGTACTGATGGCCCGGGTGAATCAGTTCGTTGAGCAGGAAGAAGACGAGATCCGAGCTCGGGAGAGCCATAATCTCTGACAAGAAGACCGACCTTCCGAGAAAGAGAAAGAGCAGGCGAAGAGAGAGGCGGACCAAAATAGAGAACCATCTGGCTCGGTAACGCGCTTCGCCTCTACCTCCGGAGGCAGCGTGAAGTTGAAGTCAGGTGGCCCTTACAAGGCCATCAACAACATCTTTAAAGAACCCATCTACAATCTCCTTAGCAAGATCCAAACACAACCTTTCTTCAAATGGCCCCAGCCTATGAAAGGTGACGCCTCTGCCCAAGATCAAAGCAAGTTCTGTACCTACCACAAAGATAAAGGGCACATGACCGAAGACTGTTACGCCTTCAAGGCGCACCTCGAAAGGCTCGTGAAGGATGGGCATCTAAAGGATCTCGTCAAGGAAGAGGGCAGAATAAACCATGCTCAACAGCGCCAGCCCGATGAACGGGACAACGATGAATTGGTAGGGACCATCAACGTCATCCATCTAGCTCCCGCTCTTAAGGGAAGCCGCCGGGCTCGTACTGAGGCTAGGAGGGCCCAGCACGGTAAACAAGCGATGACGGCTGAGCTCGGTTCCTCTGCGAAGATGGCGCGCCAAGAGAGATCAAAGATTTGGTTCTCTGATGAAGATTTGGATGGGGTCCAACTATCCCACAATGATCCCTTGCTCCTGACTCTGAGGTTGCAAAACTTCAATTTCAAAAGGATCTTAGTGGACCCCGAGAGCTCCTCGGAAATCCTCTATTTTGACTGCTTCAAGAAAATGGGTCTGAAAGAGGAGGACCTGCAGGAAGCCCGCACCCCATTGGTGGGTTTCAGCTCCAAGTTTGTGTATCCCAAAGGGAAAATCTCTCTCAAAGTTGAAGTGGGAGGAGCCTCCATGACAGCAGAATTTTTGGTGGTGGATGCACCATCCCCATACAAAGCCATCATGGGAAGGACCTGGCTGCATAACATGGAAGCAGTCCCTTCCACTCATCACCAGAGGCTCAAGTTCCAGTTACAGAATGGTGACGGTAGCTTCAAGGTGATCATAGTCCGCGGCGACCAGCAGATGGCCAAAGAATGCCTCATGGCCGTGGTCCCCGGCGAAACAGAGCCGCAGCAAGTACACTTGGCCGAGCTCGAAGCTGTTGGCCAAACGCTCGAGCAGAAGAGCGTAGAGGACCTCACCGAAGCCAGGATCGATCCCAACGATCCAGAGAGATACTTCCTGCTCGGAAGTTAGCTCGCAGGAGCTGAGAGGTCCGAACTACTTGACTTCCTGTTACAGAACAGAGAGGTCTTCGCTTGGACCCCCTACGAGATGCCCGGCATCGACCCCAAGGTCATGAGCCACAAGTTGAATGTGGACCCCAAACACAAACTTGTAGTCCAAAAGACTCGCAGGACTGGGATCCAGCAAGCAGAGGCGGTGACCGAAGAGGTCAAAAAGCTGTTGGAAGCAGAATCCAATAGGGAAGTCCATTACCCTGTGTGGTTAGCCAACACAGTAGTGGTCAAGAAGAAGAATGGCAACTGGAGGGTTTACGTGGATTTCACTGACCTCAACAAAGTCTGTCCCAAAGACAGCTTTCCCCCTTCCAAAGATAGACCAGCTGATCGATGCCACTGCCGGGCACGATAGGATGAGTTTCCTCAATGCTTACCGAGGCTACCATCAGATTCCGATGCATGGGCCTGATGAAGAAAAGACCGCGTTCATAACACCCAGAGGCATCTACTGTTATAAAGTGATGCCCTTTGGGTTAAAGAACGCCAGTGCCACTTACCAGATGCTGGTAACAAAAATGTTTCAGGCCCAGCTCGGCAAGACGGTCGAGGTGTACATTGATGACATAGTCTTCAAGTCTAAAAGGTCACAGGACCACTTGACTGACCTGCATCAAACCTTCACCATCCTCAAACAATACAAGCTCAAGCTGAACGCCTCCAAATGCGCATTTGGCGTCGGCTCGAGCAAATTCCTGGGCAACCTAGTCACCAGACGCGGAATCGAGGCCAATCCCGAGCAGATCTCAGCAATCCTGGCCATCCAAAGTCCGACCACAGCAAAGCAAGTCCAGAGGCTCACAGGGATGGCAGCAGCACTGAACCGCTTTGTAAGGTCCGCGACCTTACTGGGTCAGTTGGGCCCAACAACAGGCCCATTGACCCTTTTTGTTGATAATTATTTTATTAATTGTATTTTAGATATTTAAGTGGGTTTAGAGCATGAGCGAGTTTCTTTTAGCATTAGAATAGTATCTGCGAAGTTTCGTGCGATTCCGAGTTCGTTTGTTGATAGCAGGGGGGTAGTTTGCTATTTAGGGAAAATTGAGTGTTTTCCAAAATATTCCAAACGCCGTGATTTATGGGTTCGTTGAAAAGGTTTCGTCGCGCTGATCATTTTTGTCTCTTGACTCATCGTGATCCGACAACTGGAAACCCTTCAAGTGGTCCATTCTTTCACCGGACCCACTTAAAGGGCAACTTAGGTCTTTTCCTCCCTATCTTCTTCTTAACCTAATCTCTCTCATTATTCTCTGCAATTGAACGAAAGAAACTGCAGCCCCATTCTTCTTCTTCCTCTTCCTTTCTCAAGCCAGATCTCTAGCCTAGAGAGATCAACTCGAAGATCCGATCCGCTAGTTCTCATTCTCTCGATCTCCTCTTGCTTCCGGTATCAATTTGGTAAGCATTCTTATACTTTCATCTTTTCATTCGTATTCTTTTGGTTAGATTTAGGTCTGATCTTAATTCTTTTTCTTCCTATCTTCTTCTTGGCTTCCTAGATTTCGTTTTATCGGGTTAGATCGTGGATTTTGGGGTAGAAAGGCTTCTCCTCGAGTTTTGCCCAAATTCTATCATCTTCTTGGCTGAGGCAAGTAGATTTGTATTGTATTGTTAAGCACGTATGTTTGTTTCTATTTGATTGGCTATGATTCCTTGTTAGAATTCCTTAATTCCAAGCCTGTTCTGATTTAGGGATTATTATTGTTAATTATTGGTTTAGGTTGATTAAATATAAATTGGAAATGGTAGTTATTTGATTCAATTAATGGAGTGGAATGGAATGTGGATGGATTGGATTGTGGGGAGAGCAGGTGGCTCATTTTATGCAGGTTAGCCATGGATTGGCCGGAGGAAAAAGGGCCAGAAAAACCAGTTTTCGGCCATTTTCAGGGTTCAGGTTGCAGTTCCGATCGATCGGACCTGCAGTCCGATCGATCGGCACTGTTACTTAACCGTGGCTGATTTCAGACCGATCGATCGGAGCTTTTGTCCGATCGATCGGACTGCCTTTTTTTTACAGCACAGGCGAACTTCGGAAATGTATAACTTTTAATCCGTCCGTTGGAATTATAAATATAATATACCGTTGGAAAGCTCTCGAGATGTAGAATCCAATAGTTCTAGTTTCATTACGATCGGAGGTCGGGAAGTGATGTAAATGTTCAAATTATTACTTCAGCTCATGTTTTATTGTAAATGAGACTAATAACTTAGGTTTGAGCCTTAGATGTTGGAAACCATGCACCCACACTCATTTGACCATTAATGGGGTTAAAATCGTAGCACGTGGCTTGGTGTGTTTCGATGGGTTGTCTAGGTATTCGTGTATTGCACATGAATTAACCGAATGCGTATGAAAATGTTTCATTAGATGCTTAACATGATTGTACACCAAGGGATTTCCCTAGAAGCATCGTTGATCCATTTCCACACGTACTCCGTTAGAACATGTGAGGTGCAGGGATGACACCATTTACCTAGGATTGGATTGTAATATTCCTTTGACCCGTGACTTGTATCCGTCGTTGTATTCCTTGTACACTCTCTTGACATAAAATACCTAAGTAATTATGAAACATAAATTCTTATAGAATTTAGGCTTGGACCTGACTTAGAATGTATCGTAGGAACCTTGTCTTGTATTGATGAACATGACTGGCTAGCAATGAAAATGGATTATTACGTGGTTTGCTTGTCTAGTATTGTCTTGAATGAGATAATCCCTATGATCGTATCTTGTACATTGAACTAGCCAGACTTGCTTGTCTTGTTTGTCCTTGTGTCAAAACCACTTTATTATTGTTTGCATATCATGGCCATCTGCAGTTTGGGGTTTATTGACGAACCGGTTACTCGGTTGTCGGGATGGGCAGTCGGCTTTGGACGGCGTCCATGGCGTTGAATAGCTGGGAGCGGGCATTGGACCGTGCTGGTATTCCTAGGACCGGGAGCTAGGATCCTACTAGAGCCGGACTTTGGTATCAGTAGTCCAGATTGGGATTGTTACTGGTACCCCGGGAGGTGGCATTGGACATCCTCGGAGTCTCCCTCTTGTTCTTGTTTTGCATTGCATGATAGTGGTTATTGTTAGATGGTTGTTTGGATTCCTATTATGATTCTATCGATCATTATTCTTGCTTTATGCCTAGACTCGCTTTCCTTGTGTTCATATGATGTGTACTTGTCATTACTCTATATTTGATGCATGTCATGTTTATTATGCTATGCTTATCTATTGCTCAACATGTCGTTGACCCTATTCCTTGGTGTGCAGACACCTCAGGTGGTTACTACTACTATGAGGAGCAGGCCGGTGAGGAGATCTCAGAGGATCTCCAACCAGTCGAGGAGGAACGCGAGTGGCGTGCCGATGACGTAGAGTAGCGTCATCACTCCCGGCACGAGAGAGATTCACATGGACTTCATTAGATATATATTCCTTTATTTATTTCTCTCGTTGGACCTTTCTTTCATTGACTTGGTTTTATTTTTATTGGCCTTGTTTATTGGGATTGGCCAATGTAATAAATTACTTTAACTCCTTCAGTAGTTTTAATTATTCTTTCTTGCAACTTTTAATTTAATGAGAAGTATTATTCATTGACTGATATTCCATATGCCTAGACTTATATGAGGTTCGAAATGTAATATCCTCACAGCGGACTTACGATCCGTGGGCCCAAAGGACAAAAATTTTAATTAGTCCTAAAATTCACTCTCCGGATCCGATTTATTCTTAATCGGGTTCGGGGGACGTGACACGCTTCATTAGCAGAGCTTCAGATAAATGCCGTCCCTTGTTCCAACTCTTGAAAAAAAGCTCGAGGTTCCAGTGGACTCCGGAGTGCGAAAGTGCCCTCCAGGAGCTCAAAGGATACCTCTCCTCACCTCCCCTGGTGTCCACCCCGACGCAGGGTGAGGTCTTATACCTATACCTGGCAATTTCAGACCATGCAGTGAGCTCGGTGCTCGTCAGAGAAGAAGATAGGCAGCAAATGCCTATCTACTACGGGAGCAAAATTATGCTGGACGCCGAGACAAGATACCTACCATTGGAGAAGCTCGTATTAGCGCTCATCAGTGCTTCCCGCATGCTCTCCCACTGCTTCCAGACATACTCCATAGTGGTTGTGACCGAACATCCACTCAAGTCTTTATTCCAAAAGGCAGACTTCTCTGGAAGAGTGTCCAAATGGGCTGTCAAACTGGGATAGTATGATATCTAATATCAGCCCATAATGGCAATCAAAGCCCAGGTGCTGGCAGACTTCATTGTCGAATTCACCTCTCCTAGTTCGGCACCAAGCAACCTCGACACCGAACTAGGGGGCAAGGAAGTAGGGGCAACTACCAAGACCGAGACGGAACAGGAGCGTTCCTGGAAACAATTCATCGACTTATCTTGGAAAGTCTTTGTCGATGGATCCTTGACCTCCAAAAGGGCTGGCGCAGGCATAGTCCTCCAATCTCCGGAGGGCCTTGTCATCGAGCAAGCCCTGACTTTTGACTTCAAAGCATCTAACAACGAAGCTGAGTACGAAGCGCTGATCGCAGGGCTGGGCAGCGCAAAAATTCTGGGGGCACGGCAACTGGTGGTCTTCAGTGATTCACAACTAGTGACAAGCCAACTGAATGGAGACTACCAGACCTGTGACGATAGGATGACAGCCTACCTAGCCCACGCCAAGCAACTCCTCTCTCATTTTCAAAAAGCTGAAGTCAGGCAGATCGGCAGAGACTGCAACTCTCACGCCGACGCACTTGCAAACTTGGCCTCCGTTGTCGAGGCAGGAAGAAAAAGGACTGTTGAAGTGGAAGCACTGGACAGACCGAGCATAGAGCTCCACCCACCTCGACAGATCCTCTGTGCTGACCTTGGTCCAAGTTGGATGGACGAGTTTATCTCCTACCTCAAGTACGACAAACTCCCCGAGGACAAGAATCAACCCCACAAAAATAGGCTGAAAGCAGCTCGGTTTTGGCTCTCTCCGGATGGCAAGCTTTATAAGAAATCCTACAATGGCCACTACCTCCAGTGCGTTCATCCAAGCAAAGTCGAGGACTTCCTTTATGAAATGCATGAAGGGTTCTGCGGCAGCCACATCGGAGGTTGGTCACTGGCTTACCAAGCCATCAGCCAAGGTTACTGGTGGCCCTACATGCAGAAGGACGCACAGGTCTATGCCAGGAAATGTGAGAAGTGCCAGAAGTTCTCTCACTCTCTCTATCAACTAGCACACGACCTAAGTCCTCTTTCCAGTCCTTGGCCTTTCGCCCAATGGGGGCTGGACCTAGTAGGACCCCTCCACCTAGCTCTTGGGAATAAGAAATGGCTAATAGTAGCTACTGACTATTTCACCAAGTGGATAGAAGCTGAAGCGTTGTCCTCCATCACAGAGAAGGATACTAAAAATTTCGTGTGGAGGAACATCGTGACGAGATTTGGAGTGCCTTGAGCTTTGATCTCGGACAAGGGACTCAGTTCGACTCCAACTTCTTCAAGAACTTCTGTCAAGAGCTTGGCATCAGAAACTAGTACTCCACTCCAGCATACCCCCAGAGCAATGGACAAGCTGAAATCTCTAACAAGATAGTGCTCGACGGACTCAAGAAGAGATTGGACCGAGCCAAAGGAAGATGGGTAGAGGAACTTCCGAGTGTCCTTTGGGCATACATAACTACCCCGAGGCGCTCGACCTCGGCTACGCCCTTCTCCCTGGCCTACGGGATGGAAGCTGTAATTCCACTTGAGGTCGGCCTCCCAACCCTCAGGTCGGAACTGTTTGATCAAGGCCGGAAGATGTAAACCTCGCCACAGAGCTTGACCTGGCTGAGGAACGAAGGGATGTAGCAGCCATCCGCCTCGCTTCCTACCAGCAGCAACTGGCCAGAAGATACAATCAAAAGGTTAAAGAAAGAAAGTTCTCACCTGGAGAATTGGTCTTAAAGAAGACATTTCTAGCGGACAAAAACCCCACCGAAGGAAAACTAGCACCGAACTGGCATGGACCATTCAAAGTGACCTCGGTAGCCAGGCAGTCCGCATACAGGCTTGAGGACATGGAGGGTAGAGAGCTACCGCGTCCATGGAATGCCACACACTTCAAAAAGTACTACTTTTAACATGTACTCAGATTTTGGAAGTCAATAAAAATTTATTCTTTTTATAGTGTTTTTTCTTTTCAAATCTGGCCAAGTTGTGGAACTCGGCACACACACACAGCTCGGTCACATGACCAGCTTGCATATGGTGCGGTCACAGGACCAGCCATCTCTAGCTCGGTTACAAAACCAGCTCTCTTGACGCGGTCACATGACTAGTCACTCAGTTCGGTTACCAAAGTCAGCAACTTCGGCCCTGTCATTAGACCAGCCGCAAGTTCTGATTACAAAAACCGAATGCTACTATGGTTGTGGAACCTAGCCCACTGGCTATGGTTGTGAGACCAGGGACGTTTCGTTTTAACGAGACCAGTGCTTTGTTATGGTTATGGAACTTAGCTATAACACTCGTCTCTGGTTACGAATCTAGCATATTATTAAGATTGGCGATAAAGCCGAGTTTAACTACTTGTCTTTTTTCCTGTTATTTACTCTTGGTTACAAAGCCACACACAAACAGGAAAAGAAGGGAGCACATTCACACATTACACGAATTTGGAATAAAGAGATGATTTCATTCATTGAAAAATGATTACATGGGCTTTATGTTCGAAAAACAAAAAGATACAAGTGTTCCTCCCCCAAGTACAGAAATAAAAAGAAAAATTACATCAACCATCAAATTCAAATTCAAATTAAGTCAAGCAGCCTCATCAGCATCTACCTCAGCAACGTTCGCCTCGGCATCTCCCCCGGGGGCCTCTGGAGGTTGGTTCGACGCGAGCTAGGGAGGAGGAAACTGGGGTATCTCTGCATATGTAGGATGGTCCTCGGGGACCCCTGCCGCCCTTAATGCGTGCATCCACCCCAGTCTCCAGGCCTTTTGGCTGACCTCGCGGACCTGGGCAACGTACCGCTCAGAGGCTTCCGCCACCCCTTCGTCGTCTGCCTGGTTAGCCTCGGCTCGAAGCCCAGCCTCCATCTCCTCCTGTCTCTTCTCGAGCTTGGCCACCTTCTTCGTCTGATCTTCAGTTTATGCCCTGGCCATTCCGAGTTCGGACCTGAGGCCCGCGACGACCATTTCGTGCTCGACCGCCCTCTTCTTCGCCTCCCCGAGCTCCGCCTCGAGAGCCGCTCTTCTCTTCTCCGCCCTCTCAGCCCGGACAGCGGTTTGATGGGTCTTTTCAGCCAGCACCAGACTCCTTTGCAGGACCTGCAAAAGCAAGTATTAGAGTCACAGAGATCAAAAAGTCAAATAAGAGCGAGCTAAGAAAGGAGACTTACCCTGAGGGCGTCACCCATTTGAGCCACTGACAGCTCGACGTCGCTCAGTTTCCGGTACGCCTCCATGTCCTTTGGCAAAGCACAGGCATGCGCAAGGGCACTGATGACGGAGGTGTCGTCGCCCACTCGGCCGTCCTCCAACAAAGGCTGGCCGTCTTCCAGCAGGAAGCTAGGCCTCCAGAGGCCCTGGGCCGAGGGACGGTGAGCGCCGAGAGGACGGGTCGGGTTCGCCCTCGGACGGATTCGTGATCCTTGGCCTCTTTCCTGCCTGGACCGCATCCCGGTTGGATCCGGTTGAGCGCCCCTCCATTGCCGGGGAAGAAGGCTGAGTGGGGGTAGAGGTCCCGGCGGCAGCCATGTTTACAGGGCTGAGGGGAAGGGCAACTCCCACGGAGGGGGTAGGGGAGCCCCCGAAGAACACAGCATCGAGGCTTATGAGAGTCGGACGGCGTCGCCCCATCTCGGCCTCTTTGTCCGTGCCGGAAGACTGAAGGTTTATGGGCTCCTCTCGCCTAGCCTCCTTGGGTTCACCCTCCGAGTGGGTTTCTTCTCCGGAGTCGTCCTCGGGGCCAGTGTAACGAGTCTCCTCGTGACCGACCTGGGAGGGTCCGGCCTCGGTTGACGTTGGAAAGGGCCCCGCGGTTGTTGTCATTTGCTGCTCGGCCTCGGCCAAAGACATCACCCTCTCCCCCCCTCAGGTTCTCGTTCCTCCTCCGGGAGAAAGAACGGTAGATGGGCTCGCCGCTCGGTTATGGTGGCCTCGGTAGATGTGTATTTTCTTTAGCCAGTTGACGTTTCGCCGCCAACCAGAGCCCTTCGCCTGCTGCTTTCTCTCCTTGTGGCCTACACACAAAGCGATATGTCAGTTCGGCAGAACTTGAAAGTACATCGTTAAAAAGGAATGGGAGTATGTGTTTTACTCGGTGGTTCTCCGAGCCGGCGAGGAATACGGTCCGCCCTGGTCTCGTCGGGGCCAAACTCCCAGTTCCCAGAGACATACAGGCGATCGTCTCCGGCGTATCTACTGGAGTCTTCGAGGTCAATTATCATTGGGATCTCCTTCGACCGAGCTCGGAGGTAATATGCGTCCTCCTTCGGGGACTTGCAGAGGTAGTATATATCTTCGATGTCCTCGACACTGAAGTCAATCCCTAGTATTCTGTTCAGCTTGGCTATACCCATGATAACCTTGAAGCCGTTGGGCATGAGCTGACAGGGGGTGAGGTTCCACTTCCTGAGGCAGGCTCTCAGGAGTGGATGGACAGGGAACCTCACCCCGCCCTCTATGATGGACACTAGGGGAAAAGGCATCTATCTATCCCAAAAAATCCGGGGTCGGACGGCATCTTCAGGGCCATCCGCCTTGATTTCGACACTCTCTGGAATCTCATATTTCCTTTTCAGCTCGGCCAGAGCCAAGTCGGTATCTATCCAATATCTAAAGACACCCATGGTCCCCAGTGTGATCGGAAAACAGACGCGGTAACGGAGAAGAAGAATAGGAGACACCTCAGAAAAGAAGTGCAACCTAGAAAAGAGCCCCAAAGGAAAGCCCTAGGAAAGGGAAAATGACAGAAGAAGAGCAGAAAGAAACTCACTGGGAAACGAGGCTTGAACAGACGGAGAGACAGACATGGACTTGAGTTTCAGAGCAGTCTGGACGGGGCTTCTCAGGCGACGAGGTTTCTCAGGCAGAAACACAGACGCAGAAGCAGTTTCAGCAAAAGTAGAAATCCTTTGAGGATGAGGTCTTTTATACAGAGATGAAAATCTCTTCGTATCCCGGAAGACGCGCGTGCAGACGCCGCCTCGGGCATGCCACTCGTCTCCTCGATATGACTTCACAGCCATTAGGGGTGTGACACGTGGCAGCACCACACCGCCTTCATAATGATATGAGCGGGCTATTAAACCTCCTCCAGACAGCTGCGCGCCATCAATGCGCATTGGAAAGCAAAACGACACCCCACGCTTCTTAGAAGGCTACGGGTTCGGTTTCGGGAAACTCCCATCCCACTTCGCTCTCGACCCCAAAGGATTACGAGACCCTCGAGGTCAGGAGCTGGGGGGCAATTGTGTGGAGTGTTTTTACCGAAATCGAGGTTACTCCTGACTTCGGTAACAATACCGAGCAGGGAACGCCTCGACTTCGTCCGTCCAGCGCTGCCGCATGCCAGCTGGAATCGAGATGGAATTGGTCTCGGTAAAAGTACCAATCGCCCCCTTCCGAACTCGGCCTTGTGCGTCTCGACATCCGTGTCCGACCTCAGGCCTGACCGACCTCAGTGCCTTCTCCAGTTCGGTCTCTTGGCCGAGGTGAACACTAGGACATTCAATCCCAATTATGAGATGGGACAGCCACATTGCAGGGAGCGCTGACAGATAGGGTGGCCGCCGGCCATCGATAAGGGCTCCTTCCTATCAGCTGATTACATCCACATTTATGTGAGGGATTTGAGGAGAGATCCGATGGGACAGTACCCTCACCTACCCCCACTAAGGGTCCTAGGTATGGGCTGATGGGACAAGTATCATCACCTACCTCCACTATGGAACCTTCCATTCTCTTCTATATATGCTTGCATGGTAAGCCATGAACAGGTATGCAATACACAATCCACACTGTGTTATCTTGCTTGAACTTTCTTCCTCACTTTACCCTAGTTCAGTGACTGCACTAACTCAGGCGTCGGATTGCCTTTGGCTGGCAGCAGCCCGGGGCCCTGACCTCTGTTTCTCCTTCCTTTCAGGTTTCAGGCTATCGGAGACGTTTCCGATCAATTAAACAGCATTTTCATAACCCCCATTACCACTTAAACCAAGTCCGTAATTTTTAGGCACGCACAGTAGATATTAATTATTATGGCCCATTGAAATCAATTAGTTGTTGACTTTACTGTGGATAACTAATGGTTTGACCTTTCTTTTTTCTCCTTTACTTTATTAACCTGACTTCAATCTCTCCTCATTTTGAATTGTGCAAAGGTGTGCAGTTGAGCTTGGAAGCTCATTGACATTTGCAACCGTAAGAGGTGCTGCACATATATGGTACCATATTCACAGCCCAGAAGAGCATTATTCCTATTTGATTGAAAAGATCTTAATCTATCTTCAGCCAAATGTAGTAATTAGTGGTTCAATCCCTTTTCTATTTTTTTCAAAAGAACTCCAGCAACTCGGTTGCCCTGGAATAAGGGGGGAAAACCAATTTTGTTATTTTAGCTTCGTCGATATAGGTTGGTTTGTCTGGGATTGGGTTCTAAGATTATGTGGTAATCCTTTTTTTTTTTCTCTCAAAAGATAAGTCACCCTGCATGGGGGTGTTCTATTAGGACATTGAATGTAATGCATTATTATTTCAGTGTTTTGATTCAGAATAAAATCAGTGTTAATTGCATATATTCCTTTCATTTATTCCAATAATATTCATCAGTGTTTTGTATTTACAGTTTGGAAGTGTCTCCTCTTGCAGAATAAAGCCATTCAATCAAGGGTTGTTAAAGGGCCAGACCCGATTGTCCTTTCCCTACCCACAATATATACAAGGCTAAGCCTAGACTAGCTAATGCTATTGGAGGTAGGGATGGCAAGGAGGTGGGTCGGGGGTGGAATTGGGTTGCCCCACCCCCTCACCGCCCCACCTCGTAATTCGGGGTATGTTAAATACCCCGTCCCCGCCCCGCGGGGCCCGTCCTGATGTGGTGCATTGTTATATTTTTAAAGTTTTTAAAAATTATCTAATATTAATATTATAAAATTTTCTTTTCCTGAAATTTTACCTATTTAAAGTGAGATTTATTCTTTTAAGATTTTCTCTAAGCCCTTAAAAGCCACTTACATACACTTGAAAATATCATATATGCTTTGAGACATTCTTTATAAAAAAAAGAAACAATATCTCTCTAGAATATCATAAACTCCATCAATATATGGTTTTACTTCATTTTTGGTATTGAACTCCACTCACTAATAAAGAGGTTGATTACATATAATTAAAATTTATATAATTTATAGTGTTGTTAGTATGATTAGAATCATATTAAGTTACTAACTATAATTTACCTTGTTATTTCTAATCTTATAAGTTATTGTAAGCGTATAGCATGAAATATCTTGTAATGTTATATCAAATGAGTATAATTTATATTGTTATTAATATGATTAGAATCATACCATTTATAATTTACCTTGCTATCTCTAAGCATATATATTATTATAAGCTTAAAGCATAATTTATCATTCTATTATATTCGTTTTATTTAATATGATTTATCATGTCGCAATTTAACATTATATATAATTAAAGTCAAATAAGCTTAGATAGATTTTTGAACAACTTTAATTTCATTAAATTTGAATTAGAGGGAATGAGATCATATCATATGCTTTATAATGTCTAGGGTTTAATCAATTACATGTTTAACTTTAAAAAAAGTCTTCAATCAATCTACTTAACCCTTAATAACAACATAAAATCAATATATAAATTTACATATAAATATGTTTATTTATTATAAAAGAAATCTAAAATATATATATGTTTTTAGAGGACTATTAATTTCGGGGCGGGTTACGGGGCGAGGCATGGGGCGGGGCAATGGGGCGGGGCGGGGCGGGGCGGGACAAGAAACAGACCCATCCCTGCCTCGCCCCGGATTCGGAGTAAGGTTTTTTTGCCCCCTCCCAGCCTCGTCTAAGAGTTGGGGCTGGGAAAATCAGTACGGGGCGGGGCGGGCACTCTGAGTTGGAGCGGGGCGGGTTAAAAATGTCATCCCTAGTTGGAGGGGCTTGCATTACTAAGGCCCTTACAATACACTTGAGTGTCAGGGTGGGGCTTAGGGCTAAAAATAAGAAAACTAATTTTTCTTTTTCTTATTTTCTACACTGCTACCAAGAATCAAGTATTGACTGTACATGTATTTAGATGGGTTCATAATCTCCCCTCTAGGTCAATAAAACAAAAAGTATTGACTGAGCATTATTTTGTGTGAACTCTTTTGCAAAGGGACTACTAAGAAAATCTTTGGAGAAAAAAAGTTGTTTTTAGATACTTCTTATATTGAGCAAATGAATACACACTTTGGTGACTTGGGTTTTAGATGTACGATTTGTTTATTTTGTTAGAAAAGGAAATTAAATGGGTTAAGTTTTTTATTTTGTCTCACACCTTTCTTAAGAATTTTGACATATCAAGTCATTCCGGCTGAATCTTATCTTTGAGAAGTTTAAACCATTTGCATTCATATATATATACCAATCATGAATTGCCATTATTTCAATTTAGCACTGATCTAACTATTAATTGTCGTCAAATTTCGTTCACAAAAATGAACGCACTTAAAAATACTATTATTTTAGGCTTTAAGAAATGGTAGTTATAATTATCTAATTAAAAGGATTTTGGACCACCCCATATTGGTTGGCATCTCAAGTAAGTCCACATAGGAAAAACGCACGACTCCCTTTTTGCACTAATAAGAATATATAAAGATAATATAAAAAGCATAAATAAGAAGCAATAAATTTAGAAGAAGGGGATTTGTGGCTGCCATACAATACTTATTACTTTTGTTTCATGGATCCAGAGCCTCTTTATTTCAAACCATTCTTTCATTCGATCCTGGAATAATACGCGCCCTGCATGTTCAAACAAAGATAGCTGGCGACTGTCAGGTCTCGTCCCGAGTTAATCAAGATTAACTCTAGTTAATTGAAATTAGTGCTAGTTAACCATGTTTAACTAGTTTAATGGTAATTAATGACTAAGCTCGATGAGTTAGTCCCAAATGAATGGAATGAACGGATAATGAAAAGATTAAGTGGATTGGTTATGCTTAAGGCTAATTAACTGCGGTTAATTGAGCTAATGATGGTCAATGACCAAATGACATGGAATAAGCCTCAAATGAATCAATTGGGCTTAATGGAATGGTAAAGAATGGATTTGCACGGTTTAAATGGAGTTTTAGACTCAAACATAGAAATGAAGGACTTTTATGTAAATACGAAATTTCGCGTATTTCGTCGAATACGGAAACTCTTGATACCAACGCGTGTATCTCGACGAGTACGTCAACTTTCATAATAGGTTCGAAGTCGTTTGACAAGAATCTGGTCAAATGACCCTTCATTTGACTTAAATTGTAATTTAGTGAGATTCATGGGCTTGAATGCAATTTATTAGCTTATATAAGCTAAGAGAACCCTAATGAGATCATTATCTCATTTGTTTAAAGCATTTCAAACCCTAGGCACCTTTCTTCTTGCTTTTTCTCTTCTTTTCTTCCAATCTCACTCACTCAAGAGGTAAACAAGGAGTTTACAAGTGTTTTCAAGAAGCTTTCATCCTCTACTTCATCCTCCTCAACTTTGTTTACAAATTTTGGAGGTGTGAAGCTTGGACTTGAGGTTTTATTCTTGGAACTACAAGCTAAGGAAGGTTTATTCTCCATTCAACCTTCACAAAAGGCAAGTACTTGTGCATTCTTATGATTTATAGTGTTTTAGAGATGTTGGAGTCTATTTGACTCAATTTCTGGAAGTTTTGCTTCAGAAAATCCGAAGTTCAGAACTGAACTTCTGAGCATGTGTCGGTTAGCCGACACCTGACCGACAAGCTAACCGACAGCTCTGGGAGTTGTCTCGGAGAGTTTCAGCTCTCTGGAATTCTGACCGACATTGTGTCGGTCAGCCTACATGGTAGTGTCGGTCGACCGACAGGTCAACCGACGGACTAACCGACAGATCTGAAATCTGTCTCAGTGAATTCCAGCTCTCTGGAATTCGAACCGACGATAGGTCGGTCAACCGACATGGTATCTTCGGTCAGCCGACACCTGACCGAGGCCTGACCGACAAATGTATCAGAGAATGGATTGGAAATCCAGCTTCTGGAACTTGAACCGACAAAGTGTCGGTTAACCGATAGGTCAACCGACGTTGTATGGTCGGTCAGCCGACAGGCCAACCGACAGCTGAGATGAACTCAGAAAAGATTATGGAAATGAGGCCTAATTTGTACAGGCTATTCCATGCTGATGTCTAAGCCTACATAGGTGTTAGCGAAGGTCGTCTCAATGTACAAATCAAATACATAAAGTGATATTCATCAAAAATAACATGTACATTGGATAACTAACGCTTCACTCGTTTGTCTGGCTTAGAAGTATGAATAGAATTGATAAGAAATGAATAGAATCCATGAAGTGACACAGAGGTGAACTTCATTGACATAGTGAACGTCATTGACATAATGCACGAAATGACAGAGTACATGAATTGAATTAATGAAATGAAATGAAATGAATAGTCACTAAAGGTGACAGTAACTTGAATGAATGAATAATTCCTGCTGCAGTAGATGTGAGGGGCGTTCCGGAGCCTCGTGGAATGCCAGTGCTCTCTGATCAAGACACTGGAAAATTTCCACCATTGTGAAAAGTCATGTAATGAAAAGTGAAACAATCTTGAAGCCTCGGCCATGAATGGTTTGCCCTTCCGCCTTGTGCTTAATTAATGTGACTAAATGAAAATTGAATAATCTTGAAGCCTAGGCCATGAATGGTTTGCCCTTCCGCCTTGTGCTTACACTGCTTCCGTTGGAAGACACGAAATGAACGAAATGAACGAAATGAAAGGATATGATTGACATAGATATTTGTTATGGAATTGAAGTAGGTTATATAGAACTGTTAAATTCTTACCTTATTGAATTCTTGTATAGAATTGTTAAAGAATTGTTAAATAACATGAAGAATCATGAAAATGCATGTATCTTGTTGAACCTTCGTGTTCACGTGTTATTGATGATATCACAGGCCCAGATGCCCGTGCCGGTCCTGCCGCGGCCGCGCCGCCTGCGGAGGAGGCCCGTCCGTTACCTCCAGGAGGTTTAGCGGAGTGGGCGTAGTCGGAGGGCGATTGTAAATGAATAGTTTTGTAATAGAGAATTTTGGATTGTGATTAAATACCAACTGCATTGTATTTTAAGTGTGCAGTGTTGGTTTTAGTGGGCTGTAAATTTGTATAAGGGAACTTTACTTTCGTGTAAAGTTAATTGTAGTCAATGTATATATACATGTTTTCCGCACATTGTACATTGACAGGTATTGTGATTTGATATCCCTTGTGAGTCTTGTCTTAACTTCGGTTAATTCAGGATTTACGGGAGTAAGTATGGTTCCGCGACTCGGGGGTCCGTCCGAAGTAATCAGATCTCGGGCCCGGGTCGTGACAGCGACAGAGACTTTCCACCTTTAAAGGAAAAGGAGTGACCGAGCTCTGAGTTCTCCAAGGTCACATGGCTGAGTTGATTGATTTGGGATTTGGGAAACTGTAAAGCAGAATAGAACTAATGGGGATAAATTGCGGTCAAAGATTACTCTCAAGGAAGCTTCTATCCATCTGCTTGGGATGATATATGGTACACACATTAGCACTTGGCTCTGGACATTTTCCAATAAAAATCATTGTTGTCCAAGTCCTTTTATTGACTTCTATGTTGGCTGAAGCTTTCTCGACTATATTTTGTTCTCCCCCCACACAAAGATCCTTTCCATCTTCTAAGCATGCTTCAATCATAAAACCTCTCTTCTTTTCTTTCTTATTTGCAATCCCTTTTTTTTTTTTTAATCTCACAAAGGCAACAATATCTCATGATAGTCATGCTGTGGGATCTTATCGTTTGAACTGATACTATTTTGTAGTCAGTCTACTTTCCTCAACTGAGTTTGCCTGCAAACCAGCTTCTGAAACAGTAGAATAACTAAAGACTCGTCAAAGAACTGATCAATTTTGTTGAAGAAATCACTTCTTTTTTTTTTTAGACATTTTTCTTGATCACCACTCATTTGTTTGGCGAGGGAACTCTTGTGGGGTGTGCAGCTCACCAGTTCAGTATCTTGTCAACTTGAATCATCATTGTCATGAAGACATAACTAATGATACCAATTCATACTCTTGCACATGTGTTTGATTAGAAAATGGAGATTAATCTTATATGATATGTATATTTTTTTCATGTTCTATGTATGTGGACGGTCTAGACTAAAGTAAGCTAAGCTAGCATTGTTGTTATTCTTTAATGATGCTAGCTTTTATAATTCCATTCTTACATGATATTCAAGTAAAAAAATTAAATGGTAATATTTTGGATTAAAGATCTATGAATGTATTCTCTCAACCATTGTTACCTAGTTCACTAAGAAGGTCTTTACATTGTGATAAGTTTGGTTCGAAAACTTGCAATCCAGTTATCAAACTGTTCTCATAAATTCTTTAAACAAAGTCTTATGCACCCATTGCACTGCACCCCCATGTACTAATGGTAGTTTATATCTAACTCCAATTGAAGTTGGTCTCACCTGGAGACTGATCACCCATAAAACATTAGATTTTACTTTCGTTTTCATCTCAATTAAACACGTGATCAATTTGATGGTAGTCATGGTTTTGGTTGGGATAAAATTTGACCCATAATTCATCTGAAAAGGGACACATATTTTCAATGGTTTAGATTTTAGATGGGGCCTTGGTGATGGATTTGTAGTACTCAAAATGCCAAAGATTTGATTTTCACTACATGAAACTTTTAGATTAAATTTGAGTCTAAGATT
Source organism: Umbellularia californica (assembly GCA_028538565.1). Taxonomy (NCBI): domain Eukaryota; kingdom Viridiplantae; phylum Streptophyta; class Magnoliopsida; order Laurales; family Lauraceae; genus Umbellularia; species Umbellularia californica. The sequence goes on along the minus strand of JAPQWN010000007.1, from coordinate 69,837,864 downwards.
ATGAATTTTGAATAGTTGAACTGTAACCTGGGTAATATTATGCTCTCAACATCAAGCAGATTGTCACGACCTGGGCCCAAGATCTGATTACTTCGAACAAACCCCGAATCGCGAGATCATACTTACTCCCGTAAACTTCGAATTAACATAGCTTAAAACGAATTCACAAGGGATATCAAACCACAAAACCTGTCAATGTACAATTTGCGGAATACATATATACATTGACAACAAGTAACTTTATATTAACAGTAAAGTTTACATATACAAAATTATAGTCCAACAAAGACCACCACTGCACATTCAAATTACAATGCAAGTGGTAACTAATTACATTTCAAAATTAATTATTACAAAAGTATTTATCAAAATAACTCATTTACATTCGCCCTCCGAACTACGCCCACTCCGCTAAACCTCCTGAAGGTATCGGATGGGCCTCCTCCGCAGACGGCGCGGCCTCTGCAAGACCGGCACGAGCAATTGGGCCTGTGACATCATCAATAACACGTGAACATGACGGTTCAACAAGACATATGCATTTTCATGAATTTCCATACTATCTATCAATTCTATACAAAAATTTACCAATACAAGAACATAACAGTTCTATATAACCTAATTCAATTTAATAACGAACATCTATTTCAATTCATTTCTTTTCATTTCGTGTCTTCCAACGGAAGAAGTTTAATATAATCGTAAACACAAGTACTAGTCAATTATGTGCAGTTAATTTCAATCAATTTAATTAAGCACAAGGCGGAAGGGCAAACCATTCATGGCCTAGGCTTCAAGATTGTTTCATTTTCCATTACATGGCTTATCATATATGGTGGAAATTTACCAGTGTCTTGATCAGAGAACACTAGCATTCCACGAGGCTCGGAAACGCCCCAACATCTACTGCAGTAGGAATTATTCATTTATTCACTTTACTGTTACCTTTAGTAACTATTCACTTCATTACATTAATTCAATTCGTGCATTAGGTCCATGAAGTTTATCTCTGTGTTACTTCAAGGATTCTATTCACTTCTACTCAATCCGATTCATACTTCTAAGCCAAACAAATGAGTGAAGCGTTCGTTATCCAATGTACGTGTTATTTTCGATGAATATCACGTTATGCATTTGATTTATACATTAGGATGACCTTAGCTAACACCTATGTAGGCTTAGACATTAACAAGAAACAGCCTGCATAAATTAGGACTCATCCTAACAATTTTCTCTGAGCTCGGCTTAGCTGTCGGTTGGCCTGTCGGCTGACCCACGATACCACATCGATTAACCGACATATCGTCGATTCGAATTCCAGAAGCTGGATTTTCAATCCATTTTCTGACATGTTTGTCGGTTCGGTCTCGGTCGGTCGTCGGTTGACCGACGATGCCATTTCGGCTGACCGACATCTCGTCGGTTCGAATTCCAGAGAGCTGAAATTCACTGAAACAGATTTCAGATCTGTCGGTTAGCTCGTCGGTCCACCTATCGGTCAACTGACACTCCTATATCGGCCGACCGACCCAACGTCGGTCAGAATTCTAGAGAGCTAACATTCACTGAGACAGATTTCAGATCTGTCGGTTCACTCGCCGGTCGACCGACATGCGCCCAGGAGCTCAGTTGTGAGCTTCGGATTTTCTGAAGCAAAAATCCAAGAATTGGACCAAATGAACTCTAACCTCTCTAAAACATTACAATTCATAAGAACACATATGTACTTGCCTCTAGTGAAGATTAATGGATGAAAACCCCTTTCTAGAGCTTGATTCCAAGAAGAAGACCTTGAGTCCAAACTTCACACTTCCACAAACTGAAAACAAAGCTGGGGAAGATGAAGAAGATGGAGAAGATGAAGTTCTCTTCACTTGAATCACTTCAAATCCCACTTTTGTGCTTGATGGAGTTGAAATGGAAGAAAAAGGAAGAAAGAAGAAGAAAAAGGAAGAAAGAGAAGAGCCTATGGTTACAATGAGCTGGAGATGAGATGAATGATCTCATTGGAGGCTATTTTAGCTTATATAAGCTTTTTAATTGCATTTAAGCCCATTAACCCCACTAAATTACAATTTGAGTCAAATGAAGGCTCACTTGGCCAATTCTTTGTCAAATGACTTCGAGCCTATTATGAAAGTTGACGTATTCATCGAGATACACGTGTTGGTATCAAGAGTCTCCGTATTCGATAAAATACGCGTACATCCGTATTTACGAAAAAGTCCTTGTTCTCTTAATTTAAGTTCAAAACTCATTCAATTCATTTAATCTTCTCATTACCACTTCATTACATTCATTTGTGACTAGTCTCATTGAGCTTAGTCATTAATTAACAGTAATCTAGTTAAATATGATTAACTAGCTTTAATTCCAATTAATTAGAGTTAATCTTGATTAACTCGGGACGGGGCCTTACACAGATTCTCTAGTCAAAAAGTAGAAAACCTTGGTGAAATTACCTAGCTGATCTTCAACACCACATTTTAAAACTACTAGAGCACTGCCCTAGAAGGATCATGTCCTCTCGAATTGTTTGATCGGTAAGTCACCCCCAAAATGCTTTTGAATCAAATCAATGGCCACTTTGAGGTTGTTTATATCCTTATCAATGTATTGATGAGCACATGAGCTAAACATCAAAATACTACACCTTTCTATCTATAAGATATATATTGTGCCACCCCAGATTCAAGAGGAAAGCTCCAGGCAACTGAAGCGTGGGGCAGTCACATATACTTTAGTATATACATGATATTTCTTCTGATCTTTTAACCTGCCTGTTACTCATCATAGTACTCATCTTTCTTATACAAGCCCAACTAACACAGGTTTTGAATCAATATTGTCTTACGCAACAGGGGCTAGGAAGTTCACCATTTGACTATGGGTGGCACCTGCGACCCACTGCACCAATGCAACCCATGGTTGACCTAGTAATTTACGTTTCAGGTGGCTCTTTTTCTATTTCAGCTTATGGAGGGTTGAAATTTCCGAGTTGACTAACAAATGGGTTGGATTAGGGTTGAGTGTATTCTGCTATTTAACTTGAGGTTGGGTTGGGTTGGGTTGGAAATAGACTAGTGGTTGGGGGTCCTGTTTTTGGCAACTGCCTAGAATTTGATCCTCGAGTTCTCTCCCCTGCCTGTGTGGGGGATCCTTGCCCTAACACGTGCTTAGGGTTCAACTCTCAAGTCAATGGATTCAATGGAGGATCCAGCCACCTTGGGTGGTACCCAAAAAAATAAAAATAAAATTGCAAGCACAACTCAATTTCATCAATAGCACTATAACATGTCAACCTAACCAGGACCCAATCTGTTAATTAGGGTTTTGAGATGACACTTTTGATATTGAAGTTGGATTTAGACTTGACCGTTTTGAGCCTATATATGTGATAGCATCGCTTAGTCCAAGATGGGCCTGACTAGGGCCAACCCATGTCGCCCTATATTTTGACTCAGAAAGTTCTGGTGTAGGCACTTCCCACACATCAACTGGGCTGGTCATGATCCAAGCCGCAGGCCGTACTTTCGGCCCAACTTTTACACCCATAGTTGAAAGGTAATGCTTATGCTCATGGAATGCTTACAAACCCATACTTTTCAACATAATCAAATGATTACCTTCTCCCCCTTTTCTTTTCAACACCCACTCACAGGCATGGACCCCCCCCGTTCTCTCTCTCTCTCTCTCTCTCTCTCTCTCAAAATTGCCATTTCCACCCTGAAGAGACAGTTGCAAGTACAACAAAGGGATTTCCTACCAGTACTTTTTAAAGTTTCAAGGCTATCTTGTTAGTCTTTCATAGTTTCACCCTTAATCATTAACAGCACATACGTGCTGATTGAATTATCCGGTGAATTTAGATGGCCTGGCCGTGTTGGCCTGTTGGGCTACTTGGATGATCTCTAGTAGAATTATATATCACACAAACTTCTGTGAATAATTTACCATGATTTAGAAATCTGAATCAAGTACAAGAACCAAGCACTACTGGGCCTAAAAATGCTTTCTTCTATAGCCATCCAATCGATGAGACAATACCGAGGGTGGATATCAACATCCAATCATTCTTAACTTAGTTCATGTCCCAACTGTAATGCATGCCTTCTCTCTTTGTTTGTAGCTGATGAGGGCATCCGAGCTGTATTTAATTCGAAATGACTAATGACTAATCCCTGGGGTGCACACATAACTTCACAATATATATATATATAGGGGGATCTTCAAGTGCATCTATCCCTCACCATTTGTGACGAGGGATACCCCTTTTGAGAAAGTTTTAAAGTGCAAAAGAGAGCTTTTGTACTTGAAACTTCCCCAAAAGGGGTATCCCTCACCACAAATAGTAAGGGATGGATGCACTTGAATATTATATATATATAGGGGGATATTCAAGTGCATCCATCCATCTTATTTTTTGTACTTGAAACTTTCTAAAAAGGAGGTGTCCCATTAGGTAGCTTGTACCGTAAGACCGTAAGAGAAGCTTGTAAAAAAAATTTATATATATAGGTAAATTTGGAGGGTGTCGAAACCATGCCTTCTTTTTTTTTATTGATAACCCAAAGCCCAGACGGATAGTTTTAATGCATGCCTTAACCAACTTGGTATTTACATTAATTCAGACCTATCTAAATTGTGGAGTTTGTGGCTGGAAAACTATGATTAGTCAATCAAGTCCACTCCAAATTTATAAGATAAGACTAAAATGATGACTTATTAATGAACAAGAGATAAAATAAGAAACTTAATCTAATTCAAATCTAATTTTTAAAATTTAAATAAGATTCTATCCAAATAATAAGAAGATATCATGATTATAATCATGAATGTATGTAACTACAAAGAAACTTCCACTTACGAAGATGCGGACGCACAATGTAAGCTAATTGATTTCGTAATATATGTATGTCTATTTCATGCCAGTGAAGCACTCCAAGCAGCCTTTCCCTCTATCTTAACGGCTCTGTACAAATCCAACCAACCCCAGCATAGGAAATGCCAATACTATACACCTCAACGTTTATGAAAACTAGGAATTATCTTTGAACTTGGAATCTCCCCTGCTGAAAGTCAGCAGCAAAAATCGGAATTTGAGTTGCAAGTCTGAACAGAATTCCATTTCAGTGTGCAACTTGAATGCTTTCCTCCAATTATTACTCTCCTTCCTCAGCAACCTGTTGAAAATAAGGAGAGGAATTGGGAGAAGGAGAGACAGATAGACCCTTTTGAACAGATTTCCATAGTTTCATTTTTTTTTTTTTTTTTGAAGTTTCTAGAGATGAATTGGTGGATTTTTGGGATTTTGTTGGGGTTGTTGGTTCTGGGTGTTGATGGGTACCCAGCAGAGGATCTTGTTTCGAGGTTGCCAGGGCAGCCACACGTGGGTTTCCGTCAGTTTGCTGGGTATGTGGATGTGGATGAGAAAAATGGAAGGAGTTTCTTCTACTACTTTGCTGAAGCAGAAAAGGACTCTGATAAGAAGCCCCTTACTCTGTGGTTGAATGGAGGTTGGTTCTTTTGCTACTATTCGAATATGATTCTTTTTTTGAAAAACTTGTTTTCTTGTCTTCATTTTGTTTTGTGAAATTGAGACTTTTCTGATCTTTCTGCATGATTTTAGAGATGACTGTTTATGGGTTATGTTTGACTCACAATAATCTGTTTAGAGTTTGTTATCTGTGCTCTGTTTTTCATTTCTTGAAGAAGTTGTTACTTGTAAGCCTCTACAACAATATAGGTTCTTCTTCACTAATGCTGTCTGAATCTGAATTGGATGATTGTATAATTTATCAGTATTGGGAATATATGCTTTGATTGAAATTTGGGACTGGAGTCCACTTCTTTATTAATGCACTGGAAGCAGGAATTGGAATAACATAAATTATCAAAGTCAGTCTAAATTTCCATTGAAGTTTTGTCCTTGTCATGGTTGCCATGAGATAGAACTTTAAATGGGAGCTCTGTAGAAATTTTATTTAGTACAATTAATCTTCCTTTTAGCTTCTCACACATCTGGGATCAGGAGGATTTTTTTTTTATTTTGAAGTTGGGTCCATGTTCAAGTGATTTAACCTTGTAGTGTATTCTATCTTCCTAACTATGAAGTTCCATTTCTAATAAGTTATCTTGCAGGATAACACAACTGTGGGTTGCAATGGCACAAGATTGTCTCTTAAAGGAGATTTTAGCCACATAATTTTATTAACAAAATTTCCTAAGTTAACTTCTCTAATGTTTTCCATGGAGACTCATTTTCCCTCCAAAGCTTTGAAAATGATTTTAGTACCTTTTTTTGGTCATGGGCCATGTGCTGCACCTAACAAACAAAATTGAATTTTCCTCAGATTTGATTTTCACAATTCTAGGAAGTCATAAACGTGATCCAAGGGTTCTAATTTGTAGTTTTCTTTGGCTCTTCCCGAGAGTTATGTTCTCTCAACATGTTTTGCTCTGTTCAGTCCAAGAGGAATGGTACTGTCGATAGCTCTGTTTCGTATTGCAATTGAGGTAGTAGTTTTACAAGGGATTTCTCCAATGTCCCACATGGAGAATTTTCAGTGCAGGGTTGTCCGCTTTTGTGGAACTTTGGGAATGAAAGTCTCAGCACTGCCTCTTGTGCAATATCCATTGGAGAAAATTTTGCATAGCTTTATAAGACCCAGTTAAATTTGTTAACTTTGACAAGGGATGGTGGAAAATTAGCATATTTGAAATTGAATTTTTCAGTTGTACATCGCCACTCCCAACTGCCTTGAGGTATCTGGAAATTAAATGTAACAATGGCTTTCTTCCCATTGTGATTAGTTGAAGTTCTAAACTCCTTTAGCTTTGTCATAGCCATGGGACATACTCTCTTGTCCTTTTATTGAACATTTTGTGTTCAGGCCCAGGTTGTTCTTCAGTTGGTGGGGGTGCCTTCACAGAATTGGGTCCATTTTATCCTACAGGAGATGGCCGAGGCCTTCGGTTGAATAAATATTCTTGGAACAAAGGTATCATTCACCAATCTACATCACATAGCTCCTATCCAGTGTGCAATACTTATTTTATTATATTTTTTTGTTTCCATAAATTGTATTATATTTGATGTATCTATAATTGATCATTAACTTTCCACAAAAACACGCTAACTTTGCACTTGTATTTTGATGTAGTATCAAATCTTCTTTTTGTGGAATCTCCTGCGGGAGTAGGATGGTCTTACTCAAATACAACATCCGATTACAATTGCGGAGATGCCTCTACTGGTTTGTGGAGCAATCATACCTTTTTCTTTTACTTGTGTGTTCTAGGTCACATATTTCAGCAATTCTATCTTTTGCATGTGACAAATGTATTTGCAGGTCATAGAGATCATAGTATACATAGTTACCCTTCAGGCATAAAAACAGAGAGTACATATATACTTGAATTCATACTGAGGTTCTTCTCTTCTTGGCAGCCAAAGACAATCTCTTATTCTTGCTGGGATGGTATAAGAAATTTCCTGAGTATAAATCAAGAGACTTGTTCCTAACAGGAGAAAGCTATGCAGGTCTAAGTAGCAGTACAGACATTTTTCTATCATATTTCACCCCTTAATATGAGTAGTTTGTTGAGATGGGTTTGAATGTTTAGAGGGCATTTGTGGCTATTCTGTTGACATGGGTTTACATTTTTATAGGGCATTATATACCACAGTTGGCTGTTGCCGTGCTTAACCACAATCAGCATTCAACTAGTTTCAAGTTCAATCTCAAAGGAGTAGCAGTAAGTAAAATTGGAAACTTTTAGGTGCATTTGGCACAACTCATATTGTAATGTTTCATTACAACTGTATGTTGATGTTGTTATATTGGTGACTGTCCAAATGCAAAGACAGTTAAGTACCACATGATACCTTAATAAAGAAAGAAGTTCCACATGATGCAACTGAAAGAATTTAGTTCAATAGAATATTTCAATATTAAAATATTCTGCTCTAGTGGAGCTGCAGATCTGGCTGGGGAGAGTAGGAGCTGAATAATTCATATTGAAATACTTTGCAAAATGTGGAACAAAAAATACATCTAGCCTTCGGCCCAAATACCAAATATGGATGTAAGGAAACTTCTCTTCCTTTCATTCATAAAAGTTCAGATTAATTAATGTATTGAATAGATGAGTATTAAAATGCCCCTTTTTTGGATTTTCAGCTTTGTGTTCTTTCTCTTTGTTTTCATTTGTTTGAATAGATTGGAAATCCACTTCTCAAGCTTGACAATGATACTGCTGCAACTTATGAGTACTTTTGGTCACATGGGATGATATCAGATGAAATTTTTCTCGCCATCACAAATGAATGTGATTTTGATGACTACTCTGATGAGTGCAATAAAGCATTAAAGGAAGCAAATATTATTGTTGGTGATTATATAAATGATTACGATGTCATCCTGGACGTGTGCTATCCATCCATTGTGGAGCAAGAGCTGCGACTGCGAAAATCTGTACGTAATTCAATTCAACACAGATAAGCCCCCCCCCCCACAAATGATTATGTTTGGATATTTTTAAATATTAAAAAAAAAAACAGAGATTATGTTTGGATGTCCTAATTAACCTATGAATTACTAAATATCGTTAAACCTTCTCTAATAGCATATATTGGCAGGCTACTAAGATTAGTATCGGGGTTGATGTATGCATGACCTATGAAAGACATTTCTATTTCAACCTTCCAGCAGTTCAACAGGCTCTTCATGCGAACAGAACTCATTTACCGTACGGTTGGTCGATGTGCAGTGGGTAAGTACTCCTATGCTTTTACAGATGAATGGTTGTCCTGATCTTTTATCTGTCATGTTTATGCTATCACAGCTTTGATGTTAAACATTTTACTTAATACAGAGGCTCTTTATATGCAATCTAAGGCTGGAACCAAATGTGCGAGTAATGTTAAAAGGGAAGAGAGAATTATAATGGCTAAATGGGAAAGGAGTAATTTCTATCATTAGTTCATAGAAACCTCTCAGACTGTTAAGCATCTTCATGAACTTCCTGTCCTTGTCTATACGACCAACATCTATCACGCAGAGCACTCACTTTTCAATGGCTAGTCAATTATCCAACAGCAGCCTGCGGTTTCAGTTTTTGCCTACTTTCTTTTTTCGATTTAATTGTTTCATTATCTCATGCATATCATTTTGATAACTGATGGACAGAATCAAGTAGTAGTTTCTATCACAATTTATAGCCAAGCATTTATCTAGTGGCATGCTTTTTTTTTTTTTTTCTTTTTATGTATTTGCAGTTACTGTTACTACTGGAAAGAATCAACTGATGGTCTCTTTTCCTTTCAATTGGCCCAGTCTTGTAAATTACACATCTGCAGACATCAGCACCAACATTCTTCCCTTGCTTAAAACGATAGTTCAAAATCACATACCAGTTTGGGTTTTCAGGTGAGGCCCTTAATAAATCATCTTTCTGTTGTTAGTCAGATAGCACCATAATCAATAATGCCATTGTGGTGCAGTGGGGATCAAGATTCAGTTGTACCATTGTTGGGCTCTCGAACTCTCATCCGTGAACTGGCCAATAATCTAAAGTTCAAAGTAACAGTACCTTATGGAGCTTGGTTCTCCAAAGGCCAGGTACACTCTTTTATTTCTTTTATATTGAGACTTTTGCTAGACACCACCTATTTTGTTGTGGTATGTGCCATACAATGGTGGATCCTGCTTAGTTTTACCTGGCTGGGGAATCAGCCAAAGTACATTCATTCTGTGGACTGCAAATGTACATTGAATTTGCACTGCCGAAGAAGTTTTTCCATTAATCCATTTATTGTAGATGTGTGGCCTACCTGGTGAATGGACTTGCTTGAATTTAGTGTCTGGATCTACCAATGTGGTCCAAATGCTTGGGCATCTCACACCCAGGAGAGCATAAAATATTTAGATTGAATCGATGCCGAGTGTTCAATCTTCGTCTTCATTTAACATTCAAGTGTGGATATTAATTATAATAACCACTTGAAATCTATTATGTGTTCACTCACCATGGATAACTAATGCCTTTACCTTTCTTTTTCTCCTATAATCTTTTAACCTGACTTAAATCTCACTCCTTATTCTGAATTGTGCATAGGTTGGCGGCTGGGCAGTTGAGTATGGAAACTTATTGACATTTGCAACTGTAAGAGGCGCTGCGCATATGGTACCATATGCGCAGCCGAGAAGAGCATTTCTTCTATTTGATTCATTTATATCTGATAAGAGATTGCCAAACACAACGTACCCTCCTATTGAGTGAGAAGCTCTCAATATATCTTCAGCCAAAAGTGGTAATAGGGGTTCAGTTCCTTTTTTATTTTTTTAAAAAGAATAAAAAAAAGCAATTTTATGTTTTTAACTTCATCAATATAGGTTTATTTGTCTAGGATTGGGTTCTGAGATACTGAAGTAGTCCCTGTTTTGCTTTCAAAAGATAGTCACCCTGCATGGGGATTTAGTTCTATTAGGAGATTGAATGTAGTTCATGATTTCAGTGTTTCAATTCAGAATAAAATCAGTGTTGAATCAGTTCTTTTCATTTGAGTCCAATAAATATTCATCAATGTATTGTGTTTACAATTGGAATGGTTGGGTTATTTGGGTCTCCTCAAGGAGATTAAGGCCATTCATCTAAGGGCTCCTCCCCTATGTAGATGTGCTATGACAAAGTGCTAATCCCAGGGTTATCTTTGGGAGTTAAGGAAATTAGGGTCTTCTTTTGGAGATTGTGAGACCATTCATCTTTGGCGTGGGAAAACTTTTTCTGTAGTGAATTTTATTGCAATTGTTGTAAGACCGCAGAACTGAATTGTTTTTCTGGAGTCTCAATCTTCCTTCCACAAGATTAGCAGAAAATGCTTTTGCCTTGTATGGAAGCTGCAGAAAATGCCAACACAAAACAACATAAAATGCTTTTCCTTGCAAAAACTATCTTCATGTTCAGTAGAAAATTCTCTACATGCCTTATCTTCCTAACTTTGAAGTCTATCTTTGTGTAAAGCGAGGTTTCTTTTTCAACATTTGGTGCGATGAATGAATAAAGGCTTTTACAACTTCATTTTCTGAATTAGATTCCTAGCCACACAAATAAAATCTACAAAATTATGGTGCTACATAAATCCATACCAATATATTTTTTCTCAAATTGGATTTTAGACAGGAACTCTTTGGAAGACTGAGTTTATCTTAGTTTTACCTAATAAATATATGCCTGTTTCCATCTGTAATGTGAAAACATAGAGGATTTAATATAAATTCAATAAAAATCTAGAATGGGTATTCTTTCCACTCGACAGTTTCCTTCCAAACTAAACTTATGCATTAAGCTTAAGGTGACTGGTGGAAGGCCCAAATAGGTATATAAAGCCTTGTCAAACTCATTACTTGGACGATGTGGGATGTCGGATTTTTCCAATATATAAAAATAATTTGCGTGCCATTCGTTAGCTGAGAATTATAATGTACCAACACAACAATGAGAAATCTTGGGTTCCATAGGGCTGTCCTTAATCAATTTTTCCTCAGTTGTTTTAAATCTCTGTTTGTTTCATTTCTCAACTCCCACTGGATGCCATGTTTGATTATTTAAAAAGGAAAATCGTATGTGTCCTTTGTCACTTGCGTACATGACAGCTAACTAATATATGTTTGATCACTCTTAAAAAAATTACTCCTTTGAGAGGGGAAGTAGGCTTACAAATGAATGGTAAGTATATAACATTCTTTTATACTCTTAGGAAAACCAAAAGGTGAAATCCAAAAAAAAAAAAAAAACATCAAATAACAATCTCTTCTAATATGGATATTGAATTAAGAGGAGATGAGAAATTAATGACATACAATTAGTACACAGGGACAGACTTCTAAAATCAAAACATTATATTTGCACCATGGCTGAAGTTTAGAACTTGTAGAAAGCAAAACATGCACAGAGACATCTTGGGAATTACAAAAAGTATAAATTTTCAAAAATCATCGTTTTTAAAAGTCAATTTCTCTTTTCACTAAAAGATAAAAAGGCCTCTTCTTTTTATGAAAAAAAAAAAATACTTTACATGCTAAAAAGGTGGATTTTGAGTTTTTGTACCTTTTGATATAATCCATTTCCTTTTCTTGTCTCTTAAATTGACTATCCGCATGAATTCACTCTACAAGTGAATTGCCGGGGGGGGGGGGGGGGGGGGGGGGGAATATCCTACTCTACAAGTGAATTGCCAAATGGGGGGAATATCCTTTCTAGGTTTTTATTTGGATTTTTTTTTATGATGATGATGATAGATAATAATAACAAGAGCTAATTAAATTAAGGTCTAAAACAAAAGTTGTTTTTAATTTATTTTTACAACAAATGTGTTTGTAAAATTATAAAAAAAAAAACATTTTATAGCATATTAATGTTAGGGAAACTTATTAATAAGAACTTATCAGAGGTACATATCTCTATTATTTTTTCAAAAAATATATATAGACTTAAAAATGTTTGTTGTTGAGAGAAATAGTCGAGGCCATTTGTGCCATTACCTTTATATTTCAAAGGTTGTTCTCTCCTCCCTTTTAGTAGCTGAAAAACCTCCACTAAAAATAGTTAGCCCTCCTAACATGTTTGTTTAGAAGCCAAAGCTCTATTTCTAATAAAATAATGGATACAATTATAAGTTACCAATTGTATAATATTCAAATAAACTTGAAATCATAAAATAAGAGTTTATTTTTAGGGTTTTCATTTGGCCAAGATTCTTTGCAACCAGGGGCATACACTTTCCTTGCCCAATCTATGATAGCTATTTACTTGAACTCGGTGGGTGGCTCACTTGATCTTGGGCCAAATCTATTACGTGGCTCCCACACTAAATTCAGTTTGGGAAAATTTTTCAAGAGATAAATGATGCCAAAAGGGGCTTAGTTTTAAGTAATTCCAATCCCTAGATGCTTCCATGCATCCTGTGAGTGGGATATGAGTAGAAATCAATCGTGGGGCCCATATATTAATAAATTAAACCGTCAAACATCATGCATGGCTGCTAATATGATTAATGTATATGATTAATACTGTAAAGGATTGTGATAATCATAATATCAGTTTTGTGATCAATCTTATGATAGGATCAACTCTATTGAAGTGAAATTTGATAATACCTCATTGGTGGTTCGGCTTATCGGTTGTGGTTTCCACATACGGGAGATTTCCACGCATTCATTCTACTTAGTGGGAGCGTGTGGGAGACCTAGGCCAGTTTTGATAAATGAGGAGTGGAGTAAAATGAAGTGGATTTCACATGTAGAGTGGAGTGGGGTGAAGAGAAGTAGGTTGAAGTTAAAGTAGAGTACTTCACTTCACTCCATTTGAATGCTTATTTTGAAGTTAAGATTTGGAGTAGAATCCACTTTTACTCAAGAAAATAAAAATATTTAGAGTTGAAGTGAAATTGAGTACGTGTGCCTTACAACATTACTTCATCTATCAGGTCAGACTCATCCAAAGGAGATAGAGTTAAGATTTTAGACGGTTAGGGCCCATTTAACTTCACTCTAATCTATTTTTTGCCTATCCAAACACGCCTAAGGAGATCCCAACTCAATTTAAAGACCCTTAGACCTAAGTCCCTGACTGAATTCTTTTTAAGTCCTGGTTCATCGATGGTGGCAACATTAGAATTTGAAAAGACCACAACACATTAACGCTGTGTTTGGGAAGGGAGGAGGGGAGGGGAGGGAAATTTTGAGGGGAATGAAAATGAAGGGGATTTTCCCTCCTCTTGTTTGTTTATAGTCAAAAAATTTGAGGGGATAGAAAATTCCCTCTTTGCCTCCCTCTTTCAAAATTTTACCCCCAAATTCCCCTCCCCCACTTTCCCTCCCCTCTTTCCAAACACCCTCTATTTTAACCTTTCCTCTCTTTTTTTTTCTTCCCCTCATTTTACCTCCTTCCCAAACATAGTGTAAGTTATTGCTAATCACAGGGAAGTGGTGAGATTTGATAATTTTGAAAATCATGTAAGAGCACAGGGTAGGATGCTGCATGGCCCACCTTTAAATTCATGGTGGCGCCCACCATCGAAAGATCCAAGCTGATTGGATACACCTAACACCCTGTGTAGTGATCAAACTATAAATTGCTTGGCAAATCGGTGTGGTAGTCATTGTTGGATTGCCTACATATAGAACACTTAATGAACTTTACTCATATCTGGTTTGGGATAGAAATGGAGGGATCCACTAGTGTGATAATCTAATGGTTGCCCAACTAAAATGGACTAAAAATTTAAGTACAAAGAGTACTGTGGGTGACTGGGTGTTGGATCTTCAAAGGCAGGCCCCACCATGTATTTAAAGGTGGGTGACACAGCATACTACAATGCACACACTGCATTTTAGACTGTAGTTCTGCCCAAGATCACAACCACAACCAGAGATAGATTGTCAAAATCATCACATCACATTGATATTTTGTCATTGGCATCAAGGTTTCCCCAACTTGCATAGTTGATTGAGACTGATTCTTTCCCCGATTTTCCTCCCGGATTGCAGCTATCCATATTTCTATGTAAAATAGGGGTGTTCATGGGACAAGCCGATCGACTCCTGGCCCAACTTTAGAAATATAGGCCCGTATCGGCCCAAGTTCGACTTGGCCAATACATGTCTTGTCCAAACCTGACAATGGGTGGGGTGTTTTTTTAATAATTGTAACGCCCCAGCCCATATCCATGCATGATATTGTCCGATTTGGCCCACGGGCCTCACGGTTTTTTCTTCTAATGGGCCTCAACATATCAAAAGGCCTCATGCAAGGTAAGGGTATAAGCTTTATATATAATCACATTCACTTTCCTCTCTATAGTCGATGTGGGACTCCAAGGCGTCATAATTCTGACGTCACAATGGGGTGTGGCGTTACAAATGGGTTCCCTGCCGTGGTCTGGTGCAAGTGAGCGGGTCTTCATGTGGGTGGGCCAAGAGGCCTGGCATGCTACATAGACTGACAAGCTACTACTGCATATGGACGTATAGCCTTAAGGGGGGTGGATTATGATGCCCGGGAGTCTCACATCGACTATAGATAGGAAAGTGAATGGAATTATATATATATCTCTTACACCCTTACCTTGCATGAGGCCTTTTGATAGGTTAAGGCCCATTAGAAACAAAACAGTGAGGAGCCAGAAACAAAACTGTGAGGAGCCAAATATGGATATGGGGTGGGGCGTTACAATAATTTATATGAGCTTTCTAGCAATTGTTTGGGCGAATTAATTTTAAATTACAATCAATGGTTGACCCAGGCCATGAGCACCCGCACCCACAGCCACCGGTACGGTGGATGGAGTGATGGACATAACATGAATCACACGGGTACCCCCAAATCAATGGATGGCTGGATTGAGTCGACATGTGAGAAAATTATACTCCAACTTTCAGTGATGAACAAGAGAAGACAACCAAATTGATTGGTATGGATATAAAATGCCTGTTATTAAATTTCATTTAAACCATTTACAACTTTTGTGGCTTTATTAGTTGTGGACTTGCAGTCGGTCAGTCGTTACCGATCCAACTGCAGTTACCAACCCAAAGGAAAAAAACAAGAAACTCTATAGCAGCTTTTCTGGGTTTTCCATTCCGTGTACAGAGGAAAGAGAGTTTGAAAGCTGATTACAATACTGTTCATTTACACCATTACATCACACCAGGCACCAATGCCATGCAATTAATTACAAACCCACAGGAAAACAAAAACCAACCAACGCCCCCATCTTTTTAAAACCGGTGCACCCACGGTTTCACAGCTTTTCACACTGCGGAGCAAGGACTCTCATTGTCTGTTTCCACTTGTCAATGACCCAAATGCCCTTGCACAATTCAAATTATAATTTGAAGAAAGACCAAACCCAAATTCCATTTAGGAGTCATTTAACTTTAGCATATGCTACATGAAAATGCCATTTACACGTGTAGACATTGACTACGGATCATTTACACATGTAAAATACAATATCATGTATGTTTGGTAAACAATGAATGATTAGAATTACAATAAATGAAATTAAGATTTTAAGCTGACAAGGGTTTCAAGTGTGTAATGGTGAATAACGTGATCACATGTGACTGTTATGCATGTGTACAATTTACGTACGTAAATGAAAGTAATAATGGCATTTCATGTAAATTAATTAAATCCCAAGGGTAGCTCAGCCTTTCACACTTATATAAATAAACACTGAGATCCTCTCCTCCTTCCCCATCAAATTAAACAAAGCATCCACCACCGGCTCCCAATGCAATCTTTATCTCCCTCACTTTCTCTCCACACCCACCTCCGTCTGCCGGAATCAGGCCAATTTCCGGCGAATTCCACCACCATCCCGGCCCAATGCATCAGAAAATGGAAATCCCAAGTCCTTTCAGCGGTGGCGGCACCGCCAGCCCCGAAGAAGACAACCACCCACTCCATGCCTCCGGAGAAGGCGGAGGTGTTCAAGTCACTTGAGGGGTGGGCAAAGCAGTCAGTGCTTCCTCTCCTGAAGCCGGTGGACCAGTGCTGGCAGCCGCAGCAGTTCCTGCCGGACCCGGCGTTATCGAAGGGATCTTTCCTGGAGGAGGTGGCGGCGCTGCGGGCGAGAACGGCGGAGCTGCCGGACGAGTACTTTGTGGTGCTGGTGGGGGACATGATCACGGAGGAGGCGTTGCCCACGTACCAGACCATGATCAACACGCTCGATGGGGTCCGGGACGAGACCGGGGCGAGCTCAAGTCCGTGGGCCGTGTGGACCCGGGCCTGGACCGCAGAAGAGAACCGGCATGGTGACCTGCTCAACAAGTATCTGTATCTGTC